>CM061264.1:23899166-25178333 GCA_030848825.1 Tadarida brasiliensis | reverse complement strand
TATTGACTTATAGAATTTCTTTATATATTCTGGATTTTTCCCTCTTTCTACCCCCCCCCCTTTTTTTTGTTAATCCTCACCTGAGGATATTTTTAAATTGATTTTTTTTTAAAGATAGAGTGGAAGGGAGGGAGGGTGAGAGAGAGAGAGAGAAACATTGATGTGAGAGATACATTGATTGACTGCCTTCTGCATAACCCTGACTTGGGCCGAGGATCGAACCTACAATGCAGGTACATGCCCTTGACTGGGAATTGAACCTATGACCCCTCGGTCCACGGGCTGACGCTCTAACCAGGCAGGGTCCTACTCATCATTTTAATCAACACAAAAACATGCAGTAATCCTTCTTGAAATAAAATCCTTCTTTCACACCATGGCCCTCTAGCCACTTTACCATTTCTCTGCTCTCCATTTTGGAAAAACTCCTTTAAAGGTGGCCTCTACATGCTGCCTCCATTTTTTAATGTTATCTTTCCTTAGCTCACTCTGGTCAGGCTTTTGTCTGTACCACTTCACTGAAACTGCTCATCAAGGTCACTATCAGTTTTTATTTTGCCAAATCCAATGGTCAATTTTCAGTTCTCATTCTCCTCATCTTTTCAATAACATTGACACAGTTGATCTTTCCTTCCTTCTTGAAATAAATACCTTCTTCAACTTCCAGGTTGTCATTCTTGTCCCTTTTCTCAATCTGCATTGCTTCCTAGGTAACTCATACAGGCCTGTGGTGTTAAACACCACCTGTATGGTAGCTGATTCCCAGTTTCATTTATTTTGCCCTGACCTCTGAGTTCCATATTTATGTGTCCAACTGCCTACTTTAGATGATTAATTACACTTAGATGATTAATGACTATTTCAATCAATATGTCTAGAATAGGACCCTTTTATTCCTCCCAGACTTCCTCTCCAGTGTTCCTTACTTGCTACCTCCTTAGTTTGAGCCACCATCATCTTGTGGATTTTTGTAATGACCTCCTATCTGTCTTGCTGCTTCCATATTTGCCCTTTGCAGTTTCTTCATACTGTTGCTAGAATGATCTTCTTTTTTAAAATATTTTTTTCTTTATTGATTTTAGAGAGAGAGGAAAAGAGAGAGGGAGAGAGATAGAAACATCGATGAGAAAGAACATCGATTGGCTGCTTCCTGCATGCCTCCCACTGGTGATCGGGCCCACAACTGGGGCATGTGCCCTGACCGGGAATCGAACTGGTGAACTCTTGGTGCATGAGTCGACGCTCAACCAGTGAGCCACACCGGCCAGGCTGATCTTATTAAAACAAATCAGATTGTGTGACTCCATTACTTAAACACCTTCAATGAAATTCTGAACAAGAAGAATAAAGAAGAGAGAAGAGCTAGTTCCCAAAATTATAGGAAAACTGCAAGTGTTATAAAGCTCTGCATAGTTAACTGATGCTGAAGCTGTGAATAGGTGGACAAACCCAATAGAAAGGAATTCCAGAAGTAGATCCAAATATATATGGGAATTTAGAAATAATAAAATTGGCATTTTAGATCAGTAGAAGAAATCTAGATTATTCAATAAATAGTATTGTGACAACTGAGTAGACATGGAAAAAAGTACATTTGGATTTCTACCTCACAAGTTAAGCCAAATGAAGACCAGATGGAGAAAAGACTGAAATGTAAAAAAATATATATGGAAAATACATATGGAAATAATTTTAATGCAGAAGTGGGGAAAGTCTAAATGTTCCACAAAACCCAGAAGCCATAAAACATTTGTTAGATATATTCAACTACATTTCAAAGTCAAAAGACAAATGAAAAAAATGAAAAAGTTGCAATTTATGTCATTAAAGGCTAGTTTTTTTTTTCTTTTTATATGTAAAGAGCTTTATGACTCATTAAAAAGATCCATTTTCCATTGGGAGAATGGACAGAAGTATGACTATGGACTAGGAAATAAATAGTTCTTAGAAATAAGCAAAGATATAATACTTAACTACAAAATTAGAGAAATGCCAGTTAGAACTATAGTTTTATCTGATTGGCAAAGAAAAATATGATGGATAACACTGGTAAGGCATTTTTACATATTGCCAGTAGCAGCTGGTAAAACTGCTACAGAGGGCAATTTAGATGAAACCTGTTAGAATTTAAAATGTAAATACCATTTTACTCAGGAACTCAATTTTTAGGAATTTGTCCTTCAGATATATTTTCACACATTTATGGAATAAAGTATGTGCACGGATAATAATTGCAACATTGTTCATAGTAACAAAAACTTGAAAACAGCCTAATTATTTTATCAGTGATCAGGGCCTCTGTGAGTTCATCCTGAGTTACTGTACTAATTAGGGGGGGGAAAAATCCTACATGGGTAGAGCCTGAAATGCATCCCTCTCCAATCTCACACTTAGTTACATGGCCTGGCAAGTGGAGTCCCCTGCACAGGCATAAGCACACACAGTGGCTCTGTTGGGACTGTAGTTCAGTATGTTATATCCATACAGTGGAATACCATGTAGTCAAAAAAGAATGAGGCAGCTCTACAGGTACAGACATAGAGCAGTTTTACATGTAAGTGAAAAAAAGATAAAACTATAGCATACTGCCATTTCTATTTTAAAAACAGGCAAAACACATACTTGTACATATATATAGAATATTTCTGGAAGGCAGCCAGTAAATAGATAATAGTGGTGCCTCTGTGGAGAACTAAATAACAGGGAGAATTTTAAGAGGGAGAATTATTTTTTATTGTTTACTATTTGAATCTTTGAATTTTATGTCTCATGTTACATTACCCATTCAAAAAATATGCATCGAATTTTTAAAAAAGAAAACTGAGCAAAGGATATGAATAGACAGTTCACAGACGAGGAAATACAAATAATGCTTAACCATGAAAAATACCTAATGACACTACCTTTAGAAAATTTTTCACTTACTGAGAAATAGCAGAAAGTCTGATAATGTGTTGACTAGAGCAGTGATCTTCAACTGTTGCGTAGAGTCCCACTGGTGTGCTGCAAGAATTTTTAAAACATGCAATACCTGACTATTTAGTCAGAGGCACTGACCTCTTTTCCCGTAGATTGTCAAATAAGAAAATGACAACAGCTAACACAACAATAGCCACCTGGTGTGAATAAATCAAAATTATACCTTTTTTATTTATTTTTTTGTCAGATCGGCAAAAAATATGTTTTTTTTGTGTGCTGCAGAATTTTAGTAATTAGTTTATGTGTGTCATGAGATGAAAAAGTTTGAAAATCACTGGACTAGAGTGCTAGAAAACAGGCCCATATACATTGCTAAAGGTCACTTAATTTGATATGACTTCTATGAAAAGCAGCTTGGCAATATCATCATTAAAGTCTGTCACTTACATATTTTAAAATACTTTTGACCTACCAAACAACACTTCTAAGACCTTAATTTATGTGTAAGGATTAATTTATGTGTAAGGATATTTATTGCAGCATTGTTTATAACAGCAAAAGATTTGTAACATTTAAATGTTCAGCAGTGGCCCAGCCGGTGTGGCTTAGTGGATTGAACGTTGTCCCATGGACAGAGGTCCTGGTTTGATTCCCGGCCAGGGCACATGCCTGGGTTGTGGGCTCGATCCCCAGTGTGGAGTGCACAGGAGACAGCTAATCGATATTTCTCTCTCACATTGATGTTTCTATCTCTCCCTCTCTAAAAAAAAAAAACAATCAATAAAAACATATTTTTGAATGTTCAGCAGCGGAGACACTTCAAATTCCCTGAGGTACATTCAGTATATAAAGCCATTAGGATGCAGCTTATACAAAGTCATGTAAATATACCTCCAAGATAGCTTGCTAAATGACAATGCAAGGTGCAGAACCTTACTATTAATAATAATATGACCATTTGTAGTCAGAAGCAACTTATTTAATTACATAGACCAGTGATTTTCAACCTTTCTCATCTCATGGCACACATAAACTACTAAAATTCTGTAGCACACACAAAAATATATTTTTTGCCAATCAGACACAAAAAAATAGATATACTTTTGATTCATTCACACTGGATGGCTGTTGTGTTGGCTGTTGTCACTTTTTTATTTGACAATCTAAGGAAAAAGGTCAGTTTAAAAAATTTTTGCAGCACACAGGTTGAAAATCACTGATGTAGACCATCTCTGGAAGAATGTATAAGAAATTGGAAAGAGTGGTTGTGTTCAAGGTAGAGCCTGGATAAATGGCAGACAGGCATGGAAAACTTACTTTTTATGTATACAGTTTTATACCTTTTGAATTATTACATAACTCAAAATTATTGCATCTATTATCTGTTTTTTTTTTTTTTTTTGGTACGTGCCCCTAGCGGGAACCGAACCCAGGACTCTCTGATCCGCAAGCTGACGCTCCAACCGCTGAGCCAAAGTGGCCAGGGCTATTATCTGTTTTAAAAGTCAGTTTAATTATAACCTCCATTGGCTTTGGCTTTTCATCACAATTAAAACACAGTCCTGCCCTGGCCGGTGTGGCTCAGTGGTTAGAGTATCAGCCTGTGGACCAATGAGTTGCAGGTTCTATTCCAGTCAAGGGCACGTACCTCAGTTGCGGTTTGGTCCCAGGCCCTGGTCAGGGTCATGTGGGAAGCAACCACTCGATGTGTCTCTCACATCGATGTTTCTTTCTCTCTCTCCCTCTCTCCCTCCCTTTCTCCCTCTCTCCCTCCCACTCCATCTGAAGATAAATGGAAAAATATCCTTGGGTGAGGATTTAAAAAAAAAAACACCACAGTCCTAATTTTTTTTTTTAACTCAGACCTTCCAGATCCTATGCAATTTGGCTTCTGCCTACCTCTCCAAATGTATCATTCTAGCCCCTGCTTACTTATTTCAGCCTTGTTCTTGTTGGTATTTATAAAGCAGGCGAAGCTCTTTCTCGCTTCACAGCTTTTGCACCTACACTCCCTCTGCCTGGTATCCTCTGACCTCAGACCTTTGCATGGCTTGCTCTTTTTTTTTTTTTTTAAATATGTTTTTATTGATTTGTTTTTCTTGGAGAGAAAGGGAAAGATAGAAACATCAATATGAGAGAGACATATCCATTGACTGCCTCCTGCACGCCCCCTACTGGGGATCTAGCATGAAACCTGAGCGTGTGCCCTGATGGGGAATTGAACTGGGACCTCTCAGTCCATGGGATGATACTCAATTCACTGAGCAACGCTGGCCCGGGCAGCTTTGCTCTTTTGAATATTCTGAAGGTCTCTGCTGAAATTACCCTTCCTCCACACCATCACTCTCCACTCCCTTACCCTACTTTCTTTCTTTCATAGCACTTATCATTACCTAAAATTATACATCATATATTTGTTTTACTTGTTTATCTCCTGTGCCCCCTCTGGAATGTAAGGCCCATGAGAACAGGACTTTGTCTTGTTTTCTACTGTATCCCCAGGGCTTGGAACAGTGTCTGGCTTATAGTAATCATTCAGTAAATGTTAACTGAACGAAAAAACATGTTTTAAATACAAATCCTCACCCAAAGATGTGTTTTTATTGATTTTAGAGGGAGAGAGAGAGAGAAACAGCGATCGGTTGTCTCCCACACGCACCCCAACCTGGGATGGACCCTGCAACCTGGGTGTGTACCTGACCAGGAATTGTACCCTCGACCTTTCAGTGTACAGGATGACGTTCCAACCAACTGAGCCACACTGGCCAGAGCTCAACTTTGTTTTATAAAGAACCTTGTTTGCAAAAAAATTCAAGGTAGTCAAATGTGTCAATCTTTTCTGCCTTTTTTTTTTTTTTTAACTCACGTGTTTTATTTAAGAACACTTGCTTCTTGTTCTGGTCATTTGAAAGTTAATATTTTGAAGCTAATATTTTTCATGTTGAGGTTGTTGATATGGAAAATATTTTTGCATATGGTGTGAGGTTGTATCTATTTTTTCTGAATAGTCAGTTTTCCTAATCAGCAAAAATCATTTTCATTGCTTTGATTGTACTTAATAGGCAGAGTAGTTTTAAAAATCAGTGAATGGAACTAATACTGATTAGCTGAATTAGGAATTGGTGTATATTTTCCATAGTGACTTCTTTATTGCAATCACTCTTTTAGAGGAATTATATTTCTTTTGATATATGCCACCTTTCAATCGATAACAATTATTGTCAGTGATAAGATACTAAAAAAATCTCTCTGGTTTCTGAATTTGTTTTTAACTAGGGAAATACACAGACAGATGCCATGAAACTTCTTTCTTCCCAGTCTTCCAGGCTTTTGAAGAACAAAGCATTATTGTGCAAGCCTGTCACACAGACCAAGGCCATCTCTTGTAAACCACATACACAACACAAGGAATGCCAGACAGGTATGTGTCCTTGTGCTTTCCACATGTAGAAAGTTTGTTTTCAGTTTTTTTTGTTTGTTTGTTTGTTTTTAAGGGAAAAAAAGTCATTGACAATTTCTTAAATGTGAAGACATTTAATTAATTCTTGGATCATATACTTTAAACATCTAATTTATTCCTTTTATAATTATTATAATTTACACTAATAGCTACTAAATTGAATCCATAGGCACACAAAGCATGACGTGTAGAGTAGACAAACATCTGCGTGTGTGCACTGCTGTTTTTCAAATGTATAGATAAGCTATTATAATTACTAAATGCAAAATTTTTAAAAAGCAGTAGTGACTTGACCTTATTTCTTTTTTTCTTAAACACTTATGAGTTGATTTGTTAGTCACTAAAGGTGTAACTATGTGTCTGAGGTGCTAGTATCAGGAAAATGATTTGAATTCTTGATACTTGAAAAGTCTGTAAACTGTTGCTCCAGTCCATGTTATAGTTTTTAATCCCACTACCCTTATATTTTCAATTACTTTCATAGCTCTGCCTAAAGCATTAAAAAATTTTTTTTATTAATTTTTTTTTAAGAGAGAGGAAGGGAGAGAGAGAGAAAGAGAAGCATTAATGTGAGAACTAGACATCGATTGGTTGTCTCCCTCACAACCAGTACTGGGGATTGAGCCGCAACCTGGGTATGTGCCCAACCAGGAACCGAACTGGAACCTCTTGGTGCACGGGACAACGCTCAACCAACTGAACCACACTGGCCATGGCTGATTTTTTAAAATATTTTTTTATTGGTTGATTTTAGAGCAAGAGGAAGGGAGAGGGAGAAAGAGAGATAGAAACATCGATGAGAGAGAACATCGATTGGCCACCTCCTGCATGCCCCCCACTGGGGATTTGGCCCACAACCTGGGCATGTGCCCCGACCGGGAATCAAACTGGCGACCTCTTGCTGCATAGGTTGATGCTCAACCAGTGAGCCACACTGGCCGGGCATGATTTTTGTTTTTAATGATAATTTAAAAAAATATATATTTTTCTTTATTGAGTTTAGAGAGAGAGGAAGGGAGAGGGAGAGATGAGAACATCAATTGGCTGCCTCCTGCATGCCCCCCACTGGGGATCAGGTCCAAAACCTGGGTATGTGCCCTGACCAGGAATTGAACCAGCGACTTCTTGGTGCATGGGTCGATGCTCAACCACTGAGCCACACTGGCCGGGCTTTTTTTTTTCTATAAAAAATTTTTTGCCTTTATTGATTTCAGAGAGAGAGGAAGAGAGAGGGAGAGAAAGAGAGAAACATCGATGAGAGAGAACATCAATTGGCCGCCTCCTGCATGCCCCTCACTGGGGATCTGGCCCACAACCTGGGCATGTGTCCTGACTGGAAATCAAACCGGCCACCTCCTGGTGCATAGGTCGACGCTCAACCACTGAGCCACAGGGGCCGGTCCTGGCCGGGCTTTAATGATAGTTTTACTTCATCAAATATACTGTATTTAAAAGTTTAGTCTGTCAAAAAATAATCATGAGTTTTTACGAAGGATGCCTTTCTTTTGGTAGGAGTCAAGGAGAATCCCATTTTCCTTTCTCAGTATATTTGATTGTTTTATATTCCTGTTAAAATGATACACTCTTGCCCTGGCTGGTTTGGCTGAGCAGTTAGAGCATCATCCTGTGGACCAAAGAGTGGTTCAATTCCCGGTCAAGTGCACATACCTCAGTTGCGGGTTTGATCCCTAGCCCTGGTTGGAGTCATGTGGGAGGCTACCAATCAATGTGTCTTTATCACATTGATGTTTCTCTCTCTCTCCTCCCTTCCACTCTATCTAAAAAAAAATCAATGGAAAAATATCCTCGGGTGAGGATTAAAAAAAAAAAGTGATACACTCTTTGTGTACATGAATTAATATTATATACACATTCACATGTGGAAGGTAGTAAAGGATCTGTGGACATCTAAATGTGTGGGTATGTATGTGCTTATGCATTTAAAATTTTTTCTATATTAAATATTGGATTGCTTCCTATATACTGTTGCAAACTACATTTTTATTTGGATTGCATCAGAAACCATTCCACGTGAATATAAATTTAAATATGCATCGAGATTCTTAATGAGTGTGCATAGATTCCAGTATATATAACATATCCATTCCCTAAGATTAGACAATAAGATTCGTTTTTTAATATTATAAACAATGTTGAATTAAGCTGTGTAAGTGGATCTTAGGACACTTGTTTAATTTTATCCTTAGGATAAATTCTAAGTAGCAGAATAACAGATTCAAAAGCTATCATAGATTTTGTATATATGTTGCAAAATTGCCCTTCTGAAAAGTTACATCAGTTTATGCTCCAACCATCAGTATTTTGAGAGCATCTATTTCTCTGCACCCTCACTAAAACTGGTATTAAAATGAATAATTAACCCCCCCAACTTTAATTTGTAAAATTTTCAAAATCCAAAAAGATCGAAAATATAGCACAACAAACACCAATAGACCCTTCATCTAGATTCACCAAATGTTCACTTTTCGCAACATTTGTTATCTCTTTTTTCCTGAACTTTTAAAAAGTGAGGTAATGTATTCTTTTTTTTCACTTCTTTATTGATTTTAGAAAGAGAGGAAGGGAGAGGGAGAGACAGATAGAAACATCGATGGGAGAGAACATCGATTGGGTGCCTCCTGCATGCCCCCCACTGGGGATTTGGCTAACAACCTGGGCATGTGCCCTGACCGGGAATCGAACTAGTGACCTCTTGGTGCATGGGTCAATGCTCAACCACTGAGCCACACTGGCTGGGCAAAGTAATTTATTTTTAATGTGATATATTCTGTGGACTTCAGCCCTAATTCCAGTAATTCTATTGAATATATAACATTGCTAGTTCATGTACCACTGCTTATAGTTTTACTTTAGTCAAAGACTAAGCTTTGGACAAAGGAGAAATTTTGTTTTCAATGGCGTCATGGAAATATTATGGTTTGTATTTAAACTTAAGTGTATATTCCTTTGATAAATAGTAAAAAAGTATAAAATTTAAATGTGTGGGAGAAAACATAAATAACATAGCTTATTCTTGAAAATAACAGGGATTCAAATATTTCATTCAGATTTACCTGTGCTTAATGGGAAAAGTGATGTGGAACTTGATTCTCCACCTGCAAAGAAAAAAAAAATAGGCTTTTTCCAGACTTATGATGCAGAATATTTAAAAGTTGGTTTTATTATCTATCCGGGATCAAAAGAAAGTTCACCAAGGCCACAATGTGTCATTTGTGGAGAAATCTTATCTGCTGAAAACATGAAGCCAGCAAATCTTTCTCATCATTTAAAGACAAAACATTCAGAATTAGAAAACAAACCAGTAGATTTTTTTGAACAAAAATCTCTTGAAATGGAATGTCAAAACAGTTCTTTTAAAAAGTGTTTACTAGTTGAAAAGTCACTTGTGAAAGCTTCTTATTTAATTGCTTTCCAAATTGCTGCCAGCAAGAAGCCATTCTCCATTGCTGAAGAGTTAATTAAACCATATTTAGTAGAAATGTGTTCAGAAGTTTTGGGTTCAAGTGCTGGAGACAAAATGAAAACCATTCCTCTTTCTAATAATACAATTGGACACAGGATTGATGAACTGTCTGCAGACGTTGAAGATCAACTGATTCAGAAAGTCAGAGAGTCAAAGTGGTTTGCCCTTCAAATAGATGAGTCTTCAGAAATCTCAAATATCACCCTTCTTTTGTGCTATATTCGTTTCATTGATAATGATTGTAGTGATATAAAAGAAGAATTATTATGTTGTATTGAAATGCCTTCTCAAATAACTGGTTTTGAAATATTTGAGCTAATAAATAAATATATTCATAGTAAATCTCTGAATTGGAAACATTGTGTTGGTCTCTGTACAGATGGGGCTGCAAGCATGACTGGCAGGTATTCTGGTTTAAGGGCAAAAATTCAAGAAGTTGCCATGAATACACTGGCATTTACACATTGTGTTATTCACCGTGAACATTTAGCAGCAGAAAAGTTGTCTCCACGCTTACATGAAATTCTTTTGCAGTCAGCACAAATTTTAAGTTTTATAAAGAGCAATGCATTGAAGTCACGTATGTTAACAATTTTGTGTGAAGAGATGGGGTCTGAGCATGTGAATTTACCACTTCCTGCTGAAGTACGGTGGATATCAAGAGGGAGAATTTTAACAAGATTATTTGAATTACGACATGAAATTGAAATTTTTTTAAATCAAAAGCATTCAGATTTGGCCAAGTATTTTCTTGATGAGGAATGGGTTGCAAGGCTGGCCTATTTATCAGATATTTTTTCACTTATAAATGAACTAAATTTAAGTCTCCAAGGAACTATGACTACGCTCTTCAATTTATATAATAAAATGGATGTATTTAAGGAAAAGTTAAAAATGTGGTTGAAGCGCACACAGGAGAATGATTATGACATGTTCCCTTCATTTTCTGAATTCTCAAACTCATCAAGCTTAAATATGAGAAGCATTGCAAGTTTTGTTTTTGAGCACCTGGAAGGACTTTCTCAAATGTTCAATGACTGTTATCCACCAGAAGAAGACTTTCGTTCAGGAAATTTGTGGATAATTAATCCTTTTATGAATCACCAAAATAGTAATCTCAAGGACTTTGAAGAAGAAAAACTAGCACAGTTATCCTCAGATTTAGGATTACAATCAATATTTAAATCAATGTCTATAACTCAGTTTTGGATAAAAGCAAAGACAAGTTACCCAGAACTCCATGAAAGGGCAATGAAATTTTTATTGCCTTTTTCATCTATTTATTTATGTGATGCTACATTTTCAGCTTTGACTGAGTCAAAACAAAGAAATCTGTTGGTTTCTGGCCCTGCCCTAAGACTTGCAGTCACATCTTTAATTCCAAGGATAGAAAAGTTAGTAAAGGAGAAAGAATAGTATAAAGAATATTGTTTATCAAATTCTATAATTTTGTGTTAAATTTTGTATGGGATAAGTATCCTAAAATATAATTTCCTAATGTGGTTATGTGTTTTCAGTGATTAAATGTTTTAATAATTTTTCTCTTTTTGTTGAGGAATTTAATCATTACACATTTATACATAATTGTATATAATTTTAAGAGTCCACGGTAGAGAATTTAGCTATTTTATTGACTGACTTGAATTAGTGACAAAGATGTAGATAATGAAAAGTCCAGTTTATAATGTATTATATAGCACACCTGGATGTTGAAACTGCTTGGCCTGTAGAAGCATGTGGGACATGTTAGTCTTCAGCCAGCCTGCCTCCTACTACAGCAGGTTGTGGGTAGGTAGAAAAAAAAGATCTAAGCAGCTTGGCTAACAGGAAATGAAAGCAGCAAGAGAGTTTGAGACCCCTGTAGGGGCCTCTCTGGCCCACTAGACCAGGGTTTGGCAAACATTTTTCATAAAGGGCCAGATAATGAATATTTTAGGCTTTGTAGGCCATAGGTGACAACTATAGTACTCAATTTTGTAGTTGCCACACAAAAGCAACTGTAGACAATATACAGATAAATGAGTGTGGCTGTGTTTTAATAAAACTTTATTTATGGACATTGAAATATGAATTCATATAATTTTCCTGTGTCATGAAAGCTGCCTTTAAAATTTTTATCATTAAAAAATGTAAACAAACAAAATATTGTTAGCTGGGGGAGGAGGAGGTAGTAAAAAAAAAAACCACACAAAAAAAACCAGCTGACTGAATTTGGACTAGTTTGCCCCACCAGGTCTAGACAGACTTTCAGGTAATATCAGATGGGCCAGGAGTGGCCTGTAGGGTTTTGTTCTGTGAAAGACTGTCTTGCTGTTAATGGTGAATGGCCCCAGATGTTAGACTTTGGTCCTTGCGTTTGGCTAAGAAAGGAATTCAGAGCCAAGGAACTCAAATACAAGTGAAAATTTATTTAGAAAGTCACAGGGGTAGAAGAAGAGAGCCAGCTAGGCTGTGTGGGCTCAGGAAGCAAGTAACAGAGGTAAAAGAAGGGCCCTTGGAGCTTAGGAGAAAGGCAAAGAAAACACAGCATGGGGGAAGCGGGGGGGGGGGGGGGGGGGGAAGCACGGGAGTGGGGGCAGGGGGGAATGAGCGAGAGCTGGTCTTTCGTTTTTTAGAGCTTTTATCTGGAGGTCTCGGAGGATCTCAATAGACTATTCATCAGCTTTTCGAAGTGTGTCTCCTCAAGGTTGTGGTCTCTACTGATTGGTTGGTGCCAGGGCAGAGGATCCTTAGTCATGCAGCTGGTCCTGATGTCAGCCATGGTGTTGCCCTGCCTGGCCTCGCTGCTTTTCTGAGCCTGGAGCTAAAACACAACTGTGGCCTAACGTTGCCAGAGAATTGAGTGGGTTGAATTTCTCCGTCACTAGTGGGAGTGAGGTTTTTGTGATATTTTGAGAAAAGGAATTTTCTAAGACTCACAGGAGAATGATTTTTATTGAGTGGAATTACATCCCTCAGGTTGCAAGGTCCCATTTCCCTCAGTCCAGTCCTGGAAGAGGGGTAGCTGGGAATTCAGCAGAGCTAGCTAGAAGCAGGGCCAGTGTCCAGAGTTTCCATTCCTTTGTGGAGTTGAGTTCAGCATAGCATCAGGCATCCACCTAGTCACAGTCCACTAGTCCATTGTGTGGGTCCCACATGGCCATGAGCCATGTAGGCGAATGCAGGGGAACATGCCCCCTGCAACAGGAGTCCAAGAGAGCAAGAGGGCCAAGAGCCAAGAGAGGGAACATCCTTTGTTCAGTTTATGTATCTTAGACTCCCTGCCCTTGCAGTGGCCATGCCTATTCTGGCCAGTTACCTGTTTCCAGGTGTGCTTGACAGGTAACCATTTTCCCACGTCACCCAGACCTTACTGGGCAAGCATCTAAACTGCATTTGTCCAGTCTTCCCCCATTGATCGAGGAACAGACTTGGAGAATTTTTTTTTTTTTTTATCCTCACCTGAGGACATTTTTTTCATTTTTTGTTCAGATAGAGTAGGAGGGAGAGAGAGGAAGAGAGAGAGAGAGAGAAACATCGATGTGAAAGTGACACATTGAGTGGCTGCCACCCCCACGACCAACCAGGGCGGGGGACAAACTACAACGGAAGCACATGCCCTTAGCGGGAACCGAACCCGGGTCTCTCTGGACCGCAGGCCGATGCTCTAACTGCTGAGCCAAACTGGCCAGGGCCAGACTTGGAGAATATTAAATAGCAGCTTTCTGGCAAAGCGTATGAGTGGCATGCCTGTATTATTTAGTCTCCCTTTTGCTCCTTTCTTGTTAAATAATAACCAGATTATTATAACAGTATCATTAGATGTTATCTCTAGTTTGACCAAAACTTGTCTCTGTGGTCAACAGACCGTAGGCTTTGTTCCTAAGATTATTTGATGCAGATCAGAACCTCATTGTCCTGAGGGCTTAATGCTTAAGGGACTGGTCATGCAAGGGAGTCATATGAGGCTATTTGTCAGCTCCCTTGTTCCTCCTCTAAGGAGGTGAACCACAGGATTAGTGACATGCCAGGGGAGGGTCCAAACTGCATGACCAGTAATATGAAAGGTTAGGGGGTCTAGGTCCCACCCTACAATACTGGATTTCCCAGTTTTACCTGTTGCTAGGCACCCAGGGCTTTGCATCCTGGTGACCGTCTCTGTACCTGGCCTATGGTTCCTACTCTGCCCATGCCTAACTGCCCACTGTCACTAATTTTCAAACACCTTTTACATTTTCATTTCAGCTGAGAGAAGTTAGAGAGAAAATGTGTTTCAGGCAAAGATACAAAAAAGCAATTTATTTTATATTGACTAGCTATTGATTTATTACTAATAATTCCACAAATTAATTTGCAAATAACTTTTTGAGCTCATACATGTGCCAGGCGTTGTGCTAGGCCTATTACAGACTCAGGAGGACTGATGCAGCATGATCCCTATTTACAGAAGCAGATACTGAGGCCCACCGAGGTTAGATGACAGCTCAGATCTCAAAGCCAGGGTGGCACAGGCAGGAATGAAGCCCTGGCCTTTTGATCCTAATGGAGCTCTTCCGCAAGCCACGTCCAGATACCCACGTTTGACTCCCCTCTGTCCGTTTGACTCCCCTCTGTCCGTATTGACTGGGAGGCAGATTTTCCCTAAATTCAGTGGGGTCCATTTAGTTAAGAGCCAGTGGGCCTCAGTGACCCTATCAGAGACAAACACCGTGTCTGAACCCCCACCCCTCCCACGCCCCACAACCGGTACTGGGACAAAAGAGGGTGGGAACAGTCCTGGAAAGGGAGGCCCAAGCGCGTGTCCTCCAGCCGCCCAGGGTGGGAGGAAGTAAACCGGAGGCGGGCGGATTCTGTCCCCGCCTGGCCCGGGACGCGTGAGCCCGCCCTCCCCGAGGGCCTGCGCGGCCATGGCGCTCCTGCTCGCCGCTCTGCGCGTCCTGCTGGGCGGCTTCTTCGCGCTCACAGGGGCGGCCAAGCTCTCGGAGCAGATCTCGCCTCCCGTGTCGCAGCAGATGGTGAGCCGCGTGGCGTGGGCAGCGGGCGGATGGGCCCCAGCAGTTACCCCGGCGCCCCGCCCCCGCCTGCCCGCCGGTGCCCGCTGACCCGCCTGCCTTCGGGCCTGACGGCACTAGAGCTGGGGGAAGAGCACCTGGACCTTGATTTGGACGTTGACAGCTTCCTGGAGAGTTTCCATAGACAGAGGGGGTCGGGAAGTCCCCTTCCAGCTGAGCTTTGGTGGCCTAGGCAGGAGGAGTGCCGGGGACCCTGGGGGAGAAAGATGGAATGGAAAAGGGACACAGCTCCTTCCCACTCCCTTTCGCTCCTTCCTTTGCTTGAGTTCTTGGGAGCTTCGTGAGGCAGGGGTTTATTAATCCCCATTTGGCAGGGTAGGAAACCCGCCCTGAAGGTGAAGTCTATCTTGTAAAGGTTACACAGCTAGTCGGGAAGCAGGACCCAGACTAGACCTTCTCTTAACTTAGAATCCAGAGATCCCTTTTCTGGAGGATGGAGCCTGAGAGGGGGGCCTGGGAGTCGCCCTCAGGCATTCTCTTAGGCCTTCTGTCTAGTTCTAGACTCTGGGGAAAGCTTTCATGTTCTTTTTATTATTATTATTATTTTTGTTAATCCTCACCTGATGATATTTTTTCCATTGATTTTTAGAGAGAGTGGAAAGGAGAGAGAGAAACCTTGATGTGAGAGAGACACATTGATTGGTTGCCTCCAGCACACACCCCAAGGGGGGGGGTGAGGGGGGCGCTGGGGAGTGAATCTGCAACCCAGGTACATACCCTTGACCAGGAATCGAACCTGAGACCCTTTCGTGCATGGGCCAGCGCTCTAACCACTGAGCTAAACCAGCCAGGGCACTTTCATGTTCTTATGCCCACCAGTCCCCAAAAACTCTCAAGCAAGCCAGATTTGGAGACCCCTACCAGCTCCCTCTCCCAGGCCTGGATTCTCCCCTTTTCTGGCTTAAGGTGATGGGTTTGGGCAAGTTGGTCCCCAGAGCCAGACAGCTTAGAGCTTCTTCCTTGCATTGCTGAGTATAGGGGAGGCAGAGCTGAGGTGGGGGAGCAGGAAAAGGTAGCCAGCCTGAGGATCGGGATGAGGTTGTCATGTGGCCCTGGACAGAGCCCGACTCAGCAAGCAAGATGAGTCATTTTGAGCCCCCTCAACTCCCCTTGTATCCACTGCAGTGGGACCCAGGCACCAGCATGTGGTGTAGAAAGTGGAATCTGTTTAATGAGCAACAATCTGCCCTTTCATCCTCTTTCCCAACTCCAAATATGCCCTGCATAGTACCTGAAGAGAAGCCAAGCCAGGCATAAAGAGAAGCTGCGGAGTTCCCAAGGCCTTGGCTCTTGGTGGAAGGCCCAAGCCTTGCTTCCTTTTCCTGGGATTTGGGGATGGTGAGAGTTCAGTGAGAAAATCAGTCCATCTCTGCATCACCATCTAGCCCTTCTTGGAGCATGAAGCTTGTTTACAGATTCCAAAGCTCAGCCCCCCAGGGAGGCTCTCTCCTTTCCAGGCTGACCTCAGCCCTGGACCTGATCTAGAGTAGTAACTCCTTTGTTGGGGGAGTGGACCTAGGCACCAAATGCCCCTGTGGAGTGCCTGGGCAGTGGATCCTTGGTGAGTGGCTGACAGGCATTCCCTGCCACCCCTAGAAAGCCCTGTTCGTGCAGTTTGCTGAGGTGTTCCCGTTGAAGGTGTTCGGCTACCGGCCAGATCCCATGAGCTACCAAGTGGCTGTAGGCTGGCTGGAGCTGCTGGCTGGGTTACTGCTGGCCCTGGGCCCACCGATGCTGCAAGAGATCAGTAACTTTCTTTTGATCGTGCTCATGATGGGTAAGGGGGGTCCACCTGGGCAGGGGAAAGGGGGACTTCCTGGGGAGGATGATGGGAAGACCTGGCTTTTCCTCTGTTCCCTTTTACTGTTGCCACCCTCTTTTTCTCTGGAACCAGGAGCACTTCCTGCTGTACTGCAATTCCATGATCTTCAGACTAGGACAGGTGCTTTTCAAACTTAATGTACTGTAACACTATTTTATGTCAACTCTGCCTTCTACCTCATCAGTTCTATTGGCTGCATGGTATTCCATTATAAGGATGTGTTTTCATGTAACCTAAAAGCCCTACTGCTCTCTCCGCATCCCATGAGATGAGAGGATGGAGTAGCAGCTGCCATTTGACCTATGTGTCTGGCAGTTGGGAACAAAGAAGCTGAGCCCCCTGAACAGAAAGGCAGAGAATTTCCCTGGGACAAGAAGTCCTGGAGGGCCCTCCTCATAGCAACTCTGCCCACAGGAACTGCTGCTTCAAAGGCCAGACATCTTCAGGCTCTTCAGTCTATACTCCGTGCCCCGCCCCCCGCCCCAGCCTGTGTCACCATTGCTGCCACCACTCCCCCAGGCTTTCTTTCCATCTCTGGAGCTTCCCTCATTTTCAGATCTTTCCTTCATTTCCACCACCAACCCCTGGGCCTCCTTCCCTCCAGCAGGATTAATGAAGGAGTAGGAGCAGGGAGAATTTGTTCCAAAATGCCTATCTAGCCACCTCCCTGCCCTGTTTGGCTGTATTGCTCCTGTTTCTTTCTTGCTGTCTGAGAGGGGTTACATTGGTTCAAAAAGCTTCTGATTCCTGGTCCTGCTTTCTCTGGGCAGCCAGGGAGACAAGTGCATCTTGTTTAGGGTGTGTGTGTGTGTAGGGGGGTTGGTGCTTAATGGGAGGATTTGAGCTGGAGTGGGTCAGCCTGGGCTGGAGAGCCATGAGCTCCTGCATCTCCTGGGTGCCCCCAGGGAGCCTCAGAGACCTGACTTTCCATTCCAGGGTCTATCTTCACTTTGGTGTCTCTGAAAGAGTCACTGCACACCTGCATCCCGGCCGTCGTCTGCCTGGTGCTCCTGCTGCTGCTGGATATCTGCCAGTTCTTAGTCAAAACTAAGGCGGTCAGACCCACAAGGAGGACGATTCCAAGTACAGTCAAGGAATCCTGAGAGGAGAGTGCCTCTTGCCTCTCTGTGCCATGTCACTGTCACGGCAGGAAGACGGAGGGACACAGTCTACCACCTGGTTACTAGTATAATACATCCAGAGTCAACATGTGGCCAGTGTGGAAATAGACACCTTGTCTACCTGGCCCTGCTTTCTCTTTTGGACATCTACTGCTCTTTTTGGACATATACTAGCATTCCTCTTGTCATGTGAAAATGGAAAATAAGCAGAAAAGAAATTTAAATCACCCCAAATTTTACTGCTTCAAAATAACTATTTTCAATTCCTTTGTATAGCTGTGCCTTTCAACTTTTTTCTATGCCTTTATACAGATTTTTAAAAATGAATATTAGACCATATATACTATTTTATTACCTGCTTTTTGAAGCTAATACCCTGTAACAGCATTCCATGTCTGGCTTACCTCGTTGATGTTAATGGCTGTGTAGTATTCCATTGTAAGATATACTGTAATGTATTCACTCAAACCACACTGAGGAACATTTGGATTGTTCCCCTGTTTTTGCTATTGTGAACCTCACAGTAAATCAACTTTGCATACTTATTTTCTTTTCCTGGAAGGGACAGTGCTGATTCAAAAGGCATGCACACAACAAAAAACAACAACAAAAGGCATGTGTGTACTTAAGGTTTTTATTACTTACACGTTGACTATGGCAGAGTACAGGTGCCTGCTTCTGCCTGTGCCCTTCCGAGCCACATGAAGTATTCCCTCCTATTTCTTTTTTTTTTTCTTTATTGATTTTTAGAGACAGAGGAAGGGAGAGGGAGAGAGAGATATAAACATGGATGAGAGAGAACACTGATTGGCCGCCTCCTGCATGCCCCCCACTGGGGATCAGGCCCACAACCTGGGCATGTGCCCTGACTGGGAATCGAACCGGTGACCTCTTGGTGCATGGGTCAACGCTCAACCACTGAGCCACACTGGCCAGGCCCTCCTATTTCTTTTTATCTTGGGCACTTTAGCTTTGCAAGCTAATAAAGATGGGCATTGAGGCATCATTTTACAGGACCTGAAACTGCCAGGTGGTGAGGTGGGGCACTTAGTGCAGAGCTCCTTGGACACCTGCCTGGAGGCAGGGGACAGTCAACCCCAAGGGATGCTACCTGTTAAAGCAGTGCCGGAAGCCAGGGATGAGTCCCAGAGGTCCTAGAGAGTCAGAAGGATGTGTGTGTGTGTATGTGTGTGTGTGTGGCAACACTCAAGGAAAAGTGACCAGGTTAGGGTACCTTCTGTCACATCACCAATCATCTTCACACACACACAAATATATACATATATTAGTACATATATATGTAGTAGTATACTTCATATATAGTATCAAAACAATAAGGAAGCTTTCACTCTGATAGGTCCAGAGATAACAGCTTCAGCTTCAGTGTCGGGTAATTTGGCTGCCTTTTGATGACATCAAAGGTTGATATTTTTTTCAACTTTCTGCTCTGCTGCTTTCGATCTGTGGGCTACTGCCCTCAGGGTTGCAAAGTAGTTGCAGCAGCTCCAGAGTGCACACTTGCACATACCATCCAAAGGTGAAAAGAAAGAGGAAAGCTTTCTTAGAAGACCCCCAGATTTTCCCTCACATCCCACTGGTCAGAATTGTGTCACATTTTCATTCCCAGGCCAATCACTAGCAAGGAGAATGGAATTCCCATGATGGACTTAAACTAGTTAAGATTTACCACACTGGTCCGCAAGGGAGGGGGTAGAAAATGGTTTCTGCCACTTACTAGCTTATTTGCAGAATATGTTTAAGAATGGTAGATACTTCTCAGAGTTGCTGTGGGATTTTGTGGGTTAAAGTGCTTACAGTAGTGCCTGGCACGTAATAAGTGTTCAGTAAATGCTATTATCAAATACTGGTTTGTTCTACAGATGAGAAAATGGATTCAGCAAGCTTAAGTGCCTATGTGTCAGATCTGAGACTAGAATTAAGGTCTGATTGACTCCAGAACGCACAATTTCCACTGCACCAGCTGCCAAAGTCGGAAGTGGGCAGGCATGGCACCCCTGCTCTCTTCAACTTGAGGGTACATGGGATGATCTGTCCAATGTGATTAAGTCTGCCTTGCTTTCCAGAATTGCCCTTCTGCATGAAAATTTTAAGCCCACAAAAGTAGAGCCTGGAGCCCCTAGAATCCTGGCCTCTTACCATCTCCACCCCTTTCAGGATGCCACAGCCAAGACTTTGAGTAAAACCTCTCACAGCTGGCATAGGATTGAGGGTTTCTGTTTGCCAAGGCTTGACCTGTAAGCTGATTAGTTGCTACAGGGCCCCCCTAGCTTGGCTGTAGGGACCACCCAGCAGCTGTGGGCAAGGCAGGGTGCTAGAGGAGTGGGCTGGCCAGCTGGTGTGCAGGAGCAGTTGGGATTGACAGCAGCAGGAGTATCTTGAGCTACAGCAGTGGTGGCTTAGTGCACGGAGATGCCAGGCTCCAGGAAATGTGCCCCCCACACTGCAGATGAAACCTAGGTCAGGGAAGCACAATGACATTCTGCTGCCAGGGCTTCCTTATACCTTTCTATCTCTCTCCCTGTGCCCTCTTGTCCTGCAATGACACTCCCTTCCCTTGGGGCCCTGGCCTCACCCCACAAACCCTGCTCATAGCTGCCACAGGTGGGCCCCAGCCTCTCCAGCTGTTAGGCCCAATCTTCATGTCATGTCCTGGGATTAGTCGGTTGATGGGAGGGTCTGGAATGTGTGAGTGGAAGTGGATTCGGTTCTGTCTGAGCTTGTTAAAGCCAGGTCCCAAGGGAATGGGGCGGGGGGGGGGGTGAGGGGCGGAGAGAAGGAGAACTAGCTGCAGCAGCCAGAACAGCAAGAGGTAAGAGGACTGATCTAGTGGGATATCAAGGGGATGTTCAGGGTCAGGCAGTTGGGGACTAGAGCCATGGTGGACAGAGCTGAGAGGAGGGCAAGAAAGGAGGACACTCAGGATCCCACAAAGGATTAGAGCCTGAGAGGTTCAAAAGCAAAAGTACAAATTTTGGTATTGGAGGAACCGTGTTTTGGGACCCTCTAAGAGTTTGCCATGTGTCCAAAACAGGAACAGAACATTGGCTTGTGCACTTACCCACCTTGGGGAGAGAAGAGGCATACACCCAGATGTCTGTGTTGTTTTGTTTGCTTGGGGTGCCCGTGTCTCTGACGCCATGTGCGTGCCTGTGTGGGTGTGCACAGTTATCTGTGTGCTGCCTAGAGGGAAGGGAGCTAATGGTTATGAAGTGTCTCCCCAGTGTCAGCCACCGTGCTCAGAGTTTTACTTATGTTTTCTCATAATCCTCCCAATAACACTGTGAGGTAGGTATTTTAATCTCCATTTTACAGCAGAGAAGACAGGCTCAGTGAAGCTGAGTAATTTGCCCAAGGTCACATGGCAGATAAATGTGTGCATCCAGAATCTGCGTGATTCCAGGGCCTGTGCTCTTTTTGCTTTGCTGTCCAGTGTTTGGAGTCAGATCCAGGACTTCTTTGTGGTCAAGAGGCAAGGGGAAAGGAAACGGGCTGGAAGGCCCGAGTTGTGGAGTCTCTTCAGCTCTGTCCAAGGTACTCCAGGCAAGTCCCAGGAGAGGACCTTCACCAAGGCAAGTCCAAGGCCACTAAACATAGGCCCGTCGTCTGGATCAGCGCATCATAAGACCCGTCCTCCACCCATGCCCTGCTGGCTCCCCCACTGATCTGGATGGCTTGGGCTCTTTCTGGGAAGGATTCTCTATATTCCAGCTTAGTTTCTTCAGAACTTCCAGTTGGCTCAGCCTTGCCTGAGCTGACTGCACATGCCTGTGCCCCCCACATCTGAACTATACTCCCTCTGTGAGGGGTACCTCCACCCTCCCAGTCACCAGGTTGGAAATTTCCAAGCTATCTCGGACATCTGCCTCTTATTTCCCACAGTTTGTCAACAAGCCCACTCAACTTCAAATAACCCTGGAGTCCATCCCCTCCCCTCTGGATGGTGGCTGAGCTCAGTTCTCATCCCCTCATGTGGGTTTCCTTGCTTCTAGTGTCTCCTCCTAGCAAGGACTGAGGAAGAGGGGGTTGGGGCTGGGGGAAGCGGTAAGCCTCTGCAGTGACCTTTCTTCCTCTCCCTAGTCCAAAGTCCCAGATGAAAGCAGTGTTGGGGACCTGGGTGTTGGTGGCTGCAGTCCCTGGAATGACTCTGCTCACTTCATCATGGTGCCCATGGCATACACATTGGCACTGGGGCTGCCCCCCAACAGGGCTACCCTGGCAGCGTTCATCCACGGCAGCAGGTGCCTGGGCCAAGCCTGCATCTCTACCTGCTCCACCTGGCCCTTGCCGACACGCTCTTCACACTCTCGCTTCCACTCTGCTCACCTGCTACCTGGCCTGCTAGGAGGCTACCTGCCATGCGGCTGGGTACTACCTGTCCACCTATATGGCCACAGCTTTGTTGCTCTCATCAGCGTGTGACCCTGCAGCTTGGTGCACCCATCCGGGCCCAGGGCGACCTTCAGCTCACACTGCTGCCTTGCCCACCTGCCTGGCCTGGTCTATGCCACCATCACCATGGCCTTCTTCACGGCTGCCTTCCTGCTGGTGCTCGTGGCCTACGTGAGCCTGTCCAAGGTATTCCAGGCAAGCTCCAGGAGAGGACCTTCATCGAGACAAGTCCAAGGTCATTTTTGCAACTCTGACATCACCTCCCCTGTGCCAAGACTCCTGTACCAAGACTTGGTGGAAATCATTCTGCTATTGGCTGGGACTGGGATCCACCAGACTTGCTGCCTTTTGCTTTGGCTGAGCTGGGACTCTCTCACTAGGTGCAAATCCCGGCCAATGGCTGTGGCCACCAGTGCTTTCCCTCTTAATGTGTGGATGGTTCTGGAGTTGGCTTCAGGTGGGGAAGGCAACCACTCCTCTCCTCAGCCGTGTTATTGGGGGCCCCACAGCAAGACTGCTTGGGTCTCAAGGAGTTAGAGCTTAACGAATGAGAGCAGCACGTTCATGTCGCCGGGTTGGCTGGAAGGGTCCACCCGTCAGCCACCATGTCGTACTGATTTCATGTCTTGTTGCTGACTTTGCCTTCTAATGATAAACTTGATAAATCCCCTCTTTTCTTTTTGATAAATTACCTTTCATTGGTCTCTTATTCCTTCTTTAATTTTTTTCCTTTACATTTTAAGAGGAATACGTGTTCATGAAAATAAATTCAAAGCAGTAGAGAAAAATGTAATATAGAAAATAAAGGTTCTCAGCAGCAGCCACTGTTCACAGTTTCTTACGTGCATCTTTTCAGATGTTTTCTATTCTAGTATGAATATATATATAGTCAATTTTTTCCCAAAAATTTACAAATGAGGTAGTATTACAAGGCTCTGTGTACTTTTCTCATTTACTATATCATATACATCTTTTTATATCTGTACATACAGATATCTACCCTATTCTTTTCAATAGATAGAGTATTTTACTTAAATGATTCCCTATTGATGGGCATTTGCTTCTATTGTTTTACTGTGGTAAACAATGATGCAATGAACATTCTTGTCCAATCTTTGCATACTTGAAAATCTGTAGAATAAATTCCTGGCAATGAAATTGCTGTGTCAAGGAGTGTGTGCACACACTTAAATTGTGTAATTATGCCCTGGCCGGTTTGGCTCAGCGGTTAGAGTGTCGGCCCGAGGACCAATGAGTTGCAGGTTCGATTCCGGGCAAGGGCACGTACCTTGGTTGCGATTCATCCCCGGCCCTGGTTGGGGTCGTGCGGGAGGCAGCCACTCGATGTGTCCCTTTCATGTTGATGTTTCTCTCTCTCTTTCTCTCTTCCTCTCTCTCCCTCCCACTCTATCTGAACAAAAATGGAAAAATGTCCTTGGGTGAGGATAGAAAAAAATTGTGTAATTACATCACCAAATTGCCCCCCAAAATGCTGCACCAGTTACACACCCATCAACAACATGTGACGGCTTCTGTTTTACACCTCACCAGGACTGGGAATTGTCACTTGCCTCCTCCTTGAATCTACACTCCTGTTTGCAATCCAACTGTGAGCATGATTCATTCGTTTCTTTTTCCTGGAAGGCTTCTCAGTCTCGTCCATATCTATTTGAAACCCAGTGGGGGCAGGAGTGGGAAAAGAAAGGGTATCACCTAAGGCCTCACACCAGCCAAATCTTAGCATATTTTGCTTGTTGAAGGAATTAAACAAAAGCACACATACACACCAGTAATTGTTAGTTCTCTTTCTCCTTGATTGAGAATTAGGCTGGCTCATTCCATGAAACACTAACCAACATCTCAGGTCAAGGCCAAGAGGCAGCCTGGGCCCACATCATGAATTCAGTTGCTCTGGTGGAATGAATTGCTCAGCCCTGGGGGCCATGCAAGGCTAGGTCTCTGAAAAGTGATCTGGTGTCCACACTAGAGCCAGCTGAATCTCTTGAGGCTGAATTTGATTCTGTCCAGATAAAAAATGATTCCCTATGGCCTCATCCATCCCTGTGGTCTTGTACTATCTTGCTTTTGATGTGACTTTTCCCTTAGTGAAGTAGTCAGTTTCCTTTGGGAAATGTCTAACTTAGTCTTCTGTGTCTGACCTGGGGAAAAAAGAGCTTGAGAGCAGATTGCCTTTGGGAGATCAGACACTGCAGAAAGAAAGCCTCTGTCTAGGGTTACAGTGTGTGGGAATCACCGTCCTCCCTCCCTGTCACTCAGGAGAGCAGGAACCTGGGGTGGGGATCCAGAGGCGAAGAGCCTCAGGGATGAGAGAGAGCAGACTGTTTTGTACTGTGAATCCTGTTGGATTTCTGGTCCCCTTCCTAATTCCAAACCTTCAAGAATTTGACGTAAGACTCTTCCTTAATCCAGGATGGAGAAAGGGGAGCCCAGGTTGGTCCTTGATTAGATGTCGGGCATGCCCTTTTTCCAGGATCCAGGGAAAACTCACGTGCCAACTGTTTTCAGTAGCTGTCAATATGCCATAGACTCACCCTCCTCTTTCAAGGCCAGCAATGCCCAATCTCCATGGCCCAACCCACCCGGGCCACACCCTGTGGCACTGGGGTCCAAACATGGTGCAGGGAAGCTGCTCCTGACACAGAAAGAACAAAGCTCCCCTTCTCCACTGCACCCTGCTCTCTCCTCAGCTCAATCACACTCCAGGTCTCTGAACCCAGCCCAACCCCGCTCCTGCCCTTGGCCAGGCTGGTCCAGGTCCTTGGCCCTGCAGAATCCTGCCTGGGGTCCCTCTGTCAGTCCTGCATCCTTTGTGACCCTGTCTGCTCCTGCCCATCTTCACCTCCAGACCAGGCCCCCCCTGCTCCCTCGGCCTCAGTAAGGAAGCCTGTTAGATGTCAGCTTGATTCGCTGTCTGTCTTCAGGCCTTCAGGTGCTCTCTCTGCAGCTGATTCTTTGCCTTAACATCTGTTTCCCTTTCCTCCAGCCCTAGAAGGCGGATGGTTTCCCCCTGCAGCTGCAGCTATCCTACACTGGCCCTGCAGCCACTGCTTTGGACTACATTCCTGCTTCAGGGACTGTGAACCTCCTCCCAGAACAATCACTCTGAGGACTCTCCCAGGCCTGCCCTTTCCATGCATGCCCACCACCGAGCCCTAAAAAAGAGATATTGCCATTAACTCATTCTTCCTCACCTCTAATTCTCAGTGAGCGCCAGCCTAGTTTTGTTTTTGTTGTTGTTTTTTTGTTTATCCTCACACGAGGACATTCCTCCACTTTTTGTTCAGATAGAATGGGAGAGAGAGAGAGAGAGAGAGAGAGAGAGAGAGAGAGAGAGAGAGAGAGAAAGAGAAATATCGACGTGAAAGGGACACATCGAGTGGCTGCCTCCCGCACGACCAACCAGGGCTGGGCACAAATTGCAACCGAGGTACGTGCCCTTAGCGGGAACTGAACCCGGGTCTCCCTGGACCACAGGCCGACGCTCTAACCGCTGAGCCAAACCGGCCAGGGCATAGTTTTGAAAGGTACTTGTGGTTGGGGTGCTGGGCTCATGCTGACCCCTAGCATTTGTGGGATCCTGGACAAGAGTACACATACTATATGTCTAAATATTTAAAAGTTTTAAATCAAGCAAACACATTGTTAAATGAAATGTGTTCCATCCACCTACCTTGACAAATATACCTTCATAACGACAGAATAGAAAAATATGTATAAAGCTGTAGTTTTCAGGATTGACGGTCAGCAAATTATCAAAGATGACCAAATTTAATTTTGCATATTATGTTTATACATTGCATTTGGGTCATGCATAATAAATTCTTATAAAAACATAAAATACTTTAATTTAATCACACAAATCACCATCATTCATAATGCGACTTAAAACACCACTTGTTCAAGCCATTTCTGAATTTATACAGAATTTCATAAGTTCTTTTTCTCAAAAGTTTGGACTATTATTTTATAAAATATGTTTTTATTGATTTTAGAGAGAGAAGAAGGGATAGGGAGAGAGAGAGAGAAACATCAATGTGAGAGAGAAACATTGATTGATTGCCTCCCTCACATACCCTGACCAGGGATCAAATCTGAAACCTGGGTATGTGCCCTGACTGGGGCTAATATGGGGTAGCCTTTAGGCTAGGGATAATTTAGCCCTACTACTAATGCACAATGCTCCTGAGATCTTCAGTAAAAGCCATGGGTGTTGACCACCCTTCACTCTGGATGGTCTCCCAACCTTGTGTGAGCTCTGATGATTTTTCAGTTTACAACTTGTGCATGTTTTTTGCCCTGTCTTGTAGTATTCACCCTTTTTATACATAGTTTGGATATCAGAATAAACTCAAGGGGATCCCTAGGAAGATTTATAGGATTTTATAATTTTGTACAGGGTCCTTCTTATTTGTAACTTTGCCCTGCTACTTGAAGCTACCTCAGGCTCCATGACCCCAATTTCTTTCTCCTCAACTAAGCAAGGCTTCCTGCTCTGCTTGGGATCTTCTACGCTATACAATGGTCCAGAATTATCTTCAGGCAGATAGCTGAGGAATTCAAAGTGTTCACTAGGTTTGTTTTCTTACTCTCAGGTTTATAGTTCTGCACTATTTGTATAATATATGAAAACACTTTTATCATGTTTTGTCAAATTTCCTAGTTATTTTGGTGGAAGTATAAGCATGGGCCTAATACATCATGATTTCCAGAAGCAGAAATCCAGACAGACAGTGCTTTAGGAGTGTGTGTAATTGGTCCAAGAATAGACAATAAGCCAATGGAACAAAATAGAGGGGAAGAAACAGGCCCACATAAACAATCCTCTGATTTATAACTAAAATTCTACTGCAATTCAGTGGGGGTAAAGGAAGACTTTTTTTTTTTTAATTCTCACCCAGGGATATTCTTCCATTGATTTTCAGACAGAGTGGGAGGGAGGGAGAGAGAGAGAAACATCAGTGTGAGAGAGACACACCAATTGGTTGCCTCCCGCACAACTCCAACCAGGGCCGGAGATTGAACTGCAACCGAGGTATGTGCCCTAGACCAGAATCGAACCCATGACTCTTTGTGGTCCGCGGGCTGATGCTCTTAACTGCTGAGCCAAACTGGCCAGGGCAAGGAAGATTGTTTAAATCAATGATATAGAAAAAAATTAATGTTGGTCCCTACCTCACACTGTACCTAAAAATTAATTGGAGATGAAGCATAGACATATATGTGAAAGGTAAAATAATAAAGCTTCTAAAAGAAACCACAGGTGAATATCATCATAACCTTCAGGTAGGCAAAGATTTCTTAAACAGGACATAAAAAGAAACTGTAAAAGAAAGAGTAGTAATTTTGATTTCATTAAAATCACAAACTTCTTTTCAACAAATGACAAAATTAAGAGAATGTAATGGCAAACCACATTATGTAGATAATGTTTACAATACACATTTTGAAAAAAAATAACTCATAACTGGAATATATAATTAATCCCTAGGAATCAATAATACAAAAGAGACTGACAACCCAAGTTTTAAAAAGGTAAAAATATTGAATAGACTGTTCACAAAAAAAGATATTCAAATGGCTAATACACATCTGTAAAAGAGTTCAATGTCATTATCTTTCAGATAAAGTCATATTAAGACTGGAATGAATACCACCTCATTCATATCCAATTTTAGAATGACTAAAACATTTTTAAATAAATATGTTTTTATTGATTTCAGAGAGAGGAAGGGAGAGGGAGACAGAGATAGAAACATCAATTTTAGCCAGCCAGGCAGAATGGCTAAAAATTTAAAAAGTGATACGTCCAAGAGTTGGTGAAGATGTAGAAAAGCTAGAAGTCTTGTACATTGCTTATGGGAGTATAAATTTATATAAATATTTAGAAAACAATTTGGCAGCATATACTAAAACTAAACAAACATGTGCTGTATGACTGGGCAACTTAGCTCCTGGGTATATGCCCAAGAGAAACAAAAGCATTTATCCACTAAAAGACAAGTATGTAGCATAGCCATAGCAGTGTTTGCCATAATAGCTTCAAATTGAAAGCAAACCAAATGTTAATTAACAGTACAATAAATTATGATATGGTCATATCTAGAATACTAAACAAATATTAAAAATTAACTGCATGCAATAACATGGATGAATCTACATTTATAGAATTTAGCAAAAGACCCAGACCCAAAATATATGATTATATTTTTATTTATGTATTTAAAATATGTTTTTATTGATTTTTAGAAAGAGAGGAAGGGAGAGAGAGATAGAAACATCGATGATGTGAGAGAGAAATATTGATTGGCTGCCTCCTGCATGCCCCCTACTGGAGATCGAGCCCACCACCCAGGCATGTGCCCTGACCAGGAATTGAACCCGGACTTCTCAGTCCATGGGATGATGCTCAGTCCACTGAGCCATACCGGCCAGGCTATGATTATGTTTTTAAATATAGTACAGGCAAAACTACGCTGTGGTGACAGAATTCAGAATAGTGGTTATCTCTTGGGAGTTATTAAGTGGAATAATGCATACGGGAGCCTTTATGGGGTATTGTAAATGTTTATATCTTCATCTGGATGGCAATTACATATGTAACAATTCATGGATCTGTACGCTTAAGATTTGTGTAATTTACTGCATATAAAGTATATCCAAATAAAAAAGAAAATCTTGTACTTCTAACAACATGTATAAAACTAATGATGTGATAATTATTTTTGACTTCCATATTTTCTTCTGGTAGTTCACAATATATATAATAAAAGTTTGTTGTTTGGAGGAAATACTGGGAAGATGGCAGAGGGGAAAGCACCAGGAACCAGTCTCCCCACCTAGACAATTACACTGACAGAATCTGTTTGCTGTAACTGTTTTGGAAATCTGGAATCTGTTGAAGGTTTACAACTTCCAGGGAAAACTTGGACAGTAAATTGCTGTTAATTTTGGTCAATTTCAGCTCTTACCATAACAGCAGAGACCCATTCCCCACTTCTCAACCATGTGGCAGACAGCTGTACACATCTTCCTGGAGCAATTTATACACATTATGTGGCAGATAGGGTGGGCAACAGTAATCCTGTCCTTTAACCATAGGGGATCTATGATATGGTCGCTGCTTCTGATCACAGAAATGCAGACAAAAAGATGGGAAACCATTGTTGTTGCACCACCCCTATTGTTGAAAGACACATTCCCTCTGGCTGAAGTGACTTGCAGAGGACTTAAAGAACCGGCACCCTTTTCCACTTTCATTTGTATGCTTTCCCCCCTTTGGGAACCAAATATTAAAAACTAAGACATTCAAAAGCAACTGTATATATGGAGAAAATTAGAAAGTGGCTACAGTGCCCAGGCTGGGTGGCTCAGTTGGTTGGAGCATTGTACTGTGTACCAAAAGGTTGCCAGTTCGATTCCTTGTCAGGGCACATACCTAGGTTGCAGGCTTGATCTCTGGTCAGGGCACATATGGGAGGCAACCAGTCGATGTCTCTCTCTCTGTCTTTCTCTGTCGCTGTCTCTGTCTCTCAAGTCAATAAAAAAAAAACACATATTCTCGGGTGAGAATTTTAAAAACAGAAAAGAAAAAATGGGGCCAAGTTGCCCAGGGAAAGGTTCAGAAAGAACCTAAGAAGACATTAAGTTTACACTTAAGTCTGATCCTCAGCACAAATACAGCCCAAAATGAACAAACAACCCCCCCCCCCCACACACACACAGTAAACAAACCCTGGGGAAAGGGAAGAACTTGATGTCCAGTTATCACATTATGAGATTTAAATATCTAGTGTTAAAAAAAAAATTTTAAAGCATGCAAAGAAACAGGAAAGCGTGACCCATTCAAAGGAAGAAAAATAAGCCACCAGAAACTATCCCTAAATAAGACCTAATGACAGACATACTAGACAAAGACTTTAAAACAACTGTCTTAACTATGCTCAAAGAACTAAAGGAATAAGTAGGAAAAGTCAAGAAAATAATGTATGAACATATAGAAAATATCAATAAAGAGTTAGAAAACCTAAAAGAAACCAAAAATAAATTCTGGAGATAAAAAATACAATAATTGAAATTAAAAAGTCTCTAGAGAGATTTGAAGACAGATGTGAGCAGACAGAAGAAAGAAAAAGCAAACTTGAAGATAGGACAATGAAAATTATTGTGGTTGAGGAACAGAAAAAAAAGATAAAAAAAGTGAACAGAGTCTCAGAGATCTGTGGGACCCCTTCAGGTGAACCAACATATGCATAATGGGAGTCCCAGGAGGAGAGAGAGAGAGAGAGAGAGAGAGAGAGAGAGAGAGAGAGAGAGAAAGGAGCAGAGAGAATATTTAAAGAAATACTGGCTGAAAACTTTCCAAATTTGATGAAAGAAAGAAATAAACATCCAAGAACCTCAACGAATCCAAGTAGGGTGAACTCAAAGAGACCCACCTCAATGAATCCAAGTAGGATAAACTCAAAGAGACCCACACCAAGAAACATTATAATTAAACATTCAAAAGACAAAGAGTATCTTGAAAGCAGCAAGAGAGAAGCAAATCATTACATACAAAGATTGTTAATAAGATTATCAACTGATTTCTTATCAGAAAATTTGGAGGCCAGCAGAGTAGTTGATATATTCAAAGTGCAAAAAAGAAAAAAAAATACTGTCAACCAAGAATTCTATATTGACAAAACTGTTCTCAAAAGTGAGGAAGAACCCTGGCTGGCGTGGCTCAGTGCTTAGAGTGTCAGCCTGCACACCAAAGGGTTGCAGGCTCAATTCCTGGTCAAGGGCATGTACCTGGGTTGCAAGTTTGACCCCTGGCCCCAGTTGGGGCATGTGCAGGAGGCAACCAATCAATGTGTCTCTCTCACATCGATGTTTCTCTCTCTCTCTTTCCCTTCCACTCTCTCTAAAAATCAATGGAAAAAATATCCTTGGATGAGGATTAATTAAGAAAAAAAATGGAGGAAGAGATTAAGACATTTTCAGATAAACAAAAGCTGAGGGTGTTCATGGTCACTAGATCTGCCCTGCAAGAAATGCTCAAGGGAGTCCTGCAAGGAGAAATGAAAGGACGTTGAATAGTAACTTGAAGTTGAATGGAGAACTAAAATCTCAATAAAGGTAAATACATGGGCAATTATAAGAGCCAGTATTTTTGTCACAATGGTTTGTAACTGTACTTTTTGTTTGATTTCTACATGATTTAATAATATTTAAAGAAGAAAAAGAAAACAATTATTAGTGTGAACACTAGGATTACTGTATCTTTGGTTTGTAATTCCAAATCTTGCTTTCCACATAATTTAGAATACTAATGCATTTGTTAGTTTATGTTTTTGGACACACAATGTATAAAAATGTAATTTTATGATATCAACAACTGAAAGGAGTGGAAACAGAGCTGTAAAGGAGCAGAGTTTTTGTATGTTATTAAAGTTCAGCTGTATAAATACAAATTAGCATGTTATAACTTTAGGATGTTAAATATAATCCCTATGGTAACCACAAAATTAGCTCCACAGAAAAGGAAATGAAAAAGGAATCTAAATGTTTTTGCTAAAAAAATAAACTAAATACAAAAGAAGACAGAAAAGTCCCTTGTTAGCAGTAATTACTTTAAATGTAAATAGATTAAACTCTCCAATCAAAAGACAGAACTCAGTAGAATGGATAAAAACATATGACCCAACTATATGCTGTCTACAAGAGACTCACTTGAGACCCAAAGACACAAACAGGTTGAAAGTGAAAGGATGGAAAAAGAGTTTCCATGCAATAGTAACCAAAGGCGCAGGAGTGGCTATATGAATATTGGACAAAATAGATTTTAAATAAAATAGTTTACAAGAGACAAAGAAGGACATTATGTACTCATAAATGGTTTAATATAGCAATAAGATATTACAATTATAAAATTTTATGTACCTAATGACAATCAAAATATATGAAGCAAAACTTGCAGAATTGAAGGGAGAAATAGACAGTTCCACAATAATAGTTATAGAGTAAGGAAATAGAAGATAACAATATAAACCAATAAGTCACCTAGACTAAAAGACATATACAGAACACTATTCAATAGCAATAGCATATGTGTTCTTCTCAAAAGAACATGGGGCATTTTCCAGGATAGACCATATGTTAGGCCACAAATTAAGTCTCAATAGATTTAAATAAATAAGTATCAACAAAGTATCTCTCTGACCTCAACAGAATGAGGTTAGAAAGGTAAATCTGGAAAATTAACAAAATTGAAAGTTAAACAATACACTTTAAACAAACAACAGATTGAAGAAGAAATCACAAGAGAAATTAGGAAATACTTAGAGATGATTGAAAACAAAACATACCATCATTTATGAGACTAAGTGAAAGCAGTGCTAAAGGGGAAATTTATAGCTATGAATGCTTGCATTAAAAAAACAAAAAAGGCCCAGCCAGTGTGGCTCAGTGGTTGAGCATCAACCCATGCACCAAGAGGTCGCCAGTTCGATTCCCGGTCAGGGCACATGCCCGGGTTGTGGGCCCAATCCCCAGTAGGGGCATGCAGGAAGGTGGCCAAACGATGTTCTCTCTCATCAATGTTTCTATCTTTCTCTCCCTCTCCCTTCCTCTCTTTCTAAAAGCAATAAAGAAAAAAATTTAAAAACACACACACACACACACAAAAACGGTCCGGCCGGTGTGGCTCAGTGGATTGAGCATTGTCCCATGGACTGAGAGGTCCCAGTTCAATTTCTGGTCAGGACACATGCCCAGGTTGCAGGCTCGATCCCCAGTGTGGGATGTACAGGGGGCAGCCGATGGATGTTTCTCTCTCACATCGATGTTTCTATCTCTCTCCCTTCCTCTCTCTCTAAAAAAAAAATCAATAAAAACATATTTTAAAATAAATAAATAAAAAAACCCAAGAAAGATCTCAAATCAACAACCTAACTTTACAACCTAAGGAACTAAAAAAAGAAGGACAAACTAAATCCAAAACAAACAGAGGGAAGGAAATAATAAAGATTAGGAAAGAGACAAGTGAAATAGAGAATAGAAAACAATAGAGAAAAATCAATGAAACTAAAAGTTAGTTCTTCAAAAAGATTAACAAAATTGACAAATATTTAGCTACATGGACTAAGAAAAAAGAAGAGAAACTCAAATGACTAAAATCAGAAATGATGCTCAACATCACTAATTATTAGTAAAACACAAATCAAAACTACAATGAGCTACCACTATTTAAAAAAAGAAAACAAAAAATATTGACAAGATGTGATGAAATTGGAATTCTTGTACATTGTTGGTGGGAGCATAAAATGGTACAACTGCTGTGCAAAACAGTATGGTGGTTCCTTAAAAAACTAAAAATAGAAGTTCTATATCATCCAGCAATTCAACTCCTGGGTATATACTCAAAAGAATTGAAAGCAGAGTCTTGAAAAGATATCTGTACACTTGTGTTCATAGGAGTGTTATTCATAATAACTAAAACATAGAAGTAACCCATGTGTCCATTTACTGATGAATGAAATAGATAAGCAAAATGTGGTATATACATAGAATAGAATATTATTCAGCCTTTAAAAAGAGGAAATTCTGCCCTGGCTGGTTTGATTCAGCGGTTAGAGTGTTGGCCTGCAGACCAGAGAGTCCCGGGTTCGGTTCCCGCTAAGGGCACGTACCTCGGTTGCAGTTTGTCCCAGGCCTGGTTGGGGTTGTGTGGGTGGCGACCACTTGATGTGTCTCTCTCACGTCGATGTTTCTCTCTCTCTCTTCCCTCTTCTCTCTGTTCCGCTCTATCTGAGGATAAATGCAAAAACATCCTCGGGTGAGGATTAAAAAAAAAAAAGGAGATTCTGCAATATGTTACAACATGAATGAAACTTGAGGATATTTTGCTAATTGCAATAAGTCAGTCACAAAAAGACAATATTGCTCTACTTATATGAGGTACTTAAAGTAGTCAAAATTACAGAGACAAATGTGTGATGGTGTTTGCCAGGGGCCTGGGGAAGGGGAGAAGGAGGCTTTAACTGTTTAACAGGTATAGAGTTTTAGTTTGACAAGATGAAAAAAGTTACGGGGACAGATTGTGGTGACAGTTGCAGTAAGGTGAATGCATTTAGTACCACTGAAGTGTACACTTAAAAATGGTTAAGATGGTAGATTTTATGTTATGTGTATTTTACTATAATAAAACAGGAATAAAAGCTTTTTGCTCACAATGACTCTTGTTCCCGTATAATCTAGCTAAATGGAGTAATATTTACTTTTTGAAATTATATATATATTTTCTTTTTTTGCTATGTTGCCCATTAAATTACTAGTCTCATTTTGAACTCTCCATCTCAGACAGTGATTACTTATTTTATCATTATTTTTTAATCCATCTTACATATTTGCCCATTCTATCATCAAATTTCAAAATCAGTTCTACAGAACATACTTATTCCTTTCTGGAAATATTGTGGTTTTGTTGGTTAAAGATCAAAAGACAATATCATTCTTTTAAAAATATCATGCTGATGTTCTATATCAAAGTTTATATTTATTTAGTGCTGTTTTTTTGAGACATAATTACTTGATGTAATTTCAATAGCTCTAGATCCAGGGAAACAAGGGCAGAAATGTGTTCTTTAATAAATTGGGTTGTATTTGTGTGTGATATGCAAGGCTCTCAAAAGTATAGGGACCAGAGATAGGCCTCTTTTGATCCGATTTAAGGAAACTACTAGCTAAGTCTATGTGATTTCTTTCCTAACACATGTTCTGTAGCAAAAAATTGTAAGTCTCCCAATATTGGGAACAGTTTTCATTTAAAATATTTAGTCTTATTGTCCCCATAAGTGGGAACAGCTAACATTTACTGAGTGTTTCCTAACATCTCATGCTTTGTTCTAAGTATTTTATTTATTTATTTATTTATTTATTTATTTATTTATTTATTTATTTATTTATTTTTTCAATCCTCACTCGAGGATATTTTTCCATTTATCTTCAGATAGAGCAGGAGAGAGGAAGGGAGGAAGAGAGAGAGAAACATTGATTGGTTGCACACGACCCCAACCTGGGCCGGTTATGAACCGCAACTGAGGTACATGCCCTTGGTTGGAATTGAACCTGGGACTCTTTGGTCCACGGGCCGACGCTCTAACCGCTGAGCCAAACCGGCCAGGGCTAAGTATTTTATCTTTATTTACTCATGAAATACTCAGTATTTACTCACAAAACTCTATAAAGCAGGTACCACTATTATCCCAATTTTAAAGATAAGAAAACTAAAAATAGAAATGTTAAGAAAATTACCTAAAACATTGAAATAGCCCAAGAATGTCAACACTTTGGTATTAAAACGTTGTCTATTGAATCTGGGAGAAGCAGAAAAATCCATTGCAAGCTATGGTTCCCAGGTCTTGTTTCAGAAAACACGGTCATCAGATCTCTCTGTCCAGCCTCAACCTCTGTCTGGTGTGTCCTTCAAGCTTCTCCAACTTGACATGTTCAAAATCATACTCACAACTTTCTCCTCCTGATTTGCTTTTCTTGTGTCTTTTATTCAGTGAATGGTACCACAATCCTCAGCCATCTGAGCCTGGGGTGATCTCAGGCTCTCCCTTTCTTCTCCCTCCAAGTCCTCCTTACTTAAACATACACTTTAATGCTGATAATGTGCTATTTCTTGATTAGGATTGATTATAAGAATGTGTTTACTCTGTGACATATTCATTAAGTGGTACACATAAATTTATGCACTGTATGTAGGGAAATGTAATCTGCATGTGTATATACAGTTCAACCGCACTTCAATAAAATTACTTAAAATTTTAATTTATTTTAAAAAAGGAAAATGTACTTTATAAAAGTATTATTAAAACTGCTTTCAAATGATATAAATGTAACTTGGTTGGGTTTGAACTAGGGTTCAGGTGTTTCTGACAGGAACTGGGCAACTCCTCTCCCATTTGTATCCACTGATACATTTATATCTACTGATTCACTCAAGGTCTGAGGAACCTCTGAAGAGAAGCCCCCTGAATTCTTTTCAGACGTATACACATATGTCGATGGACAGGGGTGACCACAACACAAGCCTAACGATAGGGAAGTAGACCAGAAGCCATTGAGGGAGAACTCCCCCAAAATGGAAAAATTTGTTGAGTATATGAACCAGCTCTAGCAAGAGATCCTAAGTAATGGAGAAGAGTGCTGGTTCCAGGTACAAAACAGCGGCTCACCCTAGAGGAAATTCCAGCCCAGGCCCTCTGGAGGCAAGTGTGCACCCTGGGAGACATGGGTTCTGAATTCAAACGGGAAGAGTTAAATCACTGATCTCTAAAACACTATGGGGCCGTCAGGCTTGCTGTGGTTTCCCTACTTGCTTCCACTGGACATTCTTACTTCCAAGGAATGAAGACATGAGTGCAATGCAGCGTCCAAGATTCATGGCTTTCAGGCTTCAGCTGAATTCCAGCTCCACCAGAATGTGGCCTGGCTAAGTTCCTGCTTCCCTGGCTCCTCGTGGTGTTGGTAGTGATAACATCGACAGGAATGGAATTTCAGCAGGAGTAGGACTCTTGTGGAATCATTAGGGCCTGAGGTTATGGAGTCCCTGCCTGGATGTCCATGGCAATGAGAAAAAGAATGCTATAACGAACAGTTCAAGCAATTTCACTTCAGGACCTTTCCAACTGCGCATAACATAGAAAAAGCATTCTGTCCATTTCACAAGCTATAACTTTAATCTCAAGCATCAAGCCAAAGCAGCAGCATTTCAATTTCACGAACAATGGCACATGGCAATAATGGGAGTCAACTGCCAGTGTGGAGTGGCACTTCCACGAACAGTCGGGTCCTGTGTGCGCAGATGCCTGGCTTGGCTAGCCATGGCCTACAGCCTGTGCTTTTTGCTTGCTTACACAAATTCTGCGTTTTAAGCTACCAAGATGTAGTTGTGAATGTTAATGGTTGATATTTGTATTCACCTACTGGCAAAGTTTTGATTATCTTTCTGAGATTGTGTGTGTAAAATCTAGTCTATATCCATACTGTTATCAGAGTGCTGTCTCTTAAAACAAATCTGATCATGTCAGTCATGCTTAAATTAAAACTCTTCACTGACTCCACATTGCTTAGGAGTCCACCTCCTCACCTGGGCTCAGCAGACCCTTCAGCATTGGACTCTTGCCTATGTTATTAATGTCGTCTCCTGCCACTATCCCCACAGTCTAATTATCCTGAAATGGTACTTGGATTCCCACTTTCATTGAGTGTCTCTTATTTCAATTTTTCTACAACTATTGGGAAGTTTTATGCTCTATTTTTACTCTTTTCTTGATTACTGTAGAAATTTTAACATATGTACTTAATTTATCAAAATCTGAAGTTAGTCTCTTTATCCTCTTCCCCTCTAATACAAGGATCTTAGTCACTTTAATTCCATTCTTTTCTTTTCTTTCCAGAGATATATGCTCTTGTTGTCATGTTTTAATTCTATCTTTGAAAAACCAGCAGACCTTATAACTGTTTTATACAGTCAGGGTTTATTTACATGTACCCACGTAGTTACCACTTTCTTTGTTTTTGGTTACTTCTTACACCCTAGACCTTCTACCTAAGATCACTTCTTACACGAGATCATATTTTATCTAAAGAACTTCCTTTATAATTTACTTTACTGATGGGCTGCTAATGGCAATCTTTCACTTTTTTTTTTTTTTCTCTCTGAAAAGTCTTTATTTCATCATGATTTTTGAAAAGTATTTTTTAACTGGGCATAGATTTCTAGGTTGACCATCTTGTTTCCTCAGCACATTGACCATGCCATTCCACTATCCTCCAGGTGTCTGTGGTTGCTTTGTGAAGTCAATTGTCAGCTTGTCTATTGCTCCTTTGACGGTAACCTCTTTTTTTCCCTTTCTTTTCTTCTCTTTATTTCATTTTCTATCACTATTTATCTCCCTTATACCTTCTTCCACCTCCACCCATCCCCTCACTCCCGAAATCACCACACAGAGTCAACCCGTCTTTCCTCTGGCTGCTTTTAAATTCTTTTTATCTTTGGTTTTGCTGTTTTAATATGATGTTGTAGGTGCGGATTTCTTTCTACTTATCCTACTTAAAATTTGTTGGTAATCTGTACCTTGATAGCTTCATCAGGTCTGGAAAATCATCAGCCATTATTAATCTCTCCACATATTGCCTCTGCCCCATTCCCTCTCTCTCTCTTTTTAATCCTTGCCCCAGGATATGATATGATCATTGATTTTAGAGAGAGGGGAAGGGGGAGAGAGAGAGAAAGAGAGAGAGAAACATCGATGTGAGGGAGAGCATTGATTGGTTGCCTTCTGTACTTGCCCCTACTGGGGATCAAACCCGAAACCTAGGTATGTGCCCTGACTGGGAATAGAACCCGAAACCTTTTGGTGCAGGGACGATGCTCCAACTGACTGAGTCACACTGACCAGGGCCCATTCTCTCTCTTGTTAGGGGCTTCTAATTAGTTGTATGTTAGGCTATCTCATGTTACCCTTCGTGTTTCTTAACCTCTCAGAGCTTTAATCTCTCTCTGATGTTTTTTGCACATATTTTCCAGCTGTATTTTTCTGTTCACTGATACTATTAGTACCTGCATTCAATTGGCTGTTAAACCCATTTATTGAGTTTCTAATTATAGTTACTCTATTTTTCATTTCTAGAAGTTATATTTAGTTTCTTATCTACTTGGTCATTCTTTAAAATTCCTTGTTCTTTGCTCATATTTCAAAATTGTCTTTTATTTTTTAATGAAACTGAGACAGAATTGGATGAATCATAACCCTTGCTTCATGATCACTGTCATCACTGGACATAGACCTCTTATGTGGTGTGTGAATGTATGTGTGTATGTATTTATAAAAGAATGTAATGACTACCTATAATCCCACCAACCAATGCAAGAGCTAGAAGAGCTGTCTGCCCCTCCCCATCCTATAACTCTGCTCCTCTTCCCAGATTTGCAATTATCGTTTCCTTTCTTTTTTGTTTTTACAGTTTCATCAAATATATATGTGACCTGAATATAGTGTTCAGTTTTAGTTGTTTTTGAACTTTCTGAAAAGAGTATTATGGTGTACATAATCTTCTGGGACTTGAAGAACATCTGACATTCTATTAATAAAGATTTATCCACACTTTTGCAGGCTCTATATACTATTCCATTGTGTGACTACTCCATAATTATTTATCCATTCTTCTGTTAATGGGCATGTTGGTTGTTTCTAGTTTTCCCCCCACAAACGGAAAACAGTCTTGTTATGCATGTTCTTGTATCCATCTCTTGATAAGCCTGAGCAGAAGTTTCCATTGGGTACATAACTAGGGGTGAAATGCTGGGTTGTAGTGTATGTAGAATTAGTAGTCAGCCAGTACACACCAGTAAAGCTACTGATCCAGTCTGGTAGGTCAGACGTCTGTTCTGGTTGGTCAGTGCTCATGTGTTATTGGTTGTTAATACTTCGAATATTATCCTTTGAAGCCTATGAATGACAAACTTTGTAAGCTAATGCCAACTTATTTTAAAATGGTTATTCTAATTTCAACCTCCCCCAGAAATGTATGAGACCCTGTTGATCCACATTCTCTACAACATTTGGAATTGTCAGGTATCTTCATTTTTGCCAATCAAATGGGTGCGTATTTGTGTCTCACTGTGGTCTTGATTTGCATTTTCTGTTTGCTAATAAGTTTGAGCATCTCTTTATGTGTGTATTGGTCATATGCATTTCCTCTGTAAATTCCCTGCTCTCACATCTTGCTCATATATCTTTCTCATGTATCATGTATTTTTCTATCTGATCATTTCTCTTTTTCTTTTCTTTTTTTTTTATCCTCACCCGAGGACATTTTTCCATTTTTTGTTCAGATAGAGTGGGAGGGAGAGAGAGGAAGAGAGAGAGAGAGAGAGAGAGAGAGAGAGAGAGAGAGGGAGAGAGAAAGAGAGAGAGGGAGAGAGACAGTGACGTGAAAGGGACACATCGAGTGGCTGCCTCCAGCATGACCCAACCAGGGCCGGGGACAAACTGCAACTGAGGTACATGCCCTTAGCGGGAACCGAACCCAGGTCTCTCTGGACTTCAGGCTGATGCTCTAACCGCTGAGCCAAACCGGCCAGGGCTCTCTTTTCCTTAATGATTTGAAGGAGCTCGTATAAAGAAATTTAAAAATCTTTGATGCCAATTCTTGGTCAGTTATGTGTTACAAAGATCTCCTCCCCATTTGTAGCTTGCCTTTTTATTTTCTTTAAGATGATTTATGAATAGAAGTTCTTCACTCTTATATAGCCAAATGTATCACTCTTCTTTCCTAGATAGTGCTTTTTATATGTCTTACTTAAGAGAATCTTCCCAAAAGTTCAGAAAGAAATTTACCTATACTCCTGTGATGGTTAATTTTATGTGCAACATTACTGGGCTATGGGTGCCCACATATTTGGTTAAACATTACTTCTTGGCATGTCTGTGAAGGTGTTTCTGGATCAGATTAAACTTTGAGTAAAGCAAATTGCCCTCCCTAATGTGAGTGGGCCTCATCCAATCCATTGAGGCCTAATTAGAATACAAAGGCCGAGTAAGAAAGAATTCTCTCTTTGGCCAACAGTCTTTGAGCTGAGACATCAGTATTCTGTCTTTGGACTCGGACTCCGACTGGAACTTATGCCATCTCCTCTCCTGGTTCTCAGGTCTTTGGACTTGGACTAGATCAGAGGATATTTTCTCCATTGTTTAAAAAAAATTTTTTTTTATCCTCACCCGAGGACATTTTTGCATTTATCTTCAGATAGAGTGGGAGGGAGAGGGGGAGGAAGAGAGAGAGAGAAACACTGATGTGAGAGAGACACATCGAGTGGTTGCCACCCACACAACCCCAACTGGAACTGGGGACAAACTGCAACCAAGGTATGTACCCTTAGCGGGAACCGAACCCAGGCCTCTCTGGTCCGCAGGCCGATGCTCTAACCGCGAGCCAAACCTGCCAGGGCTTTCCATTAAAAATAGTGGGAGGGACAGAGAAAGAGAGAGAGAGAAGGAGAGAGAGAAACATCGATGCGAGAGAGACACATCAATTGGCTGCCTCCTGAATGACCCTGACTGGGGCTGGGGGTCAAACCTGCAACCCAGATACTTGCCCTTGACTCTTCGGTCCATGGGCTGACACTCTAAGCAGTGAGCTAAACCAGCCAGGGCCCACATGGTCTTGATGTTATCTATAGCTTCTTAGTAAGTCCTGATATCTGATAGGGCAAATCACATTTCTTTATCCTCTTCAGAAGTATTGAGGTTAATTAATAAGATTATTTATTTATTTTTTGCAGATAGAGCAGGAGGGAGAGAGGGAGGAAGAGAGAGAGAGAAATATCGATGTGAGAGAGACACATCAACTGGTTGCCACCCACACGACTCCAACCAGGGCCAGGGAGGAACTACAACCGAGGTACGTGCCCTTAGTGGAAACCAAACCCGGGACTCTCTGGTCTGTGGGTCGACGCTCTAACTGCTGAGCCAAACTGGCCAGGGCAATTAATGAGATCTTTTAGTGCCCACTTTGGAACTTAAAAAAATTTATTTATTTATTTGTTAATCCTCACCTGAGGATATTTTTTCCATTGATTTTTATATAGAGTGGAAGGGAGGGAGGGAGAGAGAGAGAAACATCGATGTGAGAGAGACACATCCATTGGCTGCCTCCCACACCTGACCTGGGATTGGGTATTGAACCTGCAACCCAGGTACATGCCCTTGACTGGGAATCAAAACTGTGACCCTTTGGTCTGCAGGCCAACGCTCTAACTGCTATGTCAAACCAGCCATGGCTGGAACTTCTTAAAAAATTCTCACTTGAGTATATGTTAATTGATTTTTAGAGAGAGAGGAAGGGGGGGAGAGAGAGAGGGAAAGAGAAACATCGATTCATTGCTTTCCTGTACATGCCCTGACCTGGTTTGGAACCGAAACCTAAGTACTATGTCCCCTGACCTGGAATCAAACAGGCAACCTTTCCATACATGGAATGATGATCAACCAACTAAGCCACACTGGCCAGGGCTAAAGTATAATTTTTAAAAATAAAACATTTTATTTATTGCTCAGCCAGTGTGGCTCAATGGTTGAGCATCAACCCATGCACCAAGAGGTCGCTGGTTCGATTCCCGGGCAGGGCTCATGCTCAGGTTGTGGGCTTGATCCCCAACAGGGGGCATGCAGGAGGCAGCCAATCGATGTCTCTCTCTGACATTGATGTTTCTATCTCTCTCTCCCTTCTTCTCTTTCTAAAAATATCAATGAAAACATATTTTGAAAAAATTAAAAATATTACTTCTCATTCCCTTTCTCCATCCAGTCACCGGCCATCTCCATCCTACTTTCTGTCTTTATGATTTTGATTATATGAGGTAAGTACCTCATATAAGTGGAATCATACAGTATTTGTATTTTTATAATTGGCTTTCACTTAGCGTAATTATTTTCTCTAGCAATAAGTCTAAAATTTATTTTGTCTGATATTAGTATAGCCACTCCTGCATTACTGTCTTCTCTTGTGTTTAGATGTTTTTTGCAGTGAAACATTTAAATTATTTTCTCATTTCCTTTTGTGTATATTCTGGAGCTATTTCCTTTGTGGTTACCATGGGGATTTCACTTAAAATCCTAAAATTATAACACTCTATTTTGAATTTATGCCAGCTTAACTTCAATAACATAAGAAGAGCTCTATCCCCACCCCTTTTGGTTGTTGATGTCTCAAAATTACATCTTTATCCATAGCGTGTCCTCAAACATAAACTAATAATTCCTAAATGCATTAATCTCCTAAATTATGTAGAAAACAAGATTTGGAGTTACAAAGCAAAGTTACAGTAAGACTAGCTTTTACATGAATTTTTTTCTTTAAATGTATTAGTCTCTTAAATCATGCAGAAAATGAACTAAAATACAGTTACAAATCACTGTTATAATAATATTGGTTTTTATAATTGCTCTTGTATTTACCTTTATTGATAGCTTTATTTCTCCATTCAGCTTTGAGTTACTGTCTAGTGTCCTTTTATTTCAATTTGTAGGACTCCCTTGAGCAGGTCTGATGGTATAGGATATTTGGTTAACAGTTTTTCTTTTCTTTTAACATTTGAAATATATTGGCCACTCCCTTCTGGCTTCCAATTTTTCATAAGAAATATACTTATGATCTTACTGATGATTCCTTGTATGTGACAATCTCTAGCTGCTTTCAAAATTTTCTCTTTGTTTATTCAAGTTTGATTACAATGTGTCTCAGTGGGCTCTCTTTGAGCTCATCCTACTTGGAGTTTGTTGAACTTCTCGGATATTTGTATTCATGTCTATCATTAAATTTGGGAAAATTTCAGCCGCTATGTCTTCAAATATTCTTTCTGCCTCTTTCTCTTTCTTGTCTCTTCCTGGCACTCCCACAGTACCTTGGTTTCCTTGACGGTGTCCTATAGGTTCTGTGAGATGTAAAAAAATACTTCTTCAAGAGTAATTTGTATTAAAAAAGAAAAGCTGAAAAAAAAAAAAAAACAAGTCTCCATTGTAAGCAGTAAGTCAAAGAGTGAATAAACTCAAAGAAAATAGATGAAAATAGATAACAAAAATAAGAGCAAAAAATCAAGAAATTAGAAAAAATACTATAGAGAATTTCAACAAAGCTAAGACATTGATTATTTTTTTTCAATTATTTTTATTAATTTGTTTTTGTTACAGATGTTTCTCCTTTTCCCCCCATTGACACCCTCCTCCGCATCCCCCCCGCCCCTTCCCCAGCTTTGTTGTCTATGTCCATTGGTTATGCATACATGCATATAAGTTCTGTGGTTTATCTCTTCTCCCCCAACCTCCCCTCTTCTGGGGTTTGTCAGTCTGTACCCTACCTCTATGTCTCTGGGTCAATTTTGTTCATCTGTTTGTTTACTTCATTATATTCCACAAATAAGTGAGATCATGTGATATTTGTCTTTCTCTGCTTGGCTTGTTTCGCTTGGCATAATACTCTCCAGGTCCCTCCAAAGACATTGATTCTTTAAAATGATTAAAATAACCCGGCCGGCGTGGCTCAGTTGTTGAGCGTTGACCAATGCACCAAGAAGTCGCCGGTTTGATTCCCAGTCAGGGCACATGCCTGGGTTGTGGGCCTGATCCCCAGTGGGGGGCATGCAGGAGGCAGCCAATCATTGTTCTCTCTCATCGATGTTTCTATCTCTCTCTCCTCACTTCTTCTCTCTCTAAAGTTGATAAGAAAAAAAAAATAAATAAAATGATTAAAATATGGACAAATTTCTGGTAATGAGATTAAAAAAGAAAGAAGACACAAATAAATATTGTAAAGGAGGACACAATTACAAAGAAAGCAGAGATGAAAATGATAATAAGAATTTTATCAACAATTTTATTGCATTTGAAAGCTTAGACAAAATAAACATATTCTTAGAAAAATATAACTTATAAACACTGACTTAAAAAGAAATAGAAAGCCTAAAATAGTCCTTTAAATAGTCCTGTTAAGGAAACTGAAGCATTGGTAAAATAAAACAAAACAAAAAACTTCTCATAAGGAAAACATCAGTTCCAGATGTGTTTCACTAAACTTACCAGATTATTCCAATCTTATACAAACTTTTACAGAGAAAAGAAAAAGAGATAATACTTCCCTAACTTATTCTATGAAGCTAGAATAACTTAGATACCAAATCCTAGATAACAAAGACAGGAAAATATCAGGCTTGTTTTATTTATTAATATAAATAGATATAAAAATCTAAAACAAAATATTAGCAGATCAAATCCAATGGTATCTGTAAAATAAATAATAAAGCTCCTTCAGTAAGCTGAGTTTATCTCAGGAAAGTAAAATTTAATATTTTACTTTCTAAATGTAAATGAAACTCTCTAAATGTAATTGATCAAAACAGACTAAAAGAAAAAACAATAACCATATGATCATGTCAAAAGATGCAGAAAAAGCCATCGATAAAATTCAACATAAATTTTGTTGTTGTTGTTAATTCTCATCCAAAGGTATATATATATATTTTTTTCTTTTTTCTTTTTCTTTTGTTAATCCTCACCAGAGGAGGGACGGGGGAAGGGAGAGGGGAGAGAAACATCAATGTGAGAGATTGGTTGCCTCCCTCATGACCCTGACCAGGGCTGGGGATTGAACCTGCAAACCAGTTATGTGCCCTTGACCAGGAATCAAAACGGAGACCCTTCCATCCTCAGGCTGATGCTCTAACCACTGAGACACACCAGCCAAGGCCATCACACATTTGATTAAAGCTCTCAGTAACTTAGAAATAAAATGGAACTTTCTATAGCTGATCAATAGAAGTCTCTAAAAATCTTACAATAAGTATCATCCTAAAGAGGAAATGTCAGAGCATTAAAGTTATTATGAACAAGACAAACATACCCACCATCACCACTTCTAACATTGTTCTTTTGGACCTGGCCAGCACAATAAGACAAAGAAAATAAGACAAAGGCAACAAGATTATTTTATTTTTCTAAATGTATGTATGCATATCTATCCATCTATCTATCTATCTATCTATCTATCTATCTATCTATCTATCTATCTAGATATATTTATACACACAGTTATTTTATAGTATCTCATAATTCTAATAGTTGAGTTCTTTGCAGATGTGTTTCTGCTATTCTTGGTGCCATGTTTCCTTGTGTTTGGTGATATTTGACTGTGTGCTGTTCATTTTCTTTGGAACTTTATCTGTGGAAATTATTTGAGGACTGAGATGAAGGTGAGTTCTTTTAACAACGATTTACATTTCCTCTGTCAGGCACCTGGGGCATTATCAGTCTGGGACCATTTCATACTACATTCATTTTTGTTGTTGTTTGTTTGTTTGTCTTTGCCAGAGGATATTTCCTTCATGGATTTTTTTAGAGAGAGTGGAAGGGAGGGAGAAGGTCGGGGGTGGGGTAGAGAGAGAGATTGATGTAAGAGAGACACATCAATTGGTTTCCTCCTGCATGTGCTGAGACCAGGGCACGTGCCCTTGACTGGAAATCAAACCCGTGACCCTTCAGTGCGCAGGCTGACGCTCTAACCACTGAGCCACACTGGCCAGGGCTATACTAAATTCTTGATTTGAGGTTTTTCAGATCACCCAGGTAGAGTGAATTTAATTGCATATGGTGTGAGGTCTAAGTTGTAGTTATGGATTCTCAGGAGGAGATTCTTCCTCCTTATACTCATTGCTATTGTCAAGGTTTAAAATAGGTAATTTTCCTTTCAATTTCCTAGGTGTGGGGATGAGATGAGTATTCTTCCTAGTTCATCTGTACATGGAATAGAGAGAGGACTTTTGGTTTCTAAGTTTATGCAGGGGCGTATTTTCTCAACTTGGAAAAACCCTGTGCTTTGTCCTCTTTCCCAGGTGCCCTGAGAAATCATGAAAATTGAAGTTCAATTTCATCTGTTAGACAACACACGTGTATCAGTTATTTATATTGTGGAATAAAACACCATTCACAAATTCAGTGGTTTAAATTTAAGCATTTGTTATCTTTCAAGAGTCCTCAAATTGGCTGGATGGTTCTCATTCAGCTGGGCTCACTTAAGTGTCTGCAGGCAGCCATGGCCAGGTATATACTAATATATCTGTTGCTCTTGGCTAGGCTCTATCACATATTTGGGGGTCAGCTGGCTATAGGCTGGTCTAAGATGGTCTTGGCTGGGATAGCATGGCTGTCTTGCACCTTATCTCTCATCCTCCAGCAAGCTATTCCAGGCTTGTTCCCACAATGGAAGCAGAAGACCAAGAGAAGGAGTAAAAGTATACAAGCCTCTTAAAGCTTAAGCTTAGAACAGGCATACCATGACTTCTACATTTTATTGGCCAAAGCAAGTCACAGCTCACCGAGATTCAAGGGATGGGAAAATAGAGTCCAACTCTTGATGCAAGGAGATGCAAAGTCATGTGTCAAAGGCCATGGATTCAGGCAGAGGTGAATTGGTGCCATTTTTGCAACCAATGTATCACAACCCCTGGGCTAAAGTTGGCTTCAGTGCTCTGCTTACTTCTCTGGTTCTGCTTTCACTTACGTTTTGGTTGGGATAATTTTTATTTTTTGTCAGCTCATTGATGCATTTAAAAAAATTTTTTTAAATATCTTTTCTCTATCATTTTAAATCATTTATCACATTTTCAGTGAGAGGATCAACCAAGAACCTAGTCTGCCATACTGTAGCAGTGGGAATTGTAACCCACCCTACCATTTGTTTGGCATTGTTTCTGTAAATGCTAACTATTCTCCAGTTCCAGGAACAGGCTAAGCTGTTTGGAATGGGTTAAGCTGCTTTGACACCATGGAGGGATTTTCTTACAAACCCTGGGAAACTGAAGGACGTGTTATAAGAAGGAGAAGAGGTCCTGGAGATAAGGCAGCCTGCAGCGCGCAGATCAAGGACAGGACCTATCTGAAGGGAGACAGCGTTCTGGGGCTAATCTTTGCAAGGACAATGAAAGAAGGCAGACCCTGGGAACTTACTTACTTTAGATTTTTTCCCACCTACTAACCCTATATAAGAGTTTGGTTGAAATGAAATGTCAGGGCAGTTTTTCAAGGTACTAATGCCTGCTGCTCTCTCAGATTGCTGCTCACAAAAGATTCAACCTTGTCTCTGTTTATTGGCTTAGTGGCGACAGGCAGCTCGGACTCATTGTAGTCCGGTAACAATACTGCTTGATTGACATTTTGATGAGTTTCTGTCTCTGCACATGTGTGGCTCTCTACCCTCATTCCCTCTCCCAATCTTTGAGACTCTACTCAAATGCCTCCTTAATGCTTCTTTACTTCTTTGATTGCCCCTCTTCATCTAAGCAGAACTGCTGTTGCCTCTAGACTCTAAAAGTATTTTGTGCCCATCTCTATCAAGACATGGGATTCCTAGTATAGCAATCATAATTTGTGGAGTGCATGGTTCCTTGCTAAAAAATTATTAGGAATTTCAAGACAGTGACAACAGAGCATTAAACCGAGAGTGGGGACCTATTTATTTATTTATTTGTAATCCTCACCTCTGTGTGTTTTTAAAATTGATTTTGGAGAGAAAGGAGGGAGAAAGAGAGAGAGAAAAACATGGATGTGAGCCCTGGCTGTTTTGGCTCAGCGGTTAGAGCATTGGCCCGTGGACCAGAGAGACCCGGGTTCGGTTCCCGCTAAGGGCACGTACCTCCACACTGGGGATGCAGTTTGTCTCCGGCCCTGGTTGGGGTGGTGTGGGTGGCAGCCACTCGATGTGTCTCTCTCACATTGATTTTTCTCTTTCTCTCTCTCTTCCTCCTGCTCTATCTGAAGATGAATGCAAAAGTGTCCTCGGGTGAGGAGAAAAAGACAAAACAAAACAAAAAACATGAATGTGAGAGAGAAACATGCACCTGTTGCCTCCCGTATGCACCCCAACTAGGGGATCACATCTGCAACCTGGGTATGTGCCCTGACTGGGAATCGAACCCACAACCTTTTGGTGTATGGAACAACGCTCCAGCTGACTGAGCCACCTGGGCAGGGCAAGTGGGGACCTTTTTAAGTGTGGGCTCTGTGTGACTATACAACACATACTCCCATGAAGCTAACCCTGATAGTAATTATTGGTTTACATCTCCATTTCCCTTGTATGTCACTGGGTGGGTACAAGAGAACACTTTCCGAGGTAAGCCTGTCTGCTTAGTCTTTATGCCCCAATAGGCTAGCAGGGTGCCAGGTACAATCAGTAAATGGTTGTTGAATGAACAAATGAAAACTACACTATGATCTAAAACACATCAACTCTTTGATAACAGCTTTAAGAAAAAAGTAGGTAATCATATTAAATGTCCCTCTCCACTTTAAGATGCTTCTCAATTTCAGAACAGTTAACAAAATGTATATCTTAGAACGGAAAAAACATGGTGGTGCCTTTTAGTATCTTACATGATAGCTGTTCTTATACTTCATGGAGAGTGAGATGTTTCTTTCAGTTCTATAGTGGGTTCCTGGGACCAACTTTCTATCTTATTTTCCCTGCTATCTGCTCTTGGCTGGTCCCTGGGTTGGGAATTATCTGATCTTAGTTCATGATTGAAAAGTTTTGGTTTTACTGGTTTTGAGGGCAAGATAGGTGACCAGTTTGCCAATCTCCCACCAGACTTCTAGGTTTCCTTGGGGGAAGGGCTCTCCAAACTCCTTTATGTCATTTGGCATCTTTAAACATCTCCCTAGGGAAAGGAGAAAGGGCTTGGCTCCCAGTTTTAACTCTTTTGGGCCTGTGACTTCTACTTTCTGTACCCCGGTTTACGTTTTTATACAAGGAGGAGAGCCGGTGACCACAAAGTGGTACAGGGAGAAAGGAATTGTCGGGTGAGAACGACTTCAAGGTCTGTTCCTAGAGAGGAAGACAGTCTCCCAAATCCACGCCTCACCACTCCAAAGCTTTCAAGATCAGAAAAGGTGGAGGAAGGGAGAGAGGAACAGGTCTTTAAAGATGCACACTGTTCTCCACCCCAACTTTGGGTGCCTGAGGCAGTGTTCCCTCACACCCACCGTGGGAAATAAGAATCCAGAACCAGACCCTCCCCCACATCTTCAGCCCCTCCCCCTGCGGCTTCCCCAGTGCGGCCCCCTCCCCCCCATTACAGCATTGCTCTGGGCGCCAAGACGGATTCAAGCCAGGGACTGCTGCAGTCAGCTTTCCTCCGCCTCTCCTGGCTCCTGCAGCCTGTGTCCCGGCTCTGCAGCCTCAGACTGTGCTTCGGACAGTTCCCTTTCCCTCCTCCACCCAGCCTCCGCCTTGGCACAACCCCTGGCTCAGGGCCTAGAGGTGGGCGGGCACCTTGGGCACAGGTGGGGGCCCCAGCAAAGTCGGCAGGTATAGCAGGGTTCTCCCTCCACACTGGGGATGCCTCGGCTGTGCGGACAGGGGGTGGAGGACGCCTGTCAGTGGCTCTGACGCCGGGCACAGCGCCCCACACTGGCAGGGCTGGGGCAGAGAAAGGGGGCTCCTTGACCTGGGCCAGGAGCTGAAGTCGGGTGGCTGACTGGGAAAACCTGAGGGAGAGTCTCCTAGGGGATGTGCCTAAGGGGCTGTGTGTGACATTCAGGGTGTGACTGCCTCGATGGAGCGCCAGACCGTGTTTGTGAAACTGTGTGACTGTCTCTCCAACAGCCCGCCTCTGGGCTTCGGTCCCTGTGCCTGGGTCGGCTGTTCGTGGCCGTGACACTGTGTGCCTGGTCCTGGGTCCCCGGTGGACACTAACCCGGTGGTCCCCCAGCTGGGCCTCCTCAGTGCTGCCGCTCAGTGAGGCGTGCGCTCCTTGGAGACCCCAGCTGCCGCCCGCTGGCTGCGACCTCGGTCCTCCTGGGTCCGGTGCGGGGGCGGGGAGCTCGGTCAGCCTCCCTCACCCGGCTCTGGGCTCGGCAGCCCTGCGCGGGGGCGGGGGCGGGGGCGGAGCGCGCGGGCGGGATCCCCCCGCCTCCCCTTCCTGGTCCCCGGGAAATCCAGCCTCCGTGGCTTGGCCGCCTCCCGCTCCCGCGCCCGCTGCCGCTCGGCGCTCGCTCGGGGCTCCGCAGCCGGCGCAGCCCCTCTGCTGGGGGCTCCGCAGTGCCGGGCCCCGTCCCTGCCCGCCTGCCCGCCGCCGCAGCGCCCCCAGCCTGGGCCGCCGGCACCATGTAACCCGGCCGGAGCCCGAGCCGGGCCAGGTAAGCCGCGGGGAGGGGTGGGGACGGGCCGTGCTCGCCGCGCCCTCTGCAGCGCCCCCCATCCTCGGCCTGGCTGCGGCCCCGGCGCCGCCCACGCCCCGGGCTCCGGCGGGCTCGGCTCCCGGCTCCGGGAGGGGCGAAGGCTGGGCCTCCTCCGCTGCCCCCACCCCCGCCCTCGCCCCGGCCTGGCGGCCCGCGAGCCTGACCCGAGGGACGGGCGGAGGGACCACGCGGAGCGAGGACCGGCTCTCCCGGGTAGCGCCGCGGGGGTTGGCCAGCCCCGGTCCGGCTCGGCCAGGCTGGAGGCTTGGGTCTGGGAGGGAGAAGTCAGCTGGGTTGTGGGGGGAAGTGGTGGTGTTGGGGAGATCCGGAGAGAAGTTTCCTCTGCAGGTGTGTGAGTGTGAGTGCGTGTCACTATGTCTGTGATGAGTGGGTGAATGTGTCACCGTGTGGGTCTGTAGGTGATTGTGTGTGCCAGTGAGTGTATGCAGTGAGTGTGTGTCTGTCATTGTGGGCGAGTGTGTGTGCGTGTCAGTGGGTGTATGCAGTGTGAGTGTGGAGGGTGTTACTGTGTATGTATCTGTGGACATGTGTGTGAATGAGTGTGTTGTCACTGCATGTGCCTGTGTATGTCTCTGTGAGTGTGTATGTATGTATGTGTGCCGGTGTGACTGTGTCTCTGTGAGTGGTTCAGGTATCTGTGGCCTGTATGAGTGTGTGTGTGCGTGCGTGTGTTGGCTGTGTGAGAATGTATCTGAGCACGGTTCACTCGGACTCACCCACATCTGGGCTTCTTTCTCTCCCCCCTCCCCCAGGGGATTCCTGGTGGTGGTGGGGGACATGGGACAGGTATACCAGACTTTTTAGAGGTCAGATCACCCCCTCTCATCAGGGACTCCTCCCCCTGGACACCCCCTCAGGCAAGAGCTGAATTGCACTCCCCACCTTGGTCCCCACCTTCACCTACCTCAGGGGGTACTTTCTGTGATGCTGGTTGTGTCCTTGCTGCATGCTGGGGACCCTGGTGCTAGTGGGGCCTCAGGTGAGCTAGAGCATGTGTGCTTCTTGGGGCCTGGGAACTTGTGTCATCTCAGTACTGTTTCATCAAAAGACCTTTAGAACCAGGAACTGAGGAGGCCAGGTGGAAGCTTCTGTCCTGTTCTTAGTCATCAGAGCAGGTGGATGTCCCCCAAACTTCCAAGCCCTAAATTTCCAAGTTCTAGGTCATGGGTTCAGCCTACTGGCTCTAGGTGGGTCTGTGCTGAAGCTCTTTGAAGTAGTAGTAACAATAACAACAACAACAACAACAACAGTGCCCTTCTAGCAGCCCAGAGCTTTTGAAAAATGCTACCCTCAACTCTTTTTATCTCACCAACAGCTCTGGGAACCAGGGCCAGGTTAAGCCATATGAAACTGCCAATATTCAACTGTTCTGTTTTTTTTACCTACAAAAACAGCAATTTCATATCCTAATATAATGCCAATTTATAGATGAAGATGTTGAGGCTCAGAGGTGAATTGCATTTCCCACAATCCCACACTGCTAGTCAGTGGTATAGAAAGGCTCCAACCCAGGTCTTTTGGCGACTCAAGGAGCTGTGTTGGGCCAAGGTTAGAGAGTGGTACTCCCTTGCTGTGCTGTTTCTGACCCTGGGGGCACTGACCTCCACTTCTGCCCAGCATCCCCTGAGTGTTGGGGCTACTTCTGCACCCAGCTGCCAAGGCCTAAAAGGGAGGGGTGGGGGGGGGAGAGAAGGGTAGGTAGGGAGAGGCTTCGTGAGTTGGCAGTGAATCAGGGTCTAAAAAAGGAGTTGGGAAGGCTAGGGTGGCAGGTGTTTCTAAAAAGAACGTGAACATAGGACGAACATCCTTAGATACCACCCCCACATGCTCGACCCCCACTGTCCCACTGATCTGACAGGCAGTGCCCACTCCATTTTATGCCAGGGGGCTCGTGCAAAGAATGAGCTTGTACATAGCTATAAAATGATGGTTAGGGGAGGAAGCTTAGAATTAATTTGGTCCAAACTCTTAATTATAAAGTGAAGACACTGAAACCCAGAGAAAGGAAGGGACTTGCTCAAGGTCACACAGCAAATTTGTGGGTTCCTGGCTAGTCTTAGCCCAGGAACTTTATAACCCTCCATGTTGCTTTCTATTCCTGGAAACCCCTTCTCCCTCCCCAAGCCTATCAGAACTCAGCAGAGATTTGGGGAGAAGAATGAAAGACTCAATAAGCCTAAGACTATATATAGATCCTTCAACCTGGGACCCCTTTTCAAAGAGAGGGAGCTACAGATGTTTCTGGAGATGGGGATTCCTAGCCATACCCACCACCAATGTAGACCATGGGTTTGTCTTGATTGCTGCTGGTGAGGGGCTGGAGCTGCTGCAGGCCAAACTCCCAGACTTTGTTCTGTGGCAGTGCCTGCTTTCTCCTGCTGCCTGGCACCTCACATCATCTCTCTCCAGCTGATATTGGGGCTTGAGCTGGCTGAACTATGTTTTCTCTCATTCCACCCAATTTCTGATGCATTTTGCCTCTAGCTGGCCTGACAGTTCCTTACTTTATGGGTTCCTGTTGGACAGAGAAACTTCTGGGGCTTGTTTGATTTTGTAAAGGTTTGTGGTTACTCTTAAACCCTTTCTAATTAAACCTTTCAGGAGTCTAGGGTAAATGATAATTGTTCCCATTCTACAGATGGGAAAACTGAAATTCAGAACTGAAATTGCTCAGGACCTCTTGTTTGGTTGGTTTTCTCTTAATCTACTAAGATCAGTAGAAGAGGTTCTTGGAATGAGGTGACAAAGGGAGCAAATGACAGTGGAAGCTTTTGTCTAGAGGGGCTTGTACCGACCTCTTCCACTGTCTTACCATCCCCATGGTCAGCATACCTTTCCAGAGTCTGATTTCATTCCCACGTGGTGGGTTCAAAGCTTTGTCAATGGGGGTTGGAAGAACAGTTGTGTACCCTCCACTATACAAGGATTTGTCTCGATTCCCCCTTTACCCACCCTCCCTCCAGTCTGAAGGCTGCTGGCTCAGCGGGCCTCCTGCTGTCTGGGGAGTCTGGGTTTGAGCTGGGGTGAGGCAGTGGCACCATCGTTATGGTAACGGGCTGCCAGCTCATCGTTGCTAATAACTTGTCAAGTCCCTGGGCTCAAATGCAGCATGCCTTCCCACCAGCTCTTCTCCCCATGTCACAGAAAGAAAAAGTGAGGCTGTGAGGGAGGGGCCTGTGAAAAAGGGAGTCTGGGGAGGTGTTTGGCCTTGTCTTTGGGGTTATAGCTGAAGAGCCGAGGGAGGTCACTTAGAGCTTGTTTATGCATATGATTACATAATTTGCATATGATTGTATGGGCTGTTACGTGTCAATACATTCAGAACATACTTGAATAAACCTGGACATGCTAGATGACATGTTCATGAGTTTTTACACAGCAGCCCCCATTTACACATGTTTCCAAGCATCAGAACATGTTTGTGTATGAATACTGCCTCTACCATCTGTACATAAGGCACCCAAGAAATCTGGGTTTGTGGGGGTGTCCAGGTATGTGGGTTGGGATCTGATCTTTTTCTGATGCAGCTTCAAAGTGTCTTGTTAACAAAGGGACAGAATAGTCCCAGGGTTCCTTCTTCCTTCCTTCCTTCCTTCCTTCCTTCCTTCCAGTCAAGAGCTCAGAATAGGAGTGGGCTGGGGATGGTGTGGGGGCCCCAAGCTCCCAGCTTCCAAAGGCCCCTGCCTCTATGCCCTTTGAGCTCAGGTATCTTCTGCCCCCTCACTCTCTGTTCTTTCTCACCCTTTCCTCTTCCTGTGTGTAAATATTAAAGAGCTGAGCCTGCAGAGCTGATGTAGACATGGGGAGAGGATGAAATTAAAAAGGATTCCCTCACCCCCATCCCAACACCCCCACCCTGCAGTCCCCCGCTCCTGCCTCCTTCCTTCTCCTTTCTCCTCTCCCCATCACTCAGTGCTTCCACATGTCTCTCCTCCCCCCAGTCCAGATGGGAGCTGGCTCCTTCAGAAAGGGGGCTTAGAACAGGGTGTGGGGAGCTACCTCTCTCTGCCTCCCCTCACTACATCTGCCTACAGGGCTGGGAGCCCCCACGTGAGTATTTCTTTTATTTTGGGGGTGGTGGTTAGGAAGGAAAGTGATGTTTAGAACCAGCTGTGAGTGGCGTTGAGAGGCTCAGGGCTGAAAGGAGGTGGGTGGGGTCCTGTCTCTAGGCTCCCTCAGGGAAGCCTCGTGTCTGGGTTTCTTTTCTCTCTTTGGACAGAGACTGAAAGGAGGGGTACCAGATGCCTCCGGTGAATAAGAGCTAGTATGGGAGGGGCAGGAGAAGAGGGGCTTCTGTTCTAAAGAGGGTATGTGGTAGAGTAAGCCTGTTCCTTTCTGGCAAGCTGGGTTTCTGGCAACGCGGCCCGCAATCTCTGGGAGCTGTCCCGAGTGCTGAAAGGGACTCGGAAGGTATTCGCTCCGTTGGAACTGTCCTGGGTCCTGAATGGGGCTGCGTTGGGGCTCGATGATGGAAAGGCGGTTGGGGCAGTGCTGAGGGCTCACTAGAAAAATTCTCCCAGATGACCCACTTTCCAAGGACAGAATTCCTGGATGGAAACATAGATGTGGGGGTCCTCCCTCTGTCTTTAGGCCTCACAGTTATTGGTGGTATTTGGGAAAGGGACTCCTCTTTCCCTGTTTCAGTTCCCCCTCCCCTTTCCAAAACCACCTTACTGTTAGTGTGGGAGTAGGGATGGAGGATGATATTGACTCTGAGCTCTCTTCTCATAGATAGTTTTTAGTACAAAGCTTGAGGGTACTGGCACCAACCCTTCTACTGGGTCCCAGAAGTTCAGGCTCCAGGCAGTTCTGGATTAGGAGAGTTTAGGTTTTGCTGGTTAGGCCTAACATGGTTAGAGCTCAAAAGTTAAGTATAATTTGAATGACTGTGTGGCATCCCCATGCCCACCATATTTTGGAATTTGGGACGGGGCACAGTAAAATATCCTGCAAGCCTGTCTATTCTCCCCACCCCAACCACAGCTCAGAGCAGCATTTGGGAGAGGCTTTTATTGGGGAGGAAGATTTCCAAGCAAAGGATTCAAGGAGTGGGTGGGGTTGTTCAATGCCATGGAGCAGAGAAGGAGGAGGCTACTGGAGATGGGGCAGTGGGAAAAGAGGAAGAGCTGGCAGAGAAAATAAATTCAAATTGGGGGATAGGGTTTGGGTTTCAATCCTCAGTTCCCTTGGAAATCTTTTCCCCACTGACCCAGGGCCAGAGTCATTTCGATTTTCTGGGTTCTTATACTCTGTCTTTGTAACTCTGAAGGGAATAGAGCAGGGACTTATGTCTCCAGGCCCCTTCCCTTGTCATCCCAGGGGGATGAGAGCCAAATGTCAGGACATGCAGATGAGACCGTGGGGGAACAACAGGCAGGAAGATGATGGCAGGTTTGCCTTCCATCCTCAAGAGCACAATCAAATATTTAAATAGGATCCTTCTTGAGGGGAGAGGAAGGAGAGGGTTTCCAGATGATGTTGGGCAGAATTAGGTGTGGCAGGAAGTTCAAGAAAAGAGGTTGGGTATCTAGGGACCCCAAACTGCACCAGTTCATCCTTTCCCAGATATGACTTCTAGTTAATAAGGAACCCCCCTCACCCATCATGTTTTTGATGTAACTCATCAAGTTGATTTCTCCCATTCTCTAGCTACTTGGGAGGAGCTGAGTTTTCCTATGCTGTGGGTGCTGGGAGGTGGTGGGTGTGGGTGTGGGTGCCTGTTTGGGGAGGGGAGGTGTTTGTGCTTTACTCAGCTCCCTTGGTTACATAACAGCTTTGATAAGACTTTACTTTGGAGCTGCTGCTACTGCCTGAGGCAGTCACCCCTCCACCCCCACGTGGAATGCTGGATGTCCACCCCCTTCTCCCTGGCCTCTTGGAGAGTCCTGCTGTTCATGATCCAGTGTTTCAGTGGCAGCTTTCCTGCTGGGAGGTGTCTTCAGCTTGCCTCTCTGCTCCCTGCCTGGCTCCTGTTTATTTTTTATTTTTTGAATACTTGCTTCTTTTGTTATCTTGAGCTCAAGTCACCCCCTTCACATTTTTAAGTCTCCAGGTCTACCATCTCCTTGGCAGGGCCCTTGGGCTGGGATGGGAAGCTGCTTTCTAGGGTAGAAAGAGGCATCCTAGGAGGTTTTAGGGCCCAGAGATAATTTTCTTACTGTTTCTGCAGCACATCATATCCAGAGGTACTGGGAGGAAGAACTCCGGCCTTGATATTTTCTCTTCATTTTCCCTTTTAGAACTAAAGAGTTGTATATATAGGGAGTGGGGACTTCCTCTTGGGCATATTCTATTGATAATAGAAACAACTTTCCAAATAGAGAAGTGGGAGACTGGCAAGAGTAGAGAGCAAACGCAAACTTGGAGAGAATATGGACTCCTGGCTTTGTACGCAGGATAGAAGCCAGAGGAGGGGCTGGAATTCTCTGCTATTCCAGTTCATGCGCATGTGTACTTCTGCCTATGAGTGGGTATATCACTGTGTATATGCACATACATATGTGTGAATGTGCTGTTTGAATGTGCACAAACATTTATGGGTTTGTGTATAAGTGGACACATATACATGTATATATGTATGTATTACTTATGTATGGATCCATGTATATATGTGACTGTGAAGGCAATTAATTGAACCGATATGTGTGGTCTCACCCAATGATGCATATATGTGAGTGTAAGTATGCATGTGAACATATATGTGGGAGCACATAATAGCATGTGAATATATGTACATAAGTTGAGTCATATGTGTGAATGAGTGTGACAGAGAGAAAGAATGAGACAGAGAGAGAGAGAGAGAGATTGATTCTGACTGAACATTGAGACTGTCCAAAGTTGTTTTTTCACAAGCTTCAACTTGATCCACTCTGATGCCAGTGACTCTTCTCCAGAAAGCAGGTTCCTTGAGGTCTCTCAAATTCTCACATCACAGGGACCCAGTTGTTCCCCACCACCATCCATATGAAGGGAGATTGTGGAGGGGAAACCTATACAGCGGTGGGGACAGCTAGGAAAGGGAGCCTAAGGCTGATCAGATGCTATGGTGCTCAGGGGTGTATGTGGGGAAAGAGTTTGGGAGCTTGAACTTTCACATTACTGCAGAGGTTTCAAGAATCAAGCAGAACCAGTTGAGTTTAGTGGATGAAAGGGGCAGGGATAGTAGGTAGGCCCAAGTGTGTGCATAATCCTCACACATTTGGGGCATGTGGTAATATGTGTGTACATGTATATGTGTATATTACTTATCTGTGCCTTAATATGCATATCTCAGAATAAATGTACTTCTTAACATGTACACATATGAAAAAATCTACAGGAATGATATCAACACAGGGATTTGTCAACATGTACATACATGCTAACGCACATCTATGTTTGAACAGAGTATGCAGAAATATGTGGATATATGCTAACACTGGCTTGATTGCAACCTGTGACTGCATACATATGCATCTCACTCAACCAGCTTAATAACAGTCTGTAAGTAGTCCATGACTTACAGTAGTCCCAGTGCATCTATTCATTCAACCAATGTTTATTTTATGCCTGTCATGTGCCACATACCATGCTGGACATTGGGGATGGTCCTTGACCTTGGGTAACTTACAATCTAGAAAAAACCTGGAACCAAGTAAGGAGAGTGTTAAGGAAGGTAGGAGGACATAAGTGTTCATCGGGGCAGTAGGGATCTATGAGAGGTTGGTCAGTTCTGGAGTGGGGAAGGGAGGGGTTTGGTAAAGTATCTAGAGGAGAGGAGGCCTTTGAGCCGAGGCTTGAAGGTTGAACAGGTGTTCATCAGTTGAGCAACTGTAGGAAGAGGTTTCAGTGACAGGAAGTGCCCCAACTGGTCTCCCTACTTTGCCCCTTGCCAGCCCCTCCTCCATAGATTCTCCTCCGAAGAGCAGCCAGAATAAGATGAGGTCATGCCTTTCTACTGGCTTTCCATTTCACTCAGAGTGAAATACAAAGTGCTTAGTGGGGCCTGAATGACATAAGTGCTGTGTATAAAGTGGCCCCCGGTGACCTTCCTAGGCTCAGGTGCCACCCCGACACAGGCTTGCTTTTGGTTCCACAGGATGCGGAGCACAGTCCCACCTTGAGGCCGTTGTCCTGGCTTTTCTTTCAGCCTGAAATGCTCTTCCCCCAGATACCTACATGACTTGCTCCCTCACTTTATTCAAGTTTTTGCTCAAAAGTCACTTTTTTTGAGAGGCCAAAGTCTATCTTAAGTAACCCCTTGTCATTTTATCCCTTCACCCCACTTTTTTTTTCAATTTTAGCACTTACCACCTCCATCATTTCATATATTTGTTTATCACCTTTTCCCACTAGAACATAAACTTCATTTGTTTTGTGTATTGCTGTATCCACTGTGTCCAGAGGAGTTTCTGGCTTAGAGTAGGCACTCAATACATGTTTGTCGAATAAACAAATTTTAGGTAGATCACACTGGTAGGTAGTGAGGAGAATGGATGGAGCTGGGCCAAGAAGTGAGACAGGAGACCAGTTAGGGACCTGACATAGGAGCTTTGGTGAGACCTTAGGATGAGAGTGGTCTGACGTAGAACACTGTTAGTGGGGGTGGACAAACGCGGATACAATGTACTACCACGTGCACACATGCACATGAGTGCGCAAGTATATATTTTAGCCAGTCAGATCTGTCTTAATCAGTAGGAGAAGGGTTAGGAAGAAAGTAAAAGTGTCTTTATGTGCATATGTGCTATGTATGTCATGTGTAACACGCTCCAGCAAACCCTGGCTGCCGTTCTCCTTTCCTTTTGGATCTTGTCACCACCACCCCTGCCAGCCAGGTTCAGAGGGCTGCCATGCACAGGTCCCACTGGTTCTGTTCAGTTAATGACACAGTGTTTCCCATTTAGGGAACAGGTGTAGGGAGCAGGGTCCTGAACAGTGGGAAGGGTCTTAGGAAGCCAGAGCCCCAGAGGCTTAGAGACACAGAGAGAGGCATGTGGACCCTGAGAAGAGTGCTCAGAGTCAAGGGAGCTCAGGCCTGGCCCAGACTTCCTGAGACCAGACGTGTGGGAGGAAGGGCAGCATCCTCAGACAGCATCTGCAGTCTAGCCCCTTCACTTCTCTCCTCTCTTCCTCTCTTCTGAGGGGCAAGTGCCTTGGCCAAGTATGGGCTTAGCAGGGAGTGAGTGGTCCCCCCGCCCCGAGGCTGTGATGTGAATTCAGGTATGGGAACACTCAGGCAAAGGGGACCCAATTTCTAGAGGACAGGCTGGGGCTTTGGTTGGTGGAGAAGGAATCTCTCTGAGTCTCAACTTTGGCTGTTTTCCTCTCTCCTAAGAGAGCTTGGAGAATTGAGCTTGTGTTTCAGAGTGAGGAACTGAGTTTAGACCCCAGGCAGGACCAATCAGCTGCTAGCATGAAGGGACTGAGACTTAGAATGAGGGGAAAGCTGGGAGGAGAGTTGATGAGAAATGGAGGAAGAAATAGGAGTTGTGGGTCAGCTCCTCCCGGTGCCATTCCCTGACCTCTGAGGGGCAGGGGCGTGGTGCTTCAAGACCTAAGATCCTCTTGGGGAGTTCCTTTCCCAGACCTCCAAGCCTGCGCCTGGGTTGCCTCATTCCCAAGAGGCCAGCGCTAGAGCCCCTTGCAGGTTCTGGGGTGTATGGGGGCCTTCTGCCCATCTCCTCTCTCATCTGGACTAGGGGCGGGGGCGCTGCAGCCGCTCCCCTCCCACCTGGGCTCTGAGCATGGGGGTTGGGACGAAACAGCCGCCAGAGCCGCCCACCTGCCCGCGGTGTCATGGCAACGACTCTGCTCACGTGGACGGTGAGGAAAGGGAGGAGAGGAGAGGAAACATCACGACAGACGTGAAGATGGGAGGGGGCTTCTCAGGGTCCTACGTGCTGGATCCCCCATCCCTCCAGCTTGGCCTGGCCCTTGGCCCTTTTACCGCAGGCCCCCCAGGGCATGGTGGGGTTTGTGCTCCAGTCCTGGCCTCAGAGCGTGCATGTCCTTGGGTGTCCTGAGTATGATGACCTTGGCCTCCTGTGCTGCGGGCCGGCGGAGTTCTGGGGGAAATGGGACCTTGGCATGTGCAGACCTCTCTTTCTTTCCCCAACCCTGCAAGTCCGGGATGGTGCCTGGAGCTGAGGGGATGAGAGCCCGACCTACTTCTCCATTTTCTCACTATTTTTCAAAAGGGAAATGACCCACTTTTCAGCCAATCGGACTGGAGCCTGTTCCCAGGCTGATTGCCTTAGCCCCCCTGCCCAGGCCTCTACCCCATCCTCAGCCTATTAGCCACGTGCTGGACCCACTTCCTGAGGGAAGCAGGTGCATTTTTGTGGAGGGGGCCTTCCCTGCCATCTGCGCCAGGCTGGGGAGGGGTCTGTTCTGACTGGAGCAGGAGTGGGCCAGGGCCCGACTGATCCTACCCTCAGCTCCACTTTGGGCAGACCCCTTGGATGGCCACAGTCCTGGGCACTTTGAGTGTCCTGCCTGCTGTCCCCATACTCTCCCAGGACTCACTTTGTGGAGGGTCAGGGTGGGCTGAGGGGATGATGGGAGGACTGTATCCCTCCCCTCACTCTGTGTTAGTGGATAGTGGTGGGCTGTCATCACAAGCTGCTTCATTTCCACCTGGAAAAGGAGTGTCTGTGGCACTGGAGAACCATGTTTGTGGTCTGTCTGCTTGCCTGTCAGAGCTCCTCCCAAAAAGCCTTCCTAGAGAATTCTGTCTGTGCTTCTCTCTCCAAGCCCCTCCCCCCTCTCTAGAATATTGGTCTGGGCCTCAGAGCCCCCTCCCTCCCTCAGCTATATTGGCCTGGCTGGCTTGGGGGGTGATTAGGGATTTAATTATTTAGTTTCTCCAGCTCAGTAGATTAATTCCATCCATCACAGGCAGGCTGAGCCTTCTACCCCTCTCAGGGCTGCCTGGCCAACCCCAGAGGGAGGAAGCATCATTGCTCACCTGGGCCTAGTATTGGATCTGGGAACAATGGATAAAGTTCTTGTTGGGGGAGGATTTGGTGTGTGATATTGAGGAGATGTGAGTGCCTAAGTGATGTGAAATGAAAATGTATATCTGCTGTATGGGTATAAACATGTGGACATGTATGTAAGGTTCTATATCTGTGCAGCTTGTGTGTGCACAGGCATCAGTGTCCATTGGATGAAAATGCACGTGGATATGAACCCTGTGGGAACATTTGCATCTGTGTACATTGTTTGATGATGACTATATATGTGAGGACAAATGTCATGTGAGTTGTGTTGGGTGACTCTGCATGGCTGTGTAATCTGCCTCTGGAATTGTGAATAAGCAGTCTTGGGAATATGTATGCCCATGTGTGAGGGAAGGATGGCGGGGGTGGAAGTTTCCGGAGGCTGAGTGGTGAGTCAGGGCTCATTGGGGGTCCACCTGGCGGCCTCATCAGACCAGTTTGGTCAGAGAGACACACTGCTGTAGACCTGCCAGGGCTTGGTCTCTTAGTGGTTGAGAATCCCGGGGCGTGGACTCAGACCCAGATTCAAATTCCTCTTCCATCACCTGTTGTGACCTTGGGCAATTTTCTTTACATTTCTAAACCTCAATTTCCTCATCTATAAAGTGGGAGTAATGTATCTAATGATAGTTGCAAAGACTACACGAAAGAAGTGCATCTTAAAGCATTGAGCGTAATGCCTTCTCAGTTGTAGCCATTCTGAGCCTTAGACTTCGGAGGCTGTCTGGTCTGACATGTGTTCAGTGCTTGACTCCATCCTACACCAGCTTCCAAAGTGGCCCTGCAACCTCTGCTCGCATGCCTCCCTGGACAGGACACTCCCGGCTCTACAGGGAACCCACATCATACTCTGCCTGCTGAGGAGTTCTGGTTCAGCTGCAGGAAGTCCTTTCCCTCCTGCCTTCTCCTGTTTCTCCCCTTCTCCCTATGCCCCAGCGGAGGGGTACTACTTCTTGATGGCTCGATCACTGATCCTGAACTTATTGAGCACATACTATATGACAAGTCTTGTCCATACAGAGATAGATTAGATGAATACTAGCTTTCAAGGAGTTCATAACCTGCAAATATTTACCCTGCCGTGTTGAAGTATGGAATCCAAGATGAGGTAGCAACTGCTGTGTCCTGGGGTTGATGGGGAGGACACTCCTAGGGAAGGTTTCTTAGAAGAGAGGATACCTGAACTGCATCAGAGGGCAGAGTTGGGAGGACAGACCTTCCATATGAAGGATCTCACAGTCTGTGCTGCCTCCTCTCCCCATGCTCTCTCTCACTGTGGTCCTGGCTACTGCTAAGCCCAGAATCCAGAGATGAGAGCAGGGGCTAACGTACTCTGGAGGCTGGGGCAGGCAGAGCCAAGGGGTGGAAGGTACCATCGCATGAAACTAGCAGTCAGCCAACTCACCAGCTCTGAGGGGTCCTCTGGGGCTCAGCCCTGAGCTTGACTCCTCTGTGAGAGAGGCTGAGAGGAGACAGGCCCCGGTATAGGCAGCCCCTGTCCCAGCTCACAGAGAGAGCTTCTAGGAGAGTGTGCTAACCCAGGAGCAGTCCCTAAGCTCTGGATTCCATAGAGGAACCAGACATTTGGGGTAGAGGGTAGGAAAGGCCATGGGCCTAGTCTGGATGAGAAGCTGCTGCCCAATGGACCTTGCCATTGGGTTGGGATCCTACCTGTTGTTCTCTGATGGCCCTGGAAGGCTCAGGTCTGCAGTATCCTGGAAACCAGGGCAGCACCAGCCCAAATCTCTCAAATACATACAAAAGAAAGAAGGCACTAGGATGCTAAAGTCAGGAGAAGCCAACACATGGAGATATGTGTGCCAGTTGCCTTGGGTAGATCCGTTTATCTACTCATTGCCACAATCTTAGGAGGTAGGTATTATTATTCCTGTTTTACAGATGTGAAAATTGAGGTTCAGACAGATTAAATAAATTGTTCACTGTCATGCAGGTAGGCTGCAATACAATGGTTGGAGGCAGATGATTGTCTTTCTAACACCCAGCAATAAGGTCGCTGGGCCTTCCCTGCCAGGTCCCTGGCTGAAGGGGTTGGTGTGGTCTGCAAATCAAGGGCCTCTAGTTCTCTCAGATGCCACCATCTTTGACCACCCGGGCTGCTCTGCTGTCTCGGGCATGCTCAAGGGGTAGGAGGTCTTTAGAAGGAGTCCAGGCAAACAGAAATCTAGGCTGGATTTCCAATACCGAATCCTTCAGGGGCTCTCTGAAGCCTCTAGAGCAGCGGTTCTCAACCTGTGGGTCGCGACCCCTTTGGGGGTCGAACGACCCTTTCACAGGGGTCGCCTAAGACATAACAGTAGCAAAATTACAGTTGTGAAGTAGCAACGAAAATAATTTTATGGTTGGGGGTCACCACAACATGAGAAACTGTATTAAAGGGTTGCGGCGTTAGGAAGGTTGAGAACCACTGCTCTAGAGGAAAAGGAGTGGAGGTCCTTTCTGTGGGCTGTTGGGTACAGGAGTAGAGTGGATGAGGACAGCAAGCGAAGACTCATTCATGCGGTAGATAGTTTTCGAGCACCTGTCTCTGCCAGGAGTTGTTCTAGATACTGAGGATATACTGCAGTGTGTGAGGCAGACATAGTTCCTGCCCTCCTGGGGCTTCTATTCTGCCACGGGGAGACATACTCTAAATATGTAATAGATAAAGAAAATAATTTCAAGGAGCAATAAGTATTATGAAAGCAATGAAACAGGTGATGGAGAGAGTACTTGGGGGATGGGGCTCGGCTTTGGTGAGTGGTCAGGGAAGGCCTCTCTGAGCTGAGACCCAGAAGATGAGACAGATGAAGCCATGGGAATATCTGGGGCAGAGCGTTCCAGCAGAGAGAACATCAAGTGCAGAGCCCCCTGAGGTGGGATTTTCAAAGAGATTATAGGTACTGTGGGTTATTCACAGGCTGAGCACTGTCCAGTGGGTTCAGGAGATGGATTTAGATTTGAGTCTGCCTAAATGTTTTGAGTGTTTGGGATCAGTAAGTTTTTTTTTCTTCTGTGAAATTCTTACCTTAAACTCCCAGGAAGAATTGATTAAATAAGATAATAAAGGTGGATGAAAAAGACCCCAGAATTCTCTCCTATTTTGTTTCTCTTTCCTTAACCATTTTCTGGGGCAGTGAGAGCAGGAGAAGGTTTTCCTTTGGGATCCTAGGGGCTGGGGTTGGGCCCAAGGCATATCGAGTCTTCAGCAACAGGGCTGGGTGGGGGGTTGAGAGAGGCCGGGGGCCAGGACACCAGCCCAGCCACAGAGACCCTGCCAAGGCAGCTAGGCAAAGCCCGTGTTGAAATGGTCAAGGGGCTCAGGCAGACCTGATGCAGGAGGAAGTGGGGGCTCAGGAGCGTGGGCTACAGGTCGGAGGCTCTGTGTTAAGGCTCCCCAGGAGCTGGCCCTTTCACAGCGGACACTCAGCGCCAGCCACCCCAGCTGCTGTCAGGATGGGGCTGGGGGAGAGTGGAGGATTGGACAGAGAAACTGAGACAGAATCCTGGTCATTCTGGTTAAGCCAACACAGGGAAAGGAGATGGGTGGCCAAAGCCTGAAACTTTGGGGTCCCAAGGGCACACGTGGCTCACCCACAGACATGGAAGAGCTCAGGTCTACAGCAACCACATGAGTTCTAGGCCTCACCTGCTGTAAGTTCTGCTATGTTGGAACTGGTATGGGGATGACCTCACAGGCTCCAGTGGGAAGGGACTAGATGGGCTGATCCCCAGCAAGAGAGCAACTGTACCCGTTTGCTGCCATCTGGACTATTGTGTCTAGCTTATAGCCCTCCCAGACAGCTTCCTGAAGAAGTGAATCGCTTAATATTTGATATTTGAAATCTTTATCTCTGCTTACGGCATCACTTTATGTCAGCCTCTGAGATGCTGACGTTTGTCAAACACACCTGGATCCCTAGGTGCCCAGGTGTGGACCATCTTGGGTAAGAACTGTTTTTCCTCAGCGACTACCTTTGGTCTTATGTGGCTGCCCCAGAGAGATTAAGTGACCTACCCAAGGACACACTGTAAACCAATGGAAGTCATGAAAATGAAAGTACAAATAATGATCGCTACGTTTATTGAGTAATCAGCATGGTACAGTACTGAGGGACTTATATGCCTTACCTCGTTAACCATCATGTCATTAGTCCCTTTTTGATGACTCTATTATTATTCTCATTTTACAGATGAGGAAATAGGCGAAGGAAAGTGAATCACCTGCCCAAGTACACATAGTAGTAAGTGAGTGGAAAGGGACTTGAACCCAGAGAGTCTACACGGATAACTGCTTTGATCCAGGGAGTTTGTGAGTTGCCTAGGTCTCAAGAAAGGAACATCAACCGATCTGGCTGGGCAGGGCCCTGGGGGAGAGGAAAACGCCCTGACTCCTTCCTCTGCAGCCCTTTTCCTTCCCTCATTTTCTGTTCTTTTTCTGGAAGGTAATTGCTTGGGGCAGTGACAACCTCCTGGCGAATTACACAGCTGGTTTCCCAGTGAGATTTGTAACAACAACCCCACCAGCCTGGCAGCCCCCAGCAAGTTCCGGTTTAAGAAACTAATTGCTGGATTGTGTAGTTGGTGCTAAATTGGGTAATTTCTTGGTGACGGCATGTGTGCCACTTCTTCCATTCCCAGATAGATTCGAGCTGCACCAGAGAATTTGTCACACAGGGCACCCTCCCGGACTCCTTCACTCCCCACTCGCCAGCCTGCCACAGGCAATTTCGAAAGTGACTGCTTCCCTGGGCCCAGAGGGTCACCATGTGGGCAGCTCTCTGTGTTTTGGGATGGAGAGAGATGACAGAGCAGTAAAATGGGGAACATAACTCCAGCACCCAGAGTTGTCACAGGGCTGCAGGAAGCTTCCTTTTGTACTTATTTGACCTTGGACTTGGAACAAGCTCAGGGCTCACCACACAGGGGAAAAGGCTAAACCACACTCTGGTTAGCTATGGAGTATGTGGTATGTGTGAGGTTTTGTTTTTCCATTTGTTTGTTTCCTTTTCTTAAAATTCGTTTTCATGACTGTGTTTACTTCTGAGTAGCATGTAATAAGTTTGACTTCTCTGGGCTGGCATCACAGGTGGGAGAAAAGCTAAGGCTTTGGAGTAAGGCCACACTGGGTTTGACTTCTGGCTTTGCCACCAAATCTGTGACCTTAGGCAGGTCAGTTAGCTTCCTCAAGCCTCAGTTTCTTCTTCTGTAAATTGGAAAGGGGGATAATATCTATCCCTTGGAATAGTTGTGGGAATTACATAAAATGTCATAAGTGAAAGGATGCTGTTCTTTGTAGGCTCACATTCACTCAGCAAACACCTGTCATCTGCCAAGCATTGTTCTGGGGGTTGGGGATAATGCAATGAATAGTTGGTTTAAATTTCTGCACTTACATGGAGCTTACATTCTAGTGGAAGAGACAGACAATCTCGGAATCACTCACATTGAAAATGGTAATGATTTAAGAGCTATACTGGCCCATAGTGCCTTGAGGATCTGACCAGCAGGAGGATCTGACCTAGTCAGGGAGGCCAGAGAAAGCTTCCCCGAGCAAGCAACAACTGGGCTGAGATCTGAAGGGTGTGTAGGAGTTAGCAAGGCAGAGGTGGGCGGGCAAAGCTTTCTGGACAGGGGGAATAGGCCCCATGATGGGAGGGATCCTGGGACTGCAAAAAGACTGGCTTGGCTAGAACAGAGGAAGTAAGGGGGAGCATGTTGTGAGAGGAGGTGGAAAAGGAGGAAGGGCCAGACCCTGCAGGCCTTGTTGGACAGACTAGGGTGTTTCATCTTAAGAACATCAATAAACCAATGAAGAGTTTTAAGCAGAGAAGTGACATGACCAGGTTTGCGTTTTCAAATGACCGTTTGGATTGGATCAGGGTAAGAACAGAAGCAGGGACAGCAGTTAGAAGCTTTTGCAGACTTCTAGGCAGGAGGTGATGTTTCTGAGGTAGTTGGATTAGTTAGCAGTTCTTTCTGCTGCAAATACAGAAAATCTGGCCAACAGTGATTTAAATAAAGAGGAGTTTATTTCTTACCACATTTAGGTCTGGAGGAAGGCAACTGCGTGTGTTGATTCCATGGCTCAAGGACTGCAAGAGTAGCATTTCTGCAATTCTCTGGGCGTTTCTCTCATGGTGGCAAGACAGCTGCCTAGCTCCGGCATCCTGGTTCTATTCAAGCTGAGAAGAAGTGGGGGGGGGGGAGAATGGTACTAGCAAGCTTTACCCCTTTTTATCTCAAAGGCAAAATCTTCCTTAGAAACTGTCATTATATATATATAACCAAAAGGGAACAGTGATTTAGAGGGTATGGAAACAAGTGGGCAGATCTGTTGTTGGGGAGCAGAATTCAGAGGACTTGATGATGGATCGAATGATTAGCCTCCTCTTTGATTTTTCTTCTTACTGATTATGTTTAGTAATAAGGTGGCATCAGGAGGAATGTGATGGTAAAACATAATACAAAGGAGAAAGCCTATATAATTAAACCTATATCAATTCAATCTTGAGTGAATCCATAAATTGGATATCTCCTTCCTCCAGTAATTTGGATTTGACTGTATTATTTACTATTTAGACATTGGGAATTTTGGAAATCCAAAATAAAGGCTTTTCCATCAGGGATTACACTGTATAATCTTTTAGAGTTTATGAAGTGGTTTCACATACATTGTATAATTTGATGTTCAAATCCTGGGAGATAGGTGAGCAGGTGTCATTAGGCTTAGAGAGGGCAGGTCACTTGGCTAGTGTCACACACCTTCTGGTCTCAGAGCTTGTGCTTTTCTGCTAGACAGTGCTGCCCTATAAGACATGAATAAGGGAGTTGGGGGGGTTGTCTGGGGAGGAGCAATTGCAGGGACCCATCTTCCCCGAGACTAGAGCTGGGAGAGCATGGATTGATGCTAAAGACTGAAGTTTGATAAGATCTTGATGAGGGCTCAGTGGCTTGACAGCAGCACCTGTGTGGGGTGGAAGCGAGGGGGGCAGATCCTGGGAACGGTCACCATTGGGAAGCTCAGTGTGAGGCTCTAGCTTGATGTGACCACAAGCAAAGCAGATAAGATGACCTTGGTTTCTGCCAAAGTGGTCTTTCATGCTGTGAGTCTCAAACATGGGTCTTGCCTGGGGCAGGAGGAGGAGGACCATGTCATGGATGAAGGGCCATGCCATCTAAGCTTCTTTCTAAAGCTGGGAGATGCTGCCAGGTGCTTTTCCAACAATGGCTTGTGAGACCATTTTGGTCTGAAGTCACCTCTGCTTTCCCAGAGAAGGGCAATGGAGGAGAAGAATTGTCACCCAGAGCCAGCAGTTGATATCTGTGAGGTCAGTGCAGTTTTCTTCCAGGCGAGATAACCAGTGGCCTCTTCAGCCCAGGCCACAGGGTGGACTGGGGGTTGGGGGTGTCTCAGGAGACTCCACAAGCTTCTTCACTGCCTCACATTCTGCAGAGTCAGGAAGTTCTTCCTGATGTCTAACTGCATCTCTTCCACCACTATTTTTAAAAAATATGTTTTTATTGATTTTAGAGAGAGAAGATGGAAGAGGGAGGGAGGAAGAGAGGGAGGGAGGAAGGGAGAGAGGGAGGGAGGGAGAGAGATAGAGAAACATTGATGTGAGAAAGAAACCTTGATTGGTTGCTTCCACCTGCACCCTGACTGGGGACCAAACCAGCAACCTGGGCATGTGCCCTGACCGGGAATTGAACCGGTGAGCTCTCAGGGCATGGGATGATGCTCTAACCACTGAGCAACATCGGCCAGGGCTCTTCCACTACTATTAATCATGCCCACAAAGCTGCCTCTTCCCCCTGATAGCCCTGTGTCTAATAATGGCATCATTAGTCTTCCAGTCACGGCTGTTGAAAAATTTAGAGTTATCTTCCTTTCGGACTCCTTCTATCTCACACCTCTTAGAAGTATTTGCCAAACCCCAAATGTCTTCTGGAACTCTCCTACCCTACCCCTCAGAATTCCTTATTTGCCCACCTCTTCTGCCTTTGTGCATGCTGTTTCCACCACGGGGGATTCTGTCTCTCCCAGCACCTTTGTGTGCGGAACACACAGCCATCTTGTTCCCATCTCAAACACACTCTTCTTTGGGAAGTCTTCCTCAGTTTCCCTCTGTTGCATCTGGTCTTGCTCTCATCTGAACTAGCCTAACATCTTGGTACCTCTTCCAGCACAGTCATTCATTCATCTACATAGTGAATATTTATTAAGAACCTGCTCTGGGCAAAACCCTGAGTTAGGTGCTAGAGATCCAGAGATAACTAGGATTTGGTTCCTACCCTGCAGAAGACCACATTCTAGTTGGGGAGACAGAAACTGAAGCAGACAATTTCAATGCAGTATGATAGCTGCTTCCGTGGGGGAACCCAGGGTGTTATAAAAGCCCAACAGAGAGGCATAACCCAGAATAAGAGTACAGAAAGTCTTTGAGGGAAGGTGGAGCTTAATATGGGCAAGTGGGAAAGGGGAAGGGTTGGGGTAGGGAGGTAGATGAAAGGAGATTCTAAGACGAGGGACCAGTTTGTGTAAAAATACAGGGACCTAAAATAACCCTGCTATGTAAAAGGTTGTTCCCCTGTTAGACTATAAGCCTCTCAAAAGCAGGGATCATACTTACATCACCCCTATACACTTCTCACTCAGAATGTTGTTTATGGTAGCTGCTGAACAAATTTTTGTGGAATGGATTCATATTTGAGGGCAATGAAAATGCAGTGGCTCAGCACCATGGACAGATCACCAAGACACCTGCAGTTGGAGGTAGTCCAACCTGTAAGCTCATTTCCATGTATTTGCATAATGAAGCCAACCTCATTTCCCCAGGGGTCCAAAGGCTCTACATCATGGGGTATACAATCAATCCTGGTTTGGGGGGTTGGGAAGGGAAATGGTCAAGGCCAGAGGCTGGTTCTCAGAGGACTCTGGGAGAATCTCTGTCCTTTGCTCTTTTCACCATCCTTTTCTTTTTCATCAGGAGCCAGTGGTCCTGAGCCTTCTGAAGTTAGGATTCTGCCTGTTGGTGGGGATCCTGACACCAAGGATGGGACACCCAGGATGGTGAGTGGTAGGAGAGTCTGGGAGATGGGGATTAGATTGAGGTTCTCAAATCAGAACAACTTGGGTTTGAATCTTGATTTAAAGTGACTCGCCCACTCACTGGCTTTGAGACTGTACCTTTTGAGCTCAATTTTCTCATGGGTAAGTGTGGACAATATCTACCCACAGGATTTCAATGGGATTAGAGAAGATCAGTTATGCACAGTACCTGGCACATAGCAAGTGCTTGGGAAATAGTAGGAGATGAGCTGTGAGTAGGATCTGGAGGATACCTGAAACACGGTGGGTACTGGGAGGTGGTGGTGGAGAGCAAGGGAGGATGAGTCTTGAAGGGGCTGTTGTCTGGAGTCACTGATGCTGTCATCCCCTCCTGGTCAGCAGATGGCCCAGGAGCCTGGTCTGGGATGAGAGAGGGCGCCGTCTGCCAGCTTCTCTGTCCCTGTTCCTCCTGCTGTCACCTCCTGCCATAGCTCCTGTCCTGGCAGCTCTGGAGTCCTGATTGGAGGCAGTTCCTGCTGAGAGCTGACCTCTCTGTCCTGTAGCCTTGGCAAGCCAGGGAAGGGGGCCAGGGGCACTGCTTTCAACATTTTCTCTGCATCACCTCCCTGTGAGCCCACTGTTCCTGGGAGGAGGAACTCCTGGATTCCAATCCCAGTTTGGGATTCAGATGCTGCCCGGTACAGCCAATATTCCTCCCATTAATGGTTTCTCCTCCCTTCATGATTCCCCTTTAGTGGAATGGGGGTGGCAGGTAGGGGTAAAAGGCAAAAGGGGAAATTTCACTGGGGAATATTTGAAATCGGGAAGAGGAAAGGAGTCATCTCAGTTTATTTCTTCCTACCTCAGTCATGGAGGGGGAGGGAAAGTGAGCCTGCAGCCAGATGGAAGGAACAGGGTGTGGAAGGAAGGGGAGGGGTTTCCCTGCATAATCAAGCTGGATATTTAGATTTGGGTCTATATTCTCTTTGGTTATTGCTGCTCAGGGAGTTGTGACCCTGGGGCCTGGTTCTTCACAGCACTGGAAGTGGGTAGGGATGGGTCAGAGGTGTGGCTCTGGATCAATTTGCCTAAAGCCAGCGTGATAAAAGCCAGTTCACCTAATGCATGGGTACTTTGAATATTTTGTACATCTTTTTGGGTATCCTTTTATTTTGGTAACCCTGGGATTAAAAAAAAAACACATTTGGCTGAAGGCATTGCCTTTTGTGAATAAGTATTTATCAGATTGGCAGCATTTGATGAATGATGGTATTATTTTGTGCCCTTGTGAGTGTCTTTGTCTAGTATGACTCTTTTAAGGACTTTAAGCCCGTTTGTGGAAAGATAGTACAATTAATCACCACAAATTGATATGCATTACCTAAAGGGGTACCAGAATAGCTAATAAATGATAGTTTTAGGTAAAGTGGCATATTGTTCCATCTGAATCCCTTTCTCCCTGTTTCCCAGGAGGTTCCTGGGGCCTGGCCCCCAACACTATGAAGAGCCCTTGCTGAGGCCATGAGGGGTTACCATGGCGACCGAGGCAGCCATCCCCGCACAGCCCGCTTTGCTGACCAGCAGCATATGGACGTGGGCCCAGCTGCCAGGGCTTCATATCTGCTGGGCTCCGGGGAGGCCTTCTCCACCGAGCCCCGCTTCTGTGCCCCGAGAGCTGGCCTGGGACACCTTTCTCCTGAAGGGCCCCTGAGCCTGAGTGAGGGGCCATCGGTAGGCCCCGAGGGAGGGCCAGGGGGGACTGGAGTTGGGGGGGGTAGCAGCACCTTCCCCAGGATGTACCCCGGCCAGGGCCCCTTCGACACCTGTGAAGACTGTGTGGGCCACCCACAGGGCAAGGGTGCCCCCCGCCTGCCTCCAACACTCCTGGACCAGTTTGAAAAGCAGTTGCCAGTTCAACAAGATGGCTTCCACACGCTACCATACCAGCGAGGTCCAGCGGCGGCCGGGCCCGGGCCCGGGCCAGGGTCTGGCTCCGCCCCGGAGGCCCGCAGTGAGAGCCCCAGCCGCATCCGGCACCTGGTTCACTCCGTGCAGAAGCTCTTTGCCAAGTCCCACTCTCTGGAGGCCCCGGGGAAGCGGGACTATAATGGGCCCAAGGCTGACGGAAGAGGTGGCTCTGGGGGAGACAGCTACCCTGGCCCAGGCTCCGGAGGCCCCCACACCTCCCACCACCACCATCACCATCACCACCACCACCACCACCAGTCTCGGCATGGCAAGAGGAGCAAGAGCAAGGACCGCAAGGGGGATGGGCGGCACCAGGCCAAGGCCGCCGGCTGGTGGAGCTCTGACGACAACTTGGACAGTGATAGCGGCTTCCTGGCGGGTGGGCGGCCTCCTGGGGAGCCAGGTGGTCCCTTCTGCTTGGAGGCTCCAGATGGGTCCTACCGGGACTTGAGCTTCAAGGGGCGCTCGAGCGGGTCAGAAGGCCGCTGTCTTGCCTGCACCGGCATGTCCATGTCACTGGATGGACAGTCGGTCAAGCGAAGTGCCTGGCATACCATGATGGTCAGCCAGGGCCGGGATGGATACCCAGGGGCTGGGCCAGGCAAGGGGCTCCTGGGTCCAGAGGCCAAGGCCAAAACCAGGACTTATCACTATCTGCAGGTGAGGCTTTTGTGGGGGTGGGGAACAGGCTCGTCAGTGTTGTCACCCAGTAGCTATGGAAAGGGCTGATGGGAGCCAGCTGTCACCATGATAAAAGGTCTAGATGCAGGGATGTTCTGCCCTGCTTCATTCTGTAAGACCTTGAGCCACTTGGGGGACCTCAGTTTCCCCATTTGTGCAATGAAGGGGCCCATCTATTCTGACGTGGGTGTCAGTGCCAGGAAGCCTTCCCCTTGACTTCTGTTTGGACAAGCTGTGCTGGCCTCTGTCTTGTGAGGTTGGAGGCAGAATGAGGTTGAGGGGAGGCAGTGGACAGGACAGCGTGGTGCCCTCTGGCTGTAGCTTCCCTTGAGATTGGAAGTCAGCAGTTGGAAACCAGCTCTCCTGCCCCCAGGCCTCCTCCAGACCTCTTTCTTCTCAAATCTGGGTGGTCCAGATATTGTTTGAATATGAAGGTCAGTTCCAGAATGTGCCTCTGCTAGGGTTTGTCATTCTGGGGTGCCTGTGGTAGGACACTCGTGTGGCTGTGGAAGAGCCCTGGGAGCCTGTCCTGTGGGTTTTCCTAGGCTGGGGGACACACTGAAGTCTGAGCCAGGACAGGGCTTCCTGGGATTGGATGGTGCAGATGATAGCTGGCATGCTGTCCCCATCCTGTCTGACCATGTCCATGGTCTGCAGATGAGGCTAGAAGCTCTGACCGCTTCTTATGGCACTTTCATCCATCCCACACAGTCCACTCTCCATCTTCTTATTGAGATGAGGTCAGGGGCTCATCTCACCATCAGCCTTCCTCTTCTCTGTCTTAGGCATTCCTCCCATCCCCCCTGAGAGGTTTTTCTCGAGCCCTCCCATAGTTATAGGAGAAAAAGTCAATTGAAATTCTAGAAGTCCAGCAGACTTCGCACTATGCCCCAAACCCACATTCCACATAGTTAATCCACAGTCGTTCATTCAGTGAGTATTTACTGGGTTCTGTGCATACAAAGATGAAGACATAGATGCTGCTTGTGAGGAGCTCAGCTTAGAGGTGGGGCAGATAGAATATGGTGCAATAAGGCTGTGACAGGACAGAGGGGTGGGCACCATGGGAGCACAGAGGAGGCATCTCACCCACCCTGGGATGATGGTGGTCAGAGCAGCTTCTGGGAAGAATGTCCCCTGAACTGAATCTCAGTGCAGAAGTGGATTGAGGGTGTTCCAGGAAGATGCCACAGCGAGTTTAAAGGCATGGGAATGGAGCTTGCATGTGTCTTTTGGGTATCATTGATCTTACCGGTAAGTTGCTCACACAGTAGGACTCTCCTAGGTGGGGAACTCATTAAGCTCAAGGGAACAGATGGGTCACCGTGGAAGCAAGAAGGGCTAGAAGAAACAAGGGGAGGTTGGAGACTGCTAGGATGCAGGACTTCTGGGTTGGCCTTGGGTTGCCCCCTCCCTGGGTAGAGAGGTTCTCTAAGCTGCAATCGAAGGGTCCAACAAAAGGGCCGAGGAGGGAGTACCCACCCTTCTCCCATAACCGAGCCCTTGCCCTCGTCGTTTCTGGAGCCTCACCGCCACTCCGCTGCTCCCTGCTGCTACTCCAGGGCTGCCCTGACCTCCCTGGGGGCTTCCTCTTTAATATGCACCTCACAATGTCCTGCAGAGGAGCCAGGAGCTCCGCAGTGGCTACAGAGTGGGAGCCCTGCAGTGTGGCAGAGCGCGCCCTGGCTGGCCCATCTGCTAGCCTGCCTCCCTCTGCCTGCCTGTGGCTCCTCTCTGTAGAATACAGGGAAGGGGAATGATCACCAGGGTCTGGGGTTCTCGGGCATCTTAATACTGGGATGTCTGAACCCATTTAGGGGAGAACAAGGGGATGCGGGGACCCTCCAGACAGCCTGGTGTTCCCCTGACACAAAAGCAGGGGAAGCTGATCCCATCAGACTAGGTGTTTTATCGAGACCCTTTCCTCTCACTGGTCGCCAGCTCTCCCTCAACCCTGTCCCTCTCTGTGGGTTCCTTCATGGGGCCTCATTCCATCCTGGGTCCCTGTGTGTACACTGATCTCTGTCCCCTCACCAGTCTCATCCCCAGAGCCTTTGTCTCTCCCCTGAACCCTGGTCCCTCTCAGACCTCCAGTCCCACTCCAATTTAATCTGGTTTTTGTTTTATTTTTTATTTATTTATTTTTTATCCTCACCCGAGGACATTTTTCCATTTTTTGTTCAGATAGAGTGGGAGGGAGAGAGAGGAAGAGAGAGAGAGAGAGAAACATCGACGTGAAAGGGATACATCGAGTGGCTGCCTCCTGCACGATCCAACCAGGGCCGGGAACAAACTGCAACCGAGGTACGTGCCCTTAGCGGGAACCGAACCCGGGTCTCTCTGGACCGCAGGCTGACGCTCTAACCGCTGAGCCAAACCGGCCAGGGCTGGTTTTTGTTTTATAACAGGTGTTTTAAATCTTCCCTCCCTGCCCCAGCCCTCTCCCCCACACCTTCATTTACACCCATTCTTTACAGTGGGTGCTAACCAGCATGGACTCCCTCGCTTTTCTGTTAGCCTACTCATATAGATCCCCGCCCACCCTCATCCCCTTCCTTCTTGGCTCAGGAGAGACCAGGACCACCCATCCCAGGCTGATGCCTCTAGCAGGGCTTAAGCCCGTCTTCCCAGGTACCCTCCACCCCTGAACTGTCTGTGCCCCTCCCTCTCCACATTTAAAGACTATCTTTACTGGCTCTTTTGCTAATCCTGAGAACATGCCCAAATCTCTCATCCTAAAAAAGTCTTTCCTCAACCTTATTCCCCTTCCCGTTTCCTATCTTCCCTTCATATCCAAGTTCTTAGACCATAACCCCCACTTCTTCACTTCCTTTAATCCTCCTCTTCACTACAGTCTGACTTCCACACCCTGTCCTCTAAAATGTCCTGGCAGCAGTCATTGAAAGGTACCTTTCAATGCTTATAATAATGATAGTTAACATTTATTGAGCACTTACTATGTGCTGGCACTCTATATTGGCTCATTTGTCCTTCCCAACAACCCTGTGATGTGGGCATAGTTATCATTACCAATTCACCGATGAGGAAACTGAAGCTTAGAGATTAATCAGATTTGCTCAAGTTCACCTAGGTAAGTCATAGGGCCAGAATGTGAACATAGATCTGTCTAACTCCTGAGCTTGAATTACTAACCTCTGAATGCACTTGACATTTGACATTATCAACTCCTTTTATTCTCGAAATGTCTCCTGTTTCCATGACATGTCATTCTCCTGACTTCCCTCCTACCCCTCTGCCCACTCCTTCTTAGGTGACTTCATAGGTTCTTCTTCCTTTCTTTGCAGTCCCTTTTTAAATGTCAGTGGATTTCTCCCCAGCTCTTTCTTTTTCCCCCTGGGCTCTTTCATTCACTCCTGTGGATTCAGCTGCTGCCCATGACTCCCACATGTCTGCCTGCAGCCCAGATCTCCCCACTGAACTGCAGAACCGAACATCCAACCACCTGCTCGACAGTCTTCTGCCAAACTCAACATGCTCAACCCTGAGCTATCACCTTCCCCCACCTGTTTCTCTGGGATTCTATGGCTCAGTGAGCGACAGCACCATCCCCCAGGTCCTCAGGCAGCAGCCTCCCAAGTCATCCTCCACTCTTCCCTGCCCCCTCACCCCCCACATCTAATCAGGCTCACGGATGCTCCTTAACACCTCTCATTTCCATCTCCTCTTCCCCCTCATTGTCATTGTCTTAATTTAGGTCTCATCATCTCTTGCCTGGATAACAGCATCAGCCTCCTAATTGGTCTCTCTCCCGCCACTTGAGCTCCTGCCCTACTCCTGGCCCTCCACAATCCATCCTCTGCTTGGACTATTAGAATGCTCTTTCTGAAACACAAATCTGATGTCCCTTCCCTGCTTAAAGCCCTCTATGGCTCCTCACAGGAGAAAGGGAAGAGAGATGGAGGTTTGGGGATATAAGCAGTTTGGGACGAAGGACAAGGAAGGGTGAAAGGGAACTGAGGTCAGGTGATACTTCACGGCTGGGGGTGGGTTGACACAGGTCACTTTGGCCTCTGATCTTTGACCTTTTGGCACCTAGCATGTCACCGCCCACCTAGACTCTCTAAGTGGCCCTCAGTTAAGTAGCAAAGAGTCCATGCAGGATGGTGAGGCGTCTTCTCTAAGGGAGGGTACAGCCTGCCTCCTGCTCTGAGTCTGTAAGCTCCTGAGTGTGGCCCACCCACGTCAGGGTATAGCACCTCTTACTGGAAGTGGGGAAAGAGGGTCCTAGCCTGCAGATTGAGTAGGGACATGTCTGAGAGACAGAGGCCCCTGTCCCTGCAGGTGCCGCAAGATGACTGGGGGGGTTACCCCACTGGGGGCAAGGATGGGGAGATCCCCTGCCGCAGGATGCGGAGTGGCAGCTACATCAAAGCCATGGGGGACGAGGAGAGTGGAGACTCAGATGGCAGCCCCAAGACATCGCCCAAAGCGGTGGCCCGGCGCTTCACCTCCCGCCGCTCCTCCAGTGTGGACCAGGCCCGGATCAAGTAAGGACGGGAGGGGCGGGGCCGGGGCGGGGCCAGGGGGAGTGGGAAGCTGATACTGGGTCCCTCGGGAGATGTGTAGAGTGGGTACCAGTCTGTTCCCTGCTTAAGGTTCAACTGGGGGGTATCAGTCTGCTCCATATAAAGAAGGGGTCCCTCTGATAGCCTCTTTGGGAGAGTCCCTTTACCAGGAGTCTTCTGTGGAATCTCTGTCTGGGGGTTTCTGAGGGATAGAACCTACTCAGGGGCCCCAATGCTCTCGTTCCCCTCCCCTGCCTCCTCACAGACCCCCATTCTGAATCTGGAATTTTGACCTTTCCCAGCTGCTGCGTCCCACCCCGGATCCATCCCCGGAGCTCCATCCCTGGCTACAGTCGTTCCCTCACCACCGGACAGGTAGGGAGAGGCCCAGCATGCCTGAAGGAAAGGGTGGGAAGGAGGTTCGGTCCCATGCTCAGCCGAGGCCTTAAAATCAAAGATCTGGCCAGGGAGAGAGTGCAGGTCTGATTCTGGGGAAGCCGGGAAGCCTACCTTGAGACTCCTGGAACTGACTTGGATTGGGGATCTCAGTCACGTCCTTAAAAACCGACCGTCCTCAAAGTGGTGAGCATGTAAGGGCACCCCCAGTTCTCTCAGTTCCCCAGCCCTGTGCTGGCCTGGTTGCTCCCAGCTCACCCCATGCAAAAGGCAGATTGTACAGACGGGACAGGCAGAGCTGCGGTCTTAGGGGATCTGGGCTTTAGTTCTTTCCCCATCACTCCACCTGTGGGACCACCAGCCAGATGTCTCCAATGACTCCGTTTTCTCCTCTTTAAAATGACAGTAGTATTGGTATGTATCTCACAGGGGTTTTGTGAGCGTTCAGTGAGAAAATGTATGCGAACCCAAGGTACCTGGCCTCAAATGGGCATTTTATAACTTTGAGTTCCATATCTCAGTGCAGACTTTCCCTTGACTAAAGGGAAGCCTGGCAGTGCAGTAATTAAATGCATGAGATGGGTTTGAATTCCAGCTCAGCTACTTGCTAGCTGAGTGACCTGGGGCAAGTTACTTGACATTTTTGAGCCCCACTTTTCCTATTTAAAAATAGGCATTATAATAGTGTTCTTGGCACATAGCCAGCAGTCCATAAAGGTTAGCTATTTTTACTGTTTGCTGGGAGGAAAAGCAATGCAAAAGCAATGCAAAAGGCCGTCCATACTGGCTCCTATTGTTTGCTGCTGCAGTCTCTCAGCATTTCTTTGTTACAGTTCCTGAATCAGGAAATCTGATTGGCACAGCTATCTGTCCACATCAGACCAGCCCCTGTTGCTAAAGCTACTAGTTAATATGCAGTTCTTGTTTTACCTGACCCATCAGCAACATGTAACACAGCTGATGACGCCTTCCTGAAACACCGTACTCAGTTTGCGTTGAGGACACCACACCTTTTAGGCTCTTCTAGAGTCTCTCTCTGGCTGCTTATTTTCAGTCTGTGCCCGCAGCTCTCCAGGATCTGAACACTGGAGTTTTTCAGGGCTTAGTTCCTGGATTTCTCTCTATACTTACTTCTTATTCTTAGGTGAGCTCATTTCGTCCAGCTCATGGCTTTAATTATTATTGAGAGCCTGATAACTCCCAAATGTGTATTTCCAGGCCCAAACCCTCCCATAAACTCCAGGTATGTATATCTAATGGTATATGAAAACCTCACTTGGATGTTTAGTAGGCATCTCAAACTTAAGATGTTTAAAACTAAACTGCTGATCCCCTTTCCCCCAATTCCCTGCTCCAGCCAATGTCTTCTCCATTTCAGGTGAAGACACCTTGATCCTTCCAGCTCTGGTCTAAAAGCTCGAATCAGTCTTGACTTCCTTCTGTCTCTCCCATCCCACATTCAGTCCTTCAGCAAATCCTGTTGGTCCCATCTTCAGAGTGTATCCGGGATCCCACCACTCCTTGCTACCTCCACTGCCACCACTCCCACTGCCACCATTCCAGTCCAGGTCACCATGTTCTTTTGTCTGGACTATTTCATTACCTTCTAGTTGGTCTCCTGCACTTGCCCTTGTTCACTTCATCCTCTCTCCACATAGTCAGAGTGATCACTTACAAATAGAATTACATTCACTCAAACCCTTACTGTGCCCGGCCGGTGTGGCTCAGTGGATTGAGCGTCGTCCCATGACTGAGAGGTCCCGGTTTGATTCCCAGTCAGGGCACATGCCAGGGTTGCGAACTCAATCCCAGTAGGGGGCGTGCTGGAGGCAGTCGATCAATGTTTCTCACATCGATGTTTCTATCTCTCTCTCCCTTCCTCTCTCTCTCTCTAAAAATCAATAAAAATATATTTAAAAACAAACAAACAAAACCCTCATTGTACTTAGAGGAAAATCCAAGGACTTTACTGTGACATATAAAGCCCAGCATACTCTGGCCCTTGCTACCTCTCTAAAAAATCAATAAAAACAGCCCTGGCCGGTTTGGCTCAGCGGTTAGAGCATTGGCCTGCGATCCAGAGAGTCCTGGTTTCGGTTCCCGCTAAGGGCATGTACCTCGGTTGCAGTTTGTCCCCGGCCCTGGTTGGTTGTGCGGGTGGCAGCCACTCGATGTGTTCCTTTCACGTCGATGTTTCTCTCTCTCTCTCTCTCCCTCCCACTCTATCTGAACAAAAAATGAAGAAAATGTCCTCGAGTAAGGATTAAAAAAAAAAAATCAATAAAAACATATTTAAAAAATCTAATTAATTCTGGTAAGATATAGAAGCAGTATTCCAATATATCTCCATCTTCTTTCCCCTCTTCGTGCTGTTATTGTTATATGCATTATTTGTCTATATGTTAGAAACCCAGCAATTATTATAAACCAATGATGGTATTATATTTTTCCATTTATCTTCAGATAGAGTGGGAGGGAGCGGGAGAGAGGGAGAGAGAGAGAAACATCGATGTGAGAGGGACACATCAATTAGTTGTCTCCCAAACAACCCTGACCAGGGCTGAGGACCGAACTGCAACCAAGGTATGTGCCCTTGACCAGAATTGAACCCGCGACTCTTTGGTCCATGGGATGATGCTCTAACTGCTGAGCCAAACTGGCTAGGGCCAATGATGGTATTATAAATTGCCTTGTACAATTTTACTTCTTTTAAAGAAGTGAGAAAAATCTATTTATAGAATCTTTTATATTTATTCACATATTTACCATTTCTGGTGCTCTTCATGTCTTCCTGTGATTTTGAGTTACCACTGGGTGTTGCTTCCTTTTAGTCTGAAGAACTTCCATTAGTATTTCTTTTAAGATAGGTCTGCTGCCAATAAATTCTTTATTCTATATTTATTTGGAAATGCATTTTTACTTCATTTTTGAAAGATAGTTTGTTGGGTATAGAATTCCTGGTTGACAGTTTTTTTTTTTCTTTCAGTACTTTGAATGTATCCTTCCACTGCCTTTAGAGGTCATAGTTTCTGATAAAAAGTCAGTTGTTAATCATATTGTTGTTTTTCTATATGTGATGAATTGTTTTTTTCTCTTGCTGCTATTAATGTCTTCAACTTTCAATATGTTGACTGTAATGTGCCTGGATATAGATCTCTTTATGTTTAACTTTGGGTTCATTGAACTTCTTTGATCTGTAGATTAATGTTTTTCATCAAATTTGGAAAGTTTTGGGCCATTATTTCTTCAAATACTTTTTCTTCCCCCTTTACTCTTTTTTCTTGAGTTCTCATAATATGTATACTGGTATACTTCTTATTGTCCCATAGGTCTCTGAGGCTCTGTTCATTTCTAGTCTTTTTTTTCCCTCCATTCTTCAGATTGGATAATTTATACTGATCTAGCTTCAAGTTTACTGATTATTTATTATTCTGAGCTCTTCTAGTGAATTATTTCATTTCAGTTATTATACTTTTCAGCTTCTGAATTTTCATTTGGTTCTTTTTTCTTTTTAAAAAATAATTTATATCTTTTTGTTATGATTTTCTGTTAAGTTACTGTTGCAATGCTTTCCTTTAAATCTTTTTGTTGTTGTTGTTTTTGTTAATCCTTACCCAGGGATATTTTCCATTGATTTTTAGATAGAATGGAAGGGAGGGAGGGAGGGAGGGAAGAAGGGAGGGGGAGAGAGAGAGAGAGAGAGAGAGAGAGAGAGAGAGAGAGAACACATTGATGTCAGAGAGAGATCAATTGATTGCTTCCTGCATGACCCCAGGTACATGCCCTTGACTGGGAATCAAACCCACAGCCCTTTGGTCCAAGGGCCGATACTCTAACTGCCAAGCCAAACCCATCAGGGCTCCTTTAAATCTTCAAACATGATTTTCTTTACTTCTTTGAACATATTTATAATGGCTGCTTTGTAGTCTTTGATAAATTAAACATTTGGGAACATTTGCATTTTCTTTTTTGTTTGAATGTTTCATAATTTTTTGTTGAATACTGAACATTTTAGGTAATATATTGTAGCAACTCTGGATTCTTACTTTACCTCTTGAAGTTGTCATTGTTTTATTTGTTAATCTCAAGACTAAATCTGTGAAATCCATCTTCCCTGCCAATGCGGACTCTGATGTCTCCAACAATGATTTTTCTTTCTTGTTTTTATTTTTAAGCCTGGTTTCCTAGGGGTTCTATGTCTGCATAGCTTACTGTTCAACCAGAGATTGGTGAGAAGTTTGCTAAACCACAAGCCAGTAAGACTTTTTCTCTCTGCTTATGATTCTATGTGTGGGCGGGGGAGTACAACCTTCAGGCTGTTTTCAGGCCTGCCCTGGCTTTTACTTTTCACCAGGCTCTCGTGTTTCCTCTGCACATGTGCACAGGCTCCACTGGCTCAGGGCCTCTCTGGTTTCTGTTGTGCATGCATCCAGCATCTAGATAACCCAGGATATGTGGAGAGCTTATCAAACTGCTTATGGCTATCTCACCCCGCCCCCTGGAACTCTCCATTAAATCCCTGGTTAGACCGCCAGTCCATACCTTGCCCCAAACAGTGCTGAAACCTCAGCCTCTCAGTGCTGCTGGCTATTCCTGTTCTTAACACTTAAACTGACGATGCTCCAGATTAAGTGAGGTCCCTTTACTATTGGCAGTGAAGCAGCTGTTTTCCACAGCCTGCTCCCTCGTTGTTGAATTATTGCAACTAATAGAGCAGGGAGCCGGGGTAATGGGAGCAGCCCTAAGCAAGAATACCACAGATTCATGCCGTTCTTACCCAAAGTCCAGTGATTTTCAGAGTGAAGAAATGATTGTTTTTGGCAGTTTTGTCCAGCTTTATAATTGTGTTGGTGGGCTAGGATTTTGCGTCCTCCTTTCTCTATCATGCCTGAAATTGGAAGTCTAGAAATTTCTCAACCACCGTCTTTATTGTTTCATGTATTGCCTCTTTCACATTCTATATAGTCTTTCCTCTGAAACTCCTATTAGTTGTATGTGTGACCTTCTTATTCTTTCCTCCATGTGTCTTAAACGCTCCTTCATTTTTTCCATCTCGTGCCTCTCTATGCTCCCTTCTGGTAAGTTTCTCAGATGTACCTTCTGGTGCACTAATTTTTTCTTCAGTTGTATCTCATCTACTATTTAACTCATTAATTATGTTTTTAATTTCACTGACTTTTTTTCATTTCTAGAAATCTGATTTGTTTCCCTTTAAAATCTTTATAGTCTTTTCCAAAGCTTTTATTCTCTTCTTATATTTTCAGTTTTATCTTTTACATTTTAGAACTTTTAAACATAATCTGTTTTGACTAAAGTAACACTAGCTGCTGTTACAGGTAAACCTTGAATTCTCAATGGCTTAACTCAATAACAGTTTAGTTCTTGTTTGTGTCATAGTTTGTATTAGTTATATATTGTTAACTAAATCACCCCAAACATAATGCTTAGAACAAGAAATATTTATTATCTCACGTTTCTGTGGGTCAGAAATCTGAGCACAACATAGCTGGGTACCACCTGGATCAGCGTCTCACAGGCCTCAGTCAGGGTGTTAGCCAGGGCTATAGTCATCTCAAGGCTTGACAGGGGGAAGACCTGCTTCCATGCTCATTCACATGGCTGTCGGCAGGCCTCAGAGCCTTGCTGGCTGTTGGCCAGAGGCATCAGTTTCTTGACATGTGGGACTCACCACAAGGCTACTCACAGCCTAACAGCTTACTTCCCCCAGAGCAAAGACTCTGAGAGAGTGAGAGAAGGTATCCAACATGAAAGCCACAGCCTTTTTGCAATCAAATCTCAGAAGTGACATTCCATTGTATCTGCCATATTCTATGAATTAGAAGTGGGCTAATAAGTCTAGTCCACGCTCAGTGGGAGGGGACAGCACAAGGGTGTTAATGCCAGGAATAGGAAATCATTAGGGGCCATGTCCGAGATTGTCTATCTCTCAGTTTAATATTAGTTTATATTCAACAGAGCTTTATCTCTGAGAATCCTGAGCAGCCTGGGTTAGGAGTAGGTACCCCAGAAAATATTTTGCAGTCACTTCTTTTAGACTATTATTGGTCTGGGACCATTTTTATTAATTTTTAATTCAGGTGGGTCTGGCCCCTGCAGGCCCCTGCAGACACAGAATCCTGTGTCTGTGTGAAGATTAGCTTGTGGGTACAAATTCTTAGAATATCTGCTTCCTTTCCCTTCCCCACAGTGCCTAGACTATAGGCTAGCTTCCTTATCATCAATCTGTGCTAATAATATCTTTCCCTAGTCTACCTTTTCATCAAAGATTTCCCCTTTCTTACTTTTATGCAGGTTCTCATTCCGATTCTGTGCTTCACGTGGTCCCAAAGTCTTACAGCTGCCCCTGTAAGCCCTGGGTGTTAAACCTAAGCCCTTTGGTTACTGAAACCAGCACCCCACCACCCCACCTTCCACCTCCACTGGGCTGTTTGCAGCATTGGCTCACACAGTTAATATTCTGATTTTCCAGTTTCCTCTTTGCTTTTGTCCTCTGGGGACTTATCTTGCTTTCTTGTGAGCTCAGCTATGCATATAAAGCAACGTTTGTTATATTTTATCCGGTGTTTTAGAGTGGTTTGAAATGGGAGGGTTTTTCAAGGGTATCTAAACTAAATGACATATATAAAGTATACAGCATGTTGCCTAGCCCCCAGTTGGACCCACTAACTCTACCATGGACAATTTTCAATCAGTCCCAAACAAGTATTTTATTCTAAATATCCCACACCCTTGGGCATATTTATTGAGTCTGAGTCTGGTTTGGAGAAAGGCTCAGGTTCTTATTTCCCAAGGGGTTTCTTTTGACTTTGACTCTTCTGAAAGTGGGAGCTGGGGAGCAGGGTGGAAGGCAGTCCAGGAATAATAGGAGAATTCACAGTATAATGTTACAATTTTATAATCGTAATATAGTAAAGATCAACTCAGGTGCAATATTCCTCGGAGAATCTATATGATTCTGCATTTCCCTTGGGTCCTGGTCTCCTGTTCAACTCCAGAAACTCCTCTTGGCCTGTAGAGATGGGAGGTGTGTGGCCCCAGGGAGCTTCTGACCCACCCCCGCCACCTGCCTTGTATAGAGTTAGTTGTAGGGATAACATATGGTTGGGATTTCAAGAGCACAGAACCCTTGGGAAAGAAAGGTCTCTGAGAGGCATTTTCTCTGTGATTTAAGAACCTCCTGCTACTAATAATAGTAGCTGATGTTCATTGAGCATCTGTTATATGCCAGATATTATGCCTAGTGCTTTACGCACAGAAGAGGGCTGGAGGTATAGAGATAAGCTGCAGAGTGAGAGTCCTTCCATCCTTGGTATTCTGAGTTGAGACCAGATGCTCTCTGCTGCGGTTAGGTCAGCTCTTCTGTGTTCCACGAGGGACCCTCTGTGCTGGATTGGTTCTGGTGGGGGAGTATCCTGAGCCTGGCCTAGAAGTAGCAGGCGTTAGATCAGCTCCTGAGCTTCAGGAAATACCCTGCCACTGCTGGTCCTTGGTACCCCAGAGGTCCACAGATAGGAAACTGAGAAGGGAACTCACGAGAGTCATGGGGAAGCCCAATCTGCCACAGGAGTGTGGCTTATGCCAGTCAAATGTGAGTGAAGTTAATTTCACGGGATGTTGGATTGATTTTTCCATGGCCTATGACTTCTGTACACTTGTAATAAAGTTCCTTTAGAAAAAGCTTCCAAAAGAGGTCCAGATAGTCCTTTGTTAAATTACTGGTCCCACATTGGAACCACTGAGTCTGAATCTCCAGCAAATTTGACTCTGAGCTTCAGAGCAGCCAACGCAAAGAGATGCATATAGTTAAAAAACCCTAGGGTCAGATCCTTGAGGTGGGGTCTGAGTTAATGTCTGTTTAACAAGCTCTCTGGGAGATTCTGATGCTCAGTCAGCCTGGCAAGAGAGCAAAGAAATCTGGCATTTAATTGGTTTTAGCACATACAAGCTGGGCATCCTTAGATAATTCATCTGCCCTCTCTGGGCCTTAGTTTGCCCGTCAATAGAATGGGATAGAAATTCCTCCTCAATTTGATGCAGAATCTTGTGATACCATATTATGCTTTAAAAAAAAAATCCTCACCTGAGGATATTTTTCTGTTTATCTTCAGATAGAGTGGGAGGGAGAGAGAGGGAGAGAAAGGGGAAGAGAGAAACATGGACATGAGAGGGACACATCGACTGATTGCCTCCCGCACGACCCCAACCAGGGCCGGGGATGAACCACAACCGAGGTACATGTCCTTGGTCGGACTCGAACCCGTGACTCATTTGTCTGCGGGCCGATGCTCTACCACTAAGCCAAACTGGCCAGGGCACCATATTATGCTTTTGAGGTTAAGTTATGGAGACATTGAGGTGCATTTTACACATGGATCAAGCCACTCCTTTGGGCCTCCGTGGACTGCACATAAATATGATGCCATGGGTCTTTCCTGGGAGATGTCACAGATGCAGCCATGGGATACCTGCTGTCACACGCACCATGTGGATGCTATTAAGGCCCTTGTCTATAACTTCATTCCGTGGCTTCTACATAATCACTCATGGGAGAATTTCTCTTGGGCTTAGTGACAGGAAGAGTTGTGGTTCTCATGAGTGTTGGCCTGTGTTTACCAGATAGGCCCCGAGACCTTCAGAGGCCACTGACTGAGCGCTTACTACCTGCCAGTATCTGCACAAAGCGCCTCACATGTTCTTTTTTGACACCATGAAGATGGTACCATTCTCATTCCCATTTGACAGATGATTAAACTGAGGCCCCAAAACTTTAAGCAACTTTCTCAGTCACTGCTAGGAAATAGCAGAGCCAGCACTTGAGTTCAGATGGTCTCACTTCATAACCCGTGCAGGCAACCCATAGGCTATGCGCCTCAATGCTTTGGCTGCTCTGAAACTCAGGGTCCGATGTGCACCCATCCTGTGCTCTGGGTGTAGTGCTTACCACTAGCCCACTCTCTTTTCCTACCTTTATTTTGTTCTTTGCGCCAGTTTGCTCAGATAACACAAATGAAGCTGCAGCCTCCGTGGTATATTTAGTCTTAGTGCAGCGTTGTGTGACATGGTCTGTGAACAAAATTTTTGTTTTGCTTTTTTCTTAGTTGCTTTACTTTTTTATTTTTTTAATCACTGTGGATTCTGCACCACAAAATATCAGAAACAAGAGCAAGAACCTCGTCCAGCAATGGCTGAGCTTTCCTTAGAGGTGGAGGGCAGGGAAGGAACCAGTGAGCCAAATCAGAGCCCTGGTTAGTGGGCAGAAGGTGGGGGGAAGCCTGGAACATTTGAAGGTTAATAATTTTTGCTCCATCACTTACCCATTAATTTCTGTTCTGCTGCATGGTATGTATCGCTACAGATTGTTTTCAATCAGTTTTACAATGTAGTGGATCATAAATAATAAAATAAAAGCTGGCCTTCCCTGCAGCCCCCTACCCACGTACTGGGCAGGAGGGTGGCTGTCAGGTCCCTGGTCCTCTTCCTCAGGGCCAGGTGAGAGAAACATGAGGGGCTGGGAGTAGGTGGAGAGGGAGATGGGGTGGCCTGGAAGCTGAGGTACAGCCACACATCTGGGAGAGGCATAGATGGGGAGGAGGGAGGAGTATTTAGAGGAAAGACCCCTAAGTCTGGGCTCAAGGCATTTTGGGGAGCAGCACAGGGCAGAGGTGCTTCCATCTTTCTTTGCAGAGAGTGAGGGTTTGTTTCTTTTAGTCCAAATGCAGAAAAGTCACACAGAAACAGCCTCTGCAGATCTAGACAAATTCCAAAGACAAAGAGTCTCAGAGACACCCCCACCCCATCCTAGCAACCTGGTAACTATCCTGTTGGCCCCTGTCCCCAGCTCAGCGAGGAGCTGAACCAGCAACTGGAGGCTGTGTGCGGGTCTGTGTTTGGGGAGCTTGAATCCCAAGCCGTGGACGCCCTGGACCTGCCTGGCTGTTTCCGCATGCGGAGCCACAGCTACCTCCGGGCCATCCAGGCCGGCTGCTCTCAAGACGACGACTGCCTGCCCCTCCTTGCTGCCCCTGCCTCTGTCTCAGGGAGGCCCGGCTCCTGTGAGTAGCCTAGTATCCAACCTCAGCAGGACCCTAAGTTGGAGAGCGCCCTGGGTTCTGGTTCTGGCCCCTGCCACAGGTGTACAGTGTGACCTTGGGCAGATTGCTTACCCTTCTGGGGTGGATGATGGGGAGAACAACCCTTGGCTTTGTACCTAGCAGCACGTGGAGTCCTGGGCACCGCGTGGGTGTGTGGGGTGGTTGGACACAGACACGGCTCGGCCGCGTTTCTCACCTGCGGCGGCTGGGCTTTCCTGTCCACAGCCTTCAACTTCAGAAAGGCCCCGCCCCCCATCCCGCCGGGAAGCCAGGCCCCGCCCCGCATCTCCATCACTGCCCAGAGCAGCACCGACTCCGCCCACGAGAGCTTCACCGCGGCGGAGGGCCCCGCCCGGCGCTGCAGCTCCGCCGACGGGCTGGACGGCCCCGCCATGGGCGCGCGCACTCTGGAGTTGGCGCCGGTGCCACCTCGGGCCAGCCCCAAGCCCCCCACACTCATTATCAAGACCATTCCTGGCAGGGAGGAGCTTCGGAGCCTGGCGCGGCAGCGGAAGTGGCGACCGTCCATTGGGGTGCAGGTATGGAAGGAGGGGGCAGACAAAATCTCGGGCCCTGGCCGGTGTGGGATGGGTTGAGTGGGTCATTGGGGCCTTCTGGACACATAGACCTTTTCCTTGGTTTACTGTGAGCTGCAGTTAGCCCCAGCCCACTCCCATGTCCCTACTGGCGAGTGGAGAAGCAGAATTTGCCACCTTGATGCCGCTGACTTCCTGAGTCTCGCATCTTGTTCAGGCAGATTGTCTTTGCAGGATCTGCCAGCTGACTTGGGGCTCAACATTGCTGGCCTTTCTCCCTGGGAAGGGGTTGCATCCTTGGTCTAGTCCCTGCCACTGACTCCCCAACCTTGCCACCAGGTGGAGACTATCTCAGACTCAGACACGGAGAACAGGAGTCGAAGAGAGTTCCACTCCATAGGCGTACAGGTGGAAGAGGACAAGAGGTAGGTCTGAATGGGGTCATCTCAAGCTTCCTTGCAAGAGAAGAGGAGAGAGGGTTGCATATTGACTTCACTGGCCTGGTCTTCCTGGGCACCCTCTCTTCCTGGCTGAGACCAAGGCCTTTAATTTTTAATTTTTATTTTTTTGTTAATCCTCACCCGAGTATACTTTTCCATTGAATTTTAGATAGAGTGGAAGGGTGGAAGAGTGGAAGGGAGGGAGGGAGCGAGGGAGGGAGAGAGAGAGAGAGAGATATTGATTGGTTGCCTCCCGCACGACCCCGACTAGGGGATTGAACCTGCAACCCAGGTATGTGCCTTTGACTGGGAATCGAACCCAAAACCCTTCGGTCTGCAGGCTGATGCTCTAACTGCTGAGCCAACTTGGCTTTCTTTTAATGGGGAGTAGTCAGAGCAGCTGCCAAGGTTATCCACAGAGATGGGCAGTCATAAAATCTAAAGTGAGTTCTCCTTGTATCCATGCCTGTCCCAGGTGGTCTGAGGTGGACAGGAGATTTACAGTGGTTGAGGGAAGGAAGTGGTAGGGAGAGGTAACAGGTAGGTGCTGAGCGGATCTCCAACAATTGTCCTTTACAGGAGATAACAGAATTTGCAATCCCTTGTTACTTCCTGTGGTGTACAAGTATGTGAGCTAAAAATAAAATAAAATAAATAGGAAGACTGCTTCTCAGGGGCCCCTGGCACATATAACACTACTCACTTGGCTCACACAGCATTTAACCAGTCAGAGGTTCCTACTATATGCCTGAGTCAGTGGTGTACCCGAGATGGTAGAATTACCAGCAGCCAGCATTCTGGTATTAGGTGGCCTCAGAAACATTGCTTCCCTAATTTCTAATGGAAAAATTAACATTGTGAGCTCTGGAGGGAATACTGGGAGACCTCCCTCTCTTGTTGAGTTCCTGTGGGGAAATGCTTTCTCTGATGACCATGTGGCAGTGCCTATTTGGCCCATCTGCCCACTGGGCTGCAATGCTACCAGGCCAGTGGCCCTAAGTATGGTGTCTGGGAACCTGCCTGGGGCTGGCTGTAGGAGTTACATGGTCATCTGTGTTGTTCAGGACATACCCTCTGGAGGAATACAACTAGAGTCCCAGGAGCAGTCCCTCGCAGCTCTGTACCCAGGTGCCATTGTTGGGCCTCCCCTTAAAGTTCTCCCAACTGTATCTGGGAAACCCTTGGAGAGTCTTGTGTGTGTGTGTACTTGATCAAATCTTCTTGGGGTTCCTGTGGGGTTCACCATCTTTCTCTACTCTTACTCTAGCCCTCGCTGCAGCTCCACATGCTCCTGAGGCTGGAAATGCCTCCATCAAGGGCGGCAAAAATTTACTTTTGTTGCCTCCATCCCTCCTGAAAGCTACTGTCCTCCAAACTCTTAATATTCTGCAAAGATCACATAAAAGTAGCACTTTATGGCCAACCCAATTCCTCAAGTCCATGACTTGAGTTTCTTGAGAGGTGGATTAGGAGTTATGGATGGATGCAGCTCTGCGTTCAGAGCTGTGCCTCTCCACCCCCACTCGAATACTGCCCCATGGATCATAAACCAAGCCCATGTGCTCCCACGCACTGCAACGTGAGGCTTCCTGATCTCTCATCCGGATACACCTCTGGGGTCCGCCTATTTCTCCTAACAAGCCTGAATCCTGGGAAGAGTGCAATAGGCAGTCTACTGAGACTCCAGCTAAATCAGCAAACTCTGTCATTCATTCATTCAGAAAATACTTATTAAGCATCTGTTATATGACAGCTCCTGTTAAACTCAGGGAAACATCAAAGACATGACTCTTGCCCTTACAGAAGTTATGGTTTAGAGGGGAATCAAGGCAATGAATAAGTCTTCCATGAATAAAAATATGATTACTCATTACAGTATAATATGTAATGGGGCATTATTACACATTATGGTGGGAATATGAAAGAAAAAAACAGGAGCTAAGAGAGAAGGGACCTTATTTAGCAGGTGATATTTAAGCTGAGACTTGAGGATTGACAAGAAACACTCAGGTGATGATTTTGGGAGAGAAGGGGAATCTTTCCAGCAAGAGGGAATAGCATCTGGGAAGGTGCTGGGGCATGAAAGAGTTTGACCTGCATCAGGAACTGAAAGAAGGTTCCCAAGGCTGCTGTGGAGTGAGATGGGGCAGTGGCATGGGTCATGCCGAACATGGGCATGATAAAGCAGTAGAATTTAATTATAGCTAATGAGTAGCCATTAAAAGATTAAAGAAGGAGTATGACATGATCTGATTTATGTTTACAAAAGATCACTAGCTACTGAGTGGAGAATGAATTTGCGGGAAGTAATAGTGGGTATGGGGAAGAAAGGTGATGGTCTTTTGCATTATGGAAGATCTTGTGCTGGGGATCTTTTTTCTATTGTATTTTATAATTTGGGCACTGCTGGTGTATGGGGACACTGTTAAGTTTTATATATTGGTTTTATATTTAGCAACTTCACTGCTCTCTTTTATTAGGACTCATAATTTATCTGAAAATGATGATGGGTTTTCTTTTTGTTAATCCTCACCCAAGGATATTTTTTCCATTGATTTTTAGACAGTGGAAGGGAAGGTGGGAGGAAGAGAGAGAGAGAGACGTCCATGTGAGAGAGACACATCGATTGGTTGCCTCCCACATATACCCTGACCAGGGCTGGGGATTGAACCTGCAACCCAGGTACATGCCCTTGACTGGGAATCGAACCTGAAACCTTTTGGTGTGTGGGCCGATGCTCTAACCACTGAGCAACACCAGCCAGGGCTGGGTTTTCTGTAGTTACTTTTTCTTGCAAATGAGGATATTTTGTTTAAATCTGTTTTTCTTTTAATTTTTTTTGTTTGTTTTTGTAAGTACATTGAGTAGGACTTGTAGTTTGCTGTTGAGTGTACCATGCTTGTCCCAATCCTGTTGTGGGTGGGTATCTTCTCAATTCCCACTCATAAGTATGATGATGTTCACTACAGGTTTTGATGAATACTATTTATCAGGATGAGGAAATTCCCTTCTATTCTCAGTTGACTAAGAGTTTTTATTTTAATTTTTTAAGAATAGAAAATGGGAATGGAATTTTTCAGAATCTACTTAGATGATCAGATTTTCTCTTTGTTTTTAATGTGGTGGATTATATTAATGGATTTTTCCCTGTTAACCCATTCTTTCATTCCTGCGTTAAACCCTGGTTGATACTATTATCAGTTGGGATTGTTTAGCTGTGAGGAATAGGGCCTCAATAGTGTCTTAATGTTTTTCCCTTTCATTAAAAAAAAAAAAAAAGCCTGGATATAGAAGTGAAGTGTCAGGACCTGAGGTTCCTTCTGTCTTGCTGCATTTCCACCCTTTGTGTATCATCTCACATCCAAGGAGCTAAATGAAGGTCAAGCTCTAGCCGTCCTGCCTACATTCGGAACAGTAGGAGGGAAGAAAAGAGAAGGAGGGATGCAGCCCTTCCTTTTAAAAAAGACTTTCTGACAGTTACATACAACACTTTCACCTACATCACATTGGCTGAAGCCTCCTCATGTGGTGCTGTCTAGCTGCAAGGGAGGCTGTGGAATAGACAGAGAGAATGGATACATTGAGCTCCAGCAGTTTTTTTGTTTTGTTGTTGTTAATCCTCACCCAAGGATATTTTTCCATTGCTTCTTAGAGTGGAAGGGAGGGAGGGAGAAAGAGAGAGAAACATCGATGTGAGAGAGACACATTGATTGGTTGCCTCCCACACAACCCTGACATGGGCCAGGGATCGAACATGCAACCCAGATACATGCCCTTGACCGGGAATCAAACCCAAGACTCTTTAGTCTGCAGGCTGATGCTCTAACTGCTGAGCCAAACTGGGCAGAGCTAAAAAGTTTCCATTTGCTATGCTTTTCTATACTCTGCTCCTCCCCTACTTTTCTGCCTTCTATTGAACTGATCAAGTTTATTTTATGTCTTTTTTCCCCTCCGCTGGTTTGGAAGTACATTTTAGTAGTAATTTTTCTCAAAAATTTAACAAATGTATTTAGTTTTATGCTTTTCTAATAAAGTCTAAAACTAGTCATGATTTCTATCCTTCTTAGGCACAAAACAAGTACCTTGGAACAATTTAACTTCCTTCTTATCTCTGTCCTCTCATCCTCTATGTTATATTTATCTAGTATTTTGATTATACCTCTTTGTTTTTTTAGTCATCACCAGAGGACATTTTCCATTGATTTCCAGATAGAATGGAAGGGAGGGAGGGAGGGAGAGAGAAAGAGAGAAACATCGATGTAAGAGAGACACATTGATTGATTGCCTCCCACACAACCCCAACTGGGGCCGGGGACTGAACCTTCAACCCAGATACGTGCCCTTTACCAGAATCAAACCTGAGACCCCTTGGACTGCAGGTAGATACTCTAACCGCTGAGCCAAACTGGCCAGGGTTGGTTATACCTCTTCTTTTTTGGATTATACCTCTTTAAAAAACTATTCTAAATCAGTTGTTGTTATATCTTTTATGGTTTAATAGTTTAGTTTTACAAACATGTTTTAACAATTTATGTGTTTACTATTGTTTGTTACTGCCCACTCCTTCCTCATGGGTTCAATTTCCTTTATGCCGAAGTACTTCTTGAGCTTGAGACCAGTTTTAGAGTTAATATCTCAGCTTGAGATTTCTGTATTTCGCTGGTAGTACTCATTTGAACCCCACACCCACACAAAAAGCAGCCTTAATGTTTTGTTTCCTCAGCATCTTACTTCCTGGCCATTTTTCCTGAATCATGACGTGAGTTTTCAAGTCAGGTTTGTAAATGAAACGACCCTTTCTGGCTGCTGGCTTTATGCACAGGGTCTCGTCCAGCTCCCCGGGATGCACAGGTTTGGGGTCTCTCCTCTTATTCTCCCTGGGTGTTACCATCTAGCCTCTAGCATATGTCTGGCCTGATATTCCTGTGGCTCATTTGGCTTAGATTCCCTCTTGCTACTAGTGTTTCGAATTTCCTTTTTGTTTCTCGTACCTGAAGATTTCTCTTTTCTATTTCAGGCTTGGCATTACAGCAAATCTACCTTTTTCACTTTACTTTAGCCAGCATTTCTATATGTTTAGGGGGGTGGTGGGAGCTTCCTAAGTTGGTTCAGTCTACAATATTGATCAGTTGTCTGGACTAGGCTGATAGCAGCAGATACAGACAGAAGTGGACCACTTTGAGAAGCATTTGGAGTGAAGTCAGGAAGGGCGGGGACAGGCAGACAATGACGTCTTCCTTGCTCTTGTGTAGGTGCTCAGGGAAGTCTTGGTGGGGTGGGCCAGTGAGATGGTGTTGGGTAAATGTCTAAAGAACTAAATTACTCGGGACAGGTGATCACACTGGAAATTCAAAGGGGGTGACAGGTGGGGAGAGAAGAAATCTGGCATGTCTTTCTGGCCAGGCTCCCTTGCTTGTCTGCTGAAGGTATCCTTAGTTATACACCTGCACCGTCCTTTCTGTCCCTTATGTCCCTGGCACTTTCAGTCTGAGTTACCACACACCATGCCCCAACTGGCACATAAAAGTGAGCCATGAATACCAGCAGCCTTCTTAGGCAAATATCCAGGACTCGCTGCCACCCTATTTTCTGGGACTCTCTTGTCCTTGCTCCTGTCTCATTGGTCCCAGTATCTGTCTCTCTCTTTCTCTGTACTTTGGTTTTAAAACTTGCCCGGGAGCAAAGGTCTCTCTTTTCTGCCTTTCAGGGTGTTCCTTGCTAACCTATTGGGTGAGGAGTTCAGATTTATTGCCTCTGATAGCTGGGAGTCGTCTGCGGGTCTTTCCAGTTGCCCATCACTAGTGGTGACTTGGCTTAGAAATACACAGGGGTGGGAGTTGGTGACCCTTCAGTTTCATCTCCACTGTACCCCCACCCAAGGTTCATTGGTCTACAGATATTTGTTGTATTCCTATTAGTTTTCAATGACTCTGCTGGGCAGTGAGGATACAAACATGAGCAGGACCAGACATAGCCCCTGCCCTGTGACGCTCATGGCCGCGTTCATCTAAGAACCTCGCAAATGAAGTAGAAGTAACAGCTGTGGAAGGTGCCGCAAAGGAGAGGAATGTACACTATAAGAGTGTACAACAGGGGGCTTTGACCCAGCCAGTGGGGTCAGGCATGGCTTCCCTGAGGAAGTGACATTTGAGTGGAGATCTGAAAGATGAACAAAAAGTAACTAGGTGAAAATGGGAGATACGAGTGCTCCAGGCGGAAGGACCAGCATGCACTAAGGCCCTGTGGTGACAGGGAGCACAATTAAGAAACAGTTACCAGCCCTGTCTTAGGGCATCCCACCTTCTTCCCAGATCCAGCACCCCCTGGATCATGATAAAAGAATACATCCAGTGAATATCGGTAGAGTGTTCCTGGGGCCCTTTGAGAACAGAAACCATGTGATTTTTGCCTCTGACTCTAACCAGGGCTATCTCCTGTATCTTTCACGTCTAGATCCCTCCCATTAGACCTTATTTTAAATTCCAGATTTAGCAAAAAGAAAACAAAATAGAATAAATAATCAAACTCCCAGAACATCTGATTAAATTTGATTATCAGATAAATAATGAATAATTTTTAGTGTGTTTCCCAAATATTACATGAGACATACTTATACTAAAAAGGGTTCTGTTATTGATTTGAAATTAAAATTTAACTGGAGTCCTGTATTTTAACTGAAGACTCTACTTTTACCCACTGTGCCTAACCAGGGCCACCTGGAGAAGTCTGTGTAGGGAGGCCATCCTACCCCCAATACCCCTTCCTTAGCATCATGGTCATTTCTGGCTTTGGGACCTTGAGAAGAGAGTGTGCTGAAAGAACAGAGCCCCCTGAGCCCTGGGAAGGAAGCTTCCATCCTCATGAAGTTATATTCCAAGAACAGCCCTGCAAAACCAATGCGCTGGTGACTGGCCACAAGCCCTGGGTCATTCTTCAGCCGTCAACTCCAAGGTGGTTTCTGACTGACCGTCGTGACTCCACTTAATCTCCCACCCTATCCCCACCTTGGCATCACTGTCATGGCCTCCAGTCTGGGGTGGTGAACTCGGGGACCCTGACTGATTATATGTTTAAGTTCTTAGATGCTTTCTCAAAGTGGGAGCTATAGCACAATGGCTGAGCCTTGCTGAAATGTCCCTGCCTTACTCCATCCTGCCCACTCCCCCTCCCACCCCCTGCCAGCCTGCTGCCAAGTACTCTTGGCAAAGCCTCTTGACAACTCCTGGATGTTGAGCATTCCTCGGACACCGTGTCTCCTGGGATGGGCCAGTTTTTCCCCAGAGTCTCTTGTGTTATCCCTTCAAGAATCACAGAAATGTCTCCCTGAAGTAACCTCGATAACAACTCCCAGAATCATGAGAAATGTCATCATTGTCACCCTGAAGAACTCAAGGGGAAGAGGCCTCCTCAACCTTGTCAAAAGGCTTGGGGAGAAAATACTGTAAAAGGCATTGTTATGAATTAGTGACACTTCGTAACTGAAGCCAGTTTCTATCCTGTGTCTACAGCTATTGGTGAAGACCACAGCAGATACTGCCAAATGCAAAACTAAATAGGAGCATAAGCCCTGGACTTAACTACCCTGAAAATGCATGTTATAGTTAGGATTAGATTAGGCTGTGAGTTACAGAAAACCCCCAAATGACAGTGACTTAAATATGATAGAAGTTTGTCTCATGCTTAGAAGTCCAGAGAGAGTCAGCTGAGGACTGGTAGGTGCTATACAGTGTCAGGACTCAGGCTCTTGCTATTTTATTGTTCCTCTATCCTTAGCACTTGGTTTCCATCTCATGTTCCAAGATGGCTGCTTGAGGTCCAGCCATCACGTCTGCATTCTGGTCAGTAGGGAGGAGTAAGGAACAAAGAAGGCATGTTCTCCTTTTAAGAACATTTCCTGAAAGCTGCACATACCACTTCTGCTTATATCCTATGAGCTGGAACTGAGCCACATATGGCTCCATCTAGCTGCAAGAGATTGGTAAACAAATCATTATTACAAGTGGCAATGTGTCCAGTCTAAAATTGTGGGATTCTGTTACTAAGGAAGAATGGATGTTGGGGATGATTAGTGGTCTCTACCGTCCTTTCTTTCAACCAGCCATTCAACTAACATTTAAGGATGAGCAACAGCCCTATTTAGTAAGGGAGATAGATATGCAAATAACTTACTGCAATACAATGTGATATGGAGTATAAAAGAGGTTTTATTCAGAGTGCTGTGGGAGAACAGATGGAACTGATCAACAGCAATCATAATAATTAATAACTACAATGCCCTAGCTGGGTTCTCAGTGCTACATTCTCATGATTTTATTTGTCCAGCTTCCTTTTATTCCAGCAAGAGCTACAATCTTTTCTGCCTCTCTGTATAATAGCTAACATTTACAATGGGCAGACAAGGTATTGTTCTAAGTTTCTTACATTTATTATCTCATAACAATCCCATAAACAGGTACTGTTATCACTCTCCTTTATAGATGAGGAAACTGAGGCACAAGCAGTAGTGCTGGGTGTTGGACCCAGAAAGTCTGGCTTCAGAGTTATGTGTGCTTAACCACTCTGCTGGGCTGCCCCCCAAAGCTGCTCATTTTCAATCCCCCCACCTCCCCACCCCCAAATATCCAGAAGAAAACCTCCCTGCTCACTTTATTGTAATGACTGAGGTCATGTTGTGGGACCTCTCTCTACTTCTGGACCAAACCCTGACTTACTTGCATTTCTTCCCTTGCCTCTTCCACCAGTCCTGCCTCAGGGGCTTATGTCTTCTTTTTATTTCTTTATTTAATCCTCACCCGAGGATATTTTTCCATTGATCTTCAGATAGAGTGGGAGGGAGGAAGAGAGAGAGAGAGAGAGAGAGAGAGAGAGAGAGAGAGAGAAGCATTGATGTGAGAGAGACACATTGATTGGTTGCCTCCTGCATGACCCCAACCAGGGCTGGAGATCGAACCACAACCGAGGTACGTGCTCTTGACCAGAATCGATCCCGCGACTCTTTGGTCCCCTCTGACCGCTGAACAAAACTGGCCAGGGCTTATGCCTTCTTGTTTAAAGCCGCCCCCTCCCTCAGTCCTAGGGGGCCAGTGGAGTGTAATGGTTTAAGGGCTGGCTTCCACAGCCATACTGTACTAAATTGATAAATGTCTGATCTTAGGAAGTCACTTAACCTCTCTCAGCCTCTGTTTTCTCATCTGTAAGTAGGGGTGGTGCTAACACCCTTATCATCGGACTAGTGAGGATCTAGCTTGCTTATTCATGTACAGTGCTTAGCACATACTAAGTGCTCAGAGGGTGTTCGTTGTTATTCATCCCCCTTATCTCTGGTTCCTTGCACTACTGGCTGTCTCTTCTCTAGCTTCAACTGATTTCCGTTTACAGGTTGTATTCATTTCCTGTTGGTGCTGTGATAAATTACCGCAAATATAGTGGCATCCAATAGTATGTATTTATTATTATACATTTCTAGAGGTTGGAAGTCTGAACTGGGCTTCACTGGGCTAAACTCAAGGACTGATCCCTTCTGGAGGTGCAGGGAAGAATCCATTTGTCACCTTTTCCAGTTTATAGAGACTGTTTGTGTTCCTTGGCTTGTAGCCCACTTCTGTCTTCAAAGCCAGCAATGGCTGGTTGTTGACGTCACTCCAGCCTTGATCCCGTGGTTCCAGCTTTTTCTCTGACTCTGACTTTCCTGCTTCCCTCTTTCACTTAAAAGGATCTTTGTGATTAAATTAGACACACCTGGATAATCCAGGCTCTTCTCATCTCAAGATCCTTAAAGTAATCATATCTGCAAAAGTCCCTTTTGCCATGGAAAGTAACATTCACAGGTTCCGGGGATTAGGACATGGACCTCTTTGGGCAGCCATTATTCTGCTTACCCCCCCAGATACTCCCGCTTTGGGATATGGCTTGTGAGAACCATCCTAACCGAAATACCCCTCTCTCCTTTTCCCCAGATTTATTGAGATATAATTGACAAATCAAATAACTCTCCCTTAAAGGTACACTGTCGTCTTTCTTTCTCCCTTCTCAACAAGCTCTTTTCAAGAGTTGTCTTGCCTAGTTTTCTCCACCTCCTGGCAACTCCTGCCATCTGCATCTGCCCCCATATTCCATCAGACTGACTTGCCCTGATCACTAGTGTCTTCCATTTTGCCAAATCAATGGACACCTTTTATTCTTAACCGGCTGCATTTTCTGTGTTGGTTGCTCACTCCTTCTTGAGACCCATCTGTCTCCTATCTGCCTTTAAGTGCCTTTGTCCTGGTTTTCTTTCTTGTCCTCTCTGGCTTAGGCACCTCGGGGGCTACAATGTCTCCACCCTACTCCTGAAATGTCCATGTTCCCTGGGGCTTTAAGTCTTTGTTCCATTGCTCTTTTCTTGGGTGATCTTGTCCCACATTTCTGGTTATAAATGCCACTTGCACAAGGATGACCGACCCCTGCCTGTGCTGTGCAAATCTCTGGCTTCTGGCTGGGAGTGTTGATGAGGATTGTGCTTCCAGTAATTCCATAAACTCCTCAACTTTGTTGGTCTTCCTTGAAGTAGACCCAAAGAAAGAGCTCTTTGAGGGGCTGACTGGAGAACCATGAAGCCTGGGATACTTATGCTTCTGTTCTGGGGTCTATTCCATCAAGACAGGCTGTGCTCCTCTCAGGACCCCTGAGAGGACAGGTGAAAGGCAGCAAATCCAGTGGTGCCAAAGGACAGATCTGTGTTTTGTGGGGGTAACAGGAATGCAAGCAGGGAAGGCATATCCTCAATGCTGTGTTTATTGGGGCAAGTCCCACCTTTATCTGTGTGGTTTACAACTGCTGGAGCTCTGAAGGAGCCAAAGGCTAACTGGAGTTCAAAGGCACAAAAATATTCAAAGAGAGCCAAAGTGCTTCCTAACAGTTCAATTAGACAAGACTCTCACCAGAAACAGAGAGCAATGTAATGAAACAGTGGGTCTTCCTCCAAATGCAAGAAGAGGTAAGGTACAGAGGGTGGTCTTGGGGGCAGTCTGGAGGTTCACAGAGGAAGAGAAGACTTGGGCAGAGAATGCACAGGGAGCAAGGAGGAGGAAGGCCATTTTGGGCAAGGGAATAGCATGGGCAAAGGCTTAGAATTAGGGCCAGTATAATCTACTTGGGGAATAAGGAGAATGCAGGGGAGATGAGGTTGGAGAGGAGGATGCATCCAGAGTGGATGCTAGCATTTGGTAGGTGTTAGCATAGGAAGCTTGAACTATACCTGGTTGGCACTGGGAAGCTATGGAAGAGGTTTGAGCAGGGGAATGAATTGAGCAGAGGTCAACTTTAGGAAGACTGCTCCAGTCTTGAGTGGATTGGTGAGGGAGTGTTGGGTCCCAGATCTTAAAATATACAAGGTGTAATTAGAGAGAGAGGAGGAACCTTGGCAATTACTAGTCCATTCTTATCATTCTATATAGTGTGTGTATATTTACATATAATATATAATCACATGTTTTTTACACACGTACATATATATTAGCTGGAGGGTGAGTGACTTCCCAAGGGCATGTAACAACTAGACCAGCATTAGTACTCAGGTCTGACTCCTAATCCGGTGCTCTTCTGTGCTATTTTGAGTGGAGGCAGAGATGTCTGAAAGGAGGCTGATGCAGCAGTCAAGGCCGAGAGTGATGCAAGTCTTGGCTAGGGCAGGACAGGGCAGACACCAAGGTGAAGACCATGTGGGAAGCAATGTGATATATTCTCTTTCTCTCTCTCTCTGGGTGGGGGCTGGGACATAGGGCTTGTTGGAGACTGCACATGAGTGCATCTCTTTTTCCTGGGTCCTGCAGCATCCTTCTGGGCCTGGTTTCTATGGCAACAGGCTCCCAGCAGGCAGCCCGCCAGCTGGAGGGAAGCAGGCAGGCAAGGCAGGCAGGGAGAGAAGGCCTAGGCAGCAAGAGGAAGGCTGAAGTTGTGGGGGTTGGGAGAACCTCCTGGGAAGCTGGAGGGGCCTTTAGAGCTGGTGCCCAAGCCCCTGTCTCCTGACCATACAAGGGTAGAGGTTGCTTAGGACACATAAGCCTTTCTTTTGTGGTCCTTGAATTTCCAGACCTAAACTTCTATTCATGTCTCCACCCACCCCCACATCTCCTGACTCCCACTTCAAGTATTTTCTGACCCCAACCTCATGCACCTCAGGGGCTACTGACTTCTTCATAGAACCCAGGAGGGGAAAAGAACAAGGCCAGTTGACTTTCTGTATTGCATATGATTTGCATATTATTAACTCAAAGGCAAGAAATTTCCAGGCCTTATGTCATTCCTGCCAACAACTTAATTCAACTCCACTGGCACTGGCTGACTGTGTCTGGCCAGGCTGTGGGCTGAGTCGTGGGGTCCCTAGAGGAGAAGTCCTCCCAGCTGCTTCTACCTCCCTTCCCCCCAGCTGCTTCAAGGCAGTTCTTCCTGATGTTCTAGCAGCTGGTGCCTTGGGAAGTAATTGGGCTGTGGAGGAAGCAGCAGCCCTGGGTCCAAATCCTGGCTCTGCTACTTTGTAGCTGGGGGCCCGTGGGCCTCTCTGGGCCTTAATTTTATTCATCTCTCTGCAAGGCCGAGGGCATACCTGTACAGCTGGTGTAAATTAGCAAAGACATATCATTTGTTAAAATGCTGAAATACTTCTGTATTCATTGGTAAAGAGGCACCACCCTGGCCCCTCCCCGGCCCCTCTGGTACCCCACTCCCAATCCAGCTTCTGTAGGGTGATGCTCTAGCACTTGGGCTGTGTCTGTTTTCATTGGTGTATACCAGCAGCTGTTCTGCACGGGTTAACTATTTTAAGTATCACCCTGTCCAGAGGCGATGCAACAGGTAGGTAGATTATGTACCCACCTGTTGCAAGGACTAATATAGTTAAAGGTCGTTGATCACTTTGTAGGTTTCCTTTCTCATTCCTTTTCCTTTTAGCCTGGGTGGGGGTGAAGGCTGGGATGATATTCGGCAAGGGCAGAGATGATAGCGGCCACCTCTCTCACCAGGCGGGCGAGGTTCAAGCGCTCCAACAGTGTGACGGCCGGCGTGCAGGCAGACCTGGAGCTGGAGGGCCTGGCCGGCCTGGCCTCCGTGGCCACAGAAGACAAGGCCCTGCAGTTCGGACGCTCCTTCCAGAGGCACGCCTCTGAACCCCAGCCCGGACCCCGGGCCCCCACCTACTCAGTCTTCCGCACAGTCCACACGCAGGGCCAGTGGGCCTACCGCGAGGGCTACCCACTGCCGTATGAGCCGCCGGCCACCGATGGGTCGCCAGGCCCTGCCCCTGCCCCCACCCCCGGCCCCGGGGCCGGCCGCCGTGACTCCTGGATGGAGCGTGGCTCACGTAGCCTCCCCGACTCAGGCCGCACGTCCCCCTGCCCACGGGACGGCGAGTGGTTCATCAAGATGCTGAGGGCAGAAGTGGAGAAGCTGGAGCACTGGTGCCAGCAGATGGAGCGCGAGGCGGAGGACTATGAGCTGCCGGAGGAGAGTGAGTGAGAGGGCTGCGTGGAGGGACCATGGCTGGGCGTGGGAGAGGCAGCAGCACAATAGGAGAGCTCTGGTTGGATGTGAGGGTGCAGTCCTAACGGTTTGATTCTGTAGCACCAGACCTTGGTGGGCCCCACTGGCAGCGGGGCATTCTGGGACTCTTGGAAGGAAGCAGGGAGCAGCTTCAGAGGCCAGGGCTAGGACTGGGGAAAGTGACCAGGCTGGGCCACCTAAGAGATGGCTGCCAGTCCGAGTCACCAAGTCCATGGGGGGCCAAGGGAGCTCTTCCGATCGGCACTGGTGTGGGGATCTGGGCCCGATCCAGGTGGTGAGACCAGGACTTCAGGCAGAGGGGCAGGCTGTGCACAATGTCAGATCTGTCTGAGGCGAAGGTGAAGATTAAGCCAGGAAGGCATGGCCCTTCCCTGCAAGTTCAATCCGAGGGGAGATACAGACTTACCTCAGAGTCCCCAGTTGATGGGATAGTGACTTGGAAGGCATGAGTCAGATACATGAAATTATTTAGTAATTTTTATTTTTTTAATCCTCACCTGAGGACACTTTTGCATTCATCTTCAGATAGAACGAGAGGGAGAGAGGGAGGAAGAGAGAGAGAAACATCGATGTGAGAGAGACGCATCGATTGGCTGCCACCCACATGACCCCAACCAGGGCCGGGGACAAACTGCAACCGAGGTACGTGCCCTTAGCGGGAACCGAACCCGGGTCTCTCTGGACCGCGGGCCGATGCTTTAACCGCTGAGCCAGACCAGCCAGGGCTATTTAGTAATTTAAAAAAAAAAAAAGTTTTTACTGATTGTTTTAGAGAGAGAGGAAGGGAGAGGGAGAGAGAGAAACAACCATGAGAGAACATCCATCCTCTGCCTCCTGCACGCCCCCTAGTGGGGGTCATGGCTGCAATCTGGGCATGTACCCTGACCCAGATACAACCAGTGACCTCTTGGTGCTTGGGAGGATGCTCAGTCCACCGAGCCACACTGGCCCGGCTGTTTAGTAATTTTTTTACAAGTCAAGGAGTTGTGTGCTGGTGAGTGACACAGTTCAGCCAGTAGGTGGTCATGGAGCTAGTGCCTGCTGAGCTGTAGAGCTGTAGAGCTAGGCTGGGGCTGGTGTCCTCTGTTCTCTGACACGGGAGGATGCGTACTCAAGAAATGCAGGTTGTGTGAAGGAAGAACCATCAGGGTCTGAGGATACAGTCTTCTTGGTGGGATGGGAGCTGCTTGGTAGGAACCTGAGGATGAGATGGGGAGGGGGCAGGAGGAATCACACACATAAAAAATGTCAGATAATAGAAGGGTAAGAATCAGCCAGGGCAGACTTCCTGGAGGTTGGGGAAGGAAAGGCATCATTCTCCTTGAATCTCCTTCTGCTCCCTAGTCCTGGAGAAGATCCGCAGTGCTGTGGGCAGTACACAACTTCTCCTGTCCCAGAAGGTTCAGCAGTTCTTCCGGCTGTGTCAGCAAAGCATGGTGAGTGCCCCTGGGTGTGGAGCCTATCAGATGTATGTACCTGGTAGGTGACCCAGTGTGTGTGTATGCCTGGAGGTGAGACCAGGTGTTTGTACCCAAGAATGAGAGCTCTGGGCTTTCTTGCCTCCCTGTCTCCCAGTCCTCCCACCCTACTCTCCCAAGTTGAGCTTCCTGACAGTGAGGGTGGGTAGGGCTTTCTCTGGTCCTGCCTGGGGCTCAGACATCCCTGACTGGCTGCCTCTCCTTTGTCTCCTTCCTCTGCAGGACCCCACTGCGTTCCCTGTGCCCACCTTCCAGGACCTGGCGGGTTTCTGGGACCTCCTGCAGCTCTCTATCGAGGATGTGACCCTCAAGTTCCTGGAGCTACAGCAACTCAAGGCCAACAGCTGGAAACTCCTGGAGCCTAAGGTGGGGGAAGGTCTCTTCAAGCCAAGAGTCCAGACCCTGGAAAATGCCCTTCCCCATGGAAGCATGTGGGGTTGGGGGAGAGGGGGACAGGAGAAGAGACCCATGGGCAGCAAAGGCAGCCCTGGACAGGTGATGGTGACCATCTTCTTTTAAAATGACCACACTCCTTGAGCATGATGTTGGTCTGAAGAAAAGCAGTGGGTGTGGTCACATGTGATCCAAGAGCTGTCTGTAGGCCGGCCATACCCACGTGACTACTGACGGTGTCAGATTTGGGATGGAGAAGGAATAACTCTCTGCATGTTGCTTTGTCTCTGCCTGAGACACCTATAGGATAAGCCAAACGGAATCTTTTCAGCCCAGCTGATTTTCAGCTGAATTGTTCGACCCTGAGCTTGAACTCACGCTGCGAATTTCTCACCAGTAGTGCATGCTTCCCCTAGCACGCCGCACTTAGCATCCAATGGTGTGATGTGGCTTCCAACTCTCCTGCCGTGTAACCAGGCTTAGCATTGAAACAGTGGGCCTATTTAAAAAAAATTAAAATGACCACACTCTTGGTCACTGCTGTCTGCTTGGCCCCAGTGCTCATCACTGCCTAAGCTGCCAGAACCCCGAGGTGGCAGCAGCCACCTGGGGCCAGCTGCAGTTTGAGGGAGAAGACCTAGCGCTTCCCGAAGGGCAGACTGCCCTCAGCCCGGACCTTGAGAGTCCCCTCAGGCGTCATCACTAGACCTTGTCTGTGCCGGGTCCCAGTGAACCCCCAATGCCTGCCTGCCTCTCTCCAGACCTGGAATGAAAACATTCACTTCCCCAGGGAGCGAGCACTCTCATTACAGTTGTCAAGAACGGCGCCGCCAAGGGGCCTTTGAATCAATCATTTTGTGAAAGAAAACTGCGGGTTTTGGCCGCGTGGGAACAGGTACATTTGGGGCTTCAGGTGCTGGCGCACAGAGCAGCTCTCCCCGCGCTCACGTGGCAGAGCCGCAGGGTAACCCTGCTGGGCCGTCGGGGTTGTGAATTGGCAAGTCGGGTGGGACACCCCCTCCCCCGCCCCCAACTAAGCCCCTGCCCCTCTCCCCGCAGGAGGAGAAGAAGGTCCCTCCGCCGATACCAAAGAAGCCGTCGCGGGGCCGGGGCGTGCCGGTGAAGGAGCGCTCCCTGGACTCGGTGGACCGGCAGCGGCAGGAAGCGCGCAAGCGGCTCCTGGCGGCCAAGCGCGCCGCCTCCTTCCGCCACAGCTCGGCCACCGAGAGCGCCGACAGCATCGAGATCTACATCCCGGAGGCCCAGACCAGGCTGTGACCCGCCCGGCCCGCCCAGCCCGGCCCGGCCGCGGTTTTCTACCCGTACTGTACACCCAGCGTCGAGGTCACTGTGAACGCGGGCTGCCCCGTGCGCCCGCCCCGCCGGCACCGCACGCCCCGGCCCCTCCTGCCTGTCACACTCTCGTGGGTTTTTTACCTTCCTGACCCCACGCGAAGGCGCCTGGGCCGGGCTGGGGGCCGTGCCTCTCCGCCCTGCGCTCCCACCTGGGCCCACCTCCCTCTTGGTCCGACGCTTCGTTCCCACCTCCTCCCCATAAGCACCATCTCTGCCATTACTCCCCCCCACGGGCCAGGCCGGGCCGGGTCCCCCATCTGGGCTCTGCGTCCCCCACACCCCGCGGGGCTGGGCTTCGTGGGGATCAGCTTCGTGGCTTTTTATGAAGAATCCCGAACCCCGCCTAGGAGCCCGCCCCACCCTCCCAGGGGCTCCATCTTCAGCCCTCAGCCCACCAGGCCCAGGGACCACAGTGGCTGGACCAACCCAGAACCAGGGCACCTGGGCCTCTCCCCTTTCCCAGCTGCTGGGGAGGGGAGATGGGGGCTTCCCCTCACCACACCTGTGGCTGTTCCCACATCCCCTTGAGTATCCCAGGAAAAATAAAACGGCAGAACTGCATTCGAGCCATCTGCTCTCTCCTGAAGAAGCCACCTCTGCACTGTGCATGGGGGACTGGGGTGGAGGGAGGAGAGGCAGGGAGCCCAAGCTCTTGGTTTGGGGAGAGCTGGGATTGCCTGAGCCAACTGGAGAAAGATTCGGCCCCCTGGGTGGCCACGGAAGGACCTGAGCGCTCCTGGAGGAGTCCACGTGGGGTGAAAAGGGGAGGGCTTCCACCGCTCCACTCGTTTCCCTTTGCCTCCCAGTCCTCCAGGTTCCCCCAGAGAGGGGAGCCCAGAGCCCAGTGCCTTGGCACACAGCATGTGCTCAATAAACAGGGAGTGTGGTTATTCCTCGATATGGACTAATATTGGTTTCCCTTCCCCTGAGGGCCCAGTGTTCCCTCTGCTCCCTCTAGTCATTCCTCATCATCAGCAGAAAAACTGTTCACTTTAGTAGTGCTACCATATTTTCTGATGTTTCCTATGGGTGGGCACTATGGTGAGGGAGAGAACAGAACTTCCCTTGGAAACGAAACAGCAAATCTAATAGCTAATATTTATCGGCTACGTATGGGGGTCAGGCAAAGGGAGAGTGCCTTGTATGAATGTGGCTCATCCTAGGACAGACGAGAAAGCGGAAGCTCAGGGGAGCTTAAATGACCTGTCCAAAGTCACAGGGTGGTGGACCCGAGTCTGGCTAACCATGAGCTTTTAGCTAGCCAAGAAAGGGTTTGATGGCAGTGTCCACTCAGAAAGCCACCTTCCCAGTCCTTAAATAGTCCTTGGGGTTGATGTATCACCCTGAGGCAGGAGGAAAAGATTTCCAGGGGGTTGGCTGCTCTTCTGGGCCACACTGGATTAGCCAGTTCTCATTCCTTTATTCAGCAAACATGTATTAAGAATCACTGATGGCATCCAACACCAGGGAGATAGCCCTGAACAAGTGTAGTTTCTACCCTTATGGAGCTTACAGTTTCATGGGATAAACTGGTGGACAAGCAGATGAAATATAAGGGTAAGTGGAGGAAAGTTCATGAGGTCTTAGCCACTGTAGGAGAGCTGGGGCTTGGAAGAATGTTCCAAGATCAGACAACAGCTGTGTAAGGGCCTGGAGAAGAAAGGCATTGGGAGTGCTGAGGCTTGATCATACTGGGCAATTTGAGGAGGGTAGGCCTGGGTCCTGAGGGCCGCGGGGAGCCATGGAAAGGTTTTGAACAGGAGAGTGGCATAAACAGATATTTTACAGGCTGGTTTGGGAGACCACCAGAAAAGCAAGAGGTTGTACACACACATGAGACCACTGGAAGGTTGTAGAGGGCTCTGAATTCCCCGAAGTGAATAAGCTTCAGGCTGATCTCACACAGATTCCTGGGCCCTGTTAAAGACTTAGTGAATAGCCCACAAAGGAGTTTTTAACAAGTGCTCCAGGTTATTGTGATGGGCAGCAAGGCCTGGGAACACTTAGATTGGATGATTGTCCAAAAAATTCCACCAGAAAGGCCCATCTGTCTATTTCCTGTAGACTTGACAAGTAAGGCTTTGGCTGAGTCATTACCTCTCTGAGATTGTTTCTCATCTCTAATGTTGGGTCATGGGTGAGGTTTGAACTAGACAATACCCAGGGCAATCCTATGAAGCAGATATTATCACCACCATTTTACAGATCAGAAAACAAACTTGGAGAGGCTAAACAACAAACCCCAAATCACAAAGCTGAGAAGTGGCTGAGTCTGAGTTTAACCCTCTACATTATCAATTTTTTTATGAGTCTATGTCTTTTCCCAGAAACGAGGCCAGCTTTCTCGGGACCATGAAGTATATGGGAGTGGACAGGGAGAAACAGGTCAGCATCTGCATCCTTCTATAGACATGATGTCTAAAATACCCCTACATGGGACTGATGGGGGTGGGTAGTTTCCTTTGGGTATTGTGGCCTGGGTAGTTGTACTGGATAAATGGAGGATTAGATCTACTCCCTGTGCTTGAGTTGCTCCCAGCCTGGCCATAGCCAGGCACAAAAACAGAAAGGTATAGTATGAGGGAGGCCTGCTCTCCCAGAGGGACTGAAGAGACTGGGGGAGGGAGCCTCTAACAGCCAGGAAGTCTGGGAAAACTTTCTGTAAAAGGGATCTTTTGAACTGGGTCTTGCAGGATGAATTAGAGTTTTAAATTTCTGAAAGACCCTTTGGCCAACAGCATGGAAAAGTACTGAAAGGGAAAATGGAAGGAAGGGAGACCATTGAGGGAGTTGCTAAGGTGGTCCAGGTAAGAAATAATGATGATTGCCCTGCCGGTGAGGCTCAGTGGTTAAGCATTGACCCATGCACCAAGAGGTCACTGGTTTGATTCCCAGTCAGGGCACATGCCTAGGTTGTGGGCCCGATCCCCAGTGGAGGGCATACAGGAGGTGGCCAATCAATCAATCAAAGTTCTCTCTCATCGATGTTTCTATCTCTCTCTCCCTCTCCCTTTATCTCTCTCTGAAAATCAATAAAGAAAAGTATATTTAAAAAAAGAAAGAATGATGATTAATTTGAGAGACATTCAGGAGGCATAGGTGCTATGCATAAACTGGATCTTGGGACTAATGCAAAGATGAAGAGACCTTGAAGATGTCACTCAGGCTTTTGGCTTAGTGAATAAGTAATGCCATAAATGGACATAGGATATTACAGAAGGAGAAATAAATTTGGAGTATACTGAACACACCAGTGACCGCTCACTGAGCACTTACGAGATGCTGAGTACCATGCCAAGCACTTTATACAGATTAGGTGATTTAGTACCCAGAACAACTCCAGGGGGTGGATACTATTATTGTCTGTTTAAAAACATAGCTTTTCTGCCCTGGCCAGTTTTGCTCAGTGGTTAGAGCGTCGGCCTGCAGACCAAAGAGTCACGGGTTTGATTCTGGTCAAGGGCATGTACCTCAGTTGTGGTTCATCCCTGGCCCTCGTTGGGGTTGTGCGGGAGGCAACCAGTCGATGTGTCGCTCTCACATCGATGTTCTTTTCTCTCTCTCTCCCTCCCTCCCACTCTATCTGAGATAAATGGAAAAATATCCTCGAGTGAGGATTAAAAAAATAAACAAATCACCCGGTTAGTGTGGCTCAGTGGTTGAGTGTCGACCCATGCACTAAGAGGTCTCCGGTTCGATTCCCAGTCAGGGCACATGCCCAAGTTGTGGGCCAAATCCCTAGTGGGGGACATGCAGGAGACGGCCGATCCATATTCTCTCTCACTGATGTTTCTATCCCTCTCTCCCTCTCCCTTCCTCTCTCTCTAAAATTAATAAAGAAAAAAATTTTTTTAAATTAAATAAAAACAGCTTTTCTGAGATTAGCAGGCAACAGAGGCAGGATTTGAACACACATCTGTCTGATTCTTAAGTCTTGAGCCCCACTCAGTTCTGCCTGATACAACTGCTAGCCATCACTTGGGACTCAGCTCAAGGACAGGTTCCTCTGGACAGCCTTCCCTAATTCTTCCTAGGGCTCCTTCTCTGTGCCACATTTCTCACACTCTATTGACATTTTGTAGACCAGTCTGCTTCCCCAAGAGTCAGAGAACTGAGCACAGGGATGGTCTCAGTCATTTTTTTGCATCCCTGATGCCTAGCACATGTTAATTGGCTGACTGAATGCTGGTTATTTTATGTAATTCTGTTCCCTTCTCCTCTCTACCTATTCAATTAGTGAACAAGTTCTGCTAATGACAGTTTCCTGCACATTTCTTTATACTATTCCTTTCTTTCCATCTCCACTGCCAGAATTTAGCATTGAGCTCTTTGAGATTATAGAAGAAGGGTAATAATGCAGTCCAGGAAGCTTCTACAGTGGTATTCCTAAAGCTTGAAAAATGAGCCATAGATACTTCGTAAAGAAAGATGGAAAGGGCCCGGTTAGTGTGGCTCACTGGTTGAGCGTTGACCCATGCAACAAGAAGTTGTTGGTTCGATTCCCGGTCAGGGCACATGCCCAGGTTGTGAGTCAAATCCCCAGTGAAGGGCATGCAGGAGGGGGCCAATCGATGTTCTCTCTCATCGATGTTTCTATCCCTCTCCCTTCCTCTCTCTCTAAAATCAATAAAGAAATTTTTTTTGTTGTTTTACAAAAGAAAGGTGGAAAGGGCACTCCAGGTAGGTGAAAAAGCATAATTAAAGGCACAGAAGTGTAAAACAATTTGGTCTGCATGGAGGAATAGGAGGGATTTAGCATGTGTTACTAATGATAAATAAATATGCCTGGACGAGGCTAGTGGAATGAGAGTGGAAAGGCAGGGTTAGGTGGGAGCATTACGAGCTTGAGCTTTGGTGTTTTTTCTATACGTAATAAAACAGGTGTCTGTACAGGGAGCAGTGGGGACACAGGGGGAGAGGGGAGTGAATACTTGTACTTGAAGGGTCAGGTAAAACTTAGGTTTTGCTATATTTTTATTGTTTGTAGACTAACAATAGTACCATTTATTTCTCTGCTTGCTATGCGCCTGGTATAGCACTTTACTTACATTATCTTATCTAACCATCACACAATCCTGTGGAATAGGTGTTGTTACCTTTTCATATAAGAGGGAAAGGAGACAAGACAGATTAATACTGTTCCCAAGGTCATAGTTATAAAGCTAGCCCGGATCCGAAGAGTTCTTAAGCACTAGATTATATTCTGCTAAAGAGAGCTTCTTGAGGTCAGTGATCGTGTGTGTTTGTGCGCGCGCGCCCAGACCTAGGTCTTAGAAGACGCGTAGTAAACATCAATTGAATAAATGAATGGATGACCTTTTACTTTCTCCACCCGAAAAGCACGTGGTTACGTCACTGGTAAACCTCCTAGCCTCCAGGGGGCGTGCGTCCATCTCAGCACGGCGGAGTTCCGTTGTGGACGCCTAGCTTGCTCCGGTCCTTTGGAGCTCAGCCAATCCCTGCGCTCCGAGAGCGCGGGCGTTCGGTGGGCGGGGTCCCGGGCGAGGCCCCGCGGGCCGCTGGGAGGGGCGACATCGGCGTTCCCGGCGAGCGGGCGGAGGGCGGGGCGGACGGAGGAGTGCGCGCTGCGGCTCAGGTGAGCACGCGGTCTCAGCCGACCGTTCTCGTCCCCGGGGCGGCTGCCGGGGCCGCCCGTTGTCTTGGCGACAACTCCTGGTTTTGACCTCTGAGTGACAGGAGGGGTGATTACGAGTGTCCGCTCTGGCCCTGGCGGGGCCTGACGGCTCTCACTCTTCCCGGGGTTGGGAGGTCGAGTCTGGGCGCCCACCTAGCCCTCTGCGGCCAGGGCTTCTCGGCCTCAGGCGCGTTGGTGAGGACGGACGCCGCTGGCAAGGCCGTGAGCCTGGTGGGATGGGGACAGGGGCCCGGGAGCCCAGCGGAGGGAGACGGGTAGATACTTGGACCCCGACCTCGCCTGCGCTCCGGTCCTGGACCGGGCTGGAGTGACGGTCAGGGTTCATCTAACACTCTCTTAGGTCTGCTCTGCCCTTGTTAGCAGTTTTCAAATCTCGGACTGCCGATTTGGGTCTCATGGGCCTCCGGGATCCCGGCACAAGGGCAGGTTTGCCGGCAACCCAATTGACCTTTACCTGACGTTCCTGCTCCCTCCCTTGCTGGGCTGGAAATAACGCGTCACAGTACATGCGAGACACTTTTGCCTCTTTCATATTGCTACCCTGGGGATGACTTGTTAGAGTCTCTAGCTTGTTGTCATCAGCAAAGGCACCTGCTGTGTTCTGCTACCTTTGGAAGGCGGGTGGGTGGATGACTGCTGTGGTTTAGCATTAGTGTGTTACTTGAGCTTTCATTCATTCGTCCAGCAAACTTTTTGGAGCATTTTATGCCAGGCCTGGCCGGGTGGGAGGTGTCGGGGGATGGATAGGGCACAGTGGGTCACAGATGTCACCCTTGCCTACTTGGAGCTTAAAGTGTTTTGAGGAATGCAGACCAACACTGTGTGTGACAGAGGAAAGGGTTTATAAGTGTTAAATAAATGAATTAATTGACTCGTTTGAAAATGATTAGAATGTGAGTAGGAGGACAGAGACCATGTGCTGCATGTGACAGGTAATAGTTGTGGACTCTCTCTTTTTTTTTTTAATCCTCACCCGAGGACATTTTTCCTTTTTATTTTTTTTTGTTCAGACAGAGTGGGAGGGAGAGAGAGGGAGAGAGAGAGAGAGAAACATTGATGCGAAAGGGACACATCGAGTGGCTGCCTCCCGCATGACCCAACCAGGGCTGGGGACGAACTGCAACCAAGGCCTGTGCCCTCAGCGGGAACCAAACCCAGGTCTCTCTGGACTGCAGGCCGACGCTCTAACCGCTGAGCCAAACCGGCCAGGGCAATAGTTGTAGACTCTTGAGACAGGCTAGTAAGCCAGGACAAGTGAACTACGGAAACTGAGACAGATAGTTAAATAACAGTTTACAGCCATCTAGAAAATCTGTATGCCAAGCAGTTTGCAGCCATCTAGTAAATCCTATCTTCCTTAAACCAAGGACACTTGAGAGTGCGCTTTTTCCCACCTAGAGGGTAAGTAGCTTAAATCACCCTACTTGGAGACAGCAGAAATCCAGTTAGTGCCATTTGCCAACAACACCCAAAGACAGATGAAGTTAAGAGAATAAACCTTATTTTGGCACATCAGCATAAAGCTGATGAATGTTCTGTTGAGATCCTCCTCTAAGACGTCTCCTAAATGCCCAGCCTTAAAAACCCCTCAAAACCAAGGTCCAGCATGTGCTCTCCTCTCCTTCCCAGGGGCACACCTGTACCCGCAGGCAATGCACGAGGCTTGCAACCAGGGCAACAATAGGAAGCAGCAGTTTGTCTCAGACAAACCCCCTGAACCTGTCTTCAAGACCCCCTTTTCTCTGACTTCTTAGTGAGCCAAAGCAGACCAGTCTAGGATCATTTCCCAGCCCTTTCTTGTTTCACTGTCCCCAGCTTTAGTAAGTAAGTGTCCTCTACAATTCACCTGGACTCATGTTACATTTTTCCTGCATGAAGTCAGGAACCCACACACTACCGGCTGGCCCTAGGAAGACCTGTTCAGGGCCACTGTTTTAAGAAAAATTGGAAATCTGAATGGAGAATTGCTGTTTAGGGAAAGTGTTTGCTATATAAAGAGAGAACTTGATTAAAAGATAGGAAAGAAGATGGAGAAGTATTAGATTTGAGTTTCTTCAGGGGGTGACTCTTTTATAAACTTCTGAATCTTCTAATTTCACAAATCTGAATATAATCTTAGAGTTTGCACACACACACACACAAAGGGAACTCTTCTAGGTGGTGAAATGCCTAGGTGATAGGGAAAAAATACCATTGAAGCTCTCCCCAAATTCAGGATTTGTATAGAAACCATATACCCCTCTGCAGTGTGTTCATTCCATCAGAAAGAGCACAGGATTTGAAATTGGAGAGCCTGGGTTCAAAATCAGTATCTATGTCATTTTTGGTGATTTGGGGACACATTAATTTAATGTCCCAGAGCCTCTGTGGCCTTAGACAGAAATCTGGGCGGATAATTCCACTTAGAGGTGTTATGAGGATCATATGGTGACTAGTGTGTGAGTTGTCCAGTCGAGTGCTTGGTGTGAAGACAAAGGACCTGGAGGGGAATCTTGGAGCTGCGGCAATTTTTTCTCTGGTGATGGCTCATTATAGTCTTAGGTCCACAGAATGCTGGGATTTCTCCAAAGAGAATTGGACCCCAAAAAGAGAAAGGGAGAGAATCTTCTTAGCCTTAGTGAGGTTTTGATTTTTCACTTTAGACCAGAGGTAGCCAGGTTGCAGAAATATCTACAGGAGCACAAACAGAATGATCTTTCAGTTGGGCAAGTTACTTAACCCTCTGATAATGCCATCCACCTCAGGGGGTGGAGTGAGGGACAGACTTCTTTCCCAATCTTTTTTGTTGTTGTTGTTAATCCTCACCCCTGATTACTTTTCCATTAACTTATTTTTAGATAGAATAGAAGGGAGAGGGGTAAGGAGAGAGAAAGAGAAAGAGAAAGAGAGAGAGAGAGAAACATCGATGTGAGAGAGACACATCAGTTGGTTGCCTCCTGCATGGGGATTGAGCCTGCAACCCTTGACCAGGAATTGAACCTGAGACTATTTGGTCTGAGGGCTGATGCTCTAACCATTGAGCAAAACCAACCAGGGCTTCTTTCTCATTCTTGAAAGGTTGGCAAACTCTGGTGGGAAGGCCTATGGTCAAGGATAGGCTTGAAGCTTTATTAGGTAAGGCCCAGAGGTCTCCTCATGGGTAACTGTGCCATACATGGTTGCATAATTGTCAAAAAGTATAGTACATAAAATGGAGAGTCTTTTCCTCTTCCCTAACAATTGACTCTTTAGAAATTTTCTAGATTGTTTCAGGGACCCAACTGTTGCATAGAGCAAGGTACCCTCTAGCATCACTCTGCATGGAGTGGATGCCCAGTAGATTGTGCCAGGCTGCCTGGTAAGTGGGGAGCCCTGGTGGGTGGTCTCTTTGGTGGGGAGGGGGAACTGGTGTCTCCCTAATGCTGCCTTGTGCTCTTCTGCAGATGTCATGTGGCCTGTGCTTTGGACCGTGGTGCGTACTTATGCTCCCTATGTCACGTTTCCTGTGGCCTTCGTGGTCGGGGCTGTGGGCTACCACCTGGAATGGTTCATCAGGGGAAAGGATCCCCAGCCTGTGGAGGAAGAGAAGAGCATCTCAGAGCGTCGGGAGGACAGAAAGTTGGATGAGCTGCTAGGCAAGGACCACACTCAGGTGGTGAGCCTTAAAGACAAGCTGGAATTTGCCCCTAAAGCTGTCCTGAACAGAAACCGCCCAGAGAAGAATTAATAGAGGACACAGGGCCATATGGGTCCTTCCATAGGCTGTGACGTCCTGCCACCATGTTGACCCAGCTCCAGAACCCACATTCGTTTTGTACTGTTGTTTATTCTGGCCCCTCCGGCACCGCCCAGCCACACACATACTGGGTGCTCTTCTGCGGCCAGGCAGACAGACACTAGCAGCTGAGGGGCCAGTGAAGAGGAAGGCCCTGGAGGGTTCTGGCCTGCAGGCTGCATCTGTTGTATGGTGGCCACAACTGCCCAGGCTTCTGGGCACACTGCTGAAGTAGTGTTACGAAATGAACATCGGCTCAGTCTCTGCAGGGAGGCAGTTTGGTCTCAAGCCAAAGTGCATGGGATTGGGGTGTTGCCTTAAGAGAGATACCACATGTCTAGTTCCCGTTTGCATGGGAAGAATTCAGAAATCTACCTGGTTCCCTTGCTCGTTTGCTCTGCCCTCTGTGCTTACTCTTCTGAAATCCTGTCCTCCCAGCTCAGGAAGGGGGGGTTCCCCGGGGAAGGAGAGCATTTTTCTGTTCTTGGCAGCCCGGGCTGTTTACCTCGGGGCAGGTGAATTTGCTTGAAAATAGTCACCATCTTTCACCTCCCACCCCCCATCACTGTATAGTGCAAAACTTTATTAAAGTGGCATCTAAGAACGATATTGATCTAATTCTATCTTCCAGATGGTGTTTGGGGTCTCCTTAGAAGGTAGGCAAGTGCAGCATTCACTTGGGTAGGATACCATTGGCCTTCAACTAGGGACTCCAGGGCCCTAGATGCTTTGTTTTACTAGTATGGTTGCCTTGGGCCCTGGAGATGGTGAGTCCTGGAGGCACACGTTCCCAGAAGCTTTTCTGTCATTATAATAAGGCTCTTGGACCTTTCAGAATCTAAATTAGAGTAGACCAAGGAACTTAACAGTTGCTATCAAATTTTCCAATTTCACACACACACACACACACACACACACACTTTTCCCTGTAAAAGTAATATATGTACTTGAAAGAACATTTGGCAGGGATTTTTTTTTTTTTTTAAAAAGGGCTCTAGTACAACTAAAAGGCTAACATTTTATGTTTTTAACAATTTCCCTATTGCTGGAGGACATTTAGGTTGTTTCTGGTTGTTCACTAGTATAAATAGTGCAATGAATATATTGTGTAAGGCTTTTCGTACATTTTGGATCAAATGGCAGGAATAGTAAATGGCATTTTGGATGAAATGGGATAAGCAGTTTTAAGGGTCTCGCCACAATATCAAATGTCTTTCCTAAAGGGCTATAGACATTTACACTAAAAGCTACCACTTAAGATGCTGCTGGGCTCTGGCTTGTGTGGCTCAGTGGGTTAGAGTGTTGTCCTGTTACACCCAAAGGTCTCGGGTTTCACTCCCGGTGAAGGCACATACCCAGGTTGCGTGTTCGATCCCTGGTTGGGGTTCGTATGGGAGGCAGCTGGTTAATGGTTTTCTCCCCGTTCCTCTCTAAAATCAATAAAAATATATCCTCAGGCAAGAATTAAAAAAAAAAATGCTGCCAGTGAGGTTGGAAGGGGAGTGAGAGCAAAGGGCAGGAAGAGGTAGAAGACACCTATAACCTCATGAAGTCACCTGACTCACCCTAAGTGAGCAAAGGCAAGTAATGCACATTTAGTGAACGAACTGCCTTTAAAAAGGGGGAAGGGTCGCCTGGCCGGTGTGGCTCAGTGGCTTGAGCGTCATCCCATGGACTGAGAGGTCCTGGTTCAATGACCAGGCCCGGGCACATGCCCGGGTTGTAGGCTCAAACCTCAGTATGGGGCAACTGAATGTTTCAATCTCTCTCTCCCTTCTTCTCTCTAAAAAATCAATAAAAACATATTTTAAAAAATAAAATAAAAAGGATAAGGGTGTTTGCTTCATATGAGGATCTGAGGCCTGATGGTGTTAACAGGTGATGAAGGTAGAATTCCTGAACAGGTAGATCTCTACCGGCTGCGGAGTGAGGGGAGCTGGGAGGATGTGGAAGATGGCCACAGAGGAGGAGGGGATGCGTCAAGTTGTCCAGGCCTAGAAGGAATGTTGCTTCTCAGGGAACAAATCTGATGGGGAGTATGGACAAGGGAGTGTCTGCGATGGAAGTAAGGATGAGGTTTCTGGTTCTGAAAGGATATGCCCAACACAGCTTGGTTACAGGCCTCATTGACAGACCAGTGCTGCCCCCCTCTGGCAGTCCTGAGCATGGCCAAGCCTGGGATCCCTTCACTGGGCTTAACTAGGAGTAACAAACCCGGATGCCTACAGGGGTCAGTCAGGTGGCTTAAACTATTGTGCCAGGGCAGGAACTGGAAAGCACAGGCCTGCCTAGAGGGGGCAGTCGCTACTCAGCATCTTCCAATTTGTGCTGCTTGCCCAGATTTTTCAGGTTTTCTTCAAGATGCTAGAGATTCAAATTTTTGTGTGTATGTAATCTGATTTTTAAATGTTGACAATCCATTTTTATTTTTACTATTTTTTAATTCTCATCTGAGGATATTTTTCTATTGATTTTTTTTTTTTTTTTTTTTTTTTAGATGGAGTGGGAGGGAGAGAGAGAGAGAGAGAAACTTCAGTGTGAGAGAGACACATCGATTGGTTGCCTGCTGCACGTGCCCTGACTGAGGCTGGGCATCAAACCTGCAATGCAGGTATGTGCCCTTGACCGGGAATCGAACCCATGAACCTTTGGTCCGCTGACACTCTAACCACTGATCCAAATCAGCCAGGGGACAATTCATTTTTTAAAAACGTTCTAAGTGCTCAGCCAGTATGGCTCAGTGGATTGAGTGTCGTCCCATGGACTGAGAGGTCATGGTTCAATTCCTGGCCAGGGCACATGCCTGGGTTGCGGGCTCCATCCCCAGTGGGGGATGTGCAGGAGGCAACTGACTGAGGTCTCTCTCACATGGATGTTTCTATCTCCTCTCCCTAAAAAAAATTAAAAAACATTTAAAAAATAAAAAAGTTCTAAGCATGTTTACATACCCATGAGGTTATTTGATCTAATGGCTGCCAATTTGCAACCTCTCAAACTGCCCCTCTCCTTTTAATTAATTGCCCCCTATGGCAGTCCTGAGTATAATTAATAATAATTATTTCAGCAACCTAACAATTTGTGGTAAGTGTTAGATCCCAGGTGTGGTTTCCCTTGAAGCAGTTTTGAGCATCCTGCACATACGTGGTGTACTATCAGCTTAAGCAAAACATTAGCGGACAGAAAAGCGACAGAAACAGCACGCACAATGTTTTCCCATAGACTAAGACATTTTTGGATTTTTCAGATATTCTAGAATAGCCCTGTCACTGCCGGTGTCCCTCCTCCCAGTGCCTGGCTGAGGAAGCCCTCCCTTTGGAAATCCAAGTTGCTCCCTTCTTCCAGGCTCACTTTAATTGTGCCCCTTTTTAAATAATTTTATTTCCTAGGGCTTGCCCTCACTGAATTTCTGCCTCCGGCAAGTCTATTAATATTCTCAGCTCCCTTTCCCACGGCGGGCTGCGATCTGCGGCCGCTGGGCTGCTGTAAGCACGGGCATGCTGGGCGACATTAAGTAGCAGGATGGATGTGGATGGGAGCAAAGGCAGGCCAGGGTTGCTGGCATGAACCAGGGCACGCACTGGTTTTCTTCCATGCCGGCTGATTCACTTCGGAGACGTGACCCTCCCTTGGACTGGCTCAACAGTCATATCACTGAAACACTTTAGTAAGGGGACGTGCTTGGGGCTTCTCACTTGCCCCGCCGTGGGTCTCTTTCCAGCCCAGTGATGGTGGTGGCTTTAGAGCAGGGTTATCCTGCCCGAGTGCAGCAGGAATCCCTTCTCTCCCTTCAGCGGCCCAGGGGCTGGTGCTTTTCCACTCTCTGGAGCCTTTCCTGTGCCCGTTGCTGTGTTAGCACAAGTCTGCTGGGCAGCTGCCAGGACAAGCCTGCCAGGGAGCCCTTTGACTCTTGTGAGCTTCCCAGGGCCCCGGCTGGTGGGGCTGTTGGTTGAGCGAAACACCCTGGGATTAGGCTCCCCCGAGTCAGGCAAGGACAATGAAAAGGCTCACTTTTCCTTTTCCACTTTGATGTGGGTTTCTAGGCACTTGTAGGATAGTGAGCCAGGGCAGTGTGGTAGAATAAAAACAGTGGGATCTGGAATCTGACAGACCTGCATAGTGAATACTGCCTCAACAACTAGCTGATTGACCTTGGGCAAGTCACGGCCTTTCCGGACCTCAGTATCCTCAACTGTAAAATGGGGATAAGAATACCTATTTTTGCTGGGTGGTTGTGAGGAGAACTTAACATGTAAAGTTCCTAGCAGAGTCCATGGCAACCAGTAGGTGCTCCATAAACATTAGCTGCTGTAATTTTGCAAGAAAAGCCTACATTTCCTGCAATAGTTGCATGTGTCCTTGTGATCCTGGTGAGGCAGGAATCCGGAGGCGAGAGTGGCCTTGGCTGGAAGAGTGGTCAAAGGGACCCTCACACCTCACAGGCCTGGTGGTTGAGGGCTTTGTAGGGGTATTTTATAGAAAGGACTGCTTCACATAAGAACCAAGCTGGCTCAGGGATTGCAAGCTCCAGACCTGTGCTGCTAAGGAGTAGTGCCATTTGCAAGGTCAGAGAGGGGAAATGGGGAGGAAGGTGTTGCAGGATGCCCAAGAGGATCGCATAGAGGACAGCCTTGGACTGGGAGGCAAGAGAACTGGGTGACCTGAGACATGTGCCTTCACTTCCCCTGGCCTTGGTGTCCCCACTACAAAATGGGACACTAACGTGTTCCCTGCTGATAACGTAAAAAGTGACAAACCAGTTCAGAAAGTAAAACATGCAAGTGCTATGTTACACCCCAGTATCGGCTTGGGATGGCGGCCAGTCTGAATAAAGAAATAGAAATAAATGCTCTTTTATTCCTTTTCTGTACACAGTCTCTCAAAGTATTTGCTAAATAGGAGCCTTTGGGGAATCAGCCTTAAGAGTAAAGAGTAATTAGCAATTAGTCTATCAGTCCCAGTGGTGCCTCTGATGTACTTAAAAAGTTCATTCTTTTTGAATTAAACTTGCTAACATTAGTTATCTGTTTATCACATTCTTTTAACATAATGCAAAGGTAAACCCTGGCTTTGTTTTTGTTTAAAAATTCCCAATGGGTCCTCCAAATAGTTGAGATTTTGAAAGATCTTTACTGGCGTCCCAGCAGGGGCAGCTCTTCCATCTAGAAGGGTCCAAAGTCCTTTGTGCCCTTAGGCCCCTCTCCACTCCCCGTTCCCTCACTGCCAGCCCTGGCTCCACTGTCCATTTCTGTTTGCTTCAGGGCCAGAGCTGCCAATGCTGCTGGAAATATTTGCATAACCCTCTTGCCTGGCGCTCTCTATTTATGGCTTCTGCATGCCGTCCTCAAGATTATATATATATATATATATATATATATATATATATATATATGTATATATATATATGTATATATGTATATATGTGTGTGTATATATATATTAATCCCAGCTCCTCAAGTTCCCCACCCCATCCCTGGACTCCTCCTCACTTTTTGCTGCTTGCTCCCCTCCACCACCACTATGGTGGCGAAGTCATTTTGGACAAAAGCCTTTGTAGTTTCAAGTCTCATAACCTCATTTTGGCCCTAGTTGCATGGTGGCTCTTTGCAGTATTCAGCACTCTTGATGGAGTTCTCTTGGCATGGGCCCCACCTGTGCCCTGAGCCAGCTGTCCCCACTCCTGAATGTCAGTGTCCTCCCAGCTTGGTCCTTGGCTTTTTTCTTGGTGGACAGTTTTAGCCTCATCCATGGCTTCAGCCACTACCTGTATCTACCTTGATGACTCCTAAGTATCTATCTCTAGTTGTGAATTTCCTCCTAAACTCTGATCATTCTCTGAGACAGCTTACTATACATCCCTGTCTAGATTTCCCAAGCAGTCCGATGGTTAAAAGTGCTGGCCTGGGTTTGAGGCTTAACTCTAATCTCGTGTGGCTTGAAAAGGCACTTAGAGCTTCTCTAAACATCACTTGTAAAATGGGGATAATCTACCCACCTCGCAGAGATGAAGGCTGAGAGGCCGAAGCACGGTGTTTGGCACAGTCTGTCTCCTCTGCCCTCCTGCCCCACCCCTCTCCTGGGCTCCATCACCAACCTGTGGCGACTCACTTCTACATCCGGAATTCTCCTGTCCTCCACCTCATGTCCCTGCTTCAGGCCCTCATCATCTCTTGCCCAAATTTTTTATTTCCTCCTGAAAATTCTCCCCATTTCTGCCAGCATTTTCTTTCTAGCATGATTTTTTTTTTTTAATCCTTGAGTGAGGACATTTTTGCATTTATCTTCATATAGAGCGGGAGGGAGAGAAGGGGGAAGAGAGAGAGAGAAACATCGACTGGTCGCCACCCACATGACCCCAACGGGGGCGGGGACAAACTGCCACCCAGGTACGTGCCCTTAGGCAGCGGTTCTCAACCTCTGGGTTGCGACCCCTTTGGGGGTCGAACAACCCTTTCACAGGGGTCGCCTAAGACATAACAGTAGCAAAATTACAGTTATGAAGTAGCAACGAAAATAATTTTATGGTTGGGGGTCACCACAACATGAGGAACTGTATTAAAGGGTCACGGCATTAGGAAGGTTGAGAACCTCTGCTAGCGGGAACCGAACCTGGGACTCTGGTCTGCAGGCCGGCACTCTAACTGCTGAGCCAAACCGGCCAGGGAAGCATTTTCTTTCTAAAACACATCTTTGACAAGGTCACTCCCTACGGACCTCCTTGGCTCCTCTCACCAAAGCCCCTTTCGAGCCATGCAAGGTCCTTCGCTGCCGTCCAGCCTCTCCCATCATCCCCAGGACAGAACCAGGTTTTGCCATTTCCTGAACACGTCATGCTTGTTCAAATCCTGACGCCTCCATGTGCACTGTGCCTCCTGGGCCACCTGGTGAACTATGACATGACAAGGTTTAGCATCTGTGGGTCCGTACTCACTGCCCTAAGCAGAGATTGCCATTCCCCTCCTGCTTCTCCTGCCCTGGCTTCATTCTCCCGCAGCATTTATTCCAAGGCAGTGTGACGGGCGAGTGTCTGTCCCCCCCAGACAGTTCCAGAGGGCAGGCACTAAGGCTCACTCACCTCTGCTCTTCGCAGAGGGCCTTGCACCAGAGTCATTTCCAATACGTGTTGAATGAATGAAGAGGCCCCGGAGTGGGCTTCTGGGAGGGAGCAGGTGCTGGGCTGGTGCGGAGACAAGCCTCTGGAAGACGGGAATACCAGGTGTGTGCTTTGAGGTGCCAGCAGGCTGGAGCTCAGGGCAGCGGTGTTTTGCGACAGCTTGGACTTCCCCGAGGCTGATAAGAGCTAAACCCAAAGAAATGGCTGCTTTACTTTTCCCAGGGGAAGTGGGGCTTGGGCAGAGGGCTGGCTTTCCCCACTGGGCAGGACACGGACCTGCACAGCCCATGATGAATTTGACCCTGATGACTCTGTAGTGGGGAACAATGTCCTCAGGAAAGCATTCAGGAAGCCCTTCGTGTGGTAGTGATCAAAGCTCAGCAGGGTGGATGGGAGCACTCCAAGGGATCCGCAAGGCCCTGGGGCGGTGCCCAGGGGGCCACTTGAAGCCCTAACCAGGTGGGGCTCCCCTCAGCCTCAGCAGACCCCTGGGCTGACCTCAGGATGAGGAGGCGTGGGAATGCCTGGGAGCCAGAGGGACTACCTAGGAGTGTCTGCTCTGTCTCCATGTCCCCCTTAGTGCCTCCCCTCTGGCCGAGGCCCGGGAGGGTGGGGTGGGCTGGCAGGATGAGGCAGAAGGAACCCTTCAAACAGACTGGGCAGGCTTTGCTTTCCTCATTTCAAGAAGCTGATGTAAATCTTCTTTTTAATAAAAAAGATATATATATATATATATATATATATATATATATATATATATATATATATATATATTTTAGAGAGGAAAGGAGAGAGAGAGATAGAAACATAGATGAGAGAGAACATCGATTGGCTGTCTCCTGCATGCCCCCCACTGGGGATCAGGCCCACAACCTGGGCATGTGCCCTGACTGGGAATTGCATGGGTCGACACTCAACCACTGAGCCACCAGCCAGGCTGATGTAAAACTTCTTGCATGTATATGACTCCCTTTTCATTTGTCCCTCACCCCCAAGGCATTCAACTAGAAGGCTGAAGAGCACTGGTTCTCCTTAGCCAACAAGGGGAATCTGAGCCCAGAGCAGGAAACGGCTCTCCCAAGATAACACAGGGAATTCTGGGCAGAGCTGGGCTCGCAGCCACCCTGTGCCCTCCCCTTCCCAGTCTGCATCTTGTCATCACCCCAAACCAAGGTCTCCGGCCTGCAGACCGGTTGACTTAATGAGGGTAAACACCCTGGAGGGCCAGCTTGCCGTGGGGCACAGAGCGGCACAGACACAGCCCCTCTGCTGGCAGGTCATGTGACTCGAACCTCCCTCTGACGGAGGCTGCAGCTTGCTTTTCCGGCCCCCTTCCCGGTTTCATTTTCCCAGTGCACAGACCAAAGATAAACCTTTGGGGCAGCTCTGCCCCTTTGATGCTCTCCAAGCTGTTTTCCCCACGTGTGGGAGGTCACAGTCTTTCCCACAGATGGAATTCCGTGTGTTTATAATTTGGTCAATTGATGACAAGATGGCTTGTTCAGCTGCTGTCCCTGAAGGCCTGTCCCTGGCTGGCTTTTGCTTTGCTGACATAGGCCGGGGCTTCAAGGGACTCAGATCCCAGGCCTCCCTTAGCCCCTCCAAGAAGCCTGGTCTGGCTTAGACTGCTTAGGTTCAAAGCCCAGCACTGCCGCTTACAGCCGTGTGGCCTTTGCCAAGGCCCTTAACTTCTCAGTGTTTCAGTCTCATGTGTCAGATGGCACTAGTATATTGCTTGTCTCATAGGACTGAAAGAAAACACACAGGGCATTTGGAACAGAGACTCAAATATAATGAACACTTAGGAAGAGTTGGTTATTTTGATTAGTAGTATTTTTCCATCCCATGGATTAACCCACACTTAAGACTCTGGTCCCTCTCGGGGCACTAAAGGGTGCCTGAGTGTAGAGGGGAAACCGAGCCCTATCTTCGTGCTGTGGCAGAGGCTGGGGATGGTGAGGCACACTGACCTGAGGCCCCGAGGCCCGGGGGCTCTGCCTCCTGTTTGCCGTGCCCTCCGCCCAGGCCCTCCTGCACTGCCTTGGAATCCTGTGGCATCCCCAGCCCCCGATGGGTCCTGTACAGATGTAGATGTGAACAAAACCAACTCCATCTTTGTACCAGGCTGTGACCTTGGACCAACTTTAATGTCCTTAGCAAAGCATACCAAAAAAGCCTTCTAGTTGATTACTTGTGTTCCTTAAAATATGTAGCCATAAATATTTTTGTTAGTAATATTGGAAATGGCATGACAACTGAGCCAAATATCAAACTGGTAATAGTATTGATTATGAACAATCATCTATCACGAGACCACCGGGAGGTGTGGCCCCTGCATTCTTGGTCTCATCAGTCATTAGTTCCCGAGTTATGCTATAAAGAAAGCATGGTAAAGGGTCTGCAGAAAATAATTTTTGCAGAACTGCTGGCCATCTGTTCGCTCTGACCCTACATCCCTGCAAGTACACTGCCCTCTAGTAAATTTGTTATTTGGCCTGCTTTGATTGTCGGTCTTAAGATACCTTCTTGCTCCGGTGGCCTAGCTGTTGGATATGTCCTCAACACCCACACAGGCCTACCTTGGCTGGCTCACTGATTGGCCTCCTGGCAAGTGGAGACTTCTGGAGGAGGCTGTGGAGCTGGGCTGAAGGGGCCCTGCCTGGTCATTGTGGATTTGGGGAGTGGGGATGATTCAGCCTATAACAGGAGGCTGGACAGGACGGAGGCATGGAAGGGGCTGCCTCTGGGGAAATCTCCACAAGGGAGAGTGGCAGCTGCCTGAGCCTTGGACATGGGCTGCCCAGCCTCTTGAGGCAAGATCCCGCTGGCCCCTGCCTGCTTCCTGGTCCTGGGCTAAGGCTGGTGCTGGCTCCTCCTCTCCCCAAGAGGCCTTAGGGTGGGAACTAAACTCCAGAGGCCGGAAGGCTCTGGGAGCTGATTATCCCTGTGGTCTCAGGGGTGAAGGAACAGTCGGGGCCCTAGGCATGGGTCCTGTTCCTCCCCGGCCTTATCAGAGCCTGGATGCTCTTCCTCTGGACTACTGTTAATAGGCTGGCCATGACCCAGGCTCTCCCAGCGGGGGCACGTGGCTTTGAAGGGGCGGCCCTTGTTTTAACTGTGCTCTGTACCCTCTGTACCTGCCTCTCTCTGTGCTCTTCCAGGTAGGGAGTGACAGGAACCGCACTGAGAATCTGAACATCAGTTTTATTATTCCAGATTTACCTGCCTGATTAGGTTGGTTCAGGCTGATACTCTCGTAAAGCCTTCTCGCCCTGAGCTCATGTAAGCAGAATGCCGGGTGGGGAAGTGGCTCGGACGTAGTTTTCTGGGATTCTCATTGGCCACAGATGACACGTGAGCACCTGGCCTTGACCTGGAGACCCCTCCCTGTCACTGTCACGCAGCTTCCCTGGGTGGGCTAGAGAGCATTTCAGGGGCCTCTGATGGCACATTGCTCTTCCCCAGCTCTCTGTGTCTCCCTCTGAGGTCAGCAGCCTGGGTCTCCGTGGCCGCTGGTTCCCCCGGGTTCCAGGAGCCAGCAGTGAAGGCAGGGGAGATGGTGCTTTATGCTTTAGGTCAGACTGCCATGGAGGAGGAGCCCGCACCAGCCAACTCTGAGTCCCAGAACTGCAGAGGTCCCCGCTGCTTGGAAAAGGGCAGGAGGGCAGCCACCCTCTTTCTCCAGGGACCTTGTGAGTCTTGGGAAACGGAGGGAGACCCATCCCAGAAAAAAAGGGAAGGAACACCTGCTTGCTCACTGTGCTTCAGCCTAAGTGCTGGGCTGGGCGCTTCACAGTATTTCATTATTCCTCCCCCAGTTCCTGCAAGGCAGGGAGTGATATCTCCGTTATCATAGATGGAGACAGACTGAGACCGGCCGCCTCTCGGTGCAGGGGGAGAAGGTGATCGGCTGGAAGTCAAGCCTGGCTCAGCTGGCTTCGCAGCCCTGTCCTGCCCCCAGTGAGCTGTCCCTCCTGGCTGCACGGTGCTCTTTGCCTTTCTTCCCCTGTGACCATGGTGGGAGGGGGTGGGAACCTCGATGGGCTCTTTGTTGGAGTCCTGGACACTCGGGGCCTGGGGCTCCTGTGTGGCTGAGCTGCAGCTCTCAAGTCTCCAGTGGCTAAGTGGGACGAATGAACGGGTTGTTACCTCTTGACGGTCCCTGCCTTCCACACCAGCCCCCCCCCCCCCCAAGGTGACCGCCTGAGGCTGATTCAGTGCTCTATTGAAAGTGGACAGCAAGACTCACAGAGGCAAGCCGCTGACGGGTGGGTGCAGCCCGGGGCCCCTCTCCAGGGTTGCTTCTCCAGCGCCAGGAAGTTGGGGGACATGGAAGTTGGGGGACATGGATCCTAAGGGGGTGTGAGAGGAGGGGGCAAATGGCATCCTCCCCTTTCCCTACGCCTAAACCTGTCGCCCAGTGCCAAGCAGCGCTGGGCATAGTAGGGCTCTGCCTCTCATGAGCTGGGCGACCCTGGGCCAGCACCTACATCATCACCTACGTCACCAGGTAATCGAGCGGAGAGCTGACTCTACAGAGACACTCAGCACATCCGCTCTCCTCGTGCCCCTGCCTCCCTGCTAGCTGGTAGGTGGTCTGGATCTGTTCACCAGCTTCTGCTGTGGGCCAGGTGCGTGGGGAGGCGGAACCTGGGGAAGCCTTGTCCGGTGTCCAGCTGGAGCCCCGAGAGGAGGCCTCCTATGTTAAAGAACACAAAGGCTTCCTCTGACCTAGCAGAGCCAAACAATAAACACCAGGAATTGCAGTGGAGAAATACTGGCTGTTTTATTGTGAATGGTGCCACCCCGGAGAACAGGAAGCTGATGCTCAAAAGCCGGAACTCCCCGGTGGCGTGTAGGTTACAGATTCTATAGGGCAAAATCACAAGGCACCTGGGGTTAGGGGTTCAGGGTGGTGCTGGGAGCAGACTGGTTGGAGGTGGGTGATGAATCATTTCTTCAGGTCTTGAGGACAGCTCTGAGGTCTTTTCCTCTCTCCGGGCTCATGGGAAAATAGCCAGGGGGTCGTTCCACCTTAGGGCTCAAGAACTGAAACATAACTTAAGATGTTATTATGTTCAGCCTGCCAGAGGTCCTGGCTGGTGGCCACTACTCAGGCCAGGCTCCTGTCTTCTGCTGCCTCGTGGGTATAGACAGGGTGGGCAAAAGTAGGTTTATCGTGGTGAGTACGTGAAACACAGAGTTTATTTTTGTATGATTAGTTACTAATTATTGTTTTATTTCCCATACTATGTATAGAGAAATATGATTTCTAGGGCTAAGCTTTAAAAGTAAATTCAGCCCGTCCGGCTGGTGTGGCTCAGTGGTTGAGCATTGACCCATGCACCAAGGGGTCGCCAGTTCGATTCCCAGTCAGGACACATGCCCAGGTTGTGGGCCCGATCCCCAGTGGGGGGCATGCAGGAGGCGGCCAATTGATGATCTCTCTCATCAATGTTTCTATCTCTCCCTTCCTCTCTCTATAAAATCAATAAAGAAAAAAAAAATTAAAAAAAAAAAAAAGTAAATTCAGCCCTGGCTGGTTTGGCTTAGCAGTAGAGTGTTGGTCCCCCGACCAATGAGTCCGGGGTTTGGTTCCTGCTGAGGGCATGTACCTCGGTTGCGGTTGGTCCCTGGCCCTGGTTCGGGTCGTGCGGGAGGCAGCCAGTCGATGTGTTCCTTTCACGTCGATGTTTCTCTCTCCCTTTCTCTCCCTCTCTCTCTACCTGAAGATAAATGCAAAAGTGTCCTCGGGTAAGGCTAAAAAAAAAGAAAAAGTAAATCCAATCACAGTCATAAGGACCCTCAGTGTCATCTGCCTCCCTGCCGTCTTGCTGTGCTTTGCTTTTTGTGACAGGATTTGTGCTTGTCCACTCTGGGAAGATAAGGTTGGAGGGGCGACTCTGTGCATTTGTGAGCCTGTGGGAGGTTATCGTTGGGAGCGCAGGGACCAGCGGGCTCCAGGAAGTGCGTTCCTTGTGCACAGAGATCAATGCCAGTGGACGTGGGAAAGCCTTTCCCAGCAGAAGGCCCGAGATCCTGGAACTAGGCGGGGGAGGGGGCACTGGGGATGGTGGTGGAATCTTTAAAAATAGGTCCCTCTGTTCTGACTGGGCTGGGAGGGGTTTGGCCAGGAGGCGGAGGGACTGGGCAGAGGCCAGCAGGGAATGCCCCCGCGAACTAGAGATCAGGTGAGACTGTGGCATCCTTGGGGGACATGAATGTTGGAATACCGTCTGAGAGCCTGGCTGGGGAGGGGTAGCTGGGGAAGCCCGGCATCTGCCCCTGCCCCCAGCTTTGCCTTGCTGTATTTTTGGAGATAGCACAGGAAGTGGACCTTCACAATGTCAGGATACAGGAAGCTATCAGACTATTGAACGCCACTTCCCGTGAGCTGGTCACTCACATACATTTGTCACCGGCTATCAGGCCTCTGGGCTCTGCCATTGTCTGGAGGGGCTGCGAAAGCCTGGGGGCCGCAGCAGAGCCTCCTGGACACTGAATGCACTATTGTGCTGAACTGGCAGCACCCCATGGGGTGGGGAGGGAAGTGGTGGGTAAGAAGGGGACGCCTGCCTGTCTCTCATTGTCACTGACTGCACAATGGGGTTGGGGGTGGGGGTCCACTCCTGTTCATGGGAGCCTGAACTTCTGGGAGAAGGGAAGGCTGCAGCAGGAGCCGGGCTGCAGGCGTGATGCCAGATAGAGCTGGGAAGGAGCGCAGGACTTCTCTGAGCAGTGGTGGGTTTTCCAGATCTCCCCCGAGAGCCAGTGTGATATAACATGGGCTCGGAGGCCAGCAGACCACATTCCGCCACTATCAGCGCGTGCGACTTCGGCCTCACCTCTGAGCTTCGGTCCTGCTCGTGTGAAACAATAGTCATGGCTGCCTCCTAGGGACAATCATCGCTTGAGATAATCTGGTGAACTTCTTAGCTTGGTACCTGGCCCACAGCAGATATCTAAGAAATGTTAGTTCCTTCTCCACCCTCATCTCCTTCCCTTCCAGCTCACTTCTGACCCCGCTGTCCGGTCCTCCAGTGAGTGAGCGAATCAGCATGTGTAGGGGGATGAAGAGGTGTTTTAATATCACCCGAGACAAAGCAGAGCTCTGCCTTCCTTTATGCCAAGAATATCAAATCAACAGTTAATTATCTGCACTAATGGACGGCCTCGAAGCAGATAATTTTTCTTTGGCCATGTGCCTTTGGCCTTCTGTGTGCATCTGGGTGTGTCTGAGTTCTAGAAATTCACTTTTAGCCAGATAATGAAGTTGTGCCAGGGCAGACCGAGCTCAGGAAGGCGCGACTCAGAGAACTGTCTGACAGCCGCAGCTTTGCCCTGCGCAGCCCTGACCCGCTGGGGCCAGGAAGGGGCACTTTCTTCCTCAGCTGTGTGATGAGGTGGAAAAGCACGGACATTGGGGTCAGGCACTTGGGGTCAGCCCTGGACTCCGTCTCTAACTCACTGTGGGACCCTAGGCATGCTATTCGACTTTTCTGAGTCTCAGTTTCTTCATTTGGAAGGTGGGGATAATCGCATTCACTTTGCAGGCTGTGAGGATGAATGAGGTCATGCCCGCTAACTGGATGTGTTTCCTTTCTTTTCTTTCACTTTCCCTCTTGTCTCTGTCCCGTCAGCCCCACCCTGAAGAGAGAGTTCTCCGATGGTTCCTGGCAGGGGACATGGTGGTGAAGTGTCTGGACCTCATTACTGCCCCACCCGCCGCGCGGAATAGCCAAGACTGCGCTGTCCAATATGGTAGCTGCTAGGCACATACAACTGTGAAAAGTAAAAATGAACTAACATTAAAAATCCAGTGTCCCACGCTGGCCAGTTTGGCTCAGCGGTTAGAGCATCAGCCCGCAGACCAGAGAGGCCCGGGTTCGGTTCCCGCTAAGGGCACGTACCTCGGTTGCAGTTTGTCCCCGGCCCTGGTTGGGGTCATGTGGGTGGCAACCACTCGATGTGTCTCTCTCACATACGTGTTTCTCTCTTTCTCTTCCTCCCTCTCTCCCTCCTGCTCTATCTGAAGATAAATGCAAAAGTGTCCTCGGGTGAGGATAAAAAGAAAAAATATCCAGTGTCCGGTGGCCACACGTGGCTGGCAGTTCCTATCGGACAGTGGAGAGAGAATATGCTGCAGGTGTTCTGTTGGACAGCGCGGGGCTGGAGGATGTGCGCAACTGTGGAATCTGATCAGCATAAATCAATGGAAGAGAGGATTCGGGTACCGGAGAGCTGAGTGGATGGAGGCCCTCTGCTGCTTGGAGAGTCTGTGGGGTTTGGACTCTTCGTGGGTGCTCTTCCTCTATCAGTGGAATTAATCCAGGGGACACGGCCCAATGCTCAAATGCCAGGGACCGCTGAGGCAGGGCTGAGAAGGCCACCCACGCAGACCCTGTGCTCCAGGGTTGGGTCATCCCCAGGCCTTACAGACGAACACAATTTGCCCTGTGTTCCCCGCCCCAGTGCAGTTGTGCGTGGTGGCTGCGGGAGCCCACACCACCGTAGACTCTATCCCAGGGCTGCTGCTCTGGACTTTCTCCCCCTTTGCTTCCCATCCTTGGCCTGGAAACTAGAGCCATTCACATGGTGTAGACTGTAGTTCTCCCACATGACTCAGTCTCTCCTTAATCCCCATGCTTAACCACAGGTGCTGGTCCCACGACTCATGGCCTGGTCCCCTGGCCTTGGCAGGTCCCTGGGCTCTGGAATCGGCTTTGCTGCCGACAGCTTGGTGTGTGTGAGACCTGGGCACCCCTGGACCTTAGCTGGCTAGCCCCAGTTTATACAGTTTGTAAGCTCTGCTTTGCTCCTGACACCTGACAAGCCTCATCAGTGTCCTCTCCTCTCCCTTGCTCCCGCCCCGAGCGGCTGGGCTGGGTTTTTGTGCTCCTAAGATATGGACTATGCTCTGAATACACCCATCTCCTGAAACTCAGTTCTGAAATCTGTCTGTCTGATCATCCAACTGGCCTAAAGGCAGTAGAGTTGGGCTGGGTCTTGCCTTTGGAGTAGCTGACGCTCCCTGCCTATGTAGAGAGGCCCAGCTCCCTTCCCTTCCCAACGGTTTGCACCTGAGGCCACCGCTGTTGCCCCCCAGGCTTGCCCACCTGGGGCAGGTACACAGACAACCACAGCAGTTAGAGTTCAGAGGAGCTTGGCAGGTACTAAGGTTAGGAGTTGGTCTGGGATCCCATGTAAGGCCAATTTGTCCCCCAACTTGAGAGAGATCAGAGTTTTCTAGCACAGAACCTACTTGTTTCACAGCTGGGGACCCTGAGGGAAAATAGAGATGGCAGACTCACGGTCACAGTGAGGGTCTGGGTAGGACCAAGCATCCATTTTGCTTCTGTTAGTCAGAGGTCTCCCAGCCCCTCTCCCCACCCAAGCCTGGGGTCACTCCCTTCCTCCCGAGCACAGAACAAGTTGTTTTCTTGTCCCCCATCTGACCTCTCCTCTTTCCATCCCTGCCGTGGGAGTCGTCAGAGAGGTGGTCCCCAGGCATCAGAAGGTTTCCAAAGATCCGGCAACTGCCCCTGTCACCCATTCCTGTTTCTGCTTCACCTGACTGCCAGCTGAGGGGTGGGGGTATCCGGGGAGGCGCCTGGACCCAGAAATAAACAATGTGCTACCCACACCATTGTTGGGAGAAACCCAAGGGACAGCCCGACGGGTCCCCCCCTTCCCCTGCTTTTCTTTTCCCTAGAGCTGCTGCTCTTTGTCCTGCCTATTCTGGGATGGATGGGAAAGGGCACGTGGGGGCTGGACAGAGCCTCAGGCAAGTAACCAAAACCCAACTTATACTTTTCAGGCAAAAAGAACTCAACAGTTCACAGAGCAGCTTCGGCGGCAGACCAGAGGGTCACCAGCGCCCTCTCTGCCTCTCACCTCTGTGTCTCTCTCCGCAGTGGCTCCAGCCTCTCACCGCAGACCCGTTTCTTCCACAGAAAGAAAACCAGGGGTGTTGAGACCTCCCAAGTCTGGTCTTACAGGTTCTGCCACAGGACCAAGTTTGATCCTTGGTTTCCAATTCCAAAAATCCCAGAGAGGGGACACACCGGCTCAGGTGCCTGTCCCTCGACTAATAGATAGTGGCTGCAGAAGAGTGTTGGGTAAGAACGTGGCTGCTTCTGCAGTGGCCTGTGGACAGGGCCACAGCTCCCAGAGGAGGCAGGCGGTTTCTCAGATGACATTACAGGAGGAACAGGTGTGACGATGTCTCCTGGGCAGGACTGGTGTTTGCAACGTGGGTTCCATCTTCTCTGCTGTGGTGGTTTCCGACCAGAAGTGCACTGGCTTTAGAAATGGAACCGAAATGGGAGTCACCAGAAGGACTCCTGGGACCTTGGCACTGAATCAGGCCTCGGAGGTGGCCCGGGTGGAGTAGTATTTTTGGAAAGGACACGGCTGTGGAGCCAGAGACCCAGGCTGGGCGTAGCTCCACCACCTCCGCAAGGGACTTGGCCTCTTTGAACTTGATCTCCCTCTAGAAGTGCATGAGATGTGACTTTTTTCTGGCCTCATCAACCTGTGACTGCAAATTAAATCACATTGACCTGAATGCCCCACTGTTTCTGCCTTGTAGCCCCCCATCCACAGGATCCCAGATTTCTATCTACTCAGAGAGGCCCCAGGATATCTCACATGTGTCAGTAGCCCATTCATGCATAACTGGCCCTGGCCTGCAAGCCATAGAAGGGCTTTGGGACCCCCGAAAGAGCCCTTACTCCATGCCCAGTGCCACGCCAGAGCCTTCAAACCCACAGACAGACTGGGTGCCAGGTCGATTATGTTTCTCCTAGTCCTGTCTGGATCGGACCACTTAGAGTCCCATGAAGAAGTGGGGAGCCCGGCCGGTGTGGCTCAGTGGTTGAGCACCGACCCATGCACCAAGAGGTCACTGGTTTGATTCCAAGTCAGGGCACATGCTCAGGTTGTGGGCCCGATCCCCAGTGGATTGCCCAGGAGGCGGCCAATTGATGTTCTCTCTCATCGATGTTTTTATCTCTCTCTCTCTCTCAAATCAATAAAGAAAAAAAAAAAACAGAGGTGGGGAGACAGTTCCCCTCACCGCATCCAGATCACACCTTGTCACTGTGCTTCACAGCGGTGTGGCCTGCCAGCTTCCCTCACATAGTCCCAGGAAAGAAAGCTCTTTTGCTCCCGCCCCCTCTCTCCCTAAGGTGCTGACCCAGGCCTGGGAGCTGGGCTGGGGAAAGCTCACCTTGCTCTGGCCTCTCTCTCTTCAGAATTCCACCTCCCATATACCCCCCCTCCCAGGTCAGGCCCTCCCCTTGTGAAGGGATGCTGGGAGGAGGGGGCACTGTCCTTTCCATGTATCAGACACAGCCCGACTCTGGATCCTGATTTAGCCTCATCTGAAAAACCCTTCTTCACCAGGATAGCAGTTCCCTTTTAGAAGGGCTGGCGTGTCAGGTAAAGGAGATACATGATAGGTGCTCAGCAAATGTTACTTCCCTTTCCTTGACCAGGAATCCATTGGCCTCCTTTTGGGAAGGCAGGAATGGTGGCACCTCTGATTTGTGTCGCTGCTTGGGGGCTAGAGGAGCAGGTGCAGTGAGGGCCAGGAGGGCCTGGCATGGCCTGGCCGGATGAAGCCAGTGTATGTCCAGCCTGGCAGCCCTTTGGTGGTCTCATTGGGTGAGCTCCATGGGTTCCAGGGCAGGGAATCAAAGATCCTGGCTGGTGGTTAGGTGTGTCGGGTCAGAGCCAAAAGGGTGTGGAAAGGTAACCTGGCTGAGACCTCAGACTTAGGAGGAGAGTGAAGGGGACAGTTTTGGATGTCCCTTTTCACCTGGAATAGGTCCCGCAGTGTGCATGTGTACCTAGCTGGAACGGAAGCCCGGCGCCTCTCCTGGGCAGGGTTCCCTCTGTGGCAGTCCGTCTGCAGCAGCCCACAGAGGGCCACTCAGTCTCTGCTAGAATGTTTCTGGAAGCGGGTCCATCAAATAGGAAAAGGCATGCTCTGGATCCAAAGGCATCTCCACATGTGGGAATGATAAAAATCTAATAGGGATAGAGGGTAAAAGAAAATGCATAAAGGCAGGATGGGGAGAACCGGTGTAAAGATGGTCTCAAAAACAACCTTGAAGATGGTGGGGATGGGGACTCAATGGGCGGCTGGGGAAGGGGCTAGGCTGAAGGTGTGGAGAAGTCACTGGGGGAATGTTTGGGATCTCCTGGAGAGGAGGAGATCTTCCCCGATTAGATATTCTGGGTTCTGGGAGCCAGGCCTGACTGTCCCCCAACCCCTTCCCCTTTTCCTGGGGAAAGGCCCTTCAGAGAAGGTTCTGGCTGGATCACTCAGTCCCCAGCCAAAGTTGGGACCAGGAAACTGACCTGTGAAAGGAGCAGATGTGGTGTCCTTGCAGACCAGGCAGGAGAAAGAGTCTATTGGAAGCTGAGACGGGCAGCTTCCCCAAGGAGATGACCTGTGGACCGAAAAGGGCTCCTGGAGCTAGGGAGGTGGCCACTTTGACCGGAGGTGTGTCCATGTAGCCTTCGTTTTCCATGGAGAGACACAGAATCCCAGGGTTAGCCATGTGCATACGTAGAGGAACATCACCTGCACCCTAGGCACCCTCATACACACACATCCCCATGCACATCACATACAAGGACCCGGACGTGTGCGTGCACGCCACCTCTTTGCAGTCTTCAGTCACTCTAGTCCTGGAGAATTCATCCAGGCCTGGGACTTCTTGTCCCCTCCTTCTCTGCCCCCACGGCCCCCCCAGCCAGCCCCACCCCTGAGAACATGCAGCTCAGGGGTCCCCAGGGCTGCACAGGAAATGCTTTGCACACTACGGGTCAGCCAGGCTATTTTCTGTCCCAGAACTGGAGGAAGGTCAGGCCAGCAGCAGTCAGTCATGGCACAGTCAGCTGTTTTCTGCCTCTTTCTCTGTGGCTTTTTCTCTGCCTCTACAATTTGCAGTCAGTATTTCTCCGTCTCTCTGTGTCTCGTCCTGTCTCTATATTTCTCTTTCAGTCTTCAGAGTCTCTTGGACCAATGCCCTTTGCTACCTTTCACTCCATGACTGCCTGCCCACGTACCCTTCAAAACTCAGCTCAGTGCCACCTCTTCCAGAAAGCTTTCCCCGACCCTCCTGTCCAGTCTGGACACCCTCCCGCTCTGCGCCCAGAGCTCCGTGCGGGATGCTCTCAGACCACTGTACTGTGTGGGTGAGTCGTGTCTCTGCCTCCTGGCTGGACTGTGAGAAACTTGAGCACGGGTACCCTGCCTAATGACTTTGTTTCTCAGCATCTGTACCCACAGACATACATCCACGCATGCATCCATGCACATGCACCTCGTTTATTCATTTACCTGTGTACTGGGAGACAGGATACAGCAGTGGTTATCAACCCAGACTCTGGGGTTGGATTGCCTGAATCGAAATCTCAGCTTACCATGTGACCATGGGTAAGTTACTTAAGGTCTTTATGTCTCAGTTCTCTTGACTGTGAAATGGGGCTGAGACTAATACCTGCTTCAGTGAGCTGTTGGAAGGATGAAATGAGTTAACACATGTGAAGCACTAAGAATAGTGCCTAGCCCACAGTAAATACTCCCAAATATTACCTGTATTATTATTCTCACTCATGGTAGTGTTGAACGAACTCAAAAAGTAGCTGAAGAGAAAAGGTTTCTTTATATCTATCTGGAAAACAAAAGATTAAAGAACCAGTAATATTTCAAATAAAAGTTATAAAAACTATAATTATCCTCGTAAGTTCATTTGGTCCCATGTTATTAATTTTTATTGGTCGTAATCTTTTTGTTAGAGGTTTTATGAATTCATTTTTTTCTAGAGTTCTGCAAGTCCTCCTCCAGTTCAAGGTATGACCTGAAAGTTTATCAGAAATCAACATTTTAGAATAAGTGTCGGAGTCCTCTCTGTGAATCTCTGTGAACATCAAACATGTTTGCGGAAAGTATCAGAGTAAAATAATGATTCTGTTAATGACAGACTTAAAATGACATCATTAAAGATCTGATTACAATGCAATTGACTAAGAAAGAATGTTTCTCTTTTCTGCAATACTGAGCATTTTAAGATTAAACTAGAATTACAAATAAAAACATTATATTAAGACATTGTAGATTCTTACAAATTTTATGTAATTTCTAGAACATTTATTTTAACAACAATAATATATGCATATGAATACAACATAATTATTATTTCTTATTTGACAATGCTTCCCATGTAATTTTAGCATATCAAATAGACCTAATTAGTTTAAATTTGCCCTTTTATAAAGAGAGAGAGCTGTCCTTTAAAATGTTTTAGGGATCCTTCAAAACTTTAAAGTTATTTTCAGGTTAAGAAAAAGACAATTTAATTTTGGGGAAGTTTATCAAACATATAAAAAGTTATAAAACAATCAAATAGGATCATAAATCACTGTGAAACAGTATTTAGTTATCTATTTAATCATGGTGACAAAAACTTTGCAGGCAAATACAGAATGTTATTTAGCTCTTTAGTTATTTTTTTGGTAATCCTCACTTGAGGATATTTTTCTATTGAGTTTTAGATAGAGTGGGAGGGGGAGGGAGAGCGAGAGAGAAACATCAATGTGAGAGAGAGACACATTGACTGGTTGCCTTCCACACAACCCCGACCAGGCCCAGGGATCATACCTGCAACCGAGGTACGTGCCCTTGACCAGGAATTGAACCCTTGACTCTTCGGGCCACAGGCCGATGCTCTAACCACTGAGCAAAACCAGCCAGGGCAAAATTTAGCTCTTTTAATATTAAAAAGACTTGGTTTACCTAAGCCATCAAAGACTAATGAGACAGAGCACAGGAAATAATTTTAATAAAACACAAAATCTTTGCTTTCCTTTTATAACTGCTTCTTCAAAGCATACCAATAGTACAGGAAAACTTTATCCTTTTAACAGAGAAAGAACCAAACTCTAATTTTGCATCAGTGTACTTTTGATTTTTAATTCACTTACTTAATTAAATTCATTTAAATCATATTTAGCTTGACCACCATATAATTCCTTTCTCAAGATTTCTTTTTCACAAACCTTCTACAATTTTCCTGTCCCTTTTGTCTCTTCTTATTCAGAAATAACCAACTTATTTTAGGATAAACAATTTTCTTTTAATTCCATCAAAAATGCATTTAAATTCCTATATGTTCTTTTCCTGAAAACACATATTATTTCCTTCTGTGTTAGTTAGAATTCTTAATTCTTAAAAACCTTAATTTATAATGACAACTAAAAAGTAAGCAATCAGCCCTGGCTGGTTTGGCTCAGCAGTTAGAGCGTCGGCCTGCGGACTGGAGAGACCCAGGTTCAGTTCCCGCTAGGGGCATGTACCTCAGTTGTGGTTTGTCCCCGGCCCCGGTTGGGGTCGTGTGGGTGGTAACCAGTCCGATGCGTCTCTCTCACATCGATGTTTCTCTCTCTCTCTTCCTCCCTCTCTCCCTCCCGCTCTATCTGAAGATAAATGCAAAAATGTCCTTGGGTTAGGATAAAAAAAAAAAAAAGTAAGCAATCAGTATTCTTTAGATTGGCAAATTTATGAATATATTTCATAACCTCTGGAAACATAAATTCTTTTACTGGCAAATACATTTTGTAATTTTTAGAAACATATGCTTCCTTAACAAAGTATAAAACATATTCATTATACCCAGCCAGTGTGGCTCAGTGGATTGAGCGTCCTCCCATGGACTGAGAGGTCCCAGTTCAATTCTTGGACAGGGCACATGCCCGGGTTGTGGGCTTGATCCCCAGTAGGGGGCGTGCAGGAGGCAGCCGATTAATGTTTTCCCCTCACATTGATATTTCTCTCTCTCTCTCTCTCCTTCCTCTCTCTCTAAAAAATCAATTAAAAAAAAAAAAGGTGCCCTGGCCGGTTTGACTCAGCAGTTAGAGCTTCGGTCCTAGGACCAATGAGTCACTGGTTCAATTCCGGTCAAGGGCACGTACCTGGGTTGCAGTTCGTCCCTGGCCCTGGTGGGGTTGTGCAGGAGGCAACCAGTTGATGTGTCTCTCTCACATTGATGTTTCTCTCTCTCTCCCTCTCTCTCTCTCTCTCTCTCTCTCTTTTTCTCTCCCCTCTCTCCCACTCTATCTGAAGATAAATAGAAAAATAACCTCAGGTGAGGATTAAAAAAAAAAAAGACAAGCCTGTTTAACCAAACCAAGCTCACACTAGTTTTTTTTTTATCCTCACCCGAGGACATTTTTTTTTCTTTCATTTTTTGTTCTGATAGAGTGGGAGGGAGAGAGAGGAAAAGAGAGAGAGAGAGAAACATCAACGTGAAAGGGACACATCAAGTGGCTGCCTCCCGCACGACCAACCAGGGCCGGGGACAAACTGCAACCGAGGTACATGCCCTTAGCGGGAACCAAACCCAGGTCTCTCTGGACCGCAGGCCGATGCTCTAACCGCTGAGCCAAACCGGCCAGGGCGCTCACACTAGTTTTAATATCAAATATTTTCTCAGATCCCAGAAAACACTTGGGTTAGTTTCTATCATATATATACACACACACACACACACACAAAGAACAACAACTCTCTCTATATATAGATATATATATAGTTGTTTCTATATATATATATATAGTTGTTGTTCTTTGTTAATCCTCACTTGAGGATATTTTTCCATTGATTTTTAGCGAGAGTGGAAGGGAGGGAAGGAGAGAGAGAAAGAGAGAGAGAGAGAGAGAGAGAGAGAGAGAGAGAGAGAGAGAGAGGAGAGACATCAATGTGAGAGAGATACATCGATTGCTTGCCTCCCGCATGACCCCGACCAGCGCTGGGGATTGAACCTGCAACCCAGGTCCGTGCCCTTGACTGGGAATCTAACCCGTGACTCTTCAGTCTGTGGGCCATTGACGCTCTAACCATTGAGCCAAACCGGCCAGGGCTCTATTTTATTTTTGAAAACTTTTTATATAAGTGCTTAATTCCTTTAAGCCAATTAAATAGAATTCTTTACAAACCAATTCAAGCAATATCCTCTGGTGGTAGACATACACACACGCATACAGACACCATCAGAGACCTGATAGTTTTGTTGTAAAATTTTAGCCACGAGACAGGTACAGTAAGGCAGAAACCCTCACTAGTTTATAACAACTGGAGCAAGTTAAGCTTATCCTTTCGGTGGCCACGGCCTTTTCTCTTCACTGTTTGTGGAGAAGACGATTAAGACCTGTACTTGTCCTTGGCAAGGCCCTGGCCCTGGTGGGGTTGTGCAGGAGGCAACCAGTCGATGTGGTTGGCTTTGAGCAGCAGTTGGTGCTTTTTCCAAAGGTTCTTGTTTCCTATTTTTTAATTCAGTCTGAGTAATTGAGGTTGTGGGCAAAGAAAGGCGACTCTGAGCTGCTTCTAGGATTGCATTTCAGGATTCGCAGAGGTCTCTGAGATAAGGAAAATTGGTCTCAATTTCCAAAGAATTGGCTTGTAACTTAAGTGACATCACAGGTGTATCTACCCATCCATCTTCCTAATTTGTTTCTTTCCCTCTGGGTACATAGTTTTATTTTAGCTTAGGGGAGGAGGTTTTAAAAACATTCCTACCAGACTGAATATTTAGCTTTCAATTTGGCCACATTTCTTTTTCTTTTTTTAAAAATTTGTTTCCTTGTTTTTTCTTTTCTTTTTTTATTTTTAGAGAGAGGAAGGGAGTTGGGGAAGAGAGAAAAACATTGATGTGAGACAAATATCAATCGGTTGCCTCCCGTACATGCCCTGTCTGGGGATCAAACCCACAACCTGGGCATGTGCCCTGACTGGGAATTGAACCAGTGACCTTTCATTGTACAGGATGATGCTCCAACCAACTGAGCCACACTGGCCAGGGCAATTTGGCCAAATTTCTGATAAAAAAAAATTTATTAAATCCTATCCTTTTCTGTATCTTGTCAGGCTTCAGGCAGGAGAAATAGTAAGAAATTTTAAAATGTCTGCTTGGATGGGCAAAGTTTCTTTTAGGGTCCTTTCAGAGCTGTTTTTTCTTTCTTTTATTTTTCCCCCTAAAGTCAGTTTGTCTTTTAAAAGCTTCTGCATGTGGCTCAGTAGTTGAGCGTCGACCCATGCCCCGGGAGGTCTCCGGTTGGATTCCTGGTCGGGGCACATGCCCGGGTTGTGGGCCAGATCCCCCGTGGGGGGCATGCAGGAGGCGGCCAGTCGATCTTCTCTCTCATTGATGTTTCTGTCTCTCTCTCCCTTCCTCTCTCTCTAAAATCAATAAAGAAAAAAAATAAAATAAAAGCTTCTGCATGTTACTAAAAGAATGGATTCCACTGTCCTGCAAAGGTTTGGAATTCTCTCTTCAAGGGAGGGCCCTTGAGGTGTACTTAAAACTAAATTTTTCTTTAATGGCCATTAGAGTTTAAATTATTTTCACTAAGTAGTTCCATTTTATTTTAAAGGCCCAAGAGGAGGACCAACATGTTTGTATACATGACTCGCTAGCCTTTCGGAGGAAGGGACTTTTCGAAACTTTCAGAGGGTGAGGGCCCCGTGGTGATAATTCCCCTGAAAGCTGTCACAGCTGGACAGAAAGACAAAGAGCTGTGAAGACTATCTTTGCATCGTTTAATTTTTGGAGGCCTCTAACTGCCAGTTGAAAAAGGCGTCCCATTTGGCCTGTTTTACATTTCTAAGAGTCTCTAACTGTGCATGTAAGTATACTAATTTCAGAATCTCAGAAGATCCCCAGAGTGGCCACTATAATTCCAGATTGTCCTTTTCAGAAGTCCAGGGAGACAGGTTCTTGGCGGAGGCTGCACCGGCAATCCAGCTGGCATTCCAGAATGAGGGGGTCCCTTTGCAGCAGACTCAGGAAGAGAGATCCCCGTTACAAAAACTAGTATCAGGGGGCCCAAGAAGAAAAGCTCTGACCCTCAGTGGAAAGAGGGAGGTTAGGAACCGAGAGAACTCACCACTGGAGTCCCCGAGTCATCGGGGAGATGACAGAGCACATAGGAAGGGCGGAGTTAGGAAGGAATATTTTGACTAGTTGCTAGGTTGTGAGCCCTCTTATCAAGGGCTATATCCTGGCGTAACAACGGTGGCTGCTAAACGGCCGTTCTGGGCGGGTGGGTTTGTGGGGAGCCTGCAGGGCTTGTGGGCAGCCTTGCCAGTTTGGGGCCGCAGTGGAACTGCTTGAGACAGGAAGGTCCGGACATGGTCAGGTCAAGGGCAGGAGGGTGTGGTCAAGTCCTATTGCTGCTGTAACAGTCCCCACACGTCCCATCACATCACCCTGACCACCGCTCTGCCTTCCTCTTCCACTTTTTACCCCCTCGATCACCTCAGATAACCTTCCCACCTTACTGTCAGATGACTAGCAATCTTCATTCCATCTGCAACTTTAATTCCTGTTTGCCATGTAACCTGACATGTTCACAGGTTCTGGGAACTAGGACGCGGACATCTTTCAGGGGGCATCGTCCTGCCCACCACGGGGACGACTGTGGTGAGAAGGAGATGGAGTAACCGTGTCTGATGATTACTATGGGGGGGGGGGCATCTTGCAGTGGGATGTGCATGTCCTCTGTCCTCCTTATAACATCTCCAGCACGCAGATGCTTTGTGGAATGTGTTTTCTTTGGGGCAGATATGAAGACCTGTGGACTCTTGCTTCAAGGATTGGTATGAGGACAACCCCCAGGCTTCCCACAACAGAAATTTCTGGATGCTGGATTACACATTCATTCACTCAACCTCTATAGGCCTACAGCCCTTAAGTCATTCGCAGCCTACTGGAGGAGACAGGTAACGATTCCTCGAGGGCAGGAGGATCAGAGATAAGGACTGTACAGACAGAGCAGAGGAGGCATGCAACTTACCCTGGAGGGAGGGACAGGCCAGGAATACCTGAGGAGGTGACACCTCATCTGACTTTGGAAGGACAGTAGAAATTTCCCAGGTGAAGACGGGAAAGCATATTCTAGGCAGCCTGGGTCATCATATCAAGGGCATGGAGATGAAGTTGCAGGCTAGCATGAGGAGTGTGTGTGTGTGTGTGTGTGTGTGTGTGTGTGTCTGTGTGTGGCACAGCAGTGGCACTCAGGACATATATTTGGAATGCATCCTTCAGTGTTAATGCTCATTAATGTCTGCCAGATAGAACCAAATAGGAGACACCTCTTTTTGTGGAAGTCCCCCCAGTGTTTCATAACTGATCTCCGATATAACAATAACTCTTCACATCTGAAGAATGCTTCATACTTTACTGAATCATTTATAATGTTTCAACGGATCCTTCTTTTTTCGGCTAAAGAAACCAAGGCTCAGAGAATTAACTAACCCTTCCCCAGGTCCCACAGCCATGTGGCAGAGCTGGGCTGGGCTCCACTCAGCGTGTCTGCTTCCCGGCCCGGCCCCCAGCTCCTGCTAATTGCTGGGTGTCCGGCCGCCTTCCTCTGGTGCTGAGGCAGTTGGGGGCTGGGCCTTTGTTGCCCAGTGCTGCCCAGGACTGTTCTCCCCCTCTTCCCCAGAAGGGGTTTCCAGAGGGTGGAAGTGGGCCCTGAAGGCCATTGTTCAGCTGTGCCTGGAGGGTGAGCTCGTGTTGGTAGTGCCAGACAGAAGACGGCCTCAGCGATTCCCTCAATTCCCTTGGCCCAGGCTCCTGCCTTCATGTTTGCCTCCTCTTCCTTGGAATGAGTCCCTTCTCTAAATCCTGGGCTGGCAGTCAGGCGATTAAGGACCCAGTGAGACCAGGAAAGTCCCTCAGTTTCCCTGTCTGAAACTGAGGGTTGAGTTAGATTGGGGTTTCCCTAAGTGTGGTCTGCTGAACATTAGTCCAGCAAAATACTCCCCAAGAAAAGGGTTGCATGGTCAAATAAGGGCAAAGCTGATGACTGCCTCCACTCCTGGGCTTTCACAGTGCATGCTGGCATGTCCGAGGCTCTGGAAGTACAGAGATAAAGTCTAAGCTCCCCAGTGTCACTCACTTAACCTTTCTCAGACTCCACTGAGAACACTTTGGGAAATGTTGCAGTAGATGGTCTCTAAGGTCCCTCCTCACCTCTGCTTCCAAAATGTGAGCTCCTCCTGACGAGACCCCCGGATTCCTGGTGGTTCTCTGAATGTTGCTTTTAAGTCTTCCCGTTGCTGTTCTATATCCCTCCAATAATTTTCTCCATGTATGTTAGCCAGGGCTGTTAATACTATTTACAGCCAAGGATCCTGACTGAGCACATAGTAGGTGCTCAATAAATATTGGTTGAATGACTTGACACAACCAATTTCTGTCCCATGATTGAGCCCACTGCCTATTTTCAGCAATCCAATCCAGTTCATTTTGTCGGGTCCCACAGCTACTGAGTGCAAACCATCAGTGGATTGCAGCCAGGAAACCCAGAGGGTGGGTCAGGCTGTCTTTGTACAAGGACCCTAAGTCCGCTGTGGGAGGCAGTGCCGAGGGAACACAAGGAAGTCCTCCTAGCTGAGGAGATTTCCTGGAGAAGGGGCACCTAAGCTGGGTCTTGAGGAATGTGTAGGTTGGGATATGAGGGAGAACAACCCAGGCCAAGGAAACAGCACAAGCCGAGAGAGGTGGGCAAACTGGACCATGATGGACCAAACTGGACGTGAGGCTCCAAAGTTCATGCTAACGAGATTGGCTTTTATTCTGTTAGACATGGGAGCCGCTGAACTTTTGAGAAGGGGAGAGACATGGTAACAGCCTGGAAGGCAGTTTGGTGCCATAGGAAGAGCCTGAGTTTGGGGACCAACAGCCAGATGTTGCCACTTATGAGCTGTGGCTTGAGCAAGTTACTTGAACTTCCTGAGCCTCGGTTTCCTCATCTGTAAAAATGGATACAATAAAACTCAGTAGAATTGTTGGAAGGATTGGAGATATTATATAATATAAAGTACGTGGCCTATAACAGGCATCCAATAAAGGATAATATTATCAGCACTCTCCCTGCCCGGAGCACACCCACGCCTCTCCCCTCCCCCTCTTCCTCCCCCCAGGCGTGTTACCTTACCCTTTCTCTTTCCTAAGCTCCAATGCCCTTTGTGTTCCTCTGTACCTTGTGTTCTGAACCCATTTATTCTATAGCTCACTTCTTCTACTTCTGTGACTTTCTAAATAAGCTTTATCTTATAGTTCAAAAAAATAAAAAAAGGATAATAGTATCATCAGATCCCTGTGCTAGGAAGGTTAGTCCCGTCATAGATGAGCTCCTTGAGAATAAGCATGTGCCTTTCATGTTGTTATCCTTAGCACAGTTCCTAGGACAGAGTAGGTGCAAGGTAACCTTCTTGGAATGAAAGGGGATGGATGCATGGAATACTGTGGCTGTGGAGGAAGGATCGGAGGTGTGAGGCTGCCTGTTGGCAGGGAGGCAGCTGCTGGAGGAATGTAGGCCAGAGAAATGAGGCCAGCCCTGGAGAGTGATGTGTGCCTCTGAGGAAACAGAACCTTCATGACTTGGCCACTATTTCAATGTTGGGGGTGAGGAAGAGCAAGACTTCAGAGAGTCCCTGTGCAAAGCAGAGAGAGGAAAAAGAAGCTTTTCATTTTGGATGTGTTGATTTTGAAGTGGTTGGATGACATCCATATAAACATGCAGATGGGCCCAGGAGAGCCATTCGGCCACTTTCCCGTGGACCTAGGAGTCTGTTACAATGGTTGAAGGACACGGAGAGAGATTTGAGCCCTAACTATGAAAAGATGTTGGGACCAGGTTGCCTTGGAGGGAATCCGATTCCTGCTGGCGGAGATGTGTGAGCAGAAACTGCTCAGCTGTTGGCAGAAAGGCTGGAGCGTAGTGGTCCAGTGCTGGCTGGGCAGCGGCGGTCAGCTGCGTCTGCATAACAACCACAAGACCTCAGTGGTGAACGACAGTAAGAATTTATGGCTCTCAGGTGGGGGGTAAATCGGGGGGCTGGCTAGGCAGCTCTGCTGAGCTTGGATGGGCTCATTCCCGTGTGGGGGTGGGTTGGCTGTCGGCTGATCTAGACTGCCTCGGGTGGGGTGACGGTGGCTCTGCTCTGCTCCACGCGTCTCTCATCCTCCCTTGGGCTGGCCAACGCATGTTCTCTTTAAGTGGTGGAGACGCAGGAGAGCAGGTGCAAACACGCGAGGCCTCGGGAGCCTGGGCTCAGAACGGGCCCACGTTCACTTCTGTTGCGTTTTTGGGGTCAAAGCAGGCCACAAGGCCAGCCCAGGTTCAAGGGGTAGGAAAGTAGACCCATTTCTGCAGTGAAGAAAACTACAAAGTCAAATGACAAAGGTGTGGGTTCAGGGCAGGGTGAGGAATTAGGGTCATTAGTGCAGAATGGGTGGTGGTTCGATCCGTGTTCAAGCTGAGCTCTGTGCACGGCTAGTTCCGAACACGTTCCTCAGTGATCCCTCTAAGGCTCAGGGAAGGCTGAGTGTGTTGTACTTTCTCCTCTGGACTGCCGTCAAAGCCTCTTCACTCGATCTTAACAACGTATTACTCATCGATGAACTCGGGGTTGACGCTCCCTGTTTTACTCATTGCAGCAGGGCTGTCGGCGCCCCCCTCACGTCCCCTTGACATTGACTATTCCTGCGCCTGCTGTCATGTCAACTTGCATTTTTCTGCCTGAGGACATTCTTTGGCTTCAGCAGCAGCCTCCTCACAGCGCAGTCTGGAAGCTCGAAAAGTTAGGGTGCCAGGAGCGGCCCTGAACTTAGACTGAGTGGGAGTGGTGGAAAAATGCTACAGCTTCCTTGCATCTCAGGGGACAATTCTGCTCTGGGCTGTGTCCCAGAGGTCCCAGTGGGACTGAGCCCCGGAGGCCCCCAGCGGTCCGGCCCACTGCTGCACCCTGTGTTGGTTTCCTCCCTTTCTTATCTCTCTTCCCCAGGGCAGCTTCCTGGGAGCAGCTCCCGAATAGACCACTTTGCACTCAAACCCTTACCTCAGGGTCTACTCTGGGGGACTCCAAATTAAGAGAGCAACCGAATGGGTTTGTTTTGAGCTTCTTGATAAAAAATGAGGGGTCGCTGTGGCAAGTTGATGATGGATCCCACAGCAGCCCTAGGAAATGAACACGGTAGCCTACAAAATGAGGGTCTGTGGGGGCTGGCTAGGGCATGAGGAACAGAACATGGACTCTGTGGTCTGGCAGATGGGAACCATTCACTGTGTGACCTTGGACAAGTGACTTTGCCTCTCTGAGCCTTAGCCTCTTCACGGACAAAGGTGAGGGGCAGCAGTCTACTTTGCTTACTCTGAGCACTGGAAGTGGTGATGCTGGGAAGGGGACTGGCAATGGAGACTGACTGAGAAGCAGGCACCCAGCTCTCAAAGGTTAGCCCACTGTGCTGCTGAGGTCAATGATGGTGCTTGTGGCCTGGCAGCCACTGGGGTCTTCCCTTTTCAGTGAAGGAAGACTTGGGGTTGGGTGCTTTATTGCCAGAGTAGCCAGGGCCTTGCTCGCTGTCCCCACTCTAACTCTGAACCTGGCATGCTGGCCTGAGTGACCTCCAGGGTAGGCTTGGCCCGGTCCCTGCCTTGGCAGACCCAGCTGGCAGCCTGGCAGCCAGGCCTCTCGGGCTTATCAGCTCCCATGTTTGCTCAGGATGGGTACCAGCTCCCTCCTCCCCATCAGAAAACAAGAAAACATGTTTTGCCAGTGGCGGGGTGGAGTGGGGTGGCCTCTCTGGCTCCAGGCCGGCCCCCCAGCGGCCGGGCAGCCTGTTGTTGTTGGAGTGGAGAGCCGGCTCCCCAGCCGCCTGTTTCCGCCAGCTGTGCAAGCACTGCGGGCTGGGGAGGAAGCCCCTGGTCTGCACCGAGCAAGCCGAGCCCCTGTCACAACACAGGAACAATGGCCTGGATGATCTGGGGGTGGGCGGGTGGAAGGGCAGCCCCCTTTGTTCCCCGCTCCCACCAGTGACAGGGACAGGTTGCTGGGAGGTCTGCTCCCCCTCACCTCCTCCACCCCGTCTTGTTTTCCACCTTGTTGGGCACACTGTCTCCCACCACAGGGCCAAGGAAAACAGAGGCCTCAGGAAACGTCTCTGGGCTGTTGCTGGGGTTCCGCAGCTCTCGGAGGTAGCAGAGCTGGGGGAGGGGACCAGAGAAGCACCGGCATTGCACAGGCTCCATTCTGCCTGGGGCTGTAGCTGAGTCATGGGTCTGTTTGTCTCCCAGGATCTTTGTGTCTTCAGGCCCAGCACAGGGCTTGCCAGAGAGCAGACAGCAGAAATAATTTGTTAACTAAATCAATGACAAATCAAACATATAGATAGGTTTAATTTCTAGCTCTGCTATCTGGTGGCTGTGTGACTTTTATGAGGTTACTGAACCTCTCTGAACCTTATTTCAGAGTAGGAAGTATTCAGTACTTCAGAGTGTTCAGAGTAGGAAGGATAAGGCTAGAGCAATATTGTATATGGGTCTACATATATATGGGTGTGTGTGTGTATATATATATATACAGGGTGGGGAAAAGGTAAGTTTATAGTTGTTCGTCTGGAAAATAAAACAATTAATAAACAATAATACAAGAATAAACTCTGTGTTTTGCATACTCAAAACTGTAAACCTACTTTTGCCTCACCCTGTATATGTATATTGGATTAGTCAGATAGGCTAACGCCATGACAACAATACCAACAATAAAAACTCACCCAACTCTTTATGGCTTAATACAATAAAGGTGTTTTTTTGTTTCTGCTTATTTCACATTCCACCCAGGCTCGTTCCATGTTGTGGTTCCATCATCTGCTAGGGTCTCAGACCCTCCACTGGATCCTCTCCACCCTCCAGCAAACAGAGCATGGAGAAGGCAACCCACTCTTAACTGCCTTGTCCAGAGGTAACTCATATCATTTTCATTTACATTCTATGTGACAACTAGTTGCATGGTCTTACCTAGATGCAAGGAGGCGAGAAGTGGGGTCTACAGTGTGTCCAGGAAGAAGAGGACAGCATGATATGGGTGAGCTGTAGGAGGCTCTGCCACAAATATATCAATGATTAAAAATATATAGCTAACAATTAATGAACTCTTTCCATGTGCAAGATACTGTGCTCATTTAATTCTTGCAACTATCCTGTGAGGAAGGTACCAATGGATACGACTCCCCACTTTACAGCTCAGGGAACTGGCAACCATCAATCTGCCTTGCCTCACTGAAGTTTTGTCTTTTCTAGAATTTCATATAAATGGAATTATGATGTATGCCAGCGTAAGTGACTTCATTTTAGGCCAGTTGACTTGTTTTTGTTTATTTATTTATTAAAAATTTTTTTTTCTTTATTAATTTTAGAGAGAGAGGAAGGGAGAGGGAGAGAGAGATAGAAACATAGATGAGAGAGAACATCAATTGGCTGCCTCCTGCATGCCTCCCACTGGGGATTTGACCCACAGCCCGGGCATGTGCCCTGACTGGGAATTGAATTGGCGACCTCTTGGTGCATGGGTCAATGCTCAACCACTGAGCCACACTGGCTGGGCAGTTGTCTTGTTTTTAATAGTTCGATCAGTTTTTGCTTCATGTAATTTGAGACTCTGTTACTAGGTGCATGCATGCCCATTGCTATAGCTCCTGGAATTGATGCCTTTACATTATGAGATGTCCCTCTTATCCCTGATCACATTCCTTGTTCTAAAGTATATCTTATGGCCACTCAACTATATGTATTTGCATAGTATATATTTTTTCTCCTTTTTACTTTTATTTTGAAATATATTTTATTTTATTTTATTTTATTTTTTGTTAATCCTCACCCAAGGATATTTTTCCATTGATTTTTTTAGATAGAGTGGAAAGGAGGGAGGGAAAGATACAGAAATATCGATGTGAGAGAGACACATCAATTGGTTACCTCCTGCACAACCTCAACTGGGGCCGGGAATCAAACCCATGACCTTTTGGTCCAAGGGCCAATGCTCTAACTGTTGAGCCAGACTGGCCAGGGCTTACTTTTATTTTTAAATAGACTTTATTTTTTACAACACTTTTAGGTTCATAGCAAAGTTGAGCAGAAAATACAGGGAGTTCCCATATACCCCCTGCCTCCTTCCCTACCACCCACTCCAGCCTCTCCCACTATCAATACCCAACACCAGAGTGGTACATTTGTTGTAATTGATGAACCTACGTTGACACATCATCATCACCTAAGTCTGTAGTTTACATTAGGGTTCATTGTTGGTGTTGCACATTCTGTGGGGTTTGACAACTGTGTAAGAACATATATCCACTATTATAGTATCACAGAAAATAGTTTCATTGCCTAAAATCATCTGTGCTCTGCCTCTTCATTCCTCTCTCCTCCCTAACCTCTGGCAACCACTGAATTTTTTTTACTGTCTCCATAATTTTGCTTTCCAGTTGGAATCATACAGTATGTAGCCTTTTAAAGTTGGCTTCTTTTACTAAGTAACATGCATTTAAGACTCCTCCATGTCACCCGACTGGTGTGGCTCAGTGGTTGAGGGTCGACCCATGCACCAAGAGGTCGCCGGTTTGATTTCTGGTCAGGGCACATGCCCAGGTTGTGGGCTCGATCCCCAATGGGGGGCGTGCAGGAGGTGGCCAATCAATGTTGTTTTTTTTTTCTCTCTCTCTCTCCCCCTCTCCTTTTCTCTCTCCCTAAAATCAATAAAGAAAAAAAAAATACTCCTCCATGGCTTTATAGCTTTATTCTTTTTAGTGCTGAATAATATTCCATTGTCCGGATATACCACAGTTTATTTACTCATTCATTTACTGAAGGACATCTCAGTTGTCTCCAAGTTTTGAAAATGATGAATAAAGCTACTATAAACATTTGTATGCACGTTTTTGTGTGGCCTTAATTTTCAACTATTTTGAGTTCAACAAAGGAGTAGTGAGAGGGGACATCCTTGCCTTATTCCCAATCTTAGTGGGAAATCGACTTTCTCACCATTAAGTCTGATGTTAGCTAATGTGTGTGTGTGTGTGTGTGTGTGTTTTGTAGATATTCTTTATCAAGTTGAGGAAATTCCCCTCTGTTATGAATTTGCTGAGAGTTTTTATCATGAATGGGTGTTGGATTTTGTCAAATGCCTTTTCTGCATCTATTGATATGATTGTGAGAGAAAAATGGGCCAAAATAAAGTACAAAAGAAACACAAGTGCTGAGGAAGTATATGTTAAAATGTTAGCTTCACTAATAATCAGTGCTTATACAATGACAGCTGATAACATATTTTTTGCTTGCTTAATAATTAATAAACAAAGAGGTTTAAAAAATTTAATAATGCTGTTATGGGTGCCTTGAAATGGGCACTTTCATACAATGTTATTGAATATATAAGTATTTTTTTCTGGAAAGCATCTTGTAGTCCATATAAAAAATAATCCTAAGCAATGAATATATTGAGCCCCTTCCTTCTTCTTAGAGCCTTGGAGAATGCTGTTCCCTCTGCCTGGGATGCTCTTCCCATCTCTACCCTGGATCACTCCTCCTCACCTTTCAGGTGCTGGAGCTCACCTCCTCAAGGCAGCCTTTCACAAACTACAGTCTAGATTATATCCTGTTTTGATAGCCTTAGCTATCCACCAGCATTCTGGGGGCCACTTCAGGGGAGAAGGCTGAGGGTCTCACCATTTAGTATGTTAACTTCCACTTAATTCCTCTATGGAATGCCCACCCTCTACTGTGTGAGATGTTTCCCAAAGACTACGCTTCCAGCCTTCCACAGGGTGGGGGAAGGGTGGTCACCTGGCTGCTCAGAACGGAGGAGGGGACCCATGGGCTGATGTCGATCGGTTCTGTTCTCACCTTCACCTTCCCTCCCATGCTCAGAGGTAGGTGGTGCCTCCGCTTCCTGTAATTTCTGAATTTTCTGCTTTTCTGTATTTCTGAATCATCCACAATGAATTACTTTCACAATCAGGAAAAAAGCCCCTAACTTTTTAAATTTAACATTTCATACCTTTTGACCCAGTAATTTTACTTCTTGCAATGTCTGTCTTTTAAGGAAATAGGCAATTTGGAAAACATTTATATACAGGCATGTGCCCCACAGTACAACTTATAATAGAGGAAAATTAGTTGCTAACAATCTGAAAAATCAGTATCAGGATCACATTTAAGTAAATAATGATAAAGCCATATGATAAAGCCATTAAGTGGTGTTTCCAAAGATATTTATGACATGAGGGGAGAGGCTTATAATTTAATGTAAAATAAAAAAAGCAGAATATGAAATTATAGGTACACCTTTACTCATATTTTATTAAAAATATGCATAGAGAAGGCTGGAAAGAATTACTCCTGGATATTAACAGTTGTTACCCCTGGATGGTGAGATCTCATTGCCTACAATGATCACACATTACCTTTATTATCTGAATAAAAAATTCTATATACATGCAAAAGAGAAGAAAATAGAAAAGTTAATGTAATTCTGGGTTGCATTAATAAAGGTAGAAGTTTTAAAATGTAAATGGATTAAATGCTCAAATCAAAAGACATAGAGTAGCTGAATGTATAAGAAAACATGATCCATATATATGCTGTCTACAAGAGATCCACCTTAGAACAAAAGATACATACAGACTGAAAGTGAAAGGATGGAAAAAGTATTCATGCAAATGGAAAAACAAAAAAAGCTGAGGTAGCAATACTTATATCTGACAAAATAGACTTCAAAACAAAGGCCATAATAAGAGACAAAGAAGGTCACTACATAATACTAAAAGGCTCAGTCCAACAAGAGGATACAACCCTGGTAAACATATATGCACCCAACATAGGAGCACTTAAATATATATATAAATATATTAAATATATATATATATATAATATATATATATATATATATATTATATATATATATATAATATATATATATACATATAGCCTGGCCAGTGTGGCTCAGTGGACTGAGCATTGCCCTATGGACTGAGAGGTCCTGGTTCAATTCCTGGTCAGGGCACATGCTCAGGTTGCGGGCTTGATCTCCAATGGGGGTTATGCAAGATGCAACTGATCGATGTATCTCTCTCACATCAATGTTTCTATCTCTCTCTCTAAAAAAATCAATAAAGACATATTTTTTAAAAAAGACAGCAAATCTTGGTGAACAGTAAAGGAGAGATTGACATCAATGCAGTCATAGTAGGGGATTTTAGCACTCCATTGTCATCGATGGATAGATCTTCCAGACAAAATATCAACAAGGCAACAGCGACCTTAAACAGCACACTGGATCGGATGGATTTAATTGATATTTATAGAACATTTCATGCCAAAGCAGCAGAATATACATTCTTCTCAAGTGCACATGGAACATTCTCAAAGATAGACCATATGTTAGGACACAAAATAAGTCTTAACAAATTCAAGAAGATTGAAATCATACCAAGCATATTCTCTAACCCTAGTGATATGAAACTAGAAATCAACTACAATAAAAAACTGAAAAACATTCAAACACATGGAGGCTAAATAGCATGTTATTAAACAATGAATAAGTTAACAATGAGATCAAGGAAGAAATAAAAAGTTACCTGGAAACAAATGAAAATGAACACACAACAACCCCAAATCTATGGGACACAGCAAAAGCAGTCCTGAGAGGGATGTTCATAGCATTACAGGCTTACCTCAGGAAGCAAGAAATATCTCAAAATAAGCAATCTAACCCTACACCTAAAAGAACTAGAAAAACAACAACAAACAAACCCCAGAGTAAGTAGAAGGAAGGAAATAATAAAGATTAGAGTGGAAATGAATTACATAAAGAATAAAACAACAATATAAAAGATCAATGAAACCAAAAGCTGATTCTTTGACAAGATAAACAAGATTGATGAACCTTTAACCAGACTCATCAAGAAAAAAAGAGAGAGGACCCAACTAAATAAAATCAGAAATGAAAGAGGAGAAATAACTGACATCAGCCCTGGGCGATCTGGCTCAGCGGTTAGAGCATCGGCCTGCAGACCAGAGAGAAATAACAACTGACATCACATAAATACAAAGGATTGTAAGAAAATACTATGAACAACTATATGCCAACAAATTGGACAATGTGGAGGAAATGGGTAAATTCTTAGAAATATACAATCTTCCAAGACAGAATCAGGAAGAATAAAAAAACCTGAATAGACCAATTACAACTAATGAAATTGAAGCAGTAATGAAAAAATCTCCTAGCCAACAAAAGTCCTGGACCAGATGGCTTCACAGGTGAATTTTACCAAACATTCAAAAAATAACTAACACCTCTCCTTCTCAAACCATTCTAAAAAAATTCAAGAGGAGGGAAGACTTCCAAGCTCTTTTGTTTTTTTCTCTAAATTAGGCCAGCATTATCCTAATTCTAAAACCAGATAAAGACACTATAAAGAAAGAAAATTATAGGTCAATATCCCTGATGAAACATAGATGCTAAAATCCTCAACAAAATATAAACAAACCAGATCCAGCAATACATTAAAAAGATCATACAGCATAATCAAGGGGGATTTATTCTGGGGATTGGTACAATATTCTCAAATCAATAAACATGATACATCACATAAACAAAATAAAGGATAAAAATCACATGATCATATCAATAGATGCAGAAAAAGCACTTGATAAAATCCAGCACCCATTTATGATTAAAAACTCTCAACAAAGTGGAAATAGAGGAATCATACCTCAACATAGTAAAGGTCATATATGACAAACCCACAGCCAACATCATACTCAGTGGGCAAAAACTAAAAGTGTTTCCCTTAAGATCAGGAACAAGACAGGGATGTCTACTTATCCAACATAGTACTAAAAGTCCTAGCTACAGCAGTCAGACAACAAGAAGAAATAAAAGGCATACAAATTGGAAAGGAGGAAATAAAATTGCCATTATTTGCAGATGACATGATATTGTAAATAGAAAACCCTAAAGACTCCACCAAAAAAGCTACTAGCAGGATACAAAATTAATATTCAGAAATCAGTGGCATTTTCATATACCAATAATGAACTATTAGAAAGACAAATTAAGAAAATGGTCCCATTTGCTATTGCAACAACAAAAAAATAATGTACCTAGGAATAAATTTAAATAAAAAGGTAAAAGACCTGTACTCGGAAAATTATAGGATATTGAAAGAAATGGAAGAAGATAAGAATAAGTGGAAGCATATATTGTGTTCATGGATTGAAAGAATTAACATCATTAAAATGTCCACACTACACAAAGCAACCTACAGATTCAATGCAATTCTTATTAAAATACCAATGGCTAGCCCTGGCCAGTGGCTTAGTGGCTAGAGTGTCAGACCTTGGACCAAAGAGTCCCGGGTTCGATTCCAGTCAAGGGCACATACCAGGTCCCCAGCCCTGGTCAGGGTCACACGGGAGGCAACCAATTGACGTGTCTTTCTCACATCGATGTCTCTCTCTCTCTCTCTCTCTCTCTCTCTCTCTCTCTCTCTCTCTCCCCCCTTCCCTCCCTCCCACTCTATCTGAAGATAAATGGAAAAATATCCTCCGGTGAGGATTAAAAGAAAAAATACCAATGGCATATCTCACAGTTTTAGAACAAATAATCCAAAAATTTATATGGAACCCATAAAGCTCAGAATAGCCTCAGCAATCTTGAGAAAGAACAAAGTTAGAGATATCACAATACCTGATATCAAACTATACTACAAAGCCACTGTAATAGAAACAGCATGGAACTGGCATAAAAACAGACATATAGATCAATGGAACACAACAGAGAGCCCAAAAATAAACCCACGTCTTTATGCTCAGTTAATATTTGACAAAGGAAGGCAAGAACATACAGTAGAGTAAAGACAGTTTCTTCGATAAATGGTGTTGAGAAAATTGGACAGGTACATGCAAAAAAATGAAACTAGACCACCAACTTACACCACACACAAGAATAAACTCAAAATGGATAAAATACTTAAATGTAAGTTGTAAAACCATAAAAATCCTAGAAGAAAACATAGGCAGTAAAATCTTAGACATTTCATGTAGCAATGTTTTTGCTGATATGCCTCCTTGAGCAAGGGAAACAAAGGAAAAATAAACAATGGGACTACATCAAACCAAAAAGCATTTGCACAGCAAAAGAAACAATCAACAAAATGAAAAAGGAACCAACTGAATGGGAGAACATATTTGCCAATGATATATCTGATAAGGGGTTAATTTCCAAAAAAATATAAGAGAAATAAAAGAGAAACAACCCAATTTAAAAATGGGCAAAGGACCTGAATAAACACTTCTCCAAAGAGGACGTACAGATGGCCAATAGACATAAAAAACTGCTCAGTGTCACTAATCATCAGAGATGCAAATTAGAACCACAATGAAGTATCACCTCACACCTGCCAGAATGGCTATCATCAATAAATCAACAAACAACAAGTGTTGGTAAGGATGTGAAGAAAAAGGAACCCTTTTGCACTATTGGTGGGAATGCAGAATGATACAGCCACTGTGGAAGACAGTATGGAGTTTTCTCAAAAAATTAAAACTGGAACTGCCTTCTGACCCAGTGATCCCACTTCTGGGAATGTATCCTAAGAAACCCGAAACACTAATTTGAGAGAATATATGCACCCCTACTTTCATATCAGCGTTATTTACAATAGCCAAGATCTAGAAACAGCCCAAATGCCCATCGGCAGATGAGTGGATAAAAAAGCTGTGGTACAATTGGAATACTATGCGGCTGTAAAAAAGGAGGAAATCTTACCTTTTGCGACGGTGTGGGTGAACCTGGAGATTATCATGCTAAGTGAAATAAGCCAGTCAGAGAAAGACAAATATCATATGGTCTCACTTATATGTGTAATCTAATGAACAAAATAGAAACAGAGGCATGGATACATGGAACAGACTGATAGCTGTCAGAGGGGAGGGGGATTAGGGAACTGGGTGTAAGAAGGTGAAGGGCTTAAACAAAAAAATATATACCTAACACATAGACACAGACAACAGTGTGGTGATAGCCAGAGGGAACGGGGGCTGGGGGGTGGGTGGAGGTGGGCAGAGCAGGGTGGAGGGGGGATTGGAGACAGAGAGAGACTTTGCTTGGGGCGATGGGCGCACGATGCAGTGTGCAGATGATGTTTTATTCAGTTGTACACTTGACGCCTGTTTGGTTGTGCAAACCAATGTCACCCCAATAAATTAAAAAAAAAAAAAAGGTAGACATTTTGAGACAATAGGTGATAATCTGGATTCTGATCACTCGGAGTATTATGTCTAACACCCAAGAGAGGGTGACACGTATTAAGAGGAATGCAGACACACTGCAGGTTTGCCAGAGACTTCTGGAAATCATAGTCAGCCGGAGGAGTAGAAGAGCAGCTCAGGACGGGCCTGGTGGCCGTCTCCAAGTGGCTGCGTGTTCATGTGAAAAGTGCAGAGCAGTTGAGCCTCGCGTGGCCCTTGAGGTCAGAGCCAGGGCTGGTGGGAGAAGCAGGAAGGTGGAGACAGAAGTTCCAACAGTCTCGTGATAGATTCCTCTTCCTGCAAACGTCAGTGGTCATGCTGAGGTTAGTGTGAAAAGGAAATGAAGGACCCCCAGTCAAGGCACTGGAGGTCACTGTGAGAATCATGAGGTCAGCAACCCAGTGGTCAGTGAGCCAGCATGTTCAATGGGGAAGAAGTTCTGATATCACTCAGCCCGACCGCTGTCTACTTTGTTCATGCATGTCCTGTGACGTTCACATGCTCCCATGGGTCCCACACAAGATGACGCAGGGTCATGCAGAATTCCCAGTGCGCTCCACAAAACCCCACCCTTTTTCCCTTACCCAGGAAGGCGATGTGAATTCAAGTGACTGGGATTTATCCTAGTGTAGAAATAATCTTGAATCTGTTCTAATTAATGAAAAATAGCACATCACCTGAATGATTAGTAAGTAACAAGTTACCCATGCAGTGGTCCTCATACCTAACTGCCACGTATCTGTTTCTCAACAACCCTTTTATTTCACAACGAGGAAAATGAGGCCCAGCGAGGGGAAAGGACCACAGTCAACTGACTGTGAAGGATGGGAGCCAGGGGTCAAGCCTCCTGTGGCTCTTTCTGTGACTGAGAGTGGCCTGTACCCAACGTAGATTTTAGTGGTGTGAGGGGTAGGCTGGTGGGAGGACCAAGGAGGTGAAGGAAGAAGTGAGATGTGACTCTGCTGTGTTCCGTCCAGGCCACATCACCAGGGAGATGCCTGAGTCCAATATTTACTTAACGTTCTCTTTGGCCTCCCCCGACAAGTTTGGAGGTGAGGGGAGGTTGGTAGGGTGGTGGTATAGGTTGAATTATCTACCCCAGAAAGATATGCTGAAGTCTCAAACACTAGTACCTCAGAATGACCTTATTTGGAAATAGGTCTTTACAGGGGTGATCAAGTTAAAATAAAGTCAGTAGGGTGGCCCTAATGTACAGGGACAATGTGTGAAGATAAAGACAGAGATCGGGAAGATGTTTCTACAAGCCAAGGAACACCAAAGTTTGCCAGCAACCCACTGGAAGCCAGGGAAGAGACGTGGAACAGATTCTCCCTCACAGCTCCCAGAAGGAACCAACTCTGCCCACACCTTGAACTTGACCTTCCAGCCTCCAGCACTGTGAGAGGATAAGTATCTGTAGTTGAAGCTCCTAGTCTATGGTACTTGTTATAGCAGCTCTAGGAGATGAACACAGGTGGGATGAAGCTTACAGCCACTCCTCATTGGATGTCTTCACCCTACAGCAGTACCCCCACCCCACTCTGTGTGGTCCTCTATCCCCAATACACTGTCCTTACCTTTACCACCCCCTCCCCAGTCCATTTGCTCTTGTGTTTGTGTTACCACCAGTCCAGGACCCCACCTCAGCCTTGCCAAAGGTCCAAATACCTGGGCCCCAGATTGACCACAGCCCCAACACCAAGCTCAGAGCTGATGAGCTTTGAGAGAGAGGAAGGATGCCCTCCTCACATCTAAACCTGTCTTCTCCTACCTTTACGAGCCAGAACAGATAGGAAATACCAGAAACACAGGCTCCCAAGGCCCTCAGGATGGGCTGGCTCCAACAGACCAAACTTTAGCCAACAGATCTGGCCTCTAACCCTGGCTAGGGGTGAATCCCTTAGAAGAGGACCTCAGCCTCCCAGATCATGCCCTTCCAATGAGTGAGCAGCCTACTTTCTGCCAGTCTAGCTCAATCCCTTATCATAGCCAAAGTGAATACAGGGCTAGGCCCATGGAGAATAAAAGTGTCTCCCTGGTGATTCTTAGAGACTCACTGAGGAGATGAAATAGACTCATATTAAACAGTGGTCCAGATTCCCAAGAGGTAGAGATCATCATTGGAGACTGGGTGGAGAAGTCAGGGAGGGCCTCCTAGAGAAAGAACCGATGATGGCCTTGCCGGAGAGGGTGAACTGAATTTTATTGCATGAGTTCTAGGAGCCAGGCATATTCATATACTTTCTCTTATTTCTATTTCTTGTCACTTATGAGGCAGGTGATGTTATCTAAATTTTATAGATGAGAAAATGGAGACTCAGAGACATGGAAAGATCGACCTAAGACCACATGGCTTTGTACATGTTAGAGGCATCATTTAAATTGAGGACCCTCTGATATCCCAGCTCATCTTTCTTCTGTATTCAGGCTCTGCCTTTTCCAGGGCACAGTAGTGTTTAAAGGACTGATGAAGTTTGGAAGTACTTAGGAAGAAGTACTTCAGTTTGTCAAAGGAGCAGGGTGGGAACATACCGGATAAGTCTGGAGAGCCAGGAGGAGGCTGGTCTATTGGCTTTCAGGGATTCAGAGGGAACAATGGGGACCAAAGCTGGAAGAAGAAGGCTGGTACTTTATCAGGCTGAGCATTCAGACTTGATGGCTAAGTAGTAAGCAAATGAGTTCTGGGGTGAGGGATACAGAGCTGGTGTTCTGGAGACCTATCTCAATGGGAGAGGGGCCAAGCTGCCAACCTGTTAGAGAGGCTCTCAAGCAGAGGCATGTGGCCATGTGAGAAGGACCCATTCCCTCTTCCAGTCCCAGCCCCGGATCTCCCTGGGTAGGGGAAGACGACCAGCTTGCCTCCAAGGGCCCCTACCTGTGTGCACCCTCTACCTGGGTCACTTTCCACATAGAAGGTCAACGCTATATTGCAGGGCCCATTTGAGCTGGACTGTGAAGGGCTCAGCTGGCAGGCAGGCATTGGGAGCAGAGTGTGTTCAGTAAGGAAGCACACTGTAGGGGGCAAGTGGCTGGGGCACTGGGTGACCGTGGGGCAGGCTGGGGACAGACACTGCTTTGGCCACTGATTAATGGACAGCTTGAGGGGGCTGGGGCAGGGGATGAAAAGAGAATGTTGCCCGAGGCTTTTCAAAAGGCAGACTGTTTAGGACTCAGGGCTGCTGAGGCAGGATGCATGAGTCTGAGGGTGTAAGGTGCTAGCTGGAGTTGGGGTTGCAAAAGCCAAAGAGAGATTATGCAGGATGGAAAAGAAAAGGAAGCCTGGGGAGAGCAACTGCACCCCTCAACTCCCACCCCGGGTGCACATTACGACAGCATCAGTATACACACCTAGCTTGTGGCTGAGTCCTGTTTATTTTAGAAGCATAAACAATGAGACTAGGAAGGAATGAGGAGAACAAGACACCCAGTCTTCCTGACAGGGCCAGATCCCGCTGCACAGGCTCTGTTGTGTAACCAAGGCCGACCCAGCAGCCTCGACCAGGTTTTTCCTGCAAGCAGAGGATGTGAGGAAAACCTGGGTGGAAGAGAATCTTCCATGACAGTGGGGGTGGAGTCACTTGGCTTTGGGTCCCTCTGAACAAAGTGAAAAAGGCTAAAGGGCCCACACCTTTGGCCAAGAGCACCCCAAGCTCTCTCTGTCTGCGCCTCTGTCTGGAGGGGAAACCATGAGGTGTCCTCTGGTCACCAGGAAGGCTCCAGGTGTCCAAGAACAACCTAAAGTGAGGCCCTCTGGCCAGCAAGCACCTGCTTCCCCAGCCCTAGTCATCTCTGCAGAGCCTTCAAGGAGGGGCCACCAAGGCAGCCAGACTTCCCAGGCTCCGCTGTTGGGTGACATAAACCCCAGGTTCCTACAAATACTGCTTCTTGTAAGTATTGCTTCTGAGGCTACTGGGGGATTTCTGGCTACTCTGGGGGTACTGGTCCAGGAAGGGGGGCGGGCTAGAAGCCAGATTCTCTTGTGTAGTCAGGTTGGCCCAGTTCCATGGCTCGGATGCAGGCTCCTTGCCCATGGGGAGGTAGAAGACCCGATCAGCTTGAGGCCCCGAGGTGGTGTCCTGATGTGGACGGTCATTCTGGCCCTGCTGGGCCCTTAGTCCTTGGATGAAGCAGCGACACAGCAGGTACACCAGCTCCATCAGATTGAGCAGCAGGGAGATGACTCCGACCACCTGCATGAAGATGATAAAGATCGTCTTCTCCGTGGGGCGAGAGATAAAGCAGTCCACGGGGTGGGGGCAGGGTGAGCGCTGGCACACAAACACGGGCTCCATGGTCCAGCCGTAGAGACGCCACTGGCCGTACAAGAAGCCTGCTTCTAGCACGCTCTTGCAGATCACGCTGATCATATAGGTGCACATCAGTGGCCCTTGGATCCGCATGTGACCATCTTCCGCCACCGAGATCTTGGCCATCTGGCGCACTACGACTGCCAGAGCCTGTTCCACGCTCGGGTCTTTGTCCAGCAGTGCCCGAAGCTCCCCCTCCTTCTGCCGCAACCGCTCCTCGCGCCGAGACAGGTAAATGACATGGCCTAGGTAGATCAGGGTGGGCGTGCTGACAAAGAGGAACTGCAGCACCCAGTAGCGGACATGGGAGATGGGGAAGGCCTTGTCGTAGCAGACATTGGTGCAGCCGGGCTGGGCTGTATTACACTGGAAATCCGACTGCTCGTCACCCCACACTGACTCACCAGCCAGGCCCAGGATGAGGATGCGGAAGATGAAGAGCACTGTCAGCCAGATCTTGCCCACCAAAGTTGAGTGCTCCTGGACCTGGTCCAGCAGCTTTTCGAGGAAACCCCAGTCACCCATGGCTCCCGGGGTTCCGTCTGCAAGAAGACAGAAAACACTGTCGGCATGGCATCTTTCAGAGCTGCCCTGGCAACAAGCTTGCAGTAAGGCTGGCCATGCCCTTTGTATCTACAGGGAAACTGAGGCTCAAGGCAGGGAAGGGACTGGCCTGAGGGCTCACACCCAGCAAGGTGGTCGGGACTAAAAGCACGTCTTTGGATGATGGCTGCTAAGCTCTGGCAAGGGTCCTGTCTAGTCACACATCTGTGTCCTTCTTGTTCCCAGCCGGAGTCCCAGGATGACCACAGTCCAAAAAAGACTCAGATCAAGTTGAGGCTTCTGAGCTTATGGGAACAGAGAATCTGAGGAACGTATCCAAGGTCACACAGATGTGCCATACCCTCCTCCCTTTTGTCTAGGACAGGCTGTCCCCAGACAGTGGAAGGGGGCGGTGGTGCTATCTCCAGTTTCTCAGGGTGCCCAAAGCTTCAGGTCCCTACTCATATCTCATTCTAACTTTCGAGTTTGTGGTAGGAGGGGTGTTAGATCCTAAAGACAGAATCCTGCATTAGCTCCACCTCCCAGCAACGGTGACCTGCACTTAAGTATGGATGCTTGATCCTGCCCCCTTTCTCCATCCTTCTTGCCCCCTCCCCCAATACCCTCAAACTGTTGCTACCAAATTCTAGACTCTTGGGTTGTCATAGCAGGGTGGAGGCACAGGCCACAAAGTTCCCAGAACATGGGGGGGCGGGGGGGCGGGAGCAATGCTGTTTAGAGCTAGGCTCTGGAACCAGACCTGGGTTCCAATCCCAACTCCCTCTTACAAACTGGGACCTCTCTTAAGTGACGACCTCCCCGCACCTCCGTCTCCACTCGTGTAAAATAGAATTGGTACTATTCCTGCGTCCTGGGGCTTCAGGTTGAAAGAAGGTAGGAGCCTTGCTTAGCACAAAGCCTGGCCACCGGCAGACTGGATGAGTGCGGCTGTGGTGGCCCGCACCCCCTCCCTTACTCCCCGCACTGCACAGCACCCCCAGCTCCTGTCAGGTGGCAAGTGGCGCCCCAGCCCCCCAACCCCAAGCACAACTCACTGCCTGTCTGCCTGGCGGCCCAGGTGGCGGTGGGGACGGACGCAGGCCAGAGCAGCGGCGCCGGGGAGCCCTGCTGGGACCCTGGCTGCAGGCTGGGGCGCCTTAAATAGCGCGGCGGGGCGGGGCGGGGGCAGGAAGCGCCGCGGGAGGGCCGCGGGCCGCCGGGGGATGGGGCGCGAGGTGCCGGCTCCCGAGCGCGGCTGTCGAGGAAGGGCTGGGGCGGCGGCCCAGGGACTTGGCGGGTGTTCCAGGCGTTAACTCTCCCCGCCGCTTCTTTGGCGACGGAACAGTTCTCAAAGCGGCGTTTTTCAGGGCGGGGTGGGGGTGGGGGGTTCGAAACATTACTGCAGGAGTTTGCTGCGCCCGGCTCCTGGCTGCGGGGCTGAGCGTGGGCAGGTGGGGCGAGGATGGGGGAATGTGGAGGGGACGGTTCCAAGGCGGGGCTGGTGCCAGATGGGCACCTCGATGCTGGATGCCGCCACGAGGGAGCCGGCGCTCCCAAAGGCACCGAGACCGCTCCAGCCGCGCTGCGCTCCTGGCCGGCTGGTTCCTGGAACCGGCTGTGGCCCGGTCCCAGCGACCTGTAAGGCATTTCCCCTTATCTGGGGAGGGTCTTCCCCAGCACCCCGTCCGTTCTGACCTGTCCTGTATGACACTTGAGCGCCCGCCACGAGGCGTGGAGGACGTCCCCATCATCTTTCCTCCCCAGCTGTGCCTCCTCCGATGTAATGTCCGTTCCCTTAATCAGCTCCTGATGTGACTCACGCTGGGGTTGTAAGCCCCTTCAGGCTCTGAGCCTGGGAAACTGAATGTAGCAGGGCATCCAGGGAAGGGCCTTTCCTTGACTCTGGGGGCCTGCCGTCCTTGGTGAGAAGAAGGGAGACCACGCGTTTGTTAGGCAGCCACGGTGTGCCTGGCACTGTGCCAGCGCCTGGCAATAAAGGCTCATTAGGACATGGGGAAGCACAGTGCCCTCCCTGGAGTGTGGTGGAGCCTGGGTCTCAGCTGAGCCTGTATCCTTGCAGAGTTCTCAAACATCCCCACTCCTGGGTGGCTACACAATCAGAGGTCACTAAGTAACTCCCGTGGGCCACTTGACACTGGGGAGGGGGGACTCGACCTTTAGCTTGGATCCCATTTTCATGCCTCTAAGTGGGAGGGTGGGGGCAGGCAGAGCCCACCATTGTTCTTTCAGGCTTCACCCTGTTGCTGAACATTAATGAGGGTCTGCTGTGGCATGGAGCTGGGGATTCAACCATAAACCAGCCAGATGTGGTCTCTGGCCACCAGCTCTCACTGGCCAGAGCAGGAGGTGGGACGGAGTGCATCAGCTCCTGGGTAACAGTAAAATGGTAAATGTGGAATGTTCTCCTGAGAAGGACAGGGTGACTTCCAGGGGACTTGCTTAGGGACATTTTCTGGAGGAGATTGCATTAGCTAGGTTGGGGATGGGGGTGGGGTGGGGGGAGAGCATTCTAGGCAGAAGGAACAGAAAGAGCAAAGGCCCAAGGACCAGGGGCTGCCAGGTCCTGAGACCTTGGTTACTGTCTCCAGGGTGGTGGCCTTGGTGGGTGGAAGCAGTAGAGCTGAGGCTGAGACTTTGCTGTTGACCCCTTGCCCTTGGGCAAGTTGCATAAACCCCTGTGCCTCAGTTTCTTCCTCTGCAGAATGGGGATAGTAACAATACTGTGTAGGGTTGATAAGATCCAGTCAAAGCACGTAGCATAATATTGGCACACAGAAAGTTTTCAGGTGAGTGGTGGCTAAAAATACGTGACAAAAAGTTACTGACAAAAAGGACCTGTGGGTTGGTCTTGGTGGGAGCTATGGATAAAAAAGGGGGGGGGGCGTTCTATGGAAAGTAACCTCACAGGGTGATTTGATCATAAAATTCCTGACTGGGCAGGACGTAGTGTGTAGTCACCAAAGGGTGGCCACCCTCGAGAGAGCACATAATCTCATGAACCGTCCTGTAACCCCATCCGGCCTTGCTTGGTTTTCTCCCAACTTTACGAACTCTTTCTTAGGTTCTCTCCTTAATTCCAAATGCATAAAAGCTGCAAGCCCTGGCCAGTGTGGCACAGCGGTTAGAGTGTCAGCCCGTGGACCGAAGGGTTGAAGGTTTGATTCCCAGTCAAGGGCGCACCCCCAGCCCCGGTCGGGGCTCCTGTGGGAGGAAAAGGATTGGGGTTTGTACATTTCTTATATTTACAGAGCAGAAAGGGTGGGGGAAGGATGGGGAGGAAGCTCAGGGGTGGTGGTGGGGATGGCACAGGTGGGGGCCGAGGCCTGGGGCTGGTGGCAGAAAGGTCCCTGTTTCCCCACAGTAGGATTTAGTCCTTGGACTCCTAGTGCCCCGAGGGTCCTGTCTTCAGCCCTAGCAGGACTTTTGGGGCAGCAAGTGGGGTGAGCTTTGCTCAGACCTCAGAACTTCAAGATCAGTCTGAGCTGAGTCTTCTGGATTCCCAAAGCTGACAACTGTCCACTTGGTTCTGACCCCTGAGGTCGTGAGAACAGAGGTCCCTAGAGGCCGGTTCTCGTCATGCCCCACGGCAGTCCCTGCTCCCAGAGCTCTTCTCCTGTGGTCAGGCCCAGGCTCTCCCAGCCTGTGGATCCCTCTGCTGGGTAGGAGGGAGGAACGGGAGATGTCAAGGCTGCCCTCACCCTGCTTTTACCGCTCCAGGTGCTCTGGAGGTCAGGGTTTGAATGACCTGGCCCTTCCAGGGAAAGGAGGGTCAGCCAAGACAGCAATTCCCATAACCTGGCCATTCCACCGGGAAAACATCCCTAGAAGCTGTCAACTTCAGAAACATGTATACCTGTGAAGAATTTTGTGAGTTTATTTGAGCCAAACTGTTGACAAATGCCAGTGCTGGAAGCAAAACCTGAAAGGATTGAGATAATGCTCTGGAGACTGGCCGTGCTGCACCTTGATTTATACATTACAATCAAAAGAGAAGGCGTAAGTGGGTCACATGAAATCCACTGGCGACAGGTCAGGGAGGTGGGAGAAATGCAAGCGGGAAGTCTCTGGGATCAGATAAAAAGTAAAATGATAGACACACCTTTCTTCTATATAGGTGGGTCCAGGATAGTTAACAGTCAACAATTAACACGATAATAACAATGTTGGGATTTGTGGTTTCCACCCTGGTGCATAGGTTGTGCCCTGAGGGGTCTGGAGAAAAGGAAGTTACCCCACATTCCAAAGGTATGTTATCTTAGATTAAAAAAAGAAAAGGCAATCAGCTCAATTAAAGTGAAAATTGACCTTTGTCGGGGAAGATGCCGGCCTAGAACATGACTGCCTACCATAAACTGCTTTTAGTTAAAAAGTTTAAATTTTAGACCATCCTTTGTGGTTACTTTAGGTCTCTGAGTTTGCAAGGCTGTCACGCAGGCCTTCCCTGAGCTTATCAGGTTAGTGTGTGGCCCCTTTTCGACCACAAACCCCACTCCTTCCTCCATTCCCACTGCCCTGACCCAGGTCAGGCTCCCCATTGCCTCCTGGCCTCGGCCACTTCTCCAGCCTCATCCCTCTCCTCTTTCACTGGGTGATCCAGCCGACTTTACTGTGGTTCTCTGTGCACGCTCGCTGTGTCCATGCTGTTTCCCCTGCCTGGAGCACCCTCACATGCTGAACCCTACGATTGTCAGGCCTTTGCTCCGTATTGCCTTCTCCCAGGAGTCCCCTGGCTGTCCTCCACCGGGTTAGGTGTTCCTGTGTGCTCCCAGGGGCTCAGGGGCTGCCTCTGGATGCATTTTAAAAAATGGTTTAAGTTCACTTGTGTTAAAAAATGTAAAATATTACTTACCCTCTGTAATACTTTCAACAAGAAAATGGTTAGCTTCTTAACCATTTTCAAGTGTACCATTTAGTAGTGTTAAGTACAGTCACATTGTTATGCAATGGATCTCCAGAACCTTTTCATCTTGCAAAATTGAAACTCTAGCCTGGCTGGGTGTGGCTCTGGACTGAGCGTGGTCCCATGGACTGAGAAGTCCGGGTTTGATTCCCAGTCAGGGCACATGCCTGGGTTGTGGGCTTGGTCCCCAGTAGGGGGCGTGCAGGAGGCAGCTAGCTGATCAATGTATCTCTCTCACATCCATGTTTCTACCTCTCTCTCCCTTCTTCTCTCTAAAAAATTAATAAAAGCATATTTAAACAAATTGAAACTCTATTCCCATTGAACTCCCCCCTCCTCCCCTCCCCCAGCCTTGGTACATTGTTTATTTGCTTTTACCCCTCCCCCATTAGACTGGGAGTCCCCGAGGACAGGCAGGGTCTTGATTACATCTGCAGCCCCTAACAGGGCACCAGGCCCATATATGAATTTATTGCCCCTGGTGCGGTGGCACTGTCCTAGCCCCTGGGGAGCAACGAGGGAACAAAAACCCTGTCCTAATGGAGTTTAGATTCTAGCTGGGGGAGACAGACAAAGTGAAATGTAGAACCGGTTAGATGGTAGTAAACGCTATGTGGAAAGTGCGGTAGGAAGAGAAGATTGAGGGTGTAGGGGTGGCAGTTTCAATTTTGAATAGAAGGCAGGAGACATTCTTACTAAGGGACTGGCTGCTGACTTGTCGGGAGGGAGGCCCGTGGCCTCTGGGGAGAGAGCATTCCTGGCTAAGGGAACCCACAGTGCAGTCCGGGAGGCAGGGCTGTGCCTGGTGTTCCCTTCTTGGGAACTGCAAGGAGGTCAGCGTGGCTGGAGTGAGGTGAGCAAAGAGCAGGGATGAGCTCAGAAAGGGAACAGCCGAGCTGTGTGCTGCAGTCTCCTGAGGCTTTGGGCAGAGGAGTGACACAGGCCGACTTTGGTTTTGACAGGGTCGCGCTGGCTGCTGTGCTGGCTGGCAACAGACTGCGGGGGTGGGTGATGAACAGGGGACACACCCCTTTAATATAGGGGGCGTCCAGCTGTGTGGAGTCTGGTCAGCTGACAGCCTCCAGCTGTTAACACTTTCAGGTCTGCTTCAGCTGTCCAGGTGGCCAAGTTCTGCTTGGGGTGGCCCCCGGCAGTGAGTGAGCCCAACCACTGCCACCCAGTGCGGGCTCTAATACAGTCCTTGTCTCCAGATACAGAGCTCCCTGCCGCAGGTCATGCTGCTCAGTCTACTTCTTCCCCGTTCCAGGCACGGGTATTACTCCCCAGAACACCCTTTGCACTTGAACTCTTCCTCAGCGTCTGCTTCCCAGGGTCAGGGGCAGGCGAGAGGGAGATTGTTGTAGTAATCCCGGTGAGAGATGGTGGGAATGTCTTTGTCAGCTCAGGCTGCTATAACAGAATACTACAGACTGGGGGGCTTAAACAACACCGTTCTGGAGGCTGGAGGTCTGAGATCAGGGTGCCTGCATGGTTGGGTTCTTGGGGACTGCCTTCTTCCTGGTTTACACAGGGTTGTCTTCTCAACCTGCCCTCACATGGTGGAGAGAAAAAGATTATCCTTCTCATGTCCCTTCTTATAAGGGCACTAATCTCATGCATGAGATTAGTGCCCTGATCACCTTTCACATTGGGGGTTAGGATTTCAACATATGAATTTTGGGGGAATGAAAACATTTAGTCCACAGTGGGACTTGGACCAGGGTGATGAATACATAATCTCCTGTTTCCTAGGTCTGCAGGGTGGCTATTACATCGTGCAGTCGATGTGGACTTGAAGGCTGTGTATGTGAAATGGAAATCTATCATATGCCCGGTTGAAGGAAGCTTGCAAGTGAATTCATGAAATGGGGGAGGAAATAGAGGTGTGTGCCCTGAGTAGAGAAGGCCAAGGGGACATGAGAGCTACCTTGTGGTGACAGTGATGTGCACTGGGGACTTTGAGTGATGAACATTAGCCCAACACATACTGGATGAGAACAGTACGCTGTGATGCTCAAAATAGCTCTCAGGCCAAAGGCAAGATGTCCAGGGCTGGAATGTCCCTCACCCATGGTCCTGGCCTGCAGCCTGGAGAAACAGGGTCAGGCTGGAAGCTCAATCCATTCTGGGAGAGCCAATGATGTTCTCAGATTGCTCTGATCTCTAAGCCACTCTTGGCCAGGCAGCCAGAATGTCCTGGAAGATGCTGGAATGTATGGTGGCCAGTAGGTAGAGATCACCCCTCCCTGAGACCTTTGCAACCATCTTGTCCAGGCTGGGGCTGAGGTACCATATGGCCTGGGCAGCAGGCAGAGACTTTGCTAAGAGCGGTTGTACATTAGCTCTGTACTAATGTTTTACCTACAGTGTCTCCTTTTATCTCTACAATTGTAGGTACTGTCCTGAGTGCTGGGATGAATATGTTCCCTTTGACCCTCTGATCTACTCTCCCCCCTGCTACCCACTGCTCTGTGCCCTGGGAGGCTGGCCGCCTCCTTGCTCTCTGGCTTCTGGTTGGGTTGGGTCAGTGGGAGCCACTGGCAGGTGAGCAGGAGATGGGAGAGTGAAGTTGGCGTATTTATTTGGTCGCTGTGGTTGGATGCATCCTGTAGCACCTACCTGTGTGGCAACCCTGTCCATTGCTACCCTGGCACTAGCCCCGGGATACTCCAGTCTCCCTTTGTGGGTTTCCTTAATCATGCCCATGCCTTTTAAAACAGCCCCTCCAGGAAACTCTTTAAAGTTATTTGGTTTGAATATGCCATGTTTCCTGCCACGACCCTGATTGTATTGGTGACAAGACCGAGGTTCTGAAAGCTTGCCAAGGTGTAGCATGGTGAAGCTGTGATCATGAAGTGGTTAAGCTCTGGTTCAGACCAGGGCCCTTAAACTTGGCTGGCATCCCCACCTCACTAATGGCCACACTTGAGAGCAAAGGTGCACCACAGCCTGTTCTGTCTACACAGTGACCCGACCTCTCCCTGCCTGCATTGACTCTTGGCTGACTGCCCCCTGGATTTCTGGCTCCTGGCCTTGCCTTTAATAGTCACTAAATGTTCCTCTAGGTCAGTATAGCCTTTGTCTCTCTTGCTTCCATTCTGGTCTGGCCTTGGATGTTGGCGTATCCTAAATTTCAGGTCGCCACACAGTGCTGGGAATGGGACTGTGAGCCACCCCAGGGGATTGTTAATGTAGATGAGTGTGTTTCCGTCTCCCCCAGGCTCTGAGCTCTTTGGGCTCAGCTCCTACCCCCTACGCAGTCCCAGCATCCGGCCAGGGGCCCGGTGTGGAAAAAATGCTCAGGAAAAATGAAAAGAGCTGAATAACGCTTGGGTGAGGCTGGGTGACATGCCTGTAGAGGAGACATCTAGCCTGTTGGGAGCGCATAGAGAGTGAGACTATGACTAACAGAGATTTTGTGTACACAGGGTGGGCATGTGGTTGTGGTTGGCAGTGCCTGGGTTACAAAGGAGGAGGGACTGTGATTTGTCTATAATGAGAGGGCAGTGATTATGTGTGCTCAGGGCAGTCTCCCTGTAAACAACTAGAAGCCAGGTTGTAGTGGGAGCACAGCGCCCTCTTGTGACCATGTCTCCAATCACAGTAGGTTTCACCCCAGCTCCCACCTGTCAATCGGAGCTCCAGCTTAACTTCAGCCCACACCCTAACCTCACCCCAGCCAGAGCTCTCTCTCCTTCAGAAGGGCACTTTCCCTGCCCTCAGGGTTTTGTGGCTGCGAGTGTAGGAGAACTTGAATAAGACACAGCCTTTATTGATTTCAAGGAAACTGCCGTGGGAATGTTCCTATCAGGACATCCACCCTGAGTCCCACAGAGGCAGGTCGGAAAGGCTGGCACCAGACTGAGCGCATTTGCAGGGCGGAAGATGGGAGCAAAGCTTCCCGAGGTTGGGAAAGTGGAGTCTGGGAGAGGAGGAGAGCAGCGGTGACTCAGAGGATCCCTGGGTGTCTCGAAGAGAGGTTGGTGTCACCAGAGCCTCCTCCTCCTCTTCCCAGGCCCTTTCTCAGGCCTCCAGACCTCCTGTTGCTGGGAGACTTTCTCTGCACCCAGGGATCTGGATGCGTCTTCCAAGGGAAGGAAAATTCTTTGTGGTCTAGTGCAGCCAACCCAGGGCAAGCATCTTTCTTCTTGTGGCCTCCAGGCCTCCGTGCCTGCCATTTTCTCTGTTTGGAAGCACTTCTCACCTCTCTTAAACATTACTTTCTCAGGAAAGCCTCACCTGACCACTCCCTCCTGGGTTAGGTAGAAGCCCTGCTATGAGTGCCCCAAGCATCCCCTTGCCAAATAGTTAATTTAATAGGTTCAATGTCAGTCTCCCCCGAGGGCTGGCACTGGGCCTCTGGTGTGACCTATACCCAAGTATTCAGCACAGTGCCCAACACTCAAAAAGTATCTACCACAAATGAAATCGGATAGCTTGGCGAATTCAAAATGGGGGCACCCAGCACCTGTAGGACCCCTCCACGGGCAGGATACCTCTCTACCTGTCTCCATCGGCAGACCCGGTATCACTCCCCAGTCCATGGTCAGATGGGGGTCAGAGTGGGTGCTGAAGCTTGTGGCTGGTCATCGCTGGAGGGCACGACCAACTTCCCAGTCTCCACCAGCTTATGGTGGCAGCGGCAGGTGGAGGCCCGGCTGGCTGAGGATCTGGCGTTGCGGCTGCCCGGGGACCTATTCTTGCGGACGCCTTTTAGGACCCTGTGGAAGATGAGGTAGCAGATCTCGCTGATGGTGAGCACGATGCAGGCGGCAGAGGCGCCCACCATGAAGTAGGTGAAGACCTTCTTCTCAGTGGGCCGGGCAATGTAGCAGTCCACGACATTGGGGCAGGGTGCCACGTTGGAGCACTGCACAAGGCGTGGCATGCTGAAGCCATACCAGAGAGTGTGCAGCACATAGAGGAAGAGGAATTCAATGATGAGCTTGAAGATGAGGCTCAGCAGGTAGGTCCACCACAGGCCGCCGTGCTTCTTGCCTGCATTGTCGTACAGCTTGGCGCACTGGTCACCATGCTTCAGGCGGTGCCGCCGCTCCCGCTCCTCGCGGTAGGCCACGTGCAGGATGACCAGCAGTGAGGGGCACGTGACGAAGATGAGCTGCAGGGCCCAGAGGCGGATGTTGGAGATGGGGAAGAAGTTGTCATAGCAGACGTTGGTGCAGCCTGGCTGCTTGGTGTTGCAGTCAAAGTCCTTCTGCTCGTCCCCCCACACGCGCTCTGCCGCCACCACGTACACCAGCACGCGGAAGACAAACACCACCGACAGCCAGATGCGCCCGAATGCCGTGGAGTACTTGTTCACACCACTCAGTAGGGCCTGGAGTGTCTTCCAGTCCATGGTGCCTGGTAGGGGTGCCGGGAGCCTGGTGCCTGGTAGGGGCGCCGAGGGCCGTGCACGCCTGACGAAATAATAGGAAAAACCATATGTTAATGAATAGGTGACATTTATTGAGCTTTTACTATGTACAAGGCATTGTTCTGAGCTCTGTGTGGATGGACTCACTCAACCATCCCGAAGACCTCATTAGATCAGGAATATCATGCTGCCTAAACTATAGATAAGAAATAGGCAGAGGGTAAGTAATCTGCTTAAAGTTACAGAACTAGTATATCAGAAGGAAGGGAATGTGTACCTGCTGATAATAGCAATTACCATTTACTATGAGCCAAGCACAGAACTAAACACTTAAAAAAAACACCTTACCTTTATCATTGAATGTATTACAGATATCCCCCCATTTTTTCTCCTATTGACCCCCTCAACACTTTATGTGCAGGATCTCATTTAATCCTTATAATGACCCCATGAGGTAGATACTATAATGCTCCTCATTTACAGTTGAAGATAAGGGTTGCAAAGCACTTAGAACATATTAAGTGCTCAATAAATGCTGGCAACTCATGAAATCTAGAGAGGCCAAGTCACTCATTTAAAACTAGAGTTGGGCCCGGCCAGTGTGGCTCAGTGGTTGAGCGTCGACCCATGCACCAACAGGTCGCTGGTTTGATTCCCAGTCAGGGCACATACCCAGGTTGTGGGCACGATCCCCAGTGGGGGCATGCAGGAGGTGGCCAATTGATGTTCTCTCTCATCCATGTTTCTCTCCCTCTCCCTTCTTCTCTCTCTAGAAATCAATAAAGAAAAAAAAAATAAAACTAGAGTTGGACTCAAGGCTGGACTATGGATGCCAGGGCTGTACTGTCCATCATCACCTTCTCTTTCTTCTTTGCTGGATGACTGCCCCCGACCAGGTTCTTGCAACTTACCTCGTTGAGGCCTTGCTACCATCCTGTGAGGCTAGGGGGTTGAATCTTATTCTGCAGGGAGGAAACTGAGGCTCCGAGAGGGCAAATAACCTCCCCAAGGTCTCACAGCTGGTGGGTGGTGAAGTTGGGAGACCAATTCATGTTGGGGGTGTGAAGGGGGATAATGGCCTGACTCTGGGGGATAACAGATCCAGAGACCATCTAGATAGAACTCCCTGCTCCCTGTGCCAGGCCCTGGGGGCACCCCAGCCACCCCAGCCATGCTGGACATCAAGGCTTTGTGGTGGGGAAACATGCTTTGTTCAGGCCTTCAGATCACACATCTTCCACTCAGAGGGTGACTCAGAGGGTGTGGATGGGTGGGTCTGCCTGAGTGTACCTGGTGTGTTGCCATGGGTGTGACAGCATGCAGCTCTCCAGGTGTGTGTGAGTCTTTGTGCACATGTAAGTGCTCCTGGAGCTGGGTTTGTGACTCTGAGCATGCATGATGCCTGTTGGTCTACCCCCTGCACGGCCGCTTCTCACCCCTCCACTGCCACCACCCTGGTCCAAGCCACCATCAACTCTTGCTGGTATTGCCACGGCTTCCTCACTGGCCTTTCAATATCTGCTCCTGCACCCCTAGAGTCCATTAAATTGGACCATGTCACTCCCTTATTTAAAACTCTCTATTAGCTTCTCATTACACTTAGAATTGCACCCTCTCCTCATTCTACATTCTCACCTTTCTCTCCTATACTCTCACCCTGCCTCTCTCTGCTCTGGCCACCCTGGGGACCTCAGGGGCTTTGTAATTTTTCCTGCTGCCTGGAATGCTCTTCCTCCAGAACCTCATGTGGCTGGATCTTTCTCATCACTGAGGCCTCTATTTAAACACCTCTTTAGAGCAGCGATTTTCAACCTTTTTTTTCTCCTTGATATTTATTAAGAGTTTGCTATGTGTCAGACAAAGAGGTAGGAATTGGAGATATGAGAATAAATGAGACAAAAGTAGGAAATGTCCTCTTGGAGCTTATGATACATCCGCAGATGGAAGCGTAAGTAGACAGGTGACTGCAGAGGGGAGGCAGAGGAATAAGTGCAGGGTGCTATGGGAGCATGCAGGAGGCTTCCTCAGAACACCTGTCGTGCTAGGGTTGCTAGAAGAATAAGATGTACACCTGCAGCTGCTGGAAGCCATCTCACCACCAAGGAGAGAACCTTCTCCTGGTTTTCGATCTTTGTGTCCCATTGCGATTGCTTCAGCACAACCTTTTTCATCTCATGGCACACACAAACTAATTACTAAAATTCCGCAGCACACCAAAAAATATATTTTGCCGATCTGACAAAAAATAGGAACAATTTTGATTCATTCACACTGGACTGCTATTGTTGCATTGGCCATTGTCATTTTTTAAATTTGACAGTCTGAGGGAAAAGAGGTCAGTGTCCCTGACCGAAGAGTCAGGCATTGCATGTTTTAAAAATTCTTGCAGCACACCAGTGTGCCTGCATCAACATCGTGGTTGAAAATTGCTGCCTTAGAGGCCTCCCCAGATAACCCTGAATCTGGGAGCCGTTCCCTCCTAGTCACTCTGCTTCTGTCCCCTTTCTTTTCTTTTTTCTTTTAAAATCCTTACCTGAGGGTATTTTCCCATTTATTGTCAGTGGGGGAGAGAGAGAGAAACATAGATGTGAGAGAGACACATCAACTGGTTGCCTCCCGCACCACAACACCAGGGTACGTGCCCTTGACTGGAACTGAACCCACAACTCTTTGGTCCACAGGCTGACACTCCAACTGCTGAGCCAAACCAGCCAGGGCTGTCCCCTTTATTTTCTTTATAGCATTTAATTACCATTTGAAATCAAAGTATTTTATTTATTTATTTGTTTTTACTTATTGTCTGTCTCCCCTACTAGACTGTCAACTCTGTCTTGCTTACTGCTTAATTAGTGTCTAGTGCATGGCACATAGTAGGTACTCAATGCAAGTTGGATGAACAAACAAAAGAATGCTGAATTCTTACAGAGGCAGCTTGGAGGGAGGGGCTGGGAGTTGTAGGCAGGAGCCCTAAGGGGCAGTGTGGACAAGGTAGCTTGGGGGAAAGACTTTCCTTCACTAGGTGCAGGTCCTTCTCAGCACCTCAGCCCTCTTGATGCCTCTTCTCTGGGAATCTCGGACAGGATGGGGTGACTTCGGAAGACCCCATCCCTGGACATCCTCCTCTTCTCCCCTTCTCCACTCCTCTAAGACCTGGCCTTTGGGGAGGGGCAGTGCAATGTGCATGGAGTGTGGAGTCACATCTGGATTCAAGCCTCAACTCGGGCACTTATTAGCTAGGAGACTTCCAATATTTTCCTAACCGCCTTGACTCCACGTTGTTATCTCTAAAAGGAAGTAAGTCCTACTTTCTCGTGAGCTGTTCTCAGAATCAAGAGACCAATCCCTCTCCAGCCTGCCACTCACCTGGTGGAAGTTCGAGGAAACTGTTCGCCAGCCCAGGGAGAAGAGGGGTCCTGACACGTGTTTCCAGGTGTAGCCCCCTCCAGGTCCCACCTGCCACCCTCTGGTCCTGTCTGCCCAGTCCCGCCTGACACACCCCAGGAACGCGACTCACCGGCAAAGAATTCCCCTCCAAGCCCAGGCTCGGCACTGGTGGAGCCGGTTCTGACTCCCCACCGTCCGCAGTCCCCCAATAACAGCGCCCAGCCATCCGCTTTTTCCCAGGTCCTGGACCAAGCAGCACCCAGCTTCGTCCCCACTCTGTAATGCCCCCCACCCCGCCAGGACAGAACTACATTTGAGTCTAGAACAACGAGGGGGACAGGGGCACCCACCCTGCGCGGTCGAAAATCCGCGTATAACTTGGCTTTCGCGGATTCCCAACAAAATCTAAAATACAACTTCCTCCCTCCTGCGACCCTCCTCCCGTTTCAGGCAGTTTGGGAGCTTGCGGGCACAGGAGGGGGTGTCTGGGAACCTTCCAGCAGCTGGAGCCCCCACGCCCGCCCAGAATCGAGGGGAGAGAGGGCCGCGGAGAGGACGGGGTGGGGAGGTCCCCCCATCACCACCTGCTTCCACTCGCCCCCGATCCTCAGCCTGGCGGGGCAGGAGCAAGCCGCAGCCCGCCGCGGAGGCTCAGCGCCCCTGGGGGGCCCGCCCGCACCCCGCACTTACCTGCAGCGGTGCGGCCAGCGCGGGGCCGGGACCCCGCGTGCTCGAGGTCCGCAGTAGAGGCGGGGGCGCCGGGAGCTGGGGCCCGGCTGTCTCTGCGAGGCTCACGCTGCGGCCGGCACACCCTGGGGAGGAGGGAGGGTCGGGGGAGGAGCCTGGGACCCCGCCCGGCCGCAGAGGGTCTAGTTCTAGCCCCCACGCTGCGAGAGTTCCCAGGGCAATCTTTGCGCGAGCTAGGTTCTCTCACTCGTCCGAGCCACGGCTTTTCAGGTGTGAATAGGGGCATTGGTGGCCATGGGCAGGGCTGTTGCAAAGGCTCCAATGAGATTAGGGGCGGGAAGCACTATAAACTGTCAAGCGCGGTGGCCAGGGCACGGACTGCAATCACGATTCGCCCACGCGCATTACCACTGGTTCTGTGCCCGCGTCCTGCAGGTCACGGTCCCCGCCCGGCCTCGACCCCGCGTGGGAGCACTCCTGGGACCTGCCTTTCCTGCACGATGGGTCTTCCACGGCCGTGCTGCCTCAGCTCTGTGTCCTCGAATGAAACACGTGCACTTTGGAGAACCCGGGTGGGAAGGGGCAAAGCGAATCCTGTGCCTGGAAATGAGATGGGGTGGGGGCAGGTCATTGCCCGGAGTTACTACAAGGGCAGAGCCTGTGGGAAGAAGGTGGGGTGGGTGAGTGCAGAGATCGTGCGCTAGACCCCTGGCGAGGGTGGTGGGCCTGGCCTCTAGAAACTAGGACACTTTGACTTATTTACTACTGCGCCCTTGTTAGGAAACTAATGAGAGCCCCTGGCACCCCAGCCTGGTAGAGGGAAACCCAGTGTTTCCTGTCTCCCTGAGGAGTCCGGGGATCTTAGTCACGTAAGGCTTCAGCCCTGCAGTCTCAACAGCAATGATGTTGCAGACACAAGGGTGACTCACTTTCCCAGGACTACCCATTTATGCCCGTGGCTCTGGTATAATTAATGGCAATCTCAAAATGCTCCCAAACTTGGGAACACCTTCATCCTACTCGTTGTGATAGAGAACTAACATGCCATTGTCAGCTCTGAGACATCCTTGTGCCAGGTGGTGTCCCACAGGCTTTAGTTCATCTTCACAGTGCCAGGTGACGATGGTATGATCCTTCCCACTTTTATGAATGAGAAAACTGAGGCACAGAGAGGTTAGGTGACTTGCCCAGGGTCACACAGATGATCAGAGCAGAGTCAGTTATGTAGGCCTCAGCCATGTTCCCACTCACTGGGTCCATGGCCTTTAAAATCACTGCTGAGCCCGGCTGGTGCGGCTCAGTGGTTGAGCATCGACCCATGCATCAAGAGGTCACCGGTTCGATTCCCAGTCAGGACACATGCTCAGGTTGTGAGCCCAATCCCCAGTGGGGGGCGTGCAGGAGGCGGCCAATTGATGTTCTCTCTCATCGATGATTCTCTCTCTCTCTCTCTCTCCCTTCCTCTCTCTCTAAAAAAATCAATAAAGAAGGAAAAAAAAAAATCACTGCTGAGACTCAGCAGTGCTGGGGTGGTCCGGGTGGTTCTGTGCATGTGTTGGTGTGGGGAGCTGTGTGAGTATGATGGGGTCCATAACTCTGCCACCTGCTCCCAACCACCTGTCGCTCTGCTGCATTTCAGAGCAAAACCACATACCCACTTCCTTACCTTCTACTCAGTCTTCAGCTCATTTGAACAATGTTTCTGTCCCTACCATGTCACTAAAGACAACTTCATCAAGGTCACCATGGGTCTCCATGATGCTAAATCTAATAGTCACCTCTCTGTCCCCACCCGCCTGGACTTTCAGAAGCACTCGACACAACTGACCACCCCTTCCTTCTCAAGGCACTTTCTTACTTTGGCTTCTTATACCACCCCGTTTCCTTGTACCTTAGAGGCCTCCCATCCCTGTCTCCAGAGTGGGCATGTCCCAGGGCTCAGCCTCCTCTATCCTAGGTGAGCTCATCCAGGGGCTTTCAATACCATCCGTTTGCCAAGGAATCTCACATTTCTAGTGCAATTCCTGACTTGTCCCCAAACGCCAGACTATGTGGCCAGAGTTATGGACCCCGAACACCAGTTTTCCAGTTACTCGTTTTTCTGTTCTGAGATCACCTGTGCATCTTTGGCTACACAGATACAGTATTCTTCTTCATACATTTACCCCACGGAGGTCTGCTATGCACATGTGCGGCACTCCGCTGTTTTCACTTAACAAAATATAGGACATCGTCCTCTCTCGGCAGCTGTGGAAGCAGCTCATCCGTTTTGCTTAAATAACTGAATAGTACTCCATATTCTCCTATCAGTAGATGTAGAGCTGCTTCTTAAAAAAATTCCACCTGCTGAATAGTATATGCACCATAATATAGTTACTCAGTCTATATTAATGAAAATTAAGGCTGTTTCCAATCTTATATGTCTTTCTATTATAAACACCATTGCAATAAATATCCTTGGACAAAGCGTCATTAACACATTTTAAAATTATGTCTATAAGACGTATTTCTAGAAGTGGAAATTTTGGGTTAACGTTGTAGGCTCATTTAAAATTTTGATAAATATTGCTAAATCTCCTCCATAGATGTATCAATTTACACTGCCAGCAGACACAAGAGGGCTTGTTTCTTAATATTCTTGCCAGTATGGAGCATTATCAAACTGAATGATCTTTGCCAGTGGTATCTCATTATATTTTTAATTTGCATTTCTGTTCTTCTGAGTGACAATGAGCATCTTTTCATATACTTAAGAACCACTTCTTTCTTTTTCTGTGACTGTCCTTTACCTTTGCCCATTTTTCAATTAGATGATTGACTTTTTTTTACTATTGATTTCTTAGGAGCTCTTTACATATTAAAGAAAGAAGCCCTCTGTTAATGGTATAAAGAGAAAGGATTCCCCCCTCCCAGTTTGACACTTGTATTTTGACTTTGTATAGAATTAAACTTTTTTTTTTTTGTAGTCAAATGCATCAATCTTATCTTTTATGGCTTCTAGGTTTGCTCATAACTAGAAATGCCTTCCCCATTCTGAGAATTGAAAAATTTTTTTTCTCCCATGGTTTCGTCTAGCTAAAGTAGTGCTTTAATGATATAAATCAGATTATGTCATTCCCCTATTAAAACCTGTGGTAACTTACCATTACCTTGACACTAACACCCACTCTCCTGACACTGGCCTACAAAGCCCCGAGTGACCTAATCCTGCCTCACCTCCTCCCTCACGTCCCTTGATCACTACTCTCCGGTCACACTGGCCTGTTCAGTCCAGCTTCTGGCCTTTGCATTTGCTATTCCTTCCGCCTGAACTGCTCTTCACCTGGCAGTTTCCTCCTCCTTATCCAGGTCTTGCCTTCCTGTAGAGGTATTCCCTGGTCACCCCATCTGACGTTATCTCACTGCACTTCCTCAGCAGTGACTCCCAGGACCTCCTGTGAAGTCACCTGCAGGGGAGCAGGGAGCTCCTGCTGAGTCTCCAGGGCCTGGAAGTAGCTGACGCCCAGTTACTGTTTGTCCAGTCGGTGTTGGCTGTGCACAGGGTGATGTGTGAGAGCTGTTTGCATTTGAGATTGGGTACCTGTGTGCGAAAGGGCAGCATGTGAGTGTGTGTGTGTGTGTGTGTGTGTGTGTTTGGTGTGTGTGCTTATGGATGTGCATGATTGCGGAGGTGCCTGGAGGGTTTTGTGAGATTGTGACTGTGTGTGAGATGGTGGTGTCTCTGTGCAGTTGGATTTTTCTGCTCTGGTGACCAGGTGATTTTATTGCTTAGGTCTGATCATTCTGACTCTGCCAGATGCTGTCTCCTCACTCCTGACATCAGGCAGTGACGCCAACAATGGGCCTTTGCCTGTTCCGGAGGGAGCTGGAAGAGTCTCCGTTCTAGAAAGAGGCTCTGAGACCCTGCTGTCCCACATCGAAGTTCTGCTGCCTGAGCTGGGTAGTATGTGGGAGGCCATCTAGGCCATCCCCCAGCCTCGGGGCAAGGCTGTGTTGTACCTGGGCCTTGGCAGCTGTTCCAGCCGCCCCCACTTCCCTCAGGGCCCACACCTGCTCTCTGAGGGTGTCAGGCCCTGAGCCTGTCGCTGCACCTCTTCCGGCCCAGGCTGTGGCCCAGGTTGGTCTTGCTCTCAGGCTGCCCCTGTGTCTGCAACTCTGTCCAGGTCTGGGGCAGGAGCTGTCTGGGCAGGGGCAGGGCCTTCTCTCTCTGGCTGGGATTTTCCTTGTTTGTGGGTGTGAGGCAGAGAGGTGGGGCAGGTAGAACCCACTGGAAAACAGGTCAGGTGGAGGGATGGGGGCTTCCAGCCCTGCTCCAGCATGTCTGGGGCTGTGACCAGGGAGGAAGAGATGTCCCAGACCCAGGCTCTAATGTTGCTTTCCTTCTAAGACACCCAGAGTTACTTGCAACTTCTGCCGGCACAACTTTATCCTTGAATAAAAGAGGTCAACACATGACTTTTCTAAGTTGCTGTCAGGATTCAACCATTCTCCATGTATACTGGATCCCACCCCTTCTCACCCACCTGGGACCTCACTCCACCTCCTCTTCTCCATCACCACCCTCTGCTCCTCACTGGCTCTTTCCCATCACAGTAAAGGTGCTGGCATTTCTCTATCTTAAGAACAAACAAACAGACAAATAAACAAACCACCCCTGACCCCACTTCTTCCAGCATCTGCCTCATTTTCTCCCTTTCCTTTATAGCAAAAATCCTCAAAAGATTGTCTTGATTCATGATCTCCATCGTTTTGTCTTTTGAATTCACTCTAATCAGGCCTTTGCTCCTCATCGTCCACCCAAACTGCTGTCACCACGGATCCCACAGCTAACCCCACGGCCAGGTTTCAACCCTCATCGTTCCCTGCACTCCCAGCAGCTTTAGCTGCCAGAACACCACTCTCTCCTGACTTTGCTTCTTCCCTCTGGCCTTTCTTTCTCAGTCTCCTTTGCTGGTGCCTCCAGATCTCCCTAACTTCTAAATACTGGGGTGCCAGGGGCCAAAGGGCTAGGACTCCCTTCCCTGTCTTCATTCAGTCTCTGGGTAGTGTCATCAAATCTCAGAGTTTAAATACCAAAATTAGGCTGACAACTCCTAGTGCCTGATCTTCAGCCCAGACATTTCCCTAAACTCCAGACCATTCAATGCAGTGGCTTCTGGACTCCTCCCTATGGACATCTAGCAGATATCACAAACTCATCCTGTCCTGAATGAAGCTCTTTCCTGAGGATTTCCATGTTTAGGAACAAAGCTAACAAAAACAAACTCCCAAACCAGATACTCAGTTAAAGTTGAATTTCAGACAGTGCATGGGTCATACTTCTGCTAAAAATAATTATTTGTTGTTAATCAGGAATTCACATCTGATTGGGTGTCCTGCATTTATTTTATTTTTATTTATTGTTTTAGAGAGAGAGGTAGAAAACTGATCGGTTGCCTCCTGCAAACCCCCCACTAGGGATTGAGCCCACAATCTGGACATGTGTCCTGACCGGGAATCCAACCGGGACCTCTCAGTCCATGGAGGATGCTCAATCCACTGAACCACACCAGCCGGGCAGGTGTCCTGCATTTTACCTGGCAACCTACCTACTCCTTATTCTCCTCTCCAACTTTCTCTTCTCACTCTTTGAGTAAAGGCAATTTCACTCATCTATTAGTTCAGGCCCCAAACCTTAGAGTCATTGTTGACTCTTTCTCATACCTTGCGTTCAATGTCAGTGAATCATTTTGGTGCTATTTTCCAAGTGTTTTAAGAATCTGGCCACTTCTCCATTTACGTTATTCCTTGTAACAGGAACGCTATGAATCACCCCCCCCGCCCCTGCATTATTGCAATAGCTTGTAGCTGGTCTCCCTGCTTTATTCCTTGCCCCCATTCATCTGTTGCTAACACCGCCACTAAGGAACCATGCCATTTTTGTTCAAAATGCACCCCTGGCTTCCTGCTTACTCTGAGTGACAGCCAAAGGCATCAGGATGGCTTGAAGGAACCTACGTGAGCCGGTCCTTCTCAGGCCTCTTACGAAAGCTCTGGCTTCATTTTCCATGTCTCTCGGCTCACCTGCTGCCCTGCCTCATTGGCCTTCTTGCTGTCCTGGGTGCACACGGGGTCTTCCCCAGCCTCGGTGCCTGTGCACCTGCCCTTCCTTCTATCTGGTGCACTCCCTGCCGATCTCTGCCTCGCTTGCCCCTGACCTTCCTTGGCCTCCCTATCTAAAATCGCAGCTCCCTGCCCTGGCCGGTTTGGCTCAGCGGTTAGAGCGTCGGCCTGCGGTCCAGAGAGACCCGGGTTCGGTTCCCGCTAAGGGCATGTACTTCGGTTGCAGTTTGTCCCCGGCCCTGGTTGGTCGTGCGGGTGGCAGCCACTCGATGTGTCCCTTTCATGTCGATGTTTCTCTCTCTCTCTCTTCCTCTCTCTCCCTCCCACTCTATCTGAACAAAAAATGAAAAAAATGTCCTCGGGTGAGGATAAAAAAATAAATAAATAAAATCGCAGCTCCCGTCTCAACACTCCCTGCTTTATTTTTTTCCCTTAGCACTATACTCATTATATATATATATATATATATAATATGGCATTTATATATATATATGGCATTTATCTTTTTTTTATCCTCATCCGAGGACATTTTTTTTTTTTTTTGCATTTATCTTCAGATAGAACAGGAGGGAGAGAGGGAGGAAGAGAGAGAGAGAAACATCGATGTGAGAGAGACACATCGACTGGTTGCCACCCACAGGACCCCAACCGGGGCCAGGGATGAACTGCAACTGAGGTACGTGCCCTTAGCGGGAACCGAACCCGGGACTCTCTGGTCCGCGGGCCGACGCTCTAACCGCTGAGCCAAACCGGCCAGGGCTCATGTAACATATTTTATAGTTTGCTTATTCTTCTTGTTAATTGTCTTCCCCATTTCGAGAATCTACAAGGACAATAACTTTGTTTTTAATCCTCACCCGAGGGTATTTTTACATTTATCTTCAGACAGAGTGGGAAGGAGAGAGAGAGAGAGAGAAACATTGATGTGAGAGAGAGACATTGATTGGTTGCCACCCGCATGACCCCAACCGGGCCAGGGACAAACAGCAACTGAAGGACGTGCCCTTGGCTGGAATCGGACCCGGGACTCTTTGGTCCGAGGGCCGATGCTCTAACCGCTGAGCCAAACCAGCCAGGGCCGAGGACAATAACTTTTGTCTGTTGTGTCCATGGGTGTACTCCCAGTGCCCAAAACAGCACCTGGCACGTCGTAGACAAAAGTACTTGCAGAATGAGTGACTGAAACCCACCAAGCACACTAAGGTCCTGCCAGGCCAGCACACAGCAGCTGTTTCATCGGTTTCCTTCTAGCTTAGCATCCTGTCCTCCTGCCCTCCCGAAGTTCCTCCCTGACTGCCTGCCTTCTCCAGGAAGCCTTTACTGACTGAGCCTCGTCTGTCTCCCCTCCTTCTTTTTATCCTCACCCGGGGACATTTTTTGCATCTATCTTCAGATAGAGCGGGAGGGAGAGAGGGAGGAAGAGAGAGAGAGAAACATTGATGTGAGAGAGACACATCAACTGGCTGCCACCCACACGACCCAACCAGGGCTGGGGACAAACTGCAACCAAGGTTACGCGCCCTTAGAGGGAACCGAACCCAGGTCTCTCTGGACCGCAGGCTGACGCTCTAACTGCTGAGCCAAATGGGCCAGGGCTCCCCTCCTTCTTTTTAAATATTTTTAAATTAATTTTTTTAGAAAGAGAGGAAGAGAGAGAAAGAAAGAAACATCGATATGAGAGAAACATCAGTCAGCTGCCTCCTACACGCCCCCGACTGGGGATCAAGCTTGCAACCTGGGCATGTGTCCTGACCGGGAATCAAACCGGGACCCCTCAGTCCATGGGAGGATGCTAAATCCACTGAGCAACACCAGCTGGGCTCCCCTCATTCTTGCCACCAGGCCCAAACCCCTGATACTCAAGGGTTGGCTGAGCTGTCTGTCTGGCCTCACCCCGCCTGTGCTCTTTTCCAGATGGGAGGAGGCTCTTTGCTTGGGCTGTCCTTCGAACTGCAAGGGTGTGGGGTATCGGGGTGGCTGTGCAATATGCCCGAAATCAGCCTGCCATCTGCAGTGTGGGAGCTTCCGGAGCCTTGACCCTGGGCTGAGGAGGTGATGGGCGCTGGGCATTGGGGAGGAGAGCCTAGACTGGGTGGGGCTGCAGGGCCGTGGTTCCTGTACTCTGTTCGTGTAAATTGGAGATCTTGACATAGGCACCTGAGTAGATGGTTTGCCATCGCTGAGCTGGGAAGCACAAGTAGAGGAGCAGGTTGGAGAGGCAGAAGAAAGTGATGGGGTCATTGTGCCTGGGGTCCGCTAAATGATACGTGTGCTTGTGAATGAGATTCTAATCCAGCCATGGACAAGGCCATCGGGACTCTGACATGGCCTGTAAGAACCCTTTCTGATGATGCAAGTGCACAACAGACAGTTTCGCCCATCCCACACTCCATCCCTGAGCCTCACGCACTGCCCATCACATAGCCCTCCCAGAGCCTCTGGGGCAGGTGTGGCTCGGGACGGGTTGTTTCCACAAGCCAGATTCTCTCTGCTTCCAAATGCCCCTCTGGGGTGGTCTGAGGTCCCAGAGCATGTCCAGGGGCAGCGGGATGCATGGGATTGGGCCTCAGGAAAGAGAAGAACAATGGGCACCCTTGTGCATTGCGGGAGCACGTGCAAAATGATGCCCTGCTGTGGAAGAAGTTTGGAGGTTCCTCAGAAAGTTACACGTAGAATTACCATACGACCCAGCAAGTCCGCACCTAGGCGTATACCTGAAAGATCTGAAAACGGTCTCAAACAAATGCCTTCCACGAATGTTCACAATAGCACTGTTCACAAGAGCCAAGACACATGTCCAGCAGAGGAGGAAGGAATAACAAAATGTGGTGAGTCCACACAACAGAATATTATTCAGTCATAAGAGAGAATCAGGTTCTGATACATACCACAATATGGACGAATCTTGAAAACATTGTGCTAAGTGAAATGAGTCAGACACAAAAACGCAGCTAGTGTATCGTTGGACTTATATAAAATATCTACAATAGGTAAATTCACAGAGACAGTGAGTCATTGGGGGTTAGCAGGGGCTGGGTGGAGGGGTGAGTGGGGGTTATTGTTTAATGGGCACAGGGTTTTTGTTAGGGGTGATGAAAAAGTTCTGGAAATAGCAGTGATGGTTGCACAACATTGTTAATGTAAGCAACACTACTGAATTGTACACTTAAAAATGGTGAAAATGGCCCTGGCTGGTTTGGCTCAACAGCTAGAGCATTGGCCTGCGGACAAAGGAGTCTCAGGTTCGATTCTGGTTAAGGGCATGTACCTCGGTTGTGGTTCATCTCTGGCCCTGGTCAGGGTTGTGTGGGAGGCAACCGGTCGATGTGTCTCTCTCACATTAATGATTCTCTCTCTCTCTCCCTCCCCCTCCCACTCTATCTGAAGATAAATGGGAAAATATCCTCGGGTCAGGATTAAAAAAAAAAAAAAGGTTAAAACGGTAACTGTATGTTATGTATATTTTATCACAATAAAAATATTTAGAAAAAAGAGAGAGAAGAGGGATGGGAGTACAAATCTGGGAGTCAGCAATATCTAGATGGTAATAAAGGTCATGGAGAGAACGAGCTTACCCAGGGCGGGTGTGGAGACTGAGGAGAGGGGACAGTCTTGGACAGAGCCCTGAGGACCTCCCCAGTGGAGGGTGGGGGGTTGCTAAAGGAGTTTGGGGGGGTTGGCACTGAAGAAAAATGAAAAGAATAGTGTTTGTGAAGCCTGGGTGTGTTAGTTTGTCTCTTGATTGCAAAAGAAAGAAATCCAACTGGATTAGTTTGGGCACGAAGGGGAATTGCTTGGTTTGTAGAAACATGGGAAGGGCAGGAGTACTTCGGGGCCCCAGAAGTACCTGGCTGGAGTCAGGTCTGGATGTGTCTAGGAGCTCTCTCCTGCTTGCCTCACCTGTTGACTTCCTTCTCTCCAAGTACTGATCGGCTTTAGCACAAAGCTTTGCTCATGGTCACCAGCAGCTCTGAGCTCACACCTTCTCCAGTTTTGTTGCTACATGCTTTCCTTAGAAATGATTCAAGTAGTCTGGGGAAGAAGCCTGAGTGACCTCAGCTGGAGCACATCCCCACCCTGAGGTCAAGGGGCCAGGATGCATGACTGGCAGTTGTCCTAGCACTGCACTTCAGAGGGAGAGGAGAAGTGCTGGGTGGACAGAACACGTATGGTATGGATGGCATTTGGAAGAGGTTCAAGAAGGAAGGCCATCTACTCTGTTCAATGGCTCATTGCACCCACTGGGACTGGAAGCACCCATGGGGCTTAGTGGCAAAGGAATTGCAGGTGCGCTTGGCAAGGGCAGGGTGGCTTGAGTGAGGTGGTGGAGCAGAGACTGGATCGCAGCTCGTGAGGTGAGTGGGAGGGAGGAAGTCGAGATAGAAAGTGCAGACCTCTGTTTCCGGAAGCACAGTTGTGAAAACCAAGGGCGATAAGGAGGGAGCTGCGGGACATCTGGGGCCAAGGGCAGGCTTTGTTTTTATTTTTTGGATGGGAGAGTGTGAGCATGCCTATTCGCTGAGAGAGCCAGGAGACAGTTAGAGGTTGAAAGGACAGGAGAGAGTGAGGAAGTGGGCAGAGAGGGGACCGTGAGCACAGGTGGGGAGGTGAGAGCATGTATGGGAGTAGGCTCACCACTTTGCACTGTGTGGGGGAAAGGAGGGAGGGCTGGTGTGGACACTGATCGGTCTGTAGGTCTGGTGGAAGCTGACAGGAGAACATTCTTCTGAGATAGCTTCTCCATTCTCTGAGAAGTAGGATGAGATCAAGATAGAACTGGCTAGAAGGTTTGAGGAGAGTGTAGAAGGTCGAGAAGGCTACCACCACGCGGAACAGCAGAGAGATCACAGCAGGGAAGGGCGAGGATTGTCACATTGTGCGGGCAACACGAGTCTGCAGCGGCCTCACTCTCGTGGTGGGATTCACTCTGGCAGAACCTAGCACAGGGCGCAGAGAGGGGAAAGCACAGTTGGATTGATCTGGGCCTGGAGTTTGCCTAAGCAGGAGGGGCTGAGGGACAATGGGGATATTGGTAGGACAGCAATTCATTCCAGTCATTATCTCAGTCATTATTTATTACCATTTACTGCATGCCTGGCCTAGTGCAGGGTCTGCAGATACATTGGCAGGCCAGGCAAGTGCTGTTCCTGCCCTCATAGAGCTTGCAGGCTAGTGGGGAGGGCAGACATCAGTTTAGAAGTTCCCATGTGAGATGGGGTGGCGGGAGACGGTAGAGCCCAAGTTTAGGCTGGATACAGAAGGAAGCAAATGGAGGGGCTGGCAGATTGGGAGAAGGTTGCAAGGTCAGGTCTGGAGGTGCCTACATAAGTCACCTGTTGATCTGTGGAACAAACATGAACAGATGTTGAGGAAGGAGCTAAGTGAGAGGGTGGGGGGATGCCGTGGTTAGAGCGTGGGATGGCCTACACCTGTCCCACCCTTTCCTCCTTCCCTCTCGTTACAATAGCAGGCCTGTCATTTTCCTGTCAAGCTGAGCCTCCATCTGGGCTCTGCATCCCATTCCCTCTGGCTCTCATGGGGCCCTTGGCCTTCTTTCCTCTCCACTGGGTTTATCTCACCACCATTTAAATATTCCCAATTCTCTTCATTGTAAAAGAAAAAAATTTGTGACTGCATCCATCCCCTTGCAACGAACTCCCTCTCATTTTCTATTGTTCTGGCAGCCACCATTTCCAGTCAGCTGTCCACACTTGCGATAGCCATTTCCTTGGCCCTCCAGGACCCCTCATTTCACTGGGACCCGGTTCTCTATGAGATACCTGCCATGGATGTCAATGGCCCTCTTTGTGAAGCTAATGAACACTCATCAGTCTTTATCTGATTTGACCCATGGCAGTGTTTGGCCCTAATGATCACTTTCTCCTTCTCTAGACTCCTATTCTAAAACCCTCTAGTTCTAGAAACTTCTCTAGAACACTTGTCTCTTGGCTTCTGTGACATCATCTTCCTCCTCTGTGACATCACATTCTCTTGGCTTCTATGATATTAATTTACCCCACAGGCCTCCTTTTGCTGGCTTTCCCCCACTCTAATAGGCCTTTAAAAAAATATGTCTTTATTGATTTTTTTTTTTTTTTTTAGAGAGAGAGGAAGGGAGAGAGAGAGAGAAACATCAGTGTGAGATGGAAACATTGATCAGCTGCCCCCTGCACGCCCCTGCACTGGGGATCAAGCCTGCAACCTGGGCATGTGTCCTGACTGGGAATCGAACCGGGACCCCTCAGTCCATGGGATGACGTTCAATTCACTGAGCCACATGGGCCAGGCTCTAATGGGCCTCTAAGCCGCCATCCTAGAGCATCTTCTCATCTCTTCCCCAGAGTCTGTACAGTATCAGCCACTCTCAAGGCTCAAGCTACCACCTGCCATGGAAGATGATGCCAAATAAAAAGCAACCCCTATATTCCCAATGAGGAGACCCTCCAAAAAGTTTGGGTGCTGATTTGAACACATCAACTTTTAGCATAGTTGAAATAATAATTTATTAACTTAGTTTGCTACACATTAAAAAAATCACATATTATATAAACAGTGTAGTAAGATGTATTATTTTTTTCTCCACTCGTATTTTATGAAGCAATTTTATTGAAGCTTTTTAACATTTTCCCTTAACACCTGCATCAATATCACTAAGAGTTTTGTTATCATTAACCTTTAGCAGAACACACAAACTTAATTTTTGTCCAAATATTTGTGACATAGCACTTTTTCAATCTGTGTATGATGCCGTGAACTTTATTCTTTGTCACAAAAGCCTGGTTGCATAATATTAGGTTGCATAAGTTAAAAACAAATCTGATAGGTATGTGTTTATCATTTCCACAGCACAACCACTTCCTTTATTGTTCTTCAAGTGATTTTTTAATAAAGGGCTTGCTTAAAAAGACGGTACTTGCAACACTCCCAGGAATAATGATTTAATCTGTGTGTAATGTGTTTGTCTCCACTTTTTTTCTGATTCTGCCAAGAGACCTCCATGAGAATCCAAAACTTCATGATTGAGGTTATTTCAGGCTAATGAGTTTCCCCCAAAGAGCGTTTTGTTGTTCAAAAGGCAGTAATTGAGAGCATGCACCATAATGCAGACTTTGTAAGGACTTGAATATGAGACAGATCCTTCCTACCTGAGTGGTAATTTTGGAGCAAAATCTTATCTCATATTCAGTCGTTTTGCTGACAACCCCCAAATCCATATCTCCTGACCAGTCCTTTCCCCCTATCTCCCCAGCAGCCTACTAGACAGTTCCACCTGGGTGCCAATCACTCAGTAAATTGACACATTTTTATTGAGTAGGCCTACAGCACTGTTCTAGACGCTGGTGGGTAAAGGGGGGAACATGACGGAGTCTCTGTTCTCAAGGAGCTCATCCTAGGAGGATGATACAGAGAATTAGCATGTAAACTAATAAGAGCATGTCATATACTAGTAAATGCTATGAAGAAGATAAAATGGGGTCAAGTGGCAGAGTCTGTGTGTGGTGTGTGTGCTTCACCTGGGGAGGGTGGGTCAGAAATGGCCTCCCAGAGCAGAGGACGTTTGAGTCGAGATGTGACCGTCTAGGGGAAGAGTGTTGCCAGCAGAAGCCAGTGCAGAGACCCTGAGATGGGAGTAGGTCAGTGTGGGCGGGGTGTGCGGGAAGGGGAGAGAGACCAGGGAGATGAGTTTGGAGAGGTAGCCAAGGCCTCACCATGTGGGGCCTTGCAGGCCATGGGAAAGAGTTTGGTTTATTCTCATTTTTATGGCCGTGATGGACAGTCACTTGGAGGGTTTTAAGCAACGGAGTGACTCGACTGATCTGATTTATATGATAGAAGGATTTCTCAGGCTGCCACGTAAAGCAAGAATTGAAGAGGAGCAAGAGTGGAGGCAGGGAGCCGTCTGGGGCAGGTGTCCAGGTGTTCAATGAGGTGGCTCGGCCTGGGACAGAAGCACTTGGAGATGGTAGGAAGAGAATGGACTTTGAACATATTCTGGAATTATATCTAACGTGACTTGCTAATTAATGATGGGTGTAATTGTGAGGAAAGAGACACCTCGGTTTTTGAATCTAGCAGCTAGGTAGATGGGGGTGTCACCTTCCAAGTTGGAGAAGACAGGGAGATAACCTAAATCTGTTCTCTGTTGGGGGATTAGGAGTTCTATTTTGGATGATCAATAGGAATTTGGATACATGAGTCTAAAACTCATGGGAGTGGTTGAGTCTGAACATACAAATGTGGGAACCATCAGTTTATAGATGGTACTGGACAAGATCAGAGAGGGGTAAATATATAGGGAGGGGAGAAGAGGGTAAGAACTGGGCCCTGGGGCACCCTGCATTTAGAGATCAGCAAGAGGAAGGAGAGGCATTGATGGGGATCGAAGAAGACCCATTGGTGAGGTGGGAAGAATGCCAGGAGAGGGTGCTACTTGGGAGCCACAGGAAGGCGGTTTGAGGAGGGAGCTCTCAACAGCCAAATGCTGCTAGGGGAGCAATTGAGGATGAGGAGCTGACCACCTCAATCTGGCAACTTGCTGGCCATTGGTGACCTTGACAGGAGTAGTCCTGACTAGAGTGGGAAAATGTGATGAGGAAGTGAGCTAGCAGGTGCAGACAACTTTTGGAGGAGTGTGTTTTTTGTAAAAGGGGCAGTAGGTAGAGAAGGATGTGGTGTTAAGAGGGGATAAAAAAAAAGGGAGAGAGGAAAACATGACAGTATCTTTACAGAAGGGGATTGCGAGACAACAGCTGTGGGACACAGTCCAGAGCAAGGGAGAGGCGATGGGGCCCGGTGTCCAAGCGGAGGGGGGATGCACCCAGAGCAGGGACCCCTCCTCCGTGTCAGAAGGGACAGGGCAGAGTGAATGGGGGCCAGGAGGTGGGCAGCCTTGGTGGGGGAGGAGATAACTTAGTGCTTGCCTATTGCTTCTATTCCCAGAGGTGTACGATGCTTGGCTATCAGCTGAAATGGAAGATTAGGAGAATGGGAGCTAGAGATTTGGGGAAAGAGGGGGGGCATGACATAGTCATCTTTGAGAACAGTGTTAACATGTTAGGAAAATGTAGCCTTTCTTAGAGGTGCTGAGTGCCCACTTGAGCTTTGTGGTCAGAAGTTTCCATGGAAATCATCCCATCCTGTGGTGTTACTCTCCAGGTGCCACATGGAGAGTTGGGCTTAGCTGGAGTTCGGGTCTTGCCTGGAGGATATCTACGAGTCAGCAGTTACATGGGGGCCATGGAGACCAAGATGGGAAAGGAAGGGAGGAGGTGAAGGGGGTGATGGATGGTGAAATAGTGGTGGTCAACAGATGGGGCAGAAGGATTGTTGGAGTGGGAACCCGAGAGAGTGAGCTGGATAGATAGGAGATGGTGCAGCTCTCGGTACAGAAAAGGTCTAGGGTGTGAGCACTCATGTGGTGGCTTCAAAGGGTGGAGAATAAGATTGTTAGAAGCAAGGTAGTCAAGGAACTGAGAGGTCAAGGTGTTAGATGTGAAATCATCAAGAATGATAATAAGCATAATAGTAAGGAGACACATTGAACCAAGGGCTGAGATGGTCCATGAACGAGAGAAAATAAAGAGGATATTTCATTTGTATCTCAGACTCAACCCTGTCTGAAACCTGCTCCTCCTGGTCAGCGCACCACCACCCAGAGCCAGAAACTTGGGTGTCACTTTGATTCCTGTCTCTAACTGATCCCCACACCCAATCAGCTCACCAAATCTTTTTGATTCTATCTCGCAAACATTTCTAAATCCACTGCTTCTTTCCATCTCCAGTGCGCACACCCTAGTTTTGGCCACTGTTGTTTCTCACTTGGATGATGTGTCAGATTCCAAACAGGTAGCCCTGCTCGGGCGCCTTTCTCTGCACTGTAGCCACAGACACTGCAAATTAGGCCATGTTGCTTCTGTGCTAAATCTCTCCAGTGACTTTTCATTGTCCTTAGGATAAAGTCCAAAATCATTAACAGGGCTTTACAAAGAAAGCACTGCCTGACTTCAGCTCTGTCTTCTTCAGCCTCACCCCTCACCTAGTTGACTCTCCCTTTCTAGGCCTTTCATGGGCTGTCCCTTCTGCCTGGAATCCCCTCCCCTCTTTTCTCCAGGTGTCTGCTTAAGAAGTCTCAGGGAACTTTTTCCTGGATGCCTGGTTATTGGATCCACCTTCCCCCCTCTCCCAGCACCCCGTGCTTCCCCAGGGACCGTGTCTTATCCTTCTGAGACGAATCCTCAGCACCTAGCCTGGGGCCTATCACATAAAAGTGAACAATAAATATTTGTCGATTTGAATCAAATGGAAGATTCTAGAGGTGGAGCAGCTGTGGGTGAAGACAAAGTCTGGGGTGTGGTCCTGTGAGTGGCTGGCCAAATGGAAGAACAGGAGTGCATGGAATGAACAGGACAGAGTGATACTCAGGTGGTCCCCGTGGCCCTGGGCTATGAGAGAATACCAGAAGACCCTGCGTCATGTGCTCAAGTCTTTTTTTTTTTTTTTTTGGTTCTACTTTTATTTATTTATTTATTAATTAAATTTATTGGGGCAACTTTGGTTAATAGGATCATACGGGCTTCAAGTCTTTAAGGAATGAAGAGAAGTAGGTGGCAGCAGTGTGGGCCGGAAGCAGCTGGAAGAGAAAGATGGCAGGGGCCTAAGCTGAGCAAAGTGTTTTCACGAAGGTGGAGGTAGAAAGGTCTGAGAGTGGAAATGAGGGCAGTGTGGGGGTCTTGAGAGTATGGGCGGGATGAAGTTAAGAGTGGGACGACTGAAATGTTTCCTGGAGGGTAATCCAGTCCCTTCCGGGGCTCTCAGGCTGGCCAGACAGTCTGCAGTCTTCATCTGGCTCAGGGGCTCAGGACTGGAGACCTCTGGGAACAGTCCCCATGAAGAGCACTGCCATGAGAGTCGTCAGGTCCCAGGATGCTCTTGCCATATGTCTGCCCAGCAGCAGCCCCTGGAACGGGGAATCTAGAATGTCAAAAGGAGTTGACTACGGCCGGCCCACTGGCCTACACATGGGAGCTACCTTGGTCTGAGCAGTGTGGGGTCACCTGGTCTGAACTGGCTGTTCTCTGGGATTGGAGGTACAGTGCCCTTGATTCCTGGAGTTCAGTAAATGGTGCCCTGCCCTTATCCCCTTTTCTGGGGACACTCATTCCCCAGCTGCTGTACGTGTTGATTACTCATGGCTTATAGCTGCCCCTGGAGAATTAATCTTGACTGGGTGGGAGCCACCAACCCCTTCCTGCCTGCCTTCCTGTCCTCATGGTGGCCTGAAACCAACGACCGACTGATTTGGGAGTTTCAAAGCCTGATGCCCTTGCCTCCAGTAGGGACAACTCTGTGGTGGGGTTTATGGTCCCCACAGGGCTCAGGCCAAGGCTAAGTTTCCCCAAGCCCATACCCTGTTCAGCTCTGCCCCTTCCCTATCCTGCTTCCCTTGCTCCTTCCTTCACACGCACACACATTCCTGCTGCTGGCTCTGCTTCCAGGGACCCTGATGTACGACACGGGGACTCTCTGATCTTTTCTCATGACCAAGGGTGAATGTGGAGGCTCTCCATGGACTACAGGGTCACAGACCCCACGGACTCAAACAATCTGTGTGGACTTGGAAGGTCCCCTCCCCTCCCCAGGCCAAAGTTTCCTCACCTATGAATGAGATCTTTAGGCTGGAGTTAGTTAATCAAACAACAACAAAACATACATCCAAACAAATAAAGGGAAAACACTTTGCTGAACTCCCTGGGCTGGGTGTGGTGGACGATTCAGATGAACAGACTCCGTCCCTTCTGCCAAGTACCTCACAGCCCGTTTACTCAGTTAACAAACATTTATTGAAGGCAGCCGGGCCCGGGTGACTCAGCGTCCTGTCCTGCCCTGCCCGTGAAGGGCTCACAGACTGATGGGGAGAAACAGCCACTCCACTTTGGGGAGACTAACAGAGGCACGAGCTAGGCTGGTGCATGGAGAAGGCAGTTAAGGCTCTCTCTGGGGTTCTAGGGAGGGTCCCCGCAGAGGGAGGAAGGGCATTTCAAGTAAAGGGAACAGCATGTCTGTAGGCATGAGGCATGTCACAGCATGATGTGTCTGGGTGGGGAACCACGAGCCCTTTGGAATTTGGTACAAGGAGGGAGGAAGTAGAAGATGAGGTTGGGGAGGGCAGGGGTGTCCCAGGTTTAGGGCAATGGGGGTAGTGGTGGTAGAGGAATTTTTAATGCAGAAGGAACAGCACAGTCAGATCCTTATATAGAGAAACCACTCTGTCCTCACGGTGGAGGGCAGATGGGAGGGGCCCAGTGAGATGTTAAGACTGGGGTGGGAGAACAAGGCGGACTCAGGAGGCAGTAAGGGGCTGGAATGAGTGGGACTGGGTGCTCACTGGGATGTGGGGTGTGAGGGGCTGGGAGATGCGGAAGGGAAGAGGATGTCAGGCCAGGTCCTGGCTTGGACAGCTGGGTGGATGGCAGTGCCCTTCACGGGTGGGGAGTGATGTGTGAGGAGGGCAGGTTTGGGAGTTGCTGAGTGGGAGATGCCTGGGGGCGTCCTGGAGGGTTGTCCCATGGGCAGTTGGTGGGGGCTCTGGGACTCAGGCAGGTCCTGGCTGGAGGTGGGGTTTTGGAAGTTGTCAAGGTCTGAGTGGTGGGGTGGTGGTGGGGGAGAATGAAGGGATGTGCATCCAGTAGAGAAGGAAAATTCCTCGAACTGGAGGATCCATGAGGGGCCCTTTGGCTTGGACGCTGTCAATGGGCCCCTGGCCTGTGGGGATGTGCTTCCTTGACACCCTGACAGACGCTCATCCTGGACTTGCTCTCAGCACCGTCCCGCCTCCACCAGGCCTGCCTTCCTACCCTCAGCGGGGACCGCCCACCCAGGCCTGACACTGGGCAGGGTCAGGGGGCGCAGTGGGGGAGGCAGGGCCTCCTGAGCAGCATGCATTCATCTGAGGGACACTCGCTGAGAACTGACTGGTGCTGGGGACAGGTCTCCTGGGGCCCTCTCCTGCCTTGGTCAGCTGGCTACAGAGTCCAGAAACCCCTGGCACAGTCCCTGCCTTTGGGTGTCCCCCACCACGTCCTGGGGGCACACTCTGTGTGTGTGAGTATGAGTGCGTGTGACAGGTGAAGCAGGCTCGGAGGTTCCAGGACTCTAGTGCCCACTGAGTGGTCTTGGCTCCTCTCCAAGGTCCTTGTGACTCCCTTGCTTTCCTACCCACCACTCCCCACCTGGTCTACAAAGTACTGAGAAAATCATATTTATTAAGGGTTCTGACATACCCTATTACCATATACAAAATCCCTGCCATCAAACCTCCCTCCCCTGGGACTCAGGACCCTGAGACAGAACTGCCCCCCAGTACTGGCCCCTGGGTGGGCTTCCTGAGCTCAGCCCCCTTCCTCACAAGCACTGCTGCAGGAAGGGCCACTGCCCTGCTGTGTCCTTAGGGAGCAGGTGGCAGACTCGGTGGTCCCAGTTGCCAACCTCACAGGTCACGGATACCCACCTGTATCCACTGCGGCCGAGTCGGCCTTCATTAGAACCGAGTTCCCATCTTGGGGGTGCTCTCCCTGGGAGAGGGCATATGGTGGGCACGAGTCATGCAGGCGACTCCGGCGCCGAGACCCATGGTGCCTGGGGCCAACGATCTCCAGGCACCTCTTGACCACCAGGTAGGTGACCTCACTGAGGTTGAGCAGGATGCAGATCACAGCCGTGGCCACCATGAAGTAGATGAAGACCTTCTTCTCCGTGGGTCGGGAGATGTAGCAGTCCACGGTGTGGGGGCAGGGTGGCTCGGAACAGGCCACCACTCGGGGCATGTCGTAATGCCCCTGGTAGAGGCGGTGGAAGGTGTAGAGGAAGCCAGAGTCCACGGCGGCCTTGAAGATGAGACTCAGCAAGTATGTCCACCAGAGTCCGCCCCGCTTCTTGTTTGGGTTGTCATACAGGGATGGGGCGTTGGGTCCATGTTTCAGGCGGTGCTTGCGTTCCCGCTCCTGCCGGTAGGCCACGTGCATGACCACCAGCAGCGAGGGGCACGTGACGAGGATGAGCTGCAGGGCCCAGAGGCGCACGTGGGACACGGGGAAGAACTCATCGTAGCAGACGTTGGGGCAGCCCGGCTGCTTGGTGTTGCAGACGAAATCCTTCTGTTCGTCGTCCCACACGTCCTCAGCGGCCACCACGAACACCAGCACCCGGAAGATGAACACCACTGACAGCCAGATGCGGCCCAGCGCAGTGGAGTACTTGTTGACTCCACTCAGGAGGCCCTGCAGGGATGCCCAGTTCATGCTGATGGCTCCTCACGCGGGCAACGTGCCCCTGGAGTGCACCCACTCAGGCCTGGGAGAACCCGCAAATGGGTGCCCTTCATTTTTATTTTTTATTGTTTTAAATGTTTTTATTGATTTTTTAGAGAGAGAGAGGAAGGGAGAGAGATAGAAACATTGATGTGAGAGAGAAACATTGATCAGCTGCCTCCTGCACGCCCCCTACGGGGAATGGAGCCTGCGACCTGGGGGTGTGCCCTGACCGGGAATCAAACCGGGACCTCCGAGTCCATGGGACGGCGCTCAGTCCACTGAACCACACCGGCTGGGCTGGGTGCCCTTTATTAAAGATATGACTGGCAACACTGTTTCACAACCACTGTGTCATCATGTCCTCGCTCGCAATGACTTGGGGTAGGGATTGCCATTATCCCCATTTCACAGGCAGTGAGCTAAAAGCCCAGGGAGGCACCTGCCCAAGGCCCCACAGCTGGTCTTGAACTTCCATCTTCCAGTTCCAAAATCAGGGGATATTTTATTCTATAAAGTAATAGACATATGTGAAGGATAATCGTCCTGCATGGGTGTGCCTGCCAACCTCTTTGACCCCAAGTTTCAGCCCTGTGGCTCACTGACTTCGGAAGTAAGAAGGTGTGGATTGAATGAGCCACGTTCCCATTGGCTGCCAGAGTTGGACCAGGGTAGGAGGGGAGGGACATGCATCTTTGTCCTCCAGTTTCCTCCAACATGAACCAGGCCCTGAGCGGGTGCAGGATCATGTCAGCCCCTTAGGCAGATCCCGGAGTGATATCCATTCTCATTCCACCTCTCTGGCCGCAGGACATCCCTGCCTAGACTCTCCTTCCCAAACCAAACAGGCTCTCTCTTTGGAACCATGGTGGCTTGATATCATCCTGGTCCACCCACACCCCTCTCCCCACCCCCTGCCATGGGTGCTGGTCCCGCTTGCTGACTGTCCTGACCACAGTGGGTCCCTCTGGAATTCCAACCATTCTGGCTTAGGGGAGGGATTACTTTTTCTCTCAGGGACATCCCCTTCTCTGTTTGCTCAGCGGATGTTTGCCAGCCAAACCTCGTATCATTTCCATTCAGTCCCCTTTCCTGTGTGCTCCACCCTCCACACCTCCTTATCGTGCTCCGTCTCTGACCCGGCCCCTCCGCTGTCCCTGACTCAGATCTCAGCATCTTCAGACCTCGTGCCCGTGGGACATTTTCTGAGCACCTTCTTCCTTTTAGGCATTACCGATACTCAAATGGCCTGTTTACCTGTCTTCTGTGCCAGACTGTCCTTCTGGAGGGCAGCCCCCCTGTCTCATCATCTCTGTTTCCCCAGGACTCAGCACCGGACCTGGCCCAGTGAACACACAATAGATGTTTGCTAAACCCAAATGAAACCCCGCATTTTCCAGTTCCTTTCTCTTCTGTCGCTTCAGTCTGGAAGGACATTCCTTCCCCTCTTTGAGTTTTTTCCCAGGGATTCTTAGTCCCTTCTGCTTTTCCCTGAAGCCCAGCCCACAGCCCAAGTTCCCCTGGGGATCCTCAGCTCTGCTGGTCCTGCTTCCCAGCCCAGCCTCCTGCCCAGTTTGGTCCTCACCTTTCTTAGGTCCTGCAGCCTCTCTCCGGTCCCTGGGCTGATCCGTCTGCCTGAGGGCCTCCCAAAGGCAGCTTTTGTTATTTACTCCCCTACTGGGTGGGGCTTTCTGAGCCAATGAGCCAAGGAGAGTGAGCGGGTGGGCAGGCTGGCGGGCGGACTTCCTCAGGCACATATTCAGAGCAAACACCTGCGGCTCTTCTCTTTGGCCCACGCCTTCCCTCCAGCCTGGCTGGGCATGGCCGGGTCAGGCTACCTGGTCTGGCAGGTATGTGGGTGAGATTTCAGCGAGGGGGGGCAGGAGCCTGGTACCTTCATTCCCCAGGTCCAGGTCAGCAACAATGGCACTGCTCCTGTTGCCTTATTGCTCCCTATCCCTGTCCCCAGGCATCTCTCTTGCCCTTTTCTCTGAAAGCCTGGTTCTGAAGTTCTCAGCAGCTGACATCTGTGGAAAGGGGCAATCTTGATTCAGCATCCCACCCTGCTGGGACATTTCTGGGGACTAGAGCTTGGGCTGCTGGTAAGCTGTGTAGGGAATGGGAGGGGCTGACTATGGTTCTTCTAGACAAGGGAACCCCACTGCCCAGGTGGAGACAAGGAGTGCAGGTTGGCGGCAAGAAATGCCCAGCTGTCAATCTCTGTGGCCAGGCCTCCAGGGAAGTCAGAGTGTGGCCCACTGGGGGCTGTAGAGGGCCTTGGGGCAGTGAAGATTAATGTGTAGCCAGGGAGGGACTCCTCTGCCTCATTTCCCACAAGCATTTACGGAGCACTTCCTAATACCAATGATTAACATTTAAGTGGCCTTTTATAACCGACGAACCCATCCACAACCATGAGCTCACCAGGTCCTCTCAACAGCCCCACAGGCTCAGTATTATTAATTCATTTTATTTTTATTTATTATTATTTTTTAATTTTTAAAATATTTTTTCTTTATTGATTTTAGAGAGAGAGGAAGGGAGAGGGAGAGAGAGATAGAAACATCGATGAGAGAGAACATTGATTGGCCGCCTCCTGCATGCCCCCCACCGGGGACCAGGCCCACAACCTGGGCATGTGCCCTGACCGACAATCGAACCGGTGACCTCTTGATGCATGGGTCAACGCTCAACCACTGAGCCACACCAGCTGGGCTATTAACCCATTTTAGAGGGGAGCCAAGTCACTTTTCCAGAGTCCCATTGGATCCTGGGCTTGAATGCAAGTGTTCTGACTCAGGTGCATGAACTTTCTACTGCCCAATACTGCTCCCCGCATACTAAGATCCATTCTCTTTGCAGACGACCCCTAGGCCTATAACTGCAACTGAGGATAAAGGCATGAGCAGGCAGCATGACCCCCAAGAGTGCTGGGGACCCTTTCTAGGGGAGAGGATGGCCCCTCACCTGGTTGGACCAGGGACAGAGAGATGACCCAATGACCAGAGAAGGGTCACAAAGGCCAAAGGACTAAAGGGCACCTTGAATCAGTGGAGGAGTTGACTTTTATTAAGCCGGACCGTGAGCCCCACACATTAAGGTTGCCTGCGCATCTCTTCTCTAATGCAACTCCTCCTTATAGCAACAACCCTGTGAGGCAGGCCTCATCATTTCCGGTTCCCACAAAAGGAAACTGAGGTGCCCAAGGCCACACAGCTGGGGCAGATGGCAGGAGCTCCCCACCCCTAAGACTGCACCCAGGACAGCCCCTCCGGCGCAGTGCGAGCGGCCCCTCACAGGAGGGTTTTCTTCACGTGGTCTCGAGGGCAGTCTGGTAAGAGAGGAGGGGGAGTGTCTGAGCCCAGAAAAATGAGGTCTCCCGAGAGGAGGTCATCCTGTTTGTAGGAGAAGGCGCTGGCGGCCCTGGCTCTCCTGGCGGCCAGGCCCTCGCGGCACCGCTTGCCCACCAGGTACGCCAGCTCCAGGAGGTTGAGCAGAATGCACACGGCGGCCGTGACGACCATGAACAGAGTGAAGATGTTCTTCTCCGAGGGTTTGGAGATGAAGCAGTCCACCGTGTTGGGACACGGAGCCGCACGGCACTTGACCACGTGAGGGAGGATGTATCTGGGATAGAACGAGTGGAACACATAGAGGAAGACGGTGTCCACGCCGGCCTTGAACACCAGGCTGCAGACATACGTCCACCAGAGTCCACCCTGCTTCTTGCCGGGATTCAGGTAGAGGCGCCCGCCGTTCTCCCCCACTGCCTCTCGGTGCTTTTTCTCCCGTGCCTCCCGGTAGGCCACGTGCATGACCACGAGGAGCGAGGGGCATGTGACCAGGATGAGCTGCAGGGCCCAGAGGCGCACGTGGGACACCGGGAAGAACTCATCGAAGCAGACGTTGGAGCAGCCCGGCTGGAGGGTGTTGCAGTCAAAATCCTTGTGGTCGTCACTCCACACGCGCTCAGCCGTCACCAGGTACACCAGCACTCGGAAGATGAAGACCAGAGACAGCCATATGCGCCCGAAGGCTGTGGAGTACTTGTTGACCCCACTTAGGAGCCCCTCAAAGATCCCCCAGTTCATGGTGGACCCAGGCGTCAGCTGCGGCTGCAGGGGAATAGCAACAATTTCCCACATTTATAGAGTAGTCACTACGAACACTTTATAGAAACATGTCATTGTATCTAATCCTCTCAGCTGCAGAGGAGCTAGGTTTTATCATTGAACCCATTTTACAGATGGAGGAAACTGAGGTTTAGAGTAGTCATACAAGGTTACACAACTTTTAGGTGTAGAGCTGGGGTTTGAGCATAAGTAGTTAAGTCCAGAACCCAACTCTTACCCATAAAAGTGGGTGAAGGTGAGTCCAGGGAGCCCCTCATTTCTCCCAGGGCCTGCGGCTCTGGTCTTGCAGTCCTGCAGAGTGAAGGCTTAAGTAGGTGGGACATTCTGCCTTCTCCCTCTGTTCCAGCCCTGGCCCCCCTCCTCAGGGAGCTGAGCCTTGGGAAGACTTCTCCTCTCCTTTCTGCACACTGCCCTCTCCCCTTAGACAGCCTCTCCCAAGGGGAACCCACTCTTTGCCTTTTACTTGACTTGGAGGATTAGGTTGGAGAGGAGGCTGGAAACTTGTCCCCAAACTCCCACCTAGTCTAACGCTCAGTTAAAGTATCCAGGCAGTGTCCGGCTCAGGTGCAACTCACCTGAAGCAAGGCCAATGGCAAGCCAGCTGAAAGATAACATAGGGGGCAAGGGTTCTCTATACAATAAGCTTCCTAGAATGTCCTAGTAAAGCCGTGTTTCCCAAACTGCTGTTCCACGGAACCCTGTTCCATAGGCTGGCTATAGGAGTGATGAGAGGAAAGGAAGGTAGGCAAACATTGCGTTCAGCAAAGTGAAATAGGTCCCTTTGCTTGACCATGCCAATAAACTCACAGTGTGAATCTCCCCGAGGGGGACAGAATATGTAGTATTGTCCAGACTTCCTTGACCACAGAATCCATTTTCATCGTCATGTGGAACAGCCTTGTCAAGACACCAAAAGGGGAAATGCTGCTTTCGTCACTTCCGCTGGTGAGTTTGGTGTGCTAAACACGGGAATCAGATTTACCTCCATCTAAGGAATGTGTGACTGCTGTCAGAGTGAGGGGTGCCCACTTTCTCTCTTGGAATTCCTCTGGCTGGTTCTTGGGGGGAGAGACACACGCACCAATCCCACCCTGCTGGGCCCCCAGGATCCCAGGGAGCTTGTCTGCACAGCCTCTTGCTCTAAGGGGCCCCTGATGCCCTTCCGACTGCTGGTCCAGGCTGCAGGTCCCCAGATCCCTGCAGGATCGGCAGCAGGTAGAGGTAAGAGCCAGTCTTTGTTGGGTGTCTATCAGCGCCAGGCACTGTTTTGAGCACTTTGTGTGAATCAATACAGCGGCAACTGTAGGAAAGGGTAGGATATAGTTTTTATTCCCAATTTACAGCTGAGGAAAGTGGAGCACAGAGAGGTTAATTAATTTGCTCACAGTTATACAGCTGGTAAGTGGCAGAGCTGGGACTGGAATTCAGGCAGTCTGGCTCCAGAACCCACACTCGGGCTGGGCCCCTTTCCTGGAAAGCTGCCTGGGCACCTTGTCTGCGCCCACTTCCTCCTATACCAGGTGGGTCCTGGCTGAGAGAGGCTAGGGTGTCTCTGATCTCTACTCTCTCTCTCCACTGTTCTGCCTACACCACCCTTCACTGGGACACGGGCCCCTGCTCTGAATCATCAGCCTGTCTCTGCTCAGTCCTGCCTAGGGTGGGTGGAACTCCTGGCAGCTTCTCAGGAAACAACCGGGGAGGCTCCAGCCCTTGGTTCCCAGGGGCCCTGGGCCCAGCCTAGCTGGGGTGGGGCAGGATAGGGCTGAGCAGGCCCAGGCAGACTGCTCTGCTTTTCCAGCTCCGGGTTTCCCCGTGAGCTCTTCCCGACTCAGTCCCTGGCTCCCCCCTCTGCTCAGTTGGGGAGAGTGGGAAAAACCCAGAGCAGAGGAGGGAGGAGCTCTTTATTTCTCTACTCTCAGGACCCAGGCAGACCTGTCCAGGCCACCTCCCTCAACTCTCCTCCAGAGACGTTCCCCTCTGCCAGGTGTACCAAGGGACAGGGTACATTTGGATACAGACGACCTTACCTGAGTGGCTGCTCCTCAGGGCTCTTCAGGTATTGGCTCCTGACAGTCAGCAGTGGACTCAGCAGGCAGCTGGGCCTCATGTCAGACCAGAGAGGGTGTTTGGGGAAGCCCGTTCCTGGGACAGAGCCTTCGAGAGAGCCACACGTTGGGTGTGTCGCTGGCCTAGAAAGAGGAGGAGCTGCACTTAGCAGAGCCATTGGTTGGGCCCCACCCTTCCTAGGCTGCCTGATGTGGCCCAGGAAATGTAGGTGTTCACTCCTCCCAGGGTGCTGAGCCCAGACTCCTGGCATCCTCTCAGGGGAGAACCCCAGGTCCACTCTGACCCCCTGCTTATCCTCCCATCCCTGGCCTGGTGTGGGAGGAACCTAGAAACTCTCCACTGCTACTTCTTGGGACTCTGTTCTCCAGACTCTCCTCTCTGGCTGCTCCTCAGGGGCCTTCCATTCTCACAGCTTCAGTTACCTTCGGAAATGCTGTGGCTCCCAAGCGCCGTCTCCTGCCGAAATGCCTTTGCTCCATCAAGTGCCCCCACCTGGATGCCCTTCTCTCACCTTTCTCCTCGCTGGCCTGCTCCTCCAAGAAGCCGTCCCTAACTGTGCTGCTCCAGGTGGCTCAGGGCCCTATCTCTGGGCTTCCACCTCATCGTCAGACTGTATCGTAACAGCTATCTTAACTGAGCTGGTTCCCCTCTGTTGAATGAACAAATCAATCCACATCAATAGACGTTTGGGGGCTCATGAGCATAAAAATGGGTCAGCTCTTGACTCCCAGGAACTCACCAACCTGGTCTTGATTACCAGCGAATAAGCCTAGTACCGCTGCACGGCCTCTCATTGACTGCAGGAGGTCGTGGAGCCGCCTCCCCGTTTCCCACCGTCCTGTTGCTGCTGGAATCTAGTTGTCTTTGCACCCCAATGCTGAGTGCGTGATGAGTTGCACAGAGAGCTAGCGCCTCTCCGGCATACACTGTCCCAACTCTCCCCCAAAACACACACACAAAGCTCCTCCGCAAACCCAGCATGAATGACTGCCCTTCCCCCATCTTCCCTCCCATGGGTCTGCTTCTTCCAAGACCACACACATTGGCTTTTCCAGTGACACTTGTTTTTTTTCTTTCTTTCTGAGCCAATCACACCTTTTTTAGTCTCTGCAGCAGGGCCACGGGAGCCCCTGTCTACAGGGGAACTCTAGCAGGCTACTCTGGCTGTTGCAACGTGTCAGCGAGAAAACCAGAGACGCACGGCTGAATTGTAAAGGAGCACTTTATTACACCGGTGGGCTGTTATACCGGCGGGCTGGGGGGATACAGCTTCCCCAAATCCTCAGCCCCGAGCCTTCTTTGTTGCCCACTTTTAAAGGCAGACTACAGAAAAAAAACTACATTCTCTTGGCGCCGCTTTTGGCACCGTTAAGGGGGGCTGATACAGAGAAGAGGGGGAGAGGAGCAGGGTAACTTAATCTCTTTTTTCTCATGATTTCTCTGAGTTTCCCAAGGCCATCCTCAACCCCTTATCTTTACAGTTTTCTTTGGGTGTCTCAAGGCCCTTATGTTTACAGAAAAGAAATTGCCAGGGTGTGTACGTGCAGTAACTGAGGGTCAGAATGCAGTTACTACACTGGCTACTGGGCAGGGATGTTAGCATTTCTGTGGTGATTGGGACAGGCCGGGGGAGGAGACTGGAAGGGGACCAAATGGGAAAACTGCTGGGCCACCTGTAGGGAGGCACTTGTGGGGCCTTCTGGGCTGAGACACAGGTGGACTAGGCCCCAGAAGTAAAGGAAGCGGTCAAAGCCTAAGGTGGTGACAGCCTCAGCTATGTACCCAAGCTCTGGAGAGCAGAAATGCATTTCCTGATGGAGGCACATCCTAGGGCTGGCAGTCCCAAACAGATCCCCCCACCCCAAGCAAGGGGACCCCCAGTTCAGCTCAGCTGCTGCCCCAGGCACCCTGGCATAGGAACAGGGGTTTTCTGAGCACTGAAGGAACAGGGACCTAGTCCGCTGGTAGTGGGAAGGATGGGGCTAAACACACAGTGTTTTGGGTTTGGGTATGTGTCTCTTCACAAAACAGGCTCTGTATTCATTGTGAAACTTCCCTCCACAAAAACTCACATCTCCCCAGTAAGCTTCTTAACCTGGAGGGGCATCATGATCTGACCCCTGCCCCTCCAGCCCCATTCAATACCCCTTTACTTTCTTTGATATGCCATGATGGTCGCGGCTCTGCCCTCCTCTCGCCAGCAGCCTTACCTCTAGCCTCCCTTCCCCACTGGCTGCCAACAGCCTTACCTCTAGCCTACCTTCCCCACTCGCTGCCAACAGCCTTACCTCTAGCCTACCTTCCCCACTCGCTGCCAACAGCCTTACCTCTAGCCTACCTTCCCCACTCGCTGCCAACAGCCTTACCTCTAGCCTGCCTTCCCCACTCGCTGCCCTCTCACCGTCCTGTTTCCCCACTGAGACCGGAGCCCCCCCGAGGAGGAACCTGTGAACTTGAAGCCCCATGAGGTGCTGACATGTTTTCTGTGTCCTGATGTGTTTGGGGGAAACATATCCATGTGTGTCTGTAACGGATTTCTGGGGTGTCTGGCGGTAGATTCAAGGAGTTTGAGTTAAGGTTTGTGCCTGGGATGATAGTTTTTTCGGATGCCGGGGGTGAGGGTGGGGAGTGGGAGGGGATGACCCAAGCTCGGAATGGCTAATGGAGAGGGAAAGGAAAAGTTGGGCAGGGCTTGGGGGGAGGGTGGGGTTAAGGAGGAAAAGAGGTTGGTTGTTTTATGTGCAGGGTCCATGTGCTGAGTCTCAGGGCTCGGACTCAACAGAGTGACTACATGCAAGGGTGGCGACCGCTCCCCCGCGCCAGAGCATGCCCAAGGTCATCAGGCGGCGCAGGGATCTTGCTGCACGATCACGTGGGTGCGCTGGGCCGCCCGTAATAGCTGTGAACATACGTGGCCTCCTGCGCGCCGGGGCACACCACCTCCTAGTGGTCCTTAGACACACTCGGACTCACTGCCTGACCCTGAGCTCCAGGCCTGGGGCAGCAGCTTGAAAGGCACCAAAGACATACCAGGAGGAACTGAATTGTCTGGCATCAGGTGGGGGACAGCTTTCTCCTGCACAGAAGTCCACTAACCTTTGTTTTAAATTTAAGAATCATCCTGAGACACTGCTGTGTGCCAGGTGCTGTGTTTGGTGCTGGCTACACAGATAAAGGGGGGATCAGAGAGGCTGGGCATGGTCTTCCAGCCTGGCATAGGCCCGGGGACATGCTGATGATGTAAGAAGGGCCTTGAGTCCTGGCCCGTGTGGTCAGTGGTCAGAGCCTCAGCCAGTGCACTGAAAGGTGGTGGGTTCCAGGTCAAGGGCATGTACCTGGGGTGCAGGTTCAGTCCTTGGCCCTGTTCAGGGCATGTGCGGGAGGCAACCAATCGATGTGTCTCTTACATCCATGTTTCTCTCTTTCTCTCTCTCCCTCCCTCCCTTCCACTCTCTCTAAAAATCAATGGAAAAAATATCCCTGGGTGAGGATTAAAAGAAAAAGAAAAAAAAAAAAAGGAAAGATCTTGAGGGTGAGCTCCAGTGGGAAGAGGCTGACCGCACTGGTCCTGCCCAGAGAAGGTGACTCCCATTTGATAGGGAAGGCATTTCAGGGAGCAGCCTTAGGACAGGGAACCCCTGTATCTGACCCCACACCCCTGCGTCTGCAGTCTCATACTGCTGGATTTGAATCTCACCTCGGTGCAATCTCCCGGTTTCTCTGTTGTGCAACTAGACATGTTGTCCTGGAGGGGTGTCCCGAGAAGATACTGCGTGTGATGTGGGACAGCCTCGTGGGGTTGGCGTCCATATCGCCCAGCCAACGGAGGTGCAGTGCTAGAACAGTGCCTGGCACAGAGGAAGCCCTTCCTGCGACTCCCCTGGTGTGTGCAAGCTGTCCACACACACCTGACACACAGCGGGCACTCACAGAAACCTCTTCTCCCCTTCTCCCTATTCCTAGGCCCTTTCTCTTTGAGATGTAGGGAGGCAGAGAAGGGAGGAGGAGACAGATGTACTCACCAGAGAAAATCTCATATGGATGGATATTGTCTTTGGGTTAAAAAGGCAAAACTGGGGCCAGGCAGTGACTGTTGGAGAGGTGGGGAGGGCAGGCAGGGAGCGCCCGCGAGGGTTTCTCATTAGTGCGCAGACACAGCCTGTTGGCCTAATTAACTCCAAGATGCCCTTTGTCAGCAGGTCACACGGGGCCGGAATTCAATGGACATTGTGTCTGAGAGCCACAAACACTGCAGGTCCACAGCAAGTAGAACGAGGTCCAACATGTGGGCACTCTTACGCACAGGCCACGCTTATGGCACGGCATTGCACACACGTGGGGCAGTGCTTTTGTTTTTGTTTTGTTAGTCCTCACCTGAGGATATTTTTCCATTGATTTTTAGATTGGAAGGGGGGAGAGAGAGAGAGAGAGAGAGATAAACATACATATGAGAGAAACATATCGATTGATTGCCTCCCATACAACCCCAACTGGGGCTGGGGATCGAACCTGCAACCCAGGTATGTGCCCTTGCCTGGGAATAGAACCTGCGACTCTTTGGTCCTCAGGCCGATGCTGTAACCGCTGAACCAAACTGGCCAGGGCAGGCAGTGCTTTTTTAAAAAAATTTTTATTTATTGATTTTTTTTGGGGGGGGAGAGGAAGTGAGAGAGAAACATTAATTTGTTGTTCCACTTATTTATGCATTCATTGGTTGCTTCTTATATGTGCCCTGATGGGTGATTGAACCCACAACCTTGGCGTATCAGAATGATGTGCTAACCCACTGAGCCACCCAGGGCTAGTGCTTTGTTTGTTTACCGCTGTACCCCGGGTGCCTAGAATGGTGCCCGGTAGCACGTTAGGTCTCCATTTGTGTTTATTGAATGAGTGATGTATGAAATGCACGCACCCTACAAAGAGAGTCACACACATCTATCCCCCTTTCACATTCTTTCCAGAACACGACTGCCAAGTACAGGAAAGAGGAAACACACGAGTGGGTCAGGCACACCATTGTGAGAAGTGCTATAAGGGACATAACAGAGAAGGGAGTGTCAAGTTCTGCTAGAGGGAGACCCAGACAAGGTGACAGTGAAGCTGGGTTTTGAGGGATGTGTAGGAGATCACCAAGAGGAGCCGAGGCGGAGAGGCCTCTTTGGCAGAGGGCACAGAGTGTGCAGAGGACCTCTGTGAAAGACAATCAAAGAGCTTTAGAGCCTGGGCCGGCTGGGGCGTGGTGGGGGCACCAAAAGGCACGGTGCCTGGAAGGTCAGCAAGGACCTTCTCGACCATGAAAGACCTGGAACACTGTGCTAAGGAGTTTGGATTTATCTTGTGTGCAGAGGGAGGCCTGGGGAAACGGTCGGATTGGTACAGTCAATTCTCATTATTCGTGGTGGTTATGCTGTGTCAAGTCATGGCAAACACTCAACTGGGAAATACTGAAGCTTTGCCGATGGGGGAAATACAGGGTTAGGTTTGTGTGAGCCTCTGGCTGCAATATTTTCATCAACTGAACAATACATAACCTTGTTTTATGTGTGTTTCTATTTCAAGACACCTGATTTAATATATATTGTTGAATCATTAACCCTGAACTCACAGCCAACAGCACTATAACTCGTGCCTGAACAAAGCTCACCTCACATGCGTGCCTCCCCCCTGAGGCGCATCACAGCCCTCCTGCACTTACAGCCACTAGACAGCAGTGCGACACTGTGCGTGGGGGCCAGGTCAAACAGCCAAACCACTTCCTAAAAGCGCAAAAATGTGAAAAAGTGTCAAAAAATCGACCACAACTAAAACATTTGTTTACAGTATGAGAGCTGAGACAGGAAGAGTGTCACTTCGGTCAACCTTAGCTGGGAACGTGGACTCACATTTTTTGGGGGTGTGCTTTATATTTATTAATTTTCCTTAAATGTTTCCGCAAATGTTAGTAACTAGAATTTATTCTGTGGGGAATAAAAAACTTGATAGAATGGGAATAGTTGAATGGCCTGTGAGCTGCTGCTGCTCTTAGCTCTGGAGAGACGTCCCAGGACATGGTCCCATCAAAGCACCACCCTTCTTCACTGCTGGAAGCAACATGAATGTCATATAGATTGACCTGGAGGAATTATGTCAACCTTTCTGCAGCTGACCTTATTAACCCTAACTTTGCAAATGTTGTAAGAATAAACAAATGGTCATTCACTTGTCATTTGACCAGTAAGCTCTGTGGACATAAGAAAAGTCCAAACCTGTGGATAATTTTGATGAGTTTATTTGAGCCAAACTGATGACATAGGCCAGGGAGCAAGATCTCAAAATCTTCTCTGCACTCACATTTTTCAGTGCTCTGTGCATGTCCATGAACCACTGTGAAAGCACCGTGAGCATTGATTTAGGGGTTAAACAAATACATTTTAGGGAGTATACAAATGCACAAAAATGGAAGCCATGAATGAGGATCACAGTATGTTTAGAAAGCTCTCTCTGTTCAAGAGAGGAGGTGCGAGAGACGAAAAAAGTTACTGCAATGATTTTGGCAGGAGATGAGCCAGAAGCTTGGATTTGGGAAGTGGGCAATTAAAACCGGAGGTGTTTGGGGTCTGACTGGATGCAGAGGGGAGTTAGGAGGAAGACCCAGGATGGGTCCCAGGTTGCAATATTAGTGATTAGGCAGGAGGTGGGTGTACTGACAGAAGTAAGAAATACAGGAGGAAAAGCAGATTTTTGAGGGGAGAGGGTCAGGTGATGTGTAGGTTTCTCCCAGATATTTGGGAGTTAGTGAGTTCAATGTCGTATGTACTGAGTGGTAGGGTGTGGAGGACAGCCACGTGGGCTGTCCACAGCTAGTAGTTGGCAGCAATGGCTGGAGCCCTCAGCCCCAAGGGGGTGGTGGGATCCCCTGGAGAACTCAAGGTGGCCTTGGGAGAATTAGCTGAGCAAGAAGAGAAGAGGGTTCTTGCAGAGGTCTGGGGAGCACTGACATCTTAGGAAGCAGGCAAGAAAGAGTTGCCTGTGGAGAAGAAAGAATAACTAGGGATAGGAAGCCAGGGCAGGTAGGGGAGAGCAGAAGTCATGAAAGAGTCACAGAGGAAACCCAACGCAGAGAGCCCAGTTGAAGTCCCTGGTGACTTTTGACAGAGTAATTCAGCAGAGTGGTGGGGACAGAAGCTAGAGGGCAGAGGGTGGAGAAAGTGCAGCTTGCACCTTGTTGGGGAGGGAGAAAGGCAGGACAGAGGGCAGAAGGATCAAGGCTGAAGAAGATTTTACTTTTTCCACTCATCTAAGCATGCTTAGACGGAAGGGAAGGAGCTGCTGGATGGCCAATTGTGCTCTCTATGTCACCCCAATTCTCAACCCAGGCATTTCTGACTCTCATCATCATCTTCATCATGTTCTGGCTCAGACTGACTCTTCCCTCAGTCCCAACTTCAGGAGAAGTTCCTGGCCTCCTTGCTTACTGACTGTTCTCCCTGTTAATGGGTGTGTGGGAGTTGGGGGTTGGACTCTTTCTGGAGACCAGCCCTCCCCCTAGGCTCCCTTCTGAATGCAGCAGGCCAAGGGTAGTGTAAGCACTGTGGCCTGGTACCCTACCAGTTAACCATCAAAACTACTGTTCCCAAAGAAGAGAAAACTTTTGGTCCTGGGGAACAAAATAAGTTGGCCTGTGGAGCCATAACAGTGGGAATTGTAACCACCCCCACCATTCATTTGATGTTGTTTCTATAAATGCTGACTCTGACTAATACATAGCTTATAAATAAACAGGATGTTTGTATAAGAATCCTCGGAAGTAACTTCAGAGGGTACAGACTCTGACTTTCAGCCATCCCAGTTCCGGGAAATTTGCTGACCTTCAAACATAGAACCAGGATGACGCACACTAGAACATCATTTGATCAGTTTTGAGATCCTTATCGAAGTGGACTGTGCTGGTCTGCACATAGAAAACTTTTCAACTCCCTCCCCTTGATGTCTTTGTTCTGCTTTGCCTCTCCCTCCTTATAAAAACCTCTGCCTGCACTGAGATGTGGAGATGGGCTTTGTGACAAGAATCCCCCAGTTCCTCAGGTGACTGGCACTTGAATACAACTTCTTTCCTTTTCCACCAGCACCTGTCTAATGAGTTTGGTTTTTGTGGCAGCAGCAGCTGAACTTGGGTTCCGGTTACAGGGCCAGGTGGTTTCCATTCACTCTACTCAGGAGAGGTAGAAAAGTGATTTGCCCCATTGGGAACAGCTCTCCACAAATGACTGATGGAAGTTAGGGGTTAAATCCTCCAGCCTTCTCACCCTTTAGTTGAGATAACTGTGAGGCCCCTGTCCTACTCTTTCCCAGAGGTCCCTAGCAGGATGAAGCTCAGTTGCTCATGGAGGTGACTTGCTCCATTACACACCTTTTATCAACTTCCTTCCCTTCCCTGCCTCATTTCCCATCCCCATGCTACAGTTTCCTGGGATCACCTTCCAAATAAATAACTTGCATGCAAATCCATCTCACACTTGGCTTTTGTTATTTATTTATTCATTGAATTTATTGGGGTGACATTGGTTAATAAAATTATATAGGTTTCAGTTATATAATTCTATAATACATCATCTATAGATTGTATTATGTATTCACCACCCCAAGTCAAGTCTCCTTCCACCACCATTTATCCTCCCTTTACTCCTTTTTACTTCCTCCCACCTCCCTTCACACTTGGATTTTGGAAGAGCCCAAGCCGAGACATTTCTTGTTTGAACAGACAGCAATTTTGTTTCCTGTGGAATTCACCCATCCTTATTCTAACCAGCTGCATCTCACAGAGCTTGCTCTCTTGTTGACTGATTGACCCAGGGTGGGAATGGTCCCAAATTGAGCTAATTGGTTATACTTCCCTTGCTCAGTTGATTGGCCCAAAGTGACAGTGTAACCCACGCTGATCTACTAAGGGTCCTTCCCTGGGACTTGTGAACACGGGACAGAGATGATAAATACAGCGAGACGTGAGGCTCTGGAGCTGCTGGTGGCCTGCTGTTTGGAAATGCTGCTCTGCTGGTTGAGACAAATGGTTCTGGGACAGAAAGGGAAACAGAAACAAGAGAGGAGCAGGTAAATATTCAGAAGGCATTTGTGTCCCCAGCTCTGTTTATCTTTGGAGCCCACTGACATTGGTTTTCTTCCCCCATGCAGGTAAGCTACCACACTGTCCCTTTGCCTGAGGCTGTTGAATTTAGGTTTCTGTCACTTGCAACCAAGGATGCTCTGTGTAACCTTTTAGCAGGTTTGGCATTTAACAGAGCCTGGTGCACAGTAGGTGTTTAATAAGTGTTTGTTGACTCACCTCCGCCTTTTGGACCCCACTTCCCTCCTTTGGGTTTTGGGTCAATATTAACTACCTTATAGGTTGTTAAAAAGATAAATGTGAAAATGGGAGAGAGGGCTTTGTTAACTATGAAGCGTCAGACCCAAGCCAAGAGCTTCATTCTGCTCAGTCAGCCGGGGAGGAGGATGAGGCACCTTGGGTGAGGGGTTCAGAGCTCTGCCTGAGTTTGTGGGTGGACAGGGCCTGATGGCAGGTGTTCAGGAAGGACTATATGAAGATGATGGTGAAGAAAGTGGAATGGGAGGAATGGCTTGGAGAGACACTTTTTCTTTTTCTTTTGAGAGAATCAATAAGAAGGGCAGAGAAGGGAATTAAAGTTTATTGACTCTGTTATGAGCATGAACTAGCCCAACTCCTTGCATACATCAGAGTACAAACTGGGGACCTGGAGGCAAATGTTTTGTTTGGCCTTCATGATGCTAAAGGAAACATTTCAATTAATTGCCAACATACACAAATCTGGAGATTCCACATGAAAACATGGATTGGGGCTGCACTCAAAAATAATAGAAAGTTCTGGCAACACAGGACCTATATTCTCCGTGGCATCAATGGCTGGAGTGACGATCATCTGCCCCCTCTTGGTGGGGCATCCACTCTCTAGTTTGCTACAGACCTCACCAGGCCCCTTCACATGATACTAGCCCAACTCTTAGTCATTTGAGATTGTAACCCTGGACATTCTCAACCAACCTTCCTGAACAGCCTTGCAAGGTGGGTACACTTAGCCCCATTTTACAGATGATAACACTGAGGGTCAGGGGTGCAGCAATCTGCTCCAGGTCACACAGGGAATAATGGAGCTGGGGTTGTAGTCTTTCTGACCCCACAGCCCGTTCTCTTGTCACAGCATGGGGACTGCATGTGGGGGAGTAGGAGGAGGCGGAGGGGTTTTATCGGTGATGGGAAGTGAGGGTGCCACGGATAGAGGCAGGGAGATTTGAGGGGAAGATGATGCAGTCAGACTGGGACATTGCCAGTTTGAAGGAACCACAGGCTGTCCAGGCAAAGGCGTCCGCTCCTGGCTAACTTTCAGGACATGGAAGTTGGGCCTCGTAGGCTGAGGTAGACGGAGAAATGAATGGTTGCGGCTGATTAGCCAGGGAGAGAGGCAAGAATGATGTCAGCATCTTACTGAGAGCCTGGAGGCAGTTGCTTCAGGAGATCAGGGTGGGGCAGGGGAGGAGGAGGAGCATGGGGATGGGGGAAGCAGGTCTGGTTCATTTAATCCCAACATCAATGCAATGAGGGGATTGTGTGTCCAGGCTTGGAGGTATTGGGTTTGAGGGCCTGTGGGATGTACCCGGGGAGATGTCCCAGGGAGAGCTGGCAGAACAAGGCTGGAGAACAGGTGAGAGCTCCTGGCTGGAGACAATGGTCGAGGGGAAGCTCTGATGTCCAGGACAGACAGGATCCAGGCTGGGGATCAGGGCCTTAGTACTGGTGCAGGCTGGAGACATGCCTCCCACTCACTCTCTCTGACCTTCCACAAGGAGCATGGGGATGGGGGATGCTCACCCCTCCTCACCCAGCAGGCCCTTCCATAATCGGCTTCCCTGGGGATGTTCGAGCGAAATGAATGAGAGTGAGGCAGGCAGGGAAGGAGGGAGGGAGAACTGGTTATCGCTTCCCCTCTGCTCCAAGTGGATAATTACACAGCTCTCTTAGTCCCAGGACTGGGCCAGGTGGCAATCCATAAAGACAGCCTCTCAAAATTAATGGGACTCCAAGGGGTGTGGGATGAGGGAGAGCCGGGGCTCGGAGGCTGAGGCAAGATGAGGTAGAGACAGGAAGATACTGTCTGACAGAAAGAGCCTGAGACGCAGGGTCTGAAACCGGGCTGGGGAGAGATGGAGGGAAAGAGCAAGGAAACTGAAGCCCAGAGAAGTGAAGTCACCTGCTCAAAGTCACACAGTGGTGAAGCTGGCATTCGGCCCCTGTCTGCCTCGGGAGCACATGACCTTGACTCACTCAGTGGTTCGGCCTCGGTCTTCACTGAGAAGTCTGCGGGAAATGGGCCTGCAGTGAACCCCGAGCCAGTGCCTGGGGAAGAGCACTGACTTCTGGAGAGGGGGAAGGAGGAACTGGGACCAAGCACTGCGTGTCCTTCAAGGCTCAGCTCAGACTGGGACCTCACCCCCACCGAAACCAAAGTCTTCTCCGCCCTACCAGCAAGCATTCCTTCCTCATGTAGATCTTGTGGAAGGGTAATTGCTCTCCCCCAGGCCATGAGCCCTGAGAGCAGGGCTGGGACTGCAACAGCTCTAATTCTGGCAGCATCTCTAATTCAGAATTCAGTTCAGCAGGAGGACAGGGGTGGGGAGAAAACCACCAGAAGTATCCTGGTGATCTCTACCATTTACCTGACACCTATTATGTGCTGGCAGCTTTCCTAAGCTGCTTCACATACAGCATTGATTTGAATCCTCACCAAACTCCACTTCCTGGAGTAACAGTCTGAGGCTCAGAGAGGTTAGGTAACTTGCCCAAGGTCACACAGTGTGTTCTAGCCAGAGCTGCTCTGGTAGCCAGATGGGAGACTTTTTCAGCTTGCCCCACACAGGGGCTTATGGTAGGTCCAGCAGAGTCCCAGTCTCTGAGGGCAGGGGCTGCTGGACTACCAGGCCTCCAGCAGCTTGGAACTCGAGAGATGGCAGGATGGAGGTTGTTTCCAAGCCCCTTTCCAAGCTTCTTGGTCACATCTTGGCTCTTGGTTGCATTGCTGCTCTGTCCTCTCTGACACCTGGCTTAAGGCTGGTCTTTCCCTGGTACTTTGTGGTGATGCTCAGCTTCTCCTTTGGCCTCTGTGCCCAGTGCTCCCAGTCTAGCTGAAGGAACAGCTGACTGGCCCCGCTCCTCCTCTGTGGACTGGCCACCCTTGGGTCCAGGTGGCTGTGGTCTGGAAGGGCAGGGCATGCTGGCCAGTATGGCTCAGTCTGCGCTCTGCTGACAGATTCGAATCCCACTTCTTCCCTGTGCGACCTTGGGCAAGTCACTTCACCTTTCTGCACTCTCAATTCATCTTTGGAGGTAATCATGGTACCCTCCTCATGGGGTTGCGGTGAGGTCTGCGTGCACGGAGAGGTCTTAGGATGGTGCCCGGCACAGAGGAAGCTCCCTCCTCCTACTGATTATTAGTGTTGTTGTTACATTGTAGTGTGTTTGTGTGGAGGGGCAGCGAGTGAATGGCCGTGTCTGCTCCACCCAGCCATCCGCAGACTCTCGACTCCAGCACTGCCGCTCCTAACCTGTCTGGGATCCCCTGTGAAGGACTCCTCCTAAGGAAAGGGAGGGTTCAGGCTTCAGGATACGGGAGTGTGTGTGTGTGTGTGTGTGTGTGTGTGTGTGTGTGTGTGCATGCGTGCGTGCGTGTGTGCAAGGTAATTCTGACCCTCCCCCACCACGGGGGCTGAGACCTTGGGCTGTGGCTCTGCTTTGGCCCTTCCGCCCTCGGTGCCTCAGCGGAGCACAGCGGATGTGTGGGCGATCGGTGGGCTTTTAGTGGAGAGGAGGGGCTTTGTCTTCCAGGACTTCAGGAGACTCTTGCTGGATCTGGGCCAGTTAGCAAGTGGGTGGTGGGAACGGAAGGCAGTGATTTCAGGGGAGAGCTGCAAACCATGAAATCCTTCTCCCACCCCCATCTGTGGAACTCTTTCTCCCAGCTCCCAGTCCCACCCAGAAGCCTCTCTGGGTCGGCAGCTGCTGGGTACTGTTGGTGGAGATCGGGGCAGGAGGAGACTGAGGCAGCTGCTGAGAGGATGGCTCAGGCCTTCCAATGTCGGTCCAGGCAGGATGTGGAAGGAGGAGGAGGCCTCGAGGAAGCTTTGTGTCAGATACTGTTCGTTTAATCCCAGCATCAGTGCAAGGGGGAGCTGTGACAATCATCACACCCTTTTTACAGATGAAGAAACTGAGGCCTAAAGAGGTTAAGTAACTTTTTTCTGTTCGTTTTGAACATGCCAAGGTTACTTCTATCCAAAGGCATTTGCATTTGCTCTTTCCTGTCTGCAAATCTCCACAAGGACATTAGGGTTAGGGTCAAGGTCAGGGTCAGGATCAGGGTCTTGCTGTGTAACAAATCACCTAGTAGCTTAAAATAACAAACCTTTGTTATCTCAAAGACTTCGTGAGTCAGGAATTCGAGAGCTTCGTGGACACATTACGACTTTCTTGGGACCTAGGTACTTTTGCCTTTGTTAGCCTCTCCCTTCTTTAAAAAAATTTTTTTTTTCTTTATTGATTTTTTTAGAGAGAGAGGAAAGATGGGGGAGAGAGAACATTGATTGGCCGCCTCCCACATGCCACCCACTGGGGAGTTAGCCCACAACCTGGGCATGTGCCCTGACCGGGAATCGAACTGGTGACCTCCTGGTGCATGGGTCCACGCTCAGCCACTGATCCACACTGGCTGCGTATGCCCCCTCCTTCTTAAACGAATATTAAAAATTATATTTTACGGTTGTGTTCATATAAAGATGGCTATATTAATATTTCACTAAAAGGTTTTCTTTGACCTAAAATTTCTTTCTCCTAATTTTAACAGAAATTAAAACAGTTTTGTGGGTCCTAAAAGTATTGTGGGCCCTGGGCAGTGTGCCAACTGTGTCTAGTGGATGAATTGGTCCTGAGCGGCTTAGCCAGGTAGTCTTGGCTCAGGGTCTCTCCTGCAGCTGCAGGCAGGGTGTTGGCAGGGGCTCTGTCAGACAAAGCCTGCCCAAGGAGAGCTAAATAGACACCTCTCCAAACAGGACATACAAATGGCCAAGAGACATATGAAGAAATGCTCAACGTCACTAATCGTCAGAGAGATGCAAATTAAAACAACAATGAGGTGTCACCTCACACCTGTCAGAATGGCCGCCATCAACAAAGCATCAAACAACAAGTGTTGACGAGGGTGTGGAGAAAAGGGGACTCTAGTACACTGCTGGTGGGAATGCAGACTGGTGCAGCCACTGTGGAAAACACTATGGTGTTTCCTCAAAAAATTAAAAATTGAATTGCCATTTGACCCAGTGATCCCACTCCTAGGAATATACCCTAAGAAGCCTGAAACACCAATCAGAAAGAATATATGTATCCCTATGTTCATAGCAGCACTATTTACAATTGGTAAGATCTGGAAACAGCCCAGTGTCCATCAATAGATGAGTGGATAAAAAAGCAGTGGTACGTATACACAATGGAGTACTATGCAGCTGTAAGAAAGAAAGATCTCTTATTCTTTGAGACGACATGGAGGGACCTGGAGAGTATTATCCTAAGCGAAACAAGCCAAGCAGAGAAAGACAAATATCACATGATCTCACTTATTTGTGGAATATAATGAACATAACAGTCTGAGGAACAGGGTAGACCCAGAGACATAGAAGTAGGGTACAGACTGACAACCCTCAGAAGAGGGGGTGGGGGGAGGGAAGAGATAAACCACAGAACTTATATGCATGTATGCATAACTGATGGACATGGACAACAAAGCTGGGGACGGGGTGGGGGGATGGGGAGGAGGGTGTCAATGAGGAAAAAAGGAGAAACATCTGTAACAAAAATAAATCAATAAAAAAACAAAAACCAAAAAACCCCACAAAGGCCTGCCCCGAGACTGGAGGACCCACTCCCACGGAGGGGCATTCACACGGCTGTCGGCAGGGGGCCTCAGCTCCCAGCCACGTGGACCTCTCTGCGGGCTGCTCGAATGTGCTCACGACACGGCAGCTGGCCCCTAGAGTGAGTGATCCACAGGAGAGACAGAGTCAGGAGGAATCCACGATGCCTTTTATGCCCTATCTTGGAAGTCACACGTGGCCAACAGACCATTACTTCTGTCATATTCTTTTTGATAGACGCGAGTCACTACGTACAGCCTGCGCTCAGGGACTTATGGGGAGGGAAATTAGATTCTACTTTTTGAAGGCAGTGGACATATTTTTATTTTATTTATTTATTTAAATACGTGTTTATTGATTTTTAGAGAGAGAGGAAGGGAGAGGGAGAGAGATATAGAAATGTTGATGTGAGAGAGAAACATCGATCAGCTGTCTCCTGCACACCCCCTACTGGGATCGAGCCCGCAACCCAGGCATGTGCCCTGGCCCGGAATCAAACTGGCAACCTTTCGGTGCACGGAACGATGCCCAACCAACTGAGCCACACCGGCCAGGGCAGCAGTGAACATATTTTAAAACAATTGGTGGATGTATTTTAAAACTCTCACACCTGGCTCAGAGAGGCCACCCTGACCACCAGTCTCTCTCCCCGCTGCCATCCTCCCCGTGCTGACACACCACTCAGTGCGTCACCACCTGAAACTACCTTGTTCACTTGTCTGCTTGTTCGTCTGCCCAACTAGAAGGTGAGCTCCCTGAGATGGGGATCTTGTTTGTCTGTTCCCTGCTATTGCCCGAGGGTCTAACGCAGAGCCAGGCACCTACGAGTCTCTCAGTGAGTATTCGGTGAATGAATGAATGAGCGAACAAATGTGGCGGTGATGGTGGGAGAAGCAGGAACCACTTCAGGCAGGTGGTAGAGGGGCCTACATGGAGAGGCTGAAGCTGTCCTGGAGGTACACGTCTTTGGATGGTTCCCCAAAACCCAGGGGTTTTGGAAGAGGAGGGGAGAGTGGCAAGGTGATGACAGGCTGCAGAGGCTGTCTGGCCAGAGGGCATGGGACGACTTTGTGGGCGGGAGCCTCAGATTATAGGGTCTAGCAGGGGAGCCAGATTTAGGAACAGGTAAATTACAAAGTAGTAGGACACATGCAGAATAGAAGGGTGTTTAGGACTCATTAGTTGGATCCTAACACTGTCACTGCAGACTGCGGCCCTTGCTCTTGCCGCCCCTCGCCTTTGACTGAGCCTTGCTCACCACTGAGTCCCAGGAAGATGGGGTCCACCCCTGGGTTGCTGCAACACTAGCTCACCTGCCTGTACTGCTCCATGAAGCCTCTGGGAGGCAGCAGAGGCCCAGGCTTGGCTGTAGCTTCCAGCTCCTACAGCCTGTGCCGTCGCCCAGATGCCCAGAAGCATTCCCTGCTGCCAGCTGCAGCTCGGCTGGTCCTGGGTCGGGTGGAGGGGCACTCAGGCTAAAGATTTTGGGTGTCTACAAGTCTGCTTTCTGTAAGATGAGACGGGAGTGCTTGGGTAGTGGTGCAGAACTTGTCCGACTTGCATAAGGGAACTTGGACTTGACCTAAGAGCAATGGGACGTTTACTGAAGTGTTTGAAGCACGGAAGCAACACCCTCAGATCTGTGGTTTTAAAATTTCTCCTTTATTGATTTTAGAGAGAGCGGAAGGGAGAGGGAGAGAGAGATAGAAACATCAATGAGAGAGAACATTGATTGGCCGCCTCCTGCATGCCCCCCACTGGGGATTTGGCCCACAACCTGGGCATGTGTTCTGACCAGGAATCGAACCGGCGACCTCTTTCTGCATGGGTTGATGCTCAACCACTGAGCCATACTGGTCAGACGCAGATCTGTGGTTTTAGAAAGGTCACTCTGGCTCTAGGCGGGCAAAGAGCAGGGTCTGCGAGGAATCAGCCAGGCCGCTAGGCAGATGGTGGGAGGCTCCCTGGGGAACAGCACGGTGGGGGTGGGGGTGGTGCTGGACCCCCACGAGCACGCCCCTGCTGTGGCGGCAGAGGGCTCAGGACACGGGAGGCCGGAAGCCTCTCGCTGCACACGGACTGGCTTGTCAGGAAGGGTGTCAGGGCTGCAAACCAGGACCTGAGGCCAGGGACCCACAACTGAAGCACAGGTGGGACGTTGACCTTGGCACCAGGTGGAATCTCTGCCCAGACCTAGCTCAGAAGGGCAGCTGGCGTTGAGGTGCCTAAAGGCTGTTTTCCCTGCCCGTGCACCCCAAAAGTGCTGTTGTCAGACATCAGGGAAGATGTGGGGAAACCCTAGAAGATTCATTTGGGCTTGACTCTGATCTAGAGTTGATCACAGTCTCAAGTTTTCCTACACAGGGCTGAATCCATGTGTGCCACCGGCCCTCACCCACCCGACTCCAGGTGTTCCTTCAGGGCCAGTGTGATCACAGGTGGCCTTGTGCAGGGGAACTGCAGCTGGGCTCAGGCTGACCGAGCACCTGGCTGCCTCCCAGGGCTCAGGGAGGCGGCTGCTCCTGCCTCCAGCCTGCAGGCTCTCGCTGTCGGGGATGAAGGATTCATCTCCGAGCTCTGCAAAGGTCTGGGGTTTGTCTCCTTGCTCTCTTCACACGGGCTGTTGCCTGTGTCTGGAACGTTCTCCCGCTGCTTGCTTTTACCTGGCCAACTCCTATTCATCTTCTGTGTCTCAGTTTAAATATCACTTCCTTGGAAATAATTTTAATTCTCCAATTATTCTTGCTCAGTGCATCCTTTGCTTTTCCTACAGTGCATTTATTACCTTATTATACTTTTATGTGTGTGTGTGAACATCTTAATCCCTTGAGTAGACTGGAAGTTCCCCGGAGGGAGGGAACATCTGTCTTTTACTTATTATTCTATCCCCAGACTCGAGCCCCATCCTGGGACACTGTAGGCATTCCAGAAAGAATTGTTGAATGAGCGAATGAAAGAAGGCAGGAAGGAATGCATTATGGATGCCCCTGGGGACACCCTAGGTGTGTTGAGAATTCATAAAGCCACGGAGTAAACCTAGCATCTACCTGGGTCATCAAATTTACCCGATGGTAAGGAATTAGAAGCCCCATTTACTTAGTAATTAAATATTTTACATTACAAAAATAATACATCTTCCTTGTCAAAATTCAATCCAAAGGCATTATTTTTTATTGAAACAATCCCTGACATGTTATGGAGTAGAATGTAAAGTTAACGAGAAAATATGAGGCTTCAGAGACATTTGGAGCTTCAGAGGAGCCTGTGGTCCGGGCCGCTGCAGGCCGGGGGTCACCCCCACGGATGGGGCATTGCCGTGGCCGAGTCTGAGAAACTGTTGTCAGTGACTGTGCTGCTGTCGGTGTTGTGGCTGCAGAGCACCGAGCGCCGACTCCCGGGGAGCCTGTGTCTGCCTGGACTCCGGGGACCTTGCATAGCCTGAAATGCCGCCAGGTTCCGGGCAGGGCCTGGGGAAGAGTGTTTATGTGGGGTGGGGATGTAGGGAGCCATCCTGGGGGTTTTCAGGAAGGAAACCTCCCTGCTGGGCAGATAGAAATCTTGCAAGCAGCCCGAGGAAGAGAGTTCACCTACCGGGAGGGGTCCTGTACCAGGTCAGCTGTTTCCAAGGTGCAGAGCTGGCTGCCCAGGCTGGGCCTTCAGAACTGCGGAGAACTGGGGTAGAGTGGGAGGGGGCCACGGGGCTGGCTGGAGTGGGCAACACGGAGCCAGTGTGGCAGACCAGGAGTCAGTGAGCCATGGGGAATGGCAGTGTCACACGCACAATGTATAGCATGGAGTGGGATAAAGAACGTGGGCCACAGGTCCGGGCTCAAATCCTGGCTCTGCCACTTTTCCTTGTGTGATTTTGGTCAAGCCCTTTCCCTCTCCGAGTCTCAGTTTCTCCACCTATAAAAGGGGGGATCCTGGTTGCCATCTTCAAGGGGGTTAGGAGAGTTCTATTAGGACTTCGGTCTTTGCACATTAGAATCACCTGAGTAGTGTTTAAAAAATACTGATGCCTGGGCTTCAGCCCAGATCAATTGAGTCAGAATCTCTGGGAGGAGTTCCCAGCACGTAGGATGCTTTAAAAGCGCCAGGTGCCTCTCTGTGCAGCCGGAGGGGAGCGCCCTGTAGCAGGTGGTTCTGCCACGGCCCTGCGAAGTCTCCAGCAGAGGAAGCAGTGACTGTTTCCCAATTAATCCACAGCAGTCTTCCCGGGCTTCGTGGTCAGTCAACAGGCTGCTTTGTGCTTCTAATTAGGCAGCTCTTCTTTTCTTAGCTGTCCTCTCTGCGTTTGCTTCGGAGCTGCTGGGGACAAGGGGCAGAAATGAAGTGCTGTCATGGGGATACAGCTGCTTCCTGTCCAGCAGCCTTGGGTGTGACAGGCAGACGTGGACCTACAGGGAGAATGACACAGGGAGAGACAAGGCCCAGAGCAAGGGCCCCCCTTCCATCCCTACCTCCCAAGAAAGCCAGAAAAAGAGATTGTGGCTTAATGCTTGAACTTGATCTGCAGAAGCTCCTGGCCACCTGGAGGGGCTTATACAAATACAGTGCTGGGTCCTACTTCCAGAGTTTCGGATTCAGTCTGTGTGGGGTATTAATAAAAACACACAAAACAACAAAACTCAATGACGCTTGTTAAAGCACCGTAAGGAAGACTTGATCCAGGGGAGGGATGGCTATCACGCTAGGTATAAGGACCACTGTGACGGGATTTTGCAGTGAGGGAAAGAGATTGGGCTCAACTCTGAATACAGTGTGGCCAAGTGGGAACTTGCAGGTAAGGAGCAGGGCAGGTGTCAGTGGATGGAAAGTCAGAGAGGAAGCTTCGGGGGAAAGCGGGGACGGGGTTCTGGCTAAACCCGCCTAGTGGGATTCTTCTTGCTGAAGGCAGGCTGGGCGATCAGACATCACTTGGGGATGGTGGAGAATGAGGAACTGATTGGATATCGAGGGTGCTCAGATGGGTGGGGCATTGTGGCTGAACTGACAGTAGGATTCTTGCTAAAACTGGACAACGTGAGGTGAACGTGGACATCGAGGCCTAGACGCCAAAGAGCTCCGAGGAGCCTGGGTGGAATTTGGTTGAGAAGAACCTTTGTTGGGGTGGGGTCAAGAATGTGCCTTCTACCAAATTCCCAAAGAAATGCTACTGGCCCCAGGGCTACACTCTGAGAACTGCTGACTCAGAGAGAGGCCCAGCGAGAAGTCGAGCATACAGACAGACAGAATCTGAGAGAGAGAGAAACCCAGATGCTGAGAGAGAGAGAGAGAGAGAGAGAGAGAGAGATAGGTCCAGACTATTTTCTGTATCTATGAGCTGTCAGAGGGGAGGGGGTTTGGGGGACTGAGGGTGCTGGGTGAAAATCTGAAGGGATTAAACAGCACCCCCCCCAAACTCGTAGACACAGACAGCAGTGAGGTGATCAGCAGAGGGAAGGGAAGGGGGTGGAAGAGGGTAAGGGGGCATAGGTGGTGGTGGAAGGAGGCTTGACTTTGGATGGTGATCACACAATACAATGTACAGATGACGTATTATAGAATTGTACACCTGAAACCTATATAATTTTATTAACCGATGTCACCCCAATAAATTCAATAGAAATTAAAAAAGAAAAGAAAATAGAAACAGGCGTAGAGAAGTGACAGAGAGCCCCCCGGACATGCTCTGGGGCAGAGGTACGGAGGGGCCAAGAGACCCAGACACACGTAAGCAGAGTCAGGTAGAGACAAGGACCCCAATACACGATCTAGGGAGGAGACCCCTTCCTTGGCCCCTCGCCCCAGGTTGAGCAGTGACAGATACCTCAGGAAAGAGAAAGACTGCACCCCAAAAGACAGGCAGACAACCAAAATGCAGAGAAAGGGGGACCAAGGGGAGGACCCAGAGAAGGTGGCAGTTCAGAGTGAACAAGTGCCAGGGTCAATGGACCAGGACCTGGGGCGAGCCCCTCCAGGGCATGTCAGCTTGCACCAGATTGTTGCAGATGTAGGTGGGTGGCCAGTTGTAAAACCTTTGATGTCTAAATCGGCTGTGGTGGGAGTGTTCATCCCATGTCATGACCCTTGGGAGCCCAGTGTGAGTGCATTGTAAACAATGGCTCCTCTTCTCTGTTTTGGGTTTGCTGGGATGGGTTTGCTCTTCCACTCAAAGGTCGGTTCCTGTGCCCTCCTCCAGGAAGCCTTCCTGACTGCACTGTCCATAGGGCTCTTGTCTCCTGCTGAGTTCTGTGGCTCCAGCTTTTTGGGCTTTGGCACCCTGTTTCCAGTGTCACTCCAGGTTAAGTGTGGCTCCCTTTCTGGCCCTCAGTGTCCCGTGTGTGAAACGTGGGTGTGGGTTGGCTGAATAAACCCTAGGGCCCTTCCCGTTTGAAATAATTTGTTTTACCCTTTTTTGAATCATGTTCCCTGTCCTTAAAACTTTCTTGAGTGAGGCCCCTCAGAATATATTTATTTATAAAATATACACATCGCAAGACATACTTAAATACAAATTAGAAGAGATGAGATAAAAATACAAAAAGAAGTGACACTATGTATATAGTTTTTCTCTCCTGGGAGACCTCTGTGCTAGTTTGCGAGCTCCCGAAGCCGTCTCTGTCTCATATAGCTCACACAGGACTTCCTCGGCCCTGGGGAGGCTGTGATGTGATTTTTTTGGATAGTAACAGTCAACAGAATATTTACTCAGCGCTCACTGTGAGCTAGGCGCCATGCTAAGCGCTCTCCATGAATTAACTCCTGGAAGCCCCATCACAGCTCTGAGGTGGGTCCCATCACTGCCTCTACTTCCCAGGGTGGGGAGACTCCGGCACAGAGATGGCGAATAATGAGACATTATCACACAGCCAGTAAATGGCACTGTGGGGATTTGAACCCTGGTCTGGCCACCAAACTCCCAGGTGATGGAGGGTGTTTCTGCCTCTGAGGCCTGGCCCTTGAGCTACGTGCTTCCAGAAGGTGGAGGCCAAGCCATCTGTTTTCATGAGAACTGTTGCTAATACTGCTAACTATTCTCAGAGAACTTCCCCTAGCCTGTGCCAGGAGCTGTGCCCACCTAATCTCATTTTCTCTTTCCTTAGGCCCCTTGAAGCTAGAAGACTATTCTTTTCTTTGTAAATGTTTTTTATTGATTTCAGAGAGAGGATGAAAGAGAGAGAGAGAGAGAGAGAGAGGTATCGATGAGAGAGCAACACCCATCGACTGCCTCCTGCAGGCCCCCCACTGGGGATCGAGCCACAACCTGGGCATGTGCCCTGACTTGGAATGGAACTGGCAACCTCTTGGTGCATGGGAGGACACTCAGCCAACTGAGCCACACTGGCTGGGCAGTATGACTATTCTTAAGGAGCCTGGCCCTGGCAGGAGTGCCCTCCCTGGGCCTGGCTGGGGCACTTTCCTGTTGCCCTGGCTGAGCCGCAAGGCACAATTCATCCATAAACACATTAAGAGATGCATCAAGTTGCCCTAGAAACTAGACTCTAGTTAAGTGCCTGAAAAGTAATTATAAACTCCAGAATATTTTTCAGCCGAGCAGGTGGCTGGAAAATTAGAAATCTATTTCTGAGACACCTTCTGCTTTCCAGAAAGGCTGAGGTTACGTTTCAGGCAGGGCTGAGCACTGGTGGACTCCGTGGAGTGTGCGCGTGGACATGAGTGTGTGTGTTCGCGTGTGCGGACTGGGGGCGGTGGTGAGGGGGAGATGCCAGTCTGGGGGCGTAGCGGTGGCACCCGCCCTCCCTTGGCGCTCCCTGCAGTGCAGATGTGGCAAACTGCCTTCTCTCTGGTGTTACACCGAGAGCTGGGTTGCTAGGACACCGGAGCTGAGGAGATGCCAGCTGATTTGCCAAACAATTTTTCTTCCAATTAGAAATAATTAGACAAAGGGAGAAACTGTGCCCTTGGATGGTGGCAAACAGGCTTGGAGCTCAGGGTCCCCGAGGAGCCATCAGGGCTCCGTGGCTGAAGACAGCCAGGAGTGTCGTCCCTGAGCTGGAGCCTCTCTCTGGCCCCGGAGGGAGAAAGAGAACTCACATTTATTAAGTGTCTAGCACACAGAGGGGTCATGCCCACTGTCTTACAGCACGATCCTCTTTCATGCTCACGATGAGCCAGGGCTCCTCAGGGCGTGCCAGCCACGCTGGGCTCCTCTGGTCCCCACACTCCTTGGGGTCCTTGCATGTGATCATCCCTCTGCCCAGACACTCTTTTATTTTTATTGATGTTAGAGAGAGAGAGGAAGGGAGAGGGAGAGATAGAAACATGGATGAGAGAGAACATCGATGGGCCACCTCCTGTTGCCCCCACTGGGGATTTGGCTCACAACCTGGGCATGTGCCCTGACCGGGAATCGAACTGGTGACCTCTTGGTGCATGGGTCGATGCTCGACCACTGAGCCACACTGGCCGGGCTGCCCAGACACTCTTGCTCCTCCTCTCTGCAGGGTCAGCTTCCCCTCCCCTGCTTTTCCCCCTCGGCCCCTTGTTAATTTCCTTCAGGGCGCTCATTCAGGCTGGGAATTATTTTGTCTGTTCTCTTGTTTTCTCATGTCTTCTAGGCCAGAGTGCCAGATTCATGAGGACAGGGGACAGTGTGTGTCTCACTCATGGCACATAAAAGACTCTCTCTATCTGTTTGTTGAATGAATGAGGATCTCTGTATGACTGAAAGGACGCCCAGGCTAAGTGAATGTAAGGTTCTTCCCTAAGGTCTGCAGCTAGAAGTGGTAGAGTCAGGCCTTGGCCTCCTATTGACCTCACTCCGGAGCTGCTTTATTTCCCGCGGCTTCATGCTGCCTGGGTCCGTGCCCCTTTCCAGAGAGGCTGGCTGCATCTCAGGCTTCTCCCCTCATAAGAGGGAAGGTCTCAGGGTCTCCTGCCATCCTTAGATTTGGGGATGCTAAATGATGGCTGTGTGGCAGTGTAGGGTAGTTGTCCCTGGAGTCACCTTGTCTGGGTTCAAATTCCAGGTCTGCCAATTACTAGCTTTGTGACTCTGGGCTTCAGTGTTCCCATCTGGGATATGGGGATGTCAACAGAACCTATTTCATAAGGCTAGTGTGAGGGTATAATGAGATAATAATGTAGAAATTTATAGTGGTGACTGGCACACAGAAAGTGCCTCCTATAATCTGAGTTTTAGAAGAAGCAGGGGTGACAAAGTGCTCACCTGTGTGTCTGTGACACATCAGGGGCCAGATCACGCAGCCCTTTGGGTCCCTGGTGTAAATTATTCACCCTGACATCTGAGCCCCCAAATTCTTAACAGCTCCATTCTTGGGAGGTGAGAGAGGCTAACGGATGTGGAAGAGCCTAGTGCAGTGCCTGGCGCACAGTAGGTGTTCAGTAAATGACAGTTGAGCCCCTCCTGAGATAGCCAGGCTGAATATCCAACTGACTGTTGAAACTCTCCACCTGGGGGTGCCATGGACCCTCCAATGCAACAATAAAAATAGTTACTGAGCAGTGCTATGTCTCAGGCATTGGATTATTCCTATAAATCATTTTGCATTTGATTGTAAGCTCCAGGGAGGTAGAGTTATTTGTAGTCTTTTTAAAGAACATAGTTGGCATTCAATATACATTTGTTGAATAAATGAATGAGCTCATTTAATCTTCCCAATAACTTTATAGGATAGATATTATTATCCCCATTTTATGGAAACTAAGGTAAGTAAGGATATGTTACCCTTTCACAAGTTAGCAATGACCAGGGCCTGTGCTTTGAACTGCCATGCTCTGTTGCTCCCCAAACACTTTTGGTCTAAAATTAACCCTTTGTTCTCTCTTCCCCTTCTCTCTCCCATCACTGCTAAAAACAATGAAAAAGTGAACAAAAACCGAGCCCCGTGTCCCCTCCTATTTCCTGCCTCAATGAATGGTCTCATTGCAATAAAATGGTCTCATTGCTCCCACAGTTGTCCCTCTCCACTCAGCAGTGAGTGATATTAAAAAACAAGACTGCTATCAGGTTATGTCACTTCCCTTCTCCAAAGGTTCCCCATCACCTTGGAATACTGTCTAAACTCATTAGTATGACCTACAGGCTTTGTATGATCTGGTAGCTGCCTTCCTTTATGACCTCATCTACCATTCTCCTCTTTGTTAACCTGCTCACTCTTCTCCAGCCACACTTCTGTCCTCAGGCTTTCCAAGGTCATTCCCACCTCAGGGCTTTTATAGCTACAGTGACTTTGGTATATGTGGGTGGATTAAAGATGACCACAGATTATTTGTCCCTCTTCTCACTGAGAGATGGAGTCTATTTCTCTGCCCTCTTGACCTGGAGCTGGCTTATGATTGCTTTGACAATAAAATGTGATAGAAATGACACTTTCAGTTTTGAACTGGCAGCTTCTGATTCCTTCCTTTTGGAACTCATACTGTGAGGAAGCCTGAGCAGCCTTGTGGAGGTCGATGTGGAGGTTAGTTTTCACACCTAGTCAGCAGCCCCCGATGAGCTCTGAGCTGACAGCTAGATCAACTTGCTAGGTGGTATGGGTGAACTCTATTGAAGTATATCCTCCAGCCCCAGTTGGGCCATCCCAACTTCATCTCTACATGAAGCAGAGTTCCCACCGAGTTCTGCCAATATTGCAAAGTTGGGAGCAAATAGATGGTGTTGTTTTAAGTCATAAAGTTTTGGGGTGGTTGCTTACGGAGCAAAGGTTAAACCATTCAGTCCAAGTTGCTCTTCTCCCAGATCTTTACCTGGCTAGCTCTTCATCATTCTAGCCACCTCCTCAGAGAGGTTTTCCCTGACCACTCAACTCATAACTTTCTATCTTGTCACCCTTTCTTATTTTCTTCGTGTACTTTTGACTATTTGAAATCATCCTGTTTACTCCTTCGTTATCTGTCATTTCCAACTAGAACGAGAAGCTCTAGGAGAGAGGACTTTGTTTCCTTCTCAGTGCCCAGACCAGTGCACACAGTAGGCCTTCAACAAATCTGTGTTCATTACTCACCCTCATATCTGTTATGGACTCTGTATTAGTTTCATGTTGTTGTTGTGACAAATTATCCCAAACTCTGTGGCTTAAAACAACAAGCTTATTATCTTACAGTTCTAGAGGTCAGAAGTCTGAAAGGGTAAGCGTGCTGTATTCTTTCTGGAGGCTTCAGGGGAGAGTCTGTTTCCTTGCCTGTTCTAGCTTCTGTGGGCTTCCGCGTTCCCTGGCTTGTGGCCTTGCATCATTCTAACCTCCCCATCATCGCATCTTCCCTTCTTCTTTGGCTCTGACCCCCCTGCCTCCCTCTTATAAGGATCCTTATGATTGCATTGGGCCCACCTAGATAGTCCAGGAACATCTCCTCACCTCAAGATCCTTGACTTAATCACACCTGAAAAGTCTCTTTTGCCTTGTAAGGTAATAGTCGCAAATCCCAGGGATTAAAATGTGGGCATCTTTGGGGGCTGTTATGCCGTCTACCACTGGCCTGATGCCCATCTGTCTTTTTCAATGATTTATTTTTCTTTCTACGTTCTCCCTTCGCCCCACCCCACTGCCCCACACCCCTGACCCCAGGCTTTACAATATTGAGGGGCTGCCTCAGTGGACAGGCCCTGGGTTCTCTTCCTAAACAGCCTTTGAGTGACAAGGGGATTCTAAGACTTTTTAGAATGGAATATTCTGGTGTTCTGGTACATTGCATTGTTGTTAAGTACTGAAAGGCAGGCAAGTTTTGTTAGTATACCAATATTATTTCAGTATTTAAAATAGTCTGAATCACGGATGTCTGAAACCTACCCAGAGAGTTATATGCCACGTTAAGATTCCAGCTGAACAAAGGTGCATTCATTCGGAAAGTGTTTTAAGCACCTCTCGGCCCTCTGTGAGATCCATTCAAGATCTCTTATTGCAGGTTTAATTCCCACATCCTAGATGAGTGGCTGAGCATTTTCCCCATATTTTGGTTACTTGTATTTTCTCCAGAGCCACTTTGGGTGTCTGATGGAATCCGCCTAGAATCAGAGGAGGGGAATGGCGATGGTTGGGTGCAGAGGACTTTAAAGAAAATGGGAAGGTTTGCTAAGGGGACGGAGGGGACAAGGGAGGGAAGGGTGTAGGGAGGGTCCCCAGACCCAGTTCTTAGTCCTCCTCCACTCTTTCACCAGTTTGTTTAGCAAACTCACACAGACCGTAACATGCCCCAGGCTCCGCTCTCAGCACTTCATAAATCTTACCTAAGTTACTCCCCGAACAACCCACGAAAGTAGGTACTGTCATTCTCCCTGCTTCACAGACAAGGGCATAGAGAGGATGAAGAACTTTGTCAAGGTCACCCGCCGTGGAGGAGCAGACGGGGGCTGGAGCGGGCATTTGGGCCTCACCGTCCATAAATTTACTGCTGCACAATGCTGTGTTTTGCCTGATGACTGAATTCCCTCTCCTCTCCCCTCTTTCCTCCCGAGCCAGCTGCTTCCTCATGGGGCCCACTCCTTCCTTTCCGATCAGTTATTTTGGCCAGGACTTTCTTTTCCGGCGTTCTACCTGAGGAGACTCAAACCAGAAGGACTGAGGCAACTCAGTCACGGACCCCACCCCCTCTTGGGAGGACTGATACCTGAGGACCATGTGTGGGGTTCCATGGCAACCATAGATTGCTTTTAACAAAATGCTGGTATGAATACTAGTCTTTCCATATCAGGTGAACTAATCACTGAGACACTACCATTGATGGTTTTGCTCTAGAAGTGCAGCCTCTGGGCCGGGATCAGAGACTAGTTAATCATCAGGCCATCTGGGTAATAATCCAGAACGCTCATTTGTAACGAATTCCACTTACTTATGCATTCAATGGTTGATTCCTGTATGTGCTCTGACTGGGGATTGAACCTGCAGCCGTGGCGCATTGGGATGATGCTCTAACCAGATGAGCTGCCCAGCCAGGGCATTACAGAATTTCAGACACCGCTGGACTATCTGAAGATTCCACACAAGACTCTGTAGAGCTGGCAGGGATATAAATGAGTCCTACTTCTGTTAAGGTAGGCAATACCCTCCAAGGGAGCCCGGCGTCTTCGACGTGCATTCTCTCTTTTACCCTGGTTGCACTTCTGTGAAGTATTATGATGATTTGTATTTTACAGATGAGGAAACTGAGGCTCAGAGAGCTCCAGCAAGCTACATAAAGTCACAGCTAGTAAACGCAGAGTTGGGTGTGACCTGGGATTGCCGGTGTCCAGGGTTTGTACTTTTTTTTTTTTATTCTCACCTGAAGACATTGTTGCATTTATCTTCAGATAGAGCGGGAGGGGTGAGGGAAGGAAGAGAGAGAGAGAGAAACATCGATGTGAGAGAGACACATCAACTGGTTGCCACCCGCACAACCCCAACCGAGGCCGGGGACGAACCGCAGCCAAGGTATGTGTCCTTAGCAGAAACCGAACCCGGGACTTTCTGGTCCACGGGCCGACGCTCTAACTGCTGAGCCAAACTGGCCAGGGCCAGGGTTTGTACTTCTAATGCGATCACTCTGCGGCCTCCAAAGAGATGGGGAGGGGGCCTTGATAGGCATATGGCCTAGAATACTTCCTCCTCTCCTCTCCTCTCATAGCCAGGAAGGGGTAACAGTGCGTGTAGTGAACTAAGGTCTGTGCCCAATAAAGAACCGTCTGTCATCGAGGTACAAGCTTCGGGCTGGGGGACAAGGGAAGGATGACAAGGGGATTTCAAGAAAGAGGTGGCATTTGAATGTGAAAAGGCACATCTCCTTTTATGACTGTGCACGTGTGTGAGTTCGTTCAGTAAATGTTTCCTGAGCCCCTACTGTGTGCCAGACACCACACTGGGCACAGAGTACCATTAGTGACTAGAGGAGGCATTGCCTGTCTAAGCTGCAGCCCAGAGAAGCACCATCCAAGGGAACGTCCTGCGGTGATGGAAATGTTCACGCAGAGCAGGAGAGTAGCCACGAGCTACATGTGGCTAATGAGCACTGGAAATGGAGCTAGTGCAGTTGAGGAACTGAAGTTTTGGTTTTATTTAATTTTAGTTAATTTAAATTTAAATAGCCACCTGTGGCTACTCTATTGGACAGTGCAGACTTAGAGGGAAAGACAGATAATAAACATACAGAAATTGCTTAAGTGCTACACAGCAAACCAGATACAGTGGATGGAGAATAATGAGTATCCTGTTTAGATGGGATAATCAGGGAAGACCTCTCGGAGGAGGTGACATTTCAATAGACCTAGAGGATGTGTGTGGGCCATCAGAAGAGTCAGGGAAAGAGCTTCCCTGGTGGAGGGAGCAGTATATGAAAAGGCCCTGAAGGAGGAAGGGATTGGCACGCTCGAGACGGAAAGGAGGCCAAGGTGGTGAGAGTCAGTGGGGGGTGGGGGGGTGCAAGATGAAGTCGGGCATCACTCAGGCAGAGGTCTGATAATGTCGTTTTGTAGGCTTGGGTAAGGAGCCTGCGTTTCATTTGAAGTGCCGTGGAAGACACTGCAAGGTCCTTTGCTCCAGGCTGCCACGTGGAGGATGGATTGTAGGTGGCTCCAGTGGAAGTGAGGCCATCGGGGAGGGGCGAAGCCGTGGTGCAGATGAGGGACGGTGCCGTGGAGTAGAATAATGATGGCTTCAGGGATGACAGAATGATGGGCTTTACCAATGGCCTGGATGTGGAGGGTGAGGAGGACTGTGGAACCTAGGGTGATGCTCCGGTTTTTGGCTGAACCATGGGGCAAATGGTGGCACCATTTTCTGAAAAGAGAAACTTAAAAACGAAAGGAAGAGGCCAGGCTGTTGGCTGGTCACGCAGATGGTTGCTGAAGTCGGCAGGAATGCTGAGTGTTTATCTGACTGTGTTGCATCTCTGTGGGCTGCATATGTATACACACTCCACACGGGTGGGTGTGCGTTCATCTTTGTGCACGGCTTTGCTTTGGGTAAAGTAAGTGCACACATTTGGTGTGGGATGAGTGTGTATGCATATGAATGTCTACACTTTGCATGAGTGTATATGAATGTGCAGATGCATCTGTGTAGACGTGGGTGGAATCAGTGTGTGTGAGTGTGCGTGTCTGTGTGTGGGATGAGAATGTCTATCTCTGATCCAGGGTGAGCCTGGGCCTGGGTTTATCTCTGTGAGATATGTACAAATAAGGAGGTGTGTGTGTGTATCTATCTGTGTGTGTGCAAGGTAAAGATGTGTGCATGTTTGTGGGGAGACTAGATGTGCAAATCTGTGTGCATGTGTGGGTACAGTGGGTGTGTATATTTGTGTACAAGGGCAGGGCTGAATGTGGTTGCACATCTCTTCCCATATGAGTGTGTGTGCAAGGTCTGTGTATGCCCATCTGTTTGGGGGACTGTGTGCACAGATCTGCATGTGGTCATTCATGGGGAGAGTGCATGCACATATGTGCACAGGTGTGGAGGAGTGTGTTGCAGGGATGGGTGTGTGTGCCCATCTCTGTGAGGTGAATGTGCCCGCCTGTGCCCTTTGGGGTTCCCGTGCCTACAAGTCACAGAGGCAGCAGCTTGCAGAGCATGTTATGACATGTTTATAGGTCTCCCAACCTTAATGCATTTTACATTTCCAACCCAAGGCAATCCCGGTGGACTGCAGAGCCATTTGTTTCTTGCTGTGCTTTAAAAAGAAAGTTTCTAGAGTAAGATCCCTTCTGCCTCCAGCGTGGCACCCCCACTTGATTCTTTAGGATTCCTGACAGAACGAAGACACAGACCTGGGTTCCAAAACTGGGTGAGGGCATTGAAAGCGAGCTGGGGAGAGGGACTCTGAGTGTGCAGAAGGAGGGGCAGAGGCTAGGGTGGTCATGGGAACGACAAGGTGGGAAGAACCCAAACCTCTCCCCATTAGGGCAGGCCCAGGACATAGAGGATTGCTCAGCCGGTTCCCTTGCACACCCCCTTTTTCTCCTGTCTGTCTGAGGATTTGCACTTGGCTCTGCCCCTCACACCACATACTCTCCCTGGGCAACTTAACCCCTAATTGCCCTGAGGCAACTCCTGGTGCCGTAAACCCCTTCCCAAGTCATTCTGGGCATCCTGAGGATACTTCATGTGCCTTTGACAACCACAGGTGTCCACTGCTTCCCTCCTGCCCCTACTGGGGTCCAAAGTGTCCCCTAGGCTGAAGGGGCCACAACTCCTGTGTCACTGTGTGTGCTGAGGGCCCTGACGGACAGCTGCTGACTTAGCTGCTTGCAGGAGCCCGTGGAGGTAGGAAATGAACCGCTCCTCTAACTTCAACTTGCATTTATGGAGGCCACCTCGCACCAGGTCTTAGGCGTAAGGCCACCGGAGTTGTAGTGGGCTGCCAATGACACAGCAGAGCTGTGCTTAGAAGCACCTCCACCCTCATCTTTTGGACCCTCATCTTTGGACAAGGAAACACCTCTACCTTCATCTTTGGATCAAGCTCTGCAACTCAATTCTCTCTTCCTGGAGTTCTCCCCAGAGATTCCTGTCATCCTTCACACCACAGCTCCTGACACTTCCTGCAGGCATGCCTGATCCAAGGACACACAGAGATTGGACTCTGGCTGGGACGCCTTTGTCCTTTGATACCACTTATCTGGTGATCTAACTGTCTAGCCATTGGGGTGTCATTTGAAACAGCTGTTTATCATAAGTTTTTCTAATCTTGAATGAGGCCAGGGAACGGGGGAGGAGGATGAGGGTGGGGGTGGGGGGGCTGTGGCTTGGGTCTGCAGGCCCTAGGGGTCTCTTTCTTGACCTTTGGTCAGTCACAGACTTGAAGGACCCCACACTGACCCAAGAGGCTAAGCCTCCCATTGCATCTCCTTGACATCTTGTTCGCACCGTGGGGCTTCCTGGGGCAGAACTTGTGTCCCTTGGACTTGTCCCCGTAGGAATTCTGTCTGCAAACCCAGCTGAGTAAATCGGCAGGAAGATCCTTCACCAGGACCCTTCTGGAAACTTAAAGCCAACTTGGTAATGTTAAAAATAATGGCTTTATTGTTCTGGTAAAAATGCTGTATCAAGTTACTGTGGGGAGACAGGGTAGCTTGATGGCGAAGAACGTGCTCTCTGGAGTCTGATGTCTGATAGCCTGGGTGTGGCTCCGGCCTTTCCACTTGCTGGCCACGTGACTGTGGAAATGCTGTCTGACCTCTGTGTGCCTCACTGCCCCATCTCCAAAACGGAGACAATGAGTGTCCACTCATAGGGTTGTTGCGAGGATAAGGTGAGGTCACACATGTAAGGGATTTACAACAGTCTACAGCACATAGTGGATAGAAGGCTCATTGTCATCATTAAGTGTTTTAACAATTCAGACGAAAGCAAAATTCATACCTAATGCTACCACCCAGGGAACCTTCTCCCATCCGTTTCTCTTTGGGCTAAAGCACACACTTTTTTTTTTTTTTTTAAAAACCTTCACCCAAGGATACTTTTTCATTTATCTTCAGATAGAGTGGGAGGGGGAGAGAGAGAGAGAGAGAGAGAGAGAGAGAGAGAGAGAGACATCGACATGAGAGAGACACATCGATGGTTGCTTCCTGCATGACCCCGACCAGGGCAGGGACTGAACTGCAACCGAGGTACATGCCCTTGACTGAAATTGAACCCGTGACTCTTTGTTCTGCGGATCGACACTCCAACCACTGAGCCAAACCGGTCAGGGCACACACGGAAATGGTATGTATGGTTCAAATTCGTTTCCCCTCAATTTAACCACATGTCTTAGAGATTTTTCCATGTCAGTCTGTTTAGAGCTACTTCATTCTTTGAAAATTAGTATTAATGAGCTACGATTTATTTGCTTAATCTATCACCCACTTGTGGGCGTGAAGGTGGTTTCCAAGTTTGCACTATCACGAACAACACCGCGTGTGCCTGTTTATGTGTATGTCTTCTTGCGTTTGGGCTGTTCTGTCCTTGGGCTGAATCCTAGAAGTGGACATGCTGGGTCAACGAATATACACATTTTACATGTGGATACATATGGCCAACCTGCCCTTTGGAAAGGTTGTACCGATTTACACTCTCTCTGCCAATGACGTCTTCTTGTTGAACCTTTTCCATTTTCTTTCTGAGTCTCCCATCCAATTTACCCTCTGCCCCAGGTGAGGCCACCTGAATGCAGAAGGAAGCTGGGTGAACACGTATTTTTTGATTAGTTCATGAGATCACGAGCTGCCAGGAGAGCGCTGTCACCGAGGACGCTTCCTGAGGGTGACCGTTGAGGTGTGTGTTGCAGCTGCGGCGGCTTTTCCCGAAGCAGAAAGGGCGAACCGTGAAGCGTGAGGAAGCCTGTTGAAAAAGTGACTTTGATGAATGTTAAGCATTGTTCTCTCCAGGCTGCACATTGAAGCAGCCTGGTGGATCTGACCTGACTTTGCATGAGCAGAGGCTTCGGATGACAGATCGCCCTTTGGAAAGATGGCTGCAAGTCCAGCTCCCCTCGCACAGGCCTCTGTACAACGGGACCTTGTCATGTCCCCTCCAGAGGCGGAGTCTGATCCCGTTCCTCTTGAGGCGGGGCTGGCCTGGAACCGCTGTGACCAGTAGAGTCTGGTGAGGGTGATGCTCTTACCAAGTTGCTGAACTGTAAATTTGGGAGCAAAGTAGAATGGTGATTGCTTTATGTCACTGGGTTTTGGGGTAATTTGTTTCTGTGTATTGGGGAAGATGGTTCAGTGAAGTGCAGTGATCTTCAACCTTAAAGTGGCTGAGAATTGACTGGGGCTCTCAATAATGCAGATTCCCGGGCCCCGCCGCCAGATTCGGTAGGTGTGGTGTGGGGTTGGAGAACCCGAGTTTTCAAATGAATAGCCCGGCAAATTCTGTCGTAGTTGGTATCAAATCAAAAACTTTGGCAAATCGTTTAAGAGCAATAGACTTAGATTTTTTTAAAAAAAAGATGTTTTTATTGATTTCAGAGAGAGGAAGGGAGAGTGAGAGAGAGATAGAAACATTGATGAGAGAGAAACATTGATGGGCTGCCTCCAGCACACCCCCTACTGGAGATCAAGCCCGAAACCTGGGCATGTGCCCTGACCGGGCATCAAACCGGTGACCTTCTGCTGCATGGGATGACACTCAACCAACTGAGCCACACCGGCCAGGCTTGAGACTTGGACGTGAATTCTGATTCTGTGGCTACCATCTCTCTGCACATTGGTTCTTCACCTATAAAGTAGTGGCAATCATGTCTGTAGTGTTTATGCACTACTTTGATTGTTAATTTGAAATTGATTAACATTAAAAAATTATATTGATGATATACATGACTGTGAATCAAGATTGTTAAAAAAAGATACATGCATAGTAGTCTAATTTTTATTCCTGTTCTTTCCCTCCTTCTCACCCTTCCCTGCAAAGGTAATTATTTAAATGTATTTTTGGTTTATCTTTCTATTGTTTTTTTTTGAAAGTTATGTAATGCATTATTATGTTTCTACACTATTTTTAGATCAACAGAAGGACAAAAATGTTACTTATTTACCCAAATTTCATTTTTTAAGTTAAATCTATTGGCGTGACATTGGCTAATAGGGTCATCTAGGTTTCAAGTGTACATTTCTATGATACATGGTCTGTCTATTGTATTGTGTGCCCACTATCCAAAGTCAAATCATCTTCCATCCCATATATTTGGCCCCTTTCCCCTGTACTACTCCCACCCCCTTCCCTCTGGTGACCACCATGCTGTTGTCTGTGTCTATGAGTTTCAGTTTTATATCCCACATACACGTGAACCCATATGATTCTTACCTTTTTCTGACTGACTTATTTCGCTGAGCATAACGTTCTCAAGGTCCATCCATGTTGGCAGTATTTCATCTTTTCTTACGGCTGAGTAGTGTTCCATAGTATATATGAAACCACATCTTCCTTATCCAATCCTCTATCAAAGGACACTTCGGTTGTCTCCGTATCTTGGCCACCGTGAATAATGCTGCAATGAACATCCCAAATATCATTTCAAGTAATCTTTTCTTTGACGTATAAAGTACACAAATCTTAAGTGTATAGCTCCACGAATTGAACATTTGGAAACTCTAGGAGTGAATGTAGCCATCTAATCACCTCCCAGATTAAGAAAGAGAACATTGCCTGTTCTGCACGAGCTCTGCTCATTTGTCATAGGTTTGTGAGATGCTGTTGGGGCATCTTCCTTTGCCTGTTTAAGCATTTGGCTCATTTTTCAATTGTGCGGTCTATCGTTTTATGATTGGTTTGTAAGGCTTCTTTACATATTCCAGAAGTGAACCTATTGTTGATGATAAATATTGCAACCATTTTTCTACCCTGTGGTTTTTTTTTACTCTCTGAATGATGTCCTTTGATAAACGAAGTTTCTAATTTTAAAGTAATCTGGTTTTTCAATCTTTTCCTAGGTGATTAGTAATATTTTGTTCCGTTTAAGAAATCTTTGCACCCCAAAGCCGTAAAGAGATTCTCCCATGTTTACCCTCTAGAAGCCCCATTGTTTTATCTTTAACATTTAGACACCAGGAACTGATTTTGTGTCTAGTGAAGAAGGGTTTAAATTACACTTTGTCCAAATCGCTATCCTGCAGACCCAGCATTGTTTATTGAAAAGACGACCCCCTTTCCTGCACTGCAGGAACCCCATTAAAAAATCTGAGTAGCAATCAAAAATCATAGGTTTGATGTGCTGAGTTATTTTTCTCCTATGTTACAAGGTTTTATAGTTTCGCATATCACATTTAAGTCTTGGATCCATTTTGAGTTAATTTTTGTGAAGAGGTCTGTGTCTAGATTTATTTTTTGTATGGGATGTCCACTTGTCTCAGGACCGTTTGTTGAAAGTAATTTATTTTTGTGATATACATTAAAATAAACATATACTCATGAAAATGAGAAAGGCTTAATCTGTGCTAAGCCACCTGCAACCATCTTACATTCCACGCTTCAGGAAACCCCACGGTGTGATGTTGAGATCACAGTAGTGGATAAGAGAGGCCTTTCTGTAGGATTAAGTTTTAAAAAATCCTTAAGACTTTGCTCTATAAGAAGCTCGCATTTGTTTTAGAAACAATAGAATAAACAGGTAACTATAAAGAAGTAAATAAAACTCATCTATAATCCTCTTACTCAGAGGTAGAACCTATTACCATTGTGGTATATTCTTTCCAGTCCTTTTCCCTCAGATACACTTATATGTTGTAGTTTATAAAGAGCGGGTAATAAAATACATACTGTTTTGTACTCTTAATTTTTGTCCCTTTTTAAAAAATATGTTTTTATTGATTTTTTTCGAGAGAGAGGAAGGGAGAGAGAGATAGAAACATTGATGTGAGAGAGATACATCGATTGGCTGCCTCCTGCTCGCCCCCCACTGGGGATCGAGCCCGTAACCTGGGCATGTGCCCTGCCCAGGAATTGAACCCGGACCTCTCAGTCCACGGGACTATGCTCAATCCACTGAGCCACACCGGCCGGGCTGTACTCTTAATTTTTATTTGATATGTTCTTAACAGCTCTTCATGTCAATAAATCATATTTAAAACTTTTTTTCCCTTTATTGATTTTAGAGAGAGAGGAAGTGAGAGGGAGAGAGAGAATATCGATTGGCCGCCTCCTGCATGCCCCTACTGGGGATCAGGTCCACAACCTGGGCATGTGTCCAGACTGGGAATCGAACCAGCGACCTCTTGGTGCATGGGTTGACGCTCAACCACTGAGCCACACCGGCTGGACCAATAAATCATATTTTAACAATCATTTTAATGGATGTTGATGCATGATATGCTAACTGGTCCCCACTTCCTTGAACTTCCTCCTAAACACAGACTCTATCTCTCTCTTTAAGCCTCTGCCTTCCACCCTCCCATTTTAATAGTACCCATTACCATAGCTTAAGAAATAAAGTCAAAGGCCTCTGTGTTCCCTTTCCCAATTCCATTTTCTTTTATGCCCCCGAGTAACCATTATTTTAGAGTTAATGCTTCTCATTTCCCATGCACGAATATATTCTCATTACTAAATCCAAATGTACCCATTAACAACATATAGTATTGCTTTGTAGGCTTAAAAACTTTATATATATAAAATAATATTCTACTATACACATCCTTTCATATGTTGCTTTCTTCACTCAAAATGATGTTTTTACGTTTTATCTATATTGCTGTATGTAACTTCTATTTATCCATTATTAACTGCTGTGTAGTATTCCACAACTGACTTATTCATTTCCTACTGATAGTAAAAATAAAGAATGAGGCTATCTTCTTGTGTCATCTGTAAGTTTCTTTAGAGCTCATACCCAGAACCAGAATTGCAGGGTTGAGCTTGACTAGATATTGCCTGCCAAATTACATGGTCATATAAATGTACAATTCTATCAGCAATGTATGAAATTTCCTGTTGCTTTACATCTGCACTAACCCTTGGTATTGTTACATTTATAATTTTTATCCATCTGATGGCTGTGAAATTGCACCTATTTTAGCCTGGACCCAGTTAGGAAATCAAACATCACACAAGGTATTTCAAATAGGGAATTCAATACAGGGAATTGGCTACATAGATGTTGGGATACTGATAGAGCAAAAAGGGAACATAGAAGTGACTCAGAGATAGTAACTGCAGGAAGCAGGTACCATCCAAGGGCTAGAGGAACAACAACAACAAAAAAGATGTGGTGGGCACTAAAAGCTAGGAGCTCAGAGCAGAGGCTCAGGGTGCTCAAACCTTGGAATAAGGGATGCCCCCTGCTGCTGGCGGTATCTTGGAGGAGTGTGAGGAGGCTGGGTTTGGGAGTGCAGAGAGGAAGTGGAGGCTGGAGCCAGCTGTCTCTGCTGCTGGAGTAGTGCTGGCAGGTAAGGAAAAGCAGGAACTCAGGCCCTTCTCCCCTCTCCCTGCCTTCCAATCTTCCTTGGGTGCCTCTCATTGCTGGAATCTAATAGGAAGTCAGCTGCTCTTGGAGTCTGGGAAGGGAGTGTGCAGAGTCCTGGCCCCAGCAATGGAGCAGAATATGGAAGGGTGGATTCAGGCTGAGAGGCATTAGGTAAATAACTTGCATAGCATCTCACTGTGCATATATTACATCTAGGTTCTTTTCACTTTTGTCCGTAGCTATTTTAATCAGTGCCCCACAAACATCCTTGCACATACATTTTCCTTAGAATTAGTTTCTGGAAGTAGAATTAGAGAGTCAAAGAAAATGCATATTTTTAAAGCATTTGATACAGGCTGACAGAATCACTGGAGGAGTAGGGTTTGCAGGAAAGGGAGTCCTTCCCATAGTGTATTCCTGGAAACTGCATCACAGAGCAGATGGTAACAGAAGATTGTCTTTCTACACTGGAGTGCCGTATTACCTAGGGATCGCTTTCTACCCAAGGAACGAATGCCAGGAGATTGTAATTCTTACTATCCTATGTCAGAAAAAGAGTTACAGCCTTAGACTTCTGGAGCATTGATACTAGTTATATTAGCCTCTGAATTCTGTAAAAGAGATATAAATATCCATTACCCATTGACCACAGAAAAGCCACAGTGAATTATAAGTTGCACCCACACAGTTATAGCACACAAAAATGTAATTCCACAGTATAATTCATGCAATTTACCTCCAAATAATATATCCTTACACTAAGTGTTCAGTATTTAATTAACTGTGGATTTGTTGACTTAACTGGGCTTACAGGGGCCAAGACTGTGTGTGGTGAGTGTGGTAGCTGGAAGATAGGGGATGGGGGTGGTGGTAAAGAGGGAGATAAGAGCCTGAGTTTAGGAGGGTGGAGGAAGTGAAGACCAGCCAGCACATTGGGAATTCTGGGAAGTGCAGGGAATAGAATGTACAATGGAAGAATGGAAGGGTAGGGGTGAAGATGGGGTCAGTACTGAAGGAAAACCTCACCTACATCACCATATAGCTATGACTACTCTACCTGGCCCAGATTCTTTGGCCCGTGCTCTGCTCAGCTCTGCTGAGAGCATGAATCCCTAATCAGATGATTGCAATCATGAGACTCCCCACCAGCAGGTAATCAAGAGGCCGGAGCCCTGGTCCATTGGGCCAGGTATTCATCTCCAGGGGAGCTGCCCCTGCCACACTCACTTTGGAGCAGAGCCCTGCAGAAGACAGCTGCATGAGGCAGTGGCTTTGGCTGGGTATCATGAGAAATTCAGGGTTGAAGTCTGGGCCTTGAGGAAAGCTCCCGATGACGTCTCTAGCTCTTGGCACTTTCTAAAATGTATGTCTAGGGCACTTGGGATAAAGACTTCAGCAGCCTTGACTCCAATCTGAATTGCCTCCTGGACATCTCTAGCTGGCTGTCCCTTAGGCACCTTGGTATCATCCTTTCCCCAGGCTGACCTTTCATGGGGGCAGGAACTGTGTTTGGCACAACATGATATACTCAGAGCCCCATGCAGTCCTTGGCACAGATACTCAAGAAATATCAGGGGTGGGGAACATCTGGCCTGTGGGCCATAGAGGACCATGAAATCAATGCCAGCTAACATCACGTGCCTCACCAAAGTAGCATGACCAAATATAGCGAGCTAATTTTTAAGTTGATAGTTTTGTATGGCCTGCACATGATATAAATATCCAAATGGTCCTTGGCAGAAAAAAAGCAAAACCCCTGGTAGATGAAGGAACAGAGTTCTATAGCAAAACCCATCACTTTCCACTTGGAAACAGTTCCATCTCTGGGCTGTCTTGTCTGTCACTGATTTCACCATCATCATTGTTAAGTTGATCCTCCATCTTCCTCCTTCTCATATCCTTTTGGCCAACAAGTCCTCTACACACTACCCCAGTGATATCCCTTGAGCCAGTCCCTCCTTGTTCCCATTGTAGACTGCCCTAGATTAGTCTCTTTCTGTACTTTGTGTTAATATTCGACTTCCTGATCTAAAACATGCTAAATCCCCTGATCTAAATTCCCTGTTACCTTCAGCATAAACCCAAACTTCTTAGTTTGGCCTTCAAGGTCCGCTGGCCTCCACCATCCCTCTGTCCATATCATCCGTTTCTCCTCTGTTCCTGCCAAGCTGGTCTCCTCCTTGTCCATCACACCTGTCCTGGGTTTGCCTGTCCTTATATCAGGGCTCATATTCTCTGCCTGTGCTCTTTTCTCTTTGTTGGCCAATCCTGAATTTGATCATCTCTCCTACTGAGTTGAGAATTAGATTGAACGCACACTGAGACGTTCTGTGTTGGTGCTGTATGTTGGGTGCTGGTCATAAAACAGGCTCTGGTATACTCAGGGATGATCAAGGTCATACAGCTGGTAATACTACTACTACCACGTAGTGGCTATAGTCCATGTTTCAGGTACTTTTCTAGCTGTTTTACATGTTTCTTTCCAATACCCCCAATGGACTTGCAACATGTCATTCAAATGAGGTTGTTACCAGTGACATTGGTGGTGAAACAGCACCAGCTGTTACTGGTGAAGTTGGACCTTGGTTCTTGAGTTCAGCAAAGAAAGAATTCAGAGCCAGGAACTCAAATTATAAGAGAACGTTTACTTAGAAAGTCACAGGGGTAGCAGAAGCGAGCCAGCTGGGCTGTGCAGGCTCAGGAAATGAGTCACAGAGGTAGCAGAGGTGAGCCAGCGGGGCTGCATGGGCTCAGGAAACGAGTCACAGAGGTAGCCGAAGGGCCTGGGAGCTTAGGAGAGAGAAGGCAAAGGTAACTTGTCTGGGGGGAAGAAGCGGGAAGGGGAAAGGCAAGGGCATGCTGCTGGGGCAGAGCTGGGTCCTTCATCTTGAGGGTTTTAAAGGCTGGGAGTTTAGGGGAAGTCTTAGGGGAGGATCTCAATGAAATATTCATCAGCTTTATGCTGATATACCAAAATGAAATTTATTCTCCTGCCTTCATCCATCTTTGGGTGTGGTTGGCAAATGGCACTAATTGGATTTTGTTATCTGTCTCCCTGAGTAGGGAGAAGTGTAAACCATTTACTCTTTTTGTTTTTAAATTGATTTTTAGAGAGAGAGAGAAAGGCGGAGAGAGGGAGAAAGAAACATCGATTAGTTAGTGGTTCCACTTACTTACATTGGTTGATTCTTGTATGTGCCCTGACCAGATGTATTAGGATGATACTCTAACCAGCTGAGTTACCCGGCCAGGGCATAAACCATTTACTTTGAAGTGTCCTTGGTTAGGGGAGATAGGATTTTGCAATGTACTAGATGGCTGCAAACTGCTTGGCCATTGAACTATGTCTCAGTTTCCCTGTTCCACGTGTCCTGGCTCACTAGCCTGTCTCAAGGTTACAGCACGGAAGGATTCCGCACCAGCTGTGCTCATTGCCAGGCAGGACTACTGGGGGAAACTGTCTCAGTGGATGGAGTAAGCTATGGCTGGGGGAACAGGAGCTTAGAGTCTTGTTGAGGACACCAGGGGTCACCTTGTGGGGGCTGGATTCCCAGGAAGGGCGAGAGGAAGGAAAGGGGAGATGCAGGGCAAACCCTCTCTCTTTTTGTGTCAAATTATTTCTCTCCTAAAGGGAGATGAGATAAAACCTGGAAGTTCAAGTGGTGCTGCGGCTCTATCTGTACATAAGAAACACCTGAGTTGATCTGTAAAGGTATAATACAGATTCTGATTTGGGGTGTCTCAAGTAGGGCCTGAGAGTCTGCATTTCTAACAAGCTTCCAGGTGGTGCCGATGCTGCTGGGTCCCACACTTTGAGTAGCAAAGATGTAGGAAATTTCAACCTATGGCAGTCTGTGACTGGGTCTGGGGTGATCTGTGGTCGGGGTCCACGGTTGGTCCATGCTTGGGGAACTGGGCCAGTCCATAACTAGAGAATTGTGAAGTTGGTCAGACTTTTGACTTTGACCAACACTGCATCTGCCCTTCAACCCTACAGCCATGAGTCATAAAAAAGAGAGTGGAGGAGAACAAAAAACTTCCCCCGAGGTACAGGTGGGATGCAGATCAGATAGGGGCGAGGAGTCCTGAGCCATCAGGGTTGGTGAGTTCTTGCGTTGTCCTACATTTGATTTTCCCAACAACCTGTAAAATATGTTTCTTACCTCATTTTACAGGTAAGGAAACAAGGCTCGTAGGGGCTGGGGCATGTGTCCATGGTCGCTCGAATGTTGGCCAGGTCTGTAACCTCCCAGCCCCCTGCTGCCTCATGGGTCTTAGGAAGGGGAGTTCCGGTTGAACGCAGTATGTTTGAGGGGCCCCTGGTGCGGCTGGAGAGAAAGGCTCAGGTGGAAGTCCTAGGATTGTCATAGGGTAGGATGTGGAGAGACAAAAGGGCACAGCAGAGACCATTCTTTTTTCCCTCCTCAGTAGTCAGAACCCCCAACTGTTAGCTGGACACAGACACCTGGAATAAAGACCGTAGACTTCCCTGCCTCCTGGGAGGCCGGGTGTGGCCACGCGCTAAATTGTGTTTGGTGAGGAGGGAGGGACAGTCATCCCTGCGTGCCTTTCCCACTCTGCCCCTTTCTCCTTCCTGCTGACTGGAACGAGGAGGTGAAGGTCGAGCAGCCGTTTTGCGCCGCGAGGCAGTAGGAGTCTGAGTCTCTGATGACTGAGCGGCCAGACTCACTGGGACCTGCAGACTCCATACCTGCAAGAGACGTGAACTTGTTCTATCCAACCCACTGTTAGTTTGTTTCTTCTCCGTAAAATGAAACCATCTTAACAAAGGAAGAGGCCAAGGGCACATTCTTCATCTAGGGCTGTACCTGGGGCCTTCCTAAGACCACCTGAATAAGAGTCGCTGCAGGGTGGGGCTGGATGTTGGTATTTTAAGTTCCCCAGATGATTCCAATGTACTGATGTAGGGGAGTCGGAAATGATGCAGGGAGGGGATGTTCATAAAAGCTGGAGAAGAACCAGGAGAGTGAGCGGTGAAGCCAGAGGAGGAGAGAATTTGAGGAAAAAGACAGGTGGGCACCAGCAACAAGTCCTCAGTTGGCAGCTGAGAAGAAGCCATTGAATCGGGTGAACAGGGGTCACTGGTGACCCGGAGAGGCGTGAGGACAGGGCACTGTTTGAAATGGGCTAGGGGGGTTGAGCGCTCAGGAAGTATAAGAAGTCTGCTGGTGACGGGAAGATGAGAGACAGACCATTAGCTTGATGGGATGGGGAGCTAACACTTACAATGACGACGACATTTCCTTGAGTACTGAAAGGACAGCCACGTGCTGAGCCCTTTCCAGGCATCACCATCTCCTTTCACAGTGATCCTTTCTCTGGACAGGGACTCTTCTTCCACTTTACAGATGTGGAAACGGAGGTGCAGAGATGCAATGACTGGCTCAAGGTCTTGCGGCTGGTTCAGGATGGAACCTGAACCTGAATCCAGACCTGCCTGCAACAAGCTTGGGCTGCCCTGGGAAGGCCCTCGCTTTTAGCAGGGGGCAATCTGGAGACGATTCATTGCAGAGGCAAGGGAGAGGTTTTGGGTGCAGGTCCTTGAGGAGGTGTGCGGCGGTGGAAACTTGACAGCATTGTTACCCTTGGACGGGGGGAGGGATGTGGGTGAAGCTGTGGGAATTCTTGAGAGCGGGGGTTAAGTCCTCCCATGGCCCCGTCATCTTTTCAGGGGGGAGGGCAGGGCCATCGGGGCAGCAGGGACTCACTGAGGCTCAAAATGCTATGTTTTGTCCTCAGCCAGAGGGTGGGGAGTCAGCCTGTCTTTGACACGGTTTTGAGGCCACGGGGCCTTGAGATAAAACCCAATTCTGGGCTCTGATAACGCTAAGCCAGGCAGAGCTGATTATTAAATGTCCAAGAACACAGCTTCTGATAGAGATATAGGTGGGCTAACCCCACCTCCCATCCCCAGGACAGCTTGCTGACAGCATCCTGTTGTGGCTGCAAATGAATTTTCCATGAGCCCTAACTCCTTGATTCAAGCAGCCACCCCTGGAGAGGAGACCTTGGGGAGAGCATCCAGCCCATCCAGACGTTCTGCGGAGGACAGCTGGCTGCCTGCTGCCTGGATCACGTTTCAAGTCTCCCCGAATTATTAGGTCGACTACTGGGTCCTTAGGATGTCTCAAGTTCAAAGACCAGCAGGCTGGAACCAGACGTCTGAGGGACTTTCAAGCACCTTAGCAGGAGGAATATTAAGATGTGGCAGCCCGGCTTATCGGGAGCCTGGGTAGGGATCAGAAGGAATACATTTTATTCTGGGAGCTGCAGAGCACAGGAGTTGTTCTTCTGATGTCAGGCCTATTGGTGGGTCTAACTTTTGTTGCAAGTTTCTTGGCCATGGGCTTGGATGGGAGGGAGTGACGTGCAGTGGTTTGGGTCTGTGCTCCCAGGAGCCCAAAGGGTCAGTGGGAAGTGGGTGGCTGGGAGGGTGAGTGGGACAAGTAGAAAAGTGAGCAGGGGTGCTGCACCCCCCTGGCCCTGCTTCAACGGGGAATCTCTGCTTTTGATTGTTTTATAAATTGGGGTTTGTATCAATGCCATGTTTTATTAAAAAAAAAAGAAAAGAAAAGGTTTTTATTGCTTAAAACAATCCTCAATGTGGTGATAAGTTTTGGAATGAGGAAAACTGGAGTTTGGGTCCCGAGTTTGACTGTCCAGCTGTGCGACTTAGGCACACACTTGGGCATATCACGTAACCTCTTTAAACTTGTTATCTGTAAAATGGGGGCATGAGTCTTCCCGGTGAGGCTGTTCGGAGACCCAGTGAGACAATGCATGACAAACTTCTAGAAAGTGGTTTGCTGTGAAGATGTTTGTGATGGACTAAATTGTTTGTTTTCAAAAGAGTTACTTTCTGAGAGAATAATTGTGACCAAGCACTTGAGATCCTACTGCTGCTAAGTACCAATGGCGTGTTCTCCTTTATCCCTCAGGACAGCCCCCTGAGAGGGCACGATGACTCTGCCCTGACCCTTCCAATTTCAGGCGAACAAACAAGGCCCAGAGAGGTTATGATCTGCCCAAGGCCTGGCAGCTAATTCATGGTGGAACTGGAATTCCAGCACAGAGAAAGGGCTGGGGGTCAGGTCCGCTAGCTCATTTATTTGTTTTTCCTATAAATATTTATTGAGCCCCTAAGTACATGCCAGACACATCCTAGATGAGGGACTCTTGTCATTGGAGGTATGTGCCAGGGGCTACTTAGTATGACATTCCAGGTCTGTCCTAATCTGGCCCTTGCCTTTCTTTCTGGGTCCTCTTCTGTCTCTTCCCCTTTGTACACTGTGATCTGGAATCAGCACACTGCTCACTGTTCTTTGGGGTCCCAAGCCTTTGACCCGGAAATGCCCTTGCTTCCCCTCTCCACCAGGAGAACCATTCACTGGTCAAGACCTGATGTCGTCTTCTTTGGGAAGTCTTTCTTGCTCGCCCCCTGACAAATAATATTTTGCATGATTTGTATAGGTAAATTTCCATTATATTTCAGTTTCTGGGTGTTTAAATAACTGCTCTAAGTTCACACAGCTAGTTACTGTCTGAGTCGGGATTTGAACTTGGGACTTTCTGACACCAAAGCCAATGAATGTGACCACTGGAACACATGGCCAATAAAGGTAGTGGCTCCTTCTCTGGGCTCCCGGGGCACCTCCGGTCTGTCATGGAACTCATCACACTTGATTGTATTCATTTGCTGGTGAGCTCTCTAGGGGAAAAGACTGTGTGGGAGTCATTATGACTTATTAGCAAAGAACTGACGTGTAGATGCTCATGGGATAATAACAAAGGTAATTACTGTGCCTGGTTCTGGGCTAACTTCTCAATTTCCATTATATCGTTTATTATTTATGACAATCCATGAGATAGTGATTATTTTTTATTCTTCCCATTTCACGTTCAGTTGGGATTCAGACTAAGATCTGGCTTATTCCAGAACCCACTGTCTTAAATGCTATGTTACACTGCTTTTCCTGGGTGTGTTCTGTCAGACCTGTGTGGTGTTGGGGGCACAGAGACAAGAGCCATAGAACTCCTACCCTCAAGGAGCTCAGAGTCCAGTGGGAAAGACAGACATCTGATGTGAATAGATAATCACAACATAGGCATGATGCAGGCAGCCCAGAGGAAGGACTGAATAATTCATCAGACAGGGGGAGTGCTAGGGTAAGATTTCATAAAAGAGGGGATACCTGAACAGGGTTTTGAAGGTTAAATAAGAGTTTTCTTTTTTAAGTTTATTTTTATTTTTTATTGTTGAAAGTATTACAGATATCCCCCCTTTTTCCTCATTGACCCCCTCCTTCTCACTCCTACCCCCCTCCTGTTTTCCCCAACCTAATGTCTGTGTCGGTTGTGCATATATGCATATAAGTTCTTTGGTTTATCTCTTCCCATCCCTCCCAACCCCCATGCCTCTGAGGTTTGTCAGTCTGTTCCCTACTTCGATGACTCTGGATCTCTTTTTGTCGACAGCTTATTTTGTTCATTATGTTCCACAAATAAGTGAGATCATGTAGTATTTGTCTTTCTCTGACTGGCTTATTTCACTCAGCATAATACTCTCCAGGTCCCTCCATGTTGTTTCAAGGGTAAGAGATCTCTCCTTCTTACAGCTGCATAGTAGTCCATTGTGTAAATATGCCATAGCTTTTTTTTAAAATCCTCACCCGAGGATACTTTTCCATTTATCTTCAGATAGAGACACACCGATTGGTTGCCTCCCACACGACCCCGACCAGGGCTGGGGACCCAACCACAACGGAGGTATGTGCCCTTGATTGGAATTGAGCCCGTGACTCTTCAGTTCAAGGGCCGAGGCTCTAACTGCTGAGCCAAACCAGCCAGGGCGTACCACAGGTTTTTTTATCCACTCACCTACTGATGGGCACTTGGGCTGTTTCCAGATCTTAGCAATTGTAAATAGTGCTGCTATGAACATGGGGGTACATATATTCTTCCTGATTGGTGTTTCAGGCTTCTTAGGATATATTCCTAGAAGTGGGATTACTGGGTCAAATGGCAGTTCCATTTTTATCTTTTTGAGGGAACACCATAGTGTTTTCCATAGTGGCTGCACCAGTCTGCATTCCCACCAGCAGTGTACTGGAGTACCCTTTTCTCCACGTTCTCATCAGTACTTGTTGTTTGAAGATTTGTTGGTGGCAGCCATTCTGGTAGGTGTGGGGTGATACCTCATAGTTGTTTTAATTTGCATCTCTCTGATGATTAGTGATGTTGAGCATTTCTTCATATGTCTCTTGGCCATTTGTATATACTGTTTGGAGAGGTGTCTATTCAGATCCTCTGCCCATTTTTTAATTGGATTCTTTGTCTTCCTTTTGTTGAGTTGTATGGGCACTCTATATATTTTGGATATTAACCCTACATCTGATGTATCATTGGCAAATATGTTCTCCCAGAGAGTGGGTTCCCTTTTCATTTTGATACTGGTTTCTTTTGCTGTGCAGAAGCTTTTTAGTTTGCTGTAGTCCCATTTATTAATTTTTTCCTTTGTTTCTCTTGCCCTAGGCGATGTATCAGTGAAAATTCTGCTATGTGTGATGTCTGAGATTTTTCTGCCTACATTTTCTTCTAGGATTTTTATGGTTTCATGGGTTATATTTAAGTCTTTTATCCATTTTGAGTTTATTCTTGTAAATAAGAGTCTTCTGAGAGACAGGAGGTGGAAGAATATTTTAGTCAGAGAGAATAATGTATATATGTGAGAGCGAGAGCGAGAGCGAGAGCGAGAGAGAGAGAGAGAGAGAGAGAGAGAGGGAGAGAGAGAGAGAAACTCCAAGTGCTCTGAAATTTCACCCCTCTGTCTCTCCTCCCCACAACCAACTGCCGGAAGACGCAGAGTCGCAGCTGCAGACAGCTGGTTGTGGCCGTCCTGCTGGAGTTCTCATTTCTTCTCTCACACCTGTCTGCTTAGAAAGAAGCAGGTGGGCTGTGAAACTGTGGGACTCTTCTCAGTGCTGAGGCAGGAGAAGAAATGGTGGGGAAGCCGCTCAGGGCCCCAGAATCCAATACCTGCCCCCCACTCCTCAGTGGTGCTGCTCGGCTCCCAGCTCCCAGTAGAGAGAGGAGAGATCAGGGAGCAAGTGTGAGCCAGACCTTGAGGGGGGGTGGAGGTAGGGCCCTGAGGGTAGGTTCTGGAGGTAGAGGGCAGGTCTCCCGTGTCTTCTTGGCAGCAAAGGGAATAACAGAGTCTGGGGTCTGGCTGGTTCAGAAGCTGGGGTCTGTCTTCCCCAAGTCTCCTCAGCAATAGATCCTAACGGAGCCTGCAGGCCCTGCCTGCCAAGTCCCTGAGCTCACCCTGACCAACCGGCTCTGAGTGGGGAGTCCAGCCTGGCAGTGGGGGTGGTGGTATAGTTGTACTTCCCTGAATACTGGATCTGAGAGCTGGGGGACGTTGGGCACCTAGGGCCCACACGCTCAGTTCTTTTCACTGTCGGTGGCCAGGCCCATGGCTGGTTCCTGGTTGTACCTGTTCTTCTCCACTGGGGTAAGGCCCTGACACCTAGTTTCACCTTTGGGAGTAAGGCCTCCCCCAGGGGCTGTTCCTGGTCCCTGATCCTTACTGCAGTCTGGGAACCTGCCTCACTCAGGTGTTGCCCACCGCCTTTGTATTCATGTCCAGATTAGACTCTCAGGTGCAGAAGGATTAGATTCAATTTGGCCACATCTCCTTGGGGCTATCTAGTGATTTGCAATCCAGCTGCCCTTGTTTAGCCACCTGCAAAGCAGGGTCCATCTCCCAGCCTGGTTCTCTCTCCTCCTCCATCTCGTGTGTGTCTTAGTCTACGTCTGGGTCAGGGACGCTGCTGTCATGACTGGCGGGACTGTGTCAGTGTGCACGTATGTTCATGGAGGCCATCACGTGTAGTTGTGCACTGTGTGCTGCAACCTGACCCTCTGTCAGCCATGAACATGAACATGGCTGATGCCTGGAGGGGGCTCAGTAGGCATGGCATTCAAGTACATGTGTCTATCTATAGATACACATATATCTCTCCAATACATACATATGCACATGTGTGTATGTGGCTATCTAAGCATGTGTCTGTGTTTGTCTGAGATAGAATGTCCTTTGCCCACTCTGACAGGAAAGGGGACAGGAGTCTGGTCTCCCTTCTGGTAGTCCATTGGAGATTGGGCTGGCCTGTGACCCAGAGAGTGGAGGTGGGACCTCAGCCTCCTGGGATCTTTCTGCTTAACACTCTGGGACTTCCCCAGTTCTCCCTGGTCCTGTGGCCTCAGCTCAGAGAACTTTAAGATTATCTGGTACCCTGATGCTGCCCCATCCCTTCCCCTTGGAGAGTGTGTACCTGCAGAAGGTACACTAGTCATTGCCCCCCAATTCAGTCTGAACAATGTGCCCACCATTCTGGAGTCCCCCACTATGGCTCATGTAGGCCCTTCTCTATGGTGAATGTCCAGGCTGTTTGCTCTGTGGTCCCAAGGAACCTGAGGACAGGGTCCTGTCTAGGGTGGCTGCCGTGAGGCCCAGGTTTGCCAGAGAACTCAGGACTGCTTGGAGCCATTCCCAAGGACCCTGGGCTATGTCTGGGTGCCTGTCCAGAACTTTCCCTCCTCAACAAATCTCAGGATGGGCAGGGGGAGCACTCATGGGGAAATTATCAATTTAAATAGGAAATGCAAGCAATTTGGATGGAACCCCAGGATGGCAGTTTGAGAGCTCATTCTCTGCCCTGTGGGGGTTTGATTACAACCAACTTGGCTGATAACGTGCAGAGAGGACCAGAGAAATGGTTTCCAAGGAAACTCGGATTTTTCTAAGCCCGTTTGTCTCAGGTCGGAGCCGGGCCCGGTCAGGAAATCAGAGGTTATGCTCAGCACCGCTGGGCTCCCTTCCCTGTTCCCCGTGAGCCCCCTGCCCACACTCACCTGCCTGCTCACTCCAACTCCGTACCCCAAACCTGGCCTGCACTTCTAGTTCTGGCCACAACACTTGTTTCCCTCCTTGTTTCTGTCCACTCCCTCCGTCTCTACATATCTCAGCCTTTGTCTGTACAGACTTAAACATTGGGGAAAGTTTGCAAACAGAACAAAAATAGCTACTCATGGCTACAATTCATATAGCACCAACTATGTTTGGGAAAGGCCAGAGGATTCACTTCTATTATTTCCATCTTCACAGCAACCCTATGACAGAGAGGATACTATGTGTTCATCAAATCCCCTTCCTCTTTCTCTTGGAACTACATTTCCCAGCCTCCCTTGCTATCAGGTAAAGTCATGTGACTGAGTTCTGGCCAATGGAATGTGGGTGGGAGTAATATATGCCACTTTCATGTCTGTCCCCTAAAAATATTACACACAATCTTCTACACACTCTTTTCCCTTATGGGCTGCTGAAACAGAGCATCTATCCCTAGGGGTTGGTGGAGCCACTGGACCAAACTCCTGAGTAATTTTATACAGTAGCCCCCTGGCCCCTTCATTGGATTGTAGCATGTTTGCTAAGCCGCTGAGATTTTTTTGGGGGTGGTGGTGGTGGTGGTGTGTGTGGGGGGGTAGGGGTGTTGTTTTTTAAGTAGTTGTCTAGCCTGATAATACAAAGCCTGAAAGAGGGGTATTTGTATCCCAGGGAGGAAACAGACTCAGAGATGCTAAGTAACTTGCCAAGATCACACAGCAAATAAATGGCAAGTCTGAAATGTGAGCCCAGGTTATATCTTTTCCACTATACCAGGCTAGCAGGATGACTCTCCTGAACAGAAGTTGCACTGCCTTTGCCTGTCTTTGTGGAGGCACAGGAAGAAAGACACAGAGCCAGGACTAAGTGATGGAGAGGGAGGGAGCAGGTGGATGGCAGGCGTGTGGAGTGGCATATCACGGCAGCCAAGAGGAGAGTTTCCCGGAAGGTGGTCAATTGTGTCTAATGAGACCCAGCCAGGTGGAGGAGGAAGAGGGCTGAGAAAAAGACCATTAAATTTAACAACCTTAGTGACAGTTTCAGCTGAGTGATGGGGCAGACGCCAGATTGCAGGGGTTTGGGAAACAAGTTGGTGGTTGGGAAACAAGGGAAGGAGAGCAATAAAAGGATACTTGTAAGGGGGGGGTCAGGCCAAGGCAAGGGATTTTGAGGAGAGAGTCAGTGCTTAGGAGGGGATTAAAAATAAAAAAGGGAATCATGACCTACATAATGCGAAGCATCTGAATGTGATGGTTTCCCCTTTCTGCCTGGTTCTGGAGTACATTCCCAGATGGGTTGATGGGCCAAGAAGCAGGGAGGAGAGGGCGGGGGCACAGCTAGCAGGCCATGTAGCACTCACTGGGCTGCAAGACCCTCCCCTGAGTGGGCAAAAGGGTGGCAGCTCAAGTGTTGGAAACTTAAAGAACTTCAGGGTGGTCCTTCAGGGTTGTCTCAGATGATCCATTTCCCCTCTGTATTAAAGTTTTAAAATTTTCTTCTTATCCCTTCCAAGTTTTTTCTTACCTTTAGTGAGGTGTAATTGACAAATAAAATTATAATATATGTATATATTTTTTTAAGTTTCTATTTTATTTTTTTTATTAATTTATTTTTGTTACAGATGTTTCTCCTTTTTTCCCCACTGACACCCTCCTCCCCATCCTCCCCGCCCCATCCCCAGCTTTGTTGTCCATGTCCATCAGTTATGCATACATGCATATAAGTTCTGTGGTTTATTTCTTCTTCCCCCACCCCTCTTCTGAGGGTTGTCAGTCTGTACCCTACTTCTATGTCTCTGGGTCTACCCTGTTCCTCAGACTGTTATGTTCATTATATTCCACAAATAAGTGAGATCATGTGATATTTGTCTTTCTCTGCTTGGCTTGTTTCGCTTAGGATAATTCTCTCCAGGTCCCTCCATGTCGTCTCAAAGGACAAGAGATCTTTCTTTCTTACAGCTGCATAGTACTCCATTGTGTATATGTGCCACAGCTTTTTTATCCATTCGTCTACTGATGGACACTTGGGCTGTTTCCAGATCTTAGCTATTGTAAATAGTGCTGCTATGAACATGGGGGTACATATATTCTTTCTGATTGGTGTTTCAGGTTTCTTAGGGTATATTCCTAGAAGTGGGATTACTGGGTCAAATGGTAGTTCAACTTTTAACTTTTTGAGGTAACACCATAGTGTTTTCCATAGTGGGTGCACCAGTCTGCATTCCCACCAGCAGTGTACTAGAGTCCCCTTTTCTCCACACCCTTGCCAACACTTGTTTGATGATTTGTTGATGGCGGCCATTCTGACAGATGTGAGGTGATGCCTCATAGTTGTTTTAATTTGCATCTCTCTGATGATTAGTGACATTAAGAATTTTGTCATATGTCTCTTGGCCATTTGTATGTCCTGTTTGGAGAGGTGTAAAATTGTGATATATTTAAAGTGTACAACATGATGCTTTGATATCTGTATGCATTGTGAAAGGATTCCCAGAATCGAGCTAGTTAACATATTCAACACCTCACATATTTACCTTTGTTTCAATGAGAATGCTTCAGATCTACTGTCTTAGCAAATTTTAATTACACAAGACAGTATTATCAGCTATAGTTGCCACGCATGCCTTAGCTCATCAGACCTCATCCATAAAATTATGGACCTGGTTACAGTATTAGTGCAGATAAGCCTAGATGTTGAACTTGAGGAGCAGAGGGCTAGCTGCTGGTAGCAACTACCACAACTTCCTAGAACCCAGTGCCAGAGCTTGCTAAGTGTCCCCAGATGTCCATTCTGTCCCAGCCTTCTTGAAACTAGGTGTGGCCATGTGTGCAGTTCTTGCCAAAAGGATATGTGTAACTTTCATCCAGATCACATTCATATATGGAGACGGGCTGGAACTTGGAAGTGCCAGGGATGAACACTGTGGTTATATGGACACAGGCAAGACCCTATGCTGTGGGATGGCTGAGCAACCAGACCGAAGGAAGCAGCATCCCTTGAGACCTAGTGGAAAAGAACCTTCTACTGCTCTGGACCATCTCTCCCTGGACTGTCATATGGGAGAGAAATGAACTTCCGTTTTATTTAAGCCACTATATTCATGAGTCTCATTCTTAAAGCAGCTTGGCCTGCTCCTTAATTAATATTCCCCCTTGGTCCCTATCTATGTCTCTTTCCATAGTGTTCTTCACCCTTCAGCAGTTGCCCCATCCCGCCTTTCTCATTTCTACCTTTATTTTTCTTCTCTCCCCACTTCTATGGCCATATTATTTCAGTCTCCTCCTCACATCCTGACTTTCACTTCTCTCTACTCCTTTGTTTTCTTTAGAGGCCTCCCAATGCTAGCATTGCCTAGGGTGCCTTTCTTGACCCTGCTTTTCTCTCCTCTCCACGTTCCATGTGCCTCCCTTGGTCAGCCTTATCTATTTTCTCAATTGACATCCCATCTGATGACACCAGATCTGTATCTCCAGCTTGACCTCTTTCCTGAGCTTCAGACTGAAGAGTCATCTGCTTGATGGGCACCTTTTCTTTAACGTCTGATATTTTGCCCTGGGGATGCTGCGTTGTACAGCTCTAGGGGCTCCGTGTACTGGGTCATCTCAATTCAACTTATCCATATCAGTTAGGAGGCTTGTGGTTGTATGTAGCAGAAAACCCAGCTCAAAGCGATGTAAGCAATAAGGAAACGTGTTGACTCACATAAGATAGCTTCTTATCTTGATGGGTGGCTTGATCCAGCTGCTCAATGAGTTCATCCAGGGTCCAGGTTTTTCAATCTCTTCATTATGCTCTTCTCCTAGAGTTGCCTTATCCCCAGACTTCTGGAATCTGTCAGTAGCAATCAGGACTACCTGTTTCCTTGTTCTCATTAGGAGAGCATTCTTCTCCCAAAACTGTTGAAGAAAGATGGTTTCTTATGGACTGAATGGGTCAACTTATGGCCTCCACCAGTAAAGTCAAGGGGAATGCTATTTGCTCACTGGCTTACACTTATGCCCTGAACCAGTCATTGGCAAGGGTTTGGCTTATCATAATTGGGTTTATGGGCTAGGGCCCACCTTGGATCTGGAGTGACTTCCTCAGACTGAATTTCTGTGACAGATGGCAGAGGGGTTGAATGGATATCGAGCAGTTAATTACAATGTCGATATCAAAATCTAACCTCATGCCTACTCATTGCCTTCAACCAAGACCTTCTTGTATGTTCTATTATAGCTAATGGTTCCACCATTAACTGAGCTACTTTTTTTTTTCTTTATTGATTTTAGAGAAAGAGGAAGGGAGAGAGAGATAGAAACATCAATGAGAGAGAACATGGATTGGCCATCTCCTGCATGCTCCCCACTGGGGATTTGGCCCACAGCCTGGGCATGTGCCGTGACTGGGAATTGAACCGGTGACCTCTTGGTGCATGGGTCGATGCTCAACCAGTGAGCCACACTGACCGGGCTTAACTAAGCTACTTTAATCAGAAACCAGAATTGTTCTCAACCTTGTGTTGCCACCACTTAATGATTTACTCAATCTCCAATGCCCAGGACTTTTATCATTGTGGTCCTGTCTCATATTTACCACTCTTTTAAAAAAATAATATAAATATGTTTTTATTGATTTTTTTAGAGAAAGAGGAAGGGAGAGAGAGACAGAAACATTGATGTGAGAGAGAAACATTGATCGGCTGCCTCCTGCATGCCCCCTACTGGGGATCGAGGTCACACCCAGGCATGTGCCCTGACCAGGAATCGAACCAGGACCTCTCAGTCCATGGGATGACACTCCATCCGCTGAGCCACCCTGGCCGGGCTTTACCACTCTTAGCAGCTTTCTAACTGATTTCCTCTTTCTAGTCCCAGCACCCTCCAATCTGCCTTCACTGCAGCTATCAGATGAGCTTTCTGAAATGCAAATCTGATCTTTGTTGTAGTCACCCCCTTTGCTTAAACCCTTCATTGGCGTCATGTCACTTACCAGATACAATCCAGCTCTCCCCGGCTGGGGGCTAAGCAGGACCGAGAGAGCTTTATCTTGGCTATGAAGAGGCCACAGCTGATAATGACACACATAGTGTCAGCCGATATTTGTTGAACTAAGCTGAGTGCTGTGTGGTGTGCTCGTGTGTGTGTGTGTGTGGGCCTGATGAGACAGTGGGCGATGTAGGCTGTGATCCTGGGTGCAGTGGACAGGAGGTAGCCTGAAGTTTGATAAGGGTCTGAATTTATACTGGCATGGTGGGTTGTTCTGTTTTTAATTGTAGTCTGGTGCTTAAAGAACTTGGGTTTAGAAGTTAGACAGCGGGTATTGGGTTTGAATCCTGCCATCGCTCTTTGCCGCCTTGAGCAAGTTGTTGAACAACCCAGTCTCAGCACCTTCCTGGGCAACTGAAGGAATAATATTACCCACATCAAAGATTTGTTGTGAGCAGTTGATGAGCTGACGCCTGTAAATCTCTTAGCTCCTGGTAAAATGTGTGATAAATGTTGATTGTTACTGTTATTACTTCATTGAAATCTAATACATTACTAATATTTACAACAGATTAAATTATGTTTTGTTATATACTTATTCTATAAGAAGATGAATTACTATTTCATTTCAAATATAAACACAAGTTTTTCTATTGATTATTTTCAATGTGTTAAAATTTGATTGGGGGTGTCTTTAAGTGTGATTTTAAAAAATGGATATTACTAATTTAAAATCCATAAAAATAAAATTAAAACCAAACATTCAGGGAACCCCTGGAGCACTTCTGAGGATTGCTAGGTTCCATCTGAAAACCATGGATGTAGCCCTGTGCTGTATCACACGGTGGCCCCTAGCCACATGGGGCTACTGAGTACCTGAAAGTGGCCAGCCTGAGCTCAGATACCTGAAAGAGTTAAATACACATGGGACTTCATGAGTACCAAAAAAGAAGTAAAATCTCATTAATAAGCTTTTATATTGATCACATATTGAAATAATATTTGAAATCTGTTGGGATAAGTATATTATTAATTTCACCTGTTTCTTTTTAAAGTGTGGCGACTCGAATATTTATGCTTAGCTATGTGGCTTGCATTGTACTGGTGCTGAACAGAGCTGACCCGGACTTTCTGTAGCTGTGCCTCCTTCTCCACTCTGGAGTCCACTGCCTCTCTTTCTGCCGTGGTCTTTTTAACTCGTTTCAAAGATCTTGGGCATCCACTTTGGCTCTGCACATCTTGTGGATGACCTTTGGCCAGAGGGCTGCGCAGCGGCTCTGGGGATCTGTGAATTCTGAATTAGACCTTCCTCAGCCCCTTCTGCCGCCTCCTGGGTGGAGCTGAGGCTCAGGACCACAGCCTGATGTCCCTGGGGACTTCATTAGGGCCAGTCCCTGTGTGTAGGACTCAGTAGAGCGTTCTGCTGAGCGGGAGCTATGGGATGCAGGGCAAAGTACACTTTCTGTGTCTCTGGGGGATGCTGTTGCTAAGTACCTGCTCTTAGATTCCTGCTCCGTGGTGGGGACCGATGCGGCAGCGTGCAATGACGAGAACACGGGCGTGAGTCACGGAGACTTTGATTCTGGCTCCCCCTTTCTAGCTGGGCCACACTGGGCTTGTTTCTTTTCTTTTTAAAAACATTTTTATTATTGCCCTGGCTGGTTTGGCTCAGCGGTCGGAGCGTCGGCCAGCGAACCAGCGAGTTCCGGGTTCGGTTCCCGCTAGGGGCAGGTACAAAAAAAAAAAACAACACCCCAAAACATTTTTATTTATTGCTTTTAGAGAGATAAAGGAAGGGAGAGGGAGAGGAAAAGAGAGAGAAGCATTGATCTGTTGTTCCATTTTTTTAAGCATTCATTTGTTGCTTCTTGCATGTGCCCTGACTGGGGATGGAACCCACAACCTTGGTGTATCTGGAGGACGCTCTAACCAACTGAGCTACCCGGCCAGGGCTGGGCTTGCTTCTTGATCCCTTTATGCTTCAGTTTCCTCTTCTGTGAAATGGGCGCTGGACCAGCGTGGGACAATGACTGGTCGACTCCAGGGGCTGCTGCATGTCAGCTGCCCCACCTAGCGTGGAGCATGCGCACAGCACCTGGTGGGCCTCGCTCACGTCTCCCCTCCCCGTCTCTGTGTTTGATGGAGAGTAAGTTTTGGTAAAGGAGAAAGGGCGAGCAGGCCGACTGGAAAGGCTCAGAACAGAAAGGTCAAGGGCATCAAAGAAAAGCTTCCCGGCTGCCCAGTTTCGCCTAGGGCTGGTTATCCCGGAGGGAGGAGACAGGGCTGGGGCTGCTCGGAGCTCCAGGTTAATGAAGAACGGGGCCCACTCGGCTGCTGTCACCATTGATTTTTCGTTCCAGGCAGCTTGCAAGCTGCCCCAGGAATCAATGTCGGAAGGTGAAAACAAATTTCTAAAATTAGCCTGGAGTATACTGCAAGAAAAACCTTTTGCATGACAAATTGTAACGAAGCAAATACCTGAGACGGTATCATGATGGGGAAGGCAGGAGCAGGGCAGCACCCCGAGCTCACTGCCTCAGCGGGGGAATCGTTCGCCCTGTGTGATGATCCCATCTGCTGGGAAACGCACACAATCCATCAGTGCACAGATGCCCGCACAGCACATTCCGGCACCTTGTGGTTCTGTGATGTGGCCTTTAAACGAGCAAGACAGGAAGGCCTTGCTAAGAGCTGACTTTGGGTAGGTGGGGACCGAGGGTACACATGTGCACCCTGCTGGTGGTCCTAGAAACTGGTCTGTCTTGCCAGAGGGCTCATAAGTGCCAGGAAATCATTTAGGTGTTTGGCCAAGTTACTCTGCTGAGCAGAGTTAGATGTGACTGTGTGCTTTGGGTTAGGAACCCCAGACACAACAGTTTTCTGCTCACTTCTCCTGAGGAGTGTCAGGGAGCACTCTCACCAAAGCCCACGTCCCACCCCCACTGACAGACTGTAAGAAGAAAGGAAATAAATAATGGATTTCAGGAGAACCATTTTGTGCCAGGAGACATCCTCCTGGGACCTGTCTCCCAGACTCTGGTGTTGTACAGGGAGAGCTTCAGGAAAGGGGAAGACACTTATTCTGGCTCTTGTGACTCAGAGATGATAGAAGTGAGTTGAAGAACAACCCTGTGGCTCTCCCATCCTAAGTCATCTCTGGGATGTTCTAGTAGTTAGGAGTTTCTCGGTCTGTTGTCTGCTTGCTGTACAACTGGGCAATTGTTACAATGCATAGTAGCTGGAAGAACTCGAGTTTAAGGCCCCACATCTGCCAGAGGAGTTGGCCACCAATTAGGCAAAGACATCGAACAATTTCCTTTTGCAAAGTAGACTCCAAGGAAATAACCAAGAAAGAAAACAAACAAATATTTGAATACCCGTATTGGTGGCTACATACACGGTAAATGTAAAAGGTTAGGAAGAACCAAATACACAAATTCTGGGCCTTGGTTAAGTGGCCTAGGGGCATGGTGGCATCATGGGGTGCTCTGTGGGGGCTCAAGGTGAAGTAACCAGCCTTGAGTAGTTGTTATGGTCTGAAAGGGGAACAGGGTGATCTGCTCACTGGGAATACATTTGGGTTCAATGAGGGCATGAACATAGGAAAAAATGAGTCATGATGAAAATAATCAGGACTTTATTGACATTGATTACAAATTCCATTGAACCACAGACTCATAATTCCAAAAGGGCCCTTAGTGGTAATCTGGTCTAACTCTTCATCTCACTAATTAATTAATTCAATAGATAATTTGTTGGAGCCTATATTATAATGCAGGCATGCTAAGGACCTGGGGAGATAATGCGGAGCCAACCCAAAGTTCTGACTCTCATAGTCCTCAAAGTGGAGGGCAGAACCTCTTCCACATGCTTCTGACGGCCAGTGACAGTGTGACATCTGCTGGAGTACCTGTCCCAGGGAGACCACCACTTTCTTTTCCTTTCAAAAAAAAAAAATTTGTTTCTTTATTGATTTTTAGAGAGAGAGGAAGGGAGAGGGAGAGAGAGAGAGAAACATCGATGAGAGAGAACATCAATTGGCCGCCTCCTGCATGCCCCCCACTGGGGATTGGGCTCACAACCTGGGCATGTGCCCTGACCGGGAATCGAACTGGTGATCTCTTGGTGCATGGGTTGACGCTCAACCACTGAGCCACACCGGCTGGGTGAGACCACCACTTTCTGAGGCCAGTGCTGCTTCTTTGCAGGACATCAGTGGCTGGGATCTGAACGGTGCCCCTCCTGTTTCTCCCACACCAAAGTTGGTCTGCCCTCTGCCTTCACACTGAGCAGGTCTCTTTCTCCAGACAACCCATGTGTTTTCGAGATGGGAGATGGTATTGAAAAACCGCAATCCCAGGGTGCTTGGTTCGGTCACACCCGGGGGAAAGGCGTGCTCAGAGCGGCCTCTCTTCCTCCAGGACTGCAGATGGCCTTGCTCTCCTGGTCTGCTCTCTGGGCCACTGCCATGGGCTCTCCCTCTCAGATGGAGATTTTCCGAAGGCATGACAGACCCTTTGCTGACCTCATATGGGCTGGCACCCGAGTTACAGAGCTTTCAGGTTCCTCGGTTCTTGAGGAGGAGCTGAAACCGAGTGCCCTAGAGGCTGGGCTAGGTTGAAGTGCGAGAATGGGACTGATGTTTGACATCACCCTGTGCTAACTTTCCTATGTTTCTCCCCTAACCCAATCTCATGTTCTTTGATTTCCCCAGACTTGAGAGTTGAACTTTCTTCACCTACGATAGAGGGTGTTAGTTCTAATGTCTGTGGTTCTGAAATTGAGTCCCGATGGCCCCACCATTCAGTCCTCATGGTGCCTTCCCAGTTTCTCCCAAGAAGACTAGGGACCTTCAGTCAGAAGCCCTGGTGGCCAGCCCTGACATTGCGGATTCCCAGGGTGGGCCTGCTGGCAATGCCTCACGCTTGGCAGCACTTGCAATATTTGCAGGGAAGTTGTCTGTCTCTTTGCAGTCTCTTTATTGGATCAATGTTTAGCAAGTTACAAGTTCTTGGCCTCTCTAAACCTCATCTGTGAAATGGAGAAAACACTAGTGGAACCATTGAGTGAGATAACCGATTAAAAGAACTTAGCACAGTTCCAGGCACACTATAAGCACTCAAAATGTGTGTTCTCACCTATCGCTAACTGAGTTGTTCTGTGTAAAGGGTAGCACCTGGAACTAAACTCAAACCCCTAGGTTTGGTTGTGTCAAAAGACAGCAGGATTTCTTTTTCCAAACGTTTAGACACTAGAATTCTATATGCCTATTGCATTAGCTTTCTAAAATCTGCAGAAACTTGACACGTTTACTGTCACCCCCTAAAATCCCCTTTTTAGAAATGACAGTTGTCTCAAACTGCCCATCGTGCTTTGTAACCTGTTTTTCATTTAATAATTATTTTGCATGTCATTTAAAATACTCTTAGCCATTATTGTTTTCAATGGGTAGATGGCTGTCAGTTGCACAGATGGGCCACACTGACTGGGCAATCAGATTGTTTCCGACCTTATGCTGTTATAAATAACGCTGGGACGGACATCCTCGGTCATTCTTGTAGCGTTAGAGCCATGTTGACAGTGTTGACTAAAGCTCCACGTTGTCAAACCTGCTGCTGCCGAGTCCCATCACTGCCCCGCCTGCCTCAATCCTGTCCTTGAGTAGTTATTGTTTTGAAGCCAAGTTCAGGACCTGACATTTATCTCTGTTTTGTTTCATCTTATTAGATTCAGCCTATCAGTCCAGCCTGTCTAGAGCCATCTGGATCCTGTTGATCTTTTGCAATCTGTGTATCTTTTTTTTTTTTTAAATCAACTACAAATTTGGTAAACAGGCCTTTTATATTCTCAACTAGGTCATTAATAAAAATGTTGTACAGGTCAAAGTGGAGGCCAGAGCTCTATGGCTGGCCACTGGAGACCTTCCTTCAGGTTTGATCAGCACTCACGGGGTTTAGCAAGTTACACGTTCTCCTAATTGAACCAGCATTCAGCTCACATCCTCCTGGAAGTTCATAATAAATTTCATAAAACAAAGTTGGACCAGATGGTTTTCACAACCAGGCTCAGTCAAGGGGAACCATCCTCAGAAGCAGAAGCTCAGGTTCTGGATGGAGAATTGGGTTCCCATCGTTTCCGTTTTAACTGGGGCACTTGGCCACCTGCTGTACTCACCACTTTCTCAGTGACCCAGGCTTCGGGCTCCCCGAGGTTGCTGTCTCCCCCATCAGTCAGTGATGGCCCTGCGGAAATGGCTGACACGACCACCTGAGCCCAAGTAGGAGTGACATCTGATGCTGCAGGAACCGAGCTGGGGAGTCGCATCTCTGGTGCTGCATCAGAGTTTCAGCCCTCACCCCTCCTGCAGCACCGAGAGAGGGACACCAGGGATGTGGGCAACCACCCATGCCAGGCTTTCACTATCTGGGGGAGTAACCTGGCGTTGACAGGCTGGTTCAGGCCCCGGCAGAAAGCATAGACTCCAATTTTGGTATTTATCAGCTGTGCGACTGTGGGCAAGTCCCTTCCCCTCCTCTGAGTCTCAGTGTCTTTGTCTGTTAAATGGGGATGAAGATTAGTTACCTTGTGGGAGATGGTATGTGGATTTAATGAGATAAAGTAGAAATAGCGTCTATGGTATGGTGGAGGCAGACTGTTGACTAATGAGCTTGATTTGGCCAACAAATGTTTTGCTTGGCCTGATAGCATTTAAAAAAATTTGAGTCTGTTTCCAAAAATCACATTTAACTTAAAACTCTGGATCCTGACCTCTCTTGAAAAGTTGGAAAACCTGGTAAGATTAGGCCCACATTCCCAGCTTCCTGCATGTGGCAGCAAAGTGGTCGGCCATTTATGACGGCTCCCCTTAGACAGGCATCCTTTCCATTTGCCGTGGTCTCCTCCATTCCCAGTGCACACGCCTGGGCACTTATGCCCGGGCAACTTGACCCGCTCACCTTACAGGCCAGGGTCCTGGAGGCAGCTGAGCTCATCACCTGTGCAAGAGCGACCCAAAGGGCTCAGCCCTCTGGGACCTCTCGGTGCCTCAAGTTCTTCTCGCATAAAACTGGCGTAATAATGGTTGCTACGAAGACTGTGTCTATTGTAGCTCTTGGTTGGCAACCCATGGTGACCTTCATGGTCATCCATGGAGGCCTCCGTGGGGACACCAACTGGAAACTGGCAGGAGCTCAGTTCCAAAGTGCAAGGAAGCAGCAAGCATAGCAACTGTCTCCTAGCCGCATCCCTCAACCCCAGAGGCCATGGGAAGCATTTGAAGGAAAAGGGATGTCTGCAGACAGCAGTCACGATAAATTAAGATGTGCAGGTGGAAGGAGAAAATGTCACCTGTCATAGAAGTACCTGTGCCTGTATCACAATGTCCTTCAATCTCCTATGTTCACGTGTCTCCAGGGGCCCCCGGGGACTTACGACGTCAGTCATGTCCTTTGCCTGTTTCTCCTCCTCCTCTCGGATAGATTATCTGAGAAATCAGGACCATCCCCTGTGGACCTCATAGAGCAAAGACTTTTGAGGAAAGCATGCAGCTCCATTAGCCACAGGCAGCAGGCAACTTGGAAACCACAGCTTTTTAACTTCCAGCCTAAAACTTGCTGGAGCTGCATAGCAGCCTGGTGTGGCGGTCTCTGGTGGAGGCAGGTGGAGTTAATCATTGCTTCTGCCTGGCCAGCGATTTGAAAGTGCTGGGCTAGTGAACCAGCCGGCTTCTCTCTGTGAGGTTTTGACCCAGAGCTCTGGCCTGTTGTACCAGTTTGTACCTAATAGCCCCCTGGCTGTGTGCTATCAGCAGATTTCAAAGCTGCCTCCCATCTTTGCATTCCAGTCCTTGCCAGAGACCTCCGGCCTCTGTGTGGGGGTGGGGGGGGGTGGTTGTTAATAAGCCCCATTGGGCACAGCTGTGGGAGCCACTGGGCTCTGATGTCTGTCTGCTGTGCGAGCCTTTACCCCTTGTGTGAGGCCACCAACTCTACACTGCCTGGTGTATCTTTTTCTCTCTTCAGAGGGTGAAGACCTCACACTTGAGCTTCCCATCTTAACACACCTCTGTGAATTTACCCAATGCCTTCTTCTCTCCCACCTAGGAGTTCAATAGTTCTGGTCAGCGTTCAGTGTGCACCTACTACGTGCCTGCACTGTGGGAGGCTCTGCAGGGTGGGCGAGGTCCTCCTCCTCTCCAAGTGCGTCACCCCGGCTTCGCCTCCCTCTGTACCCCCTGTACCCTGTGCTCTGGATCGGGGTTGGTGAACTGCAGCCCAGAGACAAGTGCAGCCGGCCATCTGTTTTTGTAAATAAAGTTTTATTAGAAGACAACCACGCTTATTTATGCATTGCCTATGCTGCTTCTGAACCACTGTGGCATTTGAATCACTGTGACGAGGACTGTATGGCATGCAAAGCTGAAAGTATTTACTTTCTGACCTTTCACAGGAAAAGCTCCCAGGTTCCTGGTCTAGATCTCGGGCCTTCCTGCCCCCAGGAGCTCACGCTGTGGATTGAGTCTCTCTGTGTCTTTATTATTTATTTATTTATTTTTATCCTCACCCGAGGACATTTTTGCATTTTTCTCTAGACAGAGCGGGAGGGAGAGAGGGAGGAAGAGAGAGAGAGAAACATTGATGCGAGAGAGACACATTGAGTGGCCACCACCCACACAACCCCAACCGGGGCCGGGGACAAACTGCAACCGAGGTACGTGCCCTTAGTGGGAACCAGACCCGGGACTCCCTGGTCAGCGGGCTGACGCTCCAACCGCTGAGCCAAACCGTCCAGGGCTCTCTCTGTGTCTTTAATCTCTCCATCTCCATGGACTCATTCTCTCTGGTCCAGGTGCTTGCCTGTATCCTACAAAACCGCCCTCTCTCCATTCCTTGCAGACTTCCTGAAGGAGTTGTCTACACATACTGCCTCCCTGTATTGACATGCAAGGGGAAGGGTGTCTGTCTTCCCAGTCATTGATGGCCATTCTCTGGATGAAGACTGGGAGCCCTGGAAGGGGCCCACTGAGGCCCCTTTCTCCCTGTGGGATGCTCAGCCCCTCCACCACTCTTGCTTCTGGTCCTGCTATGATCACCTATGATGTGGGGAGCTGGGGAGGAAGTATGATCATGAGGAGGGAAGAACACAGGCTGGGGCATCAGACAAGTCCCAGGGACCCTGTCACATGCTAGACTTGACCTTGGGCTGGTCCCTTCACCTCATCAACCCTCTCGGTTTTCTCAGCTCCACAACCAGGATGAGATGACCCGCCTGGGTTATTGTGACAATGAAAGTGCTCAGTACCGGGTACCGAAAGGGTCCCCTCCCCCTTCCTCAGACCCACTGGGGGAGCCCCCTCTCAGTTCTGCTGGAGGATGACAGAGGCCCGGTGGTGCTGAGCAGAATGCTGCAGAAGCTCAGAGGCAGAGGAGACCCATGGTTTGGCCCATTTATGGACTCTGGATCCTGACTCCCCTCCCCAAGCTTGTCCTTTCTCCTCCAATGGTCGGGGCTGGGGTCTTCGAGTGAGTGTGCCCAGTGGATGGAGGGCTGCAGAAGGCTGATGGACTTCCCGAGGCGCAGGTGTGGGGGCCTGGCAGAGGGGGCCAGGCTGGTTGCTATGGAGAGAGAATTGTTATGCAGTTAACTATTTGACTGGAGGCCTTGAGAAATACCCATGTCCCTCCAGGGCCTTGGAGATATCTATCACTCCAGAAAGGTTCCTTTCATGATGAGGGTTATCTATTTGGCTAATAAAACCACAATCACGATCCCTCACATCCAGGCAGCCCTTCCCTTTTTATGGAGCTCTCTTCAGTTTATAAGGAGCCCGAAGCTTCATTCTGTTCAGCTCTGGCTCTGCCCCTGAGACAGGCACTTGGGGCACGTGCTGAGGGGCAGGAGACGAGCCAGCACAGCCCTTGCCTCAGGAGCTCCTATTTCCTGCAACATGAGTATGACCTCTGCCTTCTCCAGCCGAGGACATGAAGGAGCAGAGAGGGGTGGAGGTGGTCTTGGACGGGAGGAGGGACACCCCCATCTGAGATGGGAAGGGAGGAGGCAAACAAGGATGAAATTCAGGGGTAGTGTGAAGGGAACTAACAACAGTTATGCATCTGCTTTGACCCAGGCACTGTTCCGGGCATTTGGCTCACATTGATTCATTTATCGCAACAGAATTCTTTGGTTGCAAGTGACAGAATCACAGTGCATGCTGGCTTAGACAATGAGAAGATTATTGGCACAGGTGTCTAAATTATGGGAAGGACTGTGTTGACAGGGCATGAAGACTCTCTTTCAGGCCGTCTGGGAAAAGACCACCAGCTACTTCTAGTCTCACCATTTTGTCTCAGGAAATTTTACTCATTTCCTGGCTGTAGTTTGAAATATCCCAAGGAGGGACTCTGATTGGTTCAAATCAAGTCATGTGCCTACCCACTGACAATCACTGGCCAAGGGGAAGGTCATGCCAGAAGGTGGCTGGCAGCTACTCATTCCACCAAATATTGGAACTGGAATGCAAAGGTGGGCTTAACCGTTTCTCAGAGGAGCGGTGGTGGTGGTACAGGTAGCAAAGAAATGGCACCAGATAGCCATCTTAGGCCTTTTCTGTTATTCCTTTAGCAAAATGTAATGAGCACCAGCTATGTGCCGGTCATTGTTTTACCATTACAGGTTACTATGACCAAGACAATCCCTGCTCTCCTGAAGCTTTCAATTTTGTGAGGGAGACAGACAATAAACAAGTAAACTGAGAAATATAATTTCAGGGAATGTCAAGTGATAAGTGAAAACAAGAAAAGTCGAGTAGAGCAAAGAGGTTAGAAAAGGTGGGGAGAGGTGCTAGTTTGTATGGGGTAATCAGGGCTGGTCTTTCTGAGGAGAACTGCCTGTGGGGCAGTGAGTCACAGCGAGACCCTGCCGAGGGAACAGCATGTGCAAAGGCCCTGTGGGGGTGATCTTGGTGTGTTCCAGGAACAGCCAAAATGCAGCAATGGTGGAGCAGCTCAGCCAGGGAGAGAGGGGCAGCAGGTGTGGTCCGATTAGAGAGGGTCAGGTCACGTAAGGCCACCTTGGTGAGGAGTTTGGGTTTTATTCCAAGTGTGAAAGGGTGACATCTTGAAGCAATGCCCTTTTTTCCCTCACAGATCAAGAAACAGAGCTGCAGGAAGGTGATGTGAATTTGCCCAAGAAGGAAGGTCTTACATGGAGGACTGTCTACCTAGAGCCAAACCTTATTTTCTTTCTTCCATACCACATGTCTTCGTCTAGTTAGCTTTGGGAAAATTAGGAGGGGTTGAGGAAAGAAACTGACCTCTCCTTTCTCTGCGAGGTAGGACAGATGGTCTTCTGAGAGTGAGGGCAGGGTGGCTCCACACTGCTGTCAGAGGGTGGAAAGGGTTAGCGCCTCCGCTGAGCAGGGTGAGACATGCACTTGCCCGCCAGTGAACAGGAGGACTGTAGGGCTGCAGAGAACCCCGCAGAAGGTGGATTCTGTGAATTTGTAATGGGTGGATCAAAGGTACCTTTGTTAGGAAAGCTTTCTGTGACCCTCACGCCCCCATTCACAGACACCACCCCTTCAGCTAGATCAATCCTCCTTTGATACGTTCTTAGATGGGTTTCATGGGAAGCAGACAATTTTGTGCGGGAAGTTTATCGGGGAGCACCTACAGGATCAACACCCATGGTGGGTGGCATGAAGGGAGGAGGAGTGGACAGGTGGAGAAGTTGAGCTTTGATTCCGACAAAACAAGGCCAAAGTCCATTCTAGTATGGAGCTGGGATGGTGCTTCAGAGTTCCCACCTAGAGGCAATAGGGCTGTAAGGACCAGACGTTGGAGGTGGTGGCTCCAGGGAAGGAGGTGACCTTTGTCAAGGTGGACCTTAAAGGCTGAGGGCAATTCCTGCGGAAGCCTCAGTGAGAGCTGCCTGCGTCCAACACTCCTGGCAGCTGTGGGGATCAGAGGCTCATCCTGAAGGCAGGTCTGGGGGCACACCACTGCATGCACCACGTCTGTCTTACCTTTCCTCCATAGCACTCGGCAGTTGCAAGTTGATATTTGTGTGCTTATTTGATTGATTTTGCCTTGCCCACTAGCTTTAGAAGAGAGGGCAGTTCCTTGCCAATAACAGTAGCACTCCACTGGGCATAGAGGGAAGGAATATGATGGATGCATAAGTGGGGGACGATAATTACACTAGAGCAGGGAAGAGCACAGATGTCAGGAAAACCCAGGGGAAATGCTTGTGGGGCCAGGAAGACTTGACATTGGTTATTATTCTAGGAAAAAAAAAGAACGGAGTGAGAAGGGAATGTTAGTTCTTCTGCCACCTGCTATGTGCCAGGCACTTGGCTATTTAATTCTTAATACGACCCTGGGACTAAGGATTGTTGCCACTTGAAAAGGGTTGATGAGAGGTCGGATGTCTCTAAGAGAAGGCTGAGTGGTTGGCTGCTAAGAGGCCTCAGAGCCTGGCATCAACTTTGTGAATTTATCACAGAATAAATATGGCCAGCTTCTGGCTCCTTGGGCTCCCTTATCTCTGCTCCAGGCTAGGCATGCTCTCTCTGTTCACACAGTCTTGCCAACTGGTTTAGTTAATTAGGTTTCTGCTTACTCAAATTACCATCACCCCTCACTCTTGTCTCCCCTTGACCACACCATGATTGGCGTTTGGGGTCTTCCCAAATTCTTCAGTCACGTTTTCAGGTCATCTCTTGGTTCATGCCAACAGATGGCATAGCTCATCCTTCTGCATGGATTTTTACTAACCTAACACAGAAGGCATCCTTATTTCCAGGTTTCAAACTCACTCATGTGCTGTTGACAGGTATTATTACTGCTTTGCTAAAGCTCAGAGAAGTTAAGTTACTGGCCCAAGGTCACAGGTCAGTAGAGCCAAGACTTGATGCCAGGTCTTCTGGCTCCCAAGAAGGAGGGGTGGATAAAGGGCAGGTGGGCCACAGGTCAGAGTTGCACAACCTCAGGTTCCATGGGGAGTTCTGGGCATAGAATTTCTATGGGCTTGTTCATAGGGTCTCCCAGGACTTGGTGGGAACAATTGCAGCCAGTTCAACTAATAGCCACTGGATATTTTGAACCATTCACATGTTCTGCCAGAGCTGAGCCTCTGCTCCAGGGATCTCTCAGAACTGAGCCTAGTGTGGTGGCCTGAGTGGGGAGGTTACTGGCACTACTACCTGTGGTTGGGTAGGTTGAGTTTGGGGGAGGGAGAGGGGCTGAACTTACCAATCTCTAATCTTTGCACCCTGGTTTGGGGCTGCCGTAGTCCATAGGATGGAACACCTTCTCCCTACCATGGGGGAGGGGTTGCATTTTATAATTTCTCTACCTGGAGGGGGAGCCTTTTCCTAATTTTTACAAGGCTCTCCTTGGAGCACTCCAGTTGTGACTCTTCCTTGCTTCTTTGTCTATTCCAGCTCACTTTCTGAGGTTTAAGTCCACCTTCAGGTACTTGACCATGTCCCTGCAGGGGTCAACAGAAGCTACCTGGGCATCTCTGTTGACCCAAGAGCGTGCAGCCCTCAAGCCCAGGAGTCAGTGGAGAGGGTTGTGTCCAGCAGGGCAGGAGTCTGCAGACTCTGCTGGTACCCCCAGCTTTCTGGAAAGCCCTCTAGGCAGCCAGCACAAGGTCAAACGCTGGTGTGCAGTGAGTCCCTGCAGGGGGATTTGTTCCGGGAAGGGAATTACATTTCAATTTGATTTAATTCAATGAGAATGACACCGAATTGATCAGCTGGTAAAATGCCATTTGATGGGCAGATCTGCTCTTTTCAAGTTAATAGGAACCACTAGAAAAATTAGTCTTGCTTTTTCAGACAGAACTGAAAGTTTTACCCATTTCCTTTGCCTTTTAAAAAGGGCTCAAATTCCCTGAAGGTGAAGAGCATTTTTCTGATAGATCTGTTGACCGGGGCAAGGTGATTAACCACCAGGCACCCAGGGGACACAATAAAAATTCTGTATCAGTATATATATTTTTGATTAACCACCTGTATCAGACTTTTGTGTGACCTTGAGAGGTTTCTCAGATTCTTTGAGCCTCAGTTCTGCCATCTGTAAACTGGGCATGCAGTCTCCCTTGGTCCAGTTCTGGGTGACTCTCTTTGGTGTGACAGTATGAATAATAACCACAGCCCCATGGTGACCACTGCCATTGTCCCAACAACCACAATCACTGACATTACTTCTGAGCAGTTACTTTGTCCTAGGCACTATTAAAAGTTTCACGTGCATTTTATCACATAATCCTTGTCGTAATGGGTGGGGGAGGGAGAAACTTTCCTCTACCTTCAAGGTTCTTTCAGGCTGGTCTACTAATCAAATAGACATGAGATAGATTAATTAAAGAAAATAACCAAATTTAATTGCATACATATGTATGGGAACCCCACATACAAGAGAGGTTCAAAGACAAAGTTAAGAAGAGGTGGAGATGGCATGCAGAGGTGAGGGTGAGGTAAGGTGCCTTGGGGGCATCAAAGGGTCACTGCAGAAGGATAGGAAGAGCAGATGTTCAGTAATTAGATGTTTGCCCTGCCCTATAGATGTATAGATAGGTAAGAAACGATGATCTCTGATCATCCCTTACTATGGGCAAGGCCCCTAATTCAAATTCTTCTAGGTAGTGGGTGGGGGTGGGGGTGGGGGCAAAGGTTTCTCCTGAGCCCACAGGGTCTTGATTGCCTTTCGCTGAAAATAATTCATATACCATAGCAGCACATCTTGGCCCGACATGTTCTGAACCCTACAAATTCCACCACCTATGTACAGTCATTCTGCTATTGCGCTTATTTAGAAAATGTGGACTTGTCGAGATGCCATCGCCAAGCGACTTCCAGCCAGTGCTGGGACAGGCACACGGGTGAGCTGCAGGAATGTTTAAAACATGCAGTACCTGACCTCTTTCCCTGAGACTGTCAAATGAAAAAAGGACAACAGCCAACGCAACAACAGCCGTCCGGTGTGAATGAATCAAAAATCATACCTATTTTTTTGTCAGACTGGCAAAAAATTTATTTTTTGGTGGGCTGCAGGATTTTAGTAGTTTATGTGTGCTATGTGATAAAAATGGTTGAAAATCGTGGTCATGGATGCATTAGGGAACAATCTGAGCTTAACCTTAACGTTGTATTTGCTTATGTGTGATTTCCTGTTGGAGAGACACTCGGTGAACCAAGCCACGCAGGGATAAAAACAGCACACATACGCACACACCGCAAACACCGACCAGCCTCCTCAGTTCACTGCGAGTTATGTGTGTCCCGAGGCACACATCTGGGGCTGGAACTCTCCTTCCGGGTCTGATGACCTTCCTGCCACCACTTCACAGTAACTCACAAGCTGTAACCCTTCCGATGCCCGCTTCCACAAGCAAACTAAAGGCCTTTGTTCAGGGTGCAGAGTTACGCTTTCTGTAGTATTTATGTCTATCTTAACCACTTAGCATGTGTAAAACTGTGCTATTGTTTTCATTAAGTGGCTTTAAAAAAAAAATCCTTCCCAAGGATATGTTTCTATTTATCTTCAGATAGAGTAGAAGGGGGTGGGGGAAAGAGAGGGAGAGGGGGAGAGAGAGCGAGAGAGAGAGAGAGAGAGAGAGAGAGAGAGACACCGATGTGAGAGAGACACACATCGACTGGTACCCCTGCATGACTCCAACCAGGGCTGTGGACAACTGCAACCCAGGTACATGCCCTTGACTGGAATCGATCCTGCGATTCATTTGTCTGTGGGCCGATGCTTTAACCACTGAGCCAAATTGGCCAGGACAGGTGGCTTTTTAAATAAAAAAATAATAATTTTTTTCCTTTATTGATTTTAGAGAGAGAGGAATGGAGAGGGACAGAGAGATAGAAACAGCGATGAGAGAGAACATCGATTGGCTGCCTCCTGCATGTTCCCCACTGGGGATTTGGCCCACAACCTGGGCATGTGTCCTGACTGGGAATCATACTGGCGACTTCTTGGTGCATGGGCTGATGTTCAACCACTGAGCCCCACTAGCTGGGCGGGTGGCTTTTTTAAAAAAAAGTGTCACCGATGAAGTCTTTGAATGTTGTGCCCTAACTTCATTGTTCCATTGGCCCTGTGGATTTTGCCAAATGATTTATTTTTAATTAAAGAAATTTGTGATAAAATACACATAACATAAAATTTGCCATCTTGACCATTTCTAAGTACTCTATAGTTCACCGGAATTAGGTACATTCATATTGTTGTGCTACCAGCACCACCATCTAGCCACAGAACTCTTTTTTTAAAAAAAAAATTATTTTTATTAATTTATTTTTATTACAGATGTTTCTCCTTTTCCCCCATTGACACCATCCTCCCCATCACTGCCTCCCCCACCACATCCCCAGCTTTGTTGTCTATGTCCATTGGTTAAGCATACATGCATGTAAGTTCTGTGGTTTATCTCTTTCCTCTCCCCCCACCCCCTCTTCTGAGGTTTGTCAGTCTGTACCCTACTTCTATGTCTCTGGGTCTATTTTGTTCATCAATTTGTTTTGTTCATTATATTCCACAAATAAGTTGAGATCATGTGATATTTGTCTTTCTCTGCCTGGCTTGTTTCGCTTAGGATAATACTCTCCAGGTCCCTCCATGTTGTCTCAAAGGACAAGAGATCTTTCTTTCTTACAGCTGCATAGTATTCCATTGTGTATATGTACCACAGCTTTTTTATCCATTCATCTACTGATGGACACTTGGGCTGTTTCCAGATCTTTGCTATTGTAAATAGCGCTGCTATGAACATGGGGGTACATGTATTCTTTCTGGTTGGTGTTTCAGGCTTCTTAGGGTATATTCCTAGAAGTGGGATCACTGGGTCGAATGGCAGTTCAATTTTTAATTTTTGGAGGTAACACTATAGTGTTTTCCATAGTGGCTGCACCAGTCTGCATTCCCACCAGCAGCCACAGAACTCTTTAATCTTACAAAACTGAAACTCTGTCCCCACTGAACACTGATTCCCCATCCCCCACCCCAGCTCCTGGCAGTCACCGTTTTAATTTCTGTCTCGGTGAATTTGACTATTCTAGGTGTCTCACAGGGGTGGAATCATACAGTATTTGTCCTTTTATGACTGGCTGATTTCACTTAGCACACTGTGTTCAAATTTCATCCATGCTGTAGTGTGTTAGAATTTCCTTTTAAAAAAAAAATAAACAATACTGAATGATATTCCATTGTATATATGGGCCACACTTTGTTTATCCATAGTCTGCAGTGTTTTCCAACACCAAACACCAATTCTTCTATTGTCTAGACATCAGCTGGGTGTCCAACAGTACAATTCGGTTCTGACATTAACTACCCAGAGTTAGCTCAGACATACCGTTTAAGGGCTCAGTCCCACTAACCAGCCCCCACTTCCCATGCCAGCCACCAGTCTCTGGGGTCTCATACCCTCTTTTAAGGTTTGCTAGAATGGCTTAATTTGCTAGAATGGCTCACAGAACTCAGGAAGGCACTTTACTTACGTTTACTGGCTTATTATAATGGGTGCAACTCGGGAAGAGTCAAAAGGACGACATGCATAGGGCAAGATATGGGGGCGGGGGTGGGGCGTGGAGCTTCCGTGCCCTCTCCAGGCACACCACCCTCCCAGCACCTCCATGTGCTCTCCAGCCCAGAAGCACATCAAATCTTGTTCCAGAATTTGTATAGAGCTGAATCGCCAGCTCCCCTCTCTTCCCTGGAGGTTGGGGGCAGGGCTGAAATTTCCAACCCTCTAATAGCTTGGTCTTTCTGGTGACCAACCGATTATGCAGGCAATCTAGGGGCTCTGGTCCAATTCACCTTATTAACATAAACTCAGGTATGATTGAAAGGGCATCATTATAATAACAAAAGACTCTCCCATCACTCGGGAAAGTCCAAGGGCTTTGAGAGCTCTGTGCCAGAAACCAGGAACAAGGACATCCTTGTCTTAGACTAACACATAGTGGCGGCGCTATTTAGGCATGCATGTCACATTATAGTAGAACTGACTGTCCTGTTATTCCACCATTTTGCACACAAGGAAACTGAGGCACAGAGAGTTTAGGTGACTCCTCCAACAAGGTGTCCCCGCTAATAAATGGGAGATCCAGGATTCAAACCCAGGCCTTGCTGATTCCACAACTCATGCCTCAAACACGGTTACCCTGCTTGCTTTTTTTCATGTATTGTCAACAACCCAGATGACAATGACTGCAAGTCATTTGGTTATTAATTTCCTGTTGTTAGCAGAAGCTACAGTGTCTGAAACCTCTGTTGCACCATCTGGAATTTTTAATAAAAACTTGAGGAATTTCCAGGGGTTTTTGTGTATTGCATATGTGTATTAGCAAGGGGGAAATTTGCTGTTTAAAAACAGAAATGCCTACAGCCACTTTTACACTCCAGGTGGGGTGAGAAGGGTGCCCAACAGAAGGAAGGCTGCTCTTTTGTTTATGAAAACACTATAAATAGGCTTTTTTGATTGTTCAAGGGGAGGCTCACACCCTACCCCCACCTCACATGGTCTGGAAGGAGGAAGCTCAATCTGGAACTGTTTCTATTGTAATTAGCTAATGCTAATAAGAAAGAAGCAAAGGAAAGGCCAGCCATTATAAGCATGGCCATCTGGGCAGCTTCACCAGGAAGCTGCAACTTTGCACTCCCTGGGAAACCCTGGTCCATTCCCTGCAGATAACTGGGGGAAGGGGTCCAACAAAGGGGAGATGAATGCATGCACAGTAAAGTCGGGGTGATGTAGGGGAAACACTTGCCTGTCAGTCTAGCCTGGAACAAAGATAATTGGCTAGAGGGGGTGGAGCCACCGCAAGCGTGCAAAATCTCAGAAGATTAAAATCCCCAAAGGCATTCTCTCTTGTTCCTCTGGCTTTGCTCCTGCTTTCTTGCACTCACCCATCTTCCCTCCATAACCAGGTGGCCCTAGAAACCATGGGCCATGCAGACCCCACACACAATAGACTACAGCTGGGAAGACAAACTAAGCTAGCTTGATGCTGGACTGGACTGTGCTCCAACATGGAACAGAAACTCTGGGCAGTGGCTTTAATCCTAGCTCTGCTGAAGACACAGCTGGACTTCTTCCATGGTGGGATGGAGGGAGAGGGGACCTTGGAAACTCAGGGATTTAATTCCACGCAAATAAATGCCACTCATTCTCCTGTGAGAGTCTCAGAAAATTCCTTTTGTCATGACATCACAAGAAGCCTACTTCCACTGGCAACTGGTGTGGACACGGAGAGCTCCCCACTGATAACAGAACTAAACTGCTTTACAAAGAAACTAGGGGGAACCAGAGCACTGATCATTGGTAGTGCATGAGGAAAGGAGTCTTCAGGGAAAACCCAGGGAAAAGAGGAGAGGATAGAAAGTTCATGGTAGAGAATTAAGTGCCTCCAAACTGACCCACCAGCTGCAGCCCTAGAAGAATGATGACTTGTGACAATTCCGAGTTGGGCTGGTTGAGGATCTCTGAGATGACTATTCAACTTTAAATGTTTCCAGTTGTGTGCTATTTTGTACCCTCCCTCACCCTCGGTGAAGTCAGCTACAGGCAGCAGGCTCAGGCTAGTGACGCCCGGGGCACGGAGGTAGGGGGACAGTGTTCCTGGGAAGTGGTAGGGTCCAGGACAGCAGGGGGAGGAAATGCGAGGTGGGAGAACTGGCTTGAGAGCAAGAAGTGACCAGGAGAGTGGAAGCACCCCTAACAATGGTAGGAAATATTGGGGAGAAGGCTATTCTTCTCCCAGATAGCTGGGATGGAGGCTGAGGTTATTTTTGTGGATAATAGAGGAAAGAACATTCCAGAAGATGTCAGGTATTACCGTCTGGGAGCTGGCCCCTGCATCCTGCCCTGCCTGGGCTGTGTACCCCACTTTTGTACCTTAAGGGTGTCTGCTTCATAATAATAAACATTGTCAGAACCACTGTGGTTCTATTTCGCATATCTCCAGGGTGCCCTTTGCCCAGGCTGCTGCCCTTCTCGAGTCGTTCTCTTAGATTTGGAAAGTTAGTAGAACTCCCAAAGAGGGCAGCAAAGTGGTTTGAGGAAGGGACCACTTTGTCTAATGCGCCCAAAGTCGTTGTCATCTGGACTGTGGCAAGTCTATGCAGCTGCTCTTTTTTTTTTGCTTAATATGTGTCCTGTCCTCCATGCATGCTACTTCTTTAAATCCTCCCAATAACACTATAAGGTCACCTTTGTCCAGTTTTTACAGAGGGGGAGAAAGAGGTTTAGAAAGGCTCAAGGTCACACAGCGAGGAAGTGGCAGGGCTGGAGTGTGAACCAGGATTCAACTGTCCCTCAAACCTGTGCTTGGCTTGTGAGCACAGTGGCTTCTACCTTTGATCTTGAAGAAAACTGACGGCTTCTTAGATCCGGCCTTCTGCCTAGAATTTCCCCCTACAGGGCCAGGGGTCTCACACTCAGGGCTGCACCAGAGTCACCTGGAGGGTCTGTTAAAGCGGACTGCTGGGCCCCCCCCAGAGTCTCCAGGTGACCAGAGTAGCCACTGGGAGGGCCACAGTTGAGAAGCGCTGTTCCACCTTCTAACGTACTAGCTGAGCTGGGCATTGTCCCCAGGTCCCACGGTGTGCTCTGCTGCACTTCGGCAGCCCAGGGTCCAGGCTGAGTAGCACTTGATCTGTCGTTGTGGGGGTGGAAGGAACTTCCTTCTACCCTCAAGGTTCTTTCGGGCTGGTCCAATAACCCAATACACATGAGACAGGTTAACGAGAGATAATAACCACATTTAATCCATCCATATGTGTGGGAACCCCCCATACACGAGACAGTCAGAGACCCCACATGCACGAGAGGTTCAGGGACAGAGAGGTGAAGTGGCCATAACAGACATTTGGAGCTAGGGATGAGGTAAGGTGCCTTGCGGCCTCAGGAGGTCATCGCAGGGAGACCTCATGTTCAGTAACTAGTAGTTTGCCTTGTCATACAGGTAGGTCAACAAAGGTTATCTCAGCTAATCTCTTATTATGTGTGGGCAAGGTTCCTAATTCGAGTTCTTCTAGGTAGTTAAGGGACGGGATAGAAGTTTCTCTTGAGTCTGCAGCTAAAGTTGCCTTTAGCCCAAAATAATGCACATACCACAGAGACACATCTTGCGGTGACTTGTTCTGACCCCCCCCCCCCATCCTCCTCTCAGTCTGGGTCCCAGATATCTGTCCTGTCATCTTGGCCAGCTCCCCAGCACTATCTGGGCCTGGTTGGTCTGCTCTCCCTCTTTCCTTGTGGGAGCACCTGCCATCCATCAGGATACACATCAATGCTTCTGAAACCCGAGGGGCCCGAGGGGGAAGTAAGCAGGGCCTGGGAGCTGCAGGGGCTGGAGGTTGCTGCCTCATCTGCTCCCTCCCTCTGAGAGCTGAAGAGGAGCTCGGGCAGGGTTGGGGTGGGCGGGTGCTGACTCAGGGGTTCCAACGGCCTCAGCAGCAGCTCAGGGGCTCCTTCTCTCCCCCTGCCTTGAACAGACAGCCTTCACCTGGGACACAGGTTGGAATTCTAAGCAGAGAGAAAAAACATCTTAATATATCAAGTGTGTTTCAGTAGTGGTTTAAAGGACCTGAGAGACAGACTGTCAAATGCAGTCCCTGGGCACCCAGACAATATGCCTCTGCTCCTGATGCCTGTCTCTTGTCTCCACAGCTGGAGGGGAACGGAATCGTGTGATGAGTGTGTGTGTGAGTGTGTGCATGAGTGGGAGAGGGGCTGTCAATGAAGGAGGGAGCGAAGGAGCAGGTGTAGAGGTCCTGCAGTAAGGCTCTGTGGGGCAAGGTGGGGGCAGGCAGACAGGGCGCTGGGGTTGGAGAGACTCTCACAACAACTCCATGAGGTGGGGACTGTCACTGTCCTCTGTTTTACAGAATCAAAAGCTCAGAGATGTTAAGTCACTTGCTTGAAGTTACATAGTTGATAACTTGCATGGATGATATTTGAAGACATGTCATCAAAGAATGTATATTGATGGCAAAGAAGCACGTGAGAAGGTGCTTAACGTTACTAGTCATCAGGGAAATGAAAACGAAAGCCACTGTGCTCCCACTAGAATGGTGGCTAACATGAAGACAAACAAACAAACAAACAAACAAACAAACAAACAAACAGAAACCGACCATATCAAATGTTGGCAAGGACACAGAGGAACTGGAACTCTGCTGGTGGGAAACGAAAAGGGCGCAACCACTTTGGAAAACAATTTGGCAGATTCATAAAAAGTTAAAGTGCACTTACCCTGGGAATGGCTATTCCTAGGTTTTACGCAACAGAAAGAAAGCACGTGTGCACACAAAGACTTGCACATGCATGTTCCTAGCTGCTTTTTTGGGGATAGCCCCAAACTGGACACAGCCTAAAAGTCAATCAACAGTGAGTTGATAAACAGTGGCCAACTCACACAGTGGACCGATACTGAGCAATGAAAAGGAACGAACAGGTGATATGTGCAACCACATGGTCATATCTCTAAACAGCTACACTGTGTGAAAGAAGCCAGAAATAAAACAGTACAAACCGTCTGATTCCATTTATATAAAATCCTGGATAATACCAGCTAATCTATAGTGACAGGAATCAGATCAGTGGTTGTCTGCAGATGGGGAAATAATGGGGAATGCCTGGAGGGGGCATTACAAAGGGCACAAGAAAATGTTGGGGGGGATGGAGATGTTTATTATCTTGATGGTGGTGATGGTTTCAGGGGTGTTTACCTACGTCCAACCTTACCAAGCGGCGCACTTTAAACATGTGTGGTTTATTATATGTCAGTTACGTCTCAGTAAAGCTGTTAATAATAATCAGACCCCCCGGGCAGCAGTCTGCCTCCAGAGCTGGCATTCCCGTTTACCTCCTGTCCCATCTGCAGCGGGGCTGGCTGTGTGCGTCCCGAGTAGACACACCAGCAACCTCCTCTGCCCTGGGTTCTTTACATCACGGAACCCTCCCTCCGTCAGTCCTAGGCAGGCAGGTCCTGTTGGACTAGGCCCATCTAATAGATGTGATATGGAGAAGTTAAATGACATACTCAAGGTCACATGGGAGGGACACAGGAGGAGAGCGGAGTCTACATTCTTCACCACTTACCTGACGACCGCTCCCTCAAGAATGGGGACAAAGAGCAAACCAGTGACTTCCAAAACCTTTGGTCAGGGTCTAAGAGCGGGCCTGGCAGACTTATAGATTTCTCCTTCTCTGAATAGGATAAGCCAGACTTTTAAGAGTCCCTCCAGTTCTGGTATCCAATGAGTCTGTGGAATGGAAAAAAAACACACTTCTATTCCTTAAAGGGCCAGCCACCTGCATGGACTTTTTTGCCTGCATTTTAGAGACAGACTTAGTCCTGCCATTTACCCAGCCTGTGACCTCGAGTGGTTCACCTCACTGGGCCTCTATTTTCTCATCTGTAGAATGGCAACAATTACATCTGATTTTTAGGGTTTAAAAAAGGATTCAATAAGTCAAGAGATATAAAAATGCTTTAGACTGATGGACCATGAGAAAAGTTGATTGTCTTGGTGTTTCATAGCTTACCATCTGCCCCGAATGGGATCTATTTTTTTTTTCAGTTGTGGTGAAATGTACATAACATGGAATTTACCATTTCAATCCTCTTTAGGTGCACAATTCGGTGGCAGTGAGTACATTCACCATGTTGTACAGCCACCGCGCCATCCATTTCCAGAATGTTTTGTTATCTAAACAGAAACTCAAACCCTGTAGCCACTGAACAGTGACTCCCCACTTCCCCTCCCCCAGCCCAGCCCCTCTGTCGGGGTACTGCTTTTCTACTCTGGCGTCCGCGTTGCCTATTCAAGGTACCTCGTATACGTGGAACCACCCATACCCAGATGGAATCTTCAACCCCACTTTAACCCCCACTTTTTGTTTACTTGTTTGTTTTGGGGGACATGGAACTTTTTCATGGGAGAGGTGGAACTTTAAGACTGCCTTGTAGCTATGGAGCCCTTGGTTTCCAGAGTGGAAGGTGGGGTGGCGGGACCCCGCTGCTGGGACGGCCCGGGGCTCTCGCGAGTCGGGGCCTGGAACCTGCTCCCGAACGACTGAGTTGCACTCGGGCTGTTCCCGTGCCTCCTGTCAGACTGGAGCTGAGGTTTCCGAACTGTATTTAGCAGACGCCTCTGGAGTTCTGCAAATGATTGATGTGGATTTCATTGGATGATTTAAAAAATGTATCTCAAATTAACAAACTAATTGTGCAGACTGTGCAGCTCTTAGAAAGGAAGGAGTCTTAACATCTCTCTTTAATTAAAGAGAAGCCTAAGATTGCAGAGAGTGGTTGGGAAATGTCTACCATTTGCAATAACTACTCTGTGTGATGAGAGGTTTCCTATAAAGCGTGGAAATTAATTGGCCATTGAGGTGGATGCCTGTGGCATACTGTATTTTCCAAAGATGACTATAATAACATCTCTCATCCCACATGTTCCTCTTAGAATGTGACTGTCATGGGTTGAATTGTGCCCCCAAACTCATATGTTCAAGTCCTAACCCCCAGTACCTCAGAATGTGACCTCAGTTGGAAATAGGGTCATTGCAGATGTAATTAGTTAAGATGAGGTCATACTAGAGAAGGGTGGGCCCCTGATCCAATATGACTGGTGTCCTTACAAAAGGGGAAATTTGGACACAGAAGGAGAACATCATGAGAAGATGAAGGCAGAGATCCAGGTGATGCTTCTATAAGCCCAGGAACACCAAAGACTGCCAGCGAACCACCAGCAGCCAGGACAGAAGCACAGACAGATCCTCTCACAGCCCTGAGAAGGCACCAAGCCTGCAGACACCGTGATCTTGGACTTCCAGCCTCCGGACCTGTGAGACAACACAATTCTGGAGACAATACAATACAGTACAGTTCTGTTCTTGGAGCCACCCAGTCTGTGGTATCTTGCCATGGCAGCCCTAGCAAACAAACGCAGCGACCTGTACACCACTCTCATTTAGAGATGATGTCTGTGGCCTCTCCCCCTCGAAACTGGGTGGCTTTTGTGGCAGCTTGGACAAACGGAGCGCAGAAGTGCCCCTCTGTGGCTCCTGAGGCTAGGCCGGCAGAGGTGACAAAGCTTCTGCCTGGCTTGTGGGGAGACTTGCGCTGGAAACCTTGTCATGTAAGCAGTCTGATGCTCGGCCCCTGCAGTTTGGGCCGTGGAGCAGCCAGCAGCTCTCTCTGCACGGGGGTGGGGTGTAGGAGCCGGGAAGCAGCCCAGGGCTGGTGGTAACATAGGGAACCCCGAAAGACAGGAATGGGCTTTTGCTCTTTGAAAGCCTCGTTGACTCCACTTATACACTAGACACAGCACCATTTCCAGATGAGGGTTCTAGACAGGCATCTGCAGTCAGGTGACTGGTCCTCTTTTCCTTCTAGGATGCCAGATAACTGTAGACAATCCCAGCTGAAGAAGGGTCAGGGGATGGGAGGCCCCCTGTCACAGGGAGGACTCTAAATGACTTATTTTGGGAAGCATCCCCAGGCTGAGTTCCCAAACATATCCTCTGAGTCCCCAGACACTGAGGGTTACATATTCCCCCCTCAGCAGCACCTTCATCGAACAGTCATCACTCACCCTCAGAAAGGCTCTCTCTTGAGTCCCTACTCGGTGCCAACCACTTTACCTGCATTATCTCATTCAACCTTTGTACAACTCTGCCAACCAGCTGTGTTGTCTTCCTACTCTATCACACACATCTCAGTAGGGATCAGTTAACCAAACTAATCCTACAGCAAGTTTTAGCAACATCATGAACATTTCAGGCAAAAGAACAGGCTTTGTCTGCTGCAGAGGAAGGCCAGCCCCGTAAGGAAGAAGTGACTGCCACCAGAGTTTAGGTGGGTTATAAAACGTTGAAATCTGCTAAGCTCTGGAATGGAAATTTCTTTCAATGTAGATTAGGCCTTGATTCAGGGGTGGGGGGGGGGTTGGCGGGAGATGGGTACCTGTGGTTCCCTTGGCAACCACCTTCTGATTGGAAGGAGCTGGAGTGCAGGGAAGGGAGCCCCTGGGAAGGCCTGTGTGACTCACCCATAAGGGGGCAGAAAACAGTTAAAAGCAGCCATCTAGTGAAGATCTGGAGGGATAGGATTTCCTTCCTTCCACCCTCCCTCCCTCCCTCTCTCCCTCCCTCCCTCCCTCCCTTCCCTCCTCCTTTGCCTCCCTTCCTCCCTTCCTTTCCTTCTCTCTCTCTCTCTCTCTCTCTCTCTCTCTCTCTCTCTCTCTCTCTCTCTCTCTCTCTCCCTTTCTATCAACCTGCTAAGATTTGGGGAGGGATGACTGATACCAGGGAAATAGCATGGAATGGCCAGCTTCTGAGAAGCCCCTTGGTTAGAAAGAAAGTTGATCTCTTTCCACTAAAAGCTTAGATGGATTCCAAGTCCCCTCCTTCTTCAGCATAAGTAGCAAAGAAGTTAGACAAAGGTATCCCCAAGAGTTTCCAGACAGCTGCACAGATTCAAGCAGAGAATCCTGAGCAGAGGCACAGCCTTGGCATTTACATGAACACCCTTCAGCAGCAGGAAAGATAAAAGCAGATAGTGCTACAGAAATACCAGGGGTGAAGACTTCATCTGAAGTCCAACCTCTGATCAAATGTTGGTAGAGAGCCTGAGAATGTACATCAGCCCAATTCAGACTGTCCAGTCTGAGCAACAGGGACCAGAGCAAAGGCTTACATGATGCGTACTGTGCACCAGGCTCCCTTCTAAGGTTTTCATGTATGTCTGCTCACTTTAATCTTCACAACCTCGTACAAGGTGAGTTCTAGCGTTATCCCTTTCACAGATGGCGGAATTGAGGCACAGAGGAAACTGGACCACAGGCATACAGCTGGCGAGCTCCAGAGCTAGGATTCAGACCCAGGCTGTTTCGGTGTGGACCGGTATGGGATACAGAGGATCCGCGGAAGAAGCAGGACCCTGGACAGCACCAGGCCAGCTACCCTTTCAGCTGGATTGTAGACATGTTTTATTTATTCCAGCAGACCCCGGCACCCAGAGGGGGCCCTCCTTAGGGTGCCTCCTGGCCTGTTCTGAAACAAGATGAGCACTTCTAAAACACAGATGAGATGATGGCACTCTCCTCCGTGAAGACACTCCTTACGGCATTGCCGACATTCAAAACCCTAAATTTCCCAAGGGTTCCCTTTCCCCTGGTAGAGTCAAGCATGGCTCACCCCATCTCCCTGATGGTCATTCTTACCAGGTGAAGCCTCTGTGGTGAATTACCTTTAAAGAGAAGCATGTCTCCTCCATGGCACCATCAGAGAATCACATATAACCAACACCAGAACATAAAGATGCAATAACCATAAGCTTAAAAATAACGTTAAACCAAGGAAACAAGTGCTGAGTTCTAGAAAACAAGCATATGTACATTAGTTATACAGCAGACCCTCATGTCCTATAAAGCGTGCATGAATTAAGAAACTCAACTGCACCATCAGCTGGGTATAAAATGAATGTGCTGGCAGGTGGAGGGTGCAGAGGGAAGTCAAGTCCCTCTTCTGCCACCCCTGGCTGTGTGACTTTGGGCAAATAAACATCCCCAAGCCTCAGTTTCCTCAATGGTAAAGAGGAAATAATAATAATCATTATAATCATCATCATCCAGGACATGGTGGCGTCATGAAAATTAAATGAGATGATATATGTAAAGCTCCAAGTAGAATCCTTTGCCTTACCTTTCCTGTCCAGTATGAAATATTAAATAACAAGTTATAGCAACTTTCCTTACTTTCAGAGTGATTTTTATGAGTTCTCTAGACAAGAAGCTGAATCAGAGGTCATCTTTCCTTGTGTGACAAACTCTTTCCACATTCTCCGAGATTCTCAAACTCTCTCTATGGTCTTAGAGGGACTGAGGGTCTTTCTAAGTGCTCAGACTGAGGGTTCTCCGGGGTGGTTCTTGGCCCACACAGGCCTCCTGATAGGCTGAAGACTGATCTAAAATCTAAGTTCTTGGTTTTTTGTTCTGCCTTTTTTTTAAAAAAGGAGACAAATGCTGTGAAAAAGTCTACAGACTTTTGTTTTTGTATACACTGAAGGTTATTTACTGAGTTATTAAAAGTTACCAAAAACCACTATTTAAAAAAATTTATCCATTGATTGTAAAACACTCCCTTCCCTTAAACGAAACAAAACAAAAGAAAAAGATTACCCAATGAGGCCCTTTAACTTTCTTGATCTTTTTCCTTAGAAAATAAAAACAAAACAACTTTATTGAGATATAATTTACACACCACATAATTTATCCACTTAAAGGGTGCAATTCAATTGTTTTTAGTATATTCACACATATAAAAATCCTTATTTTATTTCTCTCAAATTTTTTAGTATCATAGAACTTCCCATCCCTCCTTCTCCCTCTGGAAACTAGGTACAGGTAGGCAGGTAAGCAGTAGGTCTTCCACCTGAGCTAAGCGAGTATATGATAAAGATACTACACATTTTGAGATCTTTTTTGCCTTGGAGCTGTTTTGAAAAGTAGCCTGCACTCCCCACTTGAGCCACTAGGTGTCAGGCTCAAGGATTGGCAGCCATGTCGCTGGGGCCCTCCCCAGCGAGCAAGTTCTGACATTGATGCTTGGCAGGTCGTGGTGATAAACAGAAGAGCAGAAATAAAAATTAGGTCTCATGGAGTGATTAAAGCTTTGATGTTTCCTATATTTACTTGGCCTGCAGTTGGAAAATTGCTTCACATTTGCTTAGGTAGTTGGCAAAAAATTAGAATCCTTAAAAAAAAAAACCCTCTTTTCTCCCACCCTTTATTTTAACATATATTTTTTTTAAAAATGTTTTTCGTTTACAGTTGACTTCAATATTATATTAGCTTCAGGTGCACAGCACAGTGATTAGACATTTATATAACTTACAAAGTGAGCCCCCAAGTCTAGCTCCCACCTGACACCACGCACAGTTATGACAGTATTACTGACTGCGTTCCCTAGGCTGTACTTCACATCCCCTCATTTCAGCGTGGTGTGAAGGCTACTCTGTGTCAGAACTGAGCTGGAAGTGGAGGGTACAGAGATGAGCAAGGCACAGCAGGCTGTTTCCTTTAAGCAGCTCATACTGCAAGGAGGAGGGACATTACAAATAGCTCACCATGTCACAGATGACAAGCCCCATGAAAGTGGGGCGTGCAGGGTGTGGCGAGGGTCGGGGAGGGCTCGTAGTATAAATGTAACAACAAAAACAGCAATAACAACATTCCTGACCCATGAGGGGGGATTTATATATTAGAAGTGCTTCCATAGACAGGTTTTATTTATTATTTAAATCATATTTATTGAGCACTATGCTAGGCAATGAGGGCAAACAGTGAAAAATTAATGTGGAGACTGTTATTTATACTTTGCATAGACACTGTGCTTGGCTTTTTACATATATTATGACACTCAGTCTTCCAATAAATCCTACAAGGAAGGATCTATTAGGCTCATTTTCCAGATGAAAAACATGAGGTACAGAAAGACTTAATAACTTCCGGAAGATCTGAAAATATGAGTAAAAAGTAAGAGCAAGTAGTGGGGTACTGTTCTCCCTTAGAAAGCTTTTTTTTGGGATGATCCTCACCCGAGGATATTTTTTCCACTGGCTTTAGGAGGGAGTGCAGGGGAGGGAGGGGGAGAGAGAGAGAGAAAGAGAGAGAAACATCATTCTCACATCCAATGGTTGCCTCTCGCATCTGCCCTGACCAGGGCCAAATCGAGCCTGCAACTCATGTATGTACCCTTGACCAGGAATTGAACCCACAGCCCTTTGATGCGTGGGGCTCAATGGGCAGGCCGATGCTCTTACCACTGGCCAGGGCCTCCTTAGGGAGCTTTTAATCTAGTGAACACCATGACAACGTTTTATCCTCATCCCAACCATGTGAGGTAAGAAGAAACAACTGTTCATACTGCCACTTTATAGGTAGGAACACTGGTGATCAAGTAGAGAAAGAATATTCTTTTTAATAGAATGTGTTGGAACAACAGATCATCCATATGAAAAAGCAAAACAAAAAAACTTTGAGTCATAACTCACATCATACAAAAAATTCACTCAAGATTGATCATTGAAGTAAATGTAAAATCTCAACTATAGAATTGCTAGAAGAAAATAGGAGACAGTTTTTGTGATCTTGGATTAGACAAAAATATCTAGATAAGATACCAAAAGCACATCTATAAAAGAACAAAGTGATAAATTGGACTTCATCAAAATTAAAAACTGCTCTTGAAAAGACACTGCCATGTAAATGGAAACACAAGTCACAAACTGGAAGAAAAGATTTTCACAGTATATATTTGCTAAAGGGCTAGTGTCCAGAATATATAAAGAATTCTCAAAACTCAATAATAAGAAAACAAATAGCCCAATTAAAAATAGGCAAAAGATTTAAACAGACAGTTCACCAAAGAAGATATATAGATAGGAAATAAGCATATGAAAGGTACACAACATCATTAACCACTAGGAAAATATAAATTAAAACCACAATGAGATACCATTCCACACCTACTAGAATGGCTGACATTAACAGGACCCACCACACTAAGTGTGGCAAGGATGCGAGGGGACTGAACTCTCTCATACACGTCTAAGGGCGATGCAAAATGGTAAACCACTTTGGAAAGCAGTTTGGCAGTTTCTTAAAAAGTGAAGCATGCATCTACTGTATGATCTTGCATTTCACTCTTAAGTATTGACTCAAGAGAAAAAAAGTATATGTTTCTACAAATATTTGTATAAGAATGTTCATACCAGCTAACAGCTTTTGTTTTTAAAGACGAGTTCAAAACTAGAAAAAACCCAAATATCCATCAACTGGTGAAGAATAAGTAAACTGTGATAAATCCATGCAATGGAACAATACTAAGTGATAAAAAAGAATGAGCTAGGGATACACACACCCTACATGAATGCATCTCAGAAATAATCTTGCTAAATGAAAGAAGCCATCCCAAAAGAGTACGTATTATCTGGTTTCATTTTTATAAATTTCTAGAAAATGCAAGCTTGTCTGTGGTGACAGAAAGCAGAATTGAAGGAGGGGATAAAAGGAGGGATTCCAAAGAAATTCTGGGGAGTAATGGTTATGTTCACTATCTTGTTTTGATGATAGTTTTGAGATACATATATCTCAGAGTTACCGAACTATACATTTTAAATATCTGCAGTTCACTGTATGTCAATTAGACCTCAATAAAGTTGCTAAAAAAAACACTCAACAGCCAAAAAGAGAAAAAACCCCATCCAAAATAATTTAATTAAAAAGATAAAGATTTGAATAGACATCTCACTACAGAAGCTGTATGCATGGCATATAAACACAAGAAAAGATGCTCAACATAATTGGACATTAGAGAAATGCAAATTAAAACCAAAATGACCACACACCTGTTAGAATGACTAACAAAACAAAATAGAATCTAGTAACACCAAATGCTGATGAGTGTGTGGGGCAAGTAGAGTCCTCAAACATCGCTGCGGGGAATGAAAATGGTACAGCCTCTCTGGAAAACAGTTTGGCAGTTTATTATAAAATTAAACATACACTTATCATATTCCATTCCCGGGTATTCAGAGAGATGAAAATTTATGTTTACACAAACATCTGTACACAAATAACAGTTCTATTCATAATCACCAAAAGAATGGAAACAACCCCTAAATCCTTTAATGTGTGAATGGATAAAAAGACTAGTAATCCATACAATAGAATACTACTCAGCAATAAAAATGAGTGAACTACTGACTCATGCAGTAGTATGGATGAATCTCCAAGGCATTATTCTAGGTGGAAGAAGCCATTTCCCAAAAGTTATATACTGTGTGATTCTGTTTATATGCCATGCTGGGAAAACTCTAGGTACAGAGAGTGGATTATTGGTTTGACTACAAAGCAGCAGCACCAGGGTGTTTTCTGGGGTGATGAGACTGTTTTGTGCGCCAGTTGGGGTGGAAGTTACATGAATCTATAGACACACTGAAGTTCATAGAACTGTAAAGAGAAAGTCAATTTTATTGTACTTAAATTTAAAAAATATTGATGGGATGCAGCTAAAGCAGTACGCAGCAGGAAAATTTTAGTTTTAAGTGGTGTCATTAGAAAAGAAGAAAGACTAAAGATTAGTAAGCTAGAATAAGGTTTCTCAAGCTCATCAGCACTGACATTTTGGGCTGGAAATTCTTTGTTGTGGGGGGCTGTTCTGTGTATTGGAGGATATTGAGCAACACCCCTGGCTGCTACCCACTAGATGCCAGTATCACCCTCTCCCCAGTTGTGACAACCTAAAAATGTCTCCAGATATTGCTAAATGCTCCCTACAAGGCAAAATTGCCCCTGGTTTAGAACACCTGAAGTAATATCCAACTTAAGGATTTAAAAACAAATAACATAAAAATTATCCAAAGAAGTAGAAGGTAGGAAATATTAGAAACAAGAGCAAACATTTATGAAACAAAAATTAAACGTATAGTAGAAAGACCCAACTCAGCCAAAAGTTGTTTCTTTGAGAAAACTAATAAAATTGAAAAATCTCTGGTGCATTGATCAAGGAAAAAAGAAGACAGATAAAGCAATATAAGAAATGAAAAAGGGAACATATTTGTAGATTCTACAGAGATTTAAAAGATAAGAAGTTATAATGAACAACTTTATGCTAATACTTGGAAAAGTTAGAAGAAATGAAAAAATTTCTAGAGAAATAAAAACTATAAAAATTGACTGAAAAAGAAATATAAAACTTGAACAGTGCTGTAATTATTAAATTGATTAAATTATTATTTTAAAAATAGACCCTAATGAAAACACTGGAACCTCCCTCATGATTTCACTGGTAAGTTTTACCAGACATTCAGAAAATACATATTTTCAATCTTACACACACTATTCCATGTAGAAGAAGAGACAATACTCTGCAACCCATTTTATAAGGCTAGCATAATCTTGACACTAAACCTTGACAAAGACAGTATGGAAAAGAAAAATTATAGGCTAGTCTCACTCAAGAACAAAGATACAGGATTCTAAACCAAATATTGGTAAACAGATTTTGCAATGTAGAGAAGTAAAAATATGCCATGACCTAGTTTACTCAAGGCATGTTAGATTGGGTAAACATCAACACATTAAAAATTAATGTGATTCTCTACATAACAAAATAAATAAAAAAGTAATATAATTATTTTAGTAGATGTGAAATTTAAAGTTCAACATCCACTTATGATTTTTGAGAAAATTTTTGTAAACCGGAAATAGAGTGAAATGTCCTCAACTGATAAAGGGCACCTACAAAAAGCCTACACCAAAGATCAGATTTAAAGGTAAAACATTGAAAGCATTGGATTTAATCTGAGAAACAAGAAAAGAATGCCTGCTAGTGCCACATCTCAAACAACACACCAAAGGCCCTAGCCAATAAAACAAGGCAAATAAAGAGAAAATAAGAAATAAAGATTGGGAAGAAAAATCATACTGTTATTATTTTGAGATGATAGGATTATAAATATAGAAACCACTAAAGAATATGCAGATTCATTGTTAGAATTAATAAGAGTTTATCAAGGTCGCTAGATATCAAACTAGTACAAAAAGTTAATTACATTTTCTATATTAACAATGAACAGTAAACACTGTACTTAAAAATAGATATTCAGGATTTGTCTTGAATTTTTGGTCTAGATGGCATAGGTAAATGCGGTACTCACATCCTCCCACAACCACTTCAAAATTACAACTAAACTACAGAACAACCATCATTCAGAACCACTTGAAATCTAGCTGAACAGAAGTCCTACAACTAGGATTTAAAGAAGAAGCCGTATCAAGACTGGTAGGAGCTGCTGAGATGAAGAATGGGCTGGTCTCACACCCATGTATTGCAGATAATAATCTGGAGGGATATCTTGGGTTTGGAGGGCCTCCCTGAGGAGTGAGGGGTCCCAGCCCCATCCCAGGCCCCCATCCCAGGATTCCAGTGCCAGGAAGAGAAGTTCCCTTAACTTCTGGCTGTAAAAACCAGCCAGGATTGTGGCTGAGTGAGATGGAGTACTTCTGGAGTCCCAGGTAGTTCCTCTTAAAGGGCCCACACATGGACTTACTCAGAATCACTGGCTTTGAGCTCCAGCACTGGGGCAACAGCTTGAAAAGCACCAGGTACAAGTGAGGAGGAACTGAATTGTTAAGTATCAGGGCAAGAGCTGGAGAGGCAGCTTCCCCCAGACAGAAGTGCCGGCAGAGGCTATTGTTCCTTTGCTGAGCCCTCCCTGTATAGAGCTGGCAGGCAGGCCCTGTCTGAGTCTCCATCAACCTGGCTCACACTGTTTGCCCCCCCCTGGTGATTACCTGAGACCCCACCCCACCCAACTTGTGGGCCCACCCACGCTGTTTCCAGTGGCTTTTCCATATGAATGGCCTGTCTTGGCTCAGTTTTCAGTTTCCTAAAATCTCTCAAATCAGCAGCATCTGACCTCAACATGCCCCACACCTCTCGCTAAGTGGCCCCAGGCCTGGCACTAGCAGCAGCCGGCCTTGGTACACAGCTTGGCTTCTCCTGGGCACTCCCAAGCCCAGCACAAGTAGTAGCCATGAGCAGATCATTTTGTAGCTCATGCAGGATGGCCCTGGGCAGGACACAGGCAGCAGCTGACCTTGGCCTGCACCTTCTGGGTGGCCCCAGAGCCAGTGTATACAGTAGACAGCTTCAGACCACGTCCAAGTACCACCCAACCACCTCCACAAACAATCACTGAAGGGGTGGACTCAGCGGACATCAGAGCCTGTTTGTGGGGTGGACCCCTGTACAGTTGATCCTCCACGGTGGTCTCAGCCAGTTCTTACAGCTGATTGGCTTGGGGGTAAATCCCCAAGTGTACGAACATTCGTATCATGGGGTGCCAGAAGGAGAAGAAAAAAAGCAAGAAATTGAAAACCTATTTGAGAAAATAATGATAGAAAACTTTCCTAACCCGGTGAAGGTAATAGACATACATTCCTTCCTGGTGAAGTCCAGGAAGTGCAGAGAGTCCCAAACAAGATGAACCCAAAGAAGCCCACACCAAGACATGTAATTAAAATGCAAAAGGTTGAAGGTAAGGAGAGAATCTTAAAAGCAGCAAGAGGAAAGAAGTTACCTACAAGGGAGCTCCCATAAGACTGTCAGCTGATTTCTCTTTTTCTATAATTTTTTTTTATCCTCACCCGAGGACATTTTTGCATTTATCTTCAGATAGAGTGGGAGGGAGAGAGGGAGGAAGAGAGGGAGAGAGCGACATCGACGTGAGAGAGACACATCGACTGATTGTCACCCACACAACCCCAACTTGGCTGGGGACAAACTGCAACCAAAGTACATGCCCTTAGCAGGAACTGAACCCGGGACTCTCTGGTCTGCAGGCTGACGCTCTAACTGCTGAGCCAAACCGGCCAGGGCTGTCAGCTGATTTCTCAACAGAAACTTTGCAGGCCAGAAGGGAGTGGCAAGAAATATTCAAAATGATCAAAAGCAAGGACCTACAACCAGGATTACTCTACCCAGCAAAGCTATCATTTAGACTCGAAGGACAAATAAAGAGCTTCTCAGACACAAAAAAACTAAAGGAGTTCATCACCACCAAACCAGTATTACATAAAATGTTAAAGGGTCTTCTTGACGAAGAAGAAGAAGAAGAGATATAAAATATGAACAATAATATATCAATAAATACTTATCTATCAGCAATTGAATCTAAAAACAAACAAAATGCAGAACAGAAACAGACTCATAGATACAGAGAACATTTTGACGGTTTCCAGATGGGTGGGGACTTGTGGGGGATGGGTGAAAAAGGTGAAGAAATTAAGAAGTACAAATTGGTTGTTACAGAATAGTCATGGGGATGTAAAGTACAGCATAGGAGATATGGTCAATAATATGCTAATAACTAATGTATGGTGTCAGATGGGTGTGAGATTTATTGGGGTGATCACTAAGTAAGTTATATAATGTCTAATCACTTGGCTGTACACCTGAAACTTTTTTCCAATATGTTTCTTTTTTCAAGGATCCTGACAAACTGACCCTTAAGTATAAACGGAAGAAATAAGGGCCAAGAATAGCCAAAATACTGCCAAAGAAGAATAAGTTGAAGAACTAGTCTTATCAAGTATAGTTATAACGCTATAGTAATTAAGACAGAGTAGCCTTGGGTTAGGAATAGACAGATAAACCAATGAAAGAGAATAGAAATCTCAGAACAAACACACAAATGGATACTTGATTTATGACAGAGTTGATATTGCAGTTTGGGGAAGAAAGACTCAATTAAAAATTGTGCGGGGTTAATTGATTATTCATATCAGATTGGACCAATACCTCACTCCATATATAAAATCAATTTCAGGTTGATTAAAGATTTAAATATAAAAGGGAACATTATAATACTTCTTGTTAATGATGATGAAGACGATGATGGTAAGAACTGGCACATAATTCTGTGAGCCAGTGTTCTAACTGCTTCATGCATATTAATTTGTGTAGTCCACAGTAGGTACTAATAGCATTTCCATTTTGCAGATGAGTATATTGAAGCACAAAGAGGTTAGGAAACTTGTTCAAGGTTTCATAGCTAGAATCTGAACAAAGGCAGCTTGGCTGAGGAGTCCAGGTTCTTAATTAAATACTGTAACCATAGGAGAAGTGTAAAATGATGCCTTTATGACCTTAAGGTAGAGAAAATTTTATTAAAATCTGAAAATTATAACCTTAACAAAAAGATTGAAAAATTTGACCGCCTTTAAATTAAGAACTTTTGTTCATCAAAAGACACCCTAACAGAAGTAAAAAGAGAGACCACAAGTTGGAAGAAATCATTTGCAACACACAAACATGATGAAATCCGTCAGAGAATGACAAACAACCCAGTTAAAAAATGGCAGAAGAAATTAAGCAGGCATTTAATGTAAAGGAAACCTCAATGTCCCAAATAACAATGCTTGTGAAAGAATACCACTAAATGATGTCCATCAATAGCAGAATGGATAAATACTTTTTGATCCAATTGATCTAATGGAATACTCCACAACAATGAAAATGGAAAATCCATCAGCATGAATATAACTCAGGAGGATAATTCTGGGTGTAAAAAGCAAGCCATGAGATAAGTTACAGAGTGGGAGAAAGTATTTTCAAAGTATATATCCGACAAAGGACCAGTATTTGGGAGGGTGGAAAGAGGACGGGATCAAAGAGGAACATGCAGAGATTTCAAACTTAATGATCATGTTTTATTTCTTAGAGAGGACGATGGGATACATGAGTGATCCTTTTACTGTTACTTTTTATTTGGTAGATAGATATATTTTATACATTGTTTTTGTATCAACTCCGTATTTAATATAACATTTTAGAAACTCTTTGGTGTATGTTGGTGTATGTGTTGTGTGTGTATTTCTGTTTGGCAATGCGTTTCCATCTCCTGAGCCTGGCAAGCTCTTCCCTGCCACAGGGGCTTTGCACGGGCTGTGACCTAGCCAAGAACTCTCTTTCCCTGGCTCTTTATAGACTTGGTCCTACCTCAGCCCAGCTCTCAGATCATCCTTACACATTCTGAACAGATCTTGTTCATTTACTCCTTTATCTATTTCTCCTGACTGGAATGTAAGCTCAGGATTTTTCCTGACTCCTTCACCCCAGCACCTAGACATGGATCAACAGACTGAATAAATTTTGTGCATATGAGTTTAGGGTTAAAAAAAAAAAGCCAATTGGAAGTTGACCTCTTAAGATGAATTAGTTTGGGGCACTGACTCCCCTTTAAAAGTATCATGATCAACTGGGGGTTAAACTGGTTTTAAAATCATTAAAGACTTCTGACCCAAGGGGGGAGTTATATAGAATAACAAAGGGGCATGTCTTTGAAGGACACAGGTAACGTCATAGAACACGTTTTAAAAGCGTTAAGCAAATTCAAGCTAAATGGAGAATACGTTTAAATTGGGTCTTTTCCCCTGGAGATTATTGCAATTTTCAGGGCCATGCTGCTCCTAGGAAGGTTAGCTTTACTCTTGGTCACCATGGACGTGACAGTGTGTGGGCCCATCATTAATCAGGATGAGGTATTATGGATCTGGGTGCAGGTTTGTTTGTAAAATGGATTTCTTTGCAGGAAGCGCTGACCTGTGACCATGTGATGTTTGCACTGTGCTTCAGAGCAGGGGATGGCTTGGCAAAGGCCCTTGTGGTTTATAACTGATTTTACTTTCTGCAATTGAATTTTGAATTTTGAGGTCCAATCAATTTGAGTTCTTTACAAGTATAATTGTGTTACTTGTGGAATGGTTTGAATTTGAGTTTTATGGAAGTAAGTTTGCATGCAGCTTGGGTTTTTAAAATTAATTCTTATTGGAAACATTTCATGATTTGGAAATGTATTTGTTTGGTGATAGCAGTCATGAAGCTTGCTCATAAATGGGTTTATTATTGGATTTCCTCATGCTTTGATTGATGGATGATGAAGACACACCTGTAGCACAATGCTCTTTTTTATTTTTTCTCAATGATTTTTGGGTACAATTGCCATGAAATACAAAAGTGGGAGACACATACAGGCACACAAAAAAGTGGGAGACACAGAAGTAGAGAATTTAGTTCATGTCTTCAGTGTAATTGATTTGAATACACTCAGCGAGACTGTGTGCTTATGGGGAATTAAAGGATCAGCGGTTTACAAATGTTCCCATTATAATCAGATCTGAAAAAGAAATGCTGGAACCTGCTGAGTGATGTTAGGCAATGGGAGATGCATCTTTTGACAGGAATCCAACTGCCTGGGGTTTTCTGTAACACGAAACAGAGTGGGTGTGCTGGGCTGGGTGGGAAGCCACCGGTTCCAGGATCAGAATGATAAAAATAACAATAATAACTGCCACTTATTGAGCATTAACAGTGCGCCAAGCACTTTACTAAGAATGTATCTGTGTTATTTCATTTAATTTTTTAAGAATCTTCTGCAGCAGGTCATGCTGTGTTGTCGAATGTCTGCCTGGCATGGCTACCACCTGTTGTCAGGAGTCTTTCGCATTGCAGAGGAGAAGCTGGCACCTGTATTTCCCAGAATGCCCTTTCCCAGACGGTTCCTGGTTCAAGTCAGTTGAGAGGATGCTCCTGGGAGATTTGGAAATCGGAGAAGGTAAGGCAGTTATTCTCCGGAAGTAGTTGCAGGCAAGCACATAGATGGACATGAGGTTTGAAGCACCTTCTAGATCAGTGGTTCTCAACCTTCCTAACGCCGCGACCCTTTCATACAGTTCCTCATGTTGTGGTGACCCCCACCCATAAAATTATTTTCGTTGCTACTTCATAACTGTAATTTTGCTACTGTTATGAATCGCCATCGGAAATACGTGTTTTTTTTTTTTTTTTTTATAATTTATTTTATTATTAATTTGTTTTTGTTACAGATGTTTTTCCTTTTTTCCCCCCATTGACACCCTCCTCCCCCTCCCCTTCTCCTCCTCCCCATCCCTGTTGTCCGTGTCCATTGGTTATGCACCCATGCACATAGGCTCTGTGATTTATCTCTTTCCCCCGCCTCCCCCCCCTCCTCTGAGGCCCGTCATCCCGTACTCCACCCTCCATGTCTCTGGGTCAATTTCGATGTTCAGTTTGCTCAGTTCTCCTGTGTGTTGCCTGCTTCCTCCGTTGGTGGGGGGGTCGCCGGGCTCCCCCGCCCCTCCTGGGTTCCCCCGTGGTGGCGGGGTCGCGGCACCCCCGCTCCACCTGGGTTCCCCCGCGGTGGGGGCGTCTCCCGGTACCCCCGTTCCGCCTGGGTTCCCCCGCGGTGGGGTGGGTCGCCCGGCACCCCCGCTCCACCTGGGCTCCCCCGCGCGGTGGGGGCGTCTCCTGGCTCCCCCGCTCCACCTGGGTTCCCCCGCGGTGGGGTGGGTCGCCCGGCACCCCCGCTCCGCCTGGGTTCCCCCGCGGTGGGGGTGTCTCCCGTCACCCCCGTTCCGCCTGGGCTCCCCCGCGGTGGGGGCGTCTCCTGGCTCCCCCGCTCCTGGATTCCTCCGTGGTGGGGGGGTCGCTCAGCTTCTGCAGGCGCCCCTGGCTGCAGGATCATTTTTCCTTTCAGGCAACAAGGAGGGTCGTGGAGGGCAGTATGCCGTCTCCATTCTGCTGCTTCTTCAATTTCGTAGTTGCAGGGCTTCCATTCAGCTTGATTTCATGTGGTCTTTAAGTGATAGTTATTCTGTGATTTAGTTGTAACTTTGATGTGGCTGTGGGAGGACGCGGTTCCGCGTCCACCTAGGTCGCCATCTTGGCCGGTAGTCCTAAGCTATTCTTTATTTCAGTTAGTGCCTCCTTCATTTCTAACTGTGTATCCATCATTTCTGACTGGTCCCTTTTTTATGCTCTTGAGGCCCTCACTAAGTTCACTGAGGTTCTCACTAAGTCCATTGAGCATCCTTATAAGCAGTATTTTGAACTCTGCATCCATTAGGTTGCTTAACTCCATTTCACTTAGTTCTTTTCCTGGAGTTTTGTCTGTTCTTTTATTTGGGACCTGTTTCTTTGTCTCCTCATTGTGGCTGCCTCCCTGCGTTTGTTTCTATGTATTACTTAGCGAGAGGTATGGGGCTAGCTGAGACCAGATGCTGCTTGTTTGAAAGAGTTTAGGAAAAGCTGAAGCAGGATCCAAGACAGGCCAATCCTATGGTAAAGCAACTGGCAACAGCTTGGGTGGGCCTGGAAGTTGGGTGGGGCGGGGCCTCAGGGAATCACCAGGGTGGGGCAAACAGTGTGAGCCAGGTTGCTGGAGTCCCAGAAATGGCGGCGTCTACCGCCCCAGGGAAGGGCTCACCAAAGGAACAAAAGCCTCTGATAGCACGTTTGTCCAGGTCGGTCCAGGAGAAAGCTGCCTCTCCAGCCCTCGCGCCAATGCCTAACAGCTCAGTTCTTCCCCACATGATTCTGGTGCCCCTCAGGCTGCCTCCCCCGGGCTGGAGCCCTGAGGGAGCAAGTCCGAGTAAGTCTGTGCGCGGGCCCTTTAAGAGGAGCTGCGGGGGGCTCCAGCCGCTTCAGCCTCAGTTCCCGCTGGTTTCTCCAGCCAGAAGTTCTGGGGGCTTCTCTTCCTGGCACTGGAACCCTCAGCTGGGCGCCTGGTGTGGGCCGGGGACCCCTCAGTCCTCAGGGAGGACCTTCCCAGTCGAGGTGCCCTCCTAATTTTTATCCGCCACACGTGGGTGTGGGACCAGCCCGTCATGCCTCCGCCCCTCCTACCAGTCTCAATGCGGCTTCTTCTTTAATTTCGTAGTTGTAGGACTTCCATTCAGCTTGATTTCAGGTGGTTTTGAATGATGGTTGTTCTGTAGTTTAGTTGTAACTTTGATGTGGTTGCGGGAGGACGCGGTTCCGCGTCCGCCTAGGTCGCCATCTTGACCGGAAGTCCGGAAATACGTGTTTTTCGATGGTCTTAGACGACCCCTGTGAAAGGGTCGTTCGACCCCCAAAGGGGCCACGACCCACAGGTTGAGAACCGCTGTTCTAGATGGATAAGCTTCCTGAGATTCACCTGCTTCATTCCTGCAGCCTGAGAGGGTCAGCAGGAGCTTCCCAGGGAAAAACACCTGCTGTGGGGATGTAGCCAGGGTCCTCGATGTGGCTTCCCCAACTGCTGCTTTGCTAGCCCATCCAGCAGCGGTGGAAGCTTCTGATTCCCGTCCGTAAAGCCCTTTTTGACTTGGAATATATAGAGTGGCTTCTGTGTTTTCGATTGGACCCAGACTAACACAGTAGGTGTTATTCTTATTTCTGTTTTTCAGATGAGTAAACGGAGGTTTGGAGAGGTGAATGGCCTAAGCGCACACAGAAAATGGCAGCGTGGGGTTTAAACCCACATCTGCCTGATGCATCATCTGAATCGCCAGACTCCACCGTTTCTGAACACAACCTGGAGATCCAGGTGCTTGACCTTGACTCACGGTCGCATGCACACAAAGCGTGCTCTGCCCGGATCTGCAGCCCTTGCGTTGACTGCCACCGTGGACGTCCCTCTCAGAGGCAGGGTCTGCCATCTGCTGGGCCACTGAAACTGTGGGGGAACCAGCCAGCTCTGGCGCTCTTCCTTCTGGAGACCCAGGCAACTTATGGGGATTCAGGAATTTGTGGATGAAAACAAGGAATGTATTTTCATACCTTGCTTTCTCATACTAATTGCCATTATAGAGGGCAGAGTTTTACATTAATGATTTTAGAAACATCTAAAATTACTCATAATGACGACTTGAAGGTTACATAACAGCATATTAACGTTGGTGCCATTAGAGGAGAGGTAGTTGAGTGGGGACTGGGAAAGCTGTAATTTATAATCTTCCTATGGTACATTTCAATATGTTACAATATACATATATTGTTTTATAATTTGAAAAACATCCCATAAAAAGCCTGACAAGAAATGTCCACTTTGATACAATGGCACGTGGCATGGTGTATGTGGGGAGTCATACCAAGTGGACAGCAGACATCTATAATGTCACAGCGTGTTTTAGTGATGACACTTGCGTACGGCAGCAAGCGGAAGAGCTGTGGTTCTCAGAGTTTTGTTTGGCGGCACTGTGGATGCTATGTTTAACATGCTTGGTGGATACCCACGTGGAGACTGGAATGTGCGGCTGGATATCTGGGTCTGAGGCGCGGAGAAGACGGCCTGCCTGGTGATACATAGCCATCCGAGGGCCATCAGCACGTGAATGGTATTGAAAGCCATGGAACTCCATGAGCTGTCTCAATCAGCTTTCATTAGGTTACGCTGCTGTGACAAACAGCCCCCACACGTCAGTGGTTGATGAACAACACGTGTTTATGTTCCCCTCCCTTTACCTGCTGTCTGCAGGCCAGGTGTCATGTCTCTGCTCTGCGAGTCTTTGTTCTGGCAGCTGGCCTGAAGGAACAGCTCCCGTTCGGGCCTGCGGTTCTCCGGGCAGAATGGCACGGGAGTGCTAGAAGCTTTGGTCAGGTGAGGCCCACGTCACTGATGGTTTCCTCAGAGCAAAGGACCGACTACGCACGTGCCTCCCCTCCAACAGTCACATCTGCGCCCTCGGACACCGTGCCCTCCGCACACACTCGCCTGCGCGTGCCCTGCCAGGCGGGGCCCATCATGCCCTCAGACAGTGGCCCGACGCATGGCCTTTGGAGTCTGAGATGTGTTTCTCCTTCTAAGCCTGTGTGTGGCACGTGTGATTGGAGGCGGAGGGGGATGCTCAGGCTGCTTCCAACAACCCTCTCTCGGGCCCATGGAGGTCCTCTCCTGCCCCCGATCTCTCGATGATGCCACCACTGGAGGTTGTGAGACGGGGGAAGGGAGGGGAGGGGAGAGCAGGCATCCCAGATGAAGCGGATAAGGAACACCGTCTGCAGCTAATCCCAGAGAGGAGGGAGGAAAAGGTGGGCTGCTGCCAGGAGAACAATGCAGAGGTAAGGACACATGTGTGAGTGTGCTGTTGAATGCCGTGTCCTTGAGTGTGGACGGCCAGAGCCATCAGCAAGGGGAGCGGGCGGCTGTTTTGCGGGAGGGGATGGTGGCAGGAAGAAAATCCACAGAGACAGGGCCCACAAAGGCAGGCAGGCAGAGACTCGGTGACAGAACAGGGTCACAGAGACACAGGGAGAACCAGAGTCTGACGAGGGACAAAGGCAGAGATGAGGTGGGGTGGAGAGGCAGAGAAGGGAGAAGCAGAGAGAGCTGAGAAGGAGGCAGGTGGAGGGAGAGTCAGAGAGCACCTCTTCCTGTTGGCTTTTGCTCAGGAGGCTGGGGGCCCTGGCAGATGCTCCGGGGACGGTCCCGGGTAGCTGTCAGTCAGTGGGTGTTGGTAGGAAAGCTCAGTCAGTAAGTGTGGATACATGTTAAGTGTCAGCTGCAAGGTGTCAGTCAGTACATTCCAGTCAATAAGGGTCAGTCAGTAAATACCAGCCAGCAATTCAATGAAGCAATCCAAGAAGCACAAACTGATCACTGTTGGGGTGCCAGGCATGGTGCTGAGTGTTGGGAGATGGAAACAGGAGATGAGGCTGAGCTCAGGATCTCACAGGGCAGGAGAACACATCATCATGAATAAAACAGCACCATTTACTGATTTGGGGGATAGCACAGAGCCTAGCGGCTCAGCATGGATCCCCAAGCTGAAGCCTCCCAACACCCCAAGAGGTAGGTACCAGCATCCCCATTTTAGAGAGGAAGGAACTGAGGCTCAGACAGGTTAAGTTAGTACCAGACAGAACCAGGGTTTGTGCCCAGGTCCGCTGGGTTTCCAAAGGGGCTGCGCTGGCCCACGGTGCTTTGCTACATCTTCAACCGGCAACAGAGAATTGGCGCACAGGGTGTGCTGTCTGTCTGCTGGGGTGTCACAGGAGCGGGTGAGAATTGGTGGGAGGGCAGCCCGGGAAGAGGGAACAGCCCCAGGCAAAGGCAAGGTGTTCCAGGCTCAGCTTTTATTTTTCCTGCCCAGGCCCCGGGATCAGTCATTACTTTCAAGAGCTGTGGTTCCTTTTAGCACAGAATAGTATTGAGGAACCAAGATCTAGTTGCTGGGTGTGCTGGTTGCTACGGGGTTTCTTTGCTTCTAGACCCTCTCAGCGGATGGGACTGGGAGACAGAGGTGAGTATTTTTATATACACATACCTGCATGTATGCAGGAGTAGGTAAGCACACACTTCTCCAGCTACACCTCTGTCCCCTCAGCTTACAGTCTGACTCCGAACCAGCATTTGCAAATACTTGAGGAATGAGTGTGTTTCCTACAGCTCTAGCTTTGAGTCCAGCCTGATTCTTGTGGCTTTAGAAAGAGTCCTTGTTCCTCTTCAGCATCTGGACTCTGCAGGGACTGGTTCAGGTGGTGCAGGTCGTTGTCACTCACTGATCGAGCAGAGAGGAATAAAATGGACAATGGGAGTCCCGCTGTTGGGGTGAGGACTCCCAGACGGAAGGAGAGCTCGGTGGGGCATCAGCCTGGGGGGACCAGGGCAGGTCACTGTGCTGGGACTCAAATCCAGTGATCTCAAGCATAAGGTAGAGATTTCATGTCTGGGGCAAGACTGAGGCCATTGGCAGAAGGGGAACAAGGGGTGGATTGGTGTTTGGAGTCTGGGCTGCAGGTGTTGGTCACGTAGCCTCAGCTGTGGCGGTGGGGTGAGGTGGGGGTTCTGGGGGAACAGGGGGCTCGGGGAGGGGCTTCAGTTCTGTGCTTACTTGTTTATTTCCTGCAGCCTCTTAAAGAGTTTTCTAAAGCTCCTCCATCTCCAACCACCCATTTCTCTTCATCGGCTTGCATTTTGTAAATACAACTTGACGGGTTTCTCTTTGAGGGCTTCAGCTTTATCTCCTCAGTGAGTCCTTTTCTGTCCCGAACATTTTTCTCTCCAGCTGCTGTCCTTCTTTCCTCTCTGGTGGAGTCCGACGTTTGCCTCCCGGCATTGTGTCCTCGACCTTCTCGTGCTGACAACACACGCCCTGACACTGGAAAGCTGTTCTGTATCGATCCTGCTGGGGCCTCAAGCCTCTGCGAGCTGCATGGGGCTCGGCAGTCCTGGGCGCCCTGATGGGGACCCCACAGAATCGGAGCTCGAAAAGTTGGCCCCAGACTCTGCCTGGTGGGGCTTTACTCTTTCATTTTTTAGAAAAAAACAAACATATTAATCTCCTGAATTTATCTTCTTTTAGCCTTGCATTCAAGGCCTGGAATAACCTGACTTTGGACACATTTTCTAGCCCTGCCTCCCACTAACAGAGGCCTCCCTCTTTATGAATCTTAAGGTCAATATGCTTGGGGTCTTCATGCCTCTTCACATTCTAGTTCTTTCTATTTATTCTTTTTATTTTAAAATTTTCATCTATTTACATATTGATTGGTTGAGGTATACCTCGGTTTAGTTGCTTACCTTTACCCACCTTCTACCTGTTGAATTCATGTTCAGTCCACAAATGTCACCTCTCCCGAGGAGTCTTCCCTGATTTTCCTGATCAGCACTAGTCACTCCTTCTGGGCTCCATGGCTCTTTTTATGGAAGTGATTACCCCTTGGCCGGGTGTTGTGTGTGTGTTCATCTATCCCACCAGGTTCTGGGCACCTTCTCCTGTGGACAAGGGCTGTACCCTGTTTGTGTGTCTCCAGAATGAAAAGGCCGGCACACTGTGGGAAACAATCCAAAAGGATTTCTTTTCATCAAACAATCATTTCCTGCAGGTTTCATTTTCTTCCCATTTTGCCCTGATTTGCTAATGCCCAGTTCTTTACAATTCACCAGTTAGTTCTTTGCTGTTCAAAGTGTGGTCCAGAGATCCACATCAACCACATCATCAGCAGGGAGTGTGTCAGAAACGCCAGTGTTGGCCCCCGCCCCTGCTAGGAATCAGAATCTGCATTTTAACAGGATCTCCTGGTGATGCCCAAGCACACCAGTCTAGCCTGCCTGCTGGGGACTGGGACGAGAGGTGGGGATGGATTGCCATGTATAGTGTACAGGTTATGCCCTGCACAAAGTTACCTGGCTGAGGGGCAGGTGAGGGCTGAAAGCCAGCCTGGGCTGCATTTACCCAGCTGTGAGCCTGCACTGCCAGTCCAGAAGGGGTGCTTTCCAAAAACTCACCCGAAGGCTCCATGCAAGCTATGGGTGAGAGTGGGGGAGGGGTGGGGTTATTAGGCTTCCATTTCTGTTGAGTCCCCTTTTCACAGCTTTATCTTTTGTTGATTTCTAACTCTTTCCTGGACAACAGCAATCCGAAAAAAAATGCTTGTTTTGTGTTCCAGCCCTTCTGGCCTTTTGGTATTTCTTCCTTTTATTTTTTGGATCTTTTGTTTTATTAAAAAAATCATTTTTATTTTTCCAATTGCAGTTGACATACAATATTACATTAGTTTCAGGTGTACACCCAAGTGATTAGACATTATGTAACTTACTAAGTTATCATCCTGATAAATCTTGTACCCATCTGACACCATACATCGTTATTAGAATATTTTGACTATATTCCCTGTGCTATACTTTACATCCTCATGGCTATTCTGTAACTTCTTAATACCTTTACCTTTTTGACCCATTCCCCCAAACCCCTTCCCATCTGGCAACCATCAAAATGTTCTCAGTATCTATGAGTCTGTTTCTGTTTTGCTTATTTGTTTATTTTGTTTTTTAGATTCAATTGTTGATAGATATGTATTTATTGACATTTTACTGTTCATATTTCTGATTTTTCATCTTCTTCTTCTTAAAGAAGACCTTTTAACATTTCAGGTAATACTGGTTTGGTGGTGATGAACTCCTTTAGGTTTTTCTTGCCTGGGAAGCTCTTTATCTGTCCTTCAATTCTAAATGATAGCTTTGCTGGGTAGAGTAATCTTGGTTGTAGGTCCTTGCTTTTCATCATTTTGAATATTTCTTGCCACACCCTTCTGGCCTGCAAAGTTTCTGTTGAGAAATCAGTCGACAGTCTTTTGGGAGCTAACTTGCAGGTAATTAACTGCTTTTCTCTTGCTGCTTTTAAGATTCTCTCTTTGTCTTCAGTCTTTTGCATTCTAATTATGATGTGTCTGTGTGGGCCTCTTTGGGTTCATCCTATTTGGGACTCTCTGCACTTCCTGGACTTGTATGTCTATTACCTTCACCAGGTTAGGAAAATTTTCTATCATTATTTTTTCAAATAGGTTTTCAATTTCTTGCTCTCTCTCTTCTCCTTCCTGCACCCACATGATGTGAATATTATCCCAGAGGTTCCTTACACTATCTTCATAGTTTTTGAATTATTTTCTTTTTGTTGTTGTTCTTTTTTCTTTTTGCAGTTCTGATTGGGCATTTTTGCTTCCTCATATTTCAATTTGCTGATTTGATTCTCAGCTTTATTTACTATTGAATCTCTGTAAATTATTCTTCATTTCAGTTAGTGTAGCCGTCATGTCTGACTGGTTCTTTTTTATGGTTTCCATGTTATTTTTTACATTGTTGAAGTTCTTACTAAGTTCATTGAGCATCCTTATAATCAGTGTTTTGAACTCTGCATCTAGTAGATTGCTTGTCTCCATTTTGTTTAGTTCTTTTTCTGGAGTTTTGTTCTGTTCTTTCATTAGGGACATGTTTCTTTGTCTTCTCATTTTGGTAGCCTCCCTGTGTTTGTTTCTATGTATTAGGTAGAGCTAGTACATCTCCTGGGCTTGGTAGAGTGGCCTTATGTAGTAGGTGTCCTGTAAGGTCCCATGGCACAGCCTCCCTGATCACCCAAGCTGGGCAATCCAAGTGGGCCCACCCTGTGGGCTGTGTACATCCTCCTGTTATAGTTGGGCCTTGATTGCTCTTGGCACATCAATGGAAGGGATTTACCCCCAGGCCACTCAGCTGTAAGGACTGGCTGTGACCACTAACCACCATGAAGTATCAGTGTGCAGGAGCCCACTTCATGGAACAGGACTTACTTCAGCGGGGCTCTGGTGCCTGCTGAGTCTGCCCCTTGAGTGGTCACTTGTGGAGGTGGTTTGGCTGTGCTTTGATGTCGTCTAAACTGTCCACTGGGTTGGCTGGCTCTGGGGTCTCCCAGAGGTGCAGGCCAAGGTCAGCTGCTGACTGTGCCCTGCCTGGGGCCACCCAGCACGGGCTTGGAGGTACCCAAGAGAGGCCAAGCTGTGAACCAACTCTGGCTGCTGCTTATGCTGGGCTTGAGGCCACTTAGCGAGAGGTATGGGGCACACTAAAGCCAGATACTGTTTGTTTGAGAGATTTTAGGAAAGTCTGAAGCATAGGCCATTTGTATGAAAAAAACCACTGTAAACAGCTTGGGTGGGCCCACAAATTGGGTGGGGCTGGAGTTTCAGGGAATCACCAGGGCAGCCCACAGTGAGAGCCAGGTTGATGGAGACTCAGATATGGTCTGCTTGCCAGCTCTGTGGTAGGGGTCTCAGAAAAGGAACAATGGCCTCTGCCAGCACTTCTGTCTGGGAGAAAGCTGCCTCTCCAGTTCTCGCCCTGATGCCAGACAGTTCAGTTCCTTCCCATTTGTCCCTGGTACTTTTTAAGCTGCTGCTCTAGCACTGGAGCTCAGAGTGAGTCTGAGTACATTCGTGCTCGAGCCCTTTAAAAGCAACTTCCTGGGACTGCAGGAGCCCTGTCTGACTCAGCCACAATCCTGGCTGGTTTTGACAGCCAGAAGTTATGGGGACTTTTCTTCCTGGCACTAGAACCCTGGGCTGGGTGACCTAGTGTGGACTGGGACCCCTTTCTTGCTCATCAGGAGGTACCTCTGTAGCCAAGATATCCCTCCTGATTTTTATCTGCCACACAAAGGTGTGGGGCCATCTTCTTCTGTGTCTCCACCCCTCCTACCAGTCTCGATGTGGCTTCTTCTTAAAACCCCTAGTTGTAGGACTTCCATTCAGCTAGATTTCCGGTGGTTCTGCATGATGATTGTTCTGTAGTTCAGTTCTAATTCTGATGTGGTTGTGGGAGGAGGCAAGTACCACATTTATCTACGCTTCCATCTTGACTGGAAGTCTGGCCTTTTGGTCTTCCAGTTTCTCAAATATGTCTTGTTCTTCCCTATACCCTTTGTCTTCCTGGCTTTCTTCCTCCTGCTGCCTGTCTCTATCCCTAGTCCATCAATAACTTCTGTTTGAGTCTTTTGGGTGTCAGCGTGAACGTCACTTCCTCGGGAAAGCTTTCCCTTCTCCAGAGGCCATCGGATCCCAGTGTGTTTGCTGTCAGAGCCCCTTGTTCCTCTTCATGGCATTTACCTGTTTATAATTAAATAACTAATTGCATAATCGGCTGTTCTATGCCTAGCTCCACCTCTCTTTGCTGCAAATGCCTCATGACCGGAAGCCCCAGCTCCTGGTTTGGCATTGGCTCAAAGGTGCTCCAAGAACATTTGTTAAATGAGTGAATAAGACTATAAAATACTAGCCTGCACCACTTAGGTCAACCTGTCTTCTTCTTTCCTGGTCATGGGGATTTCTATCGCTGCAACTTGAACTTGGATCCTGGTTACACTGGAGGTTAATCCAGCCTGCAGCTCTTTGGATACATCTTGCAGCTGGCTCTCCACAAAGTGAACAAAGATTCTTCGGCGGGAACCCGTTCCTGGTAAAAACTGAGTACTGTTTCCACCTCCCTCTGGCATGGTCTGTGCTTCTGCACTGAAAAGTTTGACCAGATAGTTAGCCAGGATATTAACTTCCCACTTCTCTGCCGTGTGTGTGTTTCGTGTACAGGGAGTTAGCACAGTGCAAAAGAAGACCCCAGAATTTGACCCTAGACTTGACCCTACCCACGGACTATGTAACTTGGGGGAAGTTCCTCTTTTTTGCCATCTATAAGAAGAGAAGTTGGGTTAGTTTAGCGATTAAATTGTGGCACACATGTTTTCATCCCCCTTCCTGTACCCGTGGCAGACAGTATTAATTGATAATTGAATTCTCTCTTGCTGACTGCAGACAGAGCCTTAGAATTTTTCCTATGGCAGGACTCTAGATAGCCTCTACCCTTCGATCAGAGCTGGCACTTGAACTCTGTTTGCTGTCGGAGGACGAGATGTTCCCTAAGGTTCTCTCTTGCTCAGGTGTTTAAAGATTTTGCTGCTTCTGCTGTTCGTATCAGCCTTTCTAAAGAAAACCTGTCAGTCAGTGCTCAGCTCTCTCGAAAACCTCCTGCCTATTATACCCTCCATTACAACTGTGGGAACTGCTCTTTGCTGAGCATTTTTGATAGTCCTCTTCTCTCCCATGGGTTGTGGAAGGCAGCTGCCCCGGTGCATGCAAGCCAGTCTCCAGGTCCCCAAACCGAGCAGAGTTTCAATTCAATGCATTTGAGCATGTGTTGAGCAGTAAATCTTTAATATTTAAGGAAAATGACTTGAGCCCTCTCCTTCTTTCAATGCCTTCCCCAGGCTTTCTGCAAATTTCTGGGGCAATTTATGTTCTCATGCTTACCTTTCAATTCTGACTTTTTGCTTCCCCTAGCTTCTCATTCATGCATTTGTCAGCTACCCTCCTTAGCTGTCCCCTTGTGTTTGCTGGACAAAGCCTTTTTTCTTTAAAATATGTTTTTATTGATTTTAGGAAGAGAGAGATAGAAACATCGATGAGAGTGAAACATCAACATCTATTGGCTGCCTCCTCCATGCCCCCTGCTGGGGATTGAGCCTGCAACCCGGGCATGTGTCCTGACCGGGAATCGAACCAGCAACCTCTTGGTGCATGGGTCGACACTCAACCACTGAGCCACACCAGCTAGGCTAAAGCCTCTTTTTTTCATTTATTCCCCTCAAAGCACCATTATCACAAGGCTGCTGTCATACATTAGACTTTTCCTGAAGGTTTGGAGTAATGAATTGGGGAGCAGGGCAGAGGAGGGGTTACCGCACAGGATAGCACAGTACTAGAAAGTCTTCAAACTTGCAAATTAGCCATCTTGTTTCTCCAAGTCCCACACTGCCCTAGAGATGGGACAGTCCCACACTGCCCACCTGTCCTCTTCAGGCCCTCAGCCTACTTGATGGGTCCACCATCCCCTATACCCCTTTTCACACACTCTCCAGTTCCCTTCGTTTTCTCAAGAGCTGTATGCTTCCTGTCCTGGACTGTCCAGAAGAACTTGAATCTTTCCTTACCTTGTACAGTTCGGCTCCCTCTTTGATGTGCCTGCTTCTTCTAGACCATGTCTTCGGGAGCATCACATTTCACTCCAAAGAAGCACCTCCCTCCACACATTTTCCTAAACGAAAAGCCATGTCCTCTGATAGGAATTCTGTCATTCCTCTAGGATGCAAAAGCAGCTAGAGTCAGTTCTTATTATGAATGGCCATTACTGTTTCTTCTTTTTTTATTTTTATTTTTTAATCCTCACCTGAGGATATTTTTCTATTTATCTTCAGATAGAATGGGACGGAGGGAGAGAGTGGGAGAGAGGGAGAAACATTGACGTGAGAGAGACATATTGACTGGTTGTCTCCCGCACGACCTCACCCAGGGCCGGGGACAAACGGCAACTGAGGTATGTGTCCTTGACTGGAATTGAACCTGAGACACATTGGTCTGTGGGCTGATGCTCCAACTGTTGAGCCAAACCGGCCAGGGCTGTTTCCTTTTGATACTGAAGGTGAATAAGCTGCACCCTTGCCCTCAAGGTGCTCACTCACCACTGGGTGCTGAACATAGACAAGTGAACCATCCGTTACCTTATGAGGTGAGCAGTGCTGGAGAGAGGACCATGTAAGATGAACACAGACCCATTTGTAGGAGTAGAGTCAGAAAACGCTTCCCCATGGACGGATGCCAGAGGTGAGTCACCAAGGCTGTGTGGGCGCTCGAAGTTAGACTGATGAAGGGTGGAGGAGGAGGTACGGCATCCCAGGCAAAGGAAACCACCTGTGCAAAGACAGGGAGTCTTGAAAGAGCATCGTGAGGTTGAGAGTTCAGTACTCCTCCAGTACAAGGAGTAAGGTAAGACCTGGGGCATGAGAGACAGGCGGGGGCCGGTCTCTGGAGACCTTGGTGGGAACTCCTATAGGCCATTCATCTGGACAGTGATAGGGCTCTTTTAAGAAGACCACTGGGCAGCCACTGGTGTGAAAGCTAGATTGGGGCAGAGAGAGGGTTGATGGGGAGTCCAGGTAACTATTGTTTTGCTTGTCTCTGAGAGGATTAAGGATCAAATCAAGAGCAGTGGCAGTTCTGATAGAGGCAAGTCTGGATCTGAAGGACATTTAGGGAGTGAGTGTGGGTTGGACTGGTTCTGCTCGGGGGAGTGTGAGCTTGTCTCTGCTCTGGAGGCTCCAGAAGTGGACAGCAGAGTCAGCGATGAAGATGTGAATGAGGGCAGACCAGAAATCCAAAACCCTAGGGCGATGCCAGGCTCAGGAGCCATAGAAGTATCTGGATTCTGGGACAAAGAACTGGCGATCAGACTCAGGGAAGAGCCAGCGACTTTCTGAATGATTTGTGTGCTGCGAAAGCCAGATTTATTGGGTCCTTCATCAGAGAAATTAAGGTTCTCCCCCCAAATCATATAATGTATAAGTGAGGGGGGAATGGCCTCGAATCCATCTTGTTGGACCCCAGAGCTACCACATTGCACTGTCTCCCATGTGTCACTGGGAAAGGCTTTCCCCTGACGCTGGATGGTTCGTCCCAGGAAAGGAGTTCGGTCGGTATAACTCGGTCCCTTTGCATCCGTTTATTTTTGCTCTCATGGGGAGATGGAATGACTCTTCTCTTACCAGTTGGTGAATTTAGGAAGAATAAGGGGGCATACCTGTGAGGTACCTCTTCTCTCTTGGGAGTGGTGTGGCCCGGAGGAGAAGCCAAAGGCTCCACTCCGCTGCGTGTCTTGATGGACCGGACTCCCGCACAGAGGTCTGCCCTGGTCAGCACCGCAATGACACGAAACCCAGGAATCCGTCTCTGTCCCATCCTCTCTCGCTGTAAGCTACACTTTCTGTCAGCCTCTACCAGCAAGCATGCCAACATGTTGATCTCCATCTGTTTTATTAAAACAATTTTATTTTCAGCACTAAGCCAAGAAGATGGCTGTTGCTTGTTGGGAAGCCCTTGGAGACCCCAACATTGCAATGGTTACTCACAACAAAAATAGGAATAACACCAATAAGGATGACAGTAAAAATAGTTCCCATTTATGGAGATTTTACTATGTGCTGACATCCTTGCACAGATTACCTAGAAACCCTGGCAACAGCCTGAGGAAGTAGGAGCTATTATTATCTCCACTTGACAGTTAAGGAGACAAACTTAGAGGGACTTGGATGTTAAGCGACTGCCAGATCACACATCTAGTCCATGGTAGAACCTCCCTCCAGCCAACACCAAAGCCAAGACCTAACCACCAGGCTATGCAGCCTTTAGGAGAGAAAAGGTCCATAGAGATGGTGTCAATAGGGAGGGCTTCCTGGAGGAGGGGTGAACAGAGGCCCTGAGTGAAATCTTGAAGGATACACAGTTAAATACTTTGAGTTGTTAGTTTAGCAATTCTGTTTTGTTCTGTTCATTGGCAAGTCCCAATGGTGTGCTCAATAACTCTTGGGTGCCTCTCCCTTGAATTTAGATATCATATCATTTGTTTAACTTGCTGAATAAAGTAATTAGTACCTGAGAGCCTGGCTGCCTGGCAGAATATATCGGTGCAGCAAACGAAGTTTATGCCTTCAGGCCGTGCAGTGGAATTTGATTTAATTTGTCTCAAGGTTAGGGAAGACGATGGGGGACTTCGGCATCTCCTTCATCTCCGTCACGGAGTTAATTCATTGCAAGGGTGGAGGGAGGCGGCACTGGGCCATCTCGGCACTAATGGGACTCCAGAAGTTTTTCCCACTGGAGTCTGACTGGCTTTATGGATGCGGCTGAGCAGCAACCACACTGCCTTCCTGGGGAGACGCTGTGTCGGAGTCACAGCGACGAGGCCTGTGGAGGGCCCTCTCTAGCCCATCCCGCTGTGACGGCCACCGCTGTGCTTTGCCCACAAGACTGTGAGCCCCTGGAGGCGGGGACTTCATTTTATTCATCTCTGTGTCTCTGCACCAGACGGACTCTGCCTTTCATCTACTCTGTCCTGGCTCCTCTGAGAGGTGATAGTCCTCACCTTTACCCGACCCTACCTCTGCTTCATCCAGGCGACATCCTGTCTGTCCACTGCACACGGTGACCCATCTCTGCTCTTCCTCTCCCTCCCTCCCTCCCTTCCTCCATTCCTTCCTTCCCTCCCTCCTTCTCTCTCTCTCTCTTTATTTTTTCACAAAGAGTTTATTTTTTTCTCAAAGAGGGTTCTGCAGAATGTTCATTAGATATCCACAAAATAGGTCCTTTGATCAAAGCAGTTTGGGAAACAGTGGGTTACACAAAGCTAAACAGCTTACTTACTGCAGGACTTCTCAGAGCTTGTAAAACGCCAGTGTGTATTGTGACTTTCCTAGAGGAGGTTACTTACAGTATGCAGCGTTTCCCAAATTTACTGAATCATGTCAACTTCTCCAGCCTTTGATTTTTGGTATTATTGCCCAGGACTGTTTGCTAATCACTCCTGGGAAAGCTCACACCTCTCTGGTTCTTGATAAGGGGCAGGGAGAGTAATCAAGACAGGAGACTCTCACGACAGTTCAAACCCAAATAGAATCATCAAAGTTGCCAGGAGGATGACCTTCCCCAACTCTTGGCCAAGGGTAGGCATGCAAGTGCATGGCATGGGTCACTGGGTATTTTTTATGCTGGTAGCAACATGATGTAGAAGTGACAGCAGGTACTATGCCCAAGACCTTGAGTGTCTGGATTTCACATAACCTTTCTATCGCTCACGCCTGCCATGTGCTTTGGTTCTCTAGCTTATGCACAGACATCTTCCCTGCTCTGTTCCAGCATCTCCTCAGGTTACAGGAATGTCAGGATCATCCAGTCTATTCTTCATGGCCATTTGTGGATTGCCAAGGTTCTTACCGACTGAGATGTGTTCCTCTTGCTGACCTGGGTGTTCATTAATTCTACCGATTCAATACATTTCGTGTCTACCGAGAAAACATAAGATAAAATATTCCCAAGCACGTCCCTTTCTTATTATCTAGCCTCATTATTTATCACTATTATAATACATTTCCTCCTAATCACCGGTCCATTTGGGAATCATGTCTTAAAGACAGTGAGGGAAAAGGGATTGGGGGGCTTTGCGGGGTGGATGGTGGAGGGCTCCATCTCTAGGCTTCAGCTCTGGCCCTGCCAAGGGGTGCTTGGTGGGGGGTCACCTTCCAGCCCAGGAAGGGTGCAGCCACCCAGTTCTGACCCTGTGGCCTTTGGAAGAGGAAAAATGAGTCAGCATCAGCCCCAGTGTAATTTGCTTCCCTCCTAATCGGTGCCAGGGCCCCAGACACCAGGGCTGCAATTACTTATGCTGTCGAGAGAAGGGGTTCTTGAAGTGATTTATCATGGGGGTGACAGGAAATGACAATCGCTCACCACTTAAAACAATGAGGCTGCCAGATGTTGACCACGCAGGTGTGGGCGCATGGGGGTGGCAGCATGTCACCTCTGTAGGGCTTCATTGGCCGAGTTAATTAAAGACCAGCCCTCCGGGGAGAGGCATCCCATGGCATCTACGAGGTGTTGGTCAGGGTTGTGTCCCAGGTGGGCCCTGCTGAAAGGTTTAAAAAACGTGTAACAAACTCTTACTACACCAGGTGCTCTGCTGAGTGTTTTGTGTGTATCATCTCATGACAACTGGTATGAGGCAGATGTTATCTCTTAGGTGGGCTGGCAACCCCTGGGAGGCAGAGGTCCCCAGAGCTGGGCCCAGAGAGCCACACCATGTGCCCACTCCCAGGATGGGAGCTGACGGTCAGGCTTAAGATTCCGGAGGCAGACGTGGGCACCAGGGCGCTCTGTGCCCTCGCATTTAACCTCCAAATCATGGGTGTCCCCTGGCTCATTACTTCAGTGTGGCAGCTGGAATATTCTTTTCTGTCTTTTCTCACAGTCTGTGTTTTTCACTGGCTAGTCTCTTGTGCAAAAGCAGCCCCGTGCATCACGCCCTCCCCTAGCTCTCTCGTCTTGGGAACGCCCCTCACCTGCCGTTCCTCCCAGGGCGGTATCTGCAGAGGTGAATAACAGCGCCGCTGCAGCCTGCTGCTTGCACTGCAGTCCCAGCTCAGCTTGTCCGCTGTGTGGCTTTGAGAAAGTTATCTAACCTCTCTGTGCCTTGCTGTCCCCATTCGGAGAATAAAGGTAATGAGAGTGTCCGCCTCAGGTTATTACGCACATAAAGGCAGTTAATGTGTGTAATGGGCTTAAAAGGTCTTCGCATGTCAATTATTATTACTTCCTTTAGGTACTATTTTGGCACTCACAGAATGTAAAACGGTGCAGTCACTGTGGAAAACAGTATGGAGGTTCCTCAAAACCAGAACTACCGCCTGGCCGGTGTGGTTCAGTGGTTAAGCGGTGACCCATGCACCAAGAGGTCGCCAGTTCGATTCCTGGTCAGGACACATGCCCAGGCTGTGGGCCCGATCCCCAGTGGGGGGCATGCAGAAGGTGGCCAATCAATGTTCTCTCTCATAGATGTTTCTATCTCTCTCTCCCTCTCCCTTCCTCTCTCTCTCTCAAATCAATAAAGAAAAAAAAAAAAACCCACAGAAAACTAGAACTACGATGTGATCCAGCAATCCCGCTTCAGAAGAAGTGAAACCAGGACCTTGAACAGACATCTGCACTCCCGTGTCCACCACAGCATCACTCACAACAGCCAAGGCATGGAAACGACCTAATGACTGTCAACAAATCATCAAACAAGTGTTGGTGAGGGTGTGGAGAGAAGGGGACTCCAGTACACTGCTGGTGGGAATGCAGACTGGTGCAGCCACTGTGGAAAACACTATGGAGTTTCCTCAAAAAATTAAAAATTGAACTGCCATTTGGCCCAGTGATCCCACTTCTAGGAATATATCCTAAGAAGCCTGAAACACCAATCAGAAAGAATATATGTACCCCTATGTTCACAGCAGCACTATTTACAATAGCTAAGATCTGGAAACAGCCCAGTGTCCATCAATAGATGAGTGGATAAAAAAGCTGTGGTACATATACACAATGGAATACAATGGCAGCTGTAAGAAAGAAAGCTCTCTTATCCTTTGAGACAACATGGAGGGACCTGGAGAGCATTATGCTAAGTGAAATAAGCCAATCAGAGAAAGACAAATACCACATGATCTCACTTATTGGTGGAAGATAATGAACAAAATAAGCTGATGAACAAAACAGACCCAGAGACATAGAAAGGAGTATGGTTCAGACTGACAGACCTCAGAGGAGGGTGGCGGGCGGGGGGAGGATGAGATGAACCAAAGAACTTTTATGCATGTATGCGTAACCAACGGACATTAAAAAATAATGCTTGGGGAGGAGGCGGAATAGGGAGGAGGGTGTCTGTGGGGAAAAAGGAGAAACATCTATAACAAAAATAAATTAATACAAATAAATAAATAAATAAATAAAATATGGTGTCTACATAACATGGGATATTATTCAGTCTTGAAAAAGAAGGAACTCTACAATGTACTACAACATGGATGAACCAGGAGGACATTATCCTAAGTGAAACGAGCCTGTTACAGAAGGCAAAAACTGCATGATTCGACTGGCCTGAGGTGCCCAAGACAGTCAGAGTCACAGGAAACCGAGAGTAGAGTGGTTGTGCCAGGGGCTGGGGTGGGGGACGGGGAGTTGCTGTTCAGGGGTAGAAAGCTTCAGCTCTGCGAGATGAACACGTTCCCGAGGTCGGACGTACAGCACGGTGCCTACAGTTAACCACACTGTATTGTGCACTCAAAATTTTGTTAAGAGGGTAGATCTCATGTTAAGCGTTCTTACTACAAAAACAAAAACAAAAACAAAAACAAACAAATCTTTAAAAAAACCCCGAGGGTATGAGGAAACGTTAGGAGGAAATACATACGTTTAGTACATTGATTTGGTGGTTTCGTGGGCGCGTGCATTTATGTCCAAACTCATCAGATTGTATACTCTAAATATGTGCGTTTCGCATACTAATTATACCTCAGTAAAGCTGTTGAAAAGCAAATAAAACTCAAATAATACAAGAATATCATTAAAAAAATAAACAGATAGTGAAAAACCCAATGTTTTGAGCCCCTCCGCGGGCCAGTGCTGTCTGTTGCCGGGAACCCAGCGGACGCCCTCACAGTCACGGCCTCTGCCCTCAGCGCACTTAGTCTTCTCGAGAAAGCACACATTAGTCAGATAATCGTACAAATACGTATTTAAAATCATAGCAAACGCTGCAAAGAGGAAATGCAGAAGCGAGGAGAGCACGTGACAAGGGGATGTCACCTGTGGGAGGTCAGGAAGGGGGTTCTGGGAAGCATTGTTTAAGCTAAAACCAGAAAGATAAGGGAAGGGTCACCAGACAAAGGGAGAAAAGAAGAGAATGTTCCAAGTACAGATGTTTCTGGAGTGATGGGGTGAAAGCAATCCAAGTCAGTGGAGACTGTACTTCGAATTTTTAATTTTGACCTTTTCCTGGGCCAGCGATGTGTAGAACGACACTCTCTCGTGATGCGGGGCAGGTGCAGCGCGCCGAAGCACCCACGCGGCATCGCGATCACGAGGGTAAACAATGGATACTCTACAGTGTGTTCATTATATTAGACGATTTTGCACAACTGTAGGCTAATGCAAGTGTTCTGAGCACATTTAAGGTAGGCTAGACTAAGCTACAATGTTCAGTAAGTTAGGTTGCAAGGTTTGGTCTCCTTGTGTTTCTCCTCCATTGCACTGATCTCAGTTTTAAACTACATAACTGTGTGGTTATTTGATTAATCTGTGACTCCTCCATGAAACATTGTGAGGACAGTGCCTGACATGCCCCTGGCTCTCCACAGACACTCACTGAATAAACCCAGTAAGTGAAGAAGAGGAGGAAAGGCGTTTCAGACAGAAGGAATAACACCTGCCAAGGCCCAGGGCAGAGAAGGAAGCAGCCACCCCAAAGCAGACAAGTCATGGGACGAGACCAAAGGCCAGGGATAGATGGTTAAGACACTGTGTCAACCCAATTAAAGATTTTGGATTTTCTTCTAGGTGCAATGAGAACGTTTTGCAAGGTTGTTAGCAGAGGAGCAATGAGGTAGGGTTTGTGTTTTAGCAAGATTATTTTGGTTGTAGCAAGGGGTGAGACGGGAAGCAGGTAGACCTGGGAGAGGGCTGTTGCATCAGCCCAGGAGAGGAACGAGGGCGGCCTGGAATGGAATGGTAGCAGTGGTGTCAGAGGGAAGTGAACAAATCTGGGGATAGGATGGACAGGACTTGGTGTGTGGGGGTGTTGAGAAAGGTGTCAAGGAAGATGCTTGGGTTTCTGGCCCAGGCAGCAAAGGGCTGAGGGTGTGAGCATGGTCCGTCCATGCTAATTCACAGGGCTCTTGACCTCCCACACATCTTAAAGCAGTCCTTTGAGCTTCACTCCTGATACTGCTGCGTTCAAGGGCTTAGTGGCTCCACCCGGTGTCACCCTCAACAGGTAGAATTTATTTCATTATGGAGGGCAGTTCTGGCCACTGAAGTCCCATCTGAGTCAGCTGCAGGAGCTCAGGAAATCTTTGCCAGGCTGCAGTGCAGGAAAGACACCTTATGTGGGAAACCAGAGAGAGGGTGTCTTCTCAGTCTGAAAAGCCCCTCTGAGTCAGGACAGGAGGCATAGGAATTCTGGAGCTAATCTGGGCTTGTTCACACAATCCCATATGTGAGCACCAGGGGGCACCCTTGAGTCTTGAGAAAGATTAACCTGGGCCAAAAAGGGAAGTTGGGTCTCTTTACCTTTGTCTTGAGTGGGTTTTAATAGACTCATGGGACTTAATCCCTAGAGGGATAACACAAGAGGCTGGGATGGATTGATTGAAAACCATTCATCTAACAAACAGTCTTTGAGACCTTACTATGCAGGCCTCTGGGGTACCATGGGTGTTGAAAGATCTGGACTTGCTACTAATCTAACCTTGGACAACCTCCCTTCTCATTCTTGGGTTAGTATCACAGAAGCCACACTTTACCGAGTCATTAATACCCTCAGGGTGCTGATCACTTTACACTCACAATGGTCCTTTTGAGGTAAGGAAGATCATCCCCATTTGACAGATGAGGAAACTAAGTTTGGAGAGCTTAAGTAATTTATCCAAGGCCACGTGGAAGCCAGACAGAGCTGCAGTTCAAACCCAGTGCTGTAATCCAGGGCAAATGCCGTGGGTATCTTGGCAGTGGGGCACCATGAGAAACTTTGAAATAGGAAGATGGCATGCTCAGACTCTTCACGGAGGAAAGAGTGCGGGGTGGAGCGGCCAGAGAGGAGTGATGGTGGTCCAGGCCAGGGTCGAGGCCGGAGCGAGGGCAGTCCACGGGCCTGGGTATGAGCTACACGCCAAGGACGGATCCCTGGAATGTGGGGCCCGAGTGGGCAGTGGGCTGGGGGACCCTAGCATGTCAGTTGTGTGGCAGGACGGTGGAGACGAGGAAGACGCAGGAAGAACAGGGTTTAGGGGACGACGAGAGCCCTACAATCTAAAGGTGCCCAGCCAGGCTGCCTGTTGAAGGTGGTGATGTCAGAGGGCCCCCGTCTTCCTTGGTGTGAAATCCTATCTTCCTTTAATGGCTTCTCAGGCAGGGACCATACCTCCCTGTTTGGTCTTTAAGAATCATTTGAAATTGTGTGTGAGGTTATGTGTGTATGTGTTTATTTCTCAGCTTTTAACCTTGCCAACTTACACCTCTTAAATACTAATTACCTCTCGGGCTCTGACCAGTCTGCTTCTTCAAACAGCCTCAGCAGGCCCTTCTGTCCGCAAAGGACCCAGTGTGTGGATGTCTCGTGCAGAAGGCCTCTGGACAGCACCAGTCCTGGGATAATTAGCCAGGGAGGCCGGAGCTCCGGAGCAGACAGGGGACTCAGGGCTGGCAGCCACGGCATCGCCACAGCAGAGCCTTGGTCTGCTGGCCAAGCTGCCTCCTGTCCCCTCGGGCCTGATGGGAAGAGCCAGGCCAACCGTAGTGCCTGCTGGGTAGTTTCCATGGGGACCAGGTGGGCTCTGCTCTACAGGCTGACAGCCCGCTGGTCCCTTAGTGCTGGAGGGAGAGATCACTATGCAGTTACCAAGCTCCCCACTGCCTGGAACCAGCTCTGGTTTTCAGAGCAGAGCCTTCTCCCAAGACAGAGTGTGGGTGGTGGGGGTAAGGGTGGGGGTAAGGGGGGGCCTTCAAGAGGGTGAAAGGTCAGGGCTTCTCCTTTACCCGTGGGGGTACAGGTAGCAGAAATGTGTGAAAGGTGATAACAGCCATTCACCCCTCTCCCCCACCCCTGCAGAGTTTAAATTAGTGGTTAAAATACGAGTAGGGGAGGAAAGAGAATTTTACCTCCACTCTCCTGAGTCCTTGGCTGAGACTCCTGTCATAAAAGATAGATTAACAAGAGAAAGACAGACGTTTATTAACAGGTATACCTCATGTCTACATGGGAGATCCCCAAGGAAAAATGAGTAACTCAGAGAGGTGGCTTAGAACTCAGATTTAAATGCCATCTTCAGCTGCCGGCAAAAGGGAGACAGCTGTGGGGGAGGCCAGTTTTGGGGGTGGGGGTGACCAGGAAAAGCACGGTGCACAAGAGCACGGCATGTGGTGCAGATTTAAGCTGGTGATTCTTCACTGGTAAGGGCCCTAATGTTGCGTCTGGGGAGTACCTTGTGTCCTTCCTGGTGCGGGGGGCAGGAGAGACACCGTTGTAACTTTATGTTTTGTTTTAGGCAAATAAGGGAGGTCAGAGAGCTGTTCTTGTATCTGCGTTTTCTCAATTGCCTTCAGCTCGAAGAGGCAACGAGAAGCACACTTGGGGTGGCATTGCTGTTTGGAAGCTCTGTCGGTTTGGAATCTGGCACATTTGATTGATTTCCAGCTGCCTTCCTCCCTCTCTGTGTGACTGGAAAGTTTGGTTTACGCAAAATGGGGATCATAACGGAGCCACCCTCCCAGAATGGGGGCAACGGCTTGACGAGATGGCTCGTGTGGAGGGGCTGCCGTTAAAACGACCACAGACGGGCTGGCTCAAACAAGAGAACTGCACCGTCTCGGCTCTGGAGCCTGAAGTCCGAAATCAAGGTGTGGGCAGGCTTGGTGTATTCTGCTGGAAGGGTCTGCTCCAGGCCTCTCCTTCGCTTGTAGATGCCCATGTGGAATTCTCCTTGTGGGCATGTCTGTCTCCACATCCCCCTTTTATAAGGTCACCCATCATACTGGATCAGGGCCCACCCTAATGACCTCATTTTAATCCGATTAAAGACCCCATTTCCAAATAAGGTCACCTTCTGAGGGACTCTGGATTAGGACTTCAACTTATAATTTATTTTTTTGGTGGGGGAGGTGGGGGGAATTATACACTTCAACTCATAACAGATTGCATACAATACAGGGCGCAGAGCAAGCATTGTCCCCGTCACGGCCATGATCCCTAATCTGCAGCCCCATTCTGTGTTCTGCCTGTTCCATAACGCTTCCCGTTCTATTCGTTCCCACTCGAACCTCTGTCTCCTATCCTTCCTGAGCTGTGGATTCAGTCTCCATCCTCAGGATAGCAGCGGATCGCTGGTGGATGATGTGATAGAAGTTGGGATCCCTGGGGGTGTGGACCACACATCCAGGGAGCTGGAAGGACCTAAGGTCCCGGCCGGGAAGTGAAGCTTGCCTCTTTGCACCTTGGATGGCCTATGCCCCAGGACCTGCTCAACTCAGCTTCTAGAGAAGGATGTGGGTAATGGTTAAGAGTTTAGACCCTTATATTTAATTACTTCCTAGCTCAAGAATTGGCAAACTACACTGAGCTGATACATATGTTGCTGCACTGACTACTACTATTTTTATTACATGGCTATTACCATCACTTTTATACAACCCACAGCCAAACTGCACAGACACAGGACCATGTGCTCTCTGCTGGGGGTGTCATCAGGGCCACAGACCCGTGTGCTCGGTCTGGATGGTGCAACTTGGCCTCTCTAAACCTCTAGCATCTCCCTGCCTCAGAAGACCTCCTCTGGCTACTTCTGGTCTCCACAGATAGGTGTGTGGTCTCTCTTGTTTTTACTTCCAGGCTGCTGCAGACCTGGATCTCCCACCTGCCCCTGTCTGCATCATCTCATTTAACAGCTATTTATTGAGAACCTATTATGTGTGGAGTCTCTTGAGCTGGGCATTAGCGTGTCTAGAAGGAAAAACATCATCCTTGTCTTCAAATTCATCCTCCTCCTTCCATTCCTCATGTAACAGGGCGCCTGGTCGATGGGGCCTTACAATTTTTTGGAAGCTGAAAAACTTATTTTAAAAGTCCTGCACAGTTTCCGTCCCTTTGTTCTTGGCCACACCTCGAGTGGGCCCTTGTCATAGCTAAGGAGAAGCAAGTGCTCCCTCAGCTTCTTGGAGACCTCACTGCAACCCCCAGGCTGATACATTAGGTGCAAGGCTCAGTGATGTAAATCAGGAGGGTATTTTAGCAGAACCACGCCTCTGCAAATCTCTTTCGAGTTTCCTTTCTAATTCGGATCCAGCTGTGTGCAGGTAGGTGGTAGCATTCGTACCAAGCTGGTGAGATCTTTTCCTCCAGCCTGTTTTGGAAGGAAAGATGGAACTGGGAGGGCAGGGAACGCAGAAGGGACCTGCAGCCCAATCTTCAGGTCTCTGCTCTGGGGAAAGCATGCGGAAAGGGGCTGGCTGGCCTCAGCTAGCACAACCTGGCCACACTCCTGCACCCCAGACTTTGGGGAATGTGCCGGGGAACTCTTGCGGGGTTGTCTTGTTGGGGACCGGATGCCAGACCTCGTGCCTGTGGGTGGGCGGGGGGCAGTTTCAGGGGTGTCTCAATTGTCTACTATTTGGAGCTAGGATCTGAGGATTTGGGAGGCAGATCTGTGCTGGGAGAGGGAAGGTGGATGGCAGCCAGGCAGAGAGCCAGTCCGGTACGAGGCTTTGAAATCAGGTTCGGGCCTGGACAGTCTAAGAGTGGCCACCCCTAGTAGCTCTAAATTATGCTTTTTGCTCTTCTTCCCTTCCACGAGTCCCAGATCTTCAGTCAAGTCTTGCTAAAGTTCTAGCCTGTTGTCTGCGGTGATGGAGGCAGTCAGGTTGGTGGATTGGGGAGGAGGTGACCCATGGTACCGAAGGAACAGCCGGATCCCAGTGAGGGCCTCGGAGGTGGGCATCTGGAGGCGTCAGGAGAGGTCAGCTGGGCTCAGAAGCCTTGTGACCTCACTGGAGATCAGGGCAGCGGCTTGCTGTAGGGCGCCCCAGGCTGTACCTCGGGAAATGCAGAAGGAGATGGAGGGAGGGTCGAGGGGTTGATTTCCGGCAGTTAGGGGATGCTCTCCGGATTAGGCGAAACAGCCGCCTGTCACCCTTCATTTCTTTGCCTGTTAAACAAAGCCACCTGGTAATGATTTATACTTCCTTTGGTCTTGGAATATTTCACCGTCACCTTTCCCCTGGTTGACATGCAGAATCTAAGTAAATTTAATATCTCTTTGGCCTATTGATGTTGAACATGACAGGGAGTACGAAAATAATACCACTTGTGACAGACTGTCTAGAACAACCCTAACCCTTCGTTACTTGTGAACAGGTGCTGAAGGTCTCAGATACAAGAGTTCACAAGGAGGAGAGAGGAGGACACCTCCCAGGACATGCATCCCTGAAGTAGGGGTCACAGTCACGATGGCAGGTGGCATCTTGGTGATTCTTGTCATGGTGGGGAGAGGGGGTTTAAATGGAAGGTGGTGCTGCAGAGTTGCAATGGGAGAAGGGGGCTTTCTCTTCTCACCCAAGCATATTCCAAATGTCCACTTTCGAGTTTGCAGGTCACGTCCATTTTCTAGTTCCCATGGTGAGTCATTCAGTAACATCTCCGGGGCTTCCCTGTGCTAGATGCCCTCACTGTGCCTGCTGGTTGCTGGTGCCAGGATCACTCTCCACGGGGGGAGAGGGAGCTGCGCTCAGGGCAGGAGCTAGCTGTGTGTGGCGAGGCAGCAGATTAGAAGCAAGTCCCCTCTGAGAGGACCTACATAAGAAATGATCACAGAGGAAAGAGCCAGAAGAGACTCCAAGGAGAAAAACATTTAGTGCGTGAACCAACCACCTCGCACACCTTCGGAGCCCTGAAGGCACCGTCGCCTCCGCAAAGAGTTGCATGGATCAAGCAGCACTTGGAAAATTCAGGTCAGCAGCCTGCATTGGCACGATGTGGAGCCAGCTGCCTGTTGGTGCATAATATATGCCAACTCATATCTGTAGGTGACTGGCACAGGGGGGGCTCTGCCCCGGTGGGGGGTCTTGGTGCTCCCCCCATGATTCAACATGGCTATATTCAGGAAGATCCTCAAAGCACAAAAGAACAGGACTCATGGGCTGCAAGTCATGTGGTTTGGAGAGAGCCTGGTGGCCTGGAGTGGTTCTCAAAACTGGTGGAGGCAGCGAGCCCTGCCCGGCTGAGCTGGGACGTCTGGATTCCAGAGAGAAGGAAGCTGGGCAGAGCCCGAGGAGAGATCGGCGGGTCTCTTCTGCCCACCAGTCTGCAGCAGGGCTGACGTCCTTTTTCTGGAACTAACACAAAGAATCTACAACTTTTCCTTTGAATGGGAATTGAGTTTTCCAGGGAAGGACATTTAATAAGTTTCATTCAGGAAGTCTCTGTTACCAATAAAGACTTAACAAAGTTAATTAGACTAAACAGCAATTATCGTGTCTCCTCATTGTTCAATTATCTGCTGAACTGGTGTTTCCTGATTAATTTTCTGATTAAAATGTATTAAACTGAAAAGACCAGCAAACAGGCCCTGACAGGATCCTGAAGGAAGAGGGAAGCTGCGGCTGGCTGTGCGGGGCCGTGGGCCCCGCGGCCACTGAGGTTGTTCTCACCTTCCCAGCTGGGCGCCGAGGGCAGGTGAGAGGGGCCAGGGAAGGGGAGCTGGCATCCTGCCCACCTGCCTCCCCACCAGCACAACCATCAGCATCTCCACTCAGAGTCTTCCTTTCCCCAAGCCTGGCTTCCCGCTACACGGGAATGGCATTTTGGCAAGTGGTACCTACTTGTAGGGGCATTGCAAAAACAGGGTGACACCCTCCATCTCCCTTGCCCCTCTCCTTAGCCTGCCCAGGATATATTATAATCATTTCCTTATAAATGTCTTTAACTGCCTTCCTAGCAAAACCTCCTTCCTGGCAAAACCCCCGTTCTGGCTAACGCTGATCAGAGATCCTGCCGAATTGCCACCCGTGCCTCTGAGCATTGCTGAAGAACCCTTTCAACCCCACTGACCATGACCGCAGACCTCAGATAGGAGCTCAGCAGCGCCCAGCCACGCTGCTACACTGCCTCCCTGTGGTCCCTTTCCCCCGAGACAGCAGCTTCTCTGCTCAGATCTCCAGCTCCCCACTCCCCGTCCTCCCTGTCAGCTGGTGACCTTGCCTTATACTTCGTCGAGACGCAGAATCAATCAGACAAGAATTTCTGTGTCTTCCCATCACTAAATTGACAAACCTCCTCCTGTTACAATGGAAGACATGTCCCTACTCTTACAGAGGCCAACCCCTCCATTGGGCCTTAATCCTGTTCTTTCTCACCTTCTAAAGGACTTTGATCCTGTAAATATCCTCTTTCCTGCATCACCAGCTTCTCCCCTCTCAACTGGGTGGTTCCCATTAGCATGCAAAGTGCTGTAGTACTTCTCATCTAGAGAAAGAAAGGAAAAAAACTGCCTTCAAACAGCACACATATGCTCTAGTTGTTCTGTTGAATGTCTGAAACACTTAATAAGAATAAAAAAGTGAAACAAAAGTTCCAAGTGCCTTCCCTGGAGTCCACATCCTGCCCCTGTGTTGCCCATTTCTCCACCATCCTTCACAGCAAAAGTTCTCAAAGGAACTCATGGATCCACTGTCTTTTTTTTTGCATTTTTCTTCAGATAGAGTGGGAGGGAGAGAAGGAGGGAGGGAGAGAGAAACATCGATGTGAGAGAGACACATGGAGTGGTTGCCACCCACACGACCTCAACCGGGCCAGGATGAACCACAACCGAGGTATGTGCCCTTAGCGGGAACCGAACCCGGGACTCGTTGGTCTGCGGGCTGATGCTCTAACCGCTGAGCCAAACCGGCCAGGGCTGGATCCACTGTCTTCACGCCACCCCTCCCCCCATTCTCTCCTCTACACGCTTGAACTTAGCATCTGTCCTCACTATGCCACTGGACTTGCTCTTATTGTGGTCAACGCACCCACATGTTGCTCAGTCCAACAACCCACATGCTGCCCAATGTTTCTTCCTCTTTTCTCACCTCAGCAGTGTAGACGCTGCTGAGCCCTTTCTCCTCAGTACACTTGGTCCTCTCGTGCTGGCCTGGCTCTCCTCCCCCCTCCCTCTCTGCTCCTTCTCACTGTGCCTTGCTCTCTCTCCCTGGACTCAACATCAAAACCCTAGGGACTCTGCACCCTCTTTTATTCCTCTTTCTACACTTCTTTAGGTGATCGCATAAGACTTGGCTTTAAGCACCGTGGCTTTAAGTCCCTTCCGTAAGCGGAATGACTCACATTTGTGTCTCCAGCCTAGACCTCTCCCTTGAGTTCCACTGTGAACGTCCAGTTTGGAGCTCAACATTTCCACTTAGATATCTAATGGACATATCTGTCTAAATCCACCCGAAAAAGAACTTCTGATCTCCTGCCACACCTACCCAAATCCACTCCTCCCCAAGTTTTTCACATCTCAGCAAATGATACCATTGTTTGCCCTACTACTGAGGCTAAACATGTGGCATCTTTCCTGAGTCTTCTCCTCTTCTCACAACCACATCAGACCAGCCAACGTGGTCACTTGCATCCAACGCAAATCTCCGTTCTAGCCACTTCTCTCCGTCTCTGCTGCTACCATTTAGGCCAAGTCACATCAGTTCTTGCCTAGACCAATGTCTCTTAACATTGGCTCCACCCTTATTCCTAGAGAGTCCTTCTTCATAGAGCAGTGTATCAGTTATCTATTGCTGTGTAACAAGTCACCCCCAACCTAAGTGGCATAAAACAATAACTATTTTGTTTGCTCACAATTCTGTGAATCAGCGATTTGGGCCAGGTTCAGCTGGGTGATTTTTCTGTTGGTCTCACCTGAGGTCATTCATTCTGCCACAGTCAGCTGACAGATCAGCTGGGGCTGGTTGGTCTAGGGACCCCTTAGCTGGGACAGTTTGTCTCTGCTCTACTTGGTCTCATTCTCCAGCAGGTTAGCCTGGGTTTCTTCACACGACAGTGTGATTTGTGCCCAGGTCTTAATTTATAAAGGTGACTGGGTGATGACATGGAAAGAAATATTTAATGTTAGTCACAGTTCCTCTGGACTCGAGAGCCATAGCACTCCATGCAGGACCATGCAGATGGGAGGCAGAAAGAAGTGAGGGGAAGACAGGCCTTCATTGAGATTTCTGTGGGAAGCAAGGCAGGGTAGGTAAACAGTTTAGGATTGGCTAGTTTGCATAACCCTGGCAGGCTTGGAGGCATAGAGATTGTCCCAGTTGTCTGGTACTTGGCATCGGTTGATTTAGGGCAGGGGAGACATTGGCTTGGTGTGGGAGTTAGATAAAAGGGGTGGCTGGGGGTACGGGCTCAGGATTGGTTGGTTCGTATATGAAAGGCAGGCTCACCAGACAAGCTGTCTACCGTCTCTGGGAATTAGCTAGCCCTGGGCAGGGTGGGGAGTGGGGCAGGCTCTCTCCCCAGCCACCAAAGCCCCTAGTGATGCCCAAACATCATAAAATATAGAAAATAAAAAATAAAATTAATACACAGAGTAGCAAAAGGGTAAGAGTGGAAGCTGTACAGGGTTGTTGAGGTCTAGCGTTGGAACTTCCAAATATCACTTCCACTGCATTCTGTTGATCAAAGTAGGCCATGAGGCCAGCTCAGACTCAAGTGGGTGGAGAAGCAGACTGCCCCCTCTTGGTGGAGTGGCACTCTCACACAGCAAAGGGATGTGCAGATAGGGGTCAGAGGAAATAGCAGCCATATTTCTCAACCTATATTCTAAGGAACCAGAGAGATGTTTTAAAAGTAGAGATCAGAGGATATCACTCTCCATGTAAAACCCTCTGATGGCTTCCTTCTCATAAATAAAAGGAAAAATGTATTTATTCCTTGAAATAAAACCCATGACCTTCCAGCCGGTCATGATCTGGCCCCTGCCAACCTCTTTAATTTTATTCCTCACCCCTACCCTTGGTTCGCTGGCCACACTGCCCTTCTCCGCTTCTTGGATGCACCTAGCTGATTCCAGCCGCAGGGTCTCTCCATCTGTCTGGGGCGCTGTTGACACAGCTCGGCAATTTCGGCTCCTTCATCCATCTCTTAGGTCTCAGCTGAAGAGCAAGTAACCAGAAAAGCCTTCCTTAACCTGCTAACCAAAATTATTTTCCCCTACCTCTACCACGAAAGTCCCTTTCTAACACATTACCTTGTATTATTATTATTATTTTTATCCTCACTGAGGACATTTTTCCATTCTTTGTTCAGATAGAATGGGAGGGAGAGAGAGGAAGAGAGAGAGAGAGAAACATCGACGTGAAAGGGACACATCGAGTGGCTGCCTCCCGCACGGCCCTGACCCAACCGGGGCCGGGACAAACTGCAACCGACGTATGCGTCCTTAGCGGGAACCGAACCCGGGACTCTCTGGACCGCAGGCCGACGCTCTAACCGCTGAGCCAAATCAGCCAAGGCACCTTGTATTATTTTCTTAATTATAATAACTAATAATGACTCCTTACATCCTCACAACCAGCCAGTGAGGCAGATACTATTAATATTCCTCATTCTGCAGATGAGGAAACTGCGTCATGGAAAAATGAAGCACCTTGCCCAAGCTGATACATCTTTGTCATGTTCGCTTCTGTTTGCTCCTTTATGTTATTATTTTTTTCACCCCACCGTAACGTAAGTTTTGCAGGAGAGAAAGACTGGCTCTCTGGTTCAGTGTCTAGAATAGTGCCTACTACAGAGCTGATGTTCCATCAATATTTGTCGAATAAACGAATAAACCTTCCAGTCCAATTTGTTGCCACATCTGTCTACAAGAATAATGTTTACTTCCTAAGCATTTATTAATTTCTGCCACTTTTCTCTATATTTCTCCCACGTCAGCGAAGATAATCTCTTACCTGGTCCTGGGCCGCCCTCTTGAGACTCAGTCTCACTTCCTCCAGCCCATGGCCGAGTGAGCAAGCTGAAAGAAAAAGCCGGGCCACATTCTCCTGCTTAAATCCTCTCAAAGCCTCTGATTAGTATCACAACAAGTTGCACACTCCTCAGAATGACTGACGTGGGCCTTTCTGATCAGGGTCCTCTGCTCCTCTCCAGACCCCCAACCCCCACACCCAACTCTCCACTACTTCCCAAACTTGCGGGGTTCTTCTCACATCCATGCCCTTGTCTGGGGCCCCTTTCCTCTCTTTCTCCATGCAGACTCCTATTCATCTGTTGAAACCCAGTTTAAATGACCCTGTTCATATATAGAAGCACATCGTTTATAATACATGCCTCCATACCACAGATACTCATTTATCCATCCATCCATCCATCCTTCCACTCATCCATCCATCCATCCATCCATCCATCCATCCATCCATCCATCCATCCATCCCTCCATCCATCCACCCACCTACCCATTCATCATTTACTGAACACAGCCTTCAGAAGCTCAGTCTGTGGGTTAAAGAGGCGAAATAACTTTCTCTTTTTGTTTTTTTATACACTCATTCACCCACATGTTTATTTCTTCCTTTACATCGAAAGCCTCATTTGGTTTTATATTCCTCACACCTAGCTTAATAAATGTTTGCCGAATAAATGAAGATAATTATGTAACAAACCAGCACAGACTGTTGAGAGAGAGCCTGAAGCTGACCTAACCCAGGGCGGGAGGATCAGGGATGTCTCCCTGGAGAGGTGATGTCTGAGGTGAGATTTACCTCATTCTTGCCTTGCCCCCTCAGATGGTGAGCTCCTTAAGGGCAGGGATTCTGTATCGTTTGTATTTTGATGTGGGCTAGCATGTAACAGTGCTTGGTACATATTAATTAACTCAAGAATTTTTTTTCAGTTCTTTTTACTGTGGTAAAATACCCCTAACATAAAATGTACTCTGTTAAATTGGAATCAGGAGGCTGAGGGGTTGCACGCTCACCCCTTCCCCTACCCGTCGTCCCCTGTGTTAACTGTGGGGACATGTCTCTCTCACTGGATTACAAGCTCCTTGGAGGCCCGAGAGCATACTTTGGGCATGTTTGTATTCCCCACAGTGCCTGCCACATCGAAGGCAGGCATCAATAAAGGGTTGTTAAATAAATAAATAAATAGCCGCGCTGAACGATTTATCCTAATTAACTCTTCGGAAGTAGTTTGCTCAGGATGGATTCAGTATGTAGTTTCTGCCATCTTCTAAAAGGCTTAGCCTTGATGCACACCAGATTCTGCCCATTCCAGGTCCTACCTCCCAGCTCGTCCCCATAAACTGCCCGCACAGGTGTCTTCATTCTGAACTGTGACGGGTGGCTCAACTCTGCACCCAAGAGCCCCCGGGTCGCCCAGCCTGATTCCTGGGCATGACGTTGGTCTCACTGACTCCTGGAGGTAACAGTATGTTGTGACTGAGATACGATTGTGTGATGGTTGTGGGCTGGGAACCCAGGACAACCTAAAGAATGCTTTATTGCTGGAGGCCTTGGCTCCAAACCCAGTGCGGTGCGTGAGTCCGCCAGCCTTGGCCGGAGGGGTCACCTTCACCTCCACTATGCTGCCATCAATAGCCTAAAATGTTTGGTCTGCTTCATCTTCCACCCTGAAGCTTGAACCTCAAACTCAGCTCCTGCCATTTCAGTGGGAGGACAGATCAGTCTAAAGCTTTAATGTCAGTGAGTGAAACCAGAAGTGAGCGAGGGTTTACCTTAATGCTTGGAGCTGAGCTCGCATAAATCATTGACAAAGGCTTCTTCCTTGGGGACATTTCCTTTGAGTGCCTCTTACCTAATCTTATAGAAGAGAAGAGAACATCCATGAAATGGCCGCACCCACTTTGACTTGACCCCTCTGAAGCTCAATTCAATGGGACTGTGGTCCCAAATGCTGGCCTTGAATGTGAGCTCTGCAGAGAGGCACCCCTCCTCCACGAGGCGGGGAACCAGGTGGATGTGCAGTACAGGCTCTTTGATCTCTCCCTAGAACCTTGCTTCTCCTCCCTACCAGTCCAGGCTGTGGACCCAGTTCAGTTCCAGGGAAGGGGAAATTTAAGAAGGTCTCATTTAGGATTTAGCATCTCAATGACTCAGTCCAATCTTGGAGGGAAGCCCTCAGCCTAATCCTGAAACCAACGCCCTCCAGGTATCTGGGGCTTATTTTGCATGTCCCTCCCTCCCACCTCATGTTCTGGCCTTGTATCCCAGTCACTGGGACCATACTTGGCTCAGGCCACCCTTGTGGGTACGGGACTCTCTGTCTCTGAGCCCAGGGCCTTGGTACCATACACATCCTTACTCCCTGCCTGGTTCTTTGCATCTGCCGTTTAACTCCCGTGTTGAAACACTTATTGTCTCCTGAACCTTCTTGTGGCTGAACTTGCTCAGACAACGAACTGCTCATCTGTTGAGTACTTGTTCACTCTTCTCTAGATCAGGGGCACCACTGGCATGAGTTGACATTTCAGCCAGCTTCAGCTGGGCTCCCCTTCCAGCCCCGGCCTCACCCAGTGGGGATGTTGGGTCTGCAGGCTCCAGCCTCTCCGGGGCCTGCTCAGTCCTCTGCTCCCGAGTTTCCAGCTCCGCTGCTCATCGATCTTGCATAAAGACTAACTAAGTCTAGACACAACAGCTTCACTCCTGATCACCGCTGTCCTGCTTAGTGTCACCCAGATAGCAGCTTAAAATAATGAAAAGCTTTGTTTTTTAAGCATTATTGACTTACTATCAGTCATTAGTCCCTAAAGAGAAAATATCTGAGTGGGCTCAGACTAGACCAAGATAGGAAAGGATAATGGCCCCATGTTAGATGGGATAAAATACGATCACATTCTGTTATTTCAAATTTATGTTTGAATAACAGCTGAGCTTTTAGAAAACATGGGTATAGCTGCCCTTGCCGTAGTGGTTTTGGACACAAACAAGCCTCCAAACAAGGAGATCTGGAAGGATGGCTGTTCTGTAGTTTAGCTGTGATTTTTTTTTCTTGTCAATCCTCACCCAAGGATATTTTTCCATTGATTTTAGATAGAGTGGGAGAGAGAGAGAGAGAGAGAGATGTGAGAGACACACATTGATTGGTTGCCTCCCACAGGACTCCAACTGGGGCCGGGGATCGAACCTGTAACCCTTTGGTCCAAGGGCCGATGCTCTAACTGCTGAGCCACACCGGGCAGGGCTAGCTGTAATTTTGATGTAGCTGTGGGAGGATGTGAACACTACATTTACCTCTGCCACCATCTTGACCAGAAACTGTTTGCCTTCTTAAGCCTTTTTTAAGCCGCTAAGTTTTGGAGTATTTTGTTATACAGCAATAAATAACTAATACAACATGATGCCTTTGCTGGAGAGACGAAGCATGTATTGCAGGGGATTAACTCTGCATGGAAAAGGGGGGCTAGGTTTTCCTGAGAAGGCGGTGGTCCCCTAGCTAGGGAGGATAGGTACCGATAATGGGTGGCGACCACCCTCCCCACCCTTTTCTCTCACCACCACTGCACAATCTCCCAGCTTCTCCTCGAGAGCCCCTCGCACCTTGCAGAGAGAACACGAGCCCTGTTGTTCCATAGACCCGGGCGAATGCACTGTTCGTAAGGGACTGAAAGAGATAGTTCTCTTCCCACACTCTCTTTCAGCCACAATGGACTGCCTCTGTCGCCCGGATCCCAATCCTAGCTGCTTTTTCCCCAAAAGGGGCCTCAGCATTTCATCTTTCGTTTACAAGTCTCTGCTCCGCACAGCTCGGCACATCTCCCTGTGTCCTCCTCAATTAAAAATGACACAAAAGTATAGGAGACACATAGCTCTTTGAAAAAGCTTCCCGATCCAAACTTTTTAATGAGACAGAATATAAAGAGCCTGTCTTATCTCTTCGATGCGACTCCCTTGTGCTGTAATCAAGCAGAATTAATTAAAAGCAATCAAGTTGGCATGGGGGCCTGGGGCACCAGTCTTTCATCTTAACCACGCGAGTGCTGTCCCCAAGGGGGCTTGGCTTTGGGCAGGAGGGCGGCGTGGGCCCAGCCCTGGGAGGAAAAGCAGCTCACCCAAAAAGCTCGCATTGCTAGGGCCTGACCCGAGCTGCTGGGGGTCGGGTCCGACTCAGAGAAGCACTTCTGCATTGTTCTGAGTAAAGGATCACGACTAGAGTGTCTCAGTCTCTCAGGCTTCGGGCGTGGAGGCTGGATACTTCTTCGAGGCGGGGGACTGTCCTATGTATTGTAGGGTGTTCAGCAGCACCCCTGGCCTCTCCCCACTAGATGCCAGTCACCCCTTCCCAGTTGTGAAAACTAAAATTGTCTCCAGACATGATCAAACATCTCCTGAGGTGGCCTGGGGGGAGTGAAGTTGTCCCTAGTTGAGAACCATTGGTCCAGATTAGAGTTTGCTTCAATAAAGGTGCCTTGTGCCAGCTGGACCAGAAACTTTCAGTGGTTGTGGCCCCTGGGCGTTAGGGTAGCTTAATGATGACAAAGACTCTCTGCTTGCAATGACTTGGGAAACTTTATCATCCAGGTGGGACCTAACAGCCAGTTGCACAGAGGCTGGCAAAGTGAAGCTTTGTGTCTAAAGAGGGATGGTCCTCCCCAAGATGCGGGAAACTGCCAAGCAAGGGCACCCCCTCCTCGTGTCTGCCATCTTCCCGGACTGTGTGTTTCCCAACACACAGCAGTGGAGGGGGTGGTGGGGGTCGTGGGACATCAGAGGGCCTTCATCCCCATCGGGTGATGTTTATTCTTACGGGTTCCTTTCTGTCTCTTTGCTCACAAGTGTCTCGTGGGATCTTGGGATCTTTGGCACCTGTCATTGTCAAAGGCTATGAGCTGTGCTAGACTTTTACAACCCCAGGAATATGCTCCGGACAGCCCCTTCTTGGCCAAGCAACAGTAAATTAGGTGAATAAAATTGTTATCCTACATTAAAACCAGGGGAGAATGGGAAAGCATGCCAAGGTATCCAAGGAGCGCAGGCTTTCACCCAGGGGCCCCGTTTATTAGATAAAGAAGGACACGGGTTGAAACATCGCTTAATGCGGGATGGCAGGGGCTGAAGCATTGCCTGGTCCTAAGAACGGAGGAGGAGGAGTTCCCACCCAAGCCTGTTTGGTGCTGTGCTAAGCAGGGAGTCTTATTAAAGCTCCCCTCTTCTCTTTGATTATGTATCTCTTTAAGCCTCCCCATCAGACTGGACGCCTGCAGGAAGGGGGACCCATGGGACCGTCCTTCCTTGATAGAGACAGAAGGAATGGGTGACCTTGGAAGGGGGTAGGGAGACTAATCATTTCTAGAACCCCCATTATGTGCCAGGCACAGGCTGTGCTCACACTTCATGTGCCCTGACAACCCCGAGAGGTGAGTACCATGATCCTCGCTTACGGAAACTGAAGCGACTAGGAAGCGGCCGAGCCAGGATTTAAATCCAGTTTGCTACTCCCAAGTTTATAGTCTTTCCTCTCATTCAGCTCCTTTCCTGAAGCTCATAAAACAGGCTGAAGGATGTGGAGTCTCTGAGCCTTTAGGACAAGGCTTGAAGCTGGGCTGTGTCACAGGGTCCCAATTCCAGAGGAAGCAAGGACAGCCTCGGGCCTCAGACTCTGGTCTGTTTCTGATCCCTTTCAGGGTTCCTTGAGGGGGGGGGGCGTTCAGGGCTTCAGTACAAATTGGGGTATATTTTAAAGAACAAATTAGCTGAAACCTTTGTCCTTCTTGTCACCTCCCTGGGTCATACTGCTGTACCTCATCTGCTACTTGTATTTCCAGAAAGGTATCTGTCCTAGTCCATTTGGGCTGCCATCACAAGTGAACCGAGCTAGGTGCCTTATACGCAACAGACATCTATCACAGTTCTGGAAGCTGTAAGTTCAAGGTCAAGGTGCCAGCAGATTTGGTGTCTGGTTAAAACCTGCTTCCTGGTTCATAGATGGTCGTCTTTTCTGCTGCGTCCTCACATGGCAGGCGGGGTGAGAGAGGGCTTTCTTTCACAAGGGCACTAATCCCACTTGTGAAAGCTCTTCCTTCATAACCTACTCCCCTCCCAGAGGCCCCAAATCCAAATACCATCACATTGGGAATTAGGTTTCAACACATGAATTTTGAGGTGACACAAACATTCAGTCTGTAGCCATCCTTCGACTCGAGAGTTACCCCAGCACAGCTTTTTCTGGTCAGGTCCCCAAAAGAGACGCTCATGCTCTAATGCTGGAACCTGTCAATATGACCTTATTTGGAAAAAGTGTCTTTGTAGATGTAATTAAGTGAGGGGTCTTGAGATGAGATCATCCTGGATTATCTGGGTGGGCCATGGATCCAATGACAAGTGTCCGTATAGGAGACAGAAGAGAAGACACAAGGAGAGAAGAGGAGAAGGCCATGTGAAGATGGAGGTAGAGGTCGGGGTGATGCAGCCACAAGCCAAGGAATGCTGACAGCCACCTGAAGCTGAGAAGGGCAAAGGAAGTTCTTCCTTCTAGCCTTTGGAGGGTTTGTGGCCCTGACAACATCTTGATTTTGGACTTCTGGCCTCCAGAACTGCAAGAGAATACAGTTATATTGGTTTAAGCCACCAAGTTTGCGGCAATTTGTTACAACAGCTCTAGGAGATGAATACAGGACCCCAAAGTTAAGTGTGAAATCATTGACAATTACTACTGCTTCATCTGTCCCCATTGTCCCCATGCCCAGTGCACACGTGGCCTTCTCCCCCAGTTGCAATGATGGGGCATAAAGGGTGCCCTGGAGGCACGGGTAAGCCATTCAGTGTGGCCGAAGCACAGAATGTAAGAATGTGTGGGTAGGAAGCTGTTTTGTAGTAACCAGGGTGCTCTGAGAGATGTTGATGAGTTCAAATAGACAGGGCTTGGTGATCAGTGGGTGGGGAAGAGGTGGGTGTCCCAGGTTCCTGGCTTGTGCGCTGGAGGAAAGGCTGGTTTCCTCCTCTCAGACAGGGAACACAGGGGGAAGGTGTGGGTTTTCTCTTTCACATTCCCATGTATCTCCATCGAGCTCTGCCCTTTACCTCTAACTCCAAGGTGACGTCGTTACTTGGGTAGGCTGTTCCCACTTGGTCAAGGGGGCATACTTGGGAGAAGAGTTAACCAGCCAAGCCACAGGGAAATCAGGCTCATTGTGGTGGACCTATCGACTGTTGAAGCTCTTCAGTCATTTGAATTTTTATTTGTCACCAAGATCTCTCTGCCAGTGGCCTATTTCCGTGAAAGTCATCACAGAAAACATTTTGATCAGGCCAGTCAAATGAAGGTTCTCCCTCAGTATTTTGGAGAGACTGGAGGTCAGTGACTCTTAAACCAGACCTGGCTAATGACTCTGAGATCCATGGAACCCTTCACACAGAAGCAAGGCAGTTAACCAGTGTCAGTGACTTTCATTCTGCTTAAGCTGACAAACGGAAACAGAAGCAGCTTTTGGGTCTAGAGCAAGAGCCAGAACCAGTTCAATACTTTAGTTTGCACTGAGAGTGAAAACAGGATCACAGGGCTGAATGGAGCAGCTCATTGCCTCTCACTCCCACAGTTCTACCCTGTGTTCTGCTGGGCTCCTTTATTTCCCCAGGTCACCTTCCAACTTCTGTTCCTTGTCACCTGTCACTTGGGTCTTGCTAAGTCTCCAAAGTGGTCCTCTGACTTTCCTTTCCTTATCAACCCACTCTTTCCACAACCCATGGGAAGTGTTGTCTCAAGCAGCAGGTAATCACGATCCCATCCAACATCCTACTGCCTATGGGTTCAACTCTAAAGTCCTTGGCCTGATACTCAGTCTAATGCTCCAATCTTCTTCTTGTCTTCAGCCCTCTGCTTCTCTGTACCTGCCAGGGCTGACAGGCTGCCAGATCTTGTCCAGGACTTGTTTATTGCCATCTTTGTCTTTGTTGGATGTCCTTGCTTGGGACATCTTCCCATTTCCTCTCCTCCCAAGCTTTGAGAGACTTTGTAGTATATTCATTAAGTGAGTAACCCTGGAATCAGACTCTTCGGGTTTACATCCTGCCTCTGTCACTTACATGAAATAAAATATATAAAGCTTTTAGCACAAAGCCTTACATAAAATAAGTGCTCCATAATGCAGGCCGTGACAGTATTATTACCCCTGTGAATCACTTCCTTTGAGTGCCACTATTCACTTCTTTTAAGAAGTCTTTCTTGAGTAACATCAGCCTGGTCTGCCCTGACTCTGTTCATTCACAGGTGATAAAACCTCATCTGGTGAGTCTTATTAGAGTCCTTTCAGAGTGTCTGACCCCATGGTGGCCTGGAAAACTAGTGCTTCCTGCCCGTCTTTGGCCCAGTATTCAGTATGTTTTGACGAGGTTTTGCTGAACTGGACTGAATCAAAGCTTTCTCTTAATGTCAGTCATGTACTGTCCATCCACCCATCCATTCATCCATCCATCTGTCCATCCACTCAATCATTCAGCAATATTTTTTAAAATATGTTTTTATTGATGAGAGAGAGAGAGAGAGAGAGAGAGAGAGAGAGAGAGAGAGAGAGAGAGAAACATCAATCTGAGAGAGAAACATCCATCGTTGCCTCCCATACGTACCCCGACTGGGGACTGAACCTGCAACCTGGGCATGTGCCCTGACTGGGAATTGAACCAATGACTGTTCAGTACACAGGACGATGTTCAACCAATTGAGCCACACTGGCCAGGGCAGCAATGTTTTGAATATCTATTATGTGCCAGGCACTGTTCTAGGTGCTGGGTGTACCATACTGGACAAGAGAAAACCTGCCCTACCTTCACAAAGTCATTGTCTAGGTGGGAGACAGACACTTATACAGGCAGCTACGATATAGAATGACAAGTGTCCTGATGGGGAAAGTACAGGGTGTTCAGATAACACAAAAACCCAAAGGAGAAACTCTTAACTCTACCTTGGAAGATCAGGGATGACTTCCTAGAGGAAACAAGGTCTAAACTGAGACACAAAGAAAGAGTGACATTTAAGCAGGTGAAGGAGAGTTCCAAGTGAAGAGTGTTTCCACTGAGGGAACAGTATGTGAAAAAATGCAAGGAGCAAAGAAGGACTTGTGCATTGGAAATCTGGGTGGAGAGAGAGAGTGTGTGCACACAAGTGTTGGAGGTGGAAGTGTGAGAAAAGGCTAGAGAGGCAGACAGGGGCCAGGGCACGTAGGAACTTACATACTGTACTAAGAAGATTGGGCCCTGGCCGGTTTGGCTCAGCAGTTAGAGCATTGGACTGTGGACTGAAGGTTTGCAGGTTTGATTCCCAGTCAAAGGCAAGTTTGACCCCTGGCCCTGGTCAGGGTCATGCAGGAGGCAACCAATCGATGTGTCTTTCTTACATCGATGTTTCCCTCTCTCTCGTTCTCTCCCCCTCCCTTCCTTCCACTCTATCTAAAAAAAAAAAAAAAAAACAATGGAAAAATATCCTCCGGTGAGGATTAACAAAAAAAGATTGGGTTTGCACATCAGAGGCATGCAATAAATGTTTGTTGAGAAAGTGAGTGGGAATGTTCAGTGCGGGGCTGACATGATCAGATTTATAATTTAGAAAATCCACACTGGCTGCAGGGTGGAGAATGGAGGGGGCTGGTCTGTCAATCTCCTTGTGACAGAGAGTCTGTCTCACTTCCTTTCCAAGCATCCCAGTTCCCACCTGGGCTTGACCTCCAACTGAGGCCCTGCTGCCCTGCCTGGTTCTTGCCAACCCCCTTCTGGGGACCGGACTCCATCTCTTATTCTCAGCTGTTGGCTCAGGTCTTGCTCAAAGTGGACAAGCAAACCGGAATTAGGATCCTGCCACTCCAGGTTTAATCTCTACCGACGGGGAATCCCTGTCTGTTGACGGAATCTCTTGCATACTGATCTTGGCTACTGGTCTGGGCTGAACCTGAGACGGCTGCACATCTTAGGACAATACAGTTGGGATCTTTCGCTGTCACTTCTTGGGTAGCAGCAATGTTATCCACTCATTCGTCTGTCTCACACATTGCCAGTGATATAGTATGGTGGCCCCAGTGATGGATCCCCATGATGGGTCCCAGTGAGGGATCCCAGGGCTGAGCAAGCCAGCACGGCTCTAGAGCTCACGGCAATGATGAGAGACGGATCTTAAATAACTACGAACCTTCCTAACTGTGACTGAAAACAATATTAAGGTTTAACTGGAAGGGTAACACGGGGAGCCTGCTTCAGGTGGGATGCTGTGCTAGAGTTTCCCTTTGCCCCTCCAGGCCCTCCCGACCCCCTGACTCACCCTGGTCTGTGCCTGGGCAGGCTGACCTGGATGGCCTGCACCAGTGGGCTCTCCTGTCCTCTAGCTTCAGTAGGTGTAGCCAAGGGAACCCCCAGCCGGAGATAGAGAGGAAGATGAGGTCGGGGTATCTATTCTCTGAGCTTCTCTGTGCAAGATCACCCTGGGCTGGCTCAGCCACGGTCCGTTTCTCCTTCCTTCTGCTCCTGTGCTTCCCTTCGTCTTGCTCCGCCTGTTTATAAATCATCCCTTTATCAAACCTCCTTGAATTACCCTCATGTGAGCGTGCCATTGTTTCCCGCCAGGACCCTGACAGGTACAGATGGCAACAGAAAGCCTTTCTGAGGAAGTGACATTTAAGCTAGACTGGTGGGACGAGAAGGAGCCAGCCATGTGAGGTACGGGGGAGGGGTGGCGCTCCAGGCAGAAGGAAGTCTTGTGTGAAACTCTGCAGTGGAGAACAGCTCGTCCTTCTGCTGGGGGAGCAGAGCAGAGAGAAGGGCAGTGTGTCTGGAGCACCATGGGTCGGGGAGAGGGTGTGAGATGAGATTTAAGAGCAGGCCAGGGGTACAGCATCTGGGACTTCGCAGGCTGTTGAAGGAATTACATTTCATCCCGGACACTGCCAGACAGCAGAGGAAGTTCTTGGCCTGCCTCCTGTCCACCACTCTCCTGGTGGTTGCCCTTACCAGAAATAAAAATAGTGATAATGAAAATTTATTGAGCACCTACTATGTTCAGGCATTATTCTAAGTACTTCGGATGCTTTGATCCATTTAATCGTTTAACAGCTCTGCGAGGAAGGCCTTGTTATCACTCATATTTCATAAGTAAAGAAACCAAGTTTCAGAAAGATTGAGTAACTTGCCCAAGTCCCACAGCTTGTACGTGAAACAGCTGCGGTGTGAATCAAGCAGTCCGGAGCCAGGCCTTAACTCTTCACCACTTTGCGGTAACTCCATTAAACACGCAATTGCTAAGTCCTCAGCCCCCACTAGACCCTTATCTTACACGCTTCAAGTACGTAATGGTTTCTTGTATCTATCAATCATTTCTAGTGGTTTCCTGTATCTGTCAATTATTTAATAAATTATGCATATTTTTTCTGCCTTCTCAAATGTATCATAGACTCCTTAATGATCTAGATGGAGTCTTTTAATTCTGCAGTACCCATAGAACCTCAGAGAGCGGTGAGCACAAAGGAATACCCAATAAGTGCTTTTTTGGATGCTTGATTTAAATTAAACAGTGGGTGTAAAGTAATAGTGCCTGGGAAATAGAAGGTGTTTAACAGATGGAATCTGTCACTGGAGTTTATAAGAAGGAAGCAAGAAGGAAGGAAGTTAGTTTCCTAGGCAATTGCTAACCCCAGATCTAACATGAGATCCTTGGATCACCACGCTAGGTCATCTCCATGGTGCCTACAGTCCTGGATCTTGTTTTAGACCAGGGAGCTGAAGAGCAAACTAAGGGAGTGCAGGTTGCTCCCCTAGATGTCAACATAACACCATCCCCTTCTTTTCTATTATCCAATACATATCTGCAAGTTTAGGGAACTATTTATGTTTCCAGCTGCATCTCCACATGGGAAGATGAGTTCTGTAGACTCTCCCTGCTGTGTGAAGGAGTACTTTCTTTTACTGATCCAGAATTTACCTCCTGCAAACTTCAAGTTGCAGTATTCTTCCCCTCCTTATTTCTTTTTCTCTTTTTTAATCCTCTCCTGAGGATATTCTTTTAAATTCATTTCAGAGAGTTAGGGAAAGGTAGATAGATAGAGATACATCAATGTGAGAGAGAAACATCTATCAGTTTCCTCCCATACGTGCCCCGACCAGGGATCAAACCCACAACCTAGGCATGTGCCCTGACTGAGGATCAACCCATAACTTTTGGTGGATGGGACGATGCTCCAACCAACTGAGCCACCTGGCCAGGGCTCCCCTGTCTATTTCTTCGTCTTCCCCTGGAGCAAGTACCTGGGGACAGGTGAGCAGTTGCCTATGTTGCACTTCCATCCTGCATCAGTCCCATTGTTCATCCCAAGAGATAGGGAGATTTTTCCTTTTCCCTCCAAACCGCTCCCTTGATCTCTTTGGCATGGTGGAGATAGCGGAATGGCCTTCCAAAAAGAACATTCCTAAAAATGAAGACAACCAGACAGGAAATACAGTGTTGAAATTGACCCGCGGCCCAAGCTTAAGCCCCTCTGTTGAAGCAGAGAAGCACCCCCCTAGGTCTCTGATTCCCAGTGGTTGGCTTGCTCTCCACCTGGTTTCTGCCTGTTCTTTGGCTATGTGGTCAGCAGGGATCTTGCTGTTTCCTTGAATTGCAAAAGCTCGTCTGCCGTCTTGCCCCTAAACAAGACATTTGACAGAGGAGACATTTGGTGTTGACCTTTATGCTGCCCTCAAAGTGGCTCCATCAAAAAAAAAAAAACAAACAATATTTTAAATGACCAGGTGGTCTGAATTTTGGACATCTTTGAATCTCTCTTTCCCTGTGTCTTCTTCCTTTTTGAAATTGTGTTTCACTCCTGAGTTTTACTCCATCTGAGCTCTACCCCAGAACTCTGCCCCTGGGCCAACTGTCCACGCCTGTCAAATCATCCAAGAGTGTGGGGTGAGGAAGGAGGGCTCACGTGGTAAATCTGTCCCTCCCAGAGCGTGTGGGTAAGAGTAGGCAGTAAAGTAAGTCTTGGAGAGTGAGGGTGTAAACTTCACAGAGTAGTTGGTTAAAAAAACAGCAGGATGGCTAATTTTTTTTGGCGACATGAGGATGTCACTGGTATGTAAATGATTGTGTCCAAATGCCCACATCAAAATTTCATTTATACATGAAACCAGTGGTTCTCCACCCTGGCTGCACATTAGAATCCTGTGGGAGCTTTAACAACAACAAAAAAAACAAACTAAGCAGTGTCTGCATTCCCCCCTACCCCGCATCCAATTAGATTGAAATCTTTGGGGGTGGGGACTAAGCAGTACCATTAAAAAAAAAAAAGTATGTTTTTATTGATTTTAGAGAAGAAAAGAAAAACATCAATGTGAGATTGGCCGCCTTCTGCATGCCCCCAACTGGGGATCGATCCTACAGCCTGGGCATGTGCCCTGACCCAGAATTGAACTGCCGGCCCTTTGGTGCATGGGATGATGCTCAAAAAACTGAGCCACGCCGGCCACGGCAGCAGTACCACTTTTTGAAAGTCCCTTAGGTGGCTCTAAAGCACAGCTAGAGTAAGCACTGTCTTGATCAGGTGTACACTCTCTCAGCATCCACGCACTATCTCCCAGCCTGTCTTTTTCAGAATGTCCACAGCTGCAGTGACAGCCAATGAGTAGGGCTGAGAGGCCATGCCAAAGACTCATCGAGATCCTGGAAACTGACCAATGAGTTCTGTATTGTCACAGTTTTTTGTTTTTAATTTTTTAAATTGTATTTTTAGTGTCTAGTTCCAGTTTCTGGAACGATCTGGTTTATGGTTCCTGCTAGGAACTCATGTCTGGTTTATACCTGAATTATAGGGCTCAGTCAGACTCACTCATTTATTTGTTCACTCATCTATTCACTCATTCAATCACTCATCCATTAATTCACTTATTCACTTTACTTTTCATCCATCCATCCACCCTCTACCCATCCCACATATGTTTTTATCCATTTATTTACTCCTTGATTCATTCATTCACTGATTCATTCACTTCTTACTTATTCAGTTGTTGATTATTTCATCCATCTACCATCCATCCATCCATTTACCCATCCTCTCAGTCATTTACTCATTGATTCATTCTTTGCTAATTTATCTACATTTTAGAGATTTTCTGACACTTTAGTGATGCAGACTCCTGACTGTGGCTCTGGGGAAACACAGGCAAATGCATAGACATTGAAGTTATTTTTAGCGGTTAGACTTATTCACTTTCTTGGGCCAGAGGATCCTGGCCTTTTGCTCTCCTTTGTGATCAGATGTCGTGACTTGTGGTGAGAAAATGTTCACTATCGTATTAAAAAGTCTTTACAGTCTTAAGACCCCCTCCTGGACAGGACCAGAAGGTCTCCTTTGGACACAGGTATGGCTCTGTAGTGCCAGCTGGTGGGGAGGGATGGGAGGAGATGGGGAGTGGCGTTCAGTGTTCCTGATTAAAGACAAGTCAGCTGCTTAGAGCTATACCTTCTTACAACAGAATTTCCTTTAAATAGTAATGAAGAGATCAACAAAAATGAATAAAATAGACTAAAAATTACACAATAAAACAGGGAAAGAGCAAAAGCAAACAGTTGTAGTAGTCACAGCATAGCAGACAAACTAGTCTAAGGATCCAGAGAAGGTTCCTGGGAGAAGTGGAGGTCTAAGTGGGGACTTGAAGGTGGACATGTGTGTAGTATAGTGGGAACAGTATATGCGAAGGCAGAGGGCGAGAGAGATCATAAAATGAGAGCTATCCTGAATGGCTGGTATGTAAAGTGCAAAAGCAGAGTGGGGAGAAAAAAGGCAGAAAAATAGAAGTGTCATTCATTCATTCATTCATTCATTCATTCATTCATTCATTCATTCATTCATTCAACAAATCACCACTAAGCATCTACCCTCTGCATGGTCCAGGGCTGGGTGGTGGGAATAGAAGGACACGGGATGGTTTCTGTCTTCAAGATCATCCACTGTCCAGGGAGCTCACGTGGAAGACAGCAAAGGAAGCATAAAGAGGAAGCTGTTGAGGCGGTCTCTGCCAACTCACTGACTTTGATGCGTGACGCCCTGCTCTGGAGGAGGGAAGCACAACCTGCTTTGTTTCTCGGGTGTGTTAAGCCTGGGTGGGAAATGCCCCAAAATAGAGGTTTCCAGTCAAAGTGACAGGGTTTCCTGTTGAGCCACTAACTGGACCACAGTGTTATGTGGTGATTTTATCATAGGAGGGAGCAGCAGGGGCAGGAGGAGGGGGCAGGGGATGGAGAACACGGTCGGGTTGTCCAGATCTGCTACAAGGGCCTGATAGGGCTGGTCTTCCCAGGAGTGGAGTGGTTATCTGGAGACATGGAAGGAGCCAAGGACCAATGGGGTGTTTGGATGTTGAGGTGTGTACAAAGTTGAGGTGCTACCAGAGAAATCTAATTGTCTTGTTCCTCCAAGGTCTTACAGGGTGGTATGCTCCTCGGTGAATTCACCCAGGTCCAGACGTAAGCCAAACCTGTTGGTATGGAAAATAATACAATAATTAATAAATGATAATACAAGAATAAACTCTGTGTTTTGCATACTCACAACTGTAAACCTACTTTTGCCCCACTCTGTATAGAATCACAGCTTACTCCATGCCCCAGAATTACTCAAACTCAGTAATACTGACTTATGTCAGTGAATTCCATAAGAGTCTGATGTATGACATTAGACCTTATTGAGAAATATTGCCACTCATGGGAATGGTTACTCATGTGTTCTGACCACTCTCTCTTCATGGCTAGGCCAAATGATAAGTTAGATCATAACCAGAAGGTACTTTCATGCATCAGTCAAGGTTCAATGCTGGAAACAGAAACTCTGGGTATTTTAAGAAGAAAGAGATTTATTTATTATGAGAAATTAAGGGCTTCCAAAATTGTTGGAAGGGTTCAAGGAGAGACTATAAGCTGGGCCTCTAGGAATTACTTCCACCAGGAGTCATCAGGAGAACTGTTGCCTTTGACGTACCTGGATTGTGGGAGCTCAGGAGCTTGACCCTGAAATCACTGAGGTCAAGAATACACTGTCCTGTGATCCAGGACTCAGGAATCTGCTGCCGCCACTACTTTGGGACACTGAAACAGCATCCTGCCGGTGTCTGTACCCCCTTGCTCACCAGCAGGAAACTGGTGTCTGCTTCACTTCCCTCTGCAAATAGCTCACCTACGTGCATCTAATTGCTAAAACCAATTTCTCACCCAGATCCCAATCTTCAAGGGAGTCTGGGAAATGTAGGTTAGAAGAAATCTTTCCAGACTTTCCAGTACATGCCCAGTAGGAGATGGGAATGGATGCAGAAAGCCAACTGACCATTTCCCATCACCCCTGGCACAAGTGGAATTAGAATAATATGATTTCTTTATGTGCATTGAAATCTGAATAGTGTGAAGCTAAGACATCCTATAGAATCGACCTCTACATTTGCCACAAATACGCCACTGGAAACTGAAGGACCAAAGCCATGGAAGACGGTGACCGGAACCCTCAGGGCTAGAACGGACCCTCCAATGGTTCTCTTCTTGTTCTGTGTCTGTGGCTGACCAGTTCCTATTTTTATTCACAAATAGTTTCTTTTGCCATAACACTCCCGTCAAATTTTTTACTTGACTTTGCTGATTCCAGAAAATATTTGTAGATTGATGTGGATTATCATGTTGAATAAGTGTGACTTGCCGATGTAATCATAAAGCAATTTATTTTTGTTTCCCATTGTCCCAGTTTCAATCCGTTCTGTGGGGCTGCTTCTCCTGCCAGCTGGACCCTGGACTTCTATGATTGCTAGTAGGTAACTAAAAGTCTTATGTATTCTTTAAGTTTCAACCATATTTCTAACTTTGTAATTGAAATATGCAGCCCTATAGTTTTTCCTCACAGGTCCGACTTTCTCCCTCCCCCAGTGAGGTCCGCTGCAGGCTGAAGCTGCTGGGGAAGGAGGTATTCGCTTGTGTTCCCTCCCTTTCTTCACTAGCATTTCTACTCCTTTCCCCTCTGGTGAGCTGTGCTTAGGATGCCTCCAGGACGGGATGGGGGGATGCTAGAAGAGGTAAGGGAGCGTGGAAGGCTTCACTTGGTGTTTTCCGTGGTGATGACCAGCTCCAACACTCTTCTGACTGGCAGATATTAAAAGTGAACTCTTTCCTTCTTGGGTGCTTTTGTGGGGCTTGGAAGCTGTGCACCTGATCCCCAGGGGATTGCTTACCTGCAGCCCTCGGTCTAGAACACATGCATCTCTATTTGGGCTGTTTGCTTTGTCCTGGGAGCCCAACAGGGCCTCTGCTTTCTCTCTTTGACAGGATCTAAGATGATCTCCTTACTGGCTCGCTCTTGTAATTGACTTATGTCAGAGTCTGGTTAAACCTTTGCCATGCCTCTGCTCTGGCAAACTCTGGAAGTAAGTTACTTCCCAAACTGTAGCCCTTCCTGCTGCCCTCCAGGCTGCGGCAGCCAGCCTCTTGACACTTGGAGTTCTCAAGTGAAGCTACAGGGATCCCATTTAAGTTCTCCAAGTGGTCTCTCAAAGCCACTCTCTTGTCACCCTGGGGGTAGGAGGTAGCATCTATGCACTAATCAGGCTAAGCTAGGTTACAGCATCCAACCAAAGGGGCTTATACCACACAAGTTCAATTCTGGCTCTTAGCTTCCTATGGATTCAGACAACCCTCACGCGCAGTTGTCTTCCAAGTACTGACTGCTTTGATCAATGGCATCTCCATATCAAAATGCTTCTACACAGCAGTTCTGGAGATGGATGGTGGCGGTGGTTGCACATCCGTGGATGTACTTAATTCCGCCGAACAGTACACTTACACGTGGTTAAAATGGTGCATTTCATGTTATGTATATTTTACCACAATTAAAAAATGTTGCGTGGGAAAAGTTGTTTTTAGTGAACTTAACTTTAGATTCATAGGAGAAAACGGTTTTTACTTAACTAGATGCTAGATATCCACTCAGATATTGTTGATATTTTTTTTAGCACTTGACATAAACATGGATGGGTTGAATAACTTTAGTAGAATTAAATAATAGGCAAAAAATGCTTCGACAATTGGCACGGCAAGGGAAAAGGGGGCCAGAGGGCTGTGTGCCATGAAATTCATTGGTCAAAGCTAGTTACGTGGTCATCTGTAATTTCCAGGGAGGTGGATGGGGGCAGTATCTCTGGGGCCCAGAAGTAGAGAAAGATCAGACAGCAGTGAACAGTAGTAGCCACTGTCATAGCCCCCTGCTCCTCCCCCTGGGGCGGGGGGAGGAGATTCGCAACACAGCTCATCCCAAGAAAGTCTTTGCTAAATTTTTTCTCCAAGTCCAGCTTTTGACTTGATATGGAACTGGTTTTGACAACCTCCTTTGTAAATTCTGCATATGGTCTGGCAGCTTCTTTGAAATATGAGAGCTATTGTCTCTCGGTGCCCTGGCTAACACTTCCATTTTAACATCCTGTTATATATTTGTTCATTGTCTGTCTCTCCTACCTGACTGAAAGCCCTTGAGATCAGGGACCGCATTTGTCTTGTTGCTGGCGTGTTGCTTGTCTAGGCTGCATGCCTAGCACAGCACTGGACATGCTTCAGATTTCCTCTAGTTGCCACAGACAAGAGGGAAGGAAGGAGGGAAGGAAGGGAGGGTGGGAGGGAAGGAGAGAAGGAGAAACAAATGGGAAAAAGGCAGAATGGACTTGAGTCAGGAAGCAGGGTCAGCAAAAGGTGCTCACAGGAGGAGACACAGACAGAGAATAAAATGAGTGATGGAGCCTAAAATTAGCCAGAGACCCAAAATATCAGGGACAAAGCAGGTCCAAAGTCCTAGGAACAGAAATGAAATTTTGATAGAATGTCCAGGATGTGGTGACTGTGTGGGAAATAAGGCTCAGAGTTTCCTGGAGAAGGGGCGTCATGTCCATTCTTCCCCTCCATGGGAAGACGGAAGAGGAGAGAAATAGCGTTTGTCAAATGCCTACTCTATACCAGGCACTTCCTATAGGTCATCTCACTGAACTCTCACTAACCCAATTCATGAACCTGGGAACTGAGCTCAGAGAGGTGAAGTGGTTTGCCCAAGGTCACACAGCTAATCGGTGCAGTGGCTGTTCAGACCTGGGTGTGTCTAGCATGGGGGCTGTCTTCATTACAGCGAGATCCTCCCTGGTCCGTCTCTGAGGACAAGTGACTCCCCCACCCTTTCTCTCACTCTCTTTCTCCCTTTGGAGGAACTCAGCCCCAGATAGCCATCCTCTAAGTGGAGAGTGGGAGATGCTCGCTTCTCCGTTTCCTACCTTCTGAGATGTCAATAGCCATTGTGAGGGGCACACACAACCTTAGGGCAAACCTGACTGCCTCCACTCCACTTGTCTTGTTTCAAGATTCCTCCTCTCACGGAGCCCCTGACCTGCCTCCCACGCGGGGCCTCTGGACCTTCTAAGTAGGTAGCTTAAAGTGTTTTCGGCAACACAATTCTATTCTAAGAAAAGACACACGTGTCCGTGTCTGTGTGTAAGCATGTGTTTGGCATTGCTCGTGGGGTGCTGTCGGGACCTCCCTGAGAATGTGCAGGTGTGACGGCAGCGACTGTGTGCTGGGAATGACGTATGTGTCCATCAGGGCTGCTCCTCACAGTAGCCTTGGTCTAAAAGTAGCCTTGAGGGCTGGTTAATGGTCCCAGGAAACTGCTGTCAAGGAGCCCCCTGGGGTGTGAAAGCACTGTCATTGATTTCATAACTCGGCTTTGCTAAGTGCCCAGGGAAAACGAGACGGAGCCTAGTTCGCACGGGAGTTGATGGTGTTTGGGCTTGTGTCAAACCCCGGTCTGCCCCTTTAGCTGGGGTTGGACACGGTAAGACGGCATGCACACACGTGCACATCGATGTTGATGACTGTGTCTTCAGTCTGCGCAGCCAGTGGCTGAGGTCTGGGGCGCCTGCAGGGAGGCGAGCGTTCTGGGAACCCCCCTGGGCGCACGGGGGCGGGGCTCTCTCCCTTAACTCTGAGATGGCAGCAACCACGTTTTGATCCAGTCTGTGTGAAATTTGGGTTGTATCCACACGACACGAAGATGAGCAACTGATCCTTGATGAAAATATACCATTGTAGTGAATATTTGACATAAAACATTTTTACAATATGGTAGTTCTTCCTTATCGAGCGGTGATATACTTCAAAACAGCCAGTGGATGCCTGAAACCACAGAGTCCGGAAAACTATGTACACTATGTCATTTCTTGAACATACATACTGATGATAGTTAATTTATAGAGTAGGCATAGTAAGAGATTAACAACAATCACGAATAAAATAGAATAATTATAGCAATAAACTGAAATAAAAGTTACGTGACGGATCTCTCAACATATCTGATTTCATGGACAGAAGATTTGTTCTCACTGTAGATCTCAGCAACCTCAGCAGACATTCTTTTTTCTTATTAGGTTGAGAACTTTCATCTTTTCACTTAAAGGAAGCACTTCACGGCTTCTCTTTGGCATACACGATCGCCAGCATGGCCGCTCTTGCGCGTTAGGGGGTGAGAACGGCTGCTGTAGAGGAAGGTGTCCAGAGGCACAGGGAGAGGGGAGGGGAGGAAGAGGTCATTGATGTGCAACCTGCTCACCCCCTTCCCTGGCCGCATAACCTGGGAGGGCCCGGAGCACACTGCTTTCACAAGGTATTAAATGCACGGACAACAGACACCAGAATCCTTAAAGAGTTCTGTAGTGATTCATCAGTGAGCTGGAGACGGAGCTGGGACCCTGATCTCAGTGGCAATAATGCAATCCCAACATCGTCGAGGCCAGACGGTGGTGTCAAACCATCAGAGACAAGGTGTGTCATTTCCATCATAACCCGCAAGCAGAGATGGTCACCCTGAACAATCACCAGGCTGTTTCACCTTCCTATCAGCCAGCTGCTTCTGGGAGATGGGGCAGGTGACTAGCTCCGCGACATCCATGAATTCTGGTGCCCCTGGCCAATACATTTCCTAATGCTTGGGCGAACCAAAGCTCTCCTGTTGTATCTTATACAATAATGCCTCCAGCCAGGGGAGATATTTTAAGGCCAAGAAGTAGGACAATGGACTCAAGCTCGTCGAATTCACTGGTCTTAGCATGTGGTCCATTCTTCAGAAGTAGTTGGCTTGGTAATATGGTGGAGAGGTCTTCTGAAAGTTGTTACAACGTCAACCCAGAGACAGCATCTGTGAAGTTTGGATGGGATTCTATAGGGTACATTATATACCATAAACCAATGTCTAGTGCCACCTCTCCTGTTGCCAGAATGCATGGATCTGGGCACCAGAGTAGAGGTGAAAGTAGTTCTTTCACTATTATACCCAATAACCTACCTAAAGAGTTCTTGCTTGCTGTTTCTTTGACCTTGGGCTTCACTGGAAAGCAGACGCTGAGAGAGTCCTTTGGCTAGTCTGAGATCCCTGTGCTGCTGAACCAGCAGGTGAAGAGGGCATCACTGTGCTGGCCAGGGTGGTTGATCCTGGTACCAGGAGGAAATTGGTTTGCTGCCACACAATGGGGGCAAGAAGGACCCTGTTTGGAACCCCATGGTCACCAACCAGGACCCTCTTAGTACTTCTTTTATTTTTTTTATCCTCACCTGAGGACATTTTTGCATAGAGTGGGAGGGAGAGAGGGAGGAAGAGAGAGAGAGAAACATTGATGTGAGAGAGACACATTGACTGGTTGCCACTCACACAATCCCAACGGGGCCGGGGACAAACTGCAGCTGAGGTATGTGCCTTTAGCGGGAACCGAACCCGGGTCTCTCTGGTCCGCAGGCCGATGCTCTAACCACTGAGCCAAACCAGCCAGGACCTCTTAGTACTTCTTTGCCCAGTAGTCCTGATCAACAAAACTGTGGCAACCCAATAAAGACAAGACCACCAAGGACTCAGCTATCCCACAAGAATGAAGGGTTGGGTCATCCCACCAAGAAATAAACCCCATCTAAGCAAGGTGTTCTTCAAGGCCAAAGGGAACATGAATTGGGTAGGGGAAGAGAGCCACCATGATCAGCCACTTAGGCCTTGTGTTCAGCTACAAAAGTGTGCACAGTAGTAACTAAGTTTTTTGTTGACCCCCCCTCCCCTTTTCCTTCTCTTCTTCTACTACCTTATATGAAGAACATTGGTGGTGGCTAGATTTTTAGGTTTCAGTAGAGAGTTCGACTGAATTGACATCACCCTGCAATGATAGAGAGGCAGATGGACTTTGGTTGCTCTCTTTTAAAGACATAAACTGTTTATCCAGAAGAATGGCAAAAATGAATGCTAAGGAGTAAAAAGGGTGGCTTGTGCTGGATATCTTATATGTGCTTCTTCAGATCCTTTGCCACCCTCCTCTGCTCTGCTCGGTGCCCCCAGAGGCTGACCTTGGTGGACCACATCAATGGGCTCATTGCCCTCTGGGTTCCAGTTGAATTTGGTCAGTGGAGGGGTGTTGCAGGAGATTAGGGAGAAGAGATATTTATTTCCCTATGTCCCTCTCTGCTGGATCACCTTGGGCTGGCTGACTGTGTCCCTCTCCTAAAGGTCACAGCTCCTGCAGATGTCCCTCCATCTCTACAAGACCCTGTGTTCTGGGTTTCAGTAACCACTGCCTTCCCTGGCCTCTTCAGGCCTTTCATGATACCTTGCGGTTACAAACCCCAGGAAGCTGAACTTTCCCCTGGTTTCCCTCCATCCTCACCTCCCTATTGTAAACAGTTCCTTTATTATTCTCTTAAATCACCTAATTCCTGCCAAGACATTTACTTATGCACAGAGCTTGGTTGCTCTGCCCAGGATTTTGACTCTGCAAAATAAAAAACAAAACACAAAACACACCAAAAAACCCCAAACCAAAACAAAACCTCCCCCCCAAAAAAACATGGCTGGGAATTAACTTGTAGTACTCATGGTGGTTCCTAGTGGCTACTGTGAGTGGCCTCCTGCTGTCGTGGACATCCTGGCCAGATCATTTCCTGGGTCTGGCCCTTGGGGGAGCCTTTGGTTCTTGCTTATTTTCCAACCCTGGCTCCTAGTCTTTCAATAATTTTGTCAGCCTTCAAGATCATTCCAAGAAATTCTTTTAAAACTATTAATATAGCCAGACATATTTCCAATGTTTGCAACCAAGAACCCTGATTGATACAGCCATTCAAGTGGATGTTTGATGTCTGGTCCAAAGCTTTACCTTTTAACCAAATTATAAGCGTGTGGAGCTCTTTAAAAGGGGCCAACTCAATTGGCATGCACCCCTTTTACTCTTTGCCCTTGGTATTTCTCCTTCTTCTTTTTCTATTTATCTTCAGATAGAGGGGGGGGGGGAGAGAGAGAGAAAGAGAGAGAGAGAGAGAGAACCAGGGCCGGGGATGAACTGCAACCAAAGTACATGCCCTTGGTCAGAATCGAACCCGCAACTCATTGGTCCACAGGCTGACGCTCTAACCGCTGAGCCAAATCGGCCAGGGCTCTCCTTCTTTTTATGTGGGAATGTGGGCTGATGTTGGAGGAATAGCTGCCATTTTGTTACCATGGATTAATCATAAGAAAAAGGTCAAGAATATCATAGAAGTCTTGGTCCAGATGTCCCTGAGCCTCTGAGCCGATGCTAGCAACAGCCTCTTCTAAGCTTCTTACTGGAGAAGAAAGAAAAATCCCGGTTGGTGTAGGTCACTGTTTCTCAGAATATTAGTACCAGAACACAATCCTGTTAGTATTATTTTCTTTCATTTTTATAGCAACACTAAGATGGGATTATCTCTGTTTAATAGGTGGGGAAACAGGCTCAGAGTAGTTACTAGTCCAAGTGCATGCAGCCAGCATGGGGAAGGGGAGATAAACTGGGAGCAATTGAACAACTACTCATGAATATGCTTTGGCTCATTCGTTCATTCACTCATTCATTCAATAAGCATTTTCTGAGTTCTTACCTTGTGCCAGGCCCAGGTGCTATATTTGAGATACAAAGATGGATACAATGAAGTCCCTGCCATTGGGCTCCACTGAAGTAGTCCAAGCAGGGCATGATGGGAAGTCGGACAAGAAAGGTGGAGAGGATTGGGCAGAGTTAAGAGACATTTAGGAGGAGGAATCAATAGTACTTGGTGACAGATTGATATAGGAGGTCACGGGAGAAAAAGGTATTTAGAATGACTCCCTGGTTTGTGGCTTGAATACTTGGGAGAAATATGTGGGCATTACTGGGATAGAGAATGTTGAAGGAAAGGCAGGGGTGACGGGAGGCTGGGGGGAGAGAGCTGGAGGGCAGGTGATCATGAGCAGAATGAATTTCAGAGGCAGGGTAGCCCTTGGTGAACCTGAACTCGTGTGTTGTCATGGGGATGATGACTGAGGTGGAGCAGAGGTGAAGGTCGAGGCTGGCCTGGCCTCCTTAGTATTAACTATTAACTAACTATTAACAACACCGTAATTATTCAGCTCCTATAGGATGGCCTGTGCAGCTGGAGGCCCAGGAGAACCGCAAAGGAGGCTATGCTCATACACTGGCCTTCACAGAAGGCCTTGGCATGGCTCCCTCCATCTCCCCAGCCATTTCCTGGGATTGAATTCAACATTTAGTCAATCTTCTCATTAGGAGGAACAGTTCCATGGGTCTGCAGGACCACTCAATACATGTAAGTGAGCCAACCCCAGGAGTTCCTTTGAGTAACGAGTACTTAAGCCTGCCATTAGCCACCATTAGGACTGCACTTACTGCTTAATGATCACCAGCTACGGGGCCTGGTGGTCTGGACAGATGGAGAGCATAGAGGAGCTTCCTCCACAAAGAGGCATTGCAGTGCTCTTCTCCGGAGACGCCAGCATCGAGGCTGCGCAGCCCCCCGGGCTCAGGATTAGTTACAGTTCACCAGCCTGTCGAGGCTCCAGTAGGTAGAAATCTATGTGTGAGGAGCCCATGGAAGGAAGGAAGGAAATTCCATGAGAAGTTAATGCTCTTATTTCTTTCTAATGGGCATGAGTCTGTGGTGTGTGTGTGTGTGTGTGTGTGTACGTGTATTTAAGGGAATCTGTTCTCTGCTCTGAGAGGCATGGGATTCAGGGTTAGATATCCGTTTGTATAATCTCAATTTTTCCAAGATCCACAAGTCTGTCCATATCAATGAGGTGCCTCAAATTTCACTGCCTTGTGTTCCAACTTCAGCCCCTGTGGAAAATCTCCTCCTGGTTTCCTGAGAATTCCCAGGTGCATCTCTGGCTATTCTGGACAAGTATGCAGCTGTTTTACTGAGTACCACGTTCTCCTCTAGGGGGTGCTGCGGCTCCACTGGGCTTGGCCAGCCCCAGCAGACGCCAGGGCCGCTCGACATGTGCTGGAACCTAGGGCACTGTTGCTGCTCTGCTGGGCACTGCAGCCTCTCCGACTGCAACCTGGGCAACCTGTTGAGCCCTGCTGCTGGTCTTCCAGGCCCAGAAGTGTCCACTAGACCTCACTGTGTCCTCACTGGGCTCTGTTATTGTTGTCATCTCTCAAGGAACACATTCTGAGTGCCAAAGCTGAATGGTGGTCTATGGCAAAGGTGGAGAGAAAAAGAGAAAGCCTTTCTCTCTTTTGTGTTGCATTATCTTGGAGACATTTCCAAAATGCTATAGAGTTTGATGACACAGTCTTTCCAGTCTTTACTTAGGTATCCTAATGGTCAGCAATTATTCATTTCCTTCCCGCAAAATGTTGAAGAGTGTATTTCCCAATCGTTAATGTTGGTCTTGGCCATGTGATTTGCTTTGGTTAATGGGACATTAGTGGACATAAAACAAGAAAGGGCTTGAAATGTGCTTGTGTGGTTGGACTTGCCTTGTTGGGCTTGTTCCATAGCGAGGAGAAGAATGTGTCCTCCTCGATAGACCACTGTCCCAGAAGAATGAGAGATGGGGCTCAGAGCCAGACCCAGCAGACCCGGGGCTGAGGCAGAGCCTCCCTGGTTGACCTGCAGATGCTAGAGTGAGGGCTAATGCTATGGTGATGTGCCACTGAGTTTTGAGATGGCTTGTTATGCAGCATTATTTAGACTGTAGCTGATGGAGATAGCCCTCTCCCCTCTAAGATTCAGACACGCATCCTTGGAAATGAGCTAAGTTTGGGTTGGAGTTACAGCCACTATCTAGTAATGAGAAATTTTCTTCTGTGCACTGACTAAAATTTTCTGACCAGGTCAGGCTATTTGAGTTTGTTTCAATTTTTGTTTAGGATGAATTCTCTCAATGGCTCTTATGCAAATGAGCTTTACGAGGGCCATCTATCTGAGTGGTACATGGACTCAAGCTGTGTATTCCTCTACTTGCAAACTTTCAATTTCTTAATTTCCATAAATGCTCCAAACCTTTTCTGTAAAGGGCCAGATCATAAATACTTTAGGCTTTGAGGACCATATGGTTTCTGTCCCAACTACTCAACTCTGCCATAGTAGTTCGAAAGCTGACATAGACAATAGTCAGCAGGCATGGTTGTGTTCCAATAACACCGTATTTAAAAATAAAGTTTACTGACCCTGCTCCACCTCAAAGCCACTTCAACTCTCCCTGTCACCAGCAGACGGTGACAGCAGTTGCGCTGGTTGCCACCTGATTCGTTAGGGCAGGTTTGCTGTGTTTGTGCTTAGACTGAAATGTTGTTGTCATCATGGCCAATAAGTAGCAGTGAGCAAGCGCGTGGAAAATGCTACTTCTAAGAGACATATGGTTACGCTGGAAACCAAAGTGGAATAATAATTTCGGAAATTGAAAATGGTGAGAAAATGGATGTTGCAAGTGAAAATGGGATGTTTTTTGACAGTGGCATGACTGCAGAGGGTCAAGGGTAAATCAGGCCACATGCAAAACGCTATGCCCACGCTACTGACAGTGATCAGCAAAATGTGATGAGAAGCGATTGGCAAACATAAAAAAGTAGAAAAACTTTTAAGGATATGGCTAGAGAGGAGCAACATCAGTGGAGTCTCCTTAGCCTGATGTGAGTTCAGGAGAAGCCGAGGTGTCTGTTTGAGAACTTGGCCACGGTGAAAGTGCTGTTATCATTGTAATCAGCTAGTTTATTAGTATTAATAATAGGAAGGGAGCAAAGGGAAGGCCAGACATTATAAGCATGGTCATCTGGGCAGCTTCACCAGGAAGCTACAGCTTCATGCTCCCCAGGGAACCAATGGTCCTTTCCCTGCAGAGCACTGGGGGAAGGGGTTGCACAAAGGGGGAGATAGGTGCATGTGCAGAGAAGTCGGGGTGGTTCAAGGGAGGTGCTTGCTTGTCAGTCTAGCCTGGAGAACAATGGATTGGCTAGGGGGTGGACCCCATCAAAAATGTGCAAAAGCTTGAAAAGTTAATTTATTAGTTTGAAGAAGCTCCTGGTTAACATCTCCAGACAAAGAGTTCCCTCTGTCTTGCTTTTGTTTGTTCTTGCTCTCTCCTTCTCTTCTGGCTTCCTCTTGCTCTCTCACTCTATAACCTGCACTCACCTGTGTGCTCATCTGTTCTCGCTCCATAGCCATGTGGCCTTAAGCAGCCTCATGGCCCATGGCCATGTGAACTCCATATGCAAGATGCTGGACGGGACTATACTTCATTTTCTTATTCTCACCTGAGGATTTTTTTTTTTTTTTGCATTCTTCTTCAGATAGAGTGGGAGGGAGGGAGGGAGGAGGAGAGAGAGAAACATCGACATGAGAGAGACACATCGAGTGGTTGCCACCCACACGATCCCAACACAGGCCAGGGACGAACTGCAACTGAGGTACATGCCCTTAGCGGGAACCAAATCCGGGACTCTCTGGTCTGCAGGCCGACGCTCTAACCGCTGAGCAAAACCGGCCAGGGCTGGACTATACTTTAATATGGAGCAGAAACTATGGGCAGTGGCCTTTATTCGATCCTGCCTGAAGACAAGATTGAACTGTTTTCATGGTGAGATGAACAGAGATGGGAACTTGGAGGGGAACCCCCTTAATTTTATATCATCAATAAAGCTTTCCACGAAACCTCATCCTCCCAAGGGAGCCCCAGGAAATTCATTGCTTCGTGGCACCCCAAAAACTCCACTTCCATCGATAACAGTGCCACTGCTGTTGTGAGCCAGTAATGATTCTATAGACTCAGGGCCCCTCACATTTACACAAGGTCAAAGTGATATTGATAGTATAGCTGCTAAGGACTTCTCTTATTTTTTTAAATCCTTACTGGAAGATATTTTTCCATTTATCTTCAGATAGAGTGGGAGGAAGGGAGGGACAGAGAGAGAGAGAGAGAGAGAAACATTGATGTGAGAGAGACACATCCATTAGTTGCCTCCTGCATGACCCTGACCAGGGCCAGGGACAGAACTGCAACCAAGGTATGAGCCCTTAACTAGAATAGGACCCAAGACTCTTTGGTCCTCAGGCCGACACTTAACTGCTGAGCCAAACTGGTCAGGGCAAGGACTTCTCTTGCAGTGATCTTGAAGGAGCAGTTTGCCTGCCTCAACAGATTTCCAAAGTGGGAAAAGTAGGGAAGCATAAGCTCATTTTTCTATTTGGTGGAGAATTAGCTGGGGATTCCGAGCTTAACCCTCACTAGGTTCTTTGGACTTGCAAACAAATGAACTTACAAATAGCTGTTTGGAGCTAAACTTAATAACACATGTGCACACATGGACATACACACACACACACACACACACACACACACACACACACGGTAGAAAAATGAAGGGCAGAATCTCTTGCCTTGCAGAGCCCAATCTTAAGGTTGGGAGATGGGGGAAGAGGCTGCCCCTCACTCAGGGAAGAAAGATTAAGGAGATTGTTTGCAGATGAAGAACAATGATTCTCTGGAATGAATGTGAGTTTTTTGCAGTCAGGTAGACTTGGCTTGGTGTCTGAATGTGTCCCTTGTTAATTGTGTGACCCTGGGTGCTACCTTTACGGAGTGAGAAGCTCCCACTCTCTAAAGGAAATGGTGGAGAAATGCATCCTGGGGAAAGTGGGAGATGCCTCTGCCTTGGAGAACAGAGGGGCAATCTGGGAGGAGCCTTGAAAGCACTGCCTAAAAGGGAGGAAGTCAAGGTGTTATAGTAACACGTAAGATTCCAGGTTGAGATGGTAAGTAAAGGATCAGGGAAAAAATGTAAACTGAAAAAGCAAGTTAATAAAAGGGCAAATCCACCCTGGCCAGTTTGGCTCAGCATTTAGTGTGTCAGCCTGAGGACTGAAGGGTTGCGGGTTCAATTCCTAGTCAAGGGCACGTACCTGGGTTGCAGATCCCTGGCCCCAGTTGGGGTTGTGTGGGAGGCAGCCAACTGGTGTGTCTCTCTCACATTGATGTTTCTCCCTCCCTTCCACTCCATCTTAAAACAAACAAACAAAAAATCAATGGAAAAATATCCTTGGGTGAAGATTAACAAAAAATAAAATAAAATAAAAAAGATAAAAAGGCAAATCCAAAGAACTGAGGGTGAAAAGAGGGCAGGAGGAGGGGGAGGTGGTCCCCAAAGAGGAGCAGGAAGTGGCTGGGAACGGATGTCTTCCTGGGTGAGCCAGCCCTGGGAGCCGGTGGTGAGCACCGGGGGAGGGAGGGTCTGCTTCTGTTGTCTCAGGCTTTCCGTTTTTCCAGCCGGCTGTATTAGTTAAGGTTCTCTTGGTTGTAAGTAATAGAAACCAATTTGTAGTAGCTTAAGGAAAAATATATTTGATTTATTGCAAATATATTCGTGTGTCTCACAGAATTTGAAGAATCATTGAACAGTGTAGTTGAGACTTAGCCGTAGTAATTCATGGACTTCCTTCCCTCCAGGACCAAACTTCCCTAAATGTTAGTGAGCATCAGAACCCCCAGTGGACTTGCTGGGCCCAACCCTCAGCAATAATTTGCACTTCCGCTGGGTTTCCAGGGGATATGGCCCCTGGCTGGCCCAAGAGCACTGCTGTTAGCTCTCAGTTCAAATTTTTGAGTGGGAAATGGATTGGTCCATCATGGTCACACGTCCAATCATTTATGGCCAGGGGGTGGAGCCATATGGTACAGGCCTGGTACCTGAGGGCCACTGGAGTGTGTTGGGACAGTTCCAAGGAAAGCGGGCTTGGTGGATGTGCTGGGAGGGGTCTGTGGCTCCAGTCTCCTAACCATGCAGCCGGCACCTGAGCCCTGGGCTCCGGAGTTCATTCTGCAGCAATCGCCTTCAAGCTGCCACTGTATCCCTGGGGCTTCTCCCCACTAAGACTGGCTTTCAAGGGGGGCATTGTCTTTCTGCCCCTTAAACTAAGGAAGCAGGGTGTTTGCATTTGAGAGTTTTTACTGCTAATTCCTACCAGGAACTTGGAACAGAAAATAAATCCAGCCACTGTTGAGAAATTGCACACATTCTGGAATTGTCTAAATGTCTCACGGCAGTAGCGTGTAGTCAATGACTCCTGGTTCTCTGCTGAGTTGGCAGCTGGGTCGCTGGAAGTCGGGCTGTCCCCTTGCTTTCCTCTCTTGGGAAGGTCGCTCTCCCTAGAGTAGGCCTGCCCTTGCTACAGTGCAGAGACACGGGGCCTCTCCTCTCAGCGGGCCACCGCCTCCTTAGGGACAGCTTAGGGTGACCCCACTGGCTATCTCCCCAGGAAGTAAAATTCTAGGAGAGAACAGCAGATGACCTGGATCCCTGCCTCTTCTGTTTACTCATTCCCTCTTTATTTATGTCTGGGAAGATACAAGGCTTCTTAAAAAAGAAAGCTCCCTTCTTGGGACTAAACCCTGGTGGTGTTTCGAGCAGGAAGAAGAATAGGGGAGGTGGCCGCCACGGGGAGGAATCGCGCACAGGAAAACAGAGAAAGCAGACTCCGGCTGCCATCTGGCACAGTCTTTTCTGCCAAAGAAATGAATCCTCAGAGTGGCAAGGGCACACAGAACTTGGGCAGAAGGAGCTCGTCCTAAGGGCAGAGGCTGTAAGAGACACAGGATCGCGGGCTCAGGGCTGGGAAGGACCTGTACAGATTCATGCCTTTGGTCCACCACTTCTCCGCCAGGTAGCTACCCAGCTTCTGCACGAACCTTTCAGCGATGGGGATTTGCTGACATGCAAGGTCAGCGTGCTGTTTCTTCAGGCAGTTCTGATGCTTTGGAAGGTGTTCCGCGTACTGGCCTGTAATCTCTCCCTCTCCAGGGAGATCAGTAGTCCAGGAGACTGCCTGGAGGAGGCAGGAGGTGGCATCAGTATCCGAGGGGTCTGGTATTAGCAATAGCAGCTGCATTTACGGAGCACGTCTGTATGCCGGGTAATCAGGTTATGGGGCCCCTTTGCAGTTGGGTCACTGTGCCAGCCTTGAGCCCAAACATTCAGGCCAGACCAGGAAATCTATGAGAACCAGGCGCCAAATCAGGAGCACTCCAATTCAGGGAAAAAAATTAGACTTTTCCTGAGATCATTCACATAAAAAGTAACACAAAGATTACCTGTGAATAGCACTCAGATTCACAGGCAGTCTGATAAGACCCCTTGTAATGAAGCAGGTGTTTATTAAAGGGGCCGGGAGATGGAGAAGTAGGAAGGGGGCCAGAAAAGGGTGGGTGTTCCCCTAGAGGCCCTGGGTCAGGTGAATGGCCATTGCTCCTCCCTCTCACACTGCCTCTCCCTCCCCTAAGGCCATAGTGCATGCACTTGCTTCTTTTGTTTTTGTTTTTAATCCTCACCTGAGGACATCTTCATTGATTTTTAAAGAGAGGGGTAGGGAGAGAGAGAGAAAGAGAGAGAGCGAGAAGGAGAAAGAGAGAGAAACATCGATTGGTTGCCTCCCTCATGCACCCCGATTGGGGCTGGGGATCGAACCCCCAACCTAGGTATGTGTCCTGAGCCGGAATCATACCTGTGACCCTTCAGCGTACGGGATGACGCTCCAACCAACTGAGCCACACCAGCCAGGGCTCGTGTTTGTTTTCGTGGAAGCATGGGCACCCTCTCAATCAGAAAAGCCACAGACTCTGACAGGTCAGCAGCACATTTGTAAAGGAACCCGTCACCAGGAGACCTGCTTGTAATCTTCAGTGTCCCCTGTTGCTAATGAAGTACCTGCTTGCCCCCTTCTCCTTAGCCTGGAGAAGCCTTTGCAGGCCCTGTTCGCCTGAACCAGCCACTCGGCTCCTCAGACCTCAGCTCTCAGCCCGGGATGCCTTCCGGGTGTTGTCATGGCAATGCTGGAGTCAGGAGTTGCTCACCAGCACTCTGCTTTCACTGTAAAAAGTGAATTCCTGTTTCTTTTTGCCTGAAGTGATGTGAGTTGAGGGTGGAGGAAGTACCCCTGTGGGCTCAGGTGACTGGACGTGCCACATTTCGGAACCAGCCTGCCTGGGCTCCCAGGAAAGAGATGCACAGGAAACATGGTCTGTCAGGGCCAGGAAGCGGGGGGTCACACAACTAACTGGCCAGTCAGGTCCTGACCCAAACTGGGTTCGTTTCAGATGATGGCTTCAAGTCCATCTCTGATACTAGGATGACTCAGGAGCTTATAGAATCAGCGTGTTTACTCCAAGCCAGAGACGGCTGGCTTGGGGGGTTCACTGGGCGCCCCTTGTTAACAGCCACACCATTTGCTAACGCTCGTGTAGTGCTCGCCAGGTACCAGGCATTGCTCCAGGGAGCACGGTAAGGAGTTTGGAGTTATTGCAGTTGTGCACGTAAAATGCCTAGCACAGCACCTGGCATAGGAAGTGCTCAGCAAACGGAGTTGCTGTTGTTAACACCCGACTCCTCAGATACGAATGCCACCTCCTGCCACCTGCAGGCCGTCTCCTTGACTGCCGATGCCTCCCGGGTGGCTGGAGGTCACCTCGCCCCCTTGGATTTAGGATGTAACTGTTCCCCTGAAGGGCCAAGCTGGTGTTACATCCCCTTATTCCTAGTTCTCCAGAGCCCTGCCACGGCCCCAGCCACCTCTGTTCTCTTCTGTGGGAGCTCTGCGGCGTTCCGAGGGGGTCAGCACCCACAGGCCCTCTGGGCCGGACCCTGTCACAGTGGCCAGTTTTGCGAGGATCTCATTCAGAGAAATCTCCAGGTTGCGTGTGTGTCTTGCCGCCAGCATCACGGCATGGACAGTTGAAGTAAGCAATTGGTCGATTTCCTTCAGGAACGTTGGAAATAAAAAGCAGTCTGTCTGGAGGAAACTGTGAGAGCCTCAGTGGAATTGCTTAAATTTATTGCTGGAGAGTTTTTACATGTTGAGCCAAAAGCATATCTTTCTGCACTCAGTCTTGGGTTTTTGGAAATGCCGCACTGCACCAGAGATGGAGAGGTCTGGGCTGGCTCCAATGTTGGGAGCAGAAACGCCCATCCCATCACTAGCCTTTCTGTGACAAGCCTTAGAGCTGCTGGGATGGGAGACACGTCTGCCTTCTTACGGGAAAGCAGAGTGGTGCCTGCATCTCCAGACGGCACACTGACCAGGACCGGGCATCCGCAGCGTCTTCAGGACCCGCAGCGGCTGGACCGTCCCAAGGCTGCAGCGGGTGTGGTTTTTCGGGCGGGGCTTCCAGTTCTTCAGTGATGAGCTCAGGAGGCAAGAAATGTAGGGGCTGCCTGGGAAGAGATCTTTCAGCGAGTTTTCCTGGTTGGGACAGAAAAAAACTTTAAAAATTATTATTATTATTATTATTATTATTATTATTATTATTATTTTTCAATCCTCACCAGAGGATATTTTTCTATTTATCTTCAGATAGAGTGGGAGGGGGAGAGAGGGAGAGAAGCATCGACGTGAGAGGGACACATCGAGTGGTTGCCTCCCACATGACCCAGACCAGGGCTGGGGTTGAACCACAACCAAGGTTCGTGCCCTTGACTGGAATCGAACCTGCGACTCATTGGTCCGTAGGCCGACGCTCTACTGCTGAGCCAAACCGGCCAGGGCTTAAAATTATTTTTTATTAAAAATGTTTTCCAGTTTTATTGAGCAATAATTGACACACATCACTGTATGATGTTTAAGACATGCACCATGATGGCTTGATTTACATACATTGTGAAACGAGACCACAATAGCCTTAGTTCACATCCATCATCTCAGAGACGCAATAAAAAGTAAAAAAAAAATTCTCCTTGTGATGAGAACTCTCAGGCTCCACTGTCTTAACACCTTTCTTACGTGTTACACGGCAGCGTTAGCTGTGGCCATCACATTGTACATCCCATCCCTAGTCCTAACTGGTCCTTTTGACCAGGGACAGACAAATGTTGACCTCAAGTTCTGGAAGACATAAGGACTTACATTCCAGTCAGCATCAAAATAAGATACAAATTGTTTGTCGACAGCAGGGGATATAGTCGCGTGAACTTGGCCAAGCTGTCACCAGACCCGAGACCTAGTCTGACTTGGTACTAGTGTATTTGTGACACCACGCGCACACCACTTTTCTTTTCTGGACTCAGTTTCCCTATCTGTAAAATGAGGTGGTTAGACAAAATCATCTGAGGTCCTGCCCTGCTGTGGCCTGGGGCTCTTTCTTGCTCACACCCCCAGTGCTTCCCCCTCTTTCTCTCTCTCTCCAAATATGACTTTCATATTTCACACACAGCGAAGACCCCTCATCACAATGGTGACCTCGGTGCCTTTCGATACACAGAGAGGAGGCATCTGGTGTGGCGGGAAGAGTATGGACCCAGGAACCAGACAGACCTGGGCTCTAGTCCTGGTTCTGCCACTCATTTGGTGGACCTTGGACACGTTACTTACCCTTTCTGACCTGAAGTGTCTTCATCTGAGCCTAGGAATAATGACTTGAGCATGAAATTAGACAGTGTCATAAATCATCAAGGAATAGGCTGGACAAACATAGGTGCCCACCCAGCATGAATTCCTTCCTCTTCCTATGCCCAGACCCACGCCAACCTCAAACTGCGTCCCACAGTGCCGCTGAATGTGGGAGACCCACCTGGATTTCAGGTATGGGTGTGCGACTCTAAACAGGAAAGGTTGTCTTTCAGGTTACCTTCTAAGCAGCTGGAATCAAAGGTTCTTGGACCAAAATGATAGATGTGCTTGGAAGAGCTGCTTGGATAAGTGGCTTGGGTCGGGGATTGGGTGAGACCTTGGATTATCCTTAAGTAAAGTGTATTAGAGCTAAACGGCCTTCTCGAGAGGGTAGGTTCAATTACCTGCAGGATCTGTGTCTTGCTGAGCAAAGAGGCTGAGTGGGGTGCGTGAGGCGGGAGCAGAGCTGAGTTACTCTGAACAGTAGGGAAGAGGGATGTGGGTGGGGCTGGGGAGAGAAGACAGCCCAGTGGTGGCTCAAGAGAAAAGGTGGGAGCATTTAAGAGGGACTTAAAAATACACGGTCGGGCTACTCCTGTGAACACACATACACATGATGCACGCTGGTATCAGAGGTGTTATTACGTGGAGACACGTGCACCCCACCCCGCACAGGCATGGTGCATGTAAGTGAACCCGTGTGTGTGTGTGTGTGTGTGTGTGTGTGTGTGTGCATGAGCACATGCTCTCTGGCACTGGAGAGAGCTGCTGTCTCAGCCTTATGGACAAGTAGTCTACAGTAACCCTTTCCCTTTTGCTTTCTCCCATGACACGAGACGGGGCTGGTGTCAGAATTGCTCAGAACCCCGCTTTAACTAACTGGACCGAGCAAGATAGTGGGGCACAGAAAGTGGTGTTTTCACTCATTTGAATGATAACACTCTTCTGCTTGTAAAAGTTATATGCTCAGTGGTTACTGTGGGCCAGGCTGTGTGCGAGGCACTGGGGATGTACCTGTGAGCATGGACTCGACCCTTCTGCCCGGATGCCGTGTGTGTTCTTATGGTGTGAACAGACATAAAACATGTCTGGCACATGTGACGGGTCCATGAAAGGGGACACTTGGGGGGGCCCTGGGAGTGTCTGATAAGGGATGAGCCTAGCTTGTGAGGACCTGAAAGAAACTCAGAGTGTTTGGAGTTGTAGAGAAGGAAAGATGAGAGCGACAGAAGATGAGGCTGGAAATAAACACAGGCCAGATCACAGAGGGCTTGTAAAATACATTCAAGGATTTGAACTTGATGTTGAGGGCCACAGGGAGCCATTGAAGAGTTTTTAGCTTGGGGGCGGAGCATGCTTACTTTTGCCTTAGAAATATCACTTTGGCTTCACCGGGCATGCTGAGTCCTTCCTTCCCTGAGAGCCAGGGCCCTCTTAGAGCCTCTGTGGTGAGAGACAGCAAAGCCCAGCCAGGACCCCAGATCACAGGCCGGGGCTGGGCTCGGCCACACAGAATGGGCAGCACTCCCGTTCCAGCCAAGCCAGCCTGCTGGGCACAGGCTGAGGCTTCACGGTGACAACATAAAGGCAATCGTTTTAGGATATTTGATTTAAATGAACATTTACTGAGTGCCTCCAGTTTGCTAGGCTGGATTGTGTCATTTCATGCTCACGGAAGCCTTATGAGGCATGCACAAAATGAGTCTCATTTTATTTTATTATTTATTGATTTATTTTAGATAGAGTAGAAAGGAGGAAGGGAGGGGGAGAGAGAGAGAGAAATGTGTCAATGCAAGAGAGACACATCGATTGGTTGCCTCCTGCAAGACCCCGACTCGGGCCAAGAATCAACCCAGGCACATGCCCTTGACCAGGAATCGAACCCTCGACCCTTCAGTCTGTGGGCCGACACTCCAACCACTGAGCCAAACTGGCCAGGGCCAAAATGAGTCTCCTTTTAGAGGAAAGCAGAGAGAGGAAGAGGCAGAGGACGGACACTGTAGAGTCCCTTCTACATTCCAGGTACAGAGCTGGCTGGCCTTAGTTAACCCTATCAGGACATCTAGGAGACAGGGACGGTTATCCTCCCTTTAAGATAAGAGAGCTAACCCTGGAGGTGACGCAGTCTGTCCAAGGACACTAAGTGAGTGGTGCAACTGGGATTCCCCCCGCCCAGCTATTGAGGTACAAGTCAAGTTCATTCTGCTGGATCAGTTCCAGAAAACTGAACAGAAAAGCCCCTCCTGCTTAGGAGAGTCTTCCTGGGTCCTGGGTGCTGCTTGGGGAAGACACAATGACGTGAAGACAGGGGCAACTCCAGAGGCGCAGGGCACCCTCGTGCTGGCAGACAGGGAGGGTGAGCTCTCCTGCTCCTTGGGGACGCTGCCGCCTCCCTCACCCTCCTGTAGCCCAACCAGAGATGGAATTCAGTCAGGGCTGCAGGAGGCAAGGCAAGAGCTCTGATGTTCACAGGCTCACACAGTCAGTCTTCACATAGGTTGGCCCTCTTGGGGTCAGATTATGGGAAAACACAGATGCAGGGACAAATGGCAGGAGACTGCACAGTGTAGCGAAAGGGTGTGCGTTTCATAGTGAGAGCTCTCTGTGTTCACCTCCAAGCTCTGCTCTTTAGGAGACCTGAAGCCTTTGTACTAAGGCTCCTACTCTCCCTGTGGGACCTTGGGCAAGCCTCTCCGTGCCTCCATTTCCTCTCCGTAAAATGGAGCTAATAGTACTTAAGGAACAAAATCGCTATGTGGATTAATGAAATAACACTACACATTGGCCCAGTATCTGTCTGCGAGTCCTAAATTCTCAGTGAATGTTACCAACGATTGGCAATCCTTCCCTTATGAGCACATCTGTAAGATGAGGATGATTATACACTTGGCACAGGGTTCAGGGGTGGTGGTGGGAATTCGATGACAAAATGTGTGTGGTGGTGCCCAACAGCCCAGTCTATGGGGCCTCACCCTATGTCTGCTGCACTTTGCCTTTTCCTGGATCTGTGTCAGGTGTTTCCACCAACTGAAAATATCTGCTGAAAAATTTCAAGGCTGGTCCTTCGCTTTGTCAATCCTTCAGGGAGCAGCTTAGACTGCGTGTGTTGGTTGCTTCATTCTCCCCCTCTGCCTCCACGCTGGGCTCCTGGTGGAGCCATGAAATAATAAAATTATTCCTCTCCCCAGATAGCAATCCCCCACAGTACTTCACTTTATTAATTACACGCATCTTTTGAGCAGAGTTTCCCCTGCCCTGATCACAAAGGGTAATGAGGGGGTGAGCTGTTCTGGGTGTAATTGCAACTACAGAGCCTACTCCAATTAGATTCTCAAGTCCCCCCAGCAACGCTGACGTTCTCAGAGCCCGGCTAGAACTGTGAGGTGGGAGATAGGGAGCATCCCCTTGCCTGGGTGTTCACACTCCCTCCCTCCCCAGCGTTTGCAACAGGTTGATCAGAGCTCCGCAGTGGGCACAGAGGCTGTCAACTCGGAGCCTCGTGGTTTGGAGATCAATTAACTTCTACTCAAGCCAAGTCCCTTTTGGTTGCCAGAAACTGACCTTGACCTTCAGATCTTCCTTTATTTTCCATCTGATATTACTGCCTTTTTTTATTTCTCAGCAAAAGTCCTCATGAGTCACCCATGCTCTGCCTGTACTTCCTCTCCTCCCATTATCTTGCCCCTGTCCCTCTACTTAAACAGCTTTGGTCAAGGTCACTGATGACTGCATGTTGCTACATCTGGAGGTCAAGCTCAGAAATCAGTGGTTCTCAGGAATGATTTTCCATGACTTCTTAGCAGCGTTTGACACTGCTCATCACTCCTTTCCTGATGCGCTTTCCTCACTTGGCTTTTGGGTCATCCAACTCTGTTGTTTTTCTTCCTACTTCATTGGCTTTGCCTTTTTAGTCTCTTCTAGATTCATCTTGTCTTCAGGACCCCAAGAGCCTCTTCTCATTCCTGTCTCAGCTCATCCAGTAGAATGGCTTTAAATAGGGTTGGGATGCTGATGACTCCAACTGAACCTTTATCTTGACCCTATCCTTTGAACCCCAGACTCACATATTGACCTTTCTACTTGACTTCTCCACATGAATCTCTACGGAACACCTCACTTTTAACATGTCCCATGCCAAACTCTTGATTTTTTCCTTTCAAACGTACTGTTTCCTCTGTTCTCTCTATCTCATTGACGCCAACTTCTTTTTTATACTTACTCAAGCCAAATATTTTGAGGTTGACCTTGATTCTTTGTCTTCTCTTACACCCCACCTACAATCAATCCGTGAACTCTTGTCACTATTTTAAAAATATATCCTCGGTTTTTTATTTCTCGCCGTCACCAAATCTGCTCTCCTAGTTCAGACCACTTTCATCTCTTGCCTGGATGACTATTAAAGCTTCCAAATGGTCTCCCTGTCTCTATCCTTGCCCTTTCTCCTACTTTCTATATACCAAATGGCAGCTAATGTGATCTTTTTAAAACAAAAATTAGATCATCTCACTGCTCTGCTCAAATTCCCCAGTGGCCCTCTGCCTCAGTCAAGATAAAATACCAAGTCCACAAGCCTATCATGGTCTGGCCTCTCTCACCTCCTTGTCTACATCTCTCCCTTCACTCAGTTGACTTTAAAGCCCTCTTGACTCCTGTTCACCAAACATCCCAAGCATTCTCCTATTTGCATTGACCCTTTCTTCTACCTGGGACACTATCTCCAGAAATATGCACAGTTCATTTCCTCACATCTTTCAGGTTTGTGTTTGAATGCTAACTGATCAGAGAGGCCCCCTTAACACCTCTCTGTAAAATTAACCTTTACCTTCTCTAATAATTCCTTAGAAATCTGTTTGGGTTTTTTTTGGTGATGGTGTTGGGGGGTTGGTTTATTTGTTTGTGTAGTCTCTTTGTTGCTCATTTTTGTGATTCTGTCTTGCATCTCTTTAAACATTTCATATAAAGTTATTTTATATTCTGTATCTCACAATTTGGATAGCTAAAGACCGTGTGTGAAGGGGTTAAATCTGTTGTTTGTTGATTCTGCTCTTACTCATGGTACCTGGTTGCCTTGCATAGTTGGTATTCTTTGATATTTGGTGAGTTGTGCTTAATCTGTAGAAAATCTGTGGCAATAAGTTGAAGAAGATGCATTCCTCCAGAGATGATTTATATGTACCTGTGCCAGGCAACAAAGGGTACCATTGACCAGAAATCTTTTTAGCCCCTTTCAGGATTTCTGGCTAAATCTGAGTGTAGGCTCAGCTTTCCTACCACACCACTGGCTCAAGGCTCAGTCCATAGATTGCATCTCTCATTGCAACCTCACACTCCACTATTGCTCATAGTTCATGGTCTTTTGTTCTTTCAGCCCCTTGGAGACTTACCTCATTTCTGGAGAGCTCAATAATGTGGCAAAGACTTTGTATTGTGCAGTATATTATCGTCTTTGAGAGCAAGAGTCCCTCAGAGAATCTCATTGGCCATAGTTCCAGAAGTGGAAGCATCTTTTCACTATCTTGACCCCTTTACTTACCCAATTTTATTTTCCTTTACAGCACTTAATCATCATGTAACACAGTATATACTTGTTTGTTTGTTTACTTATTTTATATCTTCCACCACTACTATCCAAGCCCCATGAGAACAGGGATTTTGACTGGTTTTTTCATTGCCATATCCCTAGTGTCTAAAACAATGTCTTGCACGTAGCAGATGTTCCATAAATATTGTTGAATGAATGAACAAGGACTCCCTTAAGTTGGTTCAAGTAGAAGTGGTTGTTTTAAGAATGCCCATGGAGAGATGGGAGCTCAGAAGAACAAGAGGGATAGCTGGGCTGGGGTCCCAGGATGGGACACAGTGGCTACTTTTGGATCTAAGGTGGTTCTGGATTCTTCTAGTAGCAGAGTCCCTCTCCTGCCTCCACCACCCAATGTCTGCTTCCTCTCTTTCCTTACAATTTTCCATTGCATTTGGCTTTAGTTTGCTATCATCCCAACTCAAGATATTCTTTCAAATTATTCCTTAGCTACTAACTGAAAAACTCTCTTTCCCCTTGGGCCATATTCTCAAGAAAAAATATTTAGCTTTTAAAGTTTATTTATTTAAAGCCAGGCCACATGGTCTGTGGCTAGCCTATGGACTTTAAGAATGAATGCAGAGCACTGGCTGGTTTGGCTTAGCGGTTAGAGTGTCAGCCCATGGACTAAAGAGTCTTGGGTTCAATTCCGGTCAAGGGCATGTACCTCAGTTAAGGTTTGGTCCCCAGCCCTGGTCGGAGTTGTGGGGGAGGCAACCAATTGATGTGTCTCTCTCACATCGATGCTTCTCTCTCTCTCTCTCTTTCTCTCCTTCCCTCCCACTCTATCTGAAAATAAATGGAAAAATATCCTCAGGTGAGGATTAAAAAAGGAAAAAAGAGTGAATGCAGGGAGAGGCAATGCAAGAACAGGAAGAATAGTAGGCAGGACTCCAGAAGGCTTGGAAGCAGTGGCTGCTCCTGGATCTAAGGTCATTATGGCCTTTGCTCAGGCGTCCACCCTCCATTTAAACATGACAGGTCAAGAGAGTGGTCAGGTAAAATAAAACAGGAAAGCTGGGCAGCAGGGACCTGGAAGTAATATCCTTTAACAGGGGCCTGGGTGAGGCAAATGAGGAGGCTGCTAAATTCAGAACCATTTCTGAGAGTGAAACTATAACGCCTCAACATTTGCTGAGATAAATCAGCATCTTGAAAAGGTAGAGACCCACTTTGATGATGACAAAACATCCAAGTTCAATCAAGAGAATGAAGCAGTAGTCCTAGAAAGATGTGATTACAGAAGGAAAGTTGGAGCCAGATCGATGATATTGAACCAGGTTTGAGAAGAGTATGTTCTAACTAGCGGGGAGGAGATAGTAAGTCATCAAATCAAAGAGCAAGAAATGGCAGTATCTCTTCTGCCCTAGAGAGGCCGATACACACGTTAAGCGTGAGCCAGATAATCTAGCAGACAGACATTAATTAAACAATTTCCCACATACACAAGCTAAATGGTGCTTAAGGCTATTAAGGAAGAGACCAGGGAACCAGGAATGTTTAGAATAGTGGCTTTGATCTAGGCTGAAGAGTCAGGAAGTGCTTCTTGAGGAAATGACCTGCTTGACCAGATATCTAAAGGCCATTTGGAAATTTAAACAGGTGCAAATTGGGCATGGGAATAGTGTTCCAGACCCTTGCAAATGCCCTGGGGTTTGTTGCTATTCTTCAGATACAGGTGTTCAGCCCTTTCCTGCCTCAGGTATTTGCATCTGCTCTTTCCTCTGCCTAGAAAGCCCTCTCTCCAGGTGACCTGATGGCTCACTCTGCTCAAAGGTCACTTCTTCAGAGAGGCTTTGCCTGGCACTCTAGCTGGCTCAGCACCCTGGACAGTCGCCATCCCTTTCCCTGCTTGACGTTTCTGTGTAGCACTTATTTGCTTCCTGCTTTTGTACTGTATCATGGTTTTGTTTATAATCTCTCTTTTTCTCCTCTGTATATCCACTCCAGTACCCTGTGTATAGTTTGCCTCAATAAATATATGTTAAATGATTAAATTAAAAGAAACAAGGTATACCTAGAAACAGAGGGGAGGCCAGAGGGGCTGGACTTGAATGAACATGAGGAAGGAAGTCAAGAGAAGAGGTAGGACAGGTAGGTAAGGGCCAGGGTGCTGTAGGACAACACGGATTTAATGCAAGGGTTTCATCTTCATTCTATGAATAATGGGAAGTCGGTGGAGGTTTTAGAGAGTAGGAATATTATGATAAAATTACCATTTTAAGAGACCTTTCTGGATTCTGTGGAAAGAGTAGATTGTTGGGGGTAGAGGAACATGGAGGAATAGAGACCAGTTAGGAGGCTGTTACTTTCTAGCCTGGTGATAATGATGCCTTGGACTTGGGCAGTGACGGTGGAGGGGGAAAGAAGTAGGTGAGGTCAATGATAAGTATGAGATAGAATTGATGGGAAGTGGAAATAGGTTTGGACGTAGACAGTGAGAAGGAGGGAGAGGTCAAGGATCAGTCTCAGATTTCTGACTTTTGAAACTAATGGATGGTAGTCCCTCAGCTGAAAATGGAACTTTGGAGGAGGAGTGTGTGTGAGGGGAGGAGAGGATGGGAGAGAGCTGGAGAAATTGAAGATTACGGCCGGATCCTGAGATACTGGAGCTTAAGATTCAAGATACTGTGTATTTCTAGGAGATGGCCAAGTCCAGGGATGACCTTGGGATTTGGTGAATTAGTTCACCCAAGAATTATTTATAAGCATCTATTATGTTCCAGGCACTTATATGGACTCTGGGCCTAGCCCATGAAACAAAGTCTTTGCCCTCAACTAGGGGAGTCAGATTAAACCATTGCACAAATTAAAAATCTATAATTTCAGATAGTATGACGGTAACACAGGGTAAAGGGATGAAGCGTGGAATGGAAGATGGAGTGTATTTTGGGCAGGATTGTTGGGAAGGGCTTTCTGAAGGTAACATTTTAATGAAGGCCTGTAAGATGAGAAGAAACCATTCACCCAAAAATCTGTGGGAAGAGCATGCCAGATAGAGGAAACAGCAAGTGCAAAGGCCCTGGAGAGGGAAAAGCCTGGCATGGTTAGGGAATAGCAAGAAGACCAGAGTAGCAGAGGCAAAGTGAGTGGCAGGGAGGCCTAGGGAAGAAAGGATAGAGGAAACAGGCAGGAAACATCGTCCCCCTTTTTGCCAGTGTTTGGAAATTGGAAATTATTATCAATGGAATGTGAAACCATTGATGGGTTTTAAGCAGAGGAGTAACCTCATCTGATAAACGTTTGTAAAGGTCACATGGCACCCACGTGGAGACTAGCTCGGAAGGAACAAGAGAAGGAGAGGAAGGTGAGTGGGTGGCTGCTGCAGGAATTTGGTGAGGGGGGTGGTGACCAGGCTGAGGTGGTGGGTGAATGAAGTGGGCAGCCTGGCTGTGGGGTGCTTCTGAGGGTAGAGCATCCAGGACTTGCTGCTGAGGAGGTGCGGGAGTGAATGCAGGTTCTGTCTTGAGTATTTGGATGAGGGTGGGTACCATTAACTGAGATGCATTGAGTGGAATGCAAACCTTCACCGGATTTGGGGTTGTCAAGTTGCTGGAAAGGCACAGGGATTGTGGAGCCCACATGGACCGTGAAGTCGGCCGGGGCCAGGGTCCTCCCGGGAGGCGAAGGTGTGACTGTGAGGCCAGGGGTGGGATGACTGAGCCCCTAGAGGGAGTTCCTTAACCAGAGAGGAGAGCTCTGCCCATGCTGCCCATGTCTCTACCCTGGAGCCCAGGGAGCTTAAGAGAATGAAGCCTGGACCAGGGTGGGTTTCCGTTCTCCCAGGGGGTGAGGGGTTGCCTAGCAAGGGGAGAGGATGCGCGAGTGAGGCATGTAGGAAGGAGTCAGGCCAAGCCTGTTGAAGCCTGGTCGGGGCAATGGTGCATTCTGACATCTGGAGTAGCTCAGTCTTCAAACAGCCCCCCTCCCCCCCAGTCAGTAAACTTATTCTCAGTACCGACTATGAAATGAAACCAGTAATAAGAATGGCTAGAAAAGAAACTCAGAAAAATGATCTTGTATTGAACTTTGTATCTATCAGCACGCTGTAAAAAAGTAAAAATAAACATCACAATAAAAAAATTTGAAAAAGTAATGGATGAATACTTTTAAATTATATGAAAGTATGGCTTGAAAAAAGGGGAAACTTTAAACCTACTTATTGGTCTGTTTCAGTAATAAATGTTAATGTGACAATTGCTGTTTTCTTGATTCACTCTTCAGTTTTCAATTTAAAAAGAATTCATTTCCGTGTTAAAGATAGTATCCGAATCCAGGAAAGTAGTTCATGTGCCAGCTAAAATGTGCACTTTCCAAACGAAGGATAGTCCACCTTGCAGTTCGTATCTGTTTCACTGCTTTAAATTTTTATACACAGATAAAAATTCCATGTGGTCACATAGAAAGACAGAATGGAAGTAATTCAAGTTCAGTTTCTTTGTTTTCCAAAGACCGTCTTTCCAGTCACTGTGCTATCGTTGTTTATTTCGAAGCTTCTGTTTAAACACAGGAATATGTGGCATTGTGAGAGCAGAGACACGGAGTGGCCCTGAAGTGAGCCTGAGTGATTCTGAACGTTGGAACACTCTGGAAATAATCATGTGTGGCTGAGGCCCCATGCGTGGGGCCAACTGTCTGACCGAGGGGTCTGGTTTAACGTCCATGAAGAATACAGTGTTCGTTCAAGGATAGCCAATAAGAAAGAGCTAATTTGAATATATATTACATATAAATTAAATATATGTATATTAAAATTCAACAGAAAAACAACAATTGTTAGCATTCTACCAACGAAGAACTTTTCGGGGAAGAGTATTTTATCACTGCAGTGTTTAGACTTGTCAGTACCTGGTGGTAATAAAAAGAGATGAACTTTTAGCTGGCTTTATTATTGTTTTAAGTATCAGTAGTGACATCCCCGTATTGCTTGCACCTGAATGGACCTCGCCCACCGCCCTCTCGCAGGTACTGGCGGGGCAGTGAGCCCAGAGCCTGTGTGAGTGGAGACAGGGTTTGGGGGAGGGCAGGTGATGGGATCTGCCTGGATTTGGAGGGGCAGCAAAGGAAGGCCTGTTTGGGGTGAGAAGTCTCTCCTAAGGGGCCCTATTGGGAGCCTTGGGTGGGGATTCCTCGGTCCCATGTCTTCTGTGGTCTCTACAAACAGATGAGGGGTCCTGATGGCAGGGACATTGTCCTTGGTTCTGTGTCTTCTTCGTCTCTCTGTCCCAGTCTCATTGCTTTTCTCAACTCTTTTGTTTGTCCGTCCCTCTTTTTCTCTGTCTGTCTGTCTTCCATCTCTCCCTGTCTCTGCGTTGCTCCCTCTCTCTGTCTCAGGTCCCTTCCCACCCCTGTCCCTCTTTCTCTGTCTCCTTGTAAGTCTCTCCTTGTCTCTGTCTCCCTAGTTCTCCATCTCTCTGGCTTCTCTTTCCTGTTCCTCTAAGTGTCGTGGCCTCTCTGTGCAGGACATGGGTCTCTTAGTTTCCCACTAGAGAACTAAGAGGGGTAAGGGGAACAGAGGGGCCATCTTTCACGCCGCACTTCCCACCTATTGCCGGGACAACCTCTTCTTCTTAGAAATGCCGCATTCATTGCGGATGCCCTGGAAATGACAGCCTCTCTCGATCTTCGGGCTGGCTCCAGGCTTCAGCCCAGCTAACCAGGTCCTACACTGGGGGAGAGGAGGTGCTTGTGACCTGCAGAAGCTGAATCCCCTGTGGACTGTCAGGGGAGGGACCTGGGGTGGACATGGGCAGAATAGTGGGTGCAATCACAGAGTTTGGGGCTCAGCTGGAGTCTCTGAGAGACTTTTTGGTGGCCCTATCTTTGAGGATGGCCCTATCTCTGAGCTCCCTTCATGTGGCTTGGCCTGGGGAGGGGAGAAGCCCTCACTGTTGAAGGATGAGACCCCTCTCTGACCTTGGCTTCCCCAGCAGGGCTCCTGTCCAAGATGGCACCTGGGAATGAGAAGCTGACCCAGCCTTCACCCTACCCTCTTCTCCACTCCTTCCACTTGGACCACGAGTCCTGCCCAGATAACACGGGAATTGTCTGCTGCCCCTCTCTCTCCAGCTCTCACCCCACCTCCTCACTCCCCCATCTGCCCTGCTCCAGCTCCCCAGCTAACCACCCCTTGGCTTTTACCTGAGGTGCCTCTTGCGGAGACAAAATGAGACTCAGACCCCAGGGCAGTGGAAACCACAGGCACGGAACATCCTGGTCCCTGGCCACGGGGGAAGGTCTGCCCCCTATATAGATGAGGACACTGAGGCATGGAGAAGTCCCCCAGTAGGCGAGCTTAGAGTCCATCAATGCTGTTACCTTCTTCCCACTCCCTCCACTGGCTCCTTGATGCCCTTCAAACACCCAGAACGTCTCTTCCTCAGGACCTTTGCACTTGCTGCTTCCCCTGCCTGGAATGCTCTTCCCTTGCGAATCTGAATGGCTTGCTCTCTTACTCCTTCAAGCCTGTGCTCAAATATACTTCTGATGAAGCCTTCCCTGACCATCTTATTCTTTCAGAACTTCATGCTTAATTCCCTTTTCCTGCTTTATTTTTCTGCACAGTATTTATTGCCTAACACACAGTAGAGTTAATTATTATTATTTTTCAATTGTCTCACTTTGTCACGAGAGTGTAAGCTCTCCCAGGGCAGGGAATTCTGCCTGTCTTATTGAAGGCTGTCCTCCCAACTCCCAGGACAGAGTCTGCCCCCTCGATCAGCATTTGTGGAACGGAGTGAGAGTGCCTGGCTCAGAGTCCTGTGCAGGGTGACTGCTATTATTGTGGGAGCTGGCATTTCTGAGTGACTGTTTCCCTGACCCGGCAGGATACCTGGCGTCTCTGAGCTGCTGCGCTCTTGTGCCCTTGGCTGGACTGCCCTTTCCCCGACACCAGGAGAACCTTCGCTTAACCTTGAAGGTGCAGCCTGTGTTTTCCTCGAAGCCTCTCCTACTCTCCGGGCGGATTTGATCTCTCCCTCTACTGCCCCTGCCTCACTCTCCATCATAAACTTGTTGCTCTTAGATGATCATGTGCTTCTGAGCCCAGCTGTGATTCAAGTCTTTTCTTCCCCTTTTCCTAGCCATTGACAAGTGGTTTAACCCTTCTGAGCCTCGGTTTCTTCATCTGTAAAATGGGAGCAGTGTAATGCCATGCCGTGTAATGCATGTAGTGTATACATCTGAGAGAGCAGTTCTGAGCTGTAGCAGCCTTCTGTGAGGAGGACCTGGCCACCCGAGCTGGTGGACCTGGCATGTTCCCAGTGGCAGCAGCTCCAGCCCGGGGCCCTGAGGGTGTTGGAGACCATACCTGCCTACTGCAAGCCGAGAGACAGAGTGTGGCGACGTTCAGTGAGCACTTGGGTTCTGGGAAGAGGACCCCGCTGAGGATGGTGTGGGCATGACCGGGCCTGCTTGGCTAAAGTTCCTGCCCTTTGAGGTGCCATACTCATGGGAGCATGGGCAGGGCCCACCATGCTCACCCACCCTGACCCTGTCCCTACCACTCCCATGTGCTCCCTGTGCTGCCACACGTCCTGCGGAACCACCATCACCCATGGTTCACACCTGCAGGTGAGCCTTGGACACCCACCTGCCTGCCTTCTGTGGAATGCCAGGCCTTCGGGGGGAGGCGGAGACCTCTGAGTAGGTCCGGGGGCGTCTCTGAGTTGACCAAGAGGGCTCCCCAGCCTTGGCAGAGGGCTATTTTACTGTGTGTGGCAGATTGCCATTCCTTTCAATTCTGAGAACTTACAGTTCTAGGAATATTTACTCTCTACATCCAGCAAAAGTTTTTTCTTTCTTTCTTTTTTTCTTTTTCTCTCCAACCTCTTGTTATTGCTCGTCGCATTTGAAAACTGAAAAGCAAAATTTAGGTCTGTGTATCCAGAGGCACTTTCCTTCTTCCTTAGTACCCCTTCGAGCCTGGAAGGAATTCCTGGGCAGCCAGGGGCAGCCAGCTTCTTAGAACATCGATACATCAAAGGCAGGTTGGGTGGGAGAGGAAAAGTGGACTCTGGCATGTACTTAGCCAATTAGCAAAATGCCCCGCCATCCCTCTCCACTGAGCATCTTCTCTTTAATGATCTTTTGCCTGTGCAACCAACAAACGCATTTGTTGGGAGATTAATTTCTTTGATTCATTCAGTATGATGCATTGAGTGCCTACTCTACTCAGGTGCTAGGCTGGGTACTGAGAATACAGTGTGGCAGGACCAGACAGAGGGCCCGCCCACTCCCTTGGCATCTATGAAGAGACAAACCAACCTTTCACCGGCAGGAATTCCAGTCAGCTGCCCTCCTGGATGGGGATAGGTCTGTGCTTCAACAAGAATCAGAAGTCCGCTCAAGCTGGCTCAGCCTCAGGGGTCTGCTGTAAGTGAACTCGTGGCCTCTAGCATGGGAGGCACGGTGAGCCTTGTGGGTCCTAGAAAGTCATCAGAAGGTCCTGCTTCTCCAAGGGCTATCATAACTTCCCCCAAGTTGCAATCATTCATTAAATCCTAATTTTTAATGATGAAATCTTTGAGCCTTTCCAGCTTGGCTCCATATACTGTCAGGGGTCCAGCAGGACAGAGATGGGAGCCTGCTAAAAATGGGGTGGTCAGGCGTTTAAGGAAGCGGTTATTTACTAGTGCAGAGTTCAACAACCCCTGCTGAAGCACCCAGGCTGGCAACGTGAGGAAGCATTTCCTCCGGTAGATCAGCAGGGTGAGGAGAGGGACTGTTACCCAACCTGGCATGGGCTGCAGCTCTGGGAGAAAGGCTGCCTGACAGTATTCATGGCCTTAGCTGGAGGAATTCAGCTGCTAGCAAACCCTCCGGAAGGGAAGGAGCCGTTATGGGGATAAGTTCCCCTACCTCTCCCGCCTTCCTCTCTTTAATCCCCTGCTGGTGCCTCAGGTTGGCCAATTGGACTAGAATTCAAGAGGTCAGGGAGGCCAGTTGATGCAATCCACAGATAGAGACCGGCTTCCCAGGACACAGGGCAGGGGGAGAAGAACGCAGAGTGGTCTGAAGAGGCAAATGGAGAACATCTATGGCTAACTTATGTGGTCTCTCCATCTCACTTTCAAATGCCCCGAGAGATTGAATTAGCTTGGCTCAGACTGCAGCGAAAGGAACTTCTCAGAGACAAGCATCATCATGCTTTTTCAAGATGAGCAAACCACCGCTGATAGAGAGGAAGATACGTGCCTAAGGCGACACATATAATGAGTGACAGTGCCACTGGGTCAGAAATGACCAAGGACCATGAGCTTAAGCGAGCTGCCCTCCCTGGAGAGTCTCTCAGGGATATGCCTGGCCTGGGCTTAGGGATGCACTTGCTGGGTCTCTCTCCCCAGGTGTTTCTGACAGATGCTGCATTCAGGCGTCTCTTCAAAGATCATCAGAGATGAGCTTGATGCTCGTAAAGAGTTAGGCATGCTTACATGTGGGCCCTTCAAAATATGTTCCATTCCAGAAGAAGACTGTTTCTCTGTGTGCTCTCTGGTCTAATCCTGGACTCCCACGCTCCTCCTCTCCACTCCAGTGTCCATCTGTACTCGGTTTGCCTGGTGGGTTTGTGGAGAACACAGAGTCCCCATACCACCGTCATTGTACCTTCACAAGAGTCAGAGGCAGACTTCACAAGGCCCTTGCCCTTGATGTAGGCCTTGCTTTTGACTTGGCTGTGCCTGGATTAGCACTGACACCTTGAAGGGACCCACTTCCTTCCCAGCACAGGTCAAAGGAGCCCCAAGAAGCCCCTGAGTAGAACTGCACTCATGCGTTCCTGTCTGGGAATCTTCAAAGAAAGAGGTTCCTTGTGTTCATATCTTAAACTCTTCTGGCTGTGAAGTTCTACTAGGTATCTTGCCTAACTCCCTTTCGGTGTAATTGAAGCTGGTTTTGTTTAGTGAGAACAGAAGAGTCATCTGAGGTGTGTTCAGAGGCCAGCAAAGACTCCATGGTAAAGAGCAAGGCACAGTGGGAAGAAGCCTCCCAGCCGGTATAGGAGCCCTTGGGGGCACCAGTTGTGTGGAGTGGTTGCCAGCTGTGAGGACCTGGTTCCAACCAGCTGTGTGGACGGAGTCGCCATCTGTGTGGGCTGGGGCACGAGCTATGTGAACTATATTACCTGCCAGCTGAGAGGATTGAAGTGCCAGCCAGTGGTACGAACCTGAGGGCCAACTGTGTGCATTGGGGGTGCCAGCCAGGTGTGAGGACTGGGTTCCAGCTATGTGGACTGGATTACCAACCAGCTGTGTAAACAAGGTTCTAGCTGTTTGGACTGGAATGCCATCCCCCTGTGTGCACCTGAGTGCCAGCCAGCTGTGTGGACCTGCATGCCAGCCAGCTTTATGGACTGGGGTGCCAGCTGTGAGGATAGGGGTGCCAGCATGGGCCATGTGGAGACTGGACTCCGTCTTAGCTGCTTGCTTACAGCAAGTGCTTCTGTCTATGGCACTGATGTTTTCTCCTCAAGCATTTTCAATAACTCAAGGTCACTGAATCAAATCGTCTTTACCCAGAGACTTTTGTTGCAGAATTGAAGATGCGTTTCTCTGATGGAAGAAAAGAAAATGTCCTTATGAATAAGAAAACCATCATTAGGAATGAACCAGATCTTTCAGAATCATATTTTCAAGGGAAAGAATTCATGTTAAGATGATTATTCGTTCGTATTTATTGAATGTCTACCACGTGCCAGACACTGTATAAATAATCATACTTAAAATAGATGACCAGGGGTCCAGATAAAGTACCTGGAGTTATTATATATTTGTTCTAGTCTATGAGTTCCCCACGACTGAAGCCAGAAGGATTGGGAAGGCTCTCATCTTTGCCCATTCATAGGGAACAGTCTTCACCCTCCTCTGTGGGGACCCAGCCTGCAGAGCTGGGTCAATTCAGGAGCAGCCACGAAGGACCACGGTAGGTGCAGTGGTTGCTGACCAGAGCCCAGAGGTTCACAGAGGTGCTGGTTCTGAGGACAGCAGCTCTCAGCTGAGGAGACCTGAGCAGTTCTGCTCAGGGAGAACCCGACCAGTCTCCGGTTAGCCAGCTTGATTACTTCGATGCCTTTTCTACTTCATTCCTGCCCCTTTTCGGCCACATCCTAAAATTTCACCATGCTGCCTTGGGGGAAGTGCATTCAATGCCTCTGAAAAATATATCAACAAAGGAGGACCTGTTTATATTACTTTTCAAACAGCCATTGAAAAGATATATGCATACATATATACATACACATGCGTATATAGACACACACAGACACACATATCCGGTCCACTCTTGTTATTTATGGTAATTGTGTTCTAAGAGTTGCCACCAACACTGAATTAGTGAATACTGAATCATTGCTTCTAGGGGTGATGCAGGGTTAGGTTCCTGTAAGCCTCAGGTTGCAACATTTCTGTCAACCGATCAATACATAACCTTGCTTTATGCATGTTTTTCTTTAAAGACACCTTATCTAATATATATTGTTGATTCATTAACACTGAACTCATGGCCAGCAGCGCCATAACTCACGCCTGAATGGAGCTCATCTCACACATGCATTTTTCTCCCTGAGCCACATCACGGCCTTTTTCCATCAGGAACACTAGACAGAGCTTCAGAGCTACGCTTGGGGGCCATTTAAACAGCGAATCACCACAAAAATCACAAAGATGCAACCCCCCAATGCAGAACAAGCAAACAAAACCTAGTGGCACTCAATAGACTGGAGAAAGACACTGTTTACAATGTGCACGCTGAGACAAGAAGCAGAGTGTCCCCTTGTTCAGCCTCAGCTGGAAGGTGCACGTCGGGTAACTCATTTTTTGCTGCTTTGGTCTTGCCCACAAATGGCTGTGAAAGCATCGTATTGATTTTGGGGTAACACATAAATCTTAGCAAGCAGGCAAATTTACAAGCATGGAATCTGTGAGTAATGAGGATTGGCTGGGTGTATATCTGCACACACACACACACACACACACAATAGTATGTTATTCTGAGGCTAGAACTCAAATTAGAGGCAGAAAACATTAGAAATGACCTGGTGCTTCAGAATAGAGACATGTGCAGGTGAGTTCCCCTGAGATTGTCTCTATAGGGGGTTTCTTTCTTTCTTTTTTTTCCCTTTATTGATTTTAGAGAGAGAGGAAGTGAGAGGGAGAGAGAGACAGAAACATCAATGAGAGACAACATTGACTGGCCGCCTCCTGCGTGCACCCCACTGGGGATCAGGCTCACAACCTGGGCATGTGCCCTGACCGGGAATCGAACCGGTGACATCCTGGTGCATGGGTTGACGCTCAGCCGCTGAGCCACACCAACCAGACATACAGGGGTTTCTTTAGGCTTGTGTTAGTGGCCAGGTGGGGAGGTGCACACTGCAGTTTCTCAGTTTGCAGTTCTGTTCACCTTGATGATGAGTCATTACGTTGTTAGGCTAGAGCCTGGGAAGACCTTGCAACTCTTCTCAAGTGGACAGAAAACAGTAACGTGAATAGGGCAGGTGTGAATGTAACACGTTTAGAAATGAATAGTTACAAAAGAACAGGTACTAGGTCTTGGGATGGCCCTTGGGGTGGGAAGTCAGTGTAGACCCTTAAACAACTCCAGCGCAATGTTCTGTGAAGGTCAAGGTGGCCAGTCTCGATCTAGGCCACATCCTCTTACTCATCCAGATTCACCAACTCGGTCAGCTGAGAGGTACCCTAAACTACCTTTTCTTTCAAGATTTGTGATTCTTCTTCCTTTATATCTCTTTTATCGGGCCATTGACCATTCTCTTGACCATCTCAGACAGGTACCAGAACTGTCACATAGAGTGGCCCATGAGCATTATGTAAGAGGAAGGAGCATATTTGCTTATGTTCCCAGTGCTACAAATCAGACCCTAGGCCTTGGGTAGGTGGGTGGGTAGAATGGTGGAGTGAAAATTATCTCTGTTTAATATGTTTTTCTTATTTTTATCCAGGTATAACAATCAGTGGTCTATCACTATCTTATCTATTAAGTTGGATAAGTTGGTGAAAACAATAATGATAAAAATACTAATGATAGCTAACATGCCTATATATGTCATGTGTTGGGCCAAATGTTTTATTTTTAAATTTAAATTTTTATCACAGTAACACATCTACCTAGTTTCCCCCCCAAAACACTTCATTTAAAAAAATTTGTTTAAATGACAGAAAAGTCGAAAGAAAATTATAATGAATATTTATATACTCTTTGTCTAGATTCACCAGTTATATTTTATCATGTTTATTTTCTTATCTATCTACTTATGGTATCCATTATTATTATTATTTGGTGAATAATTTAAAAATGTGTTACAGACATTTTATTGTTTTACCCCTACATTCTTCATCATGTATCTCCTAAGAATTAAAGGCATTCTCCTATATAACCATAACCCTCATTATAACTGAGAAATTTAACATTAACTCAGTACTGTCATCTGATGTGCAGTTCATATTTAAATTTCATGTACTTAGTTTAAGAGAATAAATATCTATGCAAGGCTTTGAAGGGAAGGCAGCACTCTTCCTTTCTCCTGATTCTTTCTCCCTGAGGGAACCACTTCTAACCTTTTCAGCTGTTTTCTTCCAGTATTAACTCCATATTTCTAAATAACATGCTTATTCTACTGTTTTTAAAAATTACTTATCATTCATTAACTTTTTTATGGAAGAAGAAGATTTAACTCTCTTCTTCCCCCACAAACACATTTCCTCCTATTCTGCCCAAATGATTATATCATCATTTTTTGGTAATATTAGTATTCAGTATTTATTTTATTATGTTGATATTATTCTCAGCTTGAGTTACATAGTGTGCCATGATTGTATTTAATTTCCTGTACAACTTTGCTGTTTTCCTTGGGTTATAATTGCCCTACTTGATTTTCTACGCACCCATCACTATTTCAGCCTTAAGCTCCTGGGCAGAATTATAATTTTCTTTTACATATGTTGACATATATCAAATTATGTATTGGTTTAATTCTTTTCTTTGTCCTGTTTCTCCAACTTGGTTCACCATTCACCTGTTATCCTGAACTTCCTTTCATCATCAAATTGGAAAATCCCTTGGTTCTCTCCTGTATTAAATTCTTTATTTCCTGGATCCTGTACTTCCTCTTTTTTAATTTACTCCCTCATCTTGGTGAAGAACATCCTTCAGTAATGTTCTGGGTAAGGGTTCATGGGAGACAATATTTTTAAGATCCTGTATGTATGAGATGATTTTCCATTGTATCCTCACACTTGATTAATAATTTGGCTGCATATCAAATTGTAGAATGGAAATCTTCCCTCTCCCCACTCCTCAGGATTTCAAAGCCTTTCTCCATTGTTTCTAGCTTGCATTATTGATGTTGAAAAGTCTGGTGTTATTCTTGTTCTTGATTCTTTGAATATTAGTGAATGGGGAATATTTTCTACCCTTGGTTCTGGTACTTAGTGGCCTTTTCAGTCTAGAAACTCCTGTTTTTTTCTTTTTTTTAATTAAATTTTTAATTGATTTTATTAGAGAGAGAGGAAGGAAGAGAAAGATAGAAACATGAGTGTGAGAGAGATACATCTATTAGCTGCCTCCTGCACACCCCCTACTGGGGATTGAGCCTGCAACCCGGGCATGTGCCCTGACTGGGAATCGAACGGGGACCTCTCAGTCCATGGGACGATGCTCGATCCACTGAGCCACACCTACTGGGCTAGAAACTCATGTTTTGAGTCATTGCTTCAATAATTTTTCCTCTTGGTTTCTCTCTTTCTGGAACTTCTGCTATTCACACATCTTCTTTCCTTGTTGGTGTTATAATCTTCTTGTACATCCAATTTTACATCTCATTGGAGTTTTATGTTTCTCCTTAGAGGTCTCTTAGCTTAGTCCTACAGCCATTTCCTTGAGTTGTTTTTTTGTTATGATATTTTTAATTTTCAAGAGCTTTTAATATTTTTCTTTAATAATTGAATGTTCTTGTTTAAGGACACAATATTTCCTTCTGTATCTCTGAGGATATTAGTTAGAGTTTTTTATTTTTTATCCCTATATTGTTGCCATCTCCTCTGATTTTTTCCTTGTGCTTGTGTGGGTTAGTCTTTCCTTTTACAACAGAGTGATTTTTTCAAACATCTGGTGACCTTGGTTGCCTTTCATATTTCAGAGGGAGGCACCAAAATGCTCAATGGAAACTCCATATGGACTGGTGAGTTCCCCTAGGATGGTAAGGCTGGACCTAGGTGTTCAAGTAGGCGCCCATAAATGCCAATATTATAAGATCTCTTCTGTTGGATTGGTCAGTTGTTGCCCTCTCCAGCACCATGGCCGGCCATACCCTGTTCTTCCCACCCCTTTCCCCACCCAGGCACACATGCTGCCCTCCAGCTCTGCTGCCACTCTCCATAGACCCCTCTCCCAAAAGTGAGCAGTTATAGGCCTCTGTGCAGATGTTTTGTTGGAATGCATTTTCTCACCCCCCAATTCCTCCATGGGGCAAACTCTTACTTCCTAATAAGGGCCTGTTAGAATCACTTCTTTTGTTTCCATACTCTTTCCCTGCTCCCTACTCCGGGACAGAGTTAACCTCTTCCTGTTGTCTTTCCTCATGATCCCCCCTGGACCTTATTGGGCACCCCACTCTGCAATATCATGATTTCCTGCTTGTTTCTCTCCCCCACTAACCTCAGTGTCTCTCAAGGGCAGGGGCTCTCTTAGTCTGTTATCTGATTCTGGTCTAGCCAGTTTCTTTAGCAATTATGACACTCTGTACCTCGAGGGTAATATAGAAAAAAAAATAGAGACATTGTGGTTCCCAGAAATCAAAGAAATTTTTTGGACCTGCTACCATTACAGGCATCTAAGCTACATTTTGACCAAGACTTATAAAAGTTTTTAAAAGTCTAAAAAACCTTCTCCCACCCCAAAGTTTCCTAGTGTCCTCTCAAGATGGCAAGTAGACACACTCATATCACATGTATGTACCACATTCTATTATCTGGAGAAACTGGAGGAAAATGCCCACCGTAAGGAGCTTTGACCTCTCCGAAGACATCTATCTGTGGAGCTGTCAATGAATTGTGAGCATAACGTTCCAGATGGAGTTGGGTTCTCCCAGAGTCTTTACACCTGGACTATGTGCATATCCATCGTTAACATATCACAAAGATATCAACATCACATGAATACATATTAACTGGGCAGGGGTGGCAATTACATCTCATCTCCAGTGCAATTCCACCTGATGAGCAGTGGTTGCCTGAAGAGCTTGTAAAGGGTTTTAAAGCCTTAACTAGGTGCAGTATAAAAGAGTCCCTGTGATCAATTAGTGATATCTGCCACGGGCAGTTATTCACCAGCCCAGAACCAGGGAAAAGATGAAAGTAAAATGTTCTAAGACAGTGTTTCCCAAACTTGGCTGATGATAATAATTACCTGGAGGTGCTTATTAAAAATAGATTCCAAACTCTTCCCCAGGATATTTAGATTCAAGAGGTCTGGAGTGAGGCCTGGGAATCTGTACTTAGTAAGTTCCCATGTGACTCATATCATCAGGCTAGTCTGGAAACACTATTTTAAGGGAGGGTGGGTTTCCAGGAATTCCTACTTCACAGAGTAGGAAATGCAGGGAAATGGAGTAACAGAATCTAGTCCTGGGGAAAGAAAGGAAGAATCGTTACCCAAGCAGACAGGACTCCAGACCCCTACACTTAAGTAAGGGCTCTGTATGAGTCCTTAAATCCTAACCAAAGCCCTTGAAAATACCAGGTGTTGAACCTTATGAACTAGTGTAGCACCTGACACAAGTCAATGACTGAAGAGTAAGCAAATCACTAAGTTTAGTAAATAAACATCTCAGTATCTTGTTTAAATTCCACGTGTCCACACTCAGCTCCCTGTGTATTTTCTTCGTCACCTCTGGTCTGAGATGATTTAGGGAGACTCCAAAGGATGGTAGATAGAATCCGTAAGAACCAGTTAACACAGATCTGTGTTTGTCAGCCAGGAAACCGAGAGATGTCCAGGGATATGATCTTCCCTTTGCCACATAAATGTCTTCAGAGGAAGCTCACCAAGTTCTTGACATGGGAGTCCTCAGAACGTTGAACACAGTCAGTTTAGACAAACTTCAATACATCACATCTCATCAGCTGGGGATCAGTTCCTAAAACCAGTTTCCCCACCTAAAAAAACAAAAAGAAGAGTTTCTATAAACAAGCATAGCTAGTGTGGACTTGCAGCCTCCTCTCCAGTGTCCCAGCGTCAGCAGTGTGCGCTGCTGCCTAAGGGAGGAGAGTTGGGTCTTGGATGTGTACTTAATGAAGAATCCATACAGATATCATGTAACCAAAATAGCTAATATTTACCAAACACTTACTATGCACTTACTATTTTAAGTCTTTTAGGCGTTAACTTATTTCATCCTCTCTAGATACTATGCGAAGATATTATTATCCCTATTTCATAACTATGATACTGAGGCACAGAAATGATAAATTATTTGTTTAAAACCATAATGCAGTGCTCACATTAGCTATTTACTTCTGCATAACAAATTATTCCCAAATTTAGCTGTTTAAAACAACAAAATACATCTCACAATTTTTGTGGGTCAGAAATCCAGGTGTGGCTTGGCTGGGTCCTCCCTCTGGCTCACAGCCAAGGTGTCTGCAGAGACCTCACATCATCTCAAGGCTCAGTTGGAGGAGGACTCATTTTCAAACATTCATGTGGCTGTTGGCAATATTCAGGTCCTTGGGCTTATTGGACTGAGGGTCTCTCTCAGTGTTTTGCTCCGTGGGCCTGTCCAGAGGGCAGCTCAAAACATGGTACTTGCTTCTATCAGGGCAAGCCAAAGAAAAAGCAAGAAAGAATGAGCAAGGTGGCTGCTAGACGCGTTCTGCCGCCCCGTCCTGGAAGTGACATCCCATCACGGTTGCTATGTTCTCTTTGGAAGAGAAGCGAGTCATTGGGTCCAGTAAATACCAGCTGGTTGGAACCACTGGGGCCATTTTAGGATCTGCCTGCTACCAGGGCGATGATGTAGGCAGTGAGGCTCCAGAGCTGCCTTCCTGACCCCACGCTGTTTCACAGGAAGCGAGGGAGTGGTGAACACAGTTCAGCACAAGGGTTGTTCTGCTTGAGTGGAGGCAGGAGATGAGTGAGTGCAGCAGTACTGCTGATATTCTAGTTTTGAAGTGGGTATTCACTTAGTTACTGTGCTATATAACTCACATGTAGGTTATGTGTATCCTTTTAGATGTGTCAAATATTACATAACAGTTTATTTATTTATTTATTTTTTACTTAGAGTGGAAGGGAGGGAGGGCAAGAGAGAGAGAGAAACATTAATGTGAGAGAGACACATTGACTGGTTGCCTCCTGCATGAATCTGACTGGGGCTGGGGAATCGAACCTGCAACCCAGGTACGTGACCTTGACCGGGAATCAAACCTTTGGTCTGGGGGCCGATGCTCTAACTCTTGAGCCAAACTATCCAGGGCCATAACAGTTTATTTTAAAAAATAAATTATTTACTTATTTCTTTGTGGAAAGTGACAGAAGCAAATTGTGAACCCTGGAGAATCGAGAATGTTTGTGTGCTTGAGTGAGTGGTAGGCAACGGGACTGCACATGAGAAGTGACTGGGGAAAATTTGGCAAACTGGGTAGACTTTAGTTTTTGGAATAGTTTTAGGTTCACAGAAAAATTGAGCAGAAAGTACAGGGTTCCCATACACCGCCTCCCCATCCCCAATTTCCTTAATTATTAACATTGCATTAGTGTGGTACACTTGTTACAACTGTACATTTATAAAAATATGTATGACTAAAGCCCATAGTTGACATTAGGAGTCATAATTCACATATTACACAATCAACCCATTTATTGTGTAGAATTCAATGTTTTTTAGTATATGTATAGGTTTGTGTTACCACCACCACATCTAATTTTAGAAATTTTTGTGTGGCTCCTAGATCAACTTCATGCCTATTAGTAGTCACTTCCCATTGTCCCCTGGACCCCAATTTTAGCCCTTGTCTACCACTAATACACTTTCTCTCTCTATAGGCATTTCTGGATATTTTATATAATTGGATATTTCATAGAAATACAATATATGGTCTTTGTGACTGGCTTCTTTCACTTAAAATAATGTTTTTAAGGTTCATATATGTGGTAGCATGTATCAGTATGTTACTCGTTCTTATTGTGGGATAATATTTCATTGTACAGATATACCAGATATTATTTATCCATTCATCAGTTGGTGAACATTTGGATTGGTCCCACTTTTTGGCTATTATGAGTAATGCTGCCACGAACATGTATGTGCAAGTGTTTGTAAGGATGTATGCTTTCATTTCTGTGGGGTATACGGATAGGAGTGGAATTGCCGTCACATGGTAACTTTATCTTTAACATGTGCGAAGCTGCCAAACTGTTTTCCAAAGTGGCTGCACCATTTTAAAATCCCACCAGTAATGTATGATGGTTCTGATTTCTCCACATCCTCACTAATATTTGTTATTGCCTGTCTTTTTAGTTATATCCATCCTAGTGGGTGTGAAGTGGTACCTCATTGTGGTTTTGATTTGCATTTCCCAAATACTACTGATGTTGGATATCTTCCTTGGAGAAATGTCTACTCAGATCCTTAGTCCATTTAAAAAAATGTGTTATTTGTATTTTTATTGTTGAGTTGTCGAGAGTTTTAAAAATACATTCTGGATACAAGTCCCTCATTAGATATATGATAGGCAAATATTTTATTTTATTCTGTGGGTTATCTTTTCACTTTCTTGATGGTATCATTAGCAGCACAGAAGTTTTTAATATTGATAGTCCAATTTACTTTTTTTTTTCTCTTTTGTTGCTTGTGTTTTTGGCATAGTATTTAGAAACCATTACTTAACCCAAAGTTATAGATTTACTCCTATGTCTTTGTCTAAGAGTTTTATAATTTAGCACTTATATTTAAGTCTTGATCCATTTTGAATTAAGTTTTGTGTATAATTGAGGTAGGGGTTCTAGTGAATGCATTTGCAAGTGGATTTCCTGTTGTCCCAGATCTATTTGTTGAAATATTGTTCTTTCTCCAGTGAATTATCTCGGCACTCTTGTTGAAAATCAATTGACCATAAATGTAAGGGCTTATTTGTAGACTCTCAGTTCAATTCCATTGATCTACAGGTCTATCCTTATACCAGTACCACACTGTCTTGATTACAGTGTAATTTTGTAGCAAGTTGAAATAGAAAAGTGTGAGTCTTTCAAATGCATTGTTTTTCAAGATTGTTTTGACTATTTTGGATCCCTTTAATTTCCATAGGAATTTGAAGATCAGCTTTTTCATTTCTGCAAAAAAGGAAGCTGGGATTTGGAAAGGCATCCTGTTAAATCTGTAGATGAATTTGGCAAGTTTTGCCATTTAACAATATCAAGCCTTCCAATTCATTAACATGAAATGTCTGTCCATGTATTCAGATCTTTGTAATTTATTTCAGCAATATTCACCAGTTTCAGTGTACAGGTCCTGCACTCCTTTTGTTACAGTTATTTCTAAATATTTTATTCTTTTTCATGCTATTGTAAATAAAATTGCTTTCTTAAATTAATTTTTCATAATGTTTCTTGCCAGTGAATATAAACACAACCTATAGTTATAAATTGATTATGTATTCTGCATCCTTGCTGAACTCATTTATTAATTCTGATCGTTTTTTGAGTCGATTCCTTAGGGTTTTCTAGATATAACATCATGTCATGTCTGACTTTTTACTTTCCAATGTGGATGATTTTATTTCTTTATTTTTTATTTATTTATTTTTTTTGCCTGACTATACTGGCTGAAATCTGAGAATCCTTAGTTCAATATTGACTAGAAGTGGCAAGAGTGGACATCTTGTCTTGTTCCTGATATTAGGAGAACAGCACCCAGACTTTCACCACTGTGTGTGTGCTACCTGTGGGTTTTTCTTAGATGCCCTTATCAAATTGAAAAAGTTTCCTTCTTTTTATAGTTTTTTGGGTATTTTATTTATTATGAAAGGATATTGAATTCTGTCAAATGCTTTTTCTGCATCTTTTGAAAGAACATTTCATTGTCTTTTATTCTATTAATATAGTATATTATAGGAATTGATTTTCAGATGTTAAACTAACATATTTCTGAGATAAATCTCATTTGGCTATGGTGTAATAATCTTATGCATATGTTGCTAAAATCAGTTTGCTAGTATTGTGTTTAAGATTTGTGCAAGTATATTCATAAAAGATATTGGTCTGCAGTTTTCCCTTCGTATGAATGTCTTTGTTTTGTTTTGATATCAGCGTAATACTGGCTTTATACAATGAGTTGGGAAGTTTTCTTATTTTATTTTATATTTTTAATCCTCACCCAAGGATGTTTTTCCATTTATCTTCAGATACAGCAGGAGGGAGGGAGAGAAAAAGAGAGAGAGAAGGAAACATCGATGTGAGAGAGACACAGCGACTGGCTGCCACCTGCATGACCCCAACCGGGGCCGGGGATGAACCACAACCGAGGTACATGCCCTTGGTTGGAATCGAACCCAGGACTCTTTGGTCCATGGGCCGGCACTCTAATCGCTGAGCCAAACCAGCCAGGATTCTTCTTTTATTTTTTGGAAGATTTCATGAAAGATTGATATTGACTTTTTTTTTTAAACTCATCTTTACTGTTGAATGTATTATAGATGTCCCCCCTTTTTTCCCCATTGACCCCCCTCCTCCCCAATCCCGCTCCCCCTCCTACCCTCCCCACACTATTGTCAGTGTCCATTGGTTATGCATATATGCATAGAAGTTCTTTGGTTTATCTCATCCCGCCCTCCCTCCCCCCTTCCCTTTGAGGTTCATTAGTTTAACAACCAATTTGTACTTCATAATTCCTTCATCTTTTTCACCCATCCCCCCCCCCAGCCCCCACCCATCTGGCAAGCAACAAACGTTCTCTGTGAGTATCTATGAGTCTGTTTCTGTTCTGCTTGCTCATTTTGTTTGTAGATTCAATTATTGATAGATATATATTAATTGCCATTTTATTGTTCGTATTTTTGTTCTTCTTCTCCTTCAAGAAGACCCTTCAACATTTCATATAATACTGGTTTGGTAGTGATGAACTCCTTTAATTTTTCTTGTCTGGGAAACTCTTGATATGTCCATCGATTCTAAATGATAGCTTTGCTTGATAGAGTAATCTTGGTTGTAAGTTGTTGCTTTTCATCACCGTGAATATCCCTTGCCACTCCTTTCTGGCCTGCAAAGTTTCTCTTGAGAAATCAGCTGACAGTCTTATGGGAGCTCCTTTGTATGTAACGGGCTGCTTTTCTCTTGCTGCTTTTAAGGTTCTTTGTATTTAACCTTTGGAATTTTGATGATGATGATGTGTCTTGGTATGGACCTCTTTGGATTCAACTTGTTTGAGACTCTCTGTGCTTCCTGGACTTGTATGTCTGTTTCCTTCACCAAGTTAGGGAAGTTTTCTGTCATTATTTTTTTCAAATAGGTTTTCAATTTCTTGCTCTCTCTCTTCTCCTTCTGGCACCCCTATGATGTGAATGTTGGCACGCTTGAAGTTGTCCCAGAGGCTCCTTACACAATCCTCATTTTTTTGGATTCTTTTTTCTTTTTGCTGTTCTGATTGGGTGTTTTCTGCTTCCTTATATTCCAAATTGATGGTTTGCTTCTTGGCTTCACCTACTCTACTCTTGAATCCCTGTAACTTATTCTTTGTTTCAGTTAGTGCCTCCTTCATTTCTGACTGGTCTTTTTTTATGTTGTTGATGTTCTCATTAAGTTCCTTGGAGGTCTCCTTAAGTTCTTTGAAGGTCTCACCACGTTCCTTGAGCAACCTTATAACTTGTGTTTTGAACTCTGCATCTGATTGATTGCTTACCTCCATTTTGTTTAATTCTTTTCCTGGAGTTTTATTCTTTTCTTTCATTTGGTACATGTTTCTTTGTCCCCTCATTTTGGCTGCTTCCTTGTGATTGTTTCTATGTATTAGGTAGAGTTGCTATGTCTCCTAGGCTTCGTAGGGTGGCCTATTGTTGTAGGTGTTCTGTAGGATCCAGTGGCACAGTCTCCCTGATCATCCCAGCTGGGCCCTCAAGGTGCACCACTAGTGTGGACTGTACACCCTTCTGTTGTAATTGAGTTTTGATTGTTGTTGGCACATCAATAGGAGGGATTTACTCAGGTTTATCAGCTGCAAGGACTGGCTGTGCCCACTAGCCATTGGCCTCTGACTACCCTGGAGGATCAGCTGTGTAGGGGCCCACCACACAGAGCAAGACTTCATCAGGGCTCTGGTACCCACTGAGTCCGCTCATTGAGTGTGTTGCTTGTGGAGGTGGTTGGGTGGTGGTGTTTCTATGTGGTCTGAAGCTGTCCACTGGGTGTGCTGGCTCTGGGGCAAGGTCAGTCACTGCCTGTGTTCTATCCAGGGCCACTGGCATAAGCTACAAAGTGATTTGCACATGGCTGCTTCTTGTGCTGGGCTTGGAGGTGCCCAGGAAAAGCCAAGTTGTGAATCAAGGCTGGTTGCTTCCAGTGCCAGGCCTGGGGCCACTTAACGAGAGGTATGGGAGTCGCTGAGACCAGATGCTGCTTGTTTGAGAGATTTTAGGAAACTCTGAAGCAGGATCCAAAACAGGCCAATCCTATGGTAAAGCCTTTGGAAACAGCTTGGGTGGGTCTGAAAGTTGGGTGGGGCGAGGCCTCAGGGAATCACCAGAGTGGGGCAAACCGTGTGAGCCAGGTTGCTGGAGTCCCAGATATGGCGGCGTCTGCCGGCCCAGGGAAGGGCTCACCAAAGGAACATCAGCTTCCGCCAGCACCTCTGTCCAAGAGAAAGCTGCCTCTCCAGCCCTCGCCCTGAGGCCAAACAGCTCAGTTCTTCCCTGTATGTCTCTGGAGCTCCTCAGGCTGCCTCCCCTCCAAGCTCAGAGGGAGCAAGTTTGAGTAAGTCTGTGCCCGGGCCCTTTAGGAGGAACTGCCTGGGGCTCTAGCAGCCTCAGCCTCCCTCAGCCTCAGTTCTCTCTGGTTTTACAGCCAGAAGTGATGGGGACTTTTCTTCCTGGCACTGGAACCCTGAGCTGGGTGCCTGGTGTGGGACGGGGACCCTTCACTCCTCAGGGAGGACCTTCCCAGCCGAGGTGTCCTGATTTTTATGCGCCACACGTGGGTGTGGGACCAACCCGGTCGTACCTCTGCCCCTCCTACCAGTCTCGATGTGGCTGTTTCTTTAATTTCGTAGTTATAGGACCTCCATTCAGCTCGATTTCAGGCGGTTCTGAATGATGGTTGTGTTGTAGTTTAGTTGTAATTTTGATGTGGTTGTGGGAGGAGGTGATACTGCGTTTACCTACGCCGCCATCTTGACTGGAAGTCGATATTGACTTTTTTAAGTGGTAGAATTCACCAGTGAAGTCATTTGAGCATGAGTATTTTTTTTTTTGTGGGGAGTTTTAAAACTACTAATTCAGTCTCTGACTTGTTATAGGTATAGTCAGATTTTGTATTTCTTCCTGGGTCAGTTTTGGTAATTTGTATCTTTCTAAGAATTTCCTGTTTCATGTAATTTATAAAATTTGTTTGGGATACAGTTATTCAGAGTATTCTTTTATATATATTTTTATATATTTAAAAATTTCATTGTGGTCAGTAGTGATGTCTCTACTTTCATTTCTGATTTCAGTATTAAGTCTTCTCTCTCTTTTTATTTTCTTGGTCACTCTAGCTAAAGTTTTATCAATTTTGTAAGTCTTTTCAAATGACTAATTTTTGTGTTTTTTTCCTCTATTTAAAAAAAAGTTATCTATTTCATTTTTTCTCCTCTGGCCTTTATTATTTCCTTCCTTCTGCTTGCTTTAGGTTTTGTTTGATCTATTTTTCTAGTTTCTTAAGGAGAAAGACTAGGTTATTGATTTGAGTTTTTTTCTTATATTTTTAGTATATGTGTTTACAGTTATAAATTTCCCTCTGAGAACTACTTTAGCTACATTCCATAAATTTTGATATGTTGTGTATTTGTTTTCTTTTATATCAAAGTACTTTCTAATGTTCCTTTTGATATCTTCTTTGCCTCATTGGTTATTTAGGAGTATGTTGTTTAATTCACATATATTTGTAAAATTTCAGAATTTCCTTCTGTTATTGATTTCTAATTTAACTCCTTTTGAGGCTTGTTTTGTGGTCTGGCAAAAGGGCTATTCTAGAGAACGTTCAATGTGTGTGTGAGAAGAATGTGTATTCTGCTGCCATTATGTGGAGTGTTCTATTGGTGTCTTTTAGGTCTAGTTATTTAATAGTGTTGTTTAAGTCTTCTATTTTCTTACTGAGTTTTTTCCTACTTGTTCTGTCCATTATTGAAAGAAGAGTATTGAGGTCCCCAACCATGTGTTGAAATGTCTATTCTTTCCCTTAAGTTCTGTTAGCTTTTGCTTCATGTATTTTGGGTCTCTGTTGTTAGGTGCATATATATTTATAATTGCTATATCTTCCTGATGGATTGATATTTAAAATGTTCCTTGTTATATCTAGTAACATGAAACCTCTTCTGTACATATGAACTAGGGAGAGAGTGATGGGGCCCCTAGTAGTCTCGGCCTGGTGTGCCTACAGTAGAGCCCTGTGAGTGGGCGCTGAGTGAGGGAAGGGAGACTGGTCCTCTCTGCAGGGTCAAGCAGAATAGAACTCCTGCAACCGGGGTGGGGGGAGGGAATGACAGAGGCCTATAGCCTATACCTGCCAAGATGAAACAGTAGCTCCAGACTGGGAGCCACGGGGAGAGGGAGCTCTCTTCTTCTTGGTGACACTGACTTGGGTAGAACTTCTGTAATATGGAACTGGGGTAGGGGTTAAGGGAGTGAGTTATGGCTCAAATGCCGTAGATTCTCACTGTTGTTATTGAGATTTAGTAGATTTTCTTGAATGAACATTTCTCCCTTTGCTGCATACCCTTAGGACAATTTCCAAAGACTTTAAATAATTTCTTAAAAATAATTTTCACCCATTAAATAATTGCTTTGCTGGAGAGAGAGCCTGCCATGTTCCTTCTACACCTTTCAGGAAGTCCTGCACGTCACTGTAACTTAAAAAAGGAAACTAGGACTAGGTTTAGCTTGCTTGAATCGAACACCTCCCAGAAATTCTCGACAGTGGAGGATGTCGTGACCAAATATGAGGAAAAGCAAGGCGCAGCCCTTGGAAGCACCACATTAAAAAGAAATGAGTTGGCTGCTGAGTGGCCACACATCTGCCTTTCACCTCTCTGAGAAATCAATCTCATTACTCAGCAACTCAAAATTATGGCAGCAACAAAATGCAATTGCATCTGTGTGAAGGCCTAACCTACCTCAATGCTTCGGATTACGTGTAAGATCTGTGGGCAAATGCCAAGGCAGGAGGCTGATTAGCAACAGGCCATAGATTTAATGACAACAACAAAAAATCGAATTATGTAGTTGAAAGTGAAAGTGAAACCTGGTAGAAATGGAGAAGTACCATTCTCAAACTGGTGACTCTCCTCAGAAGAGCACCTAGTTAGTGGTGGGTTGATGTAGGCCAGGGAGGTCTCAGATTCAGAGGTTAGACATGTTTACTGGGCAAGGGTATTCACTTGGTGGTGGAATGATTGGCAGTCCAAGGGCATCCCACCAGCCAGGCAAGGATGTGGCAGGAGAGGATGATGCTGGAGTAGTTTTAGCAAGTGGTCAACTCCAGGAAGATCTGGCTGCAGGACACTCCCCTCCCCCCTCACAGCCCTGGGAAAATGGATGCTGAGGCGGGCGACACATCCCCAGTGTTCCTGGGGCGTGAGGTCAGAATGGTGCCAAGGACCCAGGCTGACAAGGATGAATCATTAGCAGCAGGCTGTGGGCTTCTTAAATTCTCCTAAGTACCAGATGATTGGGTCCTGAGCCTGAGTGTGGCTGCATCTGCAGTGGGAGCTGATTGCCTATAGCTGTAGGCATTAGAGACCCTTGAGGGCAGAAAATTATATAGAAGAATATAGCTCCCCTTAGTGGGCAACTCAGGTAAAAATAATACAGTAGTAATAGTAGTGACAGCAAAGCAAACTCTTATCTACCACTTATAATGTGCCAGGCTCTCTTCTAAACATGCATTTAACTTTTAGGAAAACCTCATGAAGTCAGTAATATTACCCCCATTTTTGAGATGGGAAAGCTGGACGCATGGGACATTTAAATAACTGGGCCTCCAGTGCACAGCCAGCACTGGAGCCAGGGTTCAACCCCAGGCTTCACGCTCCGCGATCCACACCTTCCCACTGCACTCGACCATATCGCTGAACCTTTCCACCTCTTCCCTAAATGGGAAGAAGAATAGATACCTTGTCATATGGAGAGAAGATTCAGGATCTGTGGGAATACTTGTAAACCAGAATTATGGTCCCTATGTTCTTTAGTGTCCATCATTGCGCCAGTCCCCAGGCTGCCCTCAAATACAACTCTTCCGGCTGCTTCTTAATAACTGGAAATGAGCTGGAGATAGAAGGCATTGCCCCTGTGAGCAGTTTTTATTGCTTAAGCTGGAATTGGGGCCCACAGGTGTTCACTGCAGTTTCCACACCTTTTTGTCTACCTTAAATATTTCATAATAGGCTAAAGAAACAAATGGGCGTGTGTCTGGGTGTGGGGAAGAGAGTGAACTCTGGAGTGACCCTAAGATAAACTTTGTTGACTTGAAAATAGGGCTTTTGGACCATTCTAGCTCTCTAGACACCATCTGGACACATTTGGAAAGAGAGTCAATGTCTCAGGCACGGAAATTTCCACATTGGGAAAAGGGGGCCCAGAAGGGGAGGACAGAAATGTAGGGGACAAAGTAATAGGAGATCCTTGTGCTAAAAAGAGCAAGCGGGGAGGCGGGGGCAGGGCCTGGGATAACCTGGCCAAAGGCAGTCAACAGGCCGAAGGGCATGATGGAAGTCCACGGCGACCTCCCAGCGAGCAGCTGCAGAATGTGTCAATAATTCATGTGCTGCCTCTTTCTACATATTTGAGACACTTTGCCTACAACATACTGCGGACGAAAAAGGGTCGCATGTTAAACCTGACAAGCTCAGGGGAGGCCTGCGTGGTGGCCTTACAAACTCAGAGACCAAAGCAACCACACAGGATGGTCTGAAGTTGAAACTTCCTAACTAAAAGCAGGTCATGGGGGTTGTCAGGTCCAAGGCCAGTATCTTCCCTGACAAAGGTCAGTCTTTACCTTAACTGAGCCTGTCTATTGTCTTTTTTTTTTTTTTTATCCTCACCCGAGGACATTTTTCCATTTTTTGTTCAGATAGAGTGGGAGGGAGAGAGAGGAAGAGAGAGAGAGAGAGAAACATCGACGTGAAAGGTACACATCGAGTGACTGCCTCCCGCACGACCCAACAGGGCCGGGGACAAACTGCAACCGAGGTACGTGCCCTTAGCAGGAACCGAACCTGGGTCTCTGTGGACCGCAGGCCGACGCTCTAACCGCTGAGCCAAACCGGCCAGGGCTCTATTGTTTTTTTGTGTCTCTTCGATAACATACCTTTGGAATGTCAGAGTAATTCCCCTTTTCCAGACCCCTCAGAGCACAGTCTACCACCAGAGACCACAGAACCCCTCACTGTTATTTTCTTCTCCCACATACCATCTCTGTGTGTTGCAAATGTTAATTGTTAACTATCCTACACCCGCCAAAGTAAAAGGTAAAAAAAGCAGTGTGTATCTATCCGGTTTGCTTTTTATCCGATTTCAGAGATTTCCCCGCTTTGCTTTCTCCCGTCCACTTAATGTATTGCCAGTGAATTTCATATAACCCCCTACACCTTCCCCTTTGAGTTTGGTGTATAACGTAAGTGGCAAAACTTCCATTCTCTGGAGCATTTTCTCAATCCTTTGAGATGCTGCTTCCCGGCAATGGTCATCAGTTTGGCTCAAATAAACTCGTAAAAATTCTCTACGGGTTTGGATGTTTTTTAAGTCGATAACACATATTCAATTGGTTTAGTAAAGGATGGACACTGGGAAAAATTGTGTCCAAGGATAAAAGAGAAACTAAAACATATAACAGCAAAGTTTGACTTAGTGTGGTATTGTGATTTATAATAAGAAATATATATGTGGTCTGTCTCCATTTCCAGGTCAGAGCTCCCAAAAGCCTTGGAATTTCCTAAGTGTTGAGCTACAAAGCTGATTTTTGTTATGTTAATAAGGTAACTTTTGGAAAGTGCCTAAGGATGGGGGCTGGTTGCCAGGAGAACCAACCATGTGACCAGAAGGTTGGAGCTTTTTAGTCCCCCCCCTATCTCTGGGAGGGTTTTGGGGGGCGGGAGGTTGAATCAATTGCCAAAGACCAATGATTTCGTCAATCAAGCCAATGTAATGGAGACTCTATAGAACCCAAAGGATGGGGTTTGGTGAACATGTGTTGATGCTGGGACAGTGATGTGCCCAGAGAGGGCATAGAAACTCTATGCCCCTTCCCAGGTATCATGCCCTGTGCACCTTTTCCATCTGGCTGCTCCTGAGTTATATCTTTTTATAATAAACCAGTAGCCTAGGAAGTAATATGTTTCTCTGAGTTCTGCAAGCTGCTCTAGCAAATTAATTAAACCAAGAAGGGGGTCATTGGAACCTCCGATAGGTTGGTCAGAAGCATGGCTGACAACCTGGACTTTCTACTGATGTCTAAAGAGGGGGGGCATTCTTGTGGGACTGAGCCCTTAGAAAAAGTCAACTTTTAATTGCCCTTGAAGATTGGGACAGAAGTTTCACAGTGAATCTTTATAAAAGAGCGTTGTTAGGCTGCATCTTGGAAAATAAAAACAATGATTAAAATAAGTTTATTTTATTGCAAAATTAACAAAATGGATTTTGCACCTGCAACTATCTACCTAGTCTCTGAACAGAGTGAACCAAGGGCTGCCTTTGCTGGTGGAATTTTCCCAACAAAAGTATATAATAAAATGAAATAACATTCCCAAATTCATGTTTGACTTTTGCAGCATGATCATAAAAAGGGTTATTTTTTTTGCAAAAACTCTTTGAGCACTTATCAATTTTCTCGAGAGCCTCTCTTATTCCTTTGATATTTAAACCAATCTCTTTCAAAGTCTTCTTGGTGTCTTCTCCTTGCTGTTTTCTCCTCTTCAGCTGTTAACTGCTCGAAGGCTCCCCAGTTCGCCTTTGTCAAAGCCATTGCACAGGATGCCAGCACGTCTCCAACTTCGCTCTTCTGGTCTTTATGAAATCCTACCGTCTTTCTCTGCAATATCTACAGTTATCCTTTGCAATCAGCTTGCATTGTATTCCCAGTGTATTGATCACCTGTCAACCAGAGGGAGTTTGAGCAGTAAAGGCGTTGGTGGGATAGGATGGAAAAGACCCTGGTGTGAATGCAGGAGGAATAGGAAAGGGGGAAGGGGACTAATACTATAAGTGGGGACTTTGCTCCCCTAGGCAGATTTGTAACTGTAGCAGCTCAGATAATGAATACTTGAATAAAGGCAAACCCTGTACTAAACTCTTAAGTTGTTTCTCACATGGCCCGTTACAAAGAGAACCACAAAGTTAATGAGGCAATAAACAACATGCTTAATAGCAGGTGCGTAGCAAAATATTTTACATGGCTCTTTCTTGTCACCCCATCTGATAGAAGTTGGGACACATCCAAACACAGCTCAGTGGAGGTTGTTCTGTGAGGGGCTGACTTGATTTAAGCCAACCTGTAGTTTGCGTGCATTAGTTACCTTTTGCTGCATAACAAATGACCCCAAGCTTACTGGCTTAAAACAACACACATTCATTATCTCATAGTTTTCCTGGGTCAGAAATCCAGGAGCAGCTTAGCTGTGGGTCAGCCAGGGCTGCAGTCGTGTGAAGATTGTCTGGGTCTGGAGAATCTGTTTCATGTGTCCATTGTTAGGAAGCCTCAGCTCCTTACCATAGGATTTCTCATGACATGCCTTCCTCCAGAGCAGGAGATCCAAAGACAGAAGCCACAGTGTCTTTACAACCTGATCTTGGAAGTGACATATCATCACTTCTGTAGTATTCTACCCACCTGGTACAATGTGGGAGGTGACTGTACAAGGGTGTGAATGCCAGGAGGCGGAGGTCATCGGGGCAATCTGGCAGACAGGATCCCACACTGCCTGTTAGCTGACTGGCTGCAAGGGAGATTGGCAAAGGACTGGGAAGGGGGAGGGGTTGAGAGGGGAGGCAAGGAGGGAACAGAGAAAGAACTTACGCAGTCAGGGGTGTGGCTGCGGTGGCAGGGCTGCCTCACACAGTCCTGTGCAGTGTCCACTGCTCTACTTTGGGACCATTCAGAGCTCTGAGTGGAGGTGAGCGCAGCCTCTTCGCTGTAGAGGTTTCCCATGGAAGGGGCCGCGCCATAGTGGCCTTTTCATTACGCAGAAATGACCCAAATGTCTCTGGAAGCTAAGTTTGTGGAAGCCCGTTCTCTGTGCAGATCAGGTGGGCGGTGTCAGCTCAGTGAGGGCGTCAGTGAGCTCTTGGCCTGGCATGACACTGCTTCTACTGAGGGAACCGATGAAGGTGGGCGTTATGTGGGTGTCACAGGAGACCCTGGCTTTATTTGGGGACGGTGACATGACTCACTAAGTGGGAACAGCAATGAGACGACTGCTTTTTTCTTCTTAGTGTCCGTAGTCCATTTATACCTCTGTCAAAAACAGGGGTTGACAGGGACATGAGAACTCTGGAAGAAGCCCCAGAGCTTCTTACATGGGAAGTCAGAAAGTATCAAGTTCTATTTCTGGAACCAGCAATGACTGTCTGTGTTGCTGTGTGTTGTGAGCTGAATTGTGTCCTCTCAAATTTCATGTGTTGAAGTCCTAACCCCCAATCACTAAGAATGTGACTGTATTGGGAGATAGGGTCTTCAAAGAAGTAATTAAGTAAAAATGAGGTCACTCAGGTGGGTTCTCATCCAATATAACTGATATCCTTATGAGAAGAGGAGATGAAGACACAGACATGTACACAGGGATGACCATGTAAGGACACAGAGAGAAGGTGGCCATCTACATGCCAACCAGCCCCGCTACAACCTTGATCTCCGATCTCTAGCCTCCAGAACTGTGAGAAAATAAGTTTCTGTTGTCGAAGCCACCTGTCTGTGGCACTTTGTTATGGCAGCAGCCCTAGCAAAGGAATGCACCCTGGACAAGTCTTTCTCCTCCCTGTGTTCCGGTCTTGCAATGCCTAAAATGGTGATGACTCCCCATCTTTGATACTTGCATGGAATGCATGTTGCATACATGCATGCTGCCAGCCCATGTGGTGCTTTTGTGCAAATTGAGACAAGATGTCCTCCCCCACCCCCCCGACAGATGCAGTCCTGCACTGGAGTGCTTGACTCGGTGAGGGGAGCGTGGGTGAGATTCCAGCATTCACTCACCCCTAAGCGGGATGCACAGCATCTTTACATGGTGACTCTGTCCAGGCAAGAGAGAAGCTCTGGATCCTCAGGGTGTAGGGTGGGAGGCTGGCTCTTCTCCAGGGCAAAGGTTGAGATGACATCCTTTCTCCTCATTGCCCTTTCTTAGAGCAAACTCAGTGGAAAACTTCTGCAAATGATGCATTAAACTTTTAAATTTATAATGTGCTTTGCAAGTCGACTGTACACCAAAAGGTTGAGGAGAACTCCTTTAAAGCATTTTATGAATTCATGGCTCTGTCCTCACTGTCTCATTCACAACTGCAGACACTCACAAACCCAGAAATTTCCATATTCGTATATAGAAAAATGCCACCTCGCTCTCTCTATAAATACATTTTAATAGCACTTTGAAGAAATTTGTAGACCTGTAGTAGCAGTCAGACAGGTGTGAGCAGAGTGGGAACGGTAAGCCAGGTTCAGAGGGTCACCAGGATGTAGAGCCCTGGGTGCCTAACAAGGAGCAAAACTACAAGCCCTTACACGGCCACTCCCTTAAGCATTAACTCCCGGAGATGACATCTAGGCTTTAGCTGTGTTTCAGTTCCAGGCCCAGAGAAGCAACAACATTTGATGGAATGATGCCATGGCTGACATCAGGACCAACAGCACTGACTAATGACCCCCTGGCACCTACCAATCAGTGGAGACCATGACCCTGAGGGGACACAACTGGAGAGCTGCTGAATGTTCTGTTGGGATTCTCCCCTAAGGCCTCCAGATAAAAGCCCTTAGGATGGAGGACCCTACAAGGCTCTCTCTCCTTCCTCTTTCATCTCTCAAGGCACCTCTCTCTCTCTCTCTCTCTCCCCCCCCTCTCTCTCATAACCTCTAAGGTCCTTCTTTTGCCTCTATAACTTGTTTCCTGAGCCCATTTCTTCTATAGCTCATTTCTTCTAAACTCTATGACTTTCTAAATAAACTTTCTCTTATAGTTTGAGTCTTGGCCATGAATTCTTTCTTAGCCAGAACTGCAGTGCTGAGGTTGCTGGACTGAGGTCTAACACTGGGTGCCTTTCCCCCACCTCTAACAGACCTGGCTACCTTGTCACAGATGAATGAATATTTGGTTAGATGAAACTGGCTCTTTGACAAATTTTCTCCTCCTAAACCCAGAGCTCAGGAGATGCTGTAATTCTCTTCCCATTACATGGTCCTCTCACGGAAGCTCTGCAGAGCTGGAGAAGCTCAGGAAATGGAGTCAAGCAGACTGAACTTGAGTGTGGCATGGACACTGATGCCAGGGGCAAAGTGCTGGGGCCTCCCTGCAGTATGTGCAGCTCTGGTCTTGGGACTTTTCTCTGAGCCACAGGAGGCCACTCTGTATGTGCTCAGGGAGCAACAATCCCGGGAGCAGCTCTCAACCAATGATTGATGGGGCTTTGTACATAACCTCTTCAGGCTACTTTGGTGCGTGTGTGTGTGTGTGCGTGTGTGTGTGTGTGTGTGTGTGTGTGTGTGTGTGTGTACTTTTGAAGCAGGCATTTTACAGAATTGTCCAGTGTTTTCTCATGGGATTATGCTCCAGTCCCTCCCTGGGGTAGTTAACTTATTAATGTACACAGCTTGGGTGCCTTCCTTTCTCTAGATCACTTTCCACTCCCCTATAGTGCTTCTGGTGCCCCCTAAATAAATGATTAATTCTTGAATCCTGTCTCAGTGTCTGCTTCTAGGGAAACCTAAACCATATCCTCCTCCATATTCTAAAAGTCTCTGCTTCAGACTTGGGATAGAGTCAGCTAACTGCCCAAAGAGCCTGGCCAGAGTGGTTCCTGGCACTAATTTGCTGCTGTAGGGCACACTTAGGGTTCACATCCTCAAATGCAACCAGTGTGTTTGTAACAAGCCTGTGGAGTAGATATTATTCCATTGACACATTCCTGAGGTAGACAGAGCAGTCAAGTTCAGGAAGTGGAGGGATGGCAAGGGAATCTACAGCTGTTACATTCTAGATTCTTCATATATGTAAAACACCCTTCAATTTTGAGCTAACATAAGAGTTGCAGAAATACGATAAAGCATTCTGTTGTATTTCTCACCTCATTTTGACCTCGCAAAACCACAATGTAATAGCTAGGTACAGAAATGAGATATATATACACCATGGGTTGTGCACACACGTGTATTTCCTAGCTCTGTCTGATGAGAGGGTCTAGTAACAACGAGAACATATAGTGCTCAGTTCTCGGTCTCTAATCATCACCCTCCCTGTAAAGAACCAGGGTTCCCAGAAGACGTGGTCGACTCCAGAGTTTGAGCGATGGAACACCCAGGATGAAGTTGGAACATCTGGCAGCTTATTGAAAGAAGACAGGAGCCAACCCAGTGGGGCTCCTAATGGCTAACGCTGGAGCAATGTGAGCAGCAAGAAAAAGAGCACAGGTTTGGGATTCTAAACCAGAGAACGAAATGTATAGATTCAAATTTAAAATGTTTTTACAACAGCCCTACGAGATGACTAGAATCACCCCCAGCTTGTGAAGCCTTGAGGTCACGGAGGAGCCAAGTCTCAAATTCAGGGTCACAGAGCTCCATTACACAATGCACCTGTCCCGTTGTAACCAGGCAGACAGACTCGCTCGGTGCCTTAGAACTTAACTTCTACAGGCCTCACACTGACGTTCTCGCCGTCACTGTTTGGTTCACTCTGCTGGCTTAAGTCAGAGGTCACCTGGCACAAGCATGATCACACTCTCCCTTTGCAAAGCCCACTGATGCTCCAGGGGTTTTAGAGCAACTCTCCCCCTCTGGTCCACAACAAGGTACAGTCTCAGGTCCTGTCTGGGGAATTCTGGGGCATGGGAGGGAGTTGAAATAAGAAGCAAAGAGGGCAAGGCAGGGTGGAGATTTGACATCCCATTCTTCATCACCCCTCTGTGCTTCAATGCCTTCCTTGATACAAGGGTTCCGGGCTCCTCATTTGTTCACATTTCCTGGGGGGCGGCGGAGAGGGCTGAGCACACTGCTATGAAAATCACGAAGGTGATGAATGACCCCAAACAGCCAGAAAGGGAAGAAACGGCATTTCTTTGCCTCTTTCCCTTGGCTGTAGATAAATTGCATGTCGTGGCTGGGCCGTGGGGCTTAGCTGTGGTGTGGTTGGGGTGGCTCTCTGCCAGACCCTCCCTCCCACTACAGCAAGGGAACTAACCCTGCTGGCTAATTTTAAAAAAGGGAAAAAGGAAGCAGGGGTTCATTCTGTTTAACTGCTAAAAGCGCTGACTCTCCAGGGCCTTGAGACCTTCACCTCCACAGTGGGGCAGCTTCCCTCATGAGAGCAGAGCAATCTGACCTGTGCGCTCATGGAGCACCTGTCCTCCACGGCGACCAGCGCTGGCTCTTTACGTGGGTTGAACGCAGCCAGGTCTAGAGGCTGAGGAATGGATGAAATGACCTCAGACAGGCTCCTTCCTGCCACAGGTTTGGATTGCATGATTTTTTTTTTTTACAGCTTTATTGAGGTATAATAGATATATAAAGACTGCACATATTTCATATATACAATTTGATAAGTTTGGGCATCTGCATACCCCTGTGATACCATAACCATAATTAAGGTAATAAACACATCCCTCACTTCCAGAAGTTTCCTTGTGTCCCTTTGCTTTGTGTGTGTGTGGCAAGAACACTTAACATGAGATCTACCCTTTTAACAATGTTTAAAGTGCACAACACCGTAGCATTAGCTGCAGGCGCTACGTTGTACAGCAGCTAGCCAGAACTTATTCATCTTGTGTAACTGAAACTTTATACTCACTGAACAACCTTGTATTTCCCTCCCCCGCTCTCCATCCTTCATACTCTTTGAACTACTTCACATTTCTCTCCCTCCCCCTCCCCCTGCCGCCCTGTGGCGAACACCAATCTATTTTCTGCTTCTATACATTTGACTACTTTGTATTCTTTATACAAGTAAGTGTCCTTCTGTGATTGGTTTATTCCACTTAGCACAGTGCCTTCTGGGTCCATCCATATTGTCACAAATGATAGGGTTTCCTTCTTTGTTTAAAGGTTCAGTAATATTGCATTGTATGTATATACCACATTTTCTTTATTCGTTCATCTGTAGGTGGACATTTGGGTGGTTTCTACCTCCTGGCTATTGTGTATAATGCTGCAATGAAATGGAAATGCAAAGAAGACATACAGATGGCCAACAGGCACAAGAAAAGTTGCTGAACATCATGAATCATCAGAGAAACGTAAATCAAAACCACAAGGAGATGTCACCTCACACCTTGGCAGGGTGGCTATTATTTAAAGAAATGTAGGAAGGGTTGGCGAAGTTGTGGAGAAACTGGAACCCGTGTGCACTGTCGGTGGGAATGCAAAATGGCACAGCAGCTGTGGAAAACAATACAGAGGCCCCTCAAACATTTAAAAACAGAACTACCAAGTGACCCAGAGATCCCACTTCTGAGGATCTTGAAGAGATATCTTCATGATGGTTTTGAGTTCTGGCCCCAAATCAGTCTGTACAGGGAAGAGGTGATGTGAATCGAATCTGCTGGTCATTGTTTCAGCTAAGCCCAAACCTGGGAGTCCTGCTCAACTCTTCCCTCGTTCCCACTCCCCATGTCCGATAGGACCCGTATCCTGCTGCCTCTACCTCTTTAACAGCTCCTGCTTGTGCCTCTTCTCTTCTCCCGGGGCCCCTGCGTTGGGGAGCCTCCTCCTCCCACCCTGATTGGTACCCGGGTTTCCTGGTTGTCCCCTGCCTCCACCCTCGTCCTCTCTACTCTATCTCTAGAGTCAGAAGCCAGAGTAGCACACATCTAGGTACACATCGCCTCCGGTGAGAACCCTTTGATGGTCTCCACTGTCACAGGATAAAATCCACATTCCCCCGCGTAGCACTCGCTGTCTCGCACGACCTGGCCCCTGCTTCTCTCTCCAGCTGGTCTCTCCCTGGTTGCTGTGCAGCAAACCCTGGGAATGCCAAACCTTATGAATCCTTTAATAAGACTTGCTTTTTCTTACTTTCAGTGATATGTTCGAGCGTCCTTTCATCTTTTTCCCCCCCAGTGATTCCTATTTATCATCAGTATCTCAGCTCCAGCATCACCTCCTCCGGGAAGCCCTCCTAAGGCTTGATTAAAAGGCCTTTCTCTGCCATCACACAGAAGCTTCCTTCCATTACCCATCTTGCAACCTCACCAGACTCCTTACGAATAAGGCTCATACTGCCCTCCAGATACTGTTCTGACACATGAGCTGACTTCTGGAATCCTCACATCCGTCCTCTGCTTAGCATCTTCGTTTTACAGACAATGAAGCAGAGAGCGGTTGGGTAAGTTTCCAAGGTTACAGAGCTTGCAAGTGACAACCCAGGCTTGAACCCAGCCCATGCTCTTGACCACCTCTCCACGCGTGAGCACTGCCTAGCGGAGAGTCTCACTGTCTCACAATTTTGCAGTTTTCTTTTGAGCGTCTGGGCTGAGTTCCTGTGGCTGTCATCAGCATGTTGAGAGTTGCACCTGAACTGGCAGACCAAGGGGGAGAGGGGCCAATTATGCCCTGAGGGCTGGCCACTTGTTTTTATAAATGAAGTTTAATGGGGACACAGTCATGCCCGTCATGTATATATTGTCTGTGGCTGCTCTGGTTCTACAACGGCAGAACTGAGTGTAGTCGGGAGAGACCTTATGGCCTGCAAAGGCTAAAATGTTTACCATCTGGCTCTTTCAGGAAAGGTTGGCAGACCGCCATCTGACAAGCCCACACAGCTAGGAAGTGGCAGAACTGGGTGGGGATGAGAATCTTCAGACCCCAAAGCTGGTGCACCCATTTCCAAGGCGTCACCCCAGCAGCCAGGTGCTGGGATGGGAAACACAGTGGCAACATGAACACAAAAGGAGGTGCTGAGGGCCCAAGGAGGAGCTCTGTCAGCAGCATCGCTCTCCCTCCTCACCTCTCCGTGTTCTCTTCTCTCATTTGGTATCTTGTGTCTCAGCTGAGGCCACTGGTTAGTAGAGCGCACAGACCTCCGCATCCAAGTCTCTATTCCCTTGTTCCTCCTGGAACAACTGGTCAACCCTTCTTGTTGGGTGCCAGCTCACTGCCTCCAGGCAGGTGCCAAGAATTAGAGGTCACGTTTCCTGCAGCTGGCTTCCCCTCCCAGGGCCCCACCCCTTCAGACTGCTTTCAGTGCCACAGATGGAGTCAGTTGTAAAAGTGCATCAATAAATGGGCTGGGGACAGATACAATCCCCAGTGTGGAGAAGAGCTGTGTGTGTGTGAGTGTGTCTAGGGGAGGTGCTGGAGGGTGTGAGTGGGAGGAGGGCTTTGCAGAGAGGGAGAGAGGGCAAAGGCCCTGGGAAGGGAGGGTGGCGTGGGGCTGTCAGCCGCAAGAAAGGTGATTTAAAATCAATTTCCTGGCCAAGAAGAATCACCCTTGCCAGGGTGAAATATAATGTGAAATAGGAAAGAAAGGCAAGCTTGGGCCCTGCCATGATGTGCCTCGGGCCCTTCTGCTTATGAAGCAAATAAATAACCTCCTCTGTAAGGCAGCCAGGCCAGCTCCATTATCCCAGCAGGGGCTGATGTTGGGTGCGACCAGCTCTGGCCACCAGACGGGCATGGCAGATTCCAGAGGGGCAAGAGGTCCCTGAAGGCTGCTCTGGCCCTAACTGTGAGGGGCTTTAGCATCAACCATCGTGGGTACCAGACTCCTTGTGAACCCACCTTTTGGTATGCAGTTCTGATATCAGAATTATTTTGGTTGAAAGCGACAGAAACCCAATTTGATTTAGTGTAGGTCCCAAAGGGCTCTAGTGACTCAAGTTACCAAATCTCAGGCCGGGCAGGGACGGTTGAGTCACACACTCTCATGCTGCTTGGACATGACTTCCATTTCTCTGAAACATCCACTGAATTCTCCCAGGTGGGCTTTCTCCACCAGGTTGGGGGACCATGACCATTGCCTACTCCTGGACTCACAAGTCCCGGGTTTCATCACTAGAGAGGAAACCACCCCATTCCCTTGGTTCTAATGGGAGAAATCCCAGGAAAGGCTCTGATTGGCCCCGCACAGACTCATGGCCTCTTCTGAATACAGGTCCCACTAAGAGTAAATGGTTGAGGTTGAGAGAAGAATATGACATGTGGTTTCTAGAAGGAAGACATGTGTGGACATACAAACCATGGTGTCCACCACAGTCATGAGTTCTCACCTTTGCCCTGGGCCCACCAGAGCTCCCAGCAACAAATCCTGCCCTTGGATCTTGAAGGTGTTGTCCATACTCCCTGCCTCTGCTTCTCCACTCCCCATTTTCTCCTCTGAACCTTGCAGTCCGACTTCTGGTCTTTCCAGGTCATGGAAAATCTGCGTTGAAGGTCATGATGGGCCGGAGCATTAGATGAAGCCCATGGTCTTATTCCATTGTCTAGGTCTCCTGCAGAGTCTGTATGGTTATTAACTGCCTGCAGCTTTGAGACATTCTCCCATCCTTCTCGCATCTGGGAAAATGCTCTCCACCTCCCTTTCTGACTCCTCCTCAGTTCCTTCCCTGGCCCTTCTTCATCAGCCCATCCCACACTGACCGGGCTTCCCCCAGGTGCCCCTTGTCTTCATCTCAGCGCTCTCCATTGGTGAGTTAGTCTCAGAGCTATGTTAATAGAAGCCTCGTGTCTAGAGAAGGGGAGATGACAGTCCAGCTCTGTAGACAGACCCCACCTATGGTAATATTCTCGGTCTGGGAAGCATATTTTTATGGGAGCATTGCAAAATTAGTACACATTCCAGGGTTATAACCGGGGTAGCAAGGGGACTCAATACTGGGACATATAGGGAAAAAAGCCACAGGGACTGGAAATATTTACCCTGGACAGAAGAAACACTGCCGGGCTCGAGAGGGCTGCTTCTAGTGAGTGGTCTGTGTCCTCGTTCCAGCGGTGGACAGTGGTGGGTCTCAGAGCAATGCCAGAAATGACAGGGCGGTCAGTTTCATCTCTGTGTCCGTCCTCGGGGCTAGCCTAGGCTTCAGCATGGGGATTAAGGCCTTGAATAGATGGGTGGGCTGTTCTGTGGGAGAGCTCTCCAGGCTGAAAAAGTGCCAGTGGAGACCGGACAGCCACGATTCAGGGAAGTCGGACTCTGATACTTACAGGGCCTTTCAATTTCTAGATTGTGGCAGCTCTCTGACTCAGGGACAAGATTTCGAAGGAGGCCTGGGTCCTCTCCTGCCGAAGGCTGGAGTCCTTGAGCCTCTCCACTCCCCTAGGTCATACGGGTTCATTCTGTGGTCCTGGAGCGATGTTAGTGCTCAACCCCCAGCTCCACCAAACCTCAGGGGGCTTCCTCCTCTGGTTAGTCAATTGCTTTAAAAGTATCTATTCAGGCCTGGCTGGTGTGGCTCAGTGGTTGAGTGTCGACCCATGCGCCAAGAGGTCGCTGGTTCAATTCCTGGTCAGGGCACATGCCCAGGTTGTGGGACAAATCCCCAGTGGAGGTCATGCAGGAGGCGGCCAATCGATGTTCTCTCTCATCGATGTTTCTCTCTCTCCCTCTCCTTCCTCTCTCTCTAAAATCAATGCAGAAAAAATTAAAAAAATATATCTATTCAGGACCTACTACAGGCCACGCAGTGTCCTAGGTACTAGGGAGAAGGGTCATTAGTAACACTTACTTACATGGAGCCTACGCCATGCTAGGAACATCAAGGTAAATAAGTCACAGGAGGTCCCTGCCCTTATAAAGCTTAAACTGTAGTGGAGGAGACAGGCATTAGCAAGTAAAGATACTTTCGTGGTGAAAAATGCTACTGAGAATAAAATTGGGTGATGGGAGGGGTTGGAATGGGAGCAGGGGATGCCGAGGGAGGCTCCCGGGAGAGGGTGTTCAGGGCAGGTGGCCCCTGCCTGGAGGAGGTTTCTGCCTCTTCGGCCCCCGCTCCCAGCCTGACAGCTGCTCCTCCCGCCTCCAGCCGCCTGCTTTAGGAAGGGACCGGACTCCCATTGAGACCAATAAATAGGAAATTAGTTGAAAAAGTCTATGCGCAGAGAAAACTCTCAAAGACATAATATCTGGAGAGAAGATGGCTTTTATTTGACTTTTTTTTTTTTTGTACCAGGAGGTTTACCCAAGTGTGTGCACATTGGTTGGGGGAGGGGGCTGTGCAAACCACTGCAAGCTTGTCCTAATTCTTCCCAATTCGTCCCCCTTCCCACTCACCTCCTCTGGGGTCCTTCTGAGCCCAGGGGGACCCTTTCTGGGCCAGAGTCATGAACAGTGCAATGGGTGCAGAGGGGATGTGGGAGACGGCACCCGGAGAATTACAGCCATCGTCTGTCCACATTTAAAATTCGGGTTTATGGGCTTTGTTTCGTTAGCCTGCGGTTTTCTTGTTGTGGAGCTTACAGTTTTATTTGCAGGAATAAAAGTCAGTGGCAGCTGACGTGGCCCTCTGGAGTTGGAGGCGATAACCATTGTGGGCAATGCAGCCTGGAAAATAATCATAATAATAAGCAGCAAAAGTGGAGAGAGCTCTTTGAAGGCGGTTGATGAATGGCTATAGACGCCATAACACCTCCCCGCCGTCCTCACCACCTCCACCACCACGCACCCCCAGCTTCCCTGCAGCCCTGCGAGAAGCCTCGTAAAAAAGTGCGGCACACGGAGAGACTGCTACAAAGGAAGGGAGCTGAGGAAGCATGTACCAGGGGCCCTGCAACTAGGTAGAAGGCCAAAGGAGCCGCCGGGATGAGCAGGTGTACCTGAAACAGGGAGGGAGGGAGATGAGACTCTCTGAGCCTCACTTTCCCCACCCAGATAATGGGACGAGCACACCTGCTTCATAGTTCGGTGGGCAGCTCCTGGGAGAGAGTAGGGAAAGCATTCGGCTCAGAGCCTGCCACACAAGAGACCTTGCTAAATAATAGTTCCAGCTCTTTCCTCCCACCCTAAGGCTCAAGATAGAACCACGGATGCCTTCACAAGAGCGAAAGGACGAGAAACCCAGGGGGAGATTAGGGTTAGATCTGGTCCCTCGAACTGCCCACTGGAAAGGGTTTGAAGGTGCCACTGAAGGCTAGTGGGAGCCCTCCTGTCCCAACTCCATCTCCCCCACTTCTGACCACCCTGCCCTGCCCCAGGGCTCTCTGCTTCCTAGTCCTTGGGCTTGTGCTGCCTGCATCAGCCTCCACGTCCTGTCTCCCCTGTGTTCTGCGGCCCCTGCCCTGCTGTGTGGGGTTTTGTTCACTAGTATGTGATCAGACACACCATTTCTTCCTTTCAAGGGTAGGGGACCTAACAATTTTGAGGCTCATACCATGTGCCAGATACTGTGCAAGTCATATTATGTCATTTTTCCCCCCTAATCCATAAAACAACCCTAGGAGGTAGACATTGAACTCTCTCCACCTTACAGAGGAGCAAACTCAGGTCCTGGAAGGTTGAGTGATTTTGCTGTGGGTGAGTGAGTGAAAAGTCAAAATCCAGGCCGGTTAGACCCACTAGCTCAGGCTCTTTCTATGGTACCAGCTTGTCTGCAAAGAAGGTCAAGAGACCTGAGCTCTAAAGAGCATTCAGCTAACAGGCCGAGTTGAGCTCACCTGTCCCAGTAGGGTCCTGGGCACGCTTCCCACCCAGTGCCCAGACTCTGGGAACCTCTTGGTGGGAAGGCACGGTAAAGAGTATTTGGTTGAATCTGCCCTTCTACCACTTCTGTGACCGAAGGTCATTCAGCCTCTGCTTGAACACTTGCAAAGACAGGGGACTCACTCCTCCCAGTGAGCAGCATACTATAGCACAGCGCTTCTCAAGGTGTGGTACCCATGACAGCAGCCCCAGCATCACCTGCGAACCTGTTAGAAATGCAAACTCTCAGGCTCCACACCAGAATCAGAATTAGACACTTCGGAAGTGGGTCCAGCAACCTCTGCTTGCATAAGCCTTCTGGATGATTCTCATGCTGCTCCAGGTTGAAACCCACTGGCTTAGTGGGAAGGAAAAGGGCTCTGGGGTCAGGGAGATCTGGGCTCATTGCCCTGGTACCTCCCATTCATGTGACTTTGGGCAAGAAACTTGGGAGGACTTGATAAGAATTACTAACATTTATTGAGCAGTGTGGCAGACTGAACAATGCTCCTTCTCCTCCCAAAGATGTCCATGTCTTAATCCCCAGAACCCGTGACTGTGTTCCCTTCTATGGCAAAAGGGACTTTGCAGGTGTGATTAAGTTAAGGATCTTGACATGCGAAAATGATCCGGGTGGGCCCAATTCAATCATGAAGGTCCTTATCAGGAGAAGCAGGAGGTCCAAAGAGAGGAGAAGATGATGTGATGACCGAAACGGAGATCGGAGTGATGAGGCCATGAGACGAGGGACGCAAGCAGCCTCTGGCAGCTGGATGAGGCAAGGCGTGGATTCTCCCCCTGAGCCTCCCAGAGGAACCAGCCCTGCCGGCACCTTGACCTGAGCCCTGGAACCCTCATTTCACACTCAGACCTCCGGAACTGTGAGACCGCAGGTACCTTGTCCTAAGCCGCTAAGGGAGATCACTTGTTACAGCAGCAACCAGAAACTAACACCAGCCTTGCCAGGTGCCAGGCTCTGTTCTAAGTGCCTTACCCACAGACATGATGACACGAGTTATCTGTCATTCCTACTCACTCATGTAATCTTCGCAGCCCCCCTATCCTCTGAGCACGTAGCAGGCCCTTTTCACAAACGAGAAGGCGCAGAGAGGTGAAGTCCCTTGCCCGAAGTCATACAGCTAGCAAGCGGCAGAGCCTGGGTTTGATGTCTAAGCTTTGTGTCACATGGTTACATTCACTCTTCATCCTACTGGGACTGCTCATCTCCTTTCACCTGCCTGTCCCTTCTCTGTTCTCTGCAAATCTTCAGTGCTTCCTTGTGGCTGTTTTCTTCCATCGGCCAAGCTCTGCTTGTCACTGGGGCAAAAATGTCCACGTCAAAGCCTTGGCCTCCTCTGAGCAGCCCCGTGCTCCCTTCCGATCCTCTCCTCTCCACCGGGAGCCTTGGCTTTGGGGCCTTTCCCAGAGGCTGGGCTCAGCTCCCAGAGGTCCCGACTGTGCTTGTCTTTCTCGCAGAAGGAACCCCAGTTCCAGCCTTAGGAGAGCTGTCTGGAAGCTCTGTCCAAGCAGAAGATGCCCTTCCTGGCCGGGTGCCAGGGCTTTCTCAGAGGCTCCTGTCCATCCCACAGCGAGAACTACATTCTGGCTCTCGTTGCAATGTATGCGCACATGTGGGCTGCATTTTATTCATGCCAGGATCTGACGCATGGGCAGAATTGTTGTAGTAAGCATATGGCTGGGAACCCTCAGATAACGTGCTCAGTGGGAACACATTCTGAACCAAGATCTCGAGTGAAAACACAAGTCAGCAAAGAAATGAAGGCTGGGAAATGCACGGAAGGGCCCTTAGCCTTCACACGTGGAGCTTCTGGTGTCTGCGTGTGTACAAGAGTGTGCATGTTGGAATATATCTGAGTGCGTGGCCACGTGTGAATTGCATGACTGCTTGTGTCTTGTGACGTAAGGAAAGCCTGAGGGTTACTGTGAACCTGTGAGTGGGTGCATGGTTTCAGAGTGTGAGGGTGTGCATGAGTGTGCCTGAGTGGGTGTGTATGAATGTATGCTGAGTGTGTTTTCATGAATGCAGGTGAGTGTGTATCACGTGGGAATCGTGAGGTGGAGTGAAAGCATGTGCATCTGGCTGGCTCAAGGAGCTCCCCAGCTCCTGTTTGCAGAGCCTGGTGTTTTATGACCGAGCCTCCCAGGCACAGTTTCGATGATGCCCAAACAATGAAGCCGCCCAGCCAAAGATCCTGACAGATGGGCCACAAGCTCCTTGTAGCCCAGCCCCACGGTCATGCAGCTGAATTTAGACCCTTCACTTGGCCAGAGTGCTCTGCGAAGCCCTCCCCCTGGGCCACGTGGCCTGGGAAGCTGCTGTGCACACCAGGCCCACAAAGGCTGCACATCGCAGCTGGTGCCTCCCAGCAAGCAAGGATTCCCTTGGGATTTGTCACTGGAGGCTGGGCCTGGGGTTCTGTCCCTCTACTACCACTGTTTGGCTCTGCAACTTTTAGCAACATACTAAACCACTTTAGTATGTTGCAAACAGGCTTAACAGCAAACAGTACAAATGGGGGCACTGTCTTTGTTCTATAAATCTGATGCAGACTTGGAGCTTGAAACTGAGGGTGAGTTTGAGAGACCTAGGCAGAGAGTACAGAGTGGAAGAAATGATGGAAATGACAAGTGATATATGCCCACGGGAGCAGCTAGGCAGTGATGGCTCCTCACAGTTTATAACTGTGCCTTTAGTTTATAAAGTGCTGTCACGTCCATCACCGAACTTTATTCTCTCAACAATCCTGGGAAGTAGTATTGTTCTCGTTTTATTGGATGACAAACTGGGGACTTAGAAAGGTTAAGTGACTTGTCCAAGGTCACACAGCTATCAACTGCTAAGGCTGGATCTGAATCTGGGGGACTAGAACTCGCCTTTGTGTTAAAATGGGACGTCTGAGTAAGGCCCCGGCCCTGGACAGCTTGTAAAGACTCACAGGTAACTTGTCGCCATGGTCTCCCCCCACAGACACATCCTCACTCGAGCCTGGTCTTCTCCTTCCAGCTCTCGTTTTCTTTGGGCATCTCTCCTTAGCCGTGTACTTTTGACAAAAAGTCAAGTCAGGAGCTGCTGATGGAGTGGCTGCTGCGGGCCTGCTCTGTGCCAGGTGCTGCGGGTGACATGAGAGAAACAAAAATGTGTTTATGATCTGTTAGGGGAGGCGAGCCGCAAACACCTGTCACTTTCTTGCTGGGCGACAGTGGGTAAGTCATTTGCTCATTTACTCACTTCCTGACAGGGCCATCTGTTACTCTGCTCTCCAGCGGCCACCCTTCCTACCTCTCAAAACTGTCCCCCCGCGCCCCCCCTTCCCACACCGCGGGCACTCCCCACGGCGATTTCTCCCTTGACACTCCGGATCGAGCTGACTAATCACAGCCCAGTGTTCACCTGCCCACAGGGATTGGCGCAACGAGGGGCAAGTAATACAGGCAGAGCCAAGGAGATGTGAGGGGCTTGGCTGGAACTGTCAGAGTGACATGCTCGGTTTCTGCCCGGTGGGAGCTGCGAGGGAGTGGGAAGCTGGGTCTGCACGAGCAGTTCGCCTCCAGACGGAGCCTGAGAAAGGAGCCAGCACGGGGCGAGCATCCGTCCGGGGCCTCTGAAACCAGTTAGGCTGAGCCTGAAGCTGGCATATTGATTAGCGTGCAGACTAAGCTGCCGTAATAGACTGATGTGTGCAATGATGTCAACTAAATACGTTTCCCTCTCGGGTAATAGCCCAGAGATAGTGACCAGGGACAGCAGGATGGCTCTGCCGTACTCAGGTCAAGGCTTCGCTCTCCAAGTCCAAGGCAGCTTCCCCGGTGCTTGTCTTTGCCCCGGTTGAAGGGGTAAAGGGAGCAGAAAAATTAAAAAAACATAAAAAAAAATCAGCTTTATTGTGGTATAATGTACGTTCAGTAGACTTAACCTGTTTTAAGTATGCGTTCCTATGACTTTTGACAAATGTATACTGTCATGTAACCACCACTACAATCAAGATATAAAACGTTTCTATCCTTTAGAATCAGCCCCACCCCCACCCAAGTAACACCAACCTATTCTCTGTAGCAATAGTTTTGTGTTTTCCAGAATTTCATATTGTGCAATATGTATTCTTTTCATTTAGTGTCTTAGATTTAACATGGTGCTTTTGAGATTCAGCCATACTGTTGTATGTATCATTCATTGTTTGTTCCTTTTATTGCTGACAAATAGCTTATTGTCTAGATCTACTGTAAGTTATTTTCCCGTTCACCAGCTGATGATCATTGATGATCGTTTGGGTCATTTCCAGGTTCTGTTATGCATGAAGCTGCTATGAACACTTGAGTAGAACTCTGTGTGGATATTTGCTTTCATTTCATTGGGTAAACCCCTAGGAATGGATGTGTTTGTCGTGAGTTACGCGTATGTTTAAATGGTAGGATACTGCCATCATTTTCCAAAACGCCTGCTTAGTTTTGTATTTCCATCATCACTACATGAGAGTTCCAGTTGCTCCACAATCTTGTCAGCAGATTATGTTTTCAGTTTTTAGAAATTATGATGATTATCTTTGCTGTTCTGATAGGTATGCAGTGGTGTCTTGTGGTTTTAAATTTCATTTCTTTACAAGTAATTATACTGAGCAAATTTTCATGTCCTTATTTGCTATCCATGTAGGTTTTGTGGTCAAATCTTGTTGCTATATATAAAAAATAAAACTTTATTCCTACCTCATATCATATATAAAAATCAACTCAAAATAAACGTATAAATTTTCAATTGTGTCTTGCCCTGGCTGGGTGGCTCCGTTGGCTGGAGCGCTGTTCCATACACCAAAGGGTTGCAAGTCTGATCCCCCATCAGGGATGTGTTGGAGGTAACCAGTCGATGAATCTCTCACATCCATCTTTCTCTCTTTCTCTCTCTCCCTCCCTTCTTCCCACTCTAAGAACATCAATGGGAAAAAATATCCTTGGGTGAGAATCAACAACAACAACTATATACATATATATAATTTCCATTGTTCATTACTGGTATGTAGAAATATGATTGATTTTTGCATATTTTCTTTGTATTGTGTGACCTTGCTAAACTTGCTTACTAGTTCTAGTAATGTTTTATTGGTAATTGTTTGTGGGCTATTTTACATAAATGATCTGCATATAGGCAGTTTTATTTCTTCCTCTGTAATTATTATTTCTCTTATTTATTCATTTGCTTATTTATTTTGTCTTATCTCACCAGCTAGAATCTCCATCCAGTATGGTGTTAAATAGAAATTGTGAGAAAGGCCATCTTTGCCCTATCTATAATTTGGGAAGCAAAGCATTCAATCCTTCAATGTTAGGTATGATGTTAGTTTTCAATTTTTCATAGATGACCTTTATGATAAATGTTGAAGAAGTTCTCTTTAATTTTTAGTCTGCTGAACATTTTTTAAAAATCAGGAAGGGATGTTGAATTTTGTCAAATGTTTTTCTGAATCTATTGAGATGATAATAGTGTTTCTTTAGTCTGTTGATGTGATGAATTATATCGATTGACTGTTAAACCAGTCTTGCACTTATGGGATAAACTTCACTTGGTGATGATGTATTATCTTTTTATATATTGCTGGATTAGACTTGTTAATATATTGAGGACTTTGGCATTTATAATTATGAAGGATATTCTCCTATAATTTTCTTTTCTGTCACATTTTGATATTAGGGTAGTGATGATCTCATAGAATGAGTTAGGAAATATTTTCCTCTTTTGTATTTTCTGAAGGAATTAGTGTAGGATTGATATTATTTCTTCATGAAGTGTTTACTAAAATCACCAGTGAAGGCATTTGAATCTGGAGTTCTCTTTGTGGTGAAGTTTTTATCTACAAATCAAAAATCTTTAATACTACAGTGCCTTTCAGAACACGCATTTTCTTGTGAGTTTTTGCAATTTGTACCTTTCAGAGAATTTGTCCATTTCCTCTAAATGGTTGATCTATTGGCATAAAATTGTTCACAATATTCTTTTATGCTTTTAATGTGTCTAGTCTGTAATAATTCTCTCTTTTATTCTTGACATGAGTAATTTATGTATTCATTACTTTTTTCTTGATCATTATAGCCAGAGTTTAATAATTGAACAGATTTTAGTTTCATTTATTTTTCTTCCTTTATTTTGTTTCAGTTTTATTTTTCATTGATTTTGGCTACCTTGTTTTGTTCTTCTAATAGCTTGAGGTAGTGGCTTAGATTGTTTGTTTAAGACCTGTCCTTTTTTCTAATATAAACATTTTAATATATGTTTTTCTCTATGCTCTTCTTTATCTGCATCCCATGCATTTTGATATTTTGTGTTTTTATTTTAATTCAGTTCAAAATAATTTCTAATATCCATTGTGATTTATTATTTGGCCCATGTGTTACTTAGATGTGTTGCTTAGTTTCCAAGCAGCTGAGGTGTTATAGGCATCTTCTCTTGTTGATTTTGTTTAATTTTAGTGTGGTCAGATTCCAACCCATTTAAACTTATTATGGACTGTTTTGTGGCACATAATGTGGTCTATGTTTGTGAATATTCATTGTCCACTTGAAAGAAATGGGTATGCAGATGTTAAATGGGATGCTCAATAAATGTCAGCTAAGTCAAAGTTTTGATAATGAGGTTAAAATCTTACTGCCTCTTCTGTGGTGTACTTCTTCTCTCAGACATTCAGATTGCTATGTTGACATCTTCAGCTATAACTGTGGGTTTGTCTTTTTCTCCTTTCAATTATATCCATGTTGCTTCATGTATTTGAAAGCCTGTTTTTAGATGAAATATTTTTATAAGTTCATTTTATTTCCAATCTTGACTTGTCAGCATCTGTCTATGTTTTATTTTGTTTTACCAATCGCTTTAAGAGTGTACATATTGTGGTGAAGGGATTGAGAAGTACAGTTTGGTTGTTACAAAATAGACATGGGAATGTAAGGTACAGCATAGAAAATATAATCAATAACATTTTAATAACTATGTATGGTGCCACATGGGTACTTGAAATATCAGGGGAACACTTTGTAAATTATATGATTGTCTAACCACTCTGCTGTGTACCTGAAACTAATACAAAATAATATTGAATGTAAACTGTAATTTAAAAAATTTTAAAAATTAAAAAATAGTGTGAATATTGATTATAGGCTGCCTTTAAGTTAAATCACTTCACATGTTATGTAAGAACTCTTGGCCTTATGCTGTGGTTGTCATACATTTTACTTTTATGTGTGATATAAACCAGAAATAATTTGTAATGATTTGTTTTAAATAGTCAATTATCTTTTATTTTATTTTATTCTTCCATTTTTATCTTCAGATAAAGGGGGAGGGAGAGAGGGAGGAAGAGAGAGAGAGAAACATTGACGTGAGAGAGACACATTGAGTGGTTGCCACCCACACGAACCCTACCGAGGTTAGGGACAAACTGCAACTGGGGTGCGTGCCCTTAGCGGGAACCGAACTTGGGACTCTCTGGTCCTCAGGCCCATGCTCTAACCGCTGAGCCAAATCGGCCAAGTCGTTAATTATCTTTTAAAGTGACTTAAAATTTTTAAAAATATGAAATAATTAAAAAGTATTTCATATTTATCCTTATATTTACTATTTCTGGGACTCTTCATTCCTTTGTTTAGATCCAGATTTAATTCTGTTAATTTCCTTCTATATGAGGGCTTTGTTTAATATTTCTTTTTTAAAAATATGTTTTTATTGATTTTAGAGAGAGAGGAAATGGGGGGGAGAGACACACATATCTATGTAAGAGAAACATCGATGGGCTGCCTCTTCCATGCCCCCTACTGGGGATTGAGTCCACAACCCAGGCATGTGCCCTGACCAGGAATCAAACCAGTGACCTTTTGGTGCATGGAATGATGCTCAACCAACTGAGCCACACTGGCTAGGGCTGTTTAATATTTCTTATAATGATCATAAGTTGGTGATGAATTTTTAATGCTGTTGTATGCCTGTAAAATCATTTATTTTACTTTTACTTTTGAGAGATACTTTTACTAGGGATAGTGACATATTACTTCTTTCAGTATGTTGAAGATGTTGTTCCACTGTTTTATAGCTTGCATTTTTTCTGTTGAGAAGTCTGCTGTAACTCATCTTTTTTTCTTCTAAAAAATATGGAATACTTCATGAATTTGTGTGTCCTCCTTGGGCAGGGGCCATGTTAATCTTCTCTGTATTGTTCCAATTTTAGTTTATGTGCTGCAAAAACAAGCACCGTAACTCGTCTTTGTTACTGTGTACATAATGTCTTTTTACCCCCTGTGGCTGATTTTAAGATTTTCTCTTTTTCACTGGTTTAAGCACTTTGATATTATGCACTTTGGTATAGTCTTCTTTATATTTTGGTGTTCATTAAGCTTCCTGATGTATTGATTGTTCATCAAATTTTTTAAAATGGTGATTATTTTTTCATATATTCTCCTGCCCTTCCCCCTCCCATTTTTTTTGTGAGTCAAAAATGTTAGATTGTTTGCCATTTCTCACAGATTACTAATCTCTGTTGCTTTTCTTTTTGTGCTTACTTGAGATATTTTCACTGTTATATTTTCAAGTTCACGATTTTTTTCTTCTGCAAAAATTTGCTGTTAATTCTATTAATTTGCTGTTACTCCTATTCACTTTACTTTTTATTTCAGACACTATTATTTTCACCTGTAGAAGTTTCATTTGAGTTTTTTATATCTTGTATTTCTCTTTTTCTGTTTGAAAAATAAGTACAAATGTCCTTCAGGGAAAAACTTTTAAAGGCAAGATTCAGAAGTCGCCCATCTTACTTCTACTGACATTTGAGTATCTGAACTTAGTCATACACCAACATCTAGTTATAAGGAAGGCTGAGCAATGAAGTCCAGCTGAGTGGCAATGTACCCAGGTAAAATTGTATTACTATGTTAATCCTGGTCTTTACAATTATGTGCGTTAGTTTGGGTTTAGGGTTCCATCTCTTGTAAATTGTGAGTCCTGGATGATAGAGTTGATTACTAGACAGGGGGATACATATATTCAAAAATAAGGAGACATTTAATATTTTACTTAACCTTTTTGAAACCTAGTTTTCCTTTCTGTAAAAGTAGGATATGTTGTTACTCATCTCTCCGGTTTGTTCTTAGGTTTAATTATTTCATGAATGAGAAAGCACTTTGCAAATGGTCTTGTATTAGACAGCCATAAATTATATTCATCAATTTTCCTAACCCCAAAATTTAGTCCCTCCCACCTATTATACACTCTTAAAACATCTGGTATTTGTTCCTATAGTTTATCTCAACTGTAATAAATATTCATTTACATAGTTATTTGTTTCCAGATTGTATTCCCCAACAGAGTGAAAGATGCACAGGATTCTCAGAGACTTGCTATTTTTCTTTCTTACAGCTTTATCCCCAGCCCAATGCACAGTGACTGGCATTTATTGAGCTCCCAATGAGTATTTAAGTGAACAAATGACAACTATAACATTTATAAGATATAACATTGTCTGTGGAGAACTCAAGGCTCCCTTATAGTCCCTGCACCTCACCCAAAGAAAGCCCAGAAGAAAATGTACAGATATTTATTTGGTTAGAGTGCTTGGAAGCCTGTGGGAGTGGGGCACATCGTAGCTTTTCAGGACAGTGGATTAGTATTTAAAGCAATTGCATACATATGTCATACTTTCTGGGTATATGACCTCTCTTTGGCTTTCCCTTGGAGTATTTATTTCCTGTGGAGCTGGTGTACTAAGATGGACCTAGAATTACTTCATCCTTGAAAGATGTGGCCATCCTGGCAAAGACTCTTGGGCTACAGGACTTGGGGAGACAATTTTCCTTTCCTTAGGTCCATCTGAGTGGTAAGACTGTGAGGATCACGGTCAACATTGGGGTCCAATACAGGCTTTGAGGTGATTTTAGGAGCATGTCCTCTTCCTGAATTATCTGTTTCTTCCTCTCTATCTCATATCTCCTATTTATAAAACTATATGTACCCCAGTCTCCCTCCAGTTACTGCTCTGTTTACTTGCTTTTTTTTTTTTTTACAACAAACTTATTTTAAAAAAATATTTTTAATTATAGTTGACATACAATATATTAGTTTCAGGTATGCAATATGCCTTACGAAGTTATCACCCTGATAAGTCTAGTACCCATCTGATGTCATACATAGTTATTACAATATTATTGACTATATTCCTTATGCTGTACTTTATATCCCATGACTAATTTTAAAACTGGCAATTTATACATCTTAATCCCTACCTCCTACCTCCTCCCATCTGGCGACCATCAATTTGTTCTCTTACAGAAAACTCCTTGATTCTGATCAGGCCTCCATATTCTTATTTTTCCTTCTGGCATTCTTTATCCACCATCAACTGCAATGGCTCTTGTCAAGGTCATCAATAAAATTCAATGGTCACTTCTTGTACTTTCTAACTTGTCCTTTAAGCAATATTTAACACATTTGATGTCCTTGTCTCCTTGAATCACTTTCTTTCGCTGCCTTCCGTGATGCCACATTTTCCTTGATTGGTTCATCATTCTCCATCTTGCCTTTAAATGTAGGCACATCCCAGAGTTATACCTTTTCATTTCTCTATTCATATGCTCTTTCTAGGTGACCTCATCCAGTTCCACATATTTAAATTTTACCTGTGCACTGATGACTCAAAAATCTTTACTTGTAGTCCTGTCCTTTCCCTGGCATCCTAGACTCCTATATCCAATTGCCTACACATCCAAATGGATGTCTAATACCATTTCAAACTAAAGTGGTTCAAATACAACTCTTGTTTTGGCCCTCCATCTGCCTTCTTCTTCCCCATCTCAGGAAATGGCAGTGTATCTGTCAGTTGTTCATGTCTCAAATCTAGGTGTTATTCCTAATAAATTTTTTTCAACCCCCAAATCTAACTAAGAAGCAAGTTCTGCAAACTCTAACTGTTATCTATTTCTCTCCATCTCCAGTAGTTCCTATAGGTCAAGCCTCTTTCATTTCTTACCTGGATGTTGCAATAGTCTCATAACTGGTCTTCCTGGTAGCCAGAATTCGATATTTGAAGCAAAAATTTCATCATGTCTATCCTCTCTAAAATTTTTCTACATCGTCTCATAACGTGAGTATTACATTTGACATTTTATCCTGGTTTTCAGAATTTCATGTAATTTGATCCTTCTTACCTTCTGAGTGCACCTCATACCACTCCCCTCTCCCCTTTTCTACTGTGTTCTCACCACCCTGGTTTGATTTCTATTCCTCTGACTTGCCAAACTGGTTCCCACCTTGGGGCATTTGCACTATCTGTTCCCTCTACCTGGAACAATTTCTCCCCAATCTTATCATGACCGGCTCCATCTTCCTTTCTTACCTTAGTCTTAATGTCAACAACTTAGAGAGATCCATCAAATACAAATTAGCCATCTGGTTTCTATCCTATCACTCTATTTTACCTCTCTGCATAGCATTTTTTTGCTCTCTGATATTGATATTGCCATTTTTTTTGGTCTCCCTTCTTCCCACTAGATTATAAATTTGAGAGTAGGGACATTATCTCTCTTGTTCACTGCTATAACTTCAGTACTTATTACCACTCGTGACACAATAAATGCCTGCTGAGTGTATTAATGAAATCGGACCACTCATTTGTTTTAGAATAGTTTGCCCAAGTCTGCCTATATCTATGCAAAGAGCTTCTTACAGCAACCATTGGTCCAGCTGAACTCATCAGATCATAATGAGGTCCAGAGCCCTTAATAAAGACCACAATTTTGGTGATTTCTGACTTTTTTTTTTTTTTTTTTTTTTTTTTTTTTTGCCTCCTGCACCAACCTACGGTGGCACTAGGTGTCTAGTGGAAGATTTGAGGCCTCATATCAATGGATATCTGGCAGAATCAGCAAGATTCAGAGACCTTGGTTCCCTGTTCTCCCACCCCAATCCCTGACTACCTCCATGGCTGTGCTCACCTCTGTTAGAATGAACTACATTAATAGTGTTGGAAATGCAGTGCATGATCAGAAAAGGGAAATATTAGCCTAGCTTGCAATTTTCACGGACTGTAGCTGGGCCATGGGAAGATTAGGATTAGGACAAGAGGGAAGAGTGCTGACACAGGTGTGGTAATGGGAAAAGTAGAGCATTTCTGAGGGAGAGTAACAAGACTTCTGAAATACCTGACAACACAGAATAAAATTTGACAAGTTCTGAGTGTGAGATTTAGGAATGTAGGGTATAATCGAGCCAGGCAATACTTGATTTCTTTTAACAGCCTCTAAAAATACAAAACAATTTATTATCACTATTATTAATTATGTAAGATGTGATAGAATTTGATAGACTCATTTCATTAACCTAATAAGAAGAAGAGTTACCATGAGTGCGTGCACAGAGAAAAGGGCCATGCAAAGACCCAGCAAGAAGATGGCCATCAGCTAGCCAAGGAGAGAGGCCGCGGGAGAAACCAAACCTGCTGTCACCTTGATCTTGGAGTTCTAGCCTCCAGAAGTGTGAGAAAACAGATCTCTGCTGTTTAAGGCACCTGGTCCATAATATTTTGTTATGGCAGCCTGAGCAGACTCAGATGCACTGCACCTCAGGTAACAGTGACAGCTCTTTGTAAATGTCTCTTATTCAAGAGTGGCTGTAGGCTCTTCAACTGCTCCTCATTAGAGCAGCAATGCCAGTAGATGAAGGGTAATGACTAGGACAGACATAATAGCACTGTGAAGCATGGTAGGTACTGGCCACAACAGTGGGACTATTGTCTTATTTGTTATATAACTATTATGTTCATAATAACACAATTAAAGACAATGCTTTGGCAGCTATTGACTCAGATTAACTTACAAGAAAACTTAACTCACTCTCTCATAGGGTTTGCTACTAGTTCGTTGGCTTTGTATATTAAATGCCTGATTTAACATTGGTCTGGTTAGATTTCATCATGTTGGATTTGCCCCATTTTTCAAGGCATCCAGATATACTCACTGTCTGCCCAACTGCTTATTACCGGAAAATCAATGCCCTGCTTCAGACAGTTCATAAAGATGTTGAGTGGGAAAGGGTCCTGAACCCGATATCATGAATGATGATTGTAACAACTTATATCTATGTAGGACTTTATAGCTTATAGAGCTTCCTACCAGTTTGGGGATCCTGGCAAAATAGGAAATGAGTTTCATCTTTCATGACCTGTTCTTCATCAGTTGCTCAGTATGCCGAAAGGAACTGGGAATCAGGAGTGTTAATCTTAGCTTTGAAGCTGCGTTACCTCTCCCAGCTTTGATGTCCACCTGGGAGTGAAGGAAAAGACTTGATGATCTCCAAGGTCACTGTATCTTCAATACTTTCTGCCCTGGATAGCCACATAAAATACATTTTTCTTTATATAACAGATCTACAGAAATATAAAGACCTACATATATATACAGTTCCTTTCAGTCCAAACACCCCTGGTTCCTCAAAAAAAAACAAAAACAAAAAACCCCAACTCTGTGTTTGGTAAATCCACACCGGTTTCCAGGCTTTTGCTGTATCTCCAAAATATTCATAAAGCTTCTCACTAGGTGATAGTTTAAAGAATCCACCTTGTTCTTCTTTTCTAAATATACTACCTTTCCCCATCTGCAGCCATTCTCCTTGATGCCTCATAGAAAACGAGCAGTGGTTTAGTGACTGCATCTGCAAGTCCCCCCCAGGACTGTGGGGTGCGATTCCTCAGCAGAATCTTCTCGGATTTGCAAGAGCAGCCAGGTGCTCTCTTGCTCCCTGTTCACCCATTGTGAGCTCTCCTCTCAGCTTTTTCATCTGCACATTTGATATTCATGTCTGCCATATCTTTATTCAAGGTGCCAATAAAAATGCATTATGTATGACCTGGTCTGCTCAGAAAATGATCATGTTTCGTAAGTTTAGGGATGTAAGAGCTTATAAAGAGGCAAAAGAATTGGGGGGAAAAGTGTTATTTTTTGACAAACAAAAAAAAATCTTCAGAGTAGTAATATTTTAGTTTCACTCCTCTGTCAACCCCCTCCTCACCCAAATCTCCACATTTCAATGTAGAGCACAGAGTGCCTGAGGGGAAAGAGAAGGGGTTAGAGCTGGCTGGATGGTGTGCGATCAGGCAGAAGTTACCTGGAAAACTGGGCCAAAACATTCAGGTTAAATACAGTGGGAGTAGATAACCCCTTGTTCTTAAGCAGAGACATAATGCAATGGTGGCATGCTTTCTATTTGTTTTTAGATGGCTCCAACCAGACCAGGAAACTGCTTTCCTGAATCCCTACAGCCAAAACAGATGTACACTTTGGCACTTGCTATTTGTTTATTGAGCAGCAGAAGACTTAAAAGCTGTTTTTCTCCAAACTAATGTGTGTGTGTAATCTGTTAAAACACAGATTAATAGGACCCACCCTCAGAGTTATTGGTTTAGTAGGTCTGAGGTGGGGCCTGGGAATTTGCATAATTAACAAATTCCCAGGTGATACTGAAGCTGCTGGTCCCGGACACTTGAAGAACCACTGCTTTAAAGAATCACACATGGGTTTCCCCCTGAACTTTCTTCATTAACAAGATTCCTGCAGCAGTTTGGGGCTCATGAGGGACCACTGAAAATAGTCACATCTTCTTTGCCCATGGTGGGACTCAGAGCTTTACCTTTGCATAGGCCCAGAAATTTTTTTCTGGGCATGCTTACCTTTAAAGGAGGAAGTTTTATAGCAAAAAAACCCAGTGGAATTTGATCTTATGATCAATCTACAGAACATTGAGTTTCCCTTCTCAGTTAAATGGGCCAGTTCATAGATATAATGTTCATCCGATCATCTCCATTGTCCCAGGATGTTGAAATCATCTTGGGAGGATTTTAGATTAAGTACCAAGACAAATCTACAGATAATGAAAACTGAAGAATGTACTCAGTGGGAAATATTGGCATCTCTTGTCTGGGCAATAATTGGAAACAAACTAGATTTTCCTTGATGTAGACTAAATTCAGGTTGTGGAATCAAAGAGAACATGGTTTGAATAATTTTTCTGCCTTTTATTTTTTAAAGGTAATTTGCCTTGGATAACTCACTTAACATCTCTGAGCTACTGCTATTATATATACATAAAATAGGGATTATCAGGGTTTTTGTAAAATTTAAGCGTGATAAAGGGTGTAAACTGTTTAGCACCTTGCCTGGCTCATAGTAGGTGCTCAACTAACATTAATAATCTCCCTCCTAATGTTTTCTCCTCCCTGTAATAGAGTTTATTTTATCATTGAATATTATGATTATTTCAAAATATATGAGAAAGGAAAACAGAACCAGGCTTGGAAGGGGAGAGTTATTTTCAGAGTCAGCATCATTATTGCCAATTTGGAGATTAAACTTTCTTGGTGGTTTGAGAACATAAACATGTCAAAGGACTTATCTACAGACTGCAGGAGAAATGGGCTCTGCAGGGGCCAGCTGGTTCAGTGTCGAGTGCTCCAGGAATCTGTTTTCCAAGGACAGAGGGGAGACAGTAATAAGTGAGGTGGGCTTCAGCACCTTGGACAGGGCATTGGAGACGTGGGTTCCTCAGCTGGGTGCTCACTAGGCTTGGGTAATGATCCGTGGCAGTCTTGTTAATGGCTTTAGGGTTTCACAGATTTCTATAATTATCCCATCATTTGGGAGTTTTGCGTTTCTAATTATTCGGCACAACTTAAAATATTCTCTGTAATTCACTTTCCCCCAGGCCTTGAACCAGTGGTGCTCAGGTTATTCCACTAGTAAATGGTGGATAACAGTAGTTGCAGTCTCCTTGCTTATCATTTCTCTACATATTTTACCTCCAGGACTTCCTCTTTGCCTTCAGGAGTCTAAATTATCGCACCGATGTGATGTGCCCAGTGGTAAATGCCAGATGCTTCTTCTTCTTCTAAGCCCAGCCCCTTAGTCAAGGTAAGGTTTGCAGCCCTTGCTGCACATTAAGTTCATCTCAGGAGCTCTTAAAATGCCTATGCAATGCCCCACCCCAGAGAATGCTATTTAATTGGTTTTGGATGAGGGATGAGCATCATTATTCCTTAAATACTTCCCAGGTGTTCTAATGTACAACCAGAGTTGAGAACCACTGGTCTAGAGATGGACCCCCACTCTGGGAGTTGATCTCAACTTCCTACTCATGGGTCTGTTGGGACATAGACCAAACCTAGTTTCTACCTTATTGGTTTCCAGAATAGACAGCATCAAGCCCAGCACTGCAATCTCATCTCCAAATGTAGAGTGGGGGTACCAGCTGCCCTATTTATCTCAAATAGTTCACCACAAGAATTAAACAAAATAATGTGAAAAACCAAGAACTGCAAATGAAAATACTTAGCATTAACATGTAGTTGGAAGAGCCTAGAGAAACGGAAGGAAAGACATCAATTCTGGTACAGCCATTCTAGAAGTCATGTAGTGACATTAAATGTGAACATGCCCTGTGACCTGGCAACCTCACTTTTGTGAGTACACCCAGAAAACTTCAGACATAGCTTCATCTTGGAACATGGACAAACATGTTTATAGCAGCATCATGGTGACTGCGGAGAGTTTTATGCAATTAAGATACTTCTCACTAAAAAACTGAAGCAACAGACAGATCCAATGCATCCCCTTTCAAAATATCAATGACATTTTTAACAGAACTAGAACAAATAATCTTAAAATTTGTATGGAACCACAAAAACCTAAATACCCAGAGTAATCTTGAGAAAGAGGAACATGCTCCCTTGATTTCAAACTACACTACAAAGCTAAAGTAATTAAAAGAGTATGATACTGGCACAGACACATGGATCAATGGAAGAGAACAGAGAGCCCAGAAATAAACCCATACCTACATGGTCAATTAATCTGCTGCAAAGGAGGCAGGAATATGCAGTGGGGAAAAGACAGTCTCTTCAATAAATGGTGTTGGTAAAACTAAACAGCTACATGCAAAAATCAAACAAACAAATAAAACAAACAAACAAAAAACTGGACCACATATATGTATGACAACATATAAAAAAGTAAAATCAAAATGGATTAATGACTTAAATGTAAGCTCAAAACTCCCAGAAGAAAATGTAGGCAGTAAACTCTAGAAATATATTTTGGATATGCCACCCCAGGCAAGGGCAACAAAAGCAAAAATAAATAAAAATGGGATAACATAAAACTAAAAAGCTCTTGCACAATGAAGGACAACATTAAGAAAATGGAAAGGCAACCCACTGAATGGGAGAAGTATATAAAAAATTCATACAAGTTAACATTATAAAATCAAACAATCCGATTAAAAAATGGGAAGAAGACCTAAATAACTTTTTTTCCCCAAAAGAAGACATACAGATGGCCAACAAATACATGAAAATATGTTCACATTAAAACAGCACTAATAATCAGGGAAATGCAAGTCAAAATCACAATGAGACATCGCCTCACAGCTGTCAGATTGGCTATTGTCATAAAGACAACAAAGAACAAGTGTTGGTGAGAATGTGGAGAAAAGGGAGCCCTCATGCACTCTTGGTGGGATTGCAAATTGGTGCGGCTACTATGGAAAACAGTATGGACATTTCTCAGAAAATTAAGAATAGAATAACCATATGACCCAGCAATTCTACTTCTGGGTATCTATCTGAAGAAAACAAAAACACGAATTTGAAAAGCTGTATGCACCTTTATGTTAATTGCAGCAGTATTTACAATAGCCGAGATATGGAAGCAACCTAGGTGTCCATCGATAGATGAATGAATAAAGAAGATGTGTTATATATATATATGCAATGGAATATTACTCAGCCATAAAAAGGAATACAATGTGGAGGAACCTAGAGGATATTATGCTAAGTGAAATAAGTCAGACAGAGGACAAATACCATATGATTTCACTTATATGTGGACTTAAAAAAACCAAACCAAACAGACAAAACAGATTCAAACTCATAGGCAGAGAGAACAAACTGATGGTTACCAGAAGGCAAGGGGGGAGGGAAGGGTGAAAAAAGTAAAGGGGAATAAGAGGTAAAATTTCCATTTATAAAATAAATGTCGTGTGGAAGTAATGTAAAGCATAGAGAATATAATCAACAATATAACTTTGTACAGTGACAGATGATTACTGACTTAGCATGGTGGTTACTTTGTTAGCTATATAAACATCGAATAACTGTGTTTACACCAGAAACTAATTGTATGTTAACTCTGTATTAATAAAAATTGATGAGCAAAATGTAAAGAATGCATTTATAGAATACAGTACAGAGTTGGAACAACAGAATGGGTGTGTACACAGCAACACAACCAGAACTGTAAAGAAGAATGATGAAGGAGAAAAGGAAACAGCATGACATCTGCAGCACTCTGCCAGTTATGTACATTTAAAACACAGTTATTCACAAAGCAATATTACAGATTTTTCATGGATACATTCTTATCCAAGGGCATTTACCAAACAATCCAGTAAGTGCTTATGGGAAATGGGACTGGGGAGTGGGGATTAAGGGGAAAAACAATGAGAGCAAAATCCAGCAAGAACAGAACTTTAAAGAGGCAGATGCGAATGATATGTGCTCTGAACCAAGGAGTTTGATTAGCTTGGCCTTCTGCTCCTTCCAAAGGCAGAACAAGAGCGCAAGCGAGAGGGAGGTGGAGGGAGCCCTCACTGGTTTACATGTAGGAGCAGAAGCTAGAGAAAAATGAGTCCTTGGGAACTAGGAAAGAAAACCAGGAACCTGCCTTGGGCTGGAAAGAAAAATCTGGCTTTATTGCTCCCTATAATAGATTGGGAGAGAGAACGAAAGAGACTTGCTAGGTTGGAAATGAAGACATTTACAAAATCCCTGAGATGGAGGGGAGCTACTTAGAGACTGGAGCTGAGACACTGCACTTCTAGACCTGGGAGTTTTACGCTGGAGACTCAGAGAGGTTGCTGCTGCCCCGGTGAGCAATAGGTCCTGTTTCTGCTAACTTTGTTCTAAACTCTGAGTTTCAGAACAAAGGAGTTCCCAGAGAAGGAATACTATTTCCCCATAATAGACAGACCTCATGACTAAGATCTTCTTTTCAGACTTCTCCAAACAGTGATCTAATCATTGAACCATCCAACAAAGCTCCATGCAATGAGCCTCTCCCATGTGCTAGGCAATGAGAAGAGTGAGGCCAGTGTCTAGCTCTGGACAGGGCCCATGTAGATGCTGAAAGCATCATTTGCTTTGCCCTGAACATGAGCTGGGACTGTGCAGATTTTCTTTTCGCCCTGACAGCAGGGGACCATCTATCTACAGAACTAGAAGCCCCAGTGATGCATTCACCGTCCACCCAGAGAAACGCATGCCTTAACAGGAAGCCTTTCCATCTGTGCTACTGACAAAGATAATGAATATATTAATTAACATGTTGAAGAATCACATTTTCAGCTTGTTTTCTATTAGGAATCTAAGAAGACTAATACAAATACCATCAACTTATAGCTGGGAACAATTGTACATGGGGTCAGACTTGTGTAACAGGTAGATCAGATCCTGCTACAGGTAGTTGGATTTTACAGTTGTGGGGATCATGGAGCCATGAAATCAAATTTAGACCCCAAAAGACAGGGCAGAGAAGCTGTTTCTTGGGGGAGCTACCCTGACTGGCCCCAGAAAGTCACAGTGGAGTAGCTTTGAGAGCAATTATCCTGGTAGAGTAGTTCTTACTTTGCATTTAAGATTGTTCTCCTGAAAAGGTCATGTGTAAATCAAATTTAATAAATCAAATTCACACTCCATACCTTGGGGAGGCTCTCTCTTCAAAGGAAGCTGTGAGTGAATCCCCTTTTAATAGAAGTAATCAGCTCTTTATCTGATTTGTAAGGTAAGATTTTTATGTATCAGATTTTCTTAAAGAGATCATCAGACTTTTTGTCAGTGATAGAAAACCCAACACAGATTGGGGTAAGTGAAAAACAGCACCAAGCCAACAAATTTGAGGTTCAGGCAATGAAAAGTTTAGGGATATACTGGCTTTAGACTTGTTTGGATTCAGGACCCAAACAATGACAGTAAAATTTTGTGTGTTTTTTTAATCACTTACATCTGCCTTCTCTTGGCGTTATTCTCGGGCTCTACCTGGGAGAAGCAGCTGCAGCATCTTATCCTGCCAGGTTCAAGGCCAACAAGGAAGATTATTTGCTTCTTTTCCCAGTTGTCTCAGAATTGGCTCTGATTGAGTCATCTGCCCATCCCTGAATGAGTAAGGAGGAACTGATTAGCTTACACTCGGTCGCCTGGGGCTCTACACAAACTACAAGGACTAAGAGCAGGGAAAAGACACTTTCCAGCAGAAAATCAAGCAGTTATCAGAAGAAATGGGGGACATAAATGTCAGCGAAGGGGGACGTAAACTCAACTCTTCCCTTTTCCTCAGCCTCATAGCCAATCTGTTACCAAGCTTGTCTGTCCTGGACATGTCCCACAGTACCGGCATCAGAAGCTCCTGGGGTGCTTGTTAAAGTGCAGGTTATAGGGTACTATTCCAGATGTCGAAAATTCTATGATCTTGGGTCTCAGAATCTTTCCTTTTAGATGATTTCCCAGGCAATTTTTGAAAAAGCGCACTGATGTTTTTGTTCTATTTCCCAAAGCTTTCCATGTCCACAGTAGCTGCTTTAGTCCAGGACTCACCAGTTCTGCCCTAGACTCTTCCAGTTGCCTCCCTCTTAGTCTCACCTCTGTCAGCCACAGTCTCCTCCTCCATCGTGTCTGCTTATGCAAATCGCCATGGCTTCCAAATTCTAACTCTGGTTTACCTCTCCAGCCTCTTGTCTTATGAGATCTTCTCACTTACCTTGGAACCCAGCCTTGCTCATGCTGTTGCATCCATTCTCCAAACAGGTTCCTCCCCCACATTCAACTCCACAGCATGTGGTCTTCCTTCTGCCTCCAAGGCCATTTACTTAAAAAAAAAATTGATGTTAGAGAGGGAAGAAGGGAGAGAGAGAAGCCTCAATGTGAGAGATACATTTATTTGTTGCCTCCTGCAACCCAGGCATGTACCCTGACCAGGAATAGAACCCAAGACCTTCTGGTGCATGGGACAATGCTTCAGCTAACTGAGCCACACTGACCAAGGCCATTTCCTTTTTTCTTCACCTAGCAAACTCCAACTCCAGCATCAAGCCCAGCTCAGTGGCTACCTCCTCTGTGAAGGCCCCTGTTCCTTTCCTCCACTCCTCCGTCACCTCATACGCCCACAGAACCCTGTTTATAGCTCTCCTGTTTATATCCAGCCTTTTGACACACTATCTGGAACTTACAAATGTATATGTCTGTCATTCCTTCTGGTCCTACAAAGGGGCTCAATAATATTTGTTAAGTGTTAAATGCAAGTCTTTAGAGAAAGACAAACTGGATTCTCATTTAGCTTGAGATATTTACAAGATGTGTGACTTTGGGCAAGTCACCTCACTTTCCTGAGCCTTAGTGCCCTAATCTGTAAATGGGAATATTCATATCTACTGCATACTTTTGTTGATGGGCTCAATCGAGATAATGAACAGAAATCTCTTAGCACAGTGCCTGGCAACGTAATTAGTGTCATTTATGCTAAATTTAAAAAAATTAACCTTCAAGTTAAGGAAGCAAGAGCCCTCCATAGTACACTTAAATTCATACTTCTGTAATGCCAAGCAACATTACTCAACCTAATTCTGCAGCGTTGTGTGGGTCATACCTGAAAGGATGCAGATGAACTCCAGACCTCAGATCATTTCCCCACATCCTGAGACCTTCACACTCCTATTTCTCTCTTAAGTCCACCCTCTGAAATAGTCACATCAGTTCATGGAATGCTAACACAAGGGTAATGCAGCTCCTCACAGAGTGATTTCTCTGGACCATGGAAATGTTTTGGCTCTGTGAGAGTGAGGAAGGCTGAAGGTCCCTGGTGGCAGACAATAGGTTTGGTAGTGGCAGACTTGAACTTCCATAAAAATGAAGGTCATGGAAGTCACCTGAAGTGGCAAGATTGGGCCAGAAATCCAAATGAACTGATGATAAATGTGGGGAAGATAAACATTTCAAGTAAGGGAGCAGCAGGCCAAATTTCAAGAGATTTAGCCCTTCTTCTGGTGACTACTTCCTGCTTGTTTTATAATCTGCCTCAGATTGTGCCTCCCCTTTAGGATCATGCATCTTGCACTGGGCATTCAAGAGGATATGCAAAAGGGACAACAAACAGAAGATGGGGAAAGCATAGACCACTCAAAAAAAATGATGGCAAGTGCCGGGTTTTCTGCAGTGCCCACTGCAACGTAGCAGGCACAGCGAATATTTACATGTTGCATATTTGATGTATGAAAGTACCCAGCACAGTAGCTGGTGCTTTGTAGCTACTTACTAATGTTGATTTCCTCGTTTCTTTACATCCTTGGAGTTTAGTGGAAACGAAAGGGGTGTGTGTGTGTGTGTGTGTGTGTGTGTGTTTCCACAAGCATGCAAGAGGGTTCAAGAAAATGACTTCTGTGTCTTTGTGGATTGCTCAAAATTTAGATTATAGATCACAGTACTAACCTGATTGTGTTTGTCTAGCCAACACATTAGATACTATTCTAAATGCAGCCCTGCTCGAGGTCAAGGGAATATAAAGTTTAACAAGAAAAACACAAGACAAAATTCTTGCCTTCTGGGAACTCATGATTAGAACGTAAAAATAGACAAGCAAACAAACAAAGCACAAGATTAGGCTCCCTTGAAGCTGGAGATTAGGTCTTATGCATCTTTGTTGCCCTAGCATCTCTAGGTGGTTAAACGACCTTCCTAGGCTTAAGGTACTATTAGTTTTAGAGACCTGCCTTACTTAAAATCAAATATTTAATGCCACTGCTACATTAAATATAATTTTATATAACCATATAAGAGTTGTGTTGAAAGGCAGTTGACAGGTTGACATAGGTTATGTTTGGTAGACTTTCAAATAGATGTTTGTTGATTTAATTTTGCTGCCTTTGCGTTATAAAGATGCTATTAATTATTTAAAGCTCTCAGATATTTCCATGAATCCTTGAGAGGCTCATGGATCCTAGAAACTGCTCTGGAGTGTCTAATAGATTACAATGAGCCCTAGACACTCAGACCATGCTTGGCACACAATGGATTCTTCATAAACATTTAATGAATGAATAAATAAAGGACATCAGGTAATAAATGTCATGTGTTGTAGAGTCCAGTTCCATGAAGCAAGGAGCTTGTATTATGGCTCTGGTTCCATTCCAGATCCCAGTTCTGATCTTTTAGAAAGTGGAGGTCTTTGGTCACTAAGGGATTATGATGGATTGGGGCAAATATCTCCTTCCCATTGGAAAACTAAAAAAGCCTGGTCCTGCCCTGGCCGGTTTGGCTCAGCGGTTAGAGCGTCGGCCTGCGGTCCAGAAAGACTCGGGTTCTGTTCCTGCTAAGGGCATGTACCTCGGTTGCAGTTTGTCCCCGGCCCTGGTTGGTCGTGCGGGTGGCGGCCACTCGATGTGTCCCTTTCACGTCGATGTTTTTCTCTCTCTCTCTTCCTCTCTCTACCTCCCATTCTATCTGAACAAAAAATGAAAAAATGTCCTCGGGTGAGGATAAAAAAATAAATAAATAAAAAAATAAAAATGAAGAGGGCAATAGTGTGGTGCCAAGTCAGAAAACTTGGGGCACTAGCGATAATGGTTGAGATCAATAGCACTAAAGTTAGACTGCCTGGGTTTGGATCCTGGCTCAGTACTCCTGGTTGTGTGCCCTGGACAATTACTTAACTTCTCTGGAGTTATCATTATTTTAATCTAAAAGGGGGAATAATTATAGAACCCATCTCATAGAGTTGTGGTGAAAATTAAATGAATTCTGTAAAATGCTTACCGCAGTGCCTGACATGTGATAGGTGTCCCCCAATTTTAGCCATTAGCTTAGTCTGTTCCATGTTGTCCAAGTTCTCAGGATGATCTCAGACAAGACTCTCATCTACTGAGAGGCTCTGGTTTCCTTTCTTTAGGACAGACCAAGAAGAAAAACTTTTTCTAATGAATCAGAGACAGGCAGTAAAGATTGAATGAGGTCACTAGAGGTGACCCAGAGTCAGTGCTATGCTGAGTCAGCTCGCACTAGCTCCCGAGAGCCCAATGTTTAATTTTCAGGAATTCTGTTAACCTCTGGTAACTCTCCAAACATAAAAAAGGTGTTTGAATATCCAGTCAGCCCAAATAATGGTACTTGACCATTACAGTGTGACCCTTTGACTGAGTTCTGCAGGAACTTTAGAAGTGTGCCTGACTTACAAAGTTTTGATAGAGCATGCTAAATCTAGAGGGCAGCAGATTCAAAGGTGATTTTAACTATTTCAGTCCGGCTGGAGGGAAAGTCCTGTGGGTGCATGCATGAGTGTGTGTGTGTGTCTTTTCTCTGGCTACTTTAAAGATTTTCTTTTTCTTTTTGGTTTCACTATGATATACTTAGGTCTGTTTATTTTTTATTCATTCTATTTGGGGTTTGTTGAGCTTCTTGGCTTCTTTGGGTTAATTTTAAAAAAAATTGTTGACACTATTACAGATGTCCTCCACTTTCAACCCCCTTTGCCCACCTCCACCCATCCCCCATCCCCCAGGCCTTTACCATACTGTTGTCTGTGTCCATGGGCTATGCATATATGTTCTTTGGCTAATCTCATCTTCTTTTATCCAGTCTCTCCCCTCCACCCAGAGATCTGTTAGTCTGTTCCATGTAGCCATGCCTCTGGTTCTATTTTGTTCGTCAGTTTATTTTGTTCATTAAATTTCACATATAAGTGAGATCATATGGTATTTGTCTTTCTCTGATTGTGTTATTTTGCTTAGCATAATAATCTCCAGGTCCATCCATGCTGTTGCAAAGGGTAAGAGTTCCTTCTTTTTTACAGTTGCATAGTATTCCATTGCGTAAATGTACCACAGCTTTTTTATACACTCATCTACTGATGGGCACTTAGGCTGTTTCCAGATCTTGGCTATTGTAAATAACAATGCTATGAACATAGGAGTGCATATATTCTTTCTGATTGGTGTTTTGGGATTCTTAGGATATATTCCCGGAAGTGGGTTAATTTTTTAAAATCAAATTTGAAAAAAAAATTGAGCCATTATGTATTTATATATTTATTTTATATCTGTTCTCTCTCTCCTCTCTTTCTGGGACTCCATGTACATGTATATTAGATCATTTTACATTAACTCACATGTAATTGATGTTCTGTTTATCCTTTTTCTCTGTGTTTCAGTTTGGGTAATTTCTACTGAATTGATTTTAAGTTTAATTTTTCTTTTGTGTGTTGTGCCCAATCTGCTATTAAACACATAAGATTAATTTTTAATTTCAAATACATTTTCAGATCTACAATTTCTTTGTTCTTTTTAATTCTTAATTTCTTGAATTTCCATTTCTTTTCTGACATTTTACCTTTCTTTGTTTATTCTATTCATTTTTTTAAATTTCCAAATAAACTTACCACAGTTATTTTAAAGTCCTTGATTGCCAATATATTGGTCTTCTGAGAGTCTGCTTCTATTGACTGTTTTTCTCTTGATTATGTAGCACATTTTCCAGCTTTTTCACATCTTGTAATTTTTTTCATGTGTGAAGATATTGTATATAGAATCAGTGGATACTGAAGTATAATTTTTATGTGTATGTTTGAGTGTGTATGTATGTATGTGTGTGTGTATGTATGTTTATATTACAGAAAGCACACGTTTTTTTCTCTGGTAAAATTCAGATTTCACTAAAAACTGAATTGAACTAGAGCTGGGACACAACTTTAATTATATTAAGTTCATTCTTGTTTCAGATGGGACCACGGACATATCTTTTTGCCTTTCAGCTGAGTCCTTGACCTCCCAAGGAACTGAGCTCTTTGATATTTCAGAATTTTACCAGATGGAGTTGGGCTGCAACTTCAAGTAAATTTGAATTACTTTTGGATTAAACTACAGCAGGGTCCCAAAGTTCAAGAATCACAAGGCTACAAAAACTCCTTTATTTTCAGCTGCATTTTGTCTGCTGGTTATGCAGCAAAATTTCCAAATAAAACCAAGTGATTTATCTTTATTGTGTGGGTCTCTTCCCAGATTCCTGTATTTTCTGCCTTATCACATTTGGCTGATTTCTGTTCATCCCTAAATATTCTCTCTGTCTTTGAGAGGCTTGATTCTCCATCCACTTACATTAAGACAAGATTCTTGCCCTGGCCGGTTTGGCTCAGCATCGACCTGCCAACCAAAATGCCGTGGGTTAGATTCCCGGTCAAGGGCACGTACCTGGGTTGCAGGTTTGATCCCTGGCCTTGGTGGGGGCTATGTGGGTGATATCCAATCAATGTGTCTCTCACACATTGATGGTTCTCTCTCTCTGTCTCTCCCTTCCACTCTATCTAAAAAATCAATGGAAAAATATCCTCAGGTGAGGATTGACAGAAACAAAAACAAAAAAGACAAGGTTCTTGCCTTTAAGTATGGAAGCCTCATTACTTTCTGCTCACCTACAAAGGGCTCATTTCTCTCTAGAATTCAGTCTAGAAAGGCTTCTTTGCATCTACTGCTCTTTTATAGTTTCATAGTTTATCTTTTGTTGTTTTTTTCCCTTCTTGTTACTATGCAAGTTACAGGTCTTTTACATACATTTGCAAACTAACCAGAAATAAAAATGACCACCCCAATCCAGAGTGTTATTTTTCCTTGGCAGTACACTCTTTGAGTTTCTGCTTTGAGATGAAAGGGAAACCTATGACCCTGGACACCCAGAGATCATTCCCTTGCCATCTATCAGTCACTCAGGAAAACCCCACCCCCCTCCCCAGGTCTTCCTGCATAGGTTGCTGATGCTATGAAACAGGCTTGGGAAGATGCCTAACCTTTCAGTGGTTTTGGCACATCGACTTTGTACACTTTCAGATACCTCTCCTTTATACCCAACAGATAGAGGTATTTAAATTTGTAATTCTCTCTTTTGTGATTGAGTTAATTGTTAAATGCCTCATGGGAGTTTTCTATTTAAAAGAATCTTGTAGTTAATCCTTTCATAATATGAATAATGAGAGTAACAAGTCACCTCCACCTCCTACACACCCATCTCCATTCCAGTTGTTGACTGTAACACTGGCATCAGATAGATCTGAAATCAAACCCTCTTTCAGTGTGTGGGAACTTAACCTCTGTTTGATTCACTTTCATCATTCATTCAAGTTGTTCTCATTGCTCCAAATCTTTTTTCCTTTCTATTTTCCCTAGTTAGATTCTACTCTTCCTTCTGATCTCAACTGAAGTGTCATGTCCAGGGGGAAGACTTCCCTGACCTCTTCGATTAGGTCAACTATGCCTAATTTACATACTCAGGGCCCAGGTAATTCTCATTGGTAGCACTTAACACAATCATAACTTTATATTTATTTGTGTGATTATTTTGTTTAGCATCTTCTTCCAGCCTAGAATATAAGTTCTATGAGGTTTGGGAACTGTGCCCATAGCACAGTCCTTGGCAAAGAGCGAGTGTTTGAGGAACAAATTCTAATACTGAGAGTATGAAGCATACCTTTTCAGGATTGTGAAGGCTGTCTTAGCTTGTGTCCCACCCCAAACAAGAATTTAGGTACAAGAAGTTCATTTGGTTGTTGACAGTGAAGGAGTGGGAAAGTGAGACAATGGAGGGAGTACAGCCAGTGAAGGGTGAGCTTATGAGTGGGTTACCACTGTGGGTAACCAGGGCTCAGTCCTGCTGGGGACTCTCTGTAAACTACATAGAACACACTGTGGAATTTTCCATCTGAAGGGTGAAAAAGCTGGGTTATTCATCCACCAACTCCTATGCCTCATTGTCTGAAGGTCACTCCTGGAGCTTCACTTCCCAGAAAGTCACTCTTTGGTCTCCAGAGAAAATTCTCAGGCAGAGAGGTATAGGAAGCCAGAAGATGTGTATAAGGGAACTGTCCGCAGGTGACCTCCAGGGTGGGTGGGGCACCTTCAATGACAATTACAAAGGGAAAGCTCTCTGTGCAGTGCCAATGCATATTAAAATTATTTCCAGAAATTCCGCCCTCTTTCCCATCTCCCACAGATTCATGGGCCTTGGCAGAACTGGGCACAATTACAGAGCTTATGTCAGGGCCTCAGAGTACACCTGCTTTTATTATTGACCAAAGGCACCAGAACAGATGGATGGGGAGAGTGGTGCCCTGAGTCCAAGCTCCACTCTACGATGGAGAAGCTCACCTTTCAGGCTGACCTTGGTGACAGTTGGGGAACACAACTGCAAGGTCATCTTAGTGTGAATTATTTGGAGAGTGGTGGGGTATTATCCAACCCTGGCCTGTGATATGGTTATATAGCCCATAGCCAAGATGAGACCTACTGTTTATCCAGAGCATTCAGCACAGCTCAGCCCAGGTCCTGTACACAGTAGGTGTATAATAAATGCCTATTGAGCAAACACTGAATCCACACCAACTGAGACCATATTAGAAGCGGGGCTATCATGGAAGTAATACAGCAATATTTTAAGAGGTTAGTGGCCATATAAATGATTTGTGACAATAAAAAACCTATTTCTTTGAGAAGTGAGATGGAATGATTCTAATTCCCAGAATATAAAATTAAAGTTTCTTTATTTTCACAATGAGATGAGGATTTCTAGAACATGTGTGCTGCCAAATTTTAGCTGTGATTTAAAACACCTTTATCACAAATTCTGGCTGAGCAGAGCCTTTTTACAACGGAGAGCTGATTCAGTCTTCCCTCCCAAAGAAGAGTGGGGTGGATGCAAGGGGGTGGAGAGAGAGAGAGAGATATTTCTCTTTCCTAGCCATGCACACGCCAATGCTGTATTTTCATAACCATATGAACCATACGTATGTCTTCATTCCTGGAGTACATGCATTTCTCCTTTGTCAACAGGGAAAGGAGGGTTTCTTCTCTGGCTTGCTCCCTTTCCTTCGGTGTCTCTGTCTTTTTCCCTCTGTGTGTCTCTGCTTCCCTGCTCATCTCTTTCGAATGCTTTTCTGTCATAGTCTGTTTATCTGATCATCACTCCTGCTTCTCTTTCTCTGGCATGTTATCCCCTCATGTCCTTTGGCATCTGTCCTTCGGTGGTTTATTTGTCTCTACTTCTTCTCTTTCTCTTTCTCCCTCTTCCCCAGTTTCTCTCTTCTCTTCTTTCCTCTCCCCTCTCCTCCCATCCTCTCCCTAAATCACACACACAGACATACACACACACAAAGACAGACAGACAGACAGACACACACACACACACACACACACACACACACACACACACAATTTCTTAAAACAAACACAAAGGTATATTACATTTTATCACAAGGGAAGTGAAATACTTTCAATCTGTCTCCTTCTTTAAAAAAATTATAAAACAAAATAAGGGAAAAGAATACAAATTACCTTGCTTCCTCTTACAATGGCCCTGGGTGAAGCTCTCTGAGGACCAGTAGAAAAGGCTTCCTTATTCCTTGGTTGGCAATTTCACTGTATACTTTTTTAAAAAATCCTCTTCTGAGGATTTTTTTCCCATGTATCTTCAGACAGAGTGGGAGGGAAGGAGAGAGAGAGAGAAAGAGAGAGAAACACTGATGTGAGAGAGACACATTGATTGGTTGCCTCCCGCACAACCCCGACAAGGGCTGGGGACTGAACTGCAACCGAGGTAAGTGCCCTTGATTGGAATCTAACCTGCAACTCTTTGGTCCATGGACCAATGCTCTAACTGCTAAACCAAACTGGCCAGGGTGCAATATATATATATATATTCCTCACCTGAGAACATTTTTTCATTTTTTGTTCAGATAGAGTGGGAGGGAGAGAGAGGAAGAGAGAGAGAGAGAAACATCGACATGAAAGGGACACATCGAGTGGCTGCCACCTGCACGACCAACCAGGGCCGGGGACAAACTGCAACCGAGGTACATGCCCTTAGCGGGAACTGAACCCGGGTCTCTCTGGGCCGCAGGCCGACGCTCTAACCGCTGAGCCAAACCGGCCAGGGCAAGGGTGCACTATATAATTTTTTGAGTGCTCACTCCACTCCAGGCTCTGGACGAAGCTGTCAGAGGTCCCAAAGGAGCCTGCCCAGTGACCAGGGTCTGCCAGGGATGTCGTAGGAGGTGTCTCATGTGGATGAGATTCCCCAAAGATGTAAGACCTCTTCCCTCCCCTCTGTTCTACAGAGTCACAGTACCAATCAGAAGGGTTGGTTCAGGGCAGAGATGCTGAGTGAAAGGAGCTGTTTCAAATGAGTCGTGTTACCTTTGCTTGCCACTCTGCATTCAAGTCCGAGTTCGGACACCTACTAGCAAGTGGCAGGCACATTCCTTTACCCCTTGGCGCCTTGGTTCTCTCAACCGAACAGTGAAGATGAGACTTCGGCTGAACGTTTGCTTTCAGAATGCGATGAGTTGATGAATGTGGGGCACTCGCGCAGTGCTGACAGCTTCGCCCAGGTACCACAGGAAAAGCACACTGTCCCCTCCACTGCACACAGTGCTCGTGAGGGTTCCATGAAGGGATGGCAGAGAAAGAGCCTTGAAAAAAGGACCAGGCATTGCATAATGTGTACGCTTGTTATTAAGAATATAATTTTAATAGCTAACATTCACTGAGCACCTAAAATAATGCAATTAAAAAACCCTGGGGTGGAGATCATCTCTATTTTACCGATGAAGTGGACGTGCAGAGATTAAACGATGACTGAGTCACACATCAAAGACAGCAAACATCTATGAAGTGCTTACCATGTGCCGTGCACCTACTAACAGCCTCACGTGCATTCTCTTATTTCATTTTCACAACTCCACAGGCATTAGTTTCTCCAGTTTTTGAAAAGATGCAAAAATTGAAGCGTAGAGAAGGTCAGTGATTTGCCCAAGCTCACGTGGCCAGTGGCAGGGTCTCTCAGAGGCCAAAACTTGTTTTTGAAACTACTTGCTGTCCCACCTCATAGCTCCTGGAGGACGACGTGAGGTTCAAGCCCAGGTCTTCTGGGCCTGTGTTCTACCCCTTGACATCATGTCTTCGGGGGCCGGCAGGGTGTGGGAGGTGGGGCTCGCAGTGTCCACGGTGGTGGGCACCCTCGCTGCTGGGGCACGAAGTAGAGAATGCAAGCTGTGCTCTTTTATGTCTGCCATTCATTCTACCCCCGTTCCTCTGCCCCTCCTTCCCTTTTCTTCCTCTCCATATGCCTCCTCTTACTTCTGTCCCATTTCTTTTCCTCTTCCCCTCCCGTTCTTATCCTCCGCTGACTCTCCTTGGACTTTTCCTCTCCCTTTTATCTTTTTTTCTGTCTCTCTTCCATCTCCCCTCTTGATCTCCCCTACCCCATTCCCACTCCTTCATCTCCTTTCCCATCTCCTGGACCCCCCCCTTCCCCTCCTTCTCCTCCTCCTCCTCCTTCTCCTCTTCCTCCTCCTCCACTAACTCCTTCTAAAGAGCAGAGCTGCCTGCTTGTTGCCATGGAAACACTTCAGGGGTGTTGCAGCCTTTTCCTAGCTCTCAGCTGGCCTAGGACCAATAAGAGAGGTCTGATGGCATGGCCCCAGCGTTTCCTTCCTCTCCTCATCACAAAGAGCCCAGGAACCCCTGCCCTCTCCAAGTCCTGCTCCACGGTCCCTGCAAGTGCTGGGCAGTCAAAGCAGGCTTGGGAGTGGGATTGGGCACTCTCTCCTCCACTCACACCATCCACCCCACCCTCAAAAAGCACCTGCTGGCACAATACAGCAAAGAAAGAGTCACCTCCAGTACCCACAAGCTGATCCCTATGAAGCTGATTGTACCAGCCCCAGCTAAGTATCAAGTTGGGACCCAAAGCTCTGTTTGCTGGGCTCTTTGTCTTAGTGAAGGAGTTCCCAGCCAGAGTTTAGGGATCTATGCCTGGTCTCTGCTCTTGCTGGGGGACAGGGGGCTTCACTCTGTGATTGTCACATGGAGAGGTCGCGTTTACCCTGAGAGCCCCCAGGGCACCATGGGAGCCATGTCCACAGGGCTACGCAGTTCTCGTGGCTTCTCCGGCCAGTCTCCCTGCAGGAAAGCCCTTTTGGTGCCCTTGCTCTTTTCCAGGGAAAACAGTTTCGACTCGGGCTTGTTCTCTGCTGGAGCCACCCACCATCTTTTCCCACCACGGAAGGGAAATTCAGGAGCCCTTGGCCACTTTCCCCCTTCTTCCCTCATGCCCCCAAGTCCACTGTGGCTTCATTATTTTGATGTTAACTTAGTTAACATCTTTAAATCACCCAATACGTGTAAAAGTGCAGCAGGATGGTGTAAAGCCCATCTTTACAACCAAACGGATTAGTAGGTTGCAAAGCAGCAAGCCTGGATTATCCTCTCCTTTGCTTGGTCTATCCCCCTGCCCTTGGGACCGTGTCTGTATTAGCCAGCTTTTGCTGTGGCAACAACCTCCACTCCCTCCTGCCAAGTCTCCAAGGCTTACGCGCGCAAATATTTATTTCCTGCTCCCATCGTGTGAGGGCTGCTGGTGGGCAGTGGCTATGCTGTGCTCCTCACGGCTCTGCTGGGTGTGGCTCAGCTCCATGGTTGTCCTCGGATTCTGGGACCCTGCCTGAAGGGGCAGCCCCCATCTGCGGCATGCTGTTTTCATGGCAGAGGGCGGAAGCTCAAGGGAGAAAGCGGTAAACCAGAAAGCCCATTGAACGGCTCCGCTCAGAGGTGGGGTACGTCAGATGGGCTGGCAGACCAATGAGCAACGCAAGCCACATGCTTTAGCCTTGAGTCAAAGGGGCAGGAAGTAGGGCTGCCTATGGGGAAGCATGACAAGGACAGGGAGGGAAGAGACAATTATGAACAAAAAGTTGAAGCTACTACAGTGTCTAAACAATCTCAGCCTTTTGCCAGGACTCTTCTCATTTACTTTTGAACTAGTACTTGAAAGAACAAAAGTGTGTACAAGTTCAGAGTCATCCAGACATGGAGTGAAATCTGAGTTCCTCTGTTTACTGCTATGTGACCTTGGGCCAGTGAGTTAACCTCTCTGAGCCTCAGTTTCTGTATCTGTCAGCTGGGGGTAGTAACATGGATTTCACATGGCTGTTACGGAGGTTAGATGGGAGTGTACAGTGCTTGGCTCTGGTAGGCACGCCATGGTTCACAGTTACTACCATTGCTCCTACCTACAAGTGACTAAATCATTTTTTATCAAAATAAATGAAATATAACCCAGATGTCTCTTGCTTTTCCTACTTACCCAAGCGAGCTCATACTCCCCGGCCAGGTGATATGAGTAAACAAGAATAATGGCTAATGCTAACAGTTACATGGCACTCACTGTGTGCGACATACTGTCTAAAGGGCTTTACATGTACTCACTCAATCCTTACAAACCCAAGAAGTAATTGCTACTGCTGCCCGCATCGTTCAGATCATAGAATGGAAGCAAGAGGCACACCGCACAAGACCAGAAAGGTGCCTTGTCCAAGGTCACGTAGCACTTAACGGCAGAGCCAGGGCTGTGCTCTTAACCGGCGTGCTCTGCGGCCTCTCCGCTCAGCTGGTGGCCAGTGGTTAGACAGGTGGTGAAAAGCTGTGTGACAGGATGGACGCTAAGTCTAGTCTGTTGGGCAGAAAGAAAATTTGAGGAGTTTTATGAAAGTTTTTCTGATGAGTTTTTTTCTAAATTTATAAAGTTTTGAGGAGTTTTTATTAACATGGATTTAATATCTATTTGAACATAAAATAAAGATACTACTGGGGGGCAGGAGCAAGGTGGAGAATCTGGGGGACAGGCTCTGCTCTGTTCAGATGGAGCAGGATCCAAGGTGGAGATGAGTTGGAGTTCCCGGAGCAGAGGGTCACTCTTAGTTTTTCTTCTGTTCAAAAGCCCCAGCCTTGCTTTCTATCTAGAGCAGCTGCTCTTTGGAAGGCAGGTCTTTGAGATTCTTGTATCTGCAGTCCTGCGACACTTCTGTCCGCTTCTGCACACAAAGTCAGTAGGATGGAAACTTCTCCTGGGAAGCATCCTTGCTGCCCATTGACATCCCAACAGACCCACGGTGGCTTCAACAGCTGCCACAGGGCCGAGCTGCCAACACTGTGGGTGATGCTACAGTCGGTGACATTGCTCATCACCTTCTCCCATTTTACCAGGAGCTGACGACCAACCCGCAGCCCCAGCAACTGCTCATAAGAATGGCAGCAAACACCTGCCTGAATCTGGGCCTTTGGGTTAGGCCGGCCCACACTCCCATACCCCATGGGACCTTTAATGAGGTGCTCTGGTCATCCCAGTCTTGTTGACAGCAGAGTTCTTAACCCACTGGCATCAACTCACTAATTGTTTCTTGCTTCTTGCTCTGCATCTTTAATTTACTCAGCTCCTGACTTTTGGACTTCAATTTCCAAACCCTACATTCATCTCTTCCATAGAAGCAATGCTGGGGCTTTACTTGATTTGATTCATGGATCTGGTTTTGGAATCACCTTCTGAATCCAGCCCCAAGCATCAGTCTGCTTGGCCAGAGCTCCTGGGCTGGGCTTGGTGCCTTGCATGTCAAACACTGCTCCACTCCGAGTCAGGTACCCTCCTTGATTTCACTGAGGTCTCCTCCGTGAAATTGATAACCTGGCACGGGGCCTGAACTTCACGCCAATCAATGTGGGAGCAGCATCAGCTCGAATCCATTCCTTTTAGGGTCTTTGATCTGTGAGGAGAGCACGGCTGTGCCCACCTCGTTCTCACCTCTAGGCTGAAAAGGACTCTGTCGGAAGCAATCAGCGACGTGTTTTCTGGGGAAGGTGTCTCCTTGCTTTTTGTCTGGTAGGTTCAGTTGTCAGGAGTTTAGTTCATATCTGCTACTGCTCCCCACTTGTCCGGCCTGAAAGGCCATCAGGAGCCCCCTGCCCACTAGTGAGTAGGGCTTCAAATCATCGGTTGCCTTGACATCGAGAATACCCAGTGCACAGGGGTATTTAACTCTCTGAGTGCCCAGGGCATCAGACTGCAGCCTCACTGGCCTGCACCTCGAGTCTGACTGCTCCCTGTCTAGCTGCCTGGCTTCTGATTTTACCCCAGGGCTGTTGTTTAGGTGCCTATGTCTCTATCGTACGCACCTTACATCTTCTATATCAGACGCACCATCTCTCTGACCTGCATGCTGCATCTGCTGGCCCCACACTTACTCAGGTGGCCCTCTCGGACCCATGGCTCAGATGCTGGTCAGATGCCGAAAATGCCGCCATCTAGAACTCCCACCCAGCCCCCTGGGGTATGATATTACATGAACGAGACTACATCTGACGACACCTGGATCTGTTTGGGCTGCTAGCCTGTTCCTTCAGGAGCCCGCTCTTAATTTCGGGTGGTTTCTCCAAGAAAAGCCTTCATCAAACTTTTCTCCCCCCTCACGGGCTTTTGGAATCTCTCATGACCCTGCCATGACATATAGTTATATCATCTCTTTAGATGGGGCCTTTCTTAGACTATTAAATTGTCAAATTTAACAAGAATGAGACATCAAGTTTTACCCATCAGACTGGCAAAAAATGAACATGACTGACAACGTCGGAAAGGGAAGCAGATGCCCTCAGACAGGATTCGTGGGAGTGCGCCTCAGCACACCTCTCCCCTTTGCAGAAGGACCGCTTGAGAATATGTATCAAAAGTTTTACCCCAACAGTGTCTCTTGTAAGAGTTTATCAAAGGGTTCATTGGAAAAAATTTCAAAACCACATATATAAGAGAATGCTCCTTTAAATGTTTCTGATAGCAGAAAACATTTTGTTAAATAATTTATGTGCCATCCATACAAAGCAACAGAGTGTGGCTGTTAAAGAGCTTGTTAGACAGCCACGTGCACTGACGTGGAAAGATGTCCACACCACATTGCTGAGCGAAGAAGCACCGCACACAATCGCTGTCTAAGACAATCCCAGGAAGTGGGTTTCATACGTGTGTGTGTGTGTGTGTGTGTGTGTGTGTGTGTGTGTCTGTATTTGCTTCGGGGAGCTCACAGTCTAGTGGGAATGGTCGACACAAACAAAAAAAGGTAATTATGGAATTGCACAGTGTATAGGTCATTAGAGAAATGCAGGGAGGAGCATCTAAGGGACCCAGGGAAGCCAAACAGAGTGACGGCTTAGCTGGGAACTGAAGAAGGAGCAGAGAGGTTGGCAGGGGACATGCACAGATCCCAGCCGAGCGAGGTGTCCAGTAAATGGTTGGGTCTATGGGCCTCCAATCACAGCCACGACCTGAGCCTAGTGAGTCGTCTGCTCACAGCCACAGAGATACAGAAAACATCATTTAAATGAGTCCCATAGATGGGCCACCGGGCAAAAGGGGGACTTGGACGGGAACGTTGAACTTTGGCCTTGCGCCCATTGTCTGAGGCAGAGAGAGGCTTCACCTTCTCGAAGTGACTTTCCAAGTTCTCCTTCCCTTGCCTGCCCTGCTGTGCCCTGCAGCAAAATGACACTTAGTCACACAATCCATTCCATAGTTAAACTTGCACTTTATTAAAATTGCTCTGAATAACTCTGGGGGGAAAATTGTATCTGTCTCCATTCATCTTCAATGGCTTTTACACCTCACTCGACACAACTGTCTCCTTTGATTAAATCTCCATTAGGGCTCTGTTCCATATTCAGCAGCTCTGTAAGCCAATTAACCCACCGTTCCATAGGTTAGGACAAAGAGCAGTGCTTCTTCAGAGAGAGAGAGGGAAGAGGGAGCAAGGGAGGGAGGACGCATGAGATAGGAAAGAGAAACGTATCTCTCCTGCTAAGGTTGCGGCTAATCAGTGTTCATCACCATGCCCTTATTTCCTCAGTTAATCTAAAGGAAACAGCAGGGATATTGCCAGCAGGATGTGACGTCAGGCCGGGGAAGTCCGAGCTGGGCTGACCCATTACGCCAGGATCTGTAGATGGGTTGCTGATTTCCTGAACAGAGGGGTGCTTGGGGGTGTTCACATACCTCTTAATCGTCTCCTCTCCTTGCTCAGCCAGAAACCCCAGGGGCACTCACCCCCAGGCTCAGCCCCCAGATCCTGCCCAGGTCTGCATGTTAGAAACCCAGACTCCACTGGGGTAAGTCTAGACTAGTATCACGGCCCTAAGCCATAGGTCTGGAGGTGGACACCAGGTTGTGCACGAATCACCAAGTGACTGCTGCCTATGAACTTCCCCCTTCATGTCTACCTTCCTGGAGCAAAGTGTAGGTCTGGCTTCTGTCCAGAGACTCACCTAGAGCTCGAATCTTCCCTGTAAGTCTCTGCTTCCAAGACTGGATATCGAGGACCCTGTCCTCTACCTGGTTCTGTTAACTCCTTTTCCTAAAAACTGGACCCAGTTTCCTGTTCCTGGCCGTGGGATGCAGTTCTTCCCCAAGAGACAACATCTGATCACATTTTGGTGTTGCTGGAAGCTGGAGAATCCAACGGATTCTCAGTACCCCACTGACTGCACGAACCCTCTTGTTTGGGACCCTAAACACCTCAACAACCTGGGTCCATGGCTGGACGGAATAGTGACCTTGAACAAGATTTCTTGTCAGGTCTTGCACGGAGGCCAAGTGTTCATTAAGATGAGGTGACTCAGAGTCAAAAGACAGAGGTAGGATTAGAGGTCAACCCAAACCCAGGATGAGAGAACAAGCTGACTCAGACCTGAGTCTGGCCAGCAGCTTGGACGGGATCCACCATCTGCCTACCGCGTGTCAGGGATAATGGGATAAGAATCTACCCAGAAGGCTGTCCAAGCTCTCTGTCCTCTAGGAAGTGGCCTTGGAAAGATGCTTTCAGCTATTTCGTATAGAGGTGAGGTTTTAAGGGAGCCAAGAGCCTGAAGTGCTGGTTGTGGCATCTCCCAAAGGGGCTGGGAGAGGGGCTGGCATAGGCATCTGAAGTCCTCTGACCCCATGGTAGAAGCCCAACAAATGTCCCTCATCCAGCCCTCCCAGGGCTGCCCCGCCTTTCCCCAGGACCCCCTTGATGCATACAGACTTGCCTGCCGAGGAGGGGCTCTGCTCCTGGTTTTCTAGTCACCTCTGCTTTGCCCCCAGGTTCCACTCCCCGTCATCAGGGCTCTCCAGACTTTGAACTTGTCTGCAGTTGAGGACTTGTGCATGACCTTTTCCTTGAGGCTTGGGCATTTTTGCCCCTTCCCTGGGCTAGCATAGAGGAACCCTTTTCAGTGTTAGCTCTTCCCTCCTCTTGCAGACCTGATAAAATCTAGATATCACACACCAGTTCTGTGGCTCACGTCAACATCCTCCTGGGACCTGCTCTGTGTGCCGTGGCTGCCCATGAAACCAACGAGCTCAGAGGCAACTCGTACAAGGACAGCTTCCGGAATGAAGGAGATGACTGTCTTGATGCTGAACCTTCGTGTTGACTGGCTTTGCTGTCACACATATCGCTTTCTAGTTCCGCTCTGCTGCACACCAACTGTGTGATCTTGGGCAAGCTCATTCATCCGGTTGAGCCTCAGTATTCTCAGCCATAAAATGGGAAGAGCAAGATCTGCTTCACAGGGTTGTAGTGAGGATCAAATGAGATCATATCATTAGCTGGCACTCGTCAGTGTTTGAGAAAAGATAGACATTGTGGTGGGGACGGCAGGAAGACTCAAAATCATTTTTATTAGAAATGTTTGGGAGGACTGGGATGATCGGCCTGGAAAAGTTTAGAAGGAAGTCATGGGGATAGTCAAATACTGGGACTACGCTCAGAGACAGGGATTAGAATCAGTGGAGTGCCTGGTTGAGTTGACAGCCAGAGAGGGTCATTTTTTAACAACCCTCTCCTCTATACAACAAAATTATTTTCAATAATAAACATAAAATGAAAAATTAATCACAATGATCACAAAGGAAAAGCAGACAGTGAAAATTTTATTTTTATTAAATTTCATATATATATAAAATCATATCAGTAAGAAGAAGTACAACAAATACTACAGAATAAAAAAATAAAAAAGTAATGAATTAATATTTTTTATTATGTTGCGGTAGCGTTTGAGAGAAGGAAAAACACGTATCACAGTGTGTTACACTAATAAATAATAACATTACAGCTTTATTCTTCCAATTAATTGTTTAGTTTAAAAACAATTAACAATGAAAAGAAAAAGATGAATTTCAGTGTTAAGGATATTATTCAAATTCAATACAGATGAACTACAAATTGCACTTATGGAACAAAAAAGATTGCCCTTTGCAGTCTCCACTGTTTCAGTGTTAAATTTTAAATGCAAATAAAACCTCAAGCGGTCATATAGAATGTCATCATTGAAGCAACTCACTTTCTATTTTTTTGTTTTCATCATTACTGTGCTTATTTCTAAAAATTTGCCATTGAATGCAGGGATCTGCAGTACCGCAGGGGTTAGGGACATGAACTGCTGGCACGAGGCCAGACCTCAAACACAGACTCGAAATGGATGTGTGCAGCTGAGTGTGCACGTGTTGGGGGCCAGTTGTAAAACTGGGACATCTCCAAAGGCACGCCCAGGTAGCACGCAATATTTATTAAAGGGTAAGTAATAAAAATACGCTAAAGGGAAGCTTATTGCATGTATTTCATTATTATTAAAACTCAAGTAACCGTAACAATTGTTTAGAACTCGGCCAACAAAGGCTTTTGTCAAAAAGGAGTATTTTGCCACTTAACACTGTTTAGATGGCTGGCGAGCGGCGAATGGTGATAATAAAAGGCAGGCGGACGTTTGGTCGGTTTTATTACTGGTTTTCCATTCTCTGTAGAATTGTTCCCTCTTACTGCCTGCACCTGGGGCGCCCTGCAGCCTCTCCCGCCGCCCTTGACGCGCTCCGCTGAGAACGGGGGCCCCCACGAGAGGAAAAGCTCAATTTGGGCCCAGTGTGAGGAAGAGCCTATAACTGTCAGAGCTCTCCAAGATGGAGTGGTCCGCCTCAGGAGGTAGTAAATCTCCTGTCACCAAAGGTGCTCAAGCATAAGATGACCTTTAAGGTCTCCCAACTTGGGGACTCAGTGACTCCATGAATCAGGAATGGCAGAGCCTCCTGCAGTCCTTGGGGAGTCAGGGATTTAGCTGTGTCTGAGGGTTGTGTATAAGCCGTGTCCCCATGCGTACAACCCCAGACTCTGGAGTTGGCCCCACCCCTCCCCCACCCACAACCGTTGCTTTTGTCAATAACTGGCAGCAGTGCCCCCGGGGCAGGGACCAGACAAGCCTGACTCCCGGTTAGACAGAAGCAGGACAGGCCGGAGCCCCTTGTAGGACTGTCGTAAGGGGAGAGGAAGGTCCTGGCTGAGGGCTTCTCCCTGACTCTAGTCCTTCCCTCTGTTGGGAGCTCCTCCCCCCTCAGCCTCAGGAGGGCCAGTGTGTCCCCTGCTGTTTGCACCTTGGGGGATAAAGCAATTTTGAAGGAGTATCAACCCTAAATTCCCATCATTCTTTAATCCCCCTGTGGGAGACTCCCATTATCTCTCTAGTACAAGGTACATTATTAATGGATTATGCTTTCAGCAGGTGAAGGTCACTTTTTAATGCTTTTAATGATTCCAACCTGGATTTTCTTTTCAGAGATAGTGTTTTCAAGGCTCTGGCTGTAAATATCAGTGAGCAGAGAATGGATCGAAACCAAGAGAGGCACCCAGATGTGTCAGCCTGGGTAAACACACCGATTCGTGCATTCACTGGGCGGCTGTTGGCTGACACCACTCTGGGTCACCTGCAGTGCTGGGCACTGGAAGCCCAGAGATGCAAAAGCCACCTGTACATTCAAGGCACCCACAGCCTGCCCGGGGCAGTCAGACCTGTAAACAAACAAAAGACCACAGTGCAAATGGCTACATGCACTGATGGAGGTGTGGGGAAAATGCTACAGGAACTCAGTGGGTTGGTTAAGTTGGCTTTATTCATTGAAGGAAATGAAAACGATTCTGGATAGTCTATGAAAGACACTGGGATATCTTTTGGAAGTCAAGGAAGATCTTGATCATCAAGCTTACAGGACAGAACAGCTCTGGGGAACTCAGTAAAGGGAGTCCAAGATCTCTGCTGTAGAGAATGGCAAAATTCATGCAGTTATGGATTCTTTTTCAATGACCTTGCACCCTACTCCACCCCACCCCAGGCCCATCTCACCCAGTTGCCCTGTCATTCAGTTAAAAATCCCAAGTCCCAAGAGAAGACATCTGATGGGTCCAGATTGGCTCAGGTTTTCTCCCCTATGTATTGGATAAGTTCCCAGAGAAAGGGCCATCATTGTGAGCAAGGAGGCCACCCAAAGTGAAGAGAGAAAGTAGCAACTAACGTCTTCTGCAGGATCAGAGAAGGCCGTTGGAGGCTCTGCCATTAGCCTTAAACCTTGAAGGACAATCCAGGCAAAAAAGTCCCGGAAGAATTAAAGCTCATGGCAGATGTGTAGAACTTTGCATAACCCTGTATTAGAGGACCCACCGCTGCACAGTGCTTAAGAGTGTAGACTCTGAAGTAAAACTGCCTGGGTTTGGATCCTGCCTCAACCACTTAACTACCTTTGAAAACTTGGGTTAGTTGCTCAGCCCTTTGTGCCTCAGTTTTATCAACTGTAAAAAAGAATGGCAAAAAGATTTATCCCATAGGATGGTGATGGAGATGGAATGAATCAATCCATGTGAAGGCTGTGGGTCAGGGCCTGGTACATAGTAAGTGTTTGTTAAATGTTACTGGTTGTCATCATGGATGGAACATGGAGTGGGAGAGAGGAGGGGGGAGTAGAAAAGGTCAGCGAATGGTCAAGACTTGGTCTCTGTAGGCCAGTGGTCTCCAAAGGTACCAGAGATACACTGGGGTGTGGGGAGAAAATAACAGGACCTTTCTTTGTTTTTAATTCTCATTTTGAACATGACAAAGAAATTAAGCTTAACTAGTATTTAATAAATGGAGTGACATTGTTACCCTCATTTATTCAATCATCAGGCAGTGTGTGTCTCCAGCGTGAATGAGGTCTCCCGAGAAACGAGTGGGAGTTCTCCCAGGTTAAAGTCTGCAAAGGCAAATCCCCCTCATCCACCTGCAGCTTTGTGAGCCAAGGAGCAGGTGACATGGGTGGCAGAGTATAATATTTTCAGTGGTAGAATCTTTCAATATTTTGTAATGAGAAGGGGAGAGGTCTTGCCCAGAGGGTCTTGGGCTAGCTAATTGAACTTAACAATGAGAGATATGATTTTCTTTACAAAAAGACAAGTTTCCCATACTTGCTGACCTTTCCGGTGATGACAGTAGCTGTTGCTATTAAATACTTTCAAACAGTAAACACCTGTAATCTGCCCTTTCAAGGTAGAGATGATATTATTAACAATGATCGAGAAAGAAACTGGTTTTTGAAAAAGGTTTACCTGGAAGAAAGAACATTTAAAACTGGAGGTTTGAAGAGTTTCCACCACCGTATGATCTTATTGCTACAATATTGTCAGTGTGTTGCTACAAAACTGTGAGGCATGCGCTCTTTCAAACCTAGGAACAGAATTTTCTAAAGTGTTTAAAAATATCTCCCAAATAAAGTATTGGAAAGGTCTTTGAACCCATTTGTTCAAAATGTAAAAATGCCACACCTTCTGATTTGTTTGCAAAAACAGCTGATTGACATGTGGATCATGGAAATCTACTAGCCAGATGCCCACAACATCTGTATAGTTGGTAGGTAGGAGTGGAAAATGAGTCTAATATGTAGAAAGTGCGGTCAATAATGTACTTTTTCCCCTTTTGATCTCTGTGTCTGTTGAATGCCTTTCTTTCAACCTATCAAGTCACTAAAACCATGTACAAAATAAACATCCTCTCAACTTGACCTTAAAATGAGTCTATAAAAAATGTGCTTAACTAAAAATGTTAAAAGTAATGAAGCTTAACTAAGAATGTCAAAAGTAATGAACAATGACATAGTTTTTATGATTTTATTTAGTGGTACAAAATTTTTATATATAAAATATATTTTATAATTTCCAACTTTACGTATTTTATCCTTGAACATTTTTCACTTGAAAAGTTTCCACAATACATTAGCACACTACAGGTATAGAATTTGTAACGAAAGAAAGAAAGAAAGAAAGAAAGAAAGAAAGAAAGAAAGAAAGAAAGAAAGAAAGAAAGAAAGAAAGAAAGAAAGAAAGAAAGAAATTTATGGTGAAGTTGCATTCTCCGAAAGTTTTTACTGGTGGGGTATTGATCATGAAATTTGGAAAATTCTTTAGGCAATGGGAACATCTTAAGGGATATTAACATATGAGGGTGACATGGGCATGTTTGTGTTTTCAGAGAGTTAACTTTGGCAGCAGGGGGTGAACAATTAGAATCAGAAAGACCAAGGAGAAGGTTGCTTCCGATACCTCTAGTGCAAGATGCTGAAGGTCAGAATGAAGGCTGAGAAGAAGTAGGAAGGGAGAAGGACCAGATTTTTACTGGCTCTTCCCCATCAGCTCTGCCTGCCTAAGTCAAACACATTCTATTCATCCGTTAAATCTCAGTGTATGTCAACAACTCCAGGAAGCCTTCCTTGACTTCCCTGGATTGGCTTGGGTTCCTCTCCTTTGTGTGACCACAATACTTGTCCATTTTTTATTTTATTTTATTCTCAGCCAAAGATATGCTCATTGATTTCTTGAGAGAGAGGAAAGAGAGGGGAGAGAGAGAGAGAGAGAGAGAGAGAGAGAGAGAGAGAGAGAAAGAGAGAGAAACATTGATGTGAGAAAAACATTGATTGATTGCTTCTTGCACATGCCCTGACCTGGGATCGAACTGGCAACCTAGGTATGTGCCCTGGCTGAGAATCGAACCCACAACCTTTTGGTGTATAGGGCGATGCTCTAACCAACTGAGCCACTGGCCAAGGCAATACCTGTCTGTTTTACAACATAGCTCTTATCACACTGTTTCGCAATTGTCTCTTTACTTGTCTGCGTGTTACTCTGTCCATCACTGGTAGCCACTAGACTCTGACTGATATGTAGCTTGTAGATAAACAGTATGTTTGGTTTTTTGTTTTTGTGTTTTTTTATCCTCACCCGAGGACATTTTTTGCATTTATCTTCAGATAGAGTGGGAGGGAGAGAGGGAGGAAAAGAGAGAGAGAGACATCAATGTGAGAGAGATACATCGAGTGGTTTCCACCCACACAACCTCAACTGGGCCAGGGACAAACTGCAACTGAGGTACATGCCCTTAGCGGGAACCAAACCCGAGACTCTCTGGTCCTCAGGCCGACACTCTGACCGCTGAGCCAAACCGGCCAGGGCTAAACAGTATGTTTGTATAAGAATCCTAGGAAGTGACTTCAGGAGATACAGACTCCAACCTTCAGTCATTCCAGTTCTGGGAAATTTGCTGACCTTCAACTGCAGAACCAGGATGATGAAGAACCAAGATGACCTAGACCAGGATGATACAAACCAGACCATCACTTGACCGGCTTTGAGGTCCTTATTGGAATGGATTGTGCTGGTCTGCACGTAGAGAACTTTTCACTCGCCCCTCAACCTTGATCTCTTTGTTCTGCTTTCTCTCTCCCCCCTTAAAAAAACCCCTGCCTGCACTGAGATATGGAGATGACCTTTGTGACAAGGGTCTCCCATCGTCTTGAGATGCTGGCATTCGAATAAACCTCTTTCCTTTTTTACCAGCCCCTGTCTCACAAGTTTGGCTTTTGTGGCAGCAGGCAGCTGAACCTTGGATTTCAGTTACACCAATTCCAGGACTCCCATGCTTCCATCCCAAAATGAGAACCAAGGTCAGGGAACAGAAGACTGTTTCCTTCATCATCTTTGTTCCAGAGATGTTGGTGACCCAGTCTGGTTTTCCAGAAGGCAGAGCTTGACACATAGGCTAATGTATATGGGTACTTTCTTGAGGAATGCAATCCCAGAGAGCACAAGTGAGGGGCAGGGAAGGAAAACAGGGAAGGAGAGAGAGTCATTATAAATTGCATTATTAAGTTGACCACCACCATGGTTGACCCTCCAAGATCATCAACAAACCATGTGAAATACATCTAAGGGCCATGTGTTCAGAGCTAGAAAGAGGGAAGTATTTATACATCATCTCCTTGTCACACATTGGTCAAAAGTTGGCCCCACAGGGCATTAACAGCCACACATCTGGGTTGCACATGCATAAGTACTGAACACATTCAGTATATCCCACACTACAGAGTTAAGAGAGAACCCCTGGATGGGACGCAAAAAGTACATGGTGTGGGCCTGAGGTAAGACACTCTTAAGCTGTCCTGTGTAAAGCTGGTTAGGGTTTGGTGAGGGTATCAGGACAAGTATGATCTCCTCTATAGGCAGAAATGTCAGTGACCAGTGACCCAGTGACTGACTCTCTTGCTCTGACAAACAGCAGGAGGGTCAAAATAGTCCTAGCACAAGTGAATATGTGTTGGTGTCCTTCCCGTGTAAAGGTAAACTGCTTTTGATCATCCTCACTGATAAATATCCAGAATAATTCATTTGACCAATTAGTAATCGTATACAAATGCTAGATAATGGGTCAATCTGTTCAGTAAAGATACTTATGGCAGCTGTGATTGGGGCAACCACCTGGTTACGTTTATGGTAGTTACCTTCATCTGCCATGATTCATTTGATGTTTGTATGAGCCATAAAGTAGAATTGCAGAGGGAAACACCTTTACGTCTCTTGTGGTGGCACTGATCTCCACAGTTACTTCAAAGACACAGGATGGCCCCTGATTCACTATTGTAATTGGGGGAGACCAAGTAGAAGTTTTAGGGGCTTCCCCTTTGTCTTTCTTACCAAAATGGCAGTTAGTTTACAGGCCAGAGGACCAATGTAAAGGATATTTTAGCTGCTAAATATATCTATTCCAATTATACACTTGGGGACAGGGGAAATAATCATGTGATTGGTTCAAGATCTGGGACCCATCAGACCTGCTATGAGAAAGATGCCATTGATCACCTGCTTCTAATGTTCCCCACTTTAACTGGAGGCTCTAATAGTGTTTCAGATCATATGTTAGTATCTCTTCAGTCTCCACACTCAAACAGCCATTTGAAAATCTGAATATTTCCCTTTTTCTTAGTGCACATTTACTCTGACAAATAGCCATAAGTCCTTTGAGAAAGGATCAGGGATATATTCACTATGTGTATGTTCAAAAGAATTGCACTGTCCTCCTCAAAGGGATCCAGACTCTCCTTTAATTAATAGGCCCTGACTCCATGAACCAACTTAGATCTGGAAGCTGAATTAGAAACTTGATTTTAACACGGCAGTGGCTGATATCTGCCTTCTGCTCATAAGGCATACATTAATTGTCTGTCCATCTACCTTGCCCCTTAAAATCACTTTGATATATTAGGCATCAGTACAGATCCCTATGGGTCAAGTCACACTAATTGCCATTCTAGCCTTGCTGCCCATAATGCAATTACATTTATCTTGCCTCTGATGGTTAAGTGTTGACATCTGGCTTCTGATATACTGGGATCTCATCGGCCTCATTGATCCCAGGGATCCAAGTTCTATGACATTGTCTCTCATTGTCCACCCAGGCCTAAAGAGGAAAACCACAGTATATCTAAGATGCTACCCTTGCCCCATGCATTCCTCATTGCTGTAACGGAGAGAGTACCTTCTGGCCCATGCTGGGGCCAGTGGTAGGTTCTTATTTGTCACATCATGTAGGGAGGCTGTGGTGTGGTGTGGTGTGTGTGTGTGTGTGTGTGTGTGTGTGTACATGTGCTTGTGGTGGAGAGGCGAGAGCAGATGTGGAGGTCTTTAAAAGCGTGTTTGCCGTGTGTCTGAAGCCCAATCAGAAGGAGACCCACCGAGGGATGCTCATGAAGGGAGTTTCATCGCCTAGTAACGGGATCGCCCCCTTGAAGTCGTTTAGCCAGCGCAGGGAGGACCAGTCCTTGTCTGCAGCAGCAGCAGCTGCTTTCAGAAGCTGAGTGATACTTCAGCAGTTTTCCTCCTGCCCAAAGCAATTAGTGGTAGTTGGGAATAGAACCTGGCAGAGGAGAGTGGACAGAAGGTGGTCAGATGACACTGAATGCTTTTCTTGGAAGGGTCTTCGGTAAGCCACGAGATCCATCGCCCTGCCTCCAATCATGCAGATAGCCCAGAAGGGAAGTGGACTCCTGTTACGTGCCAGATACAATGCTGGGTTGGTGGCGGGAGAACAGGGGTGGGTGGAGTGAAGAACAAGACGCTGCCTGGTGGGAGGAGCATGTCTTGAGCTGGAATATGTCCTTGTTCTGGCTCAACCACCCAACCATTGTGAGGCCTTAGGTGCATCATTCTCCAATTAGGGCTGAGTTTTCTCATCTATAAAATGAGGGTGTTGGGCTGTGTTGGTGGCTTTCTACGCTTTCTTTCCAGTGGCACATGTGACACGATTTCTCAACACTCGCATGATAATGACAGAGATCTACCCCTTGTCGAGCACGTCCTTTGGAGAGAGGTCGTCTTCCTCATGTCTCTTTGATAAGGGCACTAATTCCACTCGCCCTCCTGACCTAATCACCTCCTGAAGCCCCCACTTCTGACACCATCACATTGGGGATTAGGCTTCAACATGTGAATTTGGGGGAATACCAACATGTAGTTTACAGCTGTCAGAAAGCTGGTAAGTAACTGTATGATTCGTCAGACTCTGTCTATCCTCAGAGACTCAAACCCTTTGACGCTATGCCAGACTGTGACGTAAAAATTTTAGAAGGTTGCTCATGAAGTAATTGGCCAGTGTTTCCCAGTCTTTAAAAACCCACTGTCACGCCCTGGCTGGGTGACTCAGTTGGTTGGGACATTGTCCTGTACACCGAAAGGTTGCAGGTTTTATTCCCGGTTAGGGCACATACCTAGGTTGTGGGTTCAATCCCTGGTCTGGATGCAAACGGGAGGCAGCCGATCAGTGTTTCTCTCACATCAATGTGTGTGCGTGTCTCTCTATCTCTCTCAAAAATCAATTAAAAAATCCCACTTTTGTAATAGGAGTGAATATTATTTATCACCAGGTATATGACAAAATCTCGAAAGAAAAGATCTGAGAAACATTAGCAGGACCATTTCTACTCAAATGGAAGCAATGAACCCATGAGGAAATAATACGGGTCTTGAAAACCAAACAGGAAAGAGTGATTTGGGAGGAGTTCGCCTTTTCCCTGTGTGCATCTGTCTCTGCCCTCAGGCCCTCATGGCAACAGGCACCACCAGCCTAGGGAGCCCGAGATGGGGGTGGGGTCCAGGCATGGCATCTCTGGGTGAGCATGGGGGGCTGGCACGGGAAGAAGAAATGCTTCTGAAAAGAGGTGATAGATGCTGGTTGGGGAGCCCATTGGTCCCCTCACCTATAGTCCTCATCTCTCCCAAAGATCCCCAGTCAGTCTGAGCTGTGGCAGGAAATACCTGAGAAGTCTCAGATCCTCCTTACTCCTGGACAGTGTGGGGGTTGGAGCGGGGAGCAATGCTTGCTTATCACTCTTGGGCCACCTTCTGGTTTGATTCAGGGACCCAGAGTCCATCCAGAGCCCCTGAAATATTCCCAGAGTTCCAAATCATTTCCTCTGGACATGTCAAGTTCCCCGCCAGAGTTAATGCCAGTGTGCAAGGAGGCTGCAGCTCGGAACCCTTGAAATAAATTCCCAAGGTTTCCCCCAGGTCCCTAGACCCTAAGAGGCTCGAGGCTTGGCCTTGTCTGAGGCCCTGATCCTACACTGAGCTGAGAGCTTGGACTGAGCCCCTGATGGTGGATGCCTGGATGTCAGCATCCCCCTGCCCAGTGCTTCTGGGAGACTCCTGATGAGGGACCTATCACTGGACGTCGCTGTGCCCTGAGCTGTTGTATTCTCCCCCATCTCTGTATCCCAACGGCTGTGGTTCCAGACACCCCCACCCCACCCCTGGCCGTTAGTCTCTCACTGCGCACAAGCACACACATGCTTCCCCGTGGCGGTGGGTGATGGCAACAGGCACCACCAGCCTAGGGAGGCCGAGATGGGGGTGGGGTCCAGGCATGGCATCTCTGGGTGAGCATGGGGGGCTGGCACGGGAAGAAGAAATGCTTTTGAAAAGAGGCAATAGATGCTGGTTGGGGAGCGGGGGGTGGGCAGTGTGGCAGCTGGTCTGAGCGGACGACCATTTTTCCTGTTCCCCTGGCTTCAAGATGACAGTCCTGAAACATGGCCTGACACAGTGGCTGGTCAGCACGAGAGCTTTTATTTCTTATTCCCAATCAACAATTGCACCAGTTTTATTAGCAATCAGTGTTCTGGCAGCCATGCTGGCAGCAAGAGGACCAGTGGTGAGGGGGAGGGGTCAGCTCTCCCACAGCCGGCGGCGGGCCGAGGGGAGGGGAGGCGGGGACAGTATGATAAGGAACCTTATTCCTTTCCAGTGGGCTGAGGAGAGCCAGGCCCGTGGGCTGCTGGGTTGGGAAGCTGGACAGGGACCCGGTGAGCAGGGTGGGGCTGGAGGGACTGTAGCCGTCTCTGAGTCAGGGTCTCAGTGGGGACTGTTTCCCCCAATGTCTGCAGCAAGGTGATGTTCTTAGAATGAACCATTCCTCATTCTTTTTCTCCAGGAAAGAGAATTCTATTTGAGATGGAAACGCTAAAGGGTGAAGGGGACACCTCCTCCTTCAGCAGTGGGGCCCAGACTGTGGCCTACAAGCTAAGCGGGTCTGGTAACGCCCTTTGTGGTCACAAGTGGATCCCTAATTCTGGTCATGCCCACTGGGGCCTGAGCAGACATTCCAATTCCTGTTTTGCTGTGGAGCTGTTTAAAGAATGAACTGGGGTCAGCCCATCTCTGTCTGAGCGCTGGCTGTGCCCCTCACCAGCTGAGTGGCCTTGCCACAATAACTTAACCTCTCGCAGCCGGAGCCTCTTTATTAAGGAAGTGGGAGATTAAATGAGACCCAGGGGGCAAGCTGCCAGAAGAGCCCTGGACATCCAGCCTCCCGAGACTGGCAGAGTTCAAACCCCTGCTCTACCACTTGCTGGGGATGTGACATTGGGCAAGTCACTAAGTCAATCTCTAGGCCTCTGTTTCCTCATCTGTGAAATGGGGCTGACAAAGTGCCTCCCTCCTAGGTCCTTGTATGGGCTGAATGTCCGTGAAGCACACAGAATAGCAGCCAGCTCACAGTAAGCTCTGAGTTGAGCCGATTAGTAATCTCCTGACATCATGCCTGGTAGAGGGGGTAGAGTGGGTATAACAGCAGCCATGGCATCACTGTCTAAGATATTGTTACTTAGGCTTGGCATCAAAAGGGAGAGGCCAGTTGTCCTCATTATAATGTTCCAGTAGCAAAAAAGCTGGCCGCCCCTGTCCCAGAGCCGACATCACTGACCATTAGAAGGCGGGAGGTATCTTTTTAGAAATACGGATTCTCAGGTTCCACAGCAGATCCACTGAGTCAGAATCTGCATTTTAACAAGATCCCCGGTGACTGAGCGGACATGAAATCAAGTGGAGGGCCTCAGAGGGGGCGCTCAGACACCTGTTTCCAGCACCCCCCGAGGGGGTTCCCTTCTGTGAGCGCCCACGTACCGTCCCTGCAGATGTATCTCACTCCATCGTCCTTGCCTGTGCACTTGGCTTCTCCACGAAGGGCCTGTGGGCACCTTGGGGCACATCTGTCTCAGTCACCTAGAGACGGCAGAGTGTGTGACTAAGTCCACTGCCTTTGGAGACAGGCTGCTGGCCCCAGTCCCATCTCTGCCACTTCCTAGATGTACGACCTTGGGTGAGTTATTTTACTTCTCTATGCCTCGGTTTCTTTATGTGTGCAGAGTGAAAAATACTAGTCTCTGCCTCCCAGGGTCGTGAAGATGAAAGGACTGAATATGAGTGTCAGGCATGTGGTCGGCATTCATTAGAGCTGCTTCTGCCGTTGTTGTCGTGGTAACCCTACGCCAAGCCCAGGGCCAGGCACGCAGTAGACACTTAATAAACATTTAATGAAGGAGCCAACGATCTCAAGTGGGTGCACATGAATGTGTTTCACACCCCTGACCTTGGCAAAGCTAAGATATTGGACATTGAACTCTGCTTCTGCTGTGTAACTTGAATTCCCTGGGGAAGATGAGCAACTGGGAGCTGACTCCCGGTGGCCTCTCAAAAACACCCTGCTGAGCGTGGATCAGGGCCAGGCCAAGAGAGAACGAGCGTTGTAAAACGTACAGTGATTACGGTTGAAAAAGGCAGCCCTTTCTTTACAGCCTGGGAAGTAGGATCCAGGAAAAGCAAATGCTGCTCGTTTATATTTAAGGAGAAAGCAGGGGCACGGTTTTGACGCAGCCTGAAGACGTCCTCTTGCTCTTGAACAAGACATTGTGCTTTCAAAAGTCTGTCCTTTGTCACCCAGGCTCAGCGGCCGGAGTGGGGGAATGAGAGGAGCTCCATATTGAGTCCTTGGCTTCTAGTTCCACTTCCCCTTCTTGAGGTGATTGGAGACAGATGTCACGCTGACCCAGGCAGCTTGGCCGTCGGGAAACAGCCACAGCACCGCAGAGGTGGAGAGACAGTCTGAGGCACACCGTTCCGGGCAGAGGGATGTGGGAGCCTTACGGCGGGGGAAGCACATGCTCAGGTGTCTGCGCCCTTGACTCGTCCTTGCAGGCTCGGACCCCTCTGTTTCCTGTAACTTCAGACAATGGCCACGCGCGACCTGGTTTTCCCAAGTACTTTGAGCTGAGGTTTCTTGCTGTGTCCTCTACCTGGTTGTGAGAATTTTGAGGATCATTATTCTGTCTTATTCAGCACTGTGTTTCCAAAGCCCTGGATGGGACCGGGCACATAGACGTCAGTAAGTGTTGACTTGAATCGAATTTAGCAAGGATCTGCAGCCCCGTGGAGAGGGGACACTTCTTGGAAACCACTGTGGGTTACACTGAGGAGCAGGGATGTGGAGCTGGGACTCGAGTATCAACAATAAGGGTTACCAATTCATGAGAGCCTCCGTGTGCCAGCCTCTGAGCTGGCCCATGACAGACGTTACCCCTCGTCCTCGCCTTACATCCGAGGAAACCGAAGCCTCCGAGAAGCTGAGTCACTGCTCCAGCTCAAACAACTCAAAGCATGGTGGAGTCAAAGGGATGCATGTTTCCCCCCATTTACTCTGCTAACGGCAGTACTTAAACTGCAGACTAGATATTAAAACTGAGGTGCACTGGCTCGAGAGGTTGGAATCCCTGGGTGTGAGTGCCCGAGCCGGCCGTGGGCAGGAGCAGTCTGCGCAGAGCTCAGGAATCCGAGGAGCCCTGCGCGCTGGGCGTGAGCTCCCTGGGAGAAATTTCCAGTGATGAAAGCAGGTCCACAAGGGAATTAATGGATGTCATTGAATAACTTAAAACAAATTGTGTTCCAGGGAACTCTAGACTTATCATATCCTTGAAAAAAAAAAAGTGTGGGGGAGGTGGGAATTCTGACCTCAAGCAGTTTGAGAAGCTGCGTCCCACATTCCGGCTCGACAGTTCACAAGGTGCATCAGACTTCTCTGTCCTGCAGGAGACACGATTGTGTGACTTTCTCGAATCCAGTGTGTCTCATGTCTGTTGAACTAGTGGACATTGTTTTCCAGGAACATTTGTTTAAGCATTCCATGGAACAGCTCTTCCCTTGAGCATGTGGGGGGAGCTCAGCTGTAGAAGGTTGGCCTGGGAATACACCCTCTGTGTTCCTTCTCGCCTTGTGGTTGAGTGAGTATGCGTAGATCTCAGGGACAGAAAAGTCCCACTAAGATAATTTGTAATGGTTTCATAAACTGGGCAAACAACCGCACGTGAAAGTCTGAGTGAGAAGCGCACGGGAGGAGAAGCCGCCAGAGGAAGCGCCGTGGTCTGGCTGCACACGGGCTCCGCTTCCCTCCCAGCCCGCGGTGCTGATAGCTGTGTTTTCCTTGGGTGTCTGAATTTTTCATTCCACCGTTATGTCTTAAGCCACAGTAAAATTCACATCCACATTTCACTAGAGATAAATCTAACGTAATAACACAAAAACATTAATTCTTTGGGGGAAAGGAGAGAAAAAAATGGCCTCGGCTTAAAGAGAGGCCAACACTCAAGACCTGTACACGGGCGTTTCTTCTGGACCACACCCCACACTGACATGTGGGCATGTGTGCAGTGCTCTTTAGCACATACATGCCTACGCATGTGTCACAACACGCTCCCACGGACATACCCGCAGGTGTGACTGATAGAGGTCCACTTTTATGTTTTTAATTTAATTAACTTATTTTTAAAATATTTTTTTCTTTATTGATCTTAGAGAGAAAGGGAGAGAGAGAAAGAGATAGAAACATTGATGAGAGAGAACATCGACTGGTTGCCTCTGGCATGCCCCCCACTGGGGATTTGGCCCACAACCTGGGTATGTGCCCTGACCGGGAATCGAACTGGCGATGCTCAACCAGTGAACCACACTGGCCGGGCAATAGAGGTCCACTTTTAATGCTCATCACCTCTAAGTCCAGCCCACTTTTTAGGATTCACTGCAGTCTTTTCTCTCTGCATCTTTCTTGACCAGCTAGGCACCACTACTAACTCTTCTATGATCATCTTGTAGAGTGTAACAGTGAACTATTACCACAATTGTGCTGCAAAACACAGCTCCCCATCCCTCAAAAAACCTCAGTGGCAAATAACAATAAGCACTTATGACTTGTATCATGTCATCTGTACAGGTCAGCTGGGGTGTGGTTGATCTAGGCTGGGCTTTGCAGGAGGTCATGGGTTTAATTCAGATCTGCTTCACATGTCTCTCATCCCTCTGGTGCCAGGAGGCTACCTTGGGCATGTTTTTCAGCATGGATTCCTCTTGAGGCCTGGGCTTTGACTCATACTCTGTTACTTTCACCCATGTTCCATGGGCCAAAGCAAGTTTTATGACCAAGCCACAGATCTTTGGGGTGGGGAAGTGCATTTCTCCCATGAAGGGAAAGGGAAAGGGAGAGAACATTTGATGAACAACATGTGATATGCCAGAGAGGGTTTCGAGTCATGTCCCTGATTTAGACACTTGGTTAGGTACCTCCGTGCTCTTAGGAATTGTGTTTCTGAGTTGATAATATTGGAGCTGAGCCTTGAAAAACTAGTTTCCTCTGACACCTCTGTGTTGCCTTATGTTCCCCACAGCAGTGCTGAAGGAAGGATGTAATAAAATGTAAAGTGCATGGGCAGCCTGGTAGACACAGTCATGCATCCTGGCTCTGCTGTGTGCAATAAAGGTTACCCTAGCAAGCCCTTTATTTCCTCTTAGTGCTGGAGTTCGTAAGAGTCATGATTAATCATATTCCTCTCTCCTCAAAGTTCTGAACCAGTTTAGAATTATACATGGGAGTTTGATTAACTTTATAGCTAGCAAAACTGAATTTGAGAAACGCTTGGACCAGAAGCTGAAGTGGTTTTCTTGAGACCTTCCTCTACATTTGGACTCTGGAGCCCACCTGAGGGTAGTTCTGCGTCGTCATGCAGACTCTTAGCTACTAGGCACATGAGGAATTGTGGCCATGAGGGAGACCACACCTGGGAGAATGTACACATTACAGCAACATGGACCAATGTGTGTCAGCCTCTTGCCATCCTAAAAATCATGCCAATCTCTCCTCTGTCCACATGAAGGAGGGAATGAAAGGTGGAAGGAAAGATGGAATCATCTCCCCTCCTCCCAACCTCCTCTGAGAGGGAAGCCATTTCCTTGGCAGGAGGTGGAGAGAGAGGAAGAATGGCCCCAATGACCCACTGAATGGGACCAACATTGTATGGAGCGGGCCATCACTGAGCCAGAAGGCACAGGTCTCCCTGCGTCACTGCTATAGATGGGCCATAAGGCCATTTCTAACATGTCTGGAGCAGCTCTTGCTTGCTGCCAAGTCCATATGGGGAGCGCCCTAACTCCATCCCAAATCCTAACCCCAGTCTCTACTCATATCCAACTGAACAGAGCCACCTGTGTTTGGGTGGGTTCGTCAGCATGTGCTCACCACCTCCTGGGATGGAGCCTGCAGAGGGCAGGAGACTTGGTTACATTATGCAGAATCAGATGCTGTCCTATACCCTCCCCTCTTATCTTGGATGTAGTTTGTTCTGCAGCCAATCAGAAGTCAGAGATAAAGCATGGTGACCATGACGAGGCTGAGAGTCAACGTGCAGAGCTTATGAAAAGCTGCACTTGACTGGCGGCTTACACTCACTCCTCCAGAGCAAGACACTGAATGAGGTAGAGTGGGAGAAGATACTGTAGAAAGGAGCTTGTGTTCCTAAGGCCCAGGGTGTCATTATTTACATGTCGCATCTGATCCTCCCAGCAACCTCAGGTTTAGGGGTTAAGAACACAGAACCTGGAGCTGGCTTCCAGGCTTCTTCGTACACCAGTTATATGACCTTGAGGAAGTCTCTGTGTCCCAGTTTCCTCATGTGAAGGTTGGTGATATTATAAATATTAAAGGAGGATATTAACTATACCTCTCACACAGTGCTACTGGGAGGATAAAGTGGCTTAAGGCACGTGGTGGGCAGCCTGTGGGGTGGCCCCCAGTGATCCCGTCCTCTGGGTATTCATGCCCTTGCGTAATCCCCTCCTATTGAGTGTGGGCTGGACCTAGTGACTTTTTTCTAATAGGAGAATACAGAAAAACACAGATAGGGTGTCGCTCGAGATTAGGGTGCAAGACACTGATTTTTATTATGTTTACCTTCTTTCAGTCTCTCGTTAGTTCTGCCGGAAGCCAACTGCATGTGTGAGCTGCCCAGTGGAGAGGCTCCCCAGGGAAGGAATTGAGGGTGGCCTCTGGTCGATATCCAGTTGGGAATGAGGCCCTCCGTCCAACAGCCCACCAGGACCTGGATCTTACTAACAGCCACGTGAGCGAGCGAGGACACAGCTCCTCCCCCAGCGGGGCCTTGAGATGACTGCAGTCACACCTGACACCTGACCTGTGGCCCGTGTGAGACTGAGGCAGAGGGCCTGGCTGTGATGCTCATAGTCCTGACCCACAGAGACGGTGAGATGATAAATGTTTGTGGTTTTACTACTCAGTTTTATAATGTGTTAGACAGCAATAGATAACTAATGTAATACATGTACAATTCTTAGAATAGTACTCAGCGCATGGTAAACCCTCAATAGATATTAACTGTCTTTATCATTAATAACTCCATTTCACAGATGGGAAGAGTGAGGCTCAGAAAGAGGTAACCTGACTAGAATTATACAAGTAATCTATAGTCGAGTAGGGCCTCCACCCTGTTCTATCTGATTCCAAAGTCAGTGCACTCAAAGCATTACAATTTGGAAGGTCTAGCTCTGAGGGTCCCAGCAGGAGCTATGGAAAAAGAGAAGGCAGGTTTCCATGGGAAACCTTGAAGAGGAGAATAACCCTAAGGCGTCAGAGGGCCCAGCTCTGCACTGGGGAGAGCCACAGCCAGCCCTTCAGAGGGCTTCATACAGGAGAGAAGGGCTAATCCCTGCACCCAGACTTAGCTAGGGCTAGGCATTTCCGGAACATGGAAGAACCAGCACATTGTTGAATCTGTCCTAAGGGTTTGTTAGACCCTGTGAACTGAGGGATAGAGCTCTAGTCTTTCCTTGCCTTCTCTCTTTCCCTCCAGGAGCTCAGGAACCTAGCACCTGAGATAAGCCTCACCCAGAGAAGTCCCACCTGGGCAAAGATCATTCTCATTGCATCTTGTCATAGTACCGACAGTGATGATGAATCATCTTAGCCAATTAGAGGGCGGCCATCACCACCTGGGATAGCATGTTCTCTGAGCTCAGTACCTGATGGGAACATCAGCAAAATCCCTAAGGATGTATTAACATAAGCAGCAAACAGAGAGCCCACAGGGATGCAGGTGGAACAGCTGAGATTCGAGGACGTGGGCAGCAGGAAGGGTGCAGATTCAAGCTTTGCCACACAGACACTTAGTGAATCAGACAGATACACGCAGGCATATAGACACCTGTATTAATATAAATATACTCCCAGACACACAGTCACACCTACAGAAAAACACACACTCTCAGATACTCAGAAAGACAAAAATGCTCAGAGAAATGCCCGAATGGGAGGAAGGAACATTTATATTCCACAACTCATGTTTCCATAGAGGGGAGGACACTTTTATTGCACCACCCAGGAGAAAAAAGTATGGAAGGAATCTTATTGCTTTTGTCCTTCTCACCAGAGAAGTGACTTATCTGATTGGTGAGTCTGGAAGAAGAACTGAGCATGCTCAGCTAAGCCCCTCCTAGGTCCTCTGTCTTCTGCTCTGGCCTCCTGCAGAGAGGGAACCTTCTGACCAGCTCTTGGTATTGAGTCAGCCTCCCAGGGCTGACGTTGTCTCTCTGGGGAGTTGTCCGGTGTGACTGGGACTGAGTGGATAAGTCTGTCTAATGAATGGTGAAGGATCTAGAGCCACATTCTCCACTTGACTTTACCTTGGAGACTTGACATTGTGATCTCCCTCTTTTGTCTCCCAGGTAAAGTCAGGGTTCCCCAGCCCCAACACTAAACATTCCCACTGAGAAGAAACAGAGACATGGACAGGCGTTCAAGCACACAAGCATGGGGACATAGCTGAGACAGTATATCAGCTCTCCTGAGTGCAGGGAAGCAGTTGGAAGAGCAGGTGTAACCCTTGCTGGACACTGGAACCACCTGGGAAGATTTATAAATGTGTACCGATGCCTGGGCCCACCTCAGACAAACTGACTCAGAATCTACTGGGGTAGGGCCTGGAAATGGTGATTTTTTTTTTTTTTAATCCTCACCTGAGGATGTTTTCTTTTTATTTACCTTCAGACAGAGTGGGAGAGGGAGAGAGGGAGAGAGAGAGAGAGAAAACATCAATGTGAGAGGGACACATCGACTGGTTGCCTCCCGCACAACCCTGACCAGGGTCGGGGACAAACCGCAACTGAGGTACATACCCTTGACCAGAATCGAACCCCTGACTCATTGGTCCTCAGGCCGATACTCTACCGCTGAGCCAAACTGTCCAGGGCGAAAATGGTGATTTTTTTTAGAGATCTTCAGTGATTCCAACAGGTAGCCCCCTTACCCCAATACTCAAAGGCTCACACATACTTTTGCCTCCACTGAGGACCTTAGTGGGCCCGCATCCTAATCCATCAGCCACAGACCTCTCTCTGACATCACCTGTGCCCAGGTACAGCTCCAAATCCCCCTTTCGCAGACATTCTGGAGACTCCGGTAGCCGCTGAGGGCTATTTTCTAAGCAGGTAATTGCAACTGCCCGTGGCTGCTGTGATCCAACCCCCGCAACTCCTCGGATGGCCCACGAGGGTTTTTTCACCACTCTTCAAACAGAGGACTCCCCAGCCCTCCCCGGGTCTCCAACACACGTCAGTGCTCTGGAAAACTTACAGTATTTTGCCTTTTGCTTCAGACCTACTTCCCACTGCGCCTCTGCCCTGCCGACCCCTGGCAGCACAGGTCCCCAGGGTGCTGAGCAGAAAGCAGGCCCAGTGACAGCGCTTCGGCACACGCCGCTCTTCCCGCGCCGGGGGCCAAACCTCCGCCAGCGACAGAGAGGGCCAGGCCAGGCTGGTGGCTGCAGAATGGGAGCCCGGTTGTCACAGGACCTAGAGCTGCCCAGATTTCCCCCTTGCCCCTCTCTCTATGCACCAGAGGAAGCCATTGGCCTTCCAACCAGGAACCCGGCCTTCTCCCTCTTCCCCTTGTTACGGGCTCAGGATTCTCAAATTGCTGCGCATCAGAATCGCCTAGAAGGCTCATTAGCTACAGATTGCTGGGCCCCACCTCCAGAATTTCTGATTCAGGGGCGGGCCTGGGAATTTGCATTTGTGATGGGTTCTTGGCGAGGCTGGAGCTGCTGGGCCAGGGACCACACTTGGGGAACCACTGCTCTGAGCTGCTCCCCCTCCCACTCTTGAGCCAGCTGGGTGTTTTCCCTGTCACCCGAGGATCTAGGGCACAGGAGGAAGGCATGCAGGTAACTTCAACTACAATGATGATTGGGACCAAGCTCCTCCTTCTCGACACCTTCCTATGAGCCAGACACCATGCTGAGGGTTTAACACGCATTATCTCACAGGACAGCTGAGGTTAGGTAACTGAGTCAAGGTGAAATAACACGGTGTTACTAAGTACTTGAGCTGGGACTGGAACCCAAGCTAACCATGGTCTTTAGAGTTCATTCATTCATTCATTTATACACAACTAATCTATTTAAAATATCTATTAAGTGTCTTCTATATCATTGGCACTGTTCCAAGTCCAACTGACACAGCGACGAACAAGGCAGAGCAGAGAGCTGCTTTCACGGAGCTTAAATTCAAGAGGGCGAGAGAGAAGAGCTAGTAAAAGCAATGCATGTGAATTTGGGTCCGCTCGTCCTTTGTGGGCCACAGGGAGGGAGGACCTGACTCAGAGTGTCATCAGGGTTTGGGGAGCGGTTTCTGGCCGGGAGCAGGCAGCGTGGTCCTCAATGCCTCCTCTACGCTCCCAGCGACGTCAGCAGAAAGGAGCCCGTGGTTCCTGGAAGGGACAGAGCCTGGGCAGGCACAGCCTGGGATTAGCAGTTATCACCCCCAACTCCCACCCCCACAGAGAGCCACTGGGATCCCTCCAGACTAAAGACACTCTGTCCTTTGGTAAGCGGCAGCCCCAGTCATGGCGACATGGCCAGGTCTGGGCGAAGCTCATCTGATGGTCCCCGTGGAACAGGAAATGGCTTATTGAGCTGCTTCGCTGAACTCATTCACAGGGTGAGCAGGCGAGGGAGCCTGACAGGTCGCTTATTTTAGAAAGCGGCCATCAGCCTGATCTTTATACAACTTGTATTGAATACGCACGCAGGTGGCGTGCTAACTGCCTCCTATTACACACACCGTCATCACAGGCACGGGCTCACTCTCCCATCACTTATCGATACCTGGCCCCGCGCTTACTGTGCACCGTCAATCTAGCTGAGCGTCAGGGCGTCTGCTGCTCAGGGGCTTCGTGATGGCACTGACTGGGTTTTAAAAAGCTTCATTTTTGCGTACCCAGCAGAGCGCCTGACACTTGGTTTTCAGTAAAGGTTGGAGGGATGGGTAGGTGAATGAGTGACAACATGAGCAACTCCCTGCCCTCTGCCTGCCCCTGCCGGTCCCAGGCCTGCTCAGCTGCAGACACTAAAAGCCTCCAGCACTCAGGTTCAGCCTCCTGCCTCGGCCAGGCCGCATGTGCGGAGCCCAGTGACACCTGCGGGGATCTGGGTGAGCTCGGCCGCTCCAGAGCGGTTATCTGAAAGGGGAAGGAATGGCTGGTCTGGAGTCCCCCTGAACCCCCACTCCCCTCCTTGTCCACTGTACCTCCTTCCCCCTGCTAAGCCCCTTTCATATGATTGCATGCCTGCTTCTGTTCCCCAGTTGTCCACCAGTCCCCAGCATGGACTGGAGCTTGCCTTCAATTCTCATCTACTGTTCTAGGGCCCTACCACCTTGCCTGGCTCTTTCCAGCTCTCTCTCTCAGGGGCTGAGCCCTAACCCTGCAATTCCAGCTGCTGGCTGCTGGACCCCAGGTTCCTGCCCTTCCTCTCTGCTCACATCGGATCTGCCATATATTAACAGCCCCAGGCCAAGTCTGCTAGGCTCCTTCAGATCCTGGCATTGGGACTGACTGTCACCCTTTGCCTGTCAAGTTAGGCACCCAAGATACAGCCCTGTGTGGCCCAGCTTCTCCCCTTTCCTCAGTGACTCCTCGAGGCATCCGCCTCCCTGGTTATGGAGTCTATACAGGTCGGGATGCCCTCTTATTTCGTCTTTAGTCTCCTTCATGAGCCTCCCTCTGGGCTTGGGAGGGTCTGATGATCATCTTATTCCTTCTTTCTGCTCACTGGGGGCCAAGCCCTCTGTCTGGGCTATAAACCATTTTTTCCACCTCTTCCCTCTCCCCCTCCTGTGGCTACGTCCCACCAGACCCTTGTGGCCTCCCCAACCCATAGGCCACTTCAGACAAGAATGCAACCTTCCCAACATCTAATGTATTCTACGAATCTGCTCGCAGGTGCCTTTGGCAGTCCCAGTGAGAAAATTCGCTTTAAATATTTTAAGGAGCAGTTAATGTGTGACTTAACAGCTGAACTTCTGGCGTCAGACGACTAGGGTTTAAATCCTGGCTCTGCCGCTTTCTAGCTGTCTATCCTGAGGCAAGGTACTGACCCTCACTGGGGATTGGTGTCCCCATCTGTAAAATGGGGGTAATAACTACCTGCTCTTAGGGCTTTTGTGAGAATAAAATGAGTCAACATATATATAAAATGCTACCAAGAAGATCTAGTGCATAATAAGCGGTCCATGAATGTTAGCTGTTCTATTCCGCCCACTGACTGCGACCACGAGCTATTTATTCATTTATTGGAGCTATTTGTTAAATTTAAGCTATTTATTTAAGATATAATTATTAAGGACCAACTGTGTGTCAGGTCCTACGAAGCAGTCGAAGATGAGTGGGATGTGCTCTGGATCTCCCCGTGTGAAAGGAAGCAGGTCCAGCCCAAACCAGAGGGATGAGTGTGGTGTGTGTAACCGGAGTGGACGGGGCAGGTGCACAAGCCCACCTGGAGGGTGGCAGAGAGGGCGGCTGCCTGGGGTGTGCTTGGAGGTCTCACTTATGCTCTGTCCTCGAGGCACTCGTGCAGGCAGAGAGTCCCCTGTGTCTGTGACAGGAGATCAGGCTGGACAGGTGCGTGCCTCTCACTGTGGACAGCTGAAGCTCCATCCCCAGCGCTCCAGGACTCACAGCAACGGGACTCCTTCACTGCAGGGGTCACAGTGGGAGTGCGTGGCTACGGCCTCCTGGGTCGGTGGACATCGGGGGAGGGGGCTCTGCTCTCCCAGGATGGGCTTCTGTCCTCTCCGAGGTTTTCTTCTTCTGAGGGACATAGACGTCCTTCTCCCCGCTCTCACCCTCCAGCCACCTCTCCATTTTGTTCATGGTTTAAGTCAGATTCCTTCACAGATCATGCCTTTTCCTGGCCATTTTTTTTTTTTTTTTTTGCCTTCTTGAGTCAGCCCAAATCTGTTTCACCTCCACCTCTGGTTCCTTTAATGGGCTGGTTCATCTCCAAAGGCTCTTCAGAGAGGCTTGGAGAGTTCTCTCCACACTGGGGCTGATTCCAGTCACCCACGAGCCGTCCTAGCTGCCGATGGTAAATTGCTACCTCCACTGACGAAGAAGCTATGGGACGTCAGACCACCCAAATATGCAGAAAGCACATGTCTCAACAGACAGCTCACAAACGCTGGAGGACTGCGTCATCCTGAGGTGTCCCTACGAGATACCGGACATCCGGTGGAGAAGGCAAAGCCTGCAATCGCCCGTTGTCAGCAAATGAAGCCTGCAGTAAGAACAGACCACCCTTTCCAGGACTTCTCTAGAGGGAAAAGGAGATGAATAAGGTGGTGGCTTTAAAAAGAGAATGAAAGGGGCTGTTCTCTGTGTGAGGGAACTTGGGCCCATCTGGAGACTGAGGGTCAGGATGCAGAGGAGAGGGGTTGTTGAAGATGCATAAGTGGGAGTCGGGTAACAACAGAGGGTGGGCCCCAGGGAGTGTGTGCTGAAGGCCAGCCCTGGAGAGGGGAAGGGAGGACAGGCCACCACTCTAGTGAGAAGTCCTATTTATGGAGGGCTCATACGCCCCAAACACCATGCTGAGAACTTCACACAGACTGTGTCTTTTCATACCTTAGACACGCACTGTCCTGTCCTTATTTTCCAAGCAAAAAGAATCTGAAGGTCAAGGAGGTTAAGTGACTTCCTCAAGGTCCCAAGCTAAACAATGACATAGCCAGGACTTCAGAATTCACGATCCCAACACTGCTTTATTTGTTTACATGCTGTGTTGCAGACATAAAAATAATGAGCATAGCATACATTACTCAGTACATGCCCTGTGCCAGACACTGTTTCCTGTATGCTAACTCCTCATTACCCCTCGGCAGCTCTGCGAGTGGAAGATACTGCTGCTATTCCATTTTGCATGAAGTGAATCACCTAAGGTCACACAGCGAGGAAGAGGCAGAACCCGCTCCTGGCCCTGATGAACTGACTTTGGATCCAACACTTGACCCATGCTCCACTCCCTTCCCTGTTCTTTGAAAAGAGAGCATGGTGTGAAGATGGGAGCAGAGATGGGGAGTTCCCATCTAGTGGTCTTGATAGTTCCTTGAAGACAAAAGTAAGAGAATCTGTGGGAGATGAGTGTGGGGTTTGGGAGGTAGACTGGGGGATTAGAAGTGGTGAGACTTCAGGAGAGTAGAAGAAATTTGGATAACACACCCCCAGGAAGTGTGATCAGAGCTAAGGGACAAAACAAAGAGGCGCACCCAGTTGAAACTGTCCTATCACAGCTTGACGTTCCTGTCAAACTCCTCAGTGGAGAGTTCAGGTGAGATGACACCCCTGGGCCTGAGCTGGGTGCCCAGGGCTGGAGCTCAGACAGTGAGAGCTGGTGAGACTCCTGGGGACCCCATGTTACCTTTGAGAGGATCTGATGGGTAAAAGGGGCTCTGCCCCGAGAAGAGACCTGCCATGGACTGAATGTTCATATGTTGAAGTCTGAATTCCCAGTGTGATGGTATTTGGAGGTAAGTCAGTCATGAGGAGTAAGCCCTCATGAATGGGATTAGTGCCCTTATGAGAAGAGACATGAGACAGATGATCTCTCTCACCATGTAGAATGCAACAAGAAGTCAGCAGACTACAAATCAGGAAGAGGGTGCTCAACGGAACCCAATCATCATGCCATGGCACCTTGATCTTGGGATTTCAGTCCTCAGACTGTAAAAAGCAAATATTTATTGTTTAAGCCACTCAGTCTATGCTGTTTGTTATAGCAACCTGAGCTGACTAAGACGAGACCCTATGGAATACAAGAATCTTGTTAATTCAAGATAGAGATACCCAGGAATGTGGCCTTGGGGTCATTAATGGTGGAGCCACTGAGGGGGTGCTTATCTTGGCACAGTTGACCACGGTTACGTGCAGTCTCAGGGAACCACCTGGACCCAGGCTTCCAGGCATTTTGAAATAGAATGCTTGGTATGTTGAGTATGAAGAATTCATGGTCTTTAAACTCTTGGAGCAAAAACTGACCCTTCACGAGAGGCTCTTACAAGAGAGGTCCAGAATTAGTCAGATGACCACAGGACCTCCTCTCATGTCCTACCCTTTCTTTCTGTCTTGGATCTTTCTCCAGAGGCTGGCCCTGGACCCTGGCCTTGACTGGTGGGCCTCTTGGTCTGTCTCTCTCTCTCTCTCTCTCTCTCTATGATGATTCCCTCTCATTGGCCTTGGTGACTTCATGACCCTAATTCTGGAATCATGAACTGAACCTGGTTCAGAATTGGCCACTTCTAAGCCTGGGCCTCACCCACCCATGCCATGGCTTTGCATACTCCATGCAGTTATGACTCACTTCCATCAATGTCCAGTGTCCAAAGAGACTACAAGCTGTAGGGGCTCTAAGAGGGGCTCAGGTAAAGCTCGATCCAATAAGACACAGCTTGTGGATGTGCTCTGTGGATAGATGCAGACAGCTGTGATGACAATGACCTTTCACGCATAGCTGTCCCCTAAGGTAAGAGCCTTGGGTTCTTGCTCAGTTCTTGCCAGCTGGGAGGAGAGCAGAGTTCAGCCACGTCCTTTAAAGGAATCTCAGATGTGATGGCCAGAGGAAGCTGTGCTCTGAGATGTATCTGGAGAGCTCAGAGGACTCATTAAAGCATCATCTTGCTCTGATAAGTTGTTAGTTAAAAGTTTACCTGGAGGGGCTTTTTTGGCACTCCACTGAGAATGTCTGCCTCCTGCTAGGAGCGCATAGTGAGAAGGAAGAATTTTATAGATGGTAGAAAGGGCCTAACATTCTAAGCACTAGATAAGTCTCACATAATTGTGTTCTTTGGACCTGTAGAAACCCAACCCTGTGCTGACTGGGTGGTGATCCCAAGAATAAGGTTTGGGCGGAATTGGGGACTAAACAAACATTGTAATGATAATCATAACAGTAATAAGAATAGTAGCAGTCGTTCATGGATCTATACGCCAGGCACTCTGTTGTCCCTGCGGTAGGCTGAATAACGGTTCCCCAAAGTATCCAGTTCGTAATCCCTGGAACCTGTGGATGTCACCTTGTATGACTTTGCAATGTGTACGTTAGGGATCTTGAAGTGGGGAGATTCTCCTGGACTGTCTGGGTGAGCCCTAAGTGTGATCACAAGTGGAGGAAGGCAGAAGGAGACTTTGCACGGATGAGGGGAAGGAAATGCGACAACAGAAGCAGAGATTGGAGTGATGTGGCCACAAGCCAAGAAATGCCAGCTGCCACCAGAAGCTGGAAAAGGTAAGGAATGGATTCTCCTCCGTGTCCTCCAGTAGGAACCAGCCATGCTGACACCTTGATTTTAGCCTCGTTTAAGGCTTCTGGTCTCCAGGACCGGGGGAGAATAAATGTCTGTTATTTTCAGCCACTAGTTTGGGTTAGTCAGTTACAGCAGCCACAGGAAACAAACTCAGCGCCTTAGCTCATGCATCCTTATCCATCCACTGAAGTGGGTACTGTTATGATGTCCAGTTTTAGACGATGAGACTGAAGCTCGGAGGGCCTGAGTGGTTTGCTCAAGGTCACAGAGCTAGCACGCTGAACAGCAGGCTGTCAAACTCGAGGCCATCTCTTGAGCTCAGGTTCCTCACCACAGGTCTGCCTTGCAGCTACAACTCAGCGTTGGCCACGACAGGTGGAAGAACACTGGGCAGCCCCTGAGAGGCTGGGCTAAGAACTCATGCAGTCACGACGGAGGCCACTGAGTGGAGGGTCCATGGACATGGTCACTGTCATGAGAGAGGCCCCCAAAAGGGAAGGAGGAGGAGCAGTTACAGGTGTCCTAACCAAGATGCTGCAAGGGAGCGAGGAGAGGTGGGTGGGAGTTAGGTTCTGGGGTAGATGTGGGGGTGCTCTGCCAGTGGGAAGCAGAGGTCGTTGGGGGGCCAGGCAGGGTATGGCCAGAGGGGAGAGGTGCTGCCGATCTGGAGTTTGTGATCCCTCAAAAGGGTTAGAAGCATCAAAATCTCAGTGGCCATCTCTATTGTGACGGAGCCAGTGCTAAAGGTGTTGTAACTGGGAGAGCCCACCTGGGAGGGGGTGGGTGTGTATGTGCCTGCACCCCTCAAGTCAGACAGGAACAGTGCTTCTCATCCAGAGGGGCCATTATCCAGTCCTGCCTGAGGGGGGAAGGAGGCAAGACACCAGGTTCAAGACCTTGGTTGAAGGATTGAGGACAGGGCTCTCGTGGCAGGGAACTGAGGTGCTGGGTCAGCAAAGTGAGGGTGAAGCCAGCTGCCTGGGCTGATCCCACTCTGTAGGGACTGGGAAAGGTGTGACTCGCTGGGAAGACAGATGCCTGGGCTCATCGCAGGCCACCAGACCCTAACACCGGGCCAAGTTCAGCAGCCAGCTCAGCCTGTCAGGGAGGAGCTGGCGCTGAGGTTCTGTGTGGGTTCCCGGCCGAACTCAGCACCAGCTCACAGGAGCCTGCTGCGGTGGTGTGGGCAGCGGGGAGGTTGGGGAGGGGCGGGCGGGCAGCAGAGTGCCCTCGGAACAAACTCCTGGGTGCGACTGTTCAGGAAAGGCCAGGGCACTGCTTCTCAGGGTGTGGTCCCCAGACCAGCAGCATCCACACCACTTGGGAATCTGTTACAAATGTAACTTCTTGGGCACCACCCACACCCATGGAATAAGGAACACTGGTTTAGGGGCCTGGTGGTCTATTTTAACAAGCCCTCCGGGTAACTCTGATGCCTGCTGAGGTTGAAGTTCATGAATGAATGAGTGAGTGAATGAACTACTGGCCTAGACCACCACCTAACATATCATTGGGTTCCCCTGGGAAGACGGAGGTTGCATTTTCTCATCCCGACCCTGCCCCTTCCCAGTCCACCCAAGTGGCAGATTTTTGAAAGATGTTCACAGCTGTGTCCAAAGCAATCCTTTGCAGGAAAGGAGCCCTTTTTCCCTTTCAGGGATGTGAATTCCTATCTGCAGGACTATGGGAGGAGTTCAGAGAATCTGATATTAACTAGACCTTGAAATAATTTTTTTTTTTCCTAAATGGATGCATAGTCTTCATTTAAATAGAAAGCAATTTCTGGGTAAATTTGGTGGCTCATTTGTGAGAAAACTAGCAAAAATCTGACTTCTGGGAGTTGCGATGATTTAAGCCCTGTTAATGTATTAGTCTAATCACAGGGAGAAAACCGACAGATTCATTCCCTTGTGGCAGGGAAGAGAGGCTGCTCCCAGCGGAGCCAGGAACCGGCAAATGTGTGTCTGGGTGGCGTCTGGGTGATTCATGGCGTCAGACCTCCGTGTCCTCTCTAGTGGTCCAGCCAGTGGCCTCAGGGAACCCTGCTGCCTTCCGCTTGTTAGTATGTAGTGGCTCTGGAGCAGCCCTGGGGACAGGATGTAGGGGGAGGTCAGGGAGGAGATGAGGTGAAAGAGACCATCTCCATGTTCCCTCCCCACCAGAGCTGCCTGTGGCCTCATGCGCCAAGAAAAAATGATGACATGACTTCATTAAAGCCTTGTCATCTTTCCCCTCATGACAGTTTGAAAAGAACACTTTCACCCGAGCAGAATAGGATTCCAGAGGCCACTGGGGCGCGGAAATCACAGACTGAACTTTCAGAAAGAAAAATCCTCCTGCCTGTGTCAAGCAAACGCTGATTCTGAAAACGAAGGGGGTGGGGGGACTGTGCCTCCGAGCTCAGCAGTTCTGGGCATGTGCGGCAGGTGCTGTGGGGTTAAGTATGATCAGCCCAAGGAAACGGGTGCCAGCAGGCCCCTCCCCTCCCCTGCCACTTCGTGGAGGGTCCTGAGACATGTCAGAGTAAAGCCCCAGAAGGGAAAGGAGAAGCAGTTACAGGCGGCATAACCAGCAGGAACCTGACTTCTGTCTTGCCTAGCACCCCAGCTTTCTGACACCTGATCTTATCTTGCCTTTCTGATCTGATTTCCCTCCCAGCTCATGTAGTTCAAGTCACGGATATCTACTGAGCACCGAGAAGGCCCTATGGTGGGCACAACCCCACGTGTGACCCCTTGATGTCCCCTTTGAAGGTGGTATTATTACCTCTATTTTACAGACACAGTCTGAGGGACAGAGAAGAGGGGCCACTTATTCAAGGTGACTCTGTGATGGGATTAGGTCTGGCATCTGGTGCCTTACTGATAGCCACTAAGGCTGATTAGTGGGGCTTCAAAAGCAGAACCCAGATCTCAGATATATGGCCTGGTGACCTTCCCATTCATTCATCGACTTAAAACTATTTTTTATCTTAACTTCTAAAAACATTTTTTAAAATGCAATATATGTATATGGTTACAAATAAATCAAATAATAATAAAAGGCTCATAATAAATAAGAACAGTCCCTGACCCATCCCACACACTCCCAAGAGGAGATCATTTTTAATTCTTTCAGGTCTATTTTTTGGTATTAACTTTAATTCTGTATTTCTACATTTATGCCTATATGTTGATTTCTTGATTTGTGCGATGGAAGGATGTGATTTTCTTTTTCATTTTATTTTATTTTTTAACTTTATTTCTATTGCTGACACTATTACAGATTGCCTATTTTCCCCCCTTTGCCCACCTCCACCCAGCCCCTGCCCCCCCTTTCCCTCTGGCCATCACCACACTGTTGTCTGTGTCTATGGGTTATGCATATATGTTATTTGTCCAATCCCTTCACCTTCTTTCATCCAGTTCCCCCTGCTCCCATCCCTTTTGACAGCTGTCAGTCTGTTCCATGTATCCATGCCTCTGTTTCTATTTTGTTCATTAGATTCCACATATAAGAGAGATCATATGGCATTTGTTGTTTCCTGACTGTCTTATTTCGCTGAGTATAATAATCTCCAGGTCCATCCATCCATGCTGTTGCAAAAGGTAAAATTTCCTTCTTTTTTATAGCTGTGTAGTGTTGCACTGTGTAAATGCACCACAGCTTCTTTATCCTCTCATCTACTGATGGGCAATTGGGCTGCTTCCAGATCGTGGCCATTGCAGCTTTATTACAGCAGCTCTCCCGCCTCACCCCACCAACTCCATCATCTCATGTTGTCCTGTCACTATTTTTTACTTAAATAAGTGATCAGAGTTTACTGTAATTATATTTCCCCTCTTGAATAGTTTTTGCTTTCCCTTAGACTTAATCATTGCCTAGTTATTTCACTTGCATATTTCTCTACATATATATTTTAAAGTAAAAAAATCAGTTATATCTATCATCCACCTATCATTAGTTTTTTTTAAAATAAGAATTCCATCATCTCGCTTATTTTTATCATTTCCCCTTTTTATTCCATTGTAAGGAATTCTTTCCTCTCACATTCAGTTGTACTGATTAACTTGTAGCCCCGTGCACAGCTGTCCTCCAGGAACTCCCGTTGTCCCTGCGCTGGGTTGGACCCACCATTCCTTGATCCTTTGTCTTCTCTCTTGGATCACTCCCTGCTTTTTCTGGAGCACACCCTCCAGTAGCTTTTTAAGGAAGGGTGCATGAAAAGTAAGTCTTGAGTCTTTTATGTCAGAAACTATTTTTATCTTATCCTTATGTGATTTCTACTTTGGCTAAATAAAAAATTTATGGCTGAAAATAATATTTATTCAAAAATGTTATAACATTCATTACATCATTGTCTTCTAGCTCCCGGTTATGTTCTTGGGAACGTAAATGCCATTCTGATGATGTTTTTTGCATACAGTATTTTTTTCCTCTTTGACATCTTTTAGGATATAAAAAGATATTTCAGAAGAATATCACTGGTGTTCTAAAAATTTATATAAGCCCTCAAGTAGAAGATGCAGTCTAGTTTCAGGAAATATTCTTAAATTGGTTCTTTGACAATTTTTTCCTCTCCCTTTTCTTTGTTCTCTCTATTTTTCCTGTTAGCTATATATTGGATTTCCCAATTGGTTATCTAAGGCTCTTGTGTTTTCTTTCATATTTTCCATCTCTACCTTTTTTGTTCTGCTTTCTAATTGATTCTATTATCTTTATCCTCCAAACCTGTTAATTGAGTTGTTTTATTTTTTTCCCCTTACTCTAAATTTCTAATGGTCCTTTCCTATTCACTAATTGTTTCTTTTTTTAAAAAATTCTCTTCTTTGTTAATGGTTCTGAATGTCCTGAGTTTTTGTACTATCTCTATTTTCATCAGTTTTTCCCCCCTGTTTTGATATTGGTGTTGTTTAATTTCATTTTATTCTTTCTTTGTTATGTTGGCGTCTTTTCTCAAATGTCTAGTAGTCCTTTGTTGCCCATTCATGAAACAGGCACTAAAGAGATGGCTGACATCTCGGGGTGTGGGGCCACGGCAGAGCCATCAGGCACTGAACTGGCTGTTTCATTCAGAGTCTCCAGCGGCAACGTGTGACATCTTCCCCTTAGGCGACGCCATTTACCCAGAAAAGAACCCTTCAACCTCTTGTCTGGTTGGTATAGTCCTGGCTTCTAAAGGGTTGGACATGGGGCATGGGAGAGGGCCAGGGGATATGGACTTTCCATGTGCAGCTTAAAAAAGATTAAAAAAATTTTTTTTTCTTTATTCATTTTAGCGAGAGAGGGAGAGAGAGACAGAAACATCGAGAGAGAATGCCCCCCACTGGGGATCTGGCCCACAACCTGGGCACGTGCCCTGACCGGGAATCGAACCGGCGACCTCTTGGTGCATGGGTCAATGCTCAACCACTGAGCTACACTGGCCGGGCTTACAAAAGATTTTTTATTGAGGTATAAGTATACATAGTAAAATGTAAAATCTTAATTGTATCTTAGATGATTGTTTACATTTCGACTATCCTGAAAGTTCCTTCATGTCTCACTCATCTGCACTCTGTTTGTTAATTCCTTTTTTTGGACTTATGCCTGGCTCCCAGCCTCCCCTGGACCTGATGCCCCTGAATCTGCATCCTCTTCCATTTTCCTTCTCCAGAGAATAATCCTCTTTCCTCTCCAGGGCACAGCTGTAATGCATCTGCATCTCTGCAGCCCTGAGCTGCAGCCCCGCCCTCCAGGGTACAGAGTGCCACCAAGTCCTGCAGTATAACGTAATGCCAGAGCCTTGACTTCAATTGGCTTGAGCAAACACATTACTCCCTGTCACTGGAAGTTCAGAGGTAGGGAGTGCTCCAGGTGTGGTATGGATCGGAGGCTCAGCGGTGTCATCCAGAATCCAGGGTTCATCAGGCTCTTTGCGGTGCTCTCCTCAATATCTGACTCAAATGAGTTGGTTCCCTTCCCAACAAAATGGCACCGCTAGGAACTGAGCAGTGCCTTTGATACACAACGTGCAGAGTGTATCACTCAAAAGCTTGTCGTAAATGCAGAATCCTAAGCCCTGTTCCACATCCACTAATCAGAATCTGCGTTTTAGTAAGATCCCCAAAGGACTCATACGCACACGGAAGTTTGAGAAGCGCTGGACTAGACACGTCCATGTCCACACTCGGCTGAAGAAAGCAAGAGGAAATCTCTATCCCGGCACTTACTTTGTTTTCTATATCATGAGGTCAACTGGGATCATGAGCCAACTCCTCGAGTTCATACAAACTGCTTAGAGCAAACGTGTTTTCATCCACCAGAGCTGGGGATCACGTTTTTCGTTGAATCACGTGCTACATGGGAAAAGGATTGGCACTCCAACAAAGGCAGGGCTCTGTTAGGAAGGAGAGTGCTGGTGGAACTGAAAGGTGAGTGGACAATCCACACAGTCCACTAGAGAGTTTGGTCACTCAGTTTATCCACTCGGAACTCCTGAACTTGACACCTGCCATGCACAGTACCCAGTGCCTCCTAGATCCGAACCTTCCGCGGGACCCGGTGCCTCCTAGTCCCGAAACCTCCGCGGCACCCAGTGCCTCCTAGTCCCGAATCCCCCGCGATACCCAGTGCCTCCTAGTCCCGAACCCCCCGCGGCACCCAGTGCCTCCTAGTCCCGAATCCTCCATGGCACCCAGTGCCTCCTAGACCCAAACCCCCACAGCACCTAGTGCCTCCTAGTGCCTCCTACTCCCGAACCCAGTGCCTCTAGTCCCGAACCTTCTACTGGACCCAGTGCCTCTAGTCCCGAACCGTCTACTGGACCCAGTGCCTCTAGTCCCGAACCTTCGGCGGGACCCGGTGCCTCCTAGTCCCGAACCTTCCGCGGGACCCGGTGCCTCCTAGTCCCGAACCCTCCAGAGTCCCCAGAGCAAAGCAGAACAGCTTTCTCTTCTCAGGTCTCCTTGGTGTCCACCTCTGGAAGGACTCTCAGATGTAGCTTCCTTGTCCCCAATATAACAGTGCCCATACTTCCATCTGTTGTGAATCTTCTGAAATTTGTTGGAATCTTGTTAGTTGCTCTTTCTCTCGCTATTCTTTTTGTCCTTCAAAAATTTGATGACGCTCATTTTCACGGGGAAGTAGAGGAGATGACCCACCATCTTCAGCTGAAAGAATTCAACATGCCTGGTGTCGATGGATGCACTGTGCCACGTCACCCTTTCTGATGAAAACAAACATGGAAAAGGAGAATGTGGGAAACGATGTGTGTGTATGGTGGGGGGTGGGTATGGAGGGAGGTTGGGGGTTTGGGAGGTTTAGGGAAGGCACAGAGAGATACAGGGGAGAGAGAGAGGGAGTCAGGAGAACAGAGAAAGTCTGAAGCTCACCTTGAACATGTGGGATATTCCACGAGCAGAAGAGATGCTATTCTTAAAACTAAGGGTCTAATCGCCTGGAGTGAGAAGGTTTGCCAAGCGATCAGGGCTCTCAGGTGCAGCTGGCCTGGGTGCTGATCCCTACCCTGTAAGGAAAGAACAGGCTGAGAGAGGCACAGCCCAGTCACAGACCAGCAGTGTCAGGATCAGAACAAGTGAGTGGCCGACAGGGGGCCCCTGAGCACACAGGCATGACCCTGACGCCACGCCAAATGGGCCCTGCCCCAGGGCCCTAAACCATTGCATTTAAGGCTGGTGCTTACCTTTGTCCACACCTCTGCCTTGCTGATCTCAAAACCACTCTGCTTCCAAGTTGCTTCCACACAAGGAAATGTTGAAATAAATTATGGTTAGAGGTGGGTGAAGAGGAATCTGATTCATCTGTTAAAGTGACAATGTCCGTATCTCCCGATATGGAAAGACACACAGCACGCTGCTGAGGTGGTGGGGGAAGCAGGTGTCGAAACAGCGTTTCTACTTCTGCCAAATGTCTATTTGTGACCATGATGTCTCAGACGTCGCCAGCCTGTGAGCACACATCTCAACTAATTCCATAAATCACAGAGGCTCCAAATCTGGGTACTGCTTGATTATAGGAACAGAGCCTCCCTGAAAGGGTCATCTGGTCATCTCTGAGAGTCCCCCGGGGCACTCTGTGCTTCCACTCCCCAGCCAGCGCCAGGATATAGGGCCAGTGCCGATCCGGACTGGCGCCGGTCCCCCAGGCTGGCTTCAATAAGGCCACCACTGACCTCTGCTCCATTCCCACTCGAGCACAGAGAGGCTCTTCCCTCAGATATTCACAGCCCAGCTAGTGCTAGCCTCTGCCTTTTCACTAGATTTGGGGCTAACTGAAGGGCGAATACTACCCAGAGCGAAACTGACAAGTCCTACCAGAAATCACTGTTTTTGGAGTCTCCGGGACCCAGGCTCACCCTTGGGGGTCCCCTAGGAACCCTCATTGTTATGCTGTCACCTTGACTGAGCTGGAGGCCAACCCCCTCACCACTAGAAGTCTTCTGAGATGTCTGGGCCGTCGGGGTCCAGCGCACCTGCCATGGGCCCTGGTGAGAGGAGGGCAGGTGTTCCTGCGCCCGCTCTGAGGCTCGCTGCCCAGGCCTTGCCGCTGTCCCGGGTCCGTCCCTCCTCGCAGTGGCTGATGGCACACGGTGCACCGGGAAGGCCCTGTCTAATGGCCTCCAAGTGAACGTCGGCATCTAGTACAATAGTTCACTTTCAGTTCATTCCCCCAGAGCCATAGGAGGGAGGCGTTGGCTTAATGTTTTGTAACAAAGAGATCACTCAAAGGGTTTCCCCCAAAGAAGCAGCTGCTCTGAAGGTCAGTGCTGGTCTCCAGCACTTTCAGGACAAAATCGACTTAGAGCAAAGCGTTAACCACTAAGGTTTCTTTTTTATTTCTTTTAAACCCTTAGGTCCAGAATTTTATCTAGCTGTTTATTTATATATATGTGCATTTAAGTATGGAGAATTGGCACAAAAATATTTTTAAAAATGGTTATTTCAGAATATAGAAATAAAGAGGGGGACAAAGAGTAATTTTTAAAATTTCCATTTGGCCGATCTGCTCTTTCATAATAAACATGCATTATTTGTGAACTTTTTTAAAAGTAAAAAAAAAAGAGATGATGAAGCACCCTGTTCCTATTCCTTCAGCCAGATCCTTAATAAAGATGCTAAACGCAGCGGGTCTGGGCACTGCCTCTCACTGGCCACTCGTCTCTCGGAGCATCCATCACCCGTTCCATTTTCCCAACAGTCAACTTTGTAGATCATTTCAGTCCCTCATCATGTCCCAGCAGATGTGAATAGCTTCAGCAAATGTATTCCAAACTCTCTGTGAGGGAAAAGGGCCACCCAGACGGAAGCAGTATTCTCCAACAGGGCCCCAGGCTTGCTTCCCTGCCTCTCTGCCTGGGAAGAGCCACTGCTGGGGGCCACCAAGCCCTAAGGCAAGGACCAGCCCCAGAGAGGCCCAACTCAGGCAGGCTCAGGGCTGCAAGGACAGGGGTGCAAGGCAGAGGTGTGGCTCGTGTGCCAGGAGCAGAGGCCCATGGTGCTCAGATGCTCATGCTGGCCTCCCTCTCCTAGCCGCTGTGTGTGTGTGTGTGTGTGTGTGTGTGTGTGTGTGTGTGTGTCGGGTGAGTGGCTCAGGAACATTCACCCTGTCTCTATCACTGGTGCCTCAGGACCTTGACCCCTTCAGGTCTCACCCCTGCAAAGGGTAGCTAGAGAGCAGCTTCCCGCAGCCCAGTGCTGGCGCCCAGAGAGGTCTGGACAGTTTCAGGATGCCAGGCTGCTCCTGCTGCCCTTGGCTCTGTGATGTGGGCAGAGTCTGGTGACAAGGGATCAACACAGGACTGGGTCAGCTAGTTTCCTTGCCTTGCGCTGACCAGGCCGTGCAGCCCTCTCTCTGCCAAGCTGTAGGCCATTGCTGCTCTCTGTCGCATTTGCTTGTGTGCTCTTGGTCTGGGTGCAAGTGTAGAAGGTCTTATGGATTCTTGCTCATTTTCCTTGCACTAAATTCAGTCCATCTGTTGTTTGATACTTGTTGCGTCCCATGCAAGAGGGACTACAGTGGGGTGATAAGAACAAATGAGATGGCCAGTCCTACGTGACACTAGAAAGCAGATGGATGCTGTTTCCTAGGAGCAGGGCCCCAGCACAGCCTGGGAGTAGATTCAGTGAGTCCTCACCCCCCAGTGGGGGGTCCTGTTAACGGGGCCAGGGGGCAGGGGCGCAGGGCAGGGCTCCAGTCTGAGGGTGTGTGGACACTGGGCAGGACACCAACACAGAAGCTGGTCCTAGAGACTGCTCAACAGGAGTGATAGTTACGGGGATGGAAGTGACTGGGAGGCGTCTAGGAGGTGGGGCCCATGCAAGGGCTTGAGGTCTGTCCACCGGAGTGAGGCTGAGTCTCCTGGGATTCTTGCCCCCAGGATTGAAGCGTTAAGAGTGATTCCGATCTCTACATCATGGCTAGGGATGGGACTTCCAGCATTTCTCAACCCCGGGGAACAGGTAACCGGAATCGTTCACTGAGCACTTGCTATGTGCCAGACACTGCTCTAAGAGCTTCACACGTATCGACTCATGTAATCCCACACCAACCGCATGAGAGAGGGAACGTCCTTGTCCACATTGAACAGGTGAGGAAGCAGGGGCAAAGGTGGCGAAGAAAATAATTTCCTGCCCCAAACTACACCCCGCCCCCTCTCTCTCCTCACTCCCCAGACTGAAACCAGTGATGCTGGACTGCATCCACCTTGGAGTGGCAGACACCTCCCACAGCAACCACCTGCTCTCACATGCTCGTTTCTGGGTCTGGCTCGGGGGAACCCGCCCCCTCCGTGCCTTGATTAGGCCTGCCCCGCAGGACTTGTTCGGTCACACTCATCCGAGTCGGCCTCTTTCTTTCCAGGATCATTCTCGGGGTGTGGAAGGATGGAGGGGCACAGCTTCGGGGGACCTGTCAGCTCTGTCCCTGTGTCGGAGCAGAGCTGACAGGAACAGTGGAACACGGTGCTGTCAGAGTTGCTGCTTTAGTCCTCAAAAGACAGGTGCCGAAGCGTGGCCGTCTCCGCTCATCTCCTGGAAATACCAGTTCCCGTCTGATGGAGTGGTCGTGAAAGATGTGTGCAGACGAGGGGGAGAAGGGCTCTGCTCGAGCATCTGGGGCCCGGCGCTCTGCCTCTCTGCTGGACGTGATTTGACGGGAGCTCAGAACGACAAAGCCCAAAGGCACTGGGCTGGGTCTTCCTCCTCTGGCTCTAGTGGCAGCTGTGGCATCCTGAAGGAGGAATTACAGTTGGAATCTGGTCTGCGTAATCACTCGGAGCCTCAGTTTTCTCATCTTACACACGGGAACAACAGCCCACCTTGAAGTGTTGTTTGAGTAAGAGGGTGAGAGTGGCCCAGGCTGGTTTGGCTCAGTGGTTAGAGCGTCAGCCCAAGGACTAAGGAGTCACGGGTTCGATTCTGGTCAAGGGCACATACCTCAGTTGGGGTTCAGTCCCTGGCCCCGGTCAGGGTTGTGTGGGAGGCAGCCAGTCAAGTGTCCCTCTCACATCGATGTTTCTCTCTCTCTCTCTCTTTCCCTCCCTCGCTCCCTCCCTCCCTCCCTCCTACTCTATCTGAAAATCAATAGAAAAAATATCCTCTGGTGAGGATTAAAAAAAAAAAAGAGTAGGAAAGTGTCTGGTACACAGTTCTGTGTTTGGTTTCTGAGATTGTCAGTTTATTTTGGAGGTCACCATGGGTGCGCAGGGTCAGCTGGGGTTGGATGGGCTGAAGAGTGAGAGGAGGGCTGTGAAATTGAAAGCAGTGTTGGTGAAAAACTGACCGCACTCATAGTTCCCTGAAGTTCCTCTGACAGGACATGCTCGTCTCTCAGACTCCGCACGCTCCAGTGTGACTGTTGCTGCATCAGTGCGTGCGTGTGTGTGTTCGTGTGTGTGTGTGCGCGTGTGCGTGTGTGTGTGTGTGTGTGTGTGTTGTTCTTGGCCCTGAGCACCCACCCATGGAGCCACCACCACTGTTCCCTAAGCCTGCATGTCCCTCCTGTTCCCCCAGAGGGTCCCTGGTGGCCCGTCCATTCTCCCCAATGGTCACGGAGCCTTTTCTACTGCAGTCTTTGGGTATGACTGAAGCTAGACCCATCATGACCTCGACCCAGTCGTCAGGCTCCTCTCTCACCCCTTCTGACGGCTGCAGGAATGTCACCTTGCTCTCAATGGTGGGAATGCCCCTTAGGTTCCAATGTTTCTACTGGGCTTGGACTTACAGGTCTGGGTTGGCCCTTTTCTTCAGGAACTTGGGGAAATTATATCCTGGACTGGGTTCAAGAACGGTCTGTGTGGTACCACACCAAATCCAAACTGCTCTCCAAATTTAGCCAGAAATAGCTGAATTTTACTTTATTTTTTGTTAATCCTTGCCCGAGGATATTTTTCCATTGATTTTTAGATATAGTAGAAGGGAGGGAGGGAGAGAGAAAAAGAGAGAAACATCAATGTGAGAGAGACACGTCGATTGATTGCCTCCTGCACGACCCTGACCGTGGGCCAGGGATCAAACCTGCAACTCAGGTACATGCCCTTGACCTGTAATCGAACCCACAACCCTTTGGTCTGTGAGCTGATGCTCTAATTGCTGATCCAAACCGGCCAGGGCAGAAATATTAAATTTCATATAGCTTCCTAGTCAAATAAAAACTACACACCCTTTTGGAGAGATGTATGTCTAGCTCTTGTTACTCTCTGACCCCTTGAACTCGTGTATACATCAGAATCTCAGTGAATGAAGATACTCTGTCCCAAGATTCCCAGCTCTGTGCTGGGCGGGTGACCGCAGGGTTTTTGCTTCTGACTTCCAGTTAGGTTTGGCCAATGAGGAAAGCCAGGAGGAGACCCCAGGGAAGGAGGAGAGTGAGGCCAGGCACTATTCTCCCTGCTTCTGCTTCTCTCCTTGTGGGGTCTTCATGAGCTGGCTGACACCATGAAAGAAAACCACAACTCTGTCTCCAGATTCCTGTATGTGTCCCCTCCCCAGCTCCTTCAGGCTGGGGTCCTGCACCATCTTTTGGGGTGTCCGTACGCCCTGCCCACCTTTTTACAAGCTCTCTTACCTCACGCAAGCTAACTGTGCCCCTGTTTTCTGCGGGGACCCCGACTGGTACCCAGAACCCAGGCATTTTGACTGACTGAGAATCTCAGTCTCAGGACACGACCTTGAGTCCCAGTGAAGACACCATTTCTTCCAGAAGATTCTCTATAAAGAGGTCACAACTCCTGTGACCCAGCACCTGAGATGGTATGAAAATTAAATCCCGGTGGCACAGTTCACGAGACGACGTCTTTACTATTCCATGGCCGTTTAGGGCTTTCAAAAAAAAAAAATTGGTGCTGATCATTTTTCTCTTTATTTGCATTTTCCTCCTTGTAGGTGTCAATTTTCAGAAACGGGAAAGCTAAGCCCTAGAACCTGGGGGCTAAGGGTGCACATTTTGGCATGTTTATGACTTAAAATGAGTGGCTCTCTGTCAGTATTTTCAAGAGATTTTATTTATTTTCTTGTATGTCTGTATAAAAAAAGCTCCCTTTTCAAGATTTTTTTTTCTTTTTCTTCCTCTTTTTTTTTTTTTTTTTTTTTAAACCAGAATTGCTGTGAGCTGTCCCAAGGATCCGAAATCTGGCTGAAGGTTGCTGGTGACATTAGTATTTTTCTTCTTAAAATGTAACTTTTCTTTAAAAAAAAAATCAATAAACCCTTGTGATACCTTTACTGGAGTTTAGATCAGCTTTTCTTTACATAAGTATCAGTTTTCAGCTCAGGATGCCTCGGAGTGATATTTCAATGTTGTGAGGGCCTTGGGCCTTGAGGTACCTCGTTCCGAGGCCCTGAAAAGTGCAGTGGGCCCCAGGCGCCACCGAGAGATTCATGTCGGGCTGGGGTGAAGTCTCACCTGCCCTGATACATTTCTGACGGTCCCAGTTGGCTGATCCGGGCTCCAGGACGCTCTGCCCTGGGTGTACACTGGGAGGTCCCCTTCCCACAACCCTCAGGAGGCCACACACTGGGGCTGCCTCTATCAGGGAGATGGCAGGAGCCTCAGTGTTCCCATCTGTGCAATGGGGCTAATGTGTCCACCTCACAGGTTGGATCTTAAGGAGATAAAGCTGGAAACTTGCTGAGTACATGGCCCACAGTTAGTACTCACTGAATGTTTTCTATTGCCATTATTGTCACTATCTTTTGAATATAGGTCTTCAAGTTGACACATGCATACTAAGAAAACAATACCATGTGACACCGTAACATAAAATTCTAGTCATCGTTTTTCCGCATTGGAAAAAATTTAAAGCCCAACTTTTTTTGGGGGGATGGGTTAATCTAAGATTGCCTACTGTTGTTTCTTAGAATGGGCTGTCATTTATAGTGTCCTGGTTTTGCTATGAAAATATCCTTTCTTGGACGAAATGATAGCAATAGTAGATTTTTTAAAAAATATACCTGCTTGCCAAAATAAAAAAGAATTAATTGTAACCTCCTTAGTTTTAAACTCAGATTTGGACGGCGGAGGTCTTCGGGCTTCTGCAGTTTCCCACGGAGGGTGACACTGAGGGAAAGAAAAGGAGGTAACCATGGGCAGCTGTTCCAGGGATGAGTACACAAATCTCCCACAGCCCTGAGCCGAGCCGCCGGCATTTGGGGCACCAGAGACATCCGACCGCTGTAGATGTGCCTGTTCACGACAGGGAGGAGAACGGAAGGAGACGGCATTCATCTATGCCGCAGACGTTTAGTGAGCACCTACTACGTGCCAGCCCCTGTCCCGGGGCTGCACAACAGTGGACATACCGGCCGATTCTCTGCCTGCGTGCAGCTCACATCATAGGGGCCTGTCTCCTAAAAGATGTACAGTTTGATCCTCCAACAACCCTGGTGAGGTGGGTCTAAGGCCTCCAGATGTGAGAAAACAGAAAGTGAGAGTTTGAGTAACCATGATCTCTTAGCCTGTATTCTTCCCAAGGAGCCAGCTCCCTCCCAGTGGCCACCGGAGGGGCTCGGTCTGACGTCTGGACACATCATTTCCCCTGTGTGTGTGGACAGGTCGGCCTTAGGACCCGGACTGCACTGTGTACTTTCCACTCCAGAGCTGTTACATCAGCAAAAGCCACGTCCCTAGTGACTTGCAGCGTGTACTCCATCCTTTGAACTAAGTTTCGGTAGCCACAAAACGAAGAAAAAACTCCGGGCTCCACCCACAGCTCTGTCACTGACCTTGTCACTTACCCTTCTCGTCTTGACTTTGGCCATACAATGACTCCCTTGCAATGCTTTTACAGCTGCCCGCAAAATCGCCTGCGTGGAAGCACTGAGCTCATTGTCTGGCAAATATAGTTGCTCAATAAATATTAGTTGAATTGGAATCTGAAGAATTGAAGCAGAGGCAGCGAGCCTCATTCTGGAGCCTAGAAACTTCATTTGGCTCCATTGATTTGCCCTTAAGCGATTGATTTTCTATGCCAGGGCACACATCAGGATGGCGCAGGGAGCACAATTTAGCGAGCGGGTTTTATTTGAAGCGGATGTGATCTGTGATTGAAATAAGGAGCGTTTCCACAGGGGGCACCTGGAAGCGTTACTCACGGACGGCTCGGCACACACCTGTGGACTGTGAGCATCCCAGTGACAGCCCCCTTGGCACTTCGGGTGAGCCCCTCCCACCCCTCCTCGGGACTTAAGCACCTGCTCATCTCTGCTGCCTTCGCCACACCTGAGACGACAGCCCGATGCCTTCAGTGAACGGGGAGCTCAGTACCTTCGAAGATGTCCCTGTTTCGATCAAGGAACAGGGCAATCAGGAGCGGCCTCCCTGGTCATTTTTTTAGACATCAGAGAGGACGACAGTGATGGTGTCAGTGGGGCTGCCAGCCAAGGCCATGAACTTCATTGTCTGGAAGCAAAAAACCAGGTGGTGCTACTGCTGGGTCAACCATGAGTGTGCGAAGGGACCGTTTTTTTTGGAAAGAAGGTTGCTCTCTCTTTCCCAGTGGGGAAGCAGATAGAAGCAGGCCCAGCCATCCGGGCCTTCAGGAGGAGTCCTCTCATACACAGCTTTGGAGCCTGAGAGTGAGAGCCCCTGGAGACAGGGCCAGGGCTGGAGACAAGTGTCCAAAATGAGTCACCAAGCAAGTGCTGGAGGTAGGTGTAGGGAGCTGCAGGAAGGAGCTGAAATGAGGAAGCGAGGTGAGGGTACCGGAGGGGGGGCTCTGCACCAGGAGGTGGGATGCACACCCAGCTCCTGTCTGCCCCGGGCAGTAGGCAAGGCACAGGTCTGGCCACTGACCTGCAGAGTGGGCATGGTGGCCGTACAGGCTGGAGGGGTCATCCTGAGCTCCTGAACTGAGGTCCCTAGGCTCCTTCTCATGGAGATCTCATGCAGCCTGAAGGTCAGATTGCTCATGGGGCTCTGGCCGACCGCATACAGAGTCGTGGGCCCTGGTTGAGACCTGGCCACTTGAGGAAATTCAGGGGCCCTCTCTCTGGGCCTGGCTGGCAGCTGGTGGTGTGTATGCCTTCCAGTCTCAGGTTGCCAGTTCGCAAACCCAAATGACTGACGTCTCACGCCGGCTGGTGGCCAGGCAGTGTGCTCTGACGGACTCAGACACCCACACAGCTGGTGGGTTTGGGAACGTCTATGGCAAAGGACATGGAAATGGGTAGCTGTTGGTAGACTCATCATTCATCTACCGACTGAGGTTGTGACAAGATGAGATTCCCTCCCTCCTTTGGCACCTTGAGGACCCAGCGGGAAGTCCCCTCCTTACTCAGCTTGAGCAAAGCAGAGAGCTGAAGCAATTACCCAGATTATTCAGGCAAAAGTCCCACAGTGCAGCCACTGAGATGGGGAAAATGCAAGTGGCACTTTCTCTTTAAAAACCCAACCTTCTCTATTTCAGTTGCTGTGATAAAGAGCCCCAGACCTATTGTGTTAAAGAAACTTTCAGTGTTGACTCAGCTGGGATCTCATTGTGCTCCCCCAGGATTCCACGTCAGCTCCAGCCCTCCCCGCCCCTCCCAGGGTGATTGCAGCATTGAGTTAAAATTGAACCGATTAGTAAATAGATTTCCATCTTTGTGCTACACAGTAAACAGCGTTGGCGAGAACACACGAAAGGATTGCTGGATAAAAAAACCTAATCAATCTAATCAGGAGAGACGGAGTCTCCGGATGACAGCGGAGGGTGTGGGCCACACCTGGGGGAGAGGAGTGGCTGCAGAGGCTCCGGCCCCCACTGGGAATCCCAGGTCACCCCTCCACGAGCAGTGCTTCTTGTGGGTCCCTGCTATTCCCTGTTCCGACCAGCAGCGAACTCTGATGGCCTGTCCCCAGCAGACCATGTCCACACTGACCTTGAGCCCATGTCACCATCCTGGTTCTGGGTGACTTCCACCCGCACAACTGGCCCCCACTTTGGGCCTCAAGAGTGTCTTTCACACGCCCTGACGTGTCTACTCAGCACAGAGTAGTTTTCTCTTTTGGGTGATGGGGGGATGCCTCATCAGTGGACTTCTCTGTGTCCATGTCCAATACAACATGAGGGTGAACCTTACAATCCCAGCAGGTGGCAGGGTGCAGCTTCAAAGTCCATCCTGGGCACACTGGATCCCGGGCTGATGCCAGAGGGGCTGACCTGTATCCACCTGCTTGTCAGGTTCTCACCCAGGCTGGGTTGGGTTAGGGTGGGCTCAGGGCCTGAGCGGCTTTACCTGCAGGGTTATGTGAGTCTAAAGGTAAATAGGAAGGAGGTGGGCAGGAGGGGACAGACAGCAGGCCTGCCCACTGATCACATAAGGGTGACCCTGCAGGTCATAGTCAGGACTCAGCCAGTGTCAGCAACTCCCCCATTCCAGGTTTGCCAACATGCCCCACCCCCTTCCCTGTCAATGCCCTCAGGACACTCAAGTCCTCCTGGACGCTTTTCAGCTTTTAACTCCACAGACCGCGTTGATTGAATTTATTTCTGTCATCTTCTCATTTGCTAATTCTGGAGAATTCCATTTTCCAGTACAAAAATTACAAATCTGCCCGGCCAGCGTGGCTCGGTGATTGAGCGTTGTCCCGTGGACGGAGAGGTCCTGGTTGAATTCCCGGTCGGGGCACATGCCTGGGTTGTGGGCTCATCCCCAGGAGGGGGCATGCAGGAGGCAGCTGATCAATGTTTCTCACATCGATGTTTCTATCTCTCTCTCCCTTCCTCACTTTCTAAAAAAAAAAAAAAAACAATAAAAACATATTTAAGCCCTGGCCGGTTTGGCTCAGTGGTTAAAGCGTCGGCCCGCGGACCAAGGAGTCCCAGGTTCGATTCCAGCCAAGGGCATGTACCTCAGTGGTGGTTCATCCCTGGCCCCGGCTGGGATCCTGCGGGGGAAACCACTCGATGTGTCTCTCTCACATTGATGTTTCTCGCTCTCTCTTCCTCCCTCTCTCCCTCCCGCTCTATCTGAAGATAAATGTAAAAATATCCTGGAGTGAGGATTAAAAAAACACACATATTTTTAAAAAATTACAAATTCTTTTACTGATGTGATCACATTGAACTCAGGATGACAGTTGCCAGCCCAAGGCAAGCGCTTCGTCTCTGACCCACCAGGTCTCATAAGAAACTGGAAAGGCTATCGTGTCGCCGGAGTGAGATGCTCAGCCTGAGCACGTGTGCCCAGCTGCCGCGCGACCTCCCGACCCGCGTGGCCGGCAGAGTACAGATGCTGTTCCAGCACAGGGACGAGACAGCACGGTCCTACTGTATCTTCCTAGAATCACCCCCTCAGGGTCAAAGTGAAGCAGAATCAGGCCCTCGGAAAAGGAGTGTCTACACTGCAGATGGAGGGTCTCGTTCTCCTAAACTCCAGTTCTGAGGAAGAAGAGAGGGAATCAGTAGCGAGGGAGACCCCCCTCCAGTTTCTAGGGTCACTCACAAGGCTCCGTCCAAGTCCCCAGGCCTCCTGCTTTGCATTCTCAGCTCTCCTGTGGGAGTCACTTCCTGTCTGTTGTTGGCAAGTCACTGTGACAATTGTCGACCAGATGGGTGTCTAACAAGGGAGTAAGCATAGCTGAGCAGATCAGAGCAGTCTTGGGATTGGACTGTTTGTCAAATGGAAAAACAGCTCCTTCACCCCCACAGTAAACATTTATTTCAATACCCGTTACCCAGAGGGGTCAGCTCAAGGCCCAGGTGCCAGACCTGGCAGAGGTCTGAGAAAGAGGAGAGTCATGCATGTCCCTAACATTTACTGAGCACCCACAGTGCACCAGGCTTGACCAACAGCGAGCCCTGGGTACCACGTCCAGTAGGAGGGGCTCATCCAAAATCTTGTCCCCAGGCTGCCTGCCCTCTGGCCCTCGGCAAGAATCCTGCAGAATTTGATTTGCTTCCTGAGGGAAATGGACTTGAGGCCTCAGTGAAATAAATAAATAAGCACACGCTTGACGTGTGCAACCCACTTTTTCCTGTCACTCTAGCTCTGCTGGGCCTGGCTGGGGCCACACAGATTGAGACGGCTTTAAAATGACATGTGCCTATCCTCAGATCCCAGAGATGCACTGGCTGACCTAAAATCTCACTGGGGGAGGCTCCCCGGCCCTGGGAATGGTGGTCTTGCCATGCTTGTACCCCCTCCTCCTGCCCCCATTTTATGGACATCATCACCCTCACCCCAGATCCTCTCTGCGCCCTTCAGAGTAACCTGCAGGGTTCCAGCCACTGGGACCTGGATAGTTCTTGCTAGCCAGGAGATGTTAAACTCTAGCTCACATAGGACTCTAGCAGTAACTGACTCCCCATCCCCTCTCCCCAGTTGGGCAACGGAAAAGGCAGACCCAGTAGAGGAAAAGGGCTCAGACTCACCTGCCCGTCCATCTGGGTGGCTGTGGATGTCCACACCCAGTGCTCAGCTCGACCGAGAGGACAGCTCAAGCTTCTCTCCCTCTAGCAAGCAGGCTCTGCAACAAATATCCAAGTGCCTGGGGATGAGCCCATCGGCGGTTAAGCCTCTGTCTCCTAGACTAGGTTTGGCTGGTCTGCCTGGCAGGCATCCTGGCTACAGCCCCCTGCCCTGCCTTCTGTAGGATGAGCCCCGGGACGAACCCTGCGGCGTGTCTTACCCAGTGCAGGCTGGGACGCTGGCTCTCTTCTGGACCCTGGTGGTCCCTCTGCTGGAGCTGGACTCTGCTCTCAGGCCCTTCCTGTGGCTCCCACTATACGCTTAGCGAGTGGAAATGGTCTTCTGTCCTACGGTGAGCTCAAACATTGCCCCGAGGTCCAGGGGCCACCCCTCACCCCTCCTCATCCCATCCACTTTGGACCAGAATCCTTATGAACCAAGGCTGAACTTGAGTTTGACCCCATCTCCGAGTATGTGATTAGGAGGATCGCAGCCCTCTCCACGCTCCTCAGAGACCCAGTCCTGACCCAGAAGGTCTCCTTGGGCTCTGAGCACCTGTGCAGGACCCCACTCAGCTCCTCAGTCCCACTTCACTACCACCCACCCAACCCACACCTGCTCTGAGCTGGGTCACACATGCCAGTTAGGAAGGTGCGTCAAACCTCAGGAGCAGCCTTCTGGCACTGCCATTTAGAAACACCTATGTCGCTGGACTGGGCAGAAGGGCAAGCCAGGAGCTGAGGACATTTGGATAAGGGGGGAAGAGCTTGGGGCTAGAGGAGGGAATGCCCCAGATGACCTCTCAGTGTGGGTTTGTTGAGCAACAACCCTGCAAGAAGATGCACAGAGAGGAGAGAAGGCCCGATGGAGGCAGCCAGCAGCCAGCGCAGGGCTGCACGGGGAGGCACAGACCTGGAGAAGGGATGGAGTGGGGGTGGGGCGGGGTGCAGAGCGGGCTTGCCTTGCCTCCCTAGAGCAGGGCGTGCTATGGACTGTGTTGGGGAGCTTTCTCAAACAAGCGGCAGTGCTGGGCACAGACCCCCAAGGCTGAGCTGTGGTGACAGCTCAGCTCCTTCTTTACAAGTGGGGCCCTCACTTCCCCTCATCTTTAAATGCTGAAACATAACCCTGTTTGCAACTCCCTGGGCCTAAGCGTTGGCCTCTCAAAGGCACCAGCGGGAAATCCCCTGCAGGCTCAGCGGGAGAGGCTTTTGCTCTGGCACCAAGGACCACACCATTGGCCTGGTGGGTAGCTGGCCCTCCGATGCCCCAGCCCTGCCCTCCTGTGGGCGGGAAGCACAGAGATTCTTCTGTCCTCCTGTAGTCTCCATATGGGTCCAGAGTTCCCTGGAGATCTATGGGCTTTCTCACTTGCCTGCTGCCTCCCACCATATCCTGGTGCCTGTTGCCCCAGCCTTATCCCCTCCTATTGGTTCATTCATCATGCATTCACTCAAGAAGTGTAGCCCGTAGATTCCGTGTGCTGGGACTACACCAATGGACAAGTCAGATGAGGTTCCTGCCCTCATGGAGCCCATTGGCTGGTTTGGAGCAGACAAGAAAACCAATAGAAAGGATGCACACTGGGGTGAACGAGGGCCTGCACTGATTTTCTAGGGCTGCGGTAGTAAGTCACTTCAATTGGGCGGTGTATCCTCTCACAGTGCTGGAGACCGGAAGTCCAAAATCAAGGTGTTGCCTGGGCTGTGCTTCCTCGGAAGGCTCTGGGGAAGGAGCTCTTCTTGTGTCTTAGCTTCTGGTGGGTGTGACCATCCTTGGTGTTCCCTGGCTCTCAGCTGCGTCTCTGCCTCTGTGGTCCTGTGACGTTCTCCCTGTGTGTCTGTGTCCAAAGTTTCCTCTTCTTAGAAGGACACCGCTCACTGGATCGGAGTTCGTTCTACTCTAGTGTGACCTCATATTAACTCAATCATATCTACACAGACTATTTCCAAGTAAGGTCACACTCATAGCAACTGGGGACATTCGGACTTAAACATCTTTTAGGGGGACACAATTCAGCTTACAGCAGGGCCTTTCATATGGACTGGGATCATCAGGGTAGGCTTCCTGGAGGAAGTGAAATGAACCTTTGGAAGCAAGCAGGAAAGAATGAGGAGGGACAAATGTGTGTGATGTCCGGGGGCAGGAGAGAGTTGGGAGCTTTCGAGGTGGTAAAGGGCATGCAGACTGGCTGGGCGTTCCCGGGAAGTAGGAATGACAACGTCGTGGGTGGGAGTGGAGTAGACAGGTCCAGATGGCGCAGGACCTGGGGTTACATGGTGAGGGGTTTGGATTCCATCCTTGGGGCAATGGGAAGACACTGAAAATGGTCCTTCTGTTTATATTGTAGAAACATCACTCTTTCAGCTCCGAGGAGAATTGATGACAGAGGGGCAGCCTGGGGTGTGGGGGAAGCCGTGTCACGGTCCAAGGTAAAGAGATGTTGGCTTAGACTATGGTCAGGCATAGGAGCTGGAGAGAAGTGGATGAAGTCAGGAGACATCAGGAAGTGAGATCAACAAGACTGCATGATTGCAGGGATATGGGAGGGTGAGCAGGAGAGGGACAAGCAAGGATTTCACGAAGGCCTCTGGCCCGTGAGATTTCCACAGAGGATAGATTACACCTTTCAGGGGGAGCTTATGCAAAATGCTCGACATCATTAATCATCAGAGAGATGCAAATTAAAACAACTATGAGATACCATCTCATACCTGCCAGAATGGCTGCCATCAACAAATCCTCAAACAACAAGTGCTGGCAAGGGTGTGGAGAAAAGGGGACTCTAGCGCACTGCTGGTGGGAATGCAGACTGGTGCAGCCACTATGGAAAACAATATAGCGTTTCCTCAAAAAATTAAAAATGGAACTGCCGTTTGACCCAGTATTCCCGCTTCTTAGAATATATCCTAAGAAGCCTGAAACACCAATCAGGAAGAATATATGTACCCCTATGTTCATAGCAGCGCTATTTACAATTGCTAAGATCTGGAAACAACCCAAGTGTCCATCAGTAGATGAGTGGATAAAAAAAGCTGTGGTACATTTACACAATGGAATAACATGCAGCTGTAAGAAAGAAAGATCTCTTATCCTTTGAGACAACGTGGAGGGACCTGGAGAGTATTATGCTGAGTGAAATAAGCCAGTCAGAGAAAGACAAATACCACATGATCTCACTTATATATGGATTATCATGAACAAAATAAGTGGTCGATCAAAATAGATCCAGAGATATGGAAGTAGGGAACAGACTGACAAACCTCAGAGGGATGGGGTCTGGGGGTGGCCTGGGAAGAGATAAACCAAAGAACTGATATGGGCATATGCACAACCAATAGACACAGACAATAGGTTGGGGAAAGCAGGAGAGGGGTAGGAGCGGGGAGGAGGGGGTCAATGGGGGGAAAAGGTGGGGACATCTATAATACTTTTAACAATAAAAAAAGGAAAACAAAAAGAGGGGGTCCCCCACAGGAGGAACATGCATAGATTTTCAGGCTTTGGTGCGAAACGCACACAGCATTTACTCAACGTGGAGCAAAATGCCCGGAAGGCGAGGGTTCCGTCTTTCTTAAAAAAAAACAAACCCACAAATGGTGACATTATTTGTAGGAAACAAACACTACCTTTAAGACGGGGACTGAGGGTTGGGAACTCTGCAGGGCAGGTAGGGATTGGAGGGGTTCGTGGCAAGCACTAAGGAAAGAACTCTGAGCAACCCAGGCATATGCCCTGACCGGGAATCAAACTGGGACCTCTCAGTCCATGGGATGACGCTCAGTCCACCGAGCCACACCGGCCGGGCTGGACTGATGATTTCTATGTCCCCCGACGCCACCCCAAGCTGGCCTGCCCTGCCTGCCCCCGGCCTGCAGCCGCCAGCTGGGTCTGCCAGGTCCAGGCCTCCTGACCTGGCCGCAGGCTTTCACTTCTGTCCCACTAGCAGCTGCGGACCCAGTGCCTCTGCTGGCGGGAAGCAGCTGTCCAAGACACACGGAAGTGAAGCAACATTTAGATTTTGAGAATTAGGAGGTTTACGGAGTGAAAACTTTAGGAGACTAAGAGTTGCTGTTTACGAAGCCAGACCCTGAGCTAAGTGCGTTGTAGGCATCGCCTCACTGGATCTGCACAACCCGAGTATTCTTATCTCCGTTTTACGGGCAAGGAGCTGGAGGTTTGGAGCGTTCAGTGACCTGTCCACAGTCATACCACTTGCCCGAGATTGCACCATTAGTAGGCGGTAAAGTCAAGACTGAAACCCAGGTCTGTCTGATTCCAAAGCCCGTGCTGATGACCCCCTTCCATTCCCTGCTTCCAAGCACCTGAAGGGCCGTCTCCCCCCAGGAATCTCTGTAGCACCATGTCCCCCGCTGATCCCAACAGCCAGGGGTAGGCTGGTCCCACCCCCAAGTCAGCTCCACAGCAGGCTCGCTTGAGACTAAACAAACCAACCAAAAGGATCTCCGCCACTGAAACTGTTAGCCGTAGCCCCTGCATCATAGCTCATGCTCATAAAATGTCTGTGCAAGGCCTTCCATTGCTTTATGGGTTTCCCCCACTCCATCCTCACTCCTCACTCGCATTCCTTTTCCTTCCCTAGGTATTCACTCCAGCGTATTTGATATACAGCCTAACGTAGGCATGGACCCTTGTTAAAATCTAATATTGTTCTGTGGTGTGTATGTGTTTTTAATTTACACTAATGGTATTGTCCTATAAATCTTGTTCTGCTTTTTAATTTTTTTTCACTCTGCCGTGTGTTTTTAAGATCTATGCCTGTTACTCTTTACACAGCTAGTCCATTGTTTCACATGCATCCGCCACCTCATCCTTACACATTCTGCCAGCTCCAGCTAGCCAGACCCAGCGCCAGGAGGGTCGTCTGGCACACGTGTGTCATGTACCTGCCCAGGAATGTCTCAGGCTCTACACTCAGGGGAGGATTGCTGGATCGCAGACTTTATGCCAACTTGATTTCATGAAATATTTCCATAACACCTTCCAGAATGCCTCTAGTAATTTATGTGGTCAGTAGCAAGGGTCTCCAACTCTCCTTTGCTCTCCAGCACTTGCTGTCATCCACCTTTCGAATGATGCAACTCCCTTGAGATTGGTTGGCTCTCAAGGTTGGGGGATTACAAGACCCCGAGGCTAAGCCAGTATCCAACCTCAGGATAACAGCTCCCCCTTGGCTGCTGGTATCAAGAACTATCTACACATGGACCCTGCCATTCCCTGCCTTGTGGCATCTGTGAACCCTCCTTTTTCTCTCTCTGTCTTGCTCATCTAGCCCCATTTATTCAGATAGAACTCAGCATCATACAGAGCTCAGAACTAGTTGGACTGTCTGGTGCTCTTGTTTCTGGAGATGTGTCCACCAAATCAATCTTCCTCTCAACCCCTGTCAAGGTGGCTCCAACATAGCTGGAGGGCCCCTACTGCTGCCTCAGTTTCCCTAGTTCTCTCAATCTCAGCTACTTATCCTCCACCTTCCCCTCCACACACATGCCAGCCTACTTAGGTAGAAATCCCAGCATTCTCCTCTCATTATGACCAATGATTATTTGCACAAGTAGCAGAGTAACTTGCCGAGAACTCATTTTTGTCTTTTCATTGCTGTAGAAAGACATGTCCCTAAATTTCCTTTCAGGGAGGGGGCACTCGTAGGAAGAAACAGTGTTCCTTCACTCCCACCCCCACCCCAAGGAAACATGGATCACGCCTTTGTGTTCTTAAGGTTGGGTTTTGTCCTGATTGGCCATCAAGCTATAGAGAAGTGAAATAAGTTGTCTGTGTTTCTGAATTTGACAAAGGAAATGGTCTGATGCTAATGGACACTCTAGGGCTGACAGGAGATTCCTGAGAACCAACTCAGGCATCCAGGACGGAATCATGTAGAAGGGAAGAGACAGCCAAGAAGTGATCTTTAGAAAAAGAATTGATGAAGCAGAAGAGCTGAACAAAGCAGAGACAACAGACCATGAGGAATCTGAGAGCAGAAATAGGAACGGACAGAATCATGCTCCACACCTGTACGGTTACCTGTTGTCAAAAACACACTGCAGGACAAACGGCCACAAAGTCTCGATGCCACATGACACGTATTTATGTAGCCTGGGCGTCACTTGATCTGCTGGGATTGGCTGCTCCAGGCTGAGCTGAGTCGGTGATGACTCGGTTCCATAGCCTCTCACTTTCCTCCTGGGGCTAATGGACCAGCCCAGGCACGCTGTTCTCAGGACAAAGGCCGAGTTCAAGACAGTGGGTCCAGTCAAGCATGTGCTTTCCAAAACATTGGTCACATGATGCTTGCCATGATTTCGCTGGCCCAGGGCACGGAAGTAAGGTGGCTATCAAGACTTGCGGCCATTAATGCACTCTACCATCAAACGTTCAGGTCCTGCGGGGCCTCCGTGTACTCCCTCTAGTTTATTGGAGTGGGTTTTCTTTTCCTTACAACCAGACAATTCCCAGTCGAGGGGAGATTTCAGGATACAGCCTAGACGACCAGCTTGATTTCTCCTTTGCATCTTTCTTAGGGCAGAGGGCCCGAGGCCAGAAGACTGGACTCTTGATAAGGGGAAAGTGATTAATTTGACCAGCCCAGGAGAAATGGCCAAGAAGGGAGAGTTGTTCCTGGAAACTAGCCCAAATCACTGCGTCCAAGGGAGCCTGACACTGGTAGACTCTACTCTTCCTGGCCAAGCTGCTTTCAATAAGATTGTCTGCCGAGGTGGGGTACAGTGGGCACAGCACAGGGCTTGCAGGTGTGGCAGTTCTCAGTATCAACTGGAACACCAGACAGGAAGGTCTGCATGGGCCAGTGTGAAGGACACCACAAGGACACTTGTCTCGAGGAAGGAGGAGAGACTGGCCTGAGGTGGACCCAGGGGTCAAAATTCAGCTGATCAAGCTGGGAGTCAGCTCCAGGCTCACGTCCAACAGAGGGCTGGAGTGAGAGCCAGGCACCAGGTCCTTGATGGAAGGGCAGTCACAGTGAAGGGAGGAGCAGCAAGAAAGGCTCCTGCTCCAGGCTCCCACAAGCATCAGAAGCTTTGCCTACCCAGGCATAAGAAATGGGGCAGCCTACACTTCCCAGAGACACGGCAGCTCCTGAGTCCCTTCCAGACCTGGTTCCCACTGGTCATGGCAGGGGGCCTTTGTGTGTGTGTGTGTGTGTGTGTGTGTGTGTGTGTGTGTGTGTGTTTATCACTGTATCTGAATAGACCGGGGACAGGTAGGCACTATGGAAACGAGCATCTGGAAGCCTGAATATCCAGTCTGGGCTGTCCCTGCTCTCTGCTAATGCTGCTGCAGAGTTATTGGTGGTCCCAGGGACCCTATCCCTCACTTACAACAACTGTTCAGGAACCAGATCCTTGGGACTTTTATGGGTGATGAGGATGTATGAAGCAGAACAAGTTTGACTTCCTGACCCCTCATTGAACTGGCAACAGGAGAAGTGAGATCGATTCTGGTAACCTGAGCAGCAGGAGAGAGCCGGCAAGAGTAACGGGAAACTGTCAAGGTCGTTTTCTCACCTGCACGACAGGGAAGAGGAGGAGAAAACAGCTAATAACAGCACAATGTGTATTGATGACTACTATGTGCCAGGCCCTGGGCTGAATAATGGGGTGTGAGTGTACATGAGACATGGTCCCTGCGCTAGCCCTGGTCTTGTGGATATTGGAGGGGCAGACATGTAACCACATGAATGAAACAGACAATGATGGGAGAAAAGGCAGAGTGCTGTTTGAGCCTAGAGAAGGCGAGATCAACATGGTCAGGGAGTATGTATCAGTCAGTGTAAGCTAGGTTATGTTGCAGTAACAAACAACCCCCATGTTTTAGTGGTTTAAAACAAAGTTTTCCTTCTCCATTGGAGGTTCACAGGGCTCTCTGTTCCACATTATCATTCTCCCTCTGGGATCCAGGTTCACTGAGCAGCTGTTATCTGGGATGTTGCTGGTTGCCATGCCACAGGGAGAAGAACACACCAGAGAGCCTCACGTGGCAAGCAGATGCTCAGCCCAGAATGGATACGTGTCACTCTCACTCATGACCCATTGGCCAGAACGAGCCACATGGCCTCAAACACAAAGCAAATGCCATCTTATCCTGTGCCTGGCAAATAGGAAAAATGAAATATCTGATGAACGGCACTCATGACCATCGCAGAATGTTGGAAATAAAATATTTCCCAGAGGAGGAGAATCTTGAGATAGGGATTGAAGAAGAAGTCAACCATCAATGAGGCAAGGAATAGAGAAGGATGTTCCTGGCTCATAGGCTTCAGGGAGGCATAACAATGGGAGGCATTCTCTAGGAACCCTAAGGACACAGCAAAGTTGGAGCCCAGGGATGGTGGGTGGTGGAGGGAAGAAAGGGTGGAGCGACCTCTGTATGAAGCCTCTGTGAGCCTTGCTTGGGAATTAGGAGTTTATCCCCCAGCCGTGTGCAGGCGGCAGGCATCTGTCAGCAGCACAGTGCTGGGATGCTTAAAAGGAAAATACCCGGGAGGATTTGGGGAGAGCTATATTGAGCACTCAGCTTCCCAGGCAGAGACCTGCAGTCAGCTGGCCTCAGCCTTCGCTGTCTTTGTTTCCCTGGACAATGCTTTTTATAACTCTGTAATATCCAGCACTTGCTTTTATTTTAAATATATTTTTTAAACCTGCTGTTGTGACTGGGGTGCAGTTAGATGGTCTGAGCTGGGATTCTTAGGGTGAATAAAATCAGGCTTTTTGTGTGGGACTTTGGAGACAACATATATAAACGATATCATTGATGCCAAGAGCTTGGGAGCTCCCGGATGTATCAGAGGTCGTTCCCAGGGCCCCAGTCAGGGCCGTACATCACAAGTCAATAGGATTTTGTGCAAAATGACTTTGCGATGAGGCGTCTGAGGACACGTGGCTCAGACCAGGATGCTGCTGCATTTTTAAGTTGCCGTCTCCCATCCCTGTAGAGCAACCCCCTGTGCTGTATAGGGAAGAGGATGGATGGGAGGAATGGGAAAGAAGTAGTAATGTGGGAGGGGCTTAGCCTGAAATACCTCTGTCAAGGTCGAGTCCTTGGAGCCACCACTGAGGCATTGCACTGTGGCAAGGCGTGTTCGCAGATGGCGCCCTGGCTGAGGGAGCCCTTCTCACCCCGCTTTTGGAGAAAGCACCCTTGTGTTCTCTCTTCCCTGCATCACTGTGCTCCCTCTGGGAACTGAATTCTCTTGACACCCACTGGCCACAGTTACGAGAGAGCAGGGTTGCTGATTTACATAACAGTGTTGATCTCTCCTGCAGACACAGGCTTGCCTCAGAGATAAACCAGAGGATCCAGGCACTGTCTGCCCTTCCTCTATCCTGTCCCTTCCCGGAATGTCATCTTCCGTTCCGGAACCAGATGGGGGAGTCACACGGGTCCTATGATGTGGACCGGGCTGTCTTCAATTCCCAGGATAGGGAGGGACATTTCATTTTGGCCTCAGGTCCAAGCCCTATTCTCCAAGGTAGCTGCTATTAGACAGCCTCCAGGAAAGCTGATCATCGGTTCCGCGTTTGGCAATTTGTGTCCCTTCTCTGGAGTTCAGGAGGAGGGGGGAATGATCAGCACCTTACTTGGAACCACCGGCAAGCAGCAGGAACAAGTTCCCTGAGACCTGCAAGCCACAGGTTCCGTCTCCTCTTCACTGGCCCTGGTGACCCCTGACCGTGATTGTGGTAGGACAGTCCCAGAACTGGAACCAAGAAACATCAGACTTGTGTTTTAGAGTTTGTCCTCAGGATATGAAGGATGGCGAGAAGGAGGAGGGTTTGCCACAGGGCCCAGGGTTGAGTGTATGGCAATAGTCCGAGGCAGAGGTGATGCCTGGAATAAGGGTATATCACTCAGAGTTCAGGGAGAAAAACAGAAGCAGCAGGAGATACGTCTGAAAATATTTAATACAAGGAACTGGCCTATGTGATCGTGCGGGCCACCCAGGCAGGTTCAACACCACAGAGAAGGGCCAGGTGGAGCTCTCAGGAGTGGGGGGAAGATGCTGCTCCCAGGTAGACTTTCTTCTCCCCCAAGGAAGCCTCAGCTGCTCTTAAGTCCTCTCAACGGATGAAGTCAGGCTGCTCAGATGATCTGGGATCATCTCTTACTCCTAGTCAACTGATCATAGACTTAAATCACGTCCACAAAATACCTTCACAGCAACACCTAGGTTAGCGTTTGACTGGACCACTGAAGACTATGGCCTAGCCCAACTGACACCTGAAACTGGCCATCTCAAAGGTCTTTGTCCATTTTCCTGACGGCAGAGACTCCAGTATTTCGGAAGACTCACTTGAGAGGCACACACAAGCAGGCTGTGGGCTTGGCCTTGATCGTGGCCAGGATAGCATAACAAACTCCAAAACTGGCATTGTTTCAGTTGCCAACTAAGGTAAGGAGCCTGGCTGCGGGAGCCTGAATGGCTTGTCATGAATCTACCCGGAGTCCAAAAGAACAAACAGACACCCTCCTGAGTGGGAGCAGACATTCGCCAATGATACATCTGTTAAAGGGTTAATACCCAAAATTTATGAAGGACTCAGACAACTTAGCACCAGAAAAAACAAACAACCCAATTAAAGACTGGGCAGAAGACCCGAATGGACCCTTCTCCAAGGAAGACATACGGATGGCCAAGAGACATATGGGTCATCACTAATCATCAGAGAAATGCAGATCAAAACCACAGTGTGATATCACCTCACATCTGTCGGAATGGCTATCAACAAACAACAAGTGCTGGTGAGGATGTGGAGCAAAGGGGACCCGAGTGCACTGCTGGTAGGAATAAAGACGGAACACAGTGTGGAGTTTCCTTAAAAAAGTAAAAATGGTATTGCCCTATGACCCAGCAATTCCTCTTCTGGGAATATATCTGAAGAAACCCAAAACACTAATTTGAAAGAATATATGCACCCCGTGTTCATTGCAGCATTATTTACAATAGCCAAGATATGAAAGCAGCCCAAGTGCCCATCTATAGATACGTAGATAAAAAAAAAGCTGTGGTACATTTACACAATGGAATACTACTCGGCCATAAAAAAGAATGAAATCTTACCTTTTGTGACAGCATGGATGGACCTAGAGGGTATTATGCTAAGTGAAATAAGTCAGACAGAGAAAGAAAAATACCATCTGACTTCACTTATATGTGGAATCTAATGAATAAAATAAGAAAACAGAATCAGACTCATAGATACAGAGAACAGACTGACAGTTGTCAGAGGGGCGGGTGTTTTGAGGATTAAATGAGCTGGCAATGACTTGTAAGCTGTAATGCACCATACAGATGTATCAGGATTTCTTTCTCCTACAGACGAGAAAATAATTGATCAGTACCAGCCTCTGGCTCAATGAACGTCCTCATTGATAAGGCAGCTGTGCCTTACTTATGACCCATCATTTGCAGTTGTGCAATCTGCTAGATTCCAACAACATAATCACAAAGCTCAACTTTAAAAAGCACAGCGCAATATTCTAGAAAGTTGCACGATGCTATTTCCAGAAGTGTGGCAGAAATGACATTTATGTGAATCTTTGTGTGCACAATCTCGGAAAATGCCCACTTATTTTCTCACATCAAACTGAAATGTCACCTCCTGGGTGAGAGCTGCCCTCATCTTCCCAAGCCTGGATGTGGGCCTCGTCTGGGGGTGACACTGATGAGGACGGATGTCCAAACACGACTCCACCACTCGCCACCTGCCTCGGGCCCCCCGCCTACTGCTCACCTCCAGCCTTCGTCGCCAGACCCTCCTCTGACATGCCCACTCCTGCCTGTCAGTGTATTTGGAGCCCCACTCCCCCTGGAGAGGAGGGTCTGGGGACATGTTCCCATCACGCCTGAGGTCTGTGATCCCTGGGGATTGAGCCCCTGGCACCCAGGGCAACGTTGAGCTGTAACCCTTCCCTCATAGGGGTGGCTACCATGTTTTAGGCACCGCGCTGAATGGTTTACATGACATTTTTAGTTATTCTTTAGTAAATACTAACAGCAACTGACATATATCTATTTATCTATGGCCTTCTAGATTTCGGACACTATTGTAAAAACTTGGCATACATTAATTTACTTAATCCTCATAATAACTCTATGAATAGTTACTATGATCACTTCCATTGTATCAATGGTAGAACTAAGTTTAAACGACCCGCCCAAAGTCATAGGAGCTGACAGGGAAGTTCCTCTAACGCCACAGCAGTGTCTTCAACCGCTCCGCTCTGTTGTTTTTGTTAAAACAGACTAGACGTTCCTGTTCCTATTTCACTCTTTGCCATTCCCAACCAACTCCCCCAACACACACACACACACACACACACACACACACACACACACAGATGCACACTCAAGCCCCTAAGATACTACAGTTAGTTTGGAGTGTGGAGTGACCCCAACTTTGCCATCTGGGCTCCTGAGTCCTCGCAACCAGCCCAGCTAACTCCTGAATCTCCTGTTCTGTTTCGGCCCCGTCCCCACCCCCACCCGCCTTCCAGGAGCCACTGCCAAGTTCATGTCCTCTATGACTCACCGTCTAGGCTTCTTTCCCAGGTTGATTCTACTGCACTGTCCTATCTGGTTGTGAGCTCCTCTAGGGCAGAGATGGGATCATGTGTGCCCTCTCTGGTCAGATCCTGCCTCAGAGGAACTAATGAAGGAGTGAGCAGACCTGTGGCATCAGCTGGAAAACCTTTCTGGCCCGGGGACCAACGGGGACAGTTAAGGGCATTCAAAGGGCTGGATGAGCCCCATCACTGCTGGGGGAATGGAGAGCAGCGGTCGCCTCCACTGAGAGCTGGGGGGACTCAGGGGCTGAAGCATTCATATCAGGTTCTGCCCGGAGGCAGGGGAGCGAAGAAATGGCGCTGACAAGGCTGTCCCCAGCTCTGTTCAAGTGTCACTCTCTGATGTCTCTGCCATTTGCGTTTATTGAAATTCACTGTTATTTCCAGGGAAAGAATGACAAAGATAAAACAGCACCTCTTTAATTAGCTTGGAGGAAGTAAGTGAGGGGAGGAGATTCTAAGGGAGGAAGGGGGCGGGGAGCAAGAAGAGAGACAAGGGAAGAGAAGATGGGAAAAAAGCAAACGCAAGAGAGAATATTTCAAACAGACTTCAAGAGGCTCCATGGCTTGGCTGTTCAAACCAACAATCACAGGTTAGTGGGTTCTACTCCAATCTCCACCATCTGTCTCTGGAGTCTCAGTTTTGCCGTCTGTAAAATGGGCAGTCGGACTCTACACTCTGCCATGGAGGACTTAGATCTTAAGAATATGACAGTTCCATAAAACCTCCCTCCCTTCCCTAGAATGTCACAAACGTTGTCAAGTTGTTTTGCCAGATTTGAGAGAGCTGTGAAGTACGATGGGGACAAAGTCATTCACCAGACTTCCAAGGGGGCCGCGGAAGGCAGCTTAGCTTCACACTGCCCTTGGTTTGGGAAGTCATCAGAACAGTGCTCACTGGGTCCCCTCCAGGGGACTGCATGGAAGGACCACGTCTCTGGGCAGGAGGGGCAGGACTTGGGAGGATACACTGAAGCAGTTTGGTGTCCTAGAAATTATCCAACATCCAAAAGAACTTTGGTTTATATGTTGCATTTCTTGGTACTTACCGCATTAGAAATAGAAACAGAACAGTTTAAGACACCAGAATACACAAGCACACACTCCATCAGCCCTCCGAACGGTGACATTACAACGCCAGACATTACGTGGATGCTGGAGAATGTCACTGTATATTTTCATGGGAATGAGAGTGGAAAGGCTCATAACATCTTAATATGGTTATGAGAAATTTTGACCTCACAGATAGCCTGGGAAGGTCTCAGGACCTGCACGGTTCCCCGGACCACACCTGGGAGAACCTCCGAACTAAGGACACAGAATGTTGCACATGATGGAATTCCTGGGCAACTCCTCCACCCTCAGACAGCACACCGGATGATGGAATCACAACTGTGATTGGGTTTCTTGAGATACGTGTACCTGCTGATGTGAAGACAAGTCAGGGTGGTTCACCAGCCCTGGAGCGAAATCAGACCAAGTTAGAAAGAAGTATGGTCAGGAGTTTGCAGAAATCACAGGGAGAGACCTGGATCCACGTGAGCTGTGAAATTCGGAGGTTTGGACCCAATTTGTGTAAATCTGCCCGAAGCAGAAAGGCCCTATCATCCAGGTTCAAGGTTCTTGTTGTGAGGTCAAACATGTAACTCCACCCAAAGACCTTGAAGAGCGCCTGTCCCCCAGCCCCCAACCCCTGCCATGAGGTCAGTGTCTGCTCCCCACCCCCACCCCCTCCCCTTTCCCAGTGCGGGAGGAAACAAGAAGCGCCTGCAATCAAAATGAAATGTCAAATTTTTTAAAACCCGAGGAATAGCTGTAATTTGCAAGGAGACAGAATGCAATTAGCATACACTTGTCAAAATGGGAGAAGGTTCTGTGAGTCCCGTGTTGCCTCAGTTTTATTAAGACTGGGCTAATTCCTGCCAATTCATTTGTTTTTTGCCCCATTAAGGACCAAAGCAGTCCAATAAACAAGAAGCCGGTGGGAACATTTGTGAGCAGCATGGCCCTTGAGCGTCTTCAAGGAGGAGGGAGAGGGAGGAAGTGCCTGCATGCGCCTTTTTGCTGGGAACAAGGGAAACTGAGGGCCCCAGCCCCCAATCCTTCAGTCCCCTGGCTTAGCAGTGCCTGGTGTAACCTTTGCTTTCCAGGTCACAGTGCTTTGGGGCAGAAGGCAAGAAAATCAGGGCAGACGATACATAATAATAGTGTTGGCTGGGTCATCTAGACGAGGCCCTGGGGGTGGCAGGACAGGGGAGATTACAGTTCCCCAGCAGGTTCCAGGGTGGCCTTTAAACATTTCTGTTGGGACCACTGTTCTCTGCTGTGTGACATTTGTCTGCCCCTGGCCTGGGGTCCACTCTCAAATCCATTGCTTCTCTGATCACTTGCAGCATCTTCCCAGGGGTTCTGCAGATCCTTGGGTCAGACCAGACCCCCTGGTGGGGGCGGGGGTGGAGTTTGCCTGCCTCCTGGGCCTCAGGCGTCCACAGTCCTGCTGGGTCCTCCCCCGGGGGCTCCATCGATGGGCATGAAACCTTTGCGCCGAGCAAGCCCGCCCCACAGATACGACGGAAGCAGTTTTATTTCTGCTCTCATTCTCCCTTTAAAATGTATCTAGTGAGGACCATTTCTCCCTTGCCCGAGGATGAAATCTCTGTCTCAGACTTTTATCCTGGCTTTTCGGTAATAAAAAGACCTCTGGTCACTTTATGCCACAAATATAGTCTCAATTCAGTAATTTAAACGGTCTAGTCCCAGATAATAAAAATTCTGAACCTGCTTTAAGTCTCCCTTTCCCTCCCTCTCCCCCTCAGCTTGGCCCACAAAAGAGGTTCTCTGCAGAGGGGAGGGACAGGTCCCAGCTCAGCGTTTCTCCTTCCCTCCCAGCTGGATGGGGACTTGCTGAGGTTTGGGACCCCTTCAGAGTTTGGCTCAGGGGCACAGGGACTGCGGGAAGGGCATGCTTTTTCAGGCTGGGAGCAGCCCATCTGCACGCAAACCGCTCAGCCTCCAACCTTGTAGGAGTCTCTGCCACACAGCAGCAACTCCCCAGAGCCCCTTTGCCTGGGCAGAACTTGGCAGCGGCAGGCCAGCATCCTCTGCCCCGGAATGGTGCACAGGCATTTGGGGATGCCACCCTACCTTCCTCCTTAGCCCTGTCTCTTAGAGGAAGCTGACTTTATCCCAGCTCCAGCAGTGGGTCCCGTGGGCTAAGGCAATCAGCTTATTCGTCCCCCTCACCACGGGGACCGGCTCAGGGATGGGCACCTAGCCAATCAGACCAGGGAGGGGAGAGGAGACAGATGCTGGGGATTCTGCACCCAAAGATGTGGGCTCTGCTCTGTACAAGTGATCAAAAGAAACCACGTCTCTCCACCTGGACAGGGGGCATGAGGCTGTGAGGTCTGCCCTGTGAGAGCCATTGTGCTACCACAGGCGAGCGTGTGGAGCTGCCTGAGGGTGAAGTCGCGGCAGCAGAAGGCATGTGCCTTGACTACGAGAAACCAGGTCCTGGTGATGTCACTCACTCAGCCAGCTCCCTTAAAGCAGTGGTTCTCAGTGAGGGGTAGGGAGGCAATTTTCTCCCCAGGGGACATTGTGCAATGTCTGGAGGCATTTTTGGTTGTCAGAACCCAGAGGTTACTACAGCATCGAGGGAGGGACCACCAGAGGCCAGGGACGAGGCTGAGCATCCTACGATGAGCAGAGCAGGCCACCCACAACCAAGGGGCATCTGGCCTAGAACGTGAGTAGTGCCTGCCGGTGGTCAGCAGAAAAACCCTGGTCTAAAGCCAAAACTATGCCTGGACCTCTCAAGGTGTTTCCTTTATCTATTTATTTATTTATTTATTTATTTATTTATTTATTTATTTATTTATATATTTTTGGAGTCAGTTTGAGTTGGTTTTCTTGTGATTTGAAATGGAAAGAATCTTAAAAGAGAGTTTTCAAAGCAGTGCTCCTCTTCTTTCCTCCCCCAGTGCCGTCCTCTATGCCTGCAGACTTCCTCGTGGGCATACTGGCATAGCCGTTCCTTCTGCTTCCTGGTAGGTACCTTTGAGACACAGTGTCCTGCCCATCCGCAGCCTCTCAAGAATCCCTTCTCCTCGAGTCTTAAAGACAACTTGGGTGAAAGCACCTACAATTTTGCTTGAAATTTTCAAGGTCACCTTTAAAATCTGTACTAGGAAGTATTTCAGACCTACAGAAGGAGTGATTACTGAGGGCCTTCATGCACTCACCTTCCAGCTTAATACATATGCCCCCTTCCCCAACAGCACCTGCCTCTCCTTCCCCGAGGGAAGCCAGTATCCTGAATTCGGTGCTCACCTCCTCAGAGGTTTTCGTATTTTATCACTCATGCATGTATTCCTAAACAATATATAATACGCTTTTGAATCTTTTGTATTCACTTACAGAAAATGATATCATATTGTATGTGTTCTCTTGTGACTTTTGTTGTTGTTTGTTCGTTTCTCAGAATCCACTAGGCTGCTTCAGGTAGCTTTGGGTCTTCCAGGTCTGCGTGGTGTTCCGTTGCGGGGATTTCTAAATCCACTTTCGTGGAGAAGTGCGTTCCAATTTTCCACAAGCAGAAAGGATGCCACTCAAGATTCACGAGCCTGTGTTCCAGGGCACACGTGCGAGAGCGAGTTCCAGTGGATTCACCCGGAGTGGGAGTGTTGAGTTAGAGGGCACCTGCACCTTCTCCTAGCTGCTGGTCTCAAAGGCCATTTGGATTTTACGTACGCCGTACACGTTGTATACAGTAGGCTCCCCTATCCAAGGCTTTGCTTTCCGTGGCTTCATTACTTGTGGGCAATCACCATCTGAAAATATTAAATAAAAAAAATTCCAGAAATAAATTTTAAATTCATAAATTTTAAATTGCACGCTGTTCCGGGTAGGGTGATGAACTCTCACGGCATCCCACTTTGTCCCACCCGGGACGTGAATCATCCCTTTGTCCGGCACATCCCCACTGTATACACTCCCTGCCTTTCAGTCACTTAGTAGCTGTCTCAGTTACCAGATCAACTATTGCAGTACTTGTGTTCAAGTAACTCTTATTTTACTTGATACTGTTACATTTACACAAGTGTTTTATTACAGTATACTGTTAATTGTTCTATTTTATTATTGGTTATTGTTAATCTCTTACTACACCTAATTTATAAATTAAAATTTATAGGTATGTATGTATAGGAAAAAAACATAGTAGGTATAGGTTTTTGTACTATCTGAGGTTCCAGGCATCCACTTGGGGTCCCCGTGAATAAGGGGGGACTACTGTAGTTGTGTTGGAGGACACAAATGTTGTTCTTGTCCTTCACCCATCTTGATCACTCCTGAGATCTGTGGGGTCTTTGTGGACAGAGACTACCTGAATGAGTGTGGGAGGAAGAATAATGACCCCCAGAGTTGTCCATGTTCTAATCTCCAGAACTTGTGACTATGTTCCCTTACACAGCACATGGAACTTTGCAGATGTGATTAAGGACCTTGAGATGAGAACATAATGTCATCACAAGAACCCTTCTAAGAGAGAGATTGGAGGGAGGCAAAGAAAGGACCCTTTGCCAGGAAGCTGAAAAAGGCAAAGAAAGAGATTCTCCCCTGGAGCTTTCAGAAGGAACACAGCCCTGGCGACCTATTTCAGACTTCTGGTCTCCAGAGCAGCAAGGTAGTAAATCTCTGTTTCAAGCCACTGTGTCTGTGGTACTTTGTTACAACAGCAAAAGGAAACTAACAAGCAAGGTCAACTCAGAATAAAACTGAGAAGGCAAAGCTGTGTCTAATGACCCCATACACCCACTGCAGTGCCTGACAAATGTCCTCCTCTTCCTCCTCCCTTTCTCTCCATTTTCAGTCCCCCCCCACTGCTGACCCTTCAGGCTTCTATCAAAGGGAAAACCTCATAATACAGTTCTAATGCAAGAGAGCCTAGGAGAGTCCTTAGGAGCTCGAACCTAAGAGAATTATATGTATTACATGTCGGTAACACATATAATTTATATAACACGGCCCGAGGTGTTTTCATGGGGCACCTCATTTAAACCTCAAAACAACTCAGGGAGACAATCAGTACAGCAACAACAACAATGACAAATAACTACTGCTTATTGAGACCTTGCTATTGGTCCCAGGCTCCACTCCCATCGTCAGCTGAACCAGACAGCTGGTCCTGGTTTCTCCTGAGGAAACTGGAGAATACTGTGACTTGACCCAGACCTTTAAAACTGGCATGTCACTGCCCTGGCCGGTTTGGCTCAGCGGTTAGAGCGTCGGCCTGCGGTCCAGAGAGACCCGGGTTCGGTCCCTGCTAAGGGCACGTACCTCGGTTGCAGTTTGTCCCCGGCCCTGGTTGGTCGTGCAGGAGGCAGCCACTCGATGTGTCCCTTTCACATCGATGTTTCTCTCTCTCTCTCTCTTCCTCTCTCTCCCTCCCACTCTATCTGAACAAAAAATGGAAAAATGTCCTCAGGTGAGGATAAAAACAAAACAAAACAAAAAAAACAAAAAAAACCCCAAAAAACTGGCATGTCACCAAGCAAGGATTTGTAACCCAGACCCAGGTGATCTCAAAATCTCTGCTTCTTTGAGGACGGCTTCTGAGGGAGCAGCTGTCAGGCGTTTTCCTTCACAGCACTCGGCTCTAGGCCTTCTCGCCCTCCTGTCAACGTCCGTCCTGCATCTCGTCCCACAGGTGCCCGTGCTCTGTGTCAATCTGTTATGTTTGCCGGAAGAGGAACGTGTACCTGGCTGTCACCAAAGCATGTTGATAGGACACCCCTGGTGACGGCAGAAGACAGAGCAACTCTCCCCGGCAAGCACTCCCTCTCCCAGCTGCTCATGGTCACTGCTTGGCCTCCTCTCCTGTCGGAGGCAGCTCCCGGAGGGCGACTGCAAGCACACCCTGATGGTTGCTATGAACGTGTTCCCAAATACGTTGTGTGTGTGCACATAGGTGAAGGCTGGGCTTGACCAGAAATCTGAAGCATGGAGGTCACTGCAGTCCTGGATCTGTTGAAGCGTGGGACAGGAGTGGGCTTGTGCGTGAACGAGGAGGCTCCAGTGGCCATCAGCTTGTCCTGGGAATGGCAGTTTTGTGGGCCAGGAAAAGATCTCACCTCTGATGAGGAAGGAAATGGGCTTACGTGGCAACTCAGGTTCCCCCAAAGAGGGAGACTGTTAGTTATGTCCCCCGAAATCACTGTCCTCTTTCCTCAACCTCTCTTGCGGGTAGGTGCGACCCATGACTAAGCCGGGACAATGGAATGCGAGCAGAGTGATCTGTATAATTTCCAGGTCACCTCCAGCTAAAGATAAGCTGCTTTTCGGGTTGTGGCTGTTTCTCTCCTTCCTGGAATCTGGAATGCTGATGGGCCGGTGGACCTGTCTCTACCAGTGGAAATCAGGGGACGATCCTAGGGCATGGACGAGGAAGAAGTGGGTCTGAGATTTTCATAGACTTCATGGAACAAAGCTGCCCATCAGCCTAGACCTGTCTGGACCGTTATAGTGGGAAATAAACTTCTACTTTATGTAAGCCACTTTGTCTTGGGGTGTTTTTGTTATAGAAGTGGAATGGTTTTACCTTAATTAATACAACCACACTGTACGCAGCACTGAGAGAGTGATTAGCCAGGCTTAACACTTGCAGAAAGGATTAAAATTATTTGGGGGAATAAGCCTTGGTTTTCGACTAAATGGATTACACACTGTATCATCCCCCCATCTCAGCTTCATTCTTGACTATGCAGTGGAATTGCATCTTAATTTGGGGTTAATTTCTCAAGTTAGAGTATGAGGTAAGAATGATTAATAGTCAAGTTAATATTCCAAATGCACTTTAATGCTCTCGGTAAGTCCCAGGCAGCAGAGTTTTCTCCCAGCGTTGAAATGTGGCTGTGTCTTTCGCTGAGCTCTTGATGAGGACTGACATTTCAAGACTTTATTTTTGAAAAATATATTTTAAAATATGCTTATTTTTTTCCTCCCCCACCTGCACTTTTTCTTTTTGTTTAGTAGGTAGAATTGAATTCACCTAAGTTTAACAGGTGTACGAGCAATTTGGTAGAAATACTGGTGGCCAATAGCTCGGCTGCCGGGGTCGACTCTATGCTGGAGGCCAGAGAGCTCTCAGTCCATCTGGTTTGCTTCAGGGGCAGCCCTGCCTTGGGTTAGGGAGCTGGACACAGTAATTTAATGAGATTGCTTTGAACAGAGGCAAGTAGCCCCAGGAGTGGCAGAGGAAGAAGTTGCTTGCATGAGTAATTATTTTTTGTCTCTTTTCCCATCCTTTCCAACATTTATCCTAAGTATACACTGATTTATACTTAAAATTCCACACTGAAAAATCTCCTCACTCTGCCTTAACGCTTTAATAGGTGTTTCAACACAAATCCTCACAGTATGTTCTATTTTCATCATTTACATATCACTTTGCAACCTGAAATTATTTATTAAATGTTCTCTATGGGCATTTGGTAAAGAAAAAAATATCACCCATACTCTTATTGTCCTGCCCCTACTCTTTCCATTTTAGAATAATCCTTTTTAGTCTTTGTTCAAATGGATACATTTTTTCCTTATTTGTGATTATATCAAACATACTGCTTGATATCTGGCCTTTTTATTTAAAATATTATTATTATTAAAATCTTTCTATGTAGGTACATCTTTGTAATTTCGAGTTTTACAAAAGCCTATTGAATTTTTGAGCTACCTTTCACTTCACAGCTGCCACAATCTATAATGGAGAAAAGAATATTTACTTCTCAGAGTGGCTGAGAGAATTTCATGGACTTGTGGTGCTCATACCAGTGCCTGGTATATCCCAGGACTAGTGGAGAGAGAGTTTTTGGCCCCAGACTTCCTGGCTTGGAATTTCAGCTCCCCTTCTTTCTAGCTGTGCAACCCTTGAGAAATTTTCTAACCTCTCTGTGCCAGTTTCCTCAGCTATAAAATGGGAATGGTAGCAATCCTGCTCATAGATTTATCATGTCGTTATTGTTATTATCATTTTTATTCCTCTTCAGTACACTTAGTCTTTGCGAAAGTTTGAGAATCAATCTTTCCATGTAATTCAATTTCATGTCATATTGCTTTATCTAAAACTCCTACAATAATGATAAATGATTATGAGTTTATTGGGCATAATTGTTTTGTTTCTTATTTTAAAGTTGATAAGATTTTAGAGTTATCATTCAGCACGCAGTTGGGTTTTTGTGTACAATGAGTATTATTTTTTATATAAAAGGGGGTATTTCTATTCTTTTCTTCAAAATCCTTAACATAATAAGGAATAGCTGTTAGTTTGTATTAAGTGTATTTTTGTATCACCCATTGAAATGGTTGTGTTGCTTCTTAACTATTAACATGATGTACATTTGTTCTTCATTAGATATACTAGGTTAGGGTAAAGTTTCCTTATTTTACCATTTGTTTATTTATTTTTCCTTCCAATTTCCTTTGGGTTTTTGTTCTTCTTGTCCTTTCCCTGTCTCTGCCTGTAGCATTTATGCATATGTTAGGTGGTAGGAAAGGTTAGGTGAGTTTACTCTAGCACTTCAGCCAGTGAATGAACAAGGGCCAAATGATGACGTGAAAGACACCCCTAACTTTTCAACACTTACATGGATAGATGACTAACAACAGGTGACCAGTTAAAATAACTTAATGCATTCTGAGTTCTTATTTACTTAATATTTTAAAATTAACCTTAACATTTCTACAATGTATAATGTAAAATATTTTGCCTATTTTGAACTTAAAAGGATTTCTTGTAGGTGGTTCTGTGACTGTTATAAGGACAGACTTTTGACAGGATCTGCTTATATTCTTGGAAATCTGTATTTAGTTACAGGCAACACTGCATGACTTGCTTAAGAATTTTTTCCAGGACTCATTAAGTGTTGTATCTGGTAGGAATATGACCATTTATTGTGTTTACAATGGAATATATGCATAAATAATAAAATAGGCAATATTAATAACTATTGAGATCTTTTAAGACAGTATATGTGATACTAGGTGTGGCTGATATAAACAGATTTTCTCATTATAAATCACCTTTATTTTATTAGAATAAATCATATATGCTTCTGGTATAATCTTTTTATGATTTTGCTTACTGATATTTTATTTTAATACTTTATATCGGTATTCAAACATGATGTGGCTATAGATTTTTTGTTGTTGTAAGATCTTTATCAGGTTTCAGGCTTTGTATTAGTACTGATGTTGCACTAATATGAGTGCCCTGAAATGCCTTTCTTTGTTTTGGAACAACTTATAGCACACAAAAATCATTTGTATTAGGAATAATTAGCAGCATATCTTTATGGCCCTTGTAAATAATCTTCTATTGAAGACTAATATTGTTTTCCATTTTTCCCTGCATCAACTTTGGAACGACATGTTTTAAAAGACATGTCCTATTTTATTGAGGTTTCAAATTATCTGACAATCTGGTGTAATATACCTTCACAATTTAAAGAAGTATCTTACGTGGTTTGTTACAACAGCTTTCTGATTCTAATATTGCTCATTTGAATTTGTTTTGTTTAGCTTTACTAGTTTAGGTTTCTGTATTTTATCATTTACTTATTTTTTCCTTTCTTTAGATTTTTGTTGCTATTACTCTTGCCAATAGCTTCCCTTGCCCATGTGACCCTACCTCCTTTCAAGCCACAGATGTTCGGCTGATGCAAGCACAGGTCTCCCAAAAGGTAAGATTAATCATCCAATTGTTACTCACTAGAAATGCAATTGAGAGACCCAAAGACTGGATGTTAACTGTAGGAACCAAGCTGCTATGTCAGAGACGTAGGGACCAATATTGTCACCAGCAAAGCCATATGTAAATTGAAAATAAGGGCAAGAAGGCTACCAGCCAGAGCTGTGGAAGCTGGTAGGAAAAATATCTAGGTGTGCAGAGAGAAGCAGAGACCAGGGACCATGGAACCACACGGAGAGGAAGACACAGACCCTAAGGGCCTCTTTCCTTCCAGTTCCCATGAAGTCTGACGATCCTGTCTCACCATGAATTTCCATGAGGATCCTCTCTGTTTTTATGAGTCCCTTTTATCCTTAAGCTAGAGTTTCTGTTTCGTGTGACCAAAAATACCTTAGGATATTTTCTTATATTTTAAGCTGAATGCTTATTGACTTTATTTTTAAATAATAGAAGAATTATAAATAATTAAAAGGCTACGAAGTCATGCAAATTCAAGATTTCTCTCACTATTCAAAAGCATTCAGAACACCTGCTTTTTTGCTAGTCTTTGCTTTGGCCATTTTTCCATGTCTAGCAGCCAACACCAGGACACAGTTTATTCTCACAGTGGTTGTCTTAAGTTCCTCCCAAATAGATAAAGTACCATATTCTCATCTCATTCTCTCTCTCTCTCTCTCTGAATTACAAACCAAAATCAGGCAAAAATCAAATCCATATCTCTGTGAATCTATATCTGTATCTACACAGGTGAAAAAAAGAAAATAGACCAAAATGTTGCCAGTAGTTATCCACTACTTTTATTTTCTTGTTTGTTCTTTCCTGTTTTCTGAAAACAGTGAGAGTACATTATTTTATAACCAGGTAAATGCTAACATGATACTAAAAATGAACAATTAATTTTCTCCCAGCCTGACTTGGCTATATCACAGACATTTTTATGCATAGTGTTTTTATTTTCATTGATTTCCACATTTGCTAATACATATTTGACCTAAATGCAACATTACAAAGGATTTTTTTCACGTACAAGCTACAAAAATGTTTTGTCTGCTCTAACTTATATTCCATTATTTACCCGACCGCCTGACTTGGAGGAAATAAGGTCACAACACTCGTTACTATTTCCTCCGCTCTACCTACTGGTTCTGACCTGTCTTTCCCAGGCATTGGTAGAATATGAATGGTTGAGGCAGGTACATTTGTTCATTCATTCTTTTCAACAATGTGTGGGGCTCATATGGCTCCTGGCACTATTCTAGGGTCTGAGAATACAAATATGAGTAAGACACCTAACACCTGTTTTCATGGGGCTGGTATTCGACTGTGGGAGACAAGCACACAGATCAGAGTGTAAAAGAGAAATAAGAGTAACCCAGAAGAAAAATGCTTCTGTGGGCTATGACAGAGATTAGGTTTCCAGGGAGGCATCTTTTTAGTGGCATATGTACAACGAGATCTGAAAATATGGGGACATCATTCCAGGCAGTAGGGGCACCCGTGCAAAGGTTCTGATGCAGAATGAGCCCAGTTGTTTGACAAAGACAAAAAAGGCCACTTTGGCTGAATGGGCAAGAAGTGCAGTGAGAGATGAGCCTGGAGAGGTGGGTGTGAGGTAGTTCACAAAGGTGTAGACTACGCGAAGGGGTGTGAGTTGTGCTTTCGATTTGATAGGAAGCCACTGGAACATTTTGAGCAGGGAAGAGACATGATTTGTTTTATGTATTAAAAAGATAGCTCTAGGACTTCTGCTCTGGGTGGATGGAGTACATGTACTTTTCCTTATTCCTTCCACTAAGTACAACAGAAAACTCTGGACGTTATGTACAGGGCAAAGAGAAGACGACTCTGAGAGTGGAGAGAAGTCAGGCTGGCTGGGGACCTCAGGACCCGGAGAAGCAACACAGTGGTGAGTTCCTTGCTTTTTATGTTTTTATTTTTGACTCACATATCCCAAACTTGGAGATGAAGAAGGAAGCAATTCAGAAATTCTTTATTAGTGCCAGTTTTTGTCGAGTCTTTGGGATTTTCCACATAGACAATTATGTCACCTGTGAACAATGACAGTTTTATTTCCTCCTTCTTATCTGTATGCGTTTTATGTCCTTGTACATTTCATTAGCTAAAATTTCCAGGATGATGTGTGTAGGGGTGGTGAGAGGGGAATCCTTGCCTTGTTTCTGGTCATCTAGTTTCTCACCACTAAGTATGATGTTAGCTATAGGTTTTTGCAGGGCTCTTTATTAAGTTCAGTAAATTCTATTTTATTCCTTGTTTGCTGAGAGTTTTTATCATGAACAGGCATTGGATTTTGTCAAATGCATTTTCTGCATCTATGAATGTGATAAAATAATTTTCCTTCTTAAGCCTGTTGATGTCACAGATCACATTAATTGCTTTTCAAATGTGGAGCTTTGAATATCTGAAACAAATTCTAATTGGTCATGTTGTATAGTTTTTTTATATGTTGTCAGATTCAAGTTGGTAGTCTTTTCTTGAAGATTCTGCATCTTGTGTTCATGATATATATTGTCTGTAGTTTTCTTGTAATGTCTTTATCTGGTTTTGGTAGTAGGAAAATGCTGGCCTCATAAAATGAGCTGGGAAATGTACTATTTGCTTGTGTTTTCTGGAAGAGATTATAGAGGATTGGCATCATTTCTTCCTTAAATACTTGATAGAATTCACCAGTGAAACCACCTGGGCCTGGTGCCTTCTGTTTTGAAGGTTATTAATTATTCATTCAATTTCTTTAATAGATGTGAATGTACTGTATTAAGATTATCTAATTCTTCTCATGTGAGTTTTTGTAGATTGTGTCTTTCAAGGATTTGGTCCATTTCATCTAAGTTATCAAATATGTGGGCACAGAGTTTTCATAATATTCCTTTATTATTCTTTTATAGTTCATGGGATCAGCACTGATGGCCCTTATTCATTTGTAGTATTGTAACTAAGCCAGACTCATGAGACAGGTGCTGATGAAAAAGGAAAGAGGCTTATTTGAGTGTGGCATCTTGAGAAGATGGGGGACTCTTGTCCAAAACCCATCTCCACACCTCAGTGCAGGCAGAGGTTTTTATAAGGAGGAAGAGAGAAAGCAGAACAAAGAAACCAAGGGGAGGGGGTTGAAAAGTTCTCCAAGTGCAGACCAGCACAGTCCATTCCAATAAGGATCTCAAAACTGGTCAAGTGATGGTCTGGTGTGCATTATCCTGGTCCACATCATCCTGGTTCTTCATCATCCTGGTTCTGCATTTGAAGGTCAGCAAGTCTCCCAGAACTGGGATGACTGAAGGTCGGAGTCCGTATCTTCTGAAGTTAGTTCCTAGGATTCTTATACAAACATGCTGTTTATCTACAAGCTACATATTAGTCAAAGTCAGCATTTACAGAAGCGATGTCAAAAGAATGGTGGGGTGGGTTACAATTCCCCAGTTACAATGTTAATTAGTAATTTGTGTCTTCTCCCTTCTTTTCTTGGTTAGCTTGGCTAGAGGTTTATCAATTTTATTGATCTTTTCAAAGAACCAGCTTTCGGTTTTATTATTTTTCTCCATCATTTCCTATTTTCACTTTTATTGATTTCTGCTCCATTATTTTCCTGCTTGCTTTAGATTTATATTGCTCTTCTTTTTCCAGTTTCTTGAGATGGAAGCTTAGATACCTGATTTTAGATATTTATTCTTATTTTTAACATTTTCTATTTAAAAAAAATTTTTTTTCTTTTATTGATTTTAGAGAGAGAGAAAGGAAGAGAGAGATAGAACTATCAATGAGAGAAAACATTGATTGGCCACCTCCTGCATGCCCCCCCACTGGGGATTGGGCCCACAACCTGGGCATGTGTCCTGGCCGGGAGTTGAACTGGTGACTTCTTGGTGCACAGGTCGATGCTCAACCACTGAGCCACATCGGCTGGGCAACATTTTCTATTTTTTAAATTTACAGTTTACATTCAATATTATTTTGTATTAGTTTCTGGTGTACAGCAAAGTGGTTAGACAATCATATACTTTACAAAGTGTTCTCCCTGATATTTTCAGTACCCAACTGACACCATACAAAGTTATTATAATATTATTGTCTATATTTCCAGTACTGTACTTTACATCCCATGACTAACTTGTAACTACTAATCTGTACTTTTCAATCCCATTACCTTTTTCACCCAGTCCCCAAACCCTGCTCCCCTCTGGCAACCATCAGTCTGTTCACTGCATCTATGAGTCTACTTCTGTTTTGTTTGTTCATTTATATTGTTTTTTAAGATTTCACATACAAGTGAAATCATATGGTATTTGTCTTTCTCTGACTGAGTTACTTCACTTAACATAATACCCTCTAGGTCCATCCATGCTGTCACAGATGGTAAGATTTTGTTCTTTTTTTATGACCAGGTAATATTCCATTGTATATATGTACCACAGCTTTTTTATCCACTCATCTATTGATGGGTACTTTGGTTGTTTCATGGCTTGGTTATTGTAAATAATGCTGCAATGAACATAGGGGTGCATATACTCTTTCACATTAGTATTTTGGTTTTCTTCAGATATATACTCAGAAGTGGAATCACTGGGTCATAAGGCAGTTTCATTTTTAATTTTTTGAGGAACCTCCATACTGTTTTCCACAGTGGCTGTACCAATCTGCATTCCCACCAACAGCACACAAGGTTTCCCTTTTCTCCGCATTCTCACCAGCACTTGTTGTTTGTTGATTTATTGATAATAGCCATTCTGAGGTGTGAGGTGTGAGGTGGTATCTCATGGTGGTATAATTTGCATCTCTCTAATGATTAGTGATGATGAGCATCTGGTATTTATTCTTGTCTAATATACAGGGTTGGGCAAAAGTAGTTTTATAGTTGTTTGTATGAAAAATAATACAATAATCAATAAATAATATTAGGATAAACTCTATGTTTCATGTACTCACAACTGTAAACCTACTTTTGCCCCACCCTGTATACATACAATGCTATAAATTTCTATCTAAGCATGGCTTTTGTAATTGTCCCACAGTTCTTGGTATTCTGTTAAGTCTATTTTATTCTTTTTTCTCTTTCCATTTCAGTTTTGGGAGTTTCTATTGACCTCTTTTCAAGTTCACAAATTCTTCACTCAAACTTTCCTGCAACATACAGGAAATAGGAAATGGGAAGGAGAAGAAACAGAGAAAGAGGCAGAAGAAATATTTGCAAAAATAATAACTGAAAAGTTTCTAAAGTTAATGACAGATACCAAACAGATTTAGGGAGATCAGAGAATACCACGTAGGATAAATACCGACAAACTGCACATAGGCATGCCACAATGAAACTACAGAAAGTAAAGACAAAGAGAAAAATCTCCGAAGAAGCCAGGGGACAGAGAAAGATATTCCATGCTAACACAAATCCAACGAAAGCTGAAGTAGCTGCTTGATTTCAGACAAGCAGACTTCAGAGCAAGGAAAATTATGAGGAATAAAGAAGGGCATCACTTGATAAAGAGGTCAGTCCTCCAAGAAGATAACAATACTTAATGTGTATGTGCCTAACAACAGTGTTTCAAAGCACATGAGGCTAGGAGTTACGCTGTTTGTTGCTGCTGTGCGTGCTGCGGCTTCAGGTTCTTCTAGTGTCCTTGCTTCGGTCTCCACTGTTGTCTTTGTGTTTCTCTAGAAACCTCGTCTTAAATGGGGCTTGAGCATTTTTTTTTTTTAAAGTAAAGAACATTAATTTTTATTCATTCGTTTAGTCAACAAGTATTTAGTGAATGCTTCTAGCTTCCTGACCCTGTTCTAGGCACTGGGGATATAATGATGAATTAAACAAACCATATTTACCTTCAAGGAACTAACATTTATGTGAGAGAGGTATGTAATGAACCAAATTACATTGATTTGAATTATAATGCCAGGTATTGATAAGAACCTTAAGTTAAAATAAGATGACAGAGGAGATGGAGGTATGTTATTCAAAATTGAGTGATCATGAAAGGCCTTCTGGGGGAAGTAAAATTTAAGCAGAAGCACAGAAGACTTTAGGTTATGACTTTAGGATTTGGCTTTCATTATGAGTGTGATGGAAAGCCACTGAGGGTTAGGAGCAGACAAGAGACGTGACCTCGTAAACGTGTTGAAAGGATCACCCCATCTACGCACCCAGAGCAGACTGAAAGCGCACCAGGGGCACCGTTAGAAGCTATCACAGTCATTTACACCAGAGCTGATGGCAGCTTGGACCGGGCTGGTCGCCATGGGGGTGGTGAGAACTGGTCAGCTATGTAGTGAACTGGAAAGTTGAGCCAGTTGGAAAAATACAAAACAAGAAAATATAAAAATACTTCTGATCTCTTCATTCAGAATGAAAATTCTTATGACCAGTTGCCTCTCTCTCTCTTTTTGCATATATGTAATACTTTATTTACTACTTTATCACTGATCACACTTTTCCGTATAAATAAATTCTATTCTAAAACATAATTTTAATAAATACATATCTGATTACAGAATGCACCAAAATATACTTAACTTATCTTCTATTGTTGAACATTTAAGTTATTTTCAATTTTTCACTGCTTTACAAACACCTACCACAATGTGTATTTTATTATTAATAGCTAAATGCACACATTCTTACTTATTTCTTTAGGATTGTTTCCTGGATGCATGTAAAGAGGTTGTATGGTCTTAAGGATTTTAATATGCATTTATTTTATTTATTTATTTTAATCCTCACCCGAGGATATTTTTTTCTATTTATCTGCAGATAGAGTGGGAGGAAGATAGAGGGAGAAAGGGGGAGAGAGAGAAACATCGACATGAGAGGGACACATCAACTGGTTGCCTCCCACAGAACCCCGATCAGGGCCGAGGACGAACAGCAACCAAGGTATGTGCCCTTGGCCGGAATCGAACCCGCAACTCATTGGTCTGAGGGCTGACGCTCTAGCACTGAGTCAAACTGGACAGGGCTTAATATGCATTTATTAATCACCCTCTAAAGTAGCCTCCTACCAGCAATTTATGAATACCTTTCCATGGCACACTTATTAAGCATTATCTGTCTAGTTACCACAGAGTATTATCATTGCATTTAATCTTTGCCAGGTTGCTAGGCAAACAGTACTATCTCATTGTTTTAATTAGTTCTTCTTTGATTGTAAGTGAGGTTGAACATTTCCTTGACTACATCAATTGACTCTTCCCTACTCATTACTCAGGTCACAGTCCACCTGTGCTGGCATGAAGGCTATACTGGCTGAGGGGGGTGGGGTGTTTCTATCGCAAGTGACAAACTACCCAACTCACATAACTGAAGAGTCCTAGGGTAGAAAATCATATCCAGGTCTAATTGGATTCAATGCTCAACGGATGTATTCTGGCTTCGTTTCTCACTGTCATCCTTAGTTCTGCTTTCCAGTCTGTTTTCTGTTTTGTTTGTTCGTTTGTTTTTGCCTCAGTCTGCCTGGTAGCAGCCACTCCAGAGCTAACTTCTCCCAGCGTTAAACATAGTTGGCAAAAACACCTGTCCCTGCCCAGGAATCGCACCCCAAGCCTCAGGCATCCCATTGGTTTCAAGCCCCTGATCCCGAGCCAAGCCTGGGAGTGTGGGGCTCTCGTTGACTTGGACCTGGGTCATGCATCCTGCCCCTGGGACTAAAGGTAGAATCAGCACCATCTCTCCAACTCCTCAGGTTCACTGAATTCACTAAGGACTCTTTTTCCAGTATGTATGGCCCTTGGCTGGGTGCCAAGAGAGTGGCTAACCAGCCTCCTCTGCGGTGTAATGGCATGCAGTACGTGGAGATTGTTACACACACAGGCAGAGAAATGTAGTGGTGCTGGACAGGAAGGACGGGCTATCAAGGGGTTTCAGACGTGGCTGTACCTCTCGGTGAGTTTTCACTGAAAGAGACCGAAACAAGCAACCATAATTCAAAGTAAAGCTGAGGTGAGGACTCAATGCAGGTAGAATGAACCAGGGGGACAGGTTGAACTGGGGTGGGGGTAGGGAGCATTCCAGGAAGGCTGAGTCCTCAAGGCTGAGCCAGTGTTCTGTAAGTAGAGAGAACAAGGATGACACTCCAGAGCCCTCAGCATCCAATATACGGTTTCCAAACCCTTCCTTGCAGAGCTCTGTGCAAATGGCGACTTGTAAATTACAGGGAGTTAATAGCATCATTTATATTCCCCACAGGTCCAAGCCCGAGCTGGTCTCGGCCTCTTTAAAGCAAACGGCAGGGCCACGTTTCTCCCCTGTAGCAGATGCTGCTTCCCTCAGTTATTTAAGCGCATTTGGAGCCGATGTTGGGTCCGGCTGCTCAGACCAGCACTCTGGCCTGCGCCTCAGGTCACCAGGGGCGATAGGAAGGCAGGTCAGGCAGCACCAGGCTGGCCCCAGCTGTGTTCAGTCTGATTCCGATTGGGAAGGACTTGTTCGTAAAAAGCCTTCTTCATAGTTGCCATTTTTAATTTCTCCTGAAATATTGGCAGGAGAAGAAGAGTGAACCCTGAGAGACTGCTCCCCGACATGAGGTACGGTCATGCTCACAGGCAAGCCAGGTGTCTTATCAAGGGCTGCTCTCTCCATCCTCTCTCCCAATTTCCCATCAATATCCCACTAACAATAACAAATTGCTACATGACACCCTCACCGTGCTGCTGGGACCGAGCACCTGACGAGGTGTTTGCAATGCAGCTGGCTCCTCTCCTTTCCTTTCCTGTTTATATTCATGGACTACCCACCTTGGGCCAGGCGCACAGCAAACAAGTCTGGGAAGGACCCTCCCTGCAGGGTACTTCCGTTCTATGGAGGGACACACCCCAGCAGAAAACAAATAAACAAGGTCACCGTTTCAGACAGGGGGACGTGCGAGGAGGAAAACAGAACGGGCTGATGTGAGAGGAGGCGATGGGGAAGGACAGTCCTACTGAGTGTGGTCAAGAATGACCACTCTTGAGGAGGTCACATTTGAGTCACAACTTGAGGGATGAACAGGAATCCTCTATGTGAAGAACAACATTCCAGAAAGAAGAGACAATCCAAGAATCTGGGGGTGAAGGGAGGTCCGTAGGGTTGGGCTGTCATGAGCTGGCAGAAGGGTTGAGGCATCTAAGTACATGGTGCCTCCCTCTCTGCTCTTTCTGTCACCCCCTAACTCCTCCTCCTGTCCCTGTCCCCGCCCTTGCCCAAGCGATGGGATTTTTCTCTGCTGGCTCCTTGGTCTGTACCTTCCAAACTCATAGACCTCTGAGGGTCCAGGATGTGTTCTTTTGAAAGTTTGGCTCTTGGCAAAGAGCCAGTGCTATTTCCATCTTGTGTGGAAAATATAGAATTACCGTGAATTATATTGAAAAATTAGATTCATTCACTGCTGTGATAATTTATCTCCCAATCTGTCTCAGAGAGTTAGCAGCTGGTGAGAAAATAAAATGTAATTTAGGCAAAAAAAAAAAAATCACTTTTAATCCATGTCTGGCAGGGAGAGAGCTTATTAAGTGAGTTTACTCTTTGCCAATCAGGTGGTTTTCTTTAGCACACCCTCAGATGAAATGTTGTGATGGAGACTAATGTGTAGCTTGTTCTCCTTGGACGGGCCCTGTCAACCGTGGGGTGAGAAGTGAGACCCCGCTTCAAATGCAAAGCTTTCTAACCGGGCTCCTCTCCTGACAGCCTGCGGACCTGCTCCGGCTCAGAGAAGGGTGCACTCCATCGCCCTGGGGGTTTTCCACGACAGTTTCTGCCTTGAGAAACGAGAAACAGTCCCCAATTTTAAGCCATATCGATTTAAGGTGTTTAAAATATTCCTCTCCGATTGGTAATGATGGCCATTTATCTTCTCCGGAATGTTTGGTCATGTGCCCTGGGATTGTCTTGACATCACCTCATGAGTCAGAGCACTGAGCTCATCTCGCTGGGTCCCAGGCTCCCAGCCTTTGTGAGTCAGCCACAGACTGCAGCGGGACCAGGTGAGGCCCCTTGGGAACACCAGGCTCTAGGTGCAGCTTTGACCTGTGCCCCTCCCCCGCCGCATCCTGCACGTCAGAGCTCAGACTTCTCTGGCTCCTTGCAAGAGGTCCTGGCCTCCTCCCTGAGCAGGGAAGGACAGGGTCAGTATGGCCACCCTCTTCCGGGGGAGTGGATTCTCTGTTAGCAAGGCTGGAAGGGCAGGGTCGCAGGTACCTGCTGCTTCCTATTCTTCCTAGCTTAGAATCCTGCATACTTGGGGAAAGTGAGGCACAGTGGCGTGAGAACGCCCTAGACTGGAATCAGGGAACTAGGGATGAGGTGGAGGTTCTTTCATTGGCTTACCACATGACCTTGGGGGGAAGTCTCCTCCCTCTTCTTGCCCGGAGCTGCCTCCTCTATCAAGTGAGGACTCTGGGTACAATGAGCATGTTCCCTCTGGCCCAGAGTTTATTAATCTGTGAATTTGGAGTTCAGGCTACACAGACATGTGCCAGCTCCACTCTGTACCCGCTGGGCAGAGCATAGACCTGCGACTGGGCTCGAACTTCCCTGGAGTTCTTGCTTAAAAGTTGGTGTGTCAGGAGACTTCAGGAAATGGACGGGGGTGGGGAGGGGCATGCTCTGGTTTGGGGAGGGGACCAAGTAGAGGGTCACATCTCCCTGGTGACTTACACACAGAGTTCGTCTGATGGGATGCCCCGCAGTGCTGACTGTTGGTTTCCTCAAAGTGACCTGGGGACTCCGCTGCAGCAGCTCATGGGACCCTCCTGATTGGGAACAGTGACAGGAGCCGGGCTGTGGAGGATCCTTTAGAAGTCTCCTGGATCACCAGATGTCACTCCAGGCAGACCCGTGTGTCATCTAGTTCCCCAGAGATCTCTCCGACTTCTTGAACATGACCTCTGAGGTCAGGCAAAGAGAGAAAGCGTTCGATTTAGATTCAGTCTGAACTTGCAAGAAAACCAGGGCTCTCATTAGACATTCCACCTGCCCCCCAGCCACTGGCCAGGTTAAATGACCAGCTGAATATAAAAGCCGGGAGAAGGGGCGCTGTGGGCACCGTGAAGTCAGCCAGGTGAACACCCGGGAGGGAAGGCAGGCTGCCTGGCAGGGGTGGGGGGGCGCTGGCTGCCTGGCGGGGGGGCGCTGGCTGCCTAGCGGAGGGGCGCTGGCTGCCTGGCGGGGGGGCGCTGGCTGCCTGCGAAAGAGCGGGTAGCATCCAGTCCCACGAATACTTGCCGTGTGCTGAGCACTGCTCCAGGGACTGGGGCACGGAACAGGAAGACACGGTCCCTGTTCGCATGAAGATTACATTCCAGTTTGAGGAGCCAGATGGCAGATTCATGAACAAAGATATAAACAAGATATTTCCAAGTAAGAGCCCCCACTGGACTTAATGGAGAGCCTGCAGGGGCAGGCAGGGGGCAGCAGGTTATCTCTACAGGTGGTTAGGAAAGCCTTTCAGGGGAGATGGGCTGGATGATAAGGAGGAGCCGGTATGAGCACGGCAGGGAGAGAGTATTCCTGGCAGGTCTGCGAGGGGAGCGGCGGGGAAGCTGGGCAGCGAGGCTGGGGTGTGGGCAGGGAGGGCAGCGAGGCTGGGGTGTGGGCAGGGAGGGCAGCCAGGCTGGGGTGTGGGCAGGGAGGGCAGCCAGGCTGGGGTGTGGGCAGGGAGGGCAGCGAGGCTGGGGTGTGGGCAGGGAGGGCAGCGAGGCTGGGGTGTGGGCAGGGAGGGCAGCGTGGCTGGGGTGTGGGCAGGGAGGGCAGCGTGGCTGGGGTGTGGGCAGGGAGGGCAGCGTGGCTGGGGTGTGGGCAGGGAGGGCAGCGTGGCTGGGGTGTGGGCAGGGAGGGCAGCGAGGCTGGGGTGTGGGCAGGGAGGGCAGCGCGCACAAAGAGAGGCCAGGAAGGCAGACGGGCAGACCTCATGGGGCCCTGCAGGATTTTAAGAGTGAAGGGGAGACACTGAAGGATTTAAGCGGAATAACCTAAGCTGGTTTGTATAGTTTTTCAAAGCACTCACTCTGCGGACAATGGATTTTAGCAGCATCCTAAGTTAAAGAAAGAGATCCCAGCTGAACTCCCTTATTACAGCCCCTGACCCCCCAAGGGAAGGCCTGAGGTGAGGGTGGGCTGTGGGCTCATCAGGGACACATATGGGTCCAACCAGGGCTGGGGAATCATGCCAGGGGCAGAGTGTCTCACTGAGCCGGGAGTCACAAGTGACATCAGTCCCTGACTGGGCCAGGGGAAGCAGGAGCCCCGCCCCACGGCTTTGGGACACTGCACCAGAAACGGCCAGGCCACCTCTTGGTGCTTGGAGTCTCGAAGCACCTGCCTCCCTCTCGTCCTCCCTTGTCCCCCACACTGTTGGGTCTCTGGACTGTTCCGCGCATTTATAGGAAACCTAATTTTCCTCTTTGCCCTCTTGCCTCCAGCTGACAGGTATGAATGAACAGAGCCCACATGACCATCTCAGTCGGAACTGATCTCAGCTCTCAGTACGAGTGAACCGAATACTGTGTCTCTGCCAGTGAACCCGGGAGGGCAGAGGGACAGGAAATAACCCGCCAGAAAATAACCCCAGAAAGAAACCGAAGTTCAAAAGAAGGGGTCCATCTTCGACTTCAGATAGCGTGTCTTTCTAAATAGTACAATCATGGGAAGAAGCAGGAGATCATTTTAGGCAACTTTTAACATTCCTCTCAACAAGATTCAAAATGTCATTGCATCTATGAATCTACAGCAGAAGCTCGGCCGTGAGGCGGGAAGAAAGGACGGTTAGGACAGCTGGGCCAGCCGGGCGAGGGTGAGGAGTCTCGCTGAACATCGGCTCCACTCTCGCTGGCTCTGTGGTCCCGGGAAGTTCAAGAGCCCGTCTAGTTCCTATGAAAATGGGATTTAAAATAGTGCCTTCTTAACAAATAATGTGCTGGCGAGGAGGAGGAGAAAGGGAACCCTTGTGCACTGTTGGTGGGATTGTAAATTGGTGCAGCCACTGTGGAAAATAGTATGGAGGTTCCTCAAAAAAAAAAAAATTTAAATGCATCTACCATATGACCCAGCAATTCCACTTCTGGGTATTTATTCAAAGAAAACAAAAACAATTTGAAAAGATATATGCACCCCTATACTTACAATAGCCAAGATGTGGAAGCCACCTAAGTGTCCACGGACAGATGTGTGAATAAAGAATGAAATATTACACAGCAATAACAGGAATGAAATCTTGCCATTTGTGACAATATGGATGGACCCAGAGAGTATCACGCTAAGTGCAACAAGTCAGATAGAGAAAGACAAATACCGTATGGTTTCACTTATATGTGGAATTAAAAAACAAACAAACAAAATAAAAACAGAAACCTCAGAAACAGAGACCAAAGTAGCGGCTGCCGGATGGGATGGAAGTAGGGGAATGAGTGGAAAAGGTGAAGGGGAACACAGTCAACCATATCGTGATAAGTTTGCACAGTGACAGGTGATCACTAGAATTAGTGGGGAGATCACATTGTAGAGTATAAAAATGTCGAATCATTGTATTGTACACCTGAAACTGATACAACTAATATAAAATACTGTACACCAACTATAGTTGCAATGAAATAGAATAATGCCTTCTTCCTAGGGTGCTGCAGTGCTTACACCAGATACCAATGTGTGCTCAGTACTTAGCACCACGCCAGGTACTCAGAAGCACACAACACACATTCTTCTTCCTGAGAAGGTGCATGACAATGGAACACAACCGCTGATTTGCAGATCACGATGAAGGCAAAGAACAGGGCGTGAGCGTCTTCAGGAGAGCAAAGGAGAAATCAAGTTTGGAAAATTCTCCCTAGTTTCAAAAGAAAGAAAATGAACACAGTAAGGTTAAGAAGAACAGGAGGCATGCATCTCAGGGGTGGTAACTGCAAGACAGATACAGGAAACTGAATAGGTGAAAATACAGCAAATGAAGTGGAATTATTTTTATAAAATAGGATAAAACACTTTCTGCTATTTCTGCAAATTGAAAGGACTGCAGGAGCCACAGGAACTGAAAACAGACCAACACCAAGAAGCATGCTCGTGAAAATTTTGAATCTCAGGGATAAGGATAGAGATTTGCCAAATGGGAGAGAAAATAAAAGTTTATTATAAAGGGAGACAGTCCGGCTAGCTTTAGATTCCTCCATAAAGCCAAACGCCAGGCAAGAAGGAGCAATACGAGGGGAGAAGTATGATGGGGAATTCCAGTTATCATTCCTGGGAGGGCAGCGGGAAGGCGTCCTCAGACATAAAAGGGCTCGGTAGTACCCTTCCTGTGGGACTGTGATGGGAAAAAATCACTTGAAGGTCTGGCCTAATGCTTAAGAAATGAATTAAATGCAGAATTTAAGAGTGCAGAAGCCATAATTTCAAGAACTGAAGAGTAACTACAAGATGGAGCTAAAGCTAAACAATGATCTTTAATGGAGCTTCACAATGTACAAATATATTTTAAAAACACTTAAAATAAGTTAGTTCTAACCCATATCTAATACCTTGCATTTCCCTATTTTTAAAAAAATTTTTTTTTTCTTTATTGATTTTAGAGAGAGAAGAAGGGAGAGGGAGAAAGAGATAGAAACATTGATGAGCGAGAACATCGATTGGCCGCCTCCTGCATGCCCCCCACTGGGGATCTGGCCCACAACCTGGGCATGTGCCCTGACCGGGAATCGAACTGGCGACCTCTTGGTGCATGGGTCGACGCTTAATCACTGAGCCACAATGGCAGGGTTCCTCTCTCTCTTTTTTTTTCTTAACTAAGGAATGGAGGTGATAGGAGAGAAGGAAAAATTGACTAGATTTCTCCTTTTTCACAAGGGGATTGATAAAGGCTTCTTTTTTGACATGAAGTAGGAAGAACGTGATCATTTTTAAAAATTTGAAAAACAACTTTTTAGGAGAAAAGCAGGATATAAACTTCAAATTCAGTGGGCAAGAAGGACAGAAAAACTGCGTTCCCAGAGAGCAGCAACAACAAAGACAAAGAAAATAATAAGGAAGCATAAAAACCCTAAAAATAACAGAAATAAAGCCACCTATTTTTTTTCCACGTTTTAAAAAATTGTGACAACAGATATGAATGAGATAAGTAAGCTCCCTTGTTAAAACTAAAAGACTCTCAATCAAATGTTGAATTGAAATCCATCCAAGTTTATACCATAGAACAGTTAAAAACCCTGCTCTGGGACGTACGAGGAAGTGAATTACTGTCAAACTAGACCATGTTTCTTAATAAGAAGTCTCAACATTTTAAAAATTCAATTTACTTCTAATTAATTCATAAATAAAATATAATTCTAATAAACATTTAAATAGAATTTTTGAAACTTGGCAAAGTGGTTTTTAAATTATTCTGAAAGAGTAAACATGGGAGACATCAAAATAAAAATGGAAGCGGTGGAATAAAGAGGCACTTATTTTTTGATATTAAAACATATTTTAAAGGTGCATTAATTAAGAGAGTGAGGTATGTGTATAAAATGAAGATATCACTGCAATATACTAGAAATCCCCCAAATGGACCCACACAAATAAGGCAGCATTTCATGCTATCGGGTAAAGAATAGATTATTCAATACATTGTGGTGAAGTAACTTGCTAATTATTTGGAAATTAATAAAATAGGCTCACTACATCATAACATATACTTAAATGAAAACCAAATTGATTTAAAAATAAAGGTAAAACTATAAAATAACTTAAATAAAGATAAAATAAGGAAAAATACTTGATCTCTGGGCAGAGAAGGGATTTCAAAACCAAAAAGCAAAGGAAGAAATGATGCAATAGAAGAAAATATAGGATTTGACCTCTACATAAATATTTTAAAAACTTCTCTTCTTCAAAAAGTCCATAAATCAAATTTAAGAACACAAAACCGGAAACTGATCTCCTCTCTCTCTCTCTCTCTCTCTCTCTCTCTCTCTCTCTCTCTGAGAGGAAAAAAATAAACCCCAAACAGGAAAATCTGGACAAAACACAGAAACTGATAAATTACAGATGAAGAAACGCAAGTGGCCAACCCAACATGAAAAAGATGTTCAAGCTCATTAGCAAAGACATTCAAATTTAAACAACATGCCTACTGAGTTGAAAAGGATTGTAATCTACACTATTGCTGAGTGCTGACGTAGGCACAAGAAATAGGCACTCATACCCATGGGTTTCAGCAGTATTCATCAAAATCCTTAGAAGGCTCATAATCTTGAATCTAGGTATCCTATTCTTAGGAATGTATTCTAGGGCGACATGCAATGATTTACACTGAGATTTAGCTACCAGGATCATCTTTACAGCATTTTTAAGCAGGTCAAAGTTGATGGTAATAAGCAAATCTAATATTTATTCATTGAGCACATAAAATGGGCAGGCACTCTGCCAAACCCTCACATGCATTACCTCACTCTATCCTCTGACAGAATGGGGGCCATCCCGTTAGTGCCTCTCGTACAGATGGGGAGGTAGCGGATTAAAACAGCTCAAATGCCCAGCAAAATGAGATGACTCCATACATTCATGGAACAAACATGAGATGAATGTAGTAAAGCCATGGGAAGCATAATTCTCAGAATATAAAGGGACATCACTAAATGGTCACAGTACGTGTGTGTGTGAGAACAGGGAACCAAACATGTGGTCACATGATTTGGAAGAAAAATATATAGAATAGAATTCATGTATCTTCCTGTGAAAAAAGAACTAGATGGAGAGAGAGAGAGAAAGAGAGAGAGAGTGTGTGCTGTTAATAGTAGTCTTTTCTATGGAGTTTATAGAATGATGGTAATCATAACTTTCTTCTTTTTTTCATGGTCTTCAAATTTTCTTCAATGAACATACACTTTTACATTAACATATAATTTTAAATAAAATTTTATTTAAAGGTGTGTGTGTGGGGTAATAACTGATGTCATTTCAAAGGTCTTCTTTTTAATGGAGAGAAAGGATTGCTCTCAGATTTATAGCTGAGCCCTAATGGTTTTCCAAGGTTGCTGGGGTCACTAAGGTTCTCAAAGATCTCTGATCCTAAAAGAACAGGACTGATTTTCTTACCTTGGAATAATTCCACCCATTGGTCCAGTGAGATGCTGGTTTAAAAGGCATTTCTTAAATCACCAGGTCTCCCCTCTGGCCAAGGGTTTTGTTGGGAGTTTGAAGTCCCTGTGCATTTTCCAGCTAAACACACTCAGGCATGCATATTGATAAGTCTGAATGCCTCCAGATCCATGCCGTCCTGAACAGAGTGACACCTTCCACAGCACTGTCTCCTGAATTTTCACGGATATTTTCACTAATAGAAAAAAATTCCCCCGAGTTCCTGACCGAGTCATTGCAGCAAGGTGATACGGAGAGAGGGCTTACATGGAAGGGGCTGTTAGGGCATCGTACTCTGGCTGGTTTGGGGAACGCAGCCACAGCAATGCCCAAGGCCAAGGCTCACAGGCAGGAGGGCTCCTTCTAGGAGGACAGAGCTTCAGAAATCTTACTGGGTGGGTTTTCAAGTCAGGGAAAGAAAAGGCTGCCTCTTTCATGAATAGGACAAAGGAATACAGAAAAGTCTCCTGCTGGCAGTGCAGCTGTGCATGTTTCTATTTGATCTTTTCATTCACTCATTCATTCATTCATTCATTCATTCACTCACTCACTCACTCGTTCATTCATTCATTCATTCACTCACTCACTCATTCATTCACTCATTCAGAAAATATCTGTTGAACACCTGAAATGTGCCAGACACTGAGGATATAGGGCTGAACAGAACAGATTAAATCCCTGCCTTAATGGAGGCTTACACCCTGATGGAATTAGATACACAATAAATGTGTAAACACATAAACAAGTCAACCAGCAAGTAGAAAATAAGATCATTTCAGATAAGTGTAAGTGCTCAGAAGAATATAAAACAGAGTAATGAAACTGAAAAGGAGATTATTCTTCTAGGGTGATCATGGGAAGCCATGCCAGGTGACCGCTGAGCTGATATATGTGAGCAGGAGAAGCCAGCTACTCTAGGCGTAAGGGCTCTATTTTCCTTAGTCCGGCCACATCTGTTCATCAGATGCACTTCCTCTAGGAAACCTTTCCTGGAGTCTTGGCACTTGCTGGGGCTTTCCTCTCAGAGCTCCCAGGCTGTGCCACACACACCATCCGATGCTCCTCCCAGTGATGGGTGTGTAGGCGTAATGAATATGCCTGTCCTATCCTTGCACTCCGCTGCAGGGTCCAGAGGTAAGCTAGAGGTGCATCCTTATGGTCAGTCTGCAACAGGAGGGTCCAAGCTCTTCCCGGTGTTGGCCCAGATTCCCTTATGCAGCTGCTCACTGGATGGATTTAACCTGAATCACCCTCAAACACCTGTACTCTGTAATCCAGAATTTAATTCATTACTTTTCCCACTCTCAAGCCTGCTCCTCTTATGTTTCCTGCTTCAGTGACATCTCAGCATTTCTTTCTTTCTAAAATTTTTTCTTTATTGATTCTAGAGAGAGGAAGGGAGAGGGAGAGAGAGACAGAAACATTGATGAGAGAGAACATCGATTGGCAGCCTCCTGTATACCCCCCACTGGGGATCTGGCCCACAACCTGGGCATGTGTCTTGACCGGGAATCGAACAGGCGACCTCTTGGTGCATGGGTCAGTGCTCAACCACTGAGCCACACCGGCCGGGCTCAGCATTTATTTCTATAAGGGTCTGTCTCTGCCAGTGTCTCCATGTGTGCTTGGGCAGCTAGTGCACAAAGGCCAAGAGGGTGAGTGGAAGCTGAAACTTGAACAGTACTCTCATTAATCAGGTCAATCTGGTACAAGCCCCCAAAGGAAGGTTGCCTTTACTTTGCTAAAGGTACCATCCAGTTGCCCAGCCCTGCACCATTTCTCAGAGCAGGTACTTTCCCCTAATTTGCTCAGAGGTGCCCTACAGCTTGCTGTGACCAACTTCTGCCCTGACGGTGTGACTCTTCTCAGCGCATCTTTGTAGTCCAAGTCCGTCAACATTCTCTGCAACCACCCATTCCTTCTCTGTCTTTCGAGGTCACACTGAAGTCCCCCTTCTTCCAGGAGGACTTCCAGAACCCTCAGTAACCTTAGCACAGCTCATCCGCACTGCTCACTTCTCTTTGCCTGTCCCTTTCAGAGTGAGCTCTGCCACCCAATTGGACCATGGGTTTGCAAAGACTGGACTGTATGTTGAGCTTCAGGGCCTTGCATTGAATAATGCGTGGGTCGTAGAAGCCCCAAACCTGCTGCTTCTCTCTGGGCATGGCATTCTCCTCGTGGCACTGCTTCTCAGTGTGATTTCTGTGAATTCTCTGCATCAGAATCACCTGTGTGTTCCTGGGCCCGCCCTGGATGTACTGCATCAGACTGTCTAGGGAATGGATCCTTGGAATCTGAATTATTAGGAAACTCTGAAGTGATTCTTATGTACACGGAAGTGTGGGAACCACGGCCTTAGTTACATTAAACCTCCAGAGAAAAGAGGGCTGCAGTGAAGTGGGGGCCCAGGCCGAGAGGGGCCCTGGGAGTCACCAGGGGGTGGGTCACTGCTTCTTGCATCTTCCTTGGTACATTTTCAGCCTTCAGAGGGAAGGATGAAAATCTTTGAGTGCTGAATGGAGATCTTTCTGAAGACAAGCAAAGGTCAGACACCAGACGAGTATGTGGAATGATGTCATTTGACGCTAATAGGTGCTGGATAAATGGATGGATGGATAGACAGGCAGAGATGTACACACACATCTGTACGTGCACAGAGCATGTCTGGAAGAATACATAAGAAAGTAGTATTAGAGTTTGCGTCCAGGGAAAAGAACCTGTCGGGGCTATGGTAGTTGAGAGAAAGTTTTCCCACACATCTTTTGGAATACCGTATACACACGTATATGTACATAGTATCGGACTATGTATGGAATACAGTATGGAATACTATAGATATAGATAATTTAAAGTTTCTCCCATATTGTCATAGCAAACACTTACGTAATGAGTACTATGTGGCGTTATCTATATTAACTATCTTAAGGAATAGAGACTGTAATTGTCCCCATAGTGTGAATAGGAAGTGAGGTGGAACTAAGCCAAGCGATGTGCCCAAGTCCACACCAGCATTCAAATGCAGGCAGTCTGACCTCAGGGTCCATGCTCTTGACCGCTAGCACACACTGCCCCCGGGCCTTCGGCACTGGATTGGTCCTTGGGAGAAGTTCATCTCTACCTTGACCCTAGCAGGAGCCACAGAATCACTGACCCAGGTATTATGTTCTCCCTCCAGTCACAAAATGGGCCAATCGCAATTCCGGGTACATAGCTCCAACCCAAGGGTAGAATATCTAAGAGTGATTCATTGGCTGAATGAATGAATGAATGAATCAATCAATCAATCAATCAATCAGTCAATCAGTGAAGCAGGAGACCAACACATCAATGAAGCATGTTCTTTGAAAAGACCATTACAGTGGAGAAATCTCTGACAGATGAGTTTAGCTTGAAGAGGTGACAGTGGAGGAAGTGTAGACACTGAAGAAATGAAGAGGAGGTCGATGTGGCTGGAGCACAGTGAGGTGCAGGAGGTGACCAGAGACATGGCTGGAGAAGTAGGCAGGGCCGACCATGCAGGCCTTTTGGAGGACTTTGAAACAGGCCCTAAGAGCCTCAGGCAGCCTTCGAGGGAGTTTAGCAGGACAGTGGCTTCCCAGAAAAACCAGCAGTGGAATGAGGTATTGGCGGCTGGACACTGCCCAGTTTGAAGGCTGCTTCCAGTTCCGAGGCTCTGTGAAAGGAATGAGTGGGAATGTGAGTGAGAACTCTGTCCTGGCAAGCAAGCAAGGAGCCTGACGGGGTGCCAGGGGCGCCTGGAGAAGGCCGTGGAAAAGATCGTGTTAGAATTCCTATGTTAACTCATGCAGTGGGTGACTCAGGCCTTCATCCTCTCCTTCTTTCCTAGTCATCCTGGACGTGGGATTGTTCTCCAGTTGTAACCTTCAGACAGTGGCCTCATTCCCAGGGCTTCTGAGTCCTGGAGGCAGCAGTGCTGGGAGAGCCAAGGAGACCAGTTGACATTTCAGCTGGCACAGATGTGTCAGTGTCTAAGTCCCCTGAGCCTGCCAGGCCAGCCAGGCTTCGGCTGAGGTCATGAGGACAAAGCTAATTGGAGCACATGGCAGCCCAGGGGAGGGGACAGACATAATGGAGCCCATCCAGGCTCCACACAGCCCTTCAGCATGAAACACCGCATCGGCCGGGTGTTTGACCCAGGCTCTGAGCTCTCTCCACGCCCCCAGCCAAGTCAAAGAGCCCAGCACCAACATCTTGCAATCACCTTGCCTGACTCAGGGAGATGGGACACAATCACAGGTGTGAGACTCAGGGAGAAATCAGTCCAGTTCAGTCCACTCTCCTTCTGCAGTAAGTCCCGGGACGACGTAAATACTGCTTGGCCTCTGGGATCCACAGTCTATCCGCAAGGACAGACCTAGGTGCAAACAATGACAGTGCAATGTGGTCCTCTAACAGGGGTGAATAGCAGGTGCAGCAACAGCCCAGATGGGCAGCAAAGAAGTCCTCTTGCTGGAAGGGAGTAGATCAGGGGAATCGAAGAGAGAAAGAACATTTGATGTGGACCTTGTAGAATTAGTAGAACTTTGAGGCGTGAACAAGGAGAGAAAGTCATCCTAGGCACAGGTGGAGAGCAGTTAAATAAAGGCAAAGAGAGATGAAAGTCCTCACTGTGTTTCAGAACAGAAGAGAGAGTGAGTAAGCCTTCGCACTCTGAAGTAAGTGTGCTATGGTTGGAACCTGACTCTGCCACTTACTAGCTGTGTGACCCTGGGCATGTTACTCAACCTCTCTGTGTTTCTGTTTCTTCATTTATAAAAAAGAAAAAAGCAAGAATAACAATCCTGACTTCATAGGATTGAAGTGGAGGTTTGAAAAATTAATATACATCAAGTTTTACAAGAGTGCCTGGCACATGGGAAGCCCTATAGAAATACTAGCCGTTATTATTATTGCTGCTGTTGTTGTTGTTATCAGTGTCATCTCTGGACCGCTGCCCGGTGTGAACTCAGTGAGGCTGCAGGTGGATGAGTGATCAGACAGGAGACTGCAAAGGGTGACCAGAGCTCGACTGGGAACAGCAGACGCGGTAAGGATTTCAATCCTTCTCTGCTGTGAGTGAATTTTCACAAGCAGGTTGGAGGTGCCGTGAAGGGGGCTTACACATGCCCTGGACACGTGGGATGGAAACCCTCTCAGAGCCTGAGCCCCAGGTTCAGGCCCAGCTCTGGCCACCCAGCAGGCCCAGTCTGCACTCGAAGTGATGGAATCAACCACAGACGCCCTCATCTTGGTCACTCAGGCCTGAAGGAAGAGGCACAGATGGCTTTGTCCAACCTGGACAAACTGGTGAGTTTCAAGGACAGCCTAGGGGATTGCAGGGTGAAGGGAGACAAATGGGACAGGCTTAGGACCTGCCTGCCTCAGATGAAGAGTTGGCCTCTAAGGGAACTCCGGAAACCTAAGGGCAGGATAGATTTGGGACCCGACTGAGGCCAATCAGTGGGTGGGGACTGGAGCAGGAGTATCCACCCAGTAGCAGAAAATCTAGTCTGGGATCCAAAACCCAGAGGGAGGCATTGGCAAGAGGTGGCCTGACGCCAGGGCCCAGCCAGGTGGGACTTGGTGTGGGTTTCGTCTCGTAGTGAAGCACTTAGGCTGAGCCCACCGAATGAGCAGGAGAAGGCCAGGGTGAAAGCAGAAAACTTCTTTTTTCTCACACCTGTCCTTTTCATCTCCACTTTCCTGTCTCTGGGGTGATCTCAGCATTTGGGCTGGTCACTTCTTTATAATAAAGTCCTCTGGTCACTTTCAGGTACCCACATTATCTCATTTTAGTAATTCAAATACCCAGTGCAGTATAATCATTAAAACTCAGCCCTGGCCGGTTTGGCTCAGCGGTTAGAGCGTCGGCCTGCAGTACAGAGAGACCTGGGTTCGGTTCCCGCTAAGGGCACGTACCTCGGTTGCAGTTTGTCCCCGGCCCTGGTTGGTCGTGCGGGTGGCGGCCACTCGATGTGTCCCTTTCACGTCGATGTTTCTCTCTCTCTCTCTCTCTTCCTCTCTCTCCCTCCCACTCTATCTGAACAAAAAATGAAAAAGTGTCCTCAGGTGAGGATAAAAAAAACAAACAAACAAACAAAAAAAAACTCAAAGCTTTATTTGAAGTGGAAGCTCTTGCCCCAGCCTGGGTCTGCTTTAGCGTATTAGGGGCAGAAACAAGAGGGCGTGGGTTGTCCTTTTCTCTCCTTGTACGTCTTCCCTCCTCTCCCACCCCCACCAGGCTGCCTCCGACTCCCCCGGGGATAAATCAGGACGAGGGAGAGAAAGGAAGGGCAGGCAAGACCTTGCTGTGCGGTCGGTGATTGGTATGGATTCCCCTGGGCTTGATGGATGTTCAAGGCTAACTCAAGGCCCCTTCGTGGGTGCATTCCTTTTGAAGATGGCTCCAGAACAGTTCTCTCCCTGAGTCCACTCCACTCGTGGGGAACTGGCCTCCACTTCACTCTGTTCTGTCGTGGAACTGTAGCTAGTCCCCAGGGCAGTCTGACCTCTCTCTTCCTCCTTACCCCCATCAGCCAAGACTTGACCTGTGTTTTAGATTTATCTGATGAATGTCAGACGCCAGATCATCGTCTCCTCCTTTTTCCAAAGGACACACATCAAGCTCTCCAAGCGGTCCCTTCCAAGCCCCCTTCCCCATTGGCTGAAGGTGAGGGGGATGTCCCTCCCTTCCCCATTGGGTAGTGGTGGACTCACGGTGTACTGACAGCTCACTCCCATCAGCCTCTCCAGCTCTCATCCTGCACTATTCCAATGGACACGTTGCACCTTTGACATGAATGATGAGCTCAAGTTCTCAAAACTGGGTTCGGCCACTCCTTCCCATTTGCAAGTCCCGCATGGGGTCAAGCATGGCGCCTACCTCTTTCCAGACTGAGAGCACCTGAGGGCGAGGATTGTGGCTGTTCATAGCTGTATTCTCAGCTCCCCAAATGCATTTGGCATTTAGTTGGCATAGGAGGCAGAATAGTGGTGCCCGCAAAATGTCCACGTCCTAATCTTCGGAACCTGTGACTGTGTCAGGTTACAGGGCAAAGGGGAATTAAAGTTGCTCCTCGGCTGCCCTTCAGAAGGGGAGACGATCCTGGATTTTTCAGGGGGTCCCAATATAACCCCAAGGGGCCATATACGTGGGAGAGGGAAGCAGAAGATCAGAGAGATTTGAACATGGAAAGAGACCGCAAGCCAAGGAACGAGCGCAGTTTTTAGAGGCTGGAAAGGAAGAAATGGATTCTCCCCCGGAGCCTCCGGAGAGACACGCAGCCTTGCTGACACGTCGATTCTAGTCCACTGGGACCCACTCAGAGCTTCTGATCTCTTCTGAACTCTGGCAACACAATCTATCTGTGCTGTTTGGTACAGCAGCCACAGAACACGAATACAATCGGTGCTCAATAACTCTTGGTTGAATCTTCAAATTACGTTGAATCAGAAGGTTGCTTGACAAATGTGGAATGAAGGACAGAAATCTGGAGGGCTGTTTTTTTCAGGCTATGGTGAGCCTGTTGACTATCCCTGATGCTCCCTCGGCTCAACCCTGGAGTGACAGTTTCTAGGTCTCCACGCTCCCCCACGGACAGTGCGAGATTAATAGTGTCAGTTCCGGGTTCGTGAACTTCTCTCCTTTTCCAGTCGGCTTGCAGACCACTCTTTTGTGTGATATATGCACCTACTAAATGTTTTTCTTGCAATTCAGATGAGTATCATAACATAAAACTGGAAGTCCCTTCCCCCCACTCCCAACCCCGCATTTCTGATCTTCAGAGATAAATGACTACTATTTCTGTGGATCCTTACAGAATTTTTCTACACATATGCCAGCAGGCATTTACATATTTATTTATGTACACACACACACACACACACACACACACACACACACACACACACAGAGTATTTTGACACAAAATGAATCATACTGAAGCTATTGTTCTCCAAGTTTTTTGTTCATGTAATGATATATCTTGGACGTCTTCTATTAGTACATATAAATACACTTCATTCTTTTGAATGGTTGCATAGTAGTCCATTGTTTACCATTATTTATATAACCACAGCCACAGTGGCATTTAAACTGCTTGGTGTACATTATAACAGATTCCCAAATATTTAACCATACTCTTCCAAGGTCACACACTCAGAGGCATTTGATGACTTTCATAGGCGCCAAGCACTCATTTCTGGAGTTTGTACCACACATCATGTCAAACATATTTAAAAGTATACCCACATTTCATTTTTTGTTGTGAAAATTGAAAAGATTTTGTATGATCTTGCTTTGGAGATAATTTGCTCTGAGTAACTTTTTCAATTTACGGTTGACTACAATTTCTCAGCGATCATCACGCATCCTTGGGAATTCTTGCAAAGTGAGACAATTTAACCTGCAAATAGTTTGTAAGTGTAACGGCGCTTTTATGACTGTTAAATGGATCAATTAATGAATGCGGCTGAATGCTGCACTTCACGAACATTTCAATAAAACTTATTAATTTTGATTTTGCTGCTTTCTTTTTGTGTTTTGAGTTCAATAGTTGTCTTTCTCAGATCTCATATTTTTCTTGGGGCTTTGGGAAGCTTGCAGTTCCTAGAGCCAATGATTAGAGCACCCAAGGGATAAGATAGTCACATACCCAGGACCCCTGGTCAGTGCCTGGGCTCCCTCTTCAGGTGAGTGGGTGGGAGAGTCGGGGTGTTCTTGGGCAGGAGGCCCACCAGGGTTCCCAAAATGAGCGTTTTCCAAAATAGTGTGAGGGGGCAGCGGAACATATGGAACTGGAATGGGTCCAAAAGAGGGGCCCAAGTCTCAGCTAAGAAGGCAAGGGACATAGCCCAGGGTGACCTTTTATGAAGGGAAAAAGACTGGTCAGGACTTGGGTGCCCCCAAATCCTCATCCACATGTTCCAAGGCTGTCTCTCAAAGGCTTGATTTTATTTGTTATGGGAAGGGTCTCTTTCCTTTCCCTCCCAAAGTGTGGCCAATCCTTTAAGGTCTGGGAGTCTAGCTCTGTCCCCATGTTCTGCCTGCTGTACAACCAGAGCAGGCAATCGACGCTTAAGCAGAGCTAACAAATGGGCCAGCGAGGGTTCTCCATCAGGAGGTAAATTTCCCCATCTGCATTGCTACATGTGAAATGTCATACTGATCAGAGCAGCAAGTGCTCAGGAGGGAAGGGCAACATAATGACAGAGACAATTTGGCATCTCGTTTGATTTCCTTACAAAAAAAATTAGCATTTTTGAAAAGATTGACTTTCTCCATGGAAATTCCTCTTCAATGTAAGCACTTGCTCAATGATGGCTATTATAAATGCTTATGATCATGAGGGTGAGATTTCTATAACATCTGATGCTGTTATTACTTTGAATGAAATCACTGTGAAGACAATTTCAGGTCCCACAAGCAGCTCTTAGCTTTAAGAAGTCCCCATGGATCAGAACACAATTTCCATAGCTCAGTAACACAGGCAGCCAAGAAGCGTGGGGCAGAGTCACAGGGAGGGAGGGAGGCTGAGGGCATGGAATGCTATGTGACCAAGAAAAGCATCAGCGGGACAAGACAGGCTCCTAACCTTCGTCTCTTGGGCTACCCCACCCAGGATAAGGAAGAGCTCACCATTTCAGACACACACCACATTTTTCTAGTTTGGTCTTAACAGACTCTGTGGGACTCTCTAGTAGTCTCCTGCCAGGGCCCATGTATGCTCTAGACATTGTTTTCCTTGCCAACTATTGATGTTCATCATCGTCCTCCTATCCACTCAAGGTCACTGTGGAAATGGCTTCTGCCACCCACTGTTGCACATGTGGCCACTCTGGTCGCGATGCTGAAGACACTGATATTGCAACTGCTACCAGATAGCTGCCGATTCTAGACCAAGGTTGATGTGGCCCAGTATCAACAGTGTCTACCTGGTGCTTTCTCCTTCTGGAAGAGGATGCCTGTGGTCCCTCAATACCAATTACATTCATTTTCTTAGTTAAAAAACTCTAACTTTTAGCTAGACATATTGTCATTCAGCAAAAAGACTATATTTCCCAGCCTCCTTGATCCTGTGTAACTGTGAAAGGAAGTTCTGACCAATAAGATTTAAACAGAAATGTTGTGCAGAACCGTCTCCCCCAAATGATGAAGACATGAAGGTACACCCCTCTTCTTCTTCCTGCTTTTTCCCAGAAAGCAGCTGATGTGATGGCAGGAGCTCTCACAGCCATCTTGGGCCACAAAATGACCTCGGGAATGGAAGCCACATGCTGAGGATGATAGGGTCTTGCTCCCTAAAGACACCATGGAGTCACCCCACCAGCTTGTTTAAGCCACTTTCATTTGGGGTGTTTATTTAAATAAAAGCCTAACTAATTTTCTTCATATTCATTAAATAAGTGCTTAGAAAACACGAATAAGTATTATTGACTATAATTTGTAACATTATCTTCCTTGAGTTCCTTTTTTTATTGAAATACAACTGACATATAACATTGTATTAGTTTCAGGTAGTCAACATAATGATTTGATATGTGTATATGTTATGAGATGATCATTACAATGAGTTAACATCCATCACCACAAGCAGTTACAATGTTTTCCCTCATAATGAGAATTTTTGAAAATGTTGCCTTGTTTAGTGGAAACATTAAAAGGTCCGAGAGCAATGAAGTACTGATGTATGCTGCAATGTGGGTGAGCTTCAAAACCCTCCTGCTAAGTGAGGAAAACTAGACACAAAAAGTCACATCTTGTGTGACTCTATTTATATGGAATGTCCAGAATCGCTACATCCATACAGAACTTTTAAGATCTACCCTCTGAGCAACTGCCAAGTGTATAATGCAGTTAATTGTAGTCACCATGCTGTCCCTGACATCCCAGGACTTATTCATCTGATAACTGGAAGTTCGCACCTTTTGGCCACCTTCTCTTAGTTCACCCAGCCCCACCCAGCCCCCACCTCTGGAGCCTCCAATCTGTTCTCTGTATCTGCGAGTTTATTTATTATTTTGTTTGTTTTAGATTCCAAATATAAGTGAGACCCTGCAGTGCTTGTCTTTCTCTGGCTTATTTCACTGCGTCTTTGAGTTACATGTAGTCCAACCTTATGCTCTCTGGTACCCACCAGCTGCGGTAGAAAGTCCTGGTTCCAAAGCTTCTGAAAGCCACAGAGCAACAGTTCTCCAAGGGTCCTCACTGTCCATGGAAACCCTTTTCTCCTGTAACCAAAAGGAGCTCAGGAAGCTGAGTGACACTGAGTAACGGATGAGGCATTCGGCTAGTCTCTCCCTCTTCTGACATCCCACCCCTGGCCACTCACCACCTCATGCACCTCCACCCAGCCTTTCCTGGGTGACCCACTTCCCTACAGGCGCCTCTGCTTCCCATCAACGTAGGCCCCTCGGCTTCAGGGTGAATAGCATTCATGAGAAAGTCACAACCTCCACTATCCTCTTTCCCCCGTAAAATGCATGCGATCGCTGCCTGATTCCCGACCCTCCTTCAAGGCGGCATCCTTGAAGAGAATGAGCCACAGGTAGGCTTCCTGTGGGTGGGCTGGTCTTCTCCAGCTGGTGTCCTCACAGCCCAGTGACAGCATGGCCATGCGAGCCCTGCTTCCCCTGCTGGGACCAGGCACGCTTGCTCCCGTGTCAGTGCGTGCTCCTTGGTGGTAACTGCCACAGGTCGAGATTTGTTCCACAGGTCGTTCTCCCTGTCACCCGTCCTTCACGACAGGAGGATAGACCCTCATCCTACTGACGTTAAACTTGGCCGTGACTTGCTCTGACCAACGGAATATGGGTAGAAGTGACAACAGGCGGCAGCCCGTGCTTCTGTCCCCTCACTGGGAGCACCCAACCTACACCGTGAGGACGTTCTGGGCTCCAGCATGAAGCACCTGAAGGGCCCCTCCCGCTAACCTACAGTCTGCAGCAGGGACACCCAGACCTACAGATCTGCGGGTTTGAGAATGAATGACTAGTGTTTGAAGTTAGTAGATGTCGGGTGGTTTTACGCCGCATTGTTTCAGTGACAGCCCAGCTAAGAGAGCAGAAGCTGCGCTCGTGCCTTCCCGGCGTCTCTCAGCGCCTCGGGTGGAAGCGACCCTTCAGTCCCCTTGGCGTGGATTCAGACCTGTGAACGTGGACAGACTCCTCCCGGAGGAGGGCCTCCTCCGTCTGACTTGTTGCTGGCTCCTTCCAAGACCCACCACCCCCCCGTGTCACCAGCAGTAGATTCTTTTCAAACCACTGTCTAAAACGTGACCAGACCTGTCACCCCAGCTGTTCTCTAGAACATCTTAACTGACCACGTCAGCCCCGTGCTTACAGCCCTTCAGCCGTTCTCTGGAAGTGCTTCGTGAAAGTTCCCATTTCTTAGCAGAGAGGAGAATGCCCTTCGTGGTCGGGCTCCCCTCCCCCAGCCCGGGGGCCTGTTCCTCCCCTCCCCTCCCTTCCTGCCCCTCAGACTCTAGGGAGGGCCCGTCCCCAAAGGTGTCCTGCTGCCCCACACCGGGACGGTGCTTCCCACCGCTTGTGTGCCCTTCCCCCATCCCCTGGGGTGGGACTGTCTCAAAGTGACAGTGATATGATTGATGGAAAGGTGCCAACGGCCACAGGAAAAGGAAACGAGTTCCTTTAGTACAAGGTAAAGGGTGAACTAACTACGCAGAGCAGGGAGACAGCAGCAGGCCCTTCCCGTCGCCTTCGGCGGGGTCTGGTTCCACAGCTGTCACAGAGGGACTCGCATTCCTAATGCCTCCTGCAAATCCCAGCTCAAGCCCCACTCCTCAGGCTCTCCTGGGTCTGCTCTGCCACTCGGTACACCCCAAATAGTGAGCGGCACCCTGGGGCCCCGGGGCTACTCCCGAGCTGGCTCCCAGAGGCCTCGGTCTCTTTGTGGGCGAGGTCAGGAGAGGTTCCGATGCCGCCCGCTGGGATGGCCTTCCGGCTGGGTGCACACCCGGCCCCGTGGGAAGGAGAACAGCAGTTTCCACTTCAGCTCTGCATCACCACCTTCAAACCAGGTTTGGCATCAGGCAAGTAGCTTCTCTGCCCGGAAGCCAGTGTCCTCGTTTGAGCTGTGGGGTCCTAAGATCCACCTGGACAGGACTAACTCCAGGATGAACTCTGGACAGGTAAGAAGGGCCTGGCACATAGTAGGTGCTCAGCAAATGCTTGTTTCCTTTTTTCCCTCCTAGTAGGCTCACCAGGGCCTCTGTCTTTCTGAGACAATGAAGTTAGGAAGCATGGGCCTGATACCTGGTCAGCAGGCACAAAGCAATGTATTTTCGTTTCAGATCAGAACCAGGAACCCCCCACTTTAATAATGAGAGGGGAAAAAAGGGAAAGGGAGAGAGGCTCGGTCCAAAGACCTGAGAGAGAGAAAAAGGGGCTGGCGGCAGTGGATCAATCATCAAGGTGAAAACTTAAAAGACGATTGATTTTTCTCCTTGATGTCCACGTTTCAAGGGCCTTGTTGGATTCCTCCTGGGAAATCAACTTTGAGGCTCGTCTGCTGCAGAAAGTCATTTCCTCTGAGCTCTGTTTCCCGTGGCTCCCCGGGCCCTGGGCAGGGAGCAAACACCAGTGTCCTCGGAGATCAGCAGCTTGACCTTGGGGACATCCCTCACCTTTCCCCATAGCCCAGGTGGTATATAGGGCACTGGGTCTGGAGTAGCTGCCCCTGGCTGCAACCCAGCTGCCCTGGCTGGGTGACCGTGGGTGAGAAGATTCACGTGTCTGACTGACAATTGCCAGATGACCTCCAGGAGGCACCAGTATGGGTCTTGAAGGTAAGTGGACATGATAAGGATGAACCAGATGATAGAAATATGTGTCTTTGGGACGCTCAAGGTCAGAACAGGAGACCCAATGTTTCCCAGGGTAGAGTTGAAGGAGTAAGCAGGGTAAGAGGGAGCAGGTGTGTACAGAGTGACAAAGGTCCGTGCTGGCTGGGGGCAGGGGAGGGTACAGGGCAGAGGGTCTGGAGTGCCCAGGGCGCAAATTTCTCTGTCCCTGTTGAAGTGGGAAAATCTGATTTAAAACCCCAGGGTCAAGGTTGACCACTGTGACTCTAACCCTGCAAAGACGGCATGAGGATTACACGGGGTAATGGATGGAAATTGCTGTCACAGAAGGCTTGATAAATGGGTTGAGTCAGAAGAAGAATATGAATCAGGCAAAGGACAAAGAAATCAATTTGAAATTTCTCCCCCCGTCTCAGAGACCTGGGCCCTCTGCTGGTCTCCTGGCCACGTCCGGGCTCCCATGACAAGTGTAGCCAGAGCGGACCCGCCCTGAGAGAAAGCCTTCTTCATGAGCCGCCCCTTCCGTGGCGTTGGGCTCTTTCTCCCTTTCCTACGGCAGCTGGGGCCAGAGGACCACAGCTGGCCCAAGGCCTAGTTTTGCAAGTCAAGTTTCATTGGAACACAGCCACACCCATTTGTTTACATACATATGGCTGCTTTCACACTACAACAGCAGAGATGAGTCATTGCAACGAGGACCATATGGCTTGCAAAGCCAAAAGCATTTACTATCTGGCCCTTTATGGAAAATGTTTGCCAGGCCCTGGATTAAATGCATAAGCGTTTGTGGGCGAGACCAGGCTAGAGACTTCCTTTACTGCTCAGTTAACGCTGTCTTTTCCCCCAGAAGACTTTGAGAGACCACAGCCTGGATGTTGTTCTACAAATCAGAGAAACAAGGAAAGAAGGAGAATTCCAGAGCTGGAAAGAGGGAATCGTAGAGGTGGTAGAAGGATCTATGCTGGCCTGACAATGACCCTCCACCCTGATTTCAAAGTGAAGGGCATCTGGGGAAAGAGGCAAACAGAACAAAATGGTTAAGAGCAGGCTGACCCACATTCAATTCAGTTCTGCCTCCTCCTTGCTGTGTGACCCTGGGCAAGTTACTTAACCTCTCTGAGCCTCAATTTCATTTCCCATAAAATAAGAATAGTGAAGAGTGAGAATAATAATTCTCACTGAGAAAAACTTAGAGAGCTCACGCGTTTACATATTTAGCATGGGGCCAATTAGCATTTCTATAAATGCTAATATTACCATTATAAACAAGACACAGGATGAAGAGAGGGACCTGTGTCCCCTTGGTTTCCAGGTTCCCTCCCAGAAGGGAGCAATTTTTAAGTGTCAGAAACATAATAAAAATGGTCTTGAGTACAGGAAACTTGCTACAGAAATTGCAAAACAGAAGTCATGGTTCTATGTATTCTATAACAGGGTAAATACGAATAACTGTCCATCATATGCCAACATAAATGTTATGTCTACGCCTACTTCATGGCTGCCACTTCCCTTAGCCACCTTTTAAAAAAAACTGGCCTGTGAAAATAATTCCGCTAGGTTCCCAGGTTTGGGACTCCCTGTACGCACCACGCGAGCGGCTTCAGTTTCTCTCCCGTCCGGCTCTAGCTCCAGGCAACCTCTCTCATCGCCCCCCACTGGTGTGCTGATGAACTAGCTTTCTGGGGGAAAGAAAGAGCTCTGATTGGTAACATTTGCCCATTTCTGGGGTGTGAATACTCCCACCATAGCCAATTTCAAGCTGCCAAGGGCTTGCAGAATCCCCGAGCCAGTCTGAGCTGTCTCCTCCTTAAATGCCAGCCCTATCTCAGTTTCCCACCTCCAGGTACCCTGGTTGATGGCACCTCCCAGGTCTACCTCTGGGGAGCTCCCTCCTGGCCTTGGGGTTCCCAGTGTGTTCTCCCAAAGGGTCTGGGCTGTGGGGGTGGGGGCATAAGTTCACACAGGCTCTGCCCTTATATTACCCCTACCCCTGAGTCTGGATGGGTCCTTACTATTTCTTGCATGAGAGCTAGCCTCCTCTGGGACCACCAGGTGACCCACCAGCTCACAGCCATCCCTTACTTAAAGGTTCACTTGCCCCTCTCTATCTTTGACCTCACCTGACCATGACCTTCGTTCATACCTTATCATTCACCCCTGCAGCCTCCTCACCAGTCTCCCAGCCCTAGGCATTCTCTCCCACACCCATTCTTTGCAGAGCCACCTGAGACATTGTTGTAAAACAGAAACAATTTTTTTTATTACCCTCTTGCTTATAAAAAACAGAAACAAAAAAAATTCTGTTTTCTATCATCTACAGGATAAAGGGAGGGATACTATTCATTGTTAGGGTGATGTTTTTGCTTTGCTTTGTTTGGGGGATCATTTTCGGATCTCACATAAAAGGGTCAAGTTATCATACTCGTTGCTCTGTGGGATACTAAGGTCGTGATCCATACAAGACCCTCTGATTTAATGTATTTATGTGTATTCTCCTTTCTCATTGTTCCTCTCCTTATTATAGGCAACTAGACAAATGTGTTTATGTATATGTATTCTTGGAGTCACATGTATCCTTGGAAAAGAAAGAGTGTTTGAATCTGCATAAATGGCAGTGTGCTAAAGACCTCGTCGTGTTTCTCATCTTTACACTCAGCACTGCGTTAACTCTGGTCCACTCTTGTGTGTGAGGCTAGTTTCATTGTTTCCACCGCTTTGCAAGAACATCTGGATTATCTGGCCTCTCCTTCCCCCAGATAGTGCTGCCCTGCATGTTCCTGTGAGTGCCCCCTACGGACAGCTGTGAGAACTCGCTGAGAAATTGTGGGGTCATAGGGCTTTTGCCTCCTTGGTTGGCTAAGTCCCACCGCGTTGCTCTCTAGTGTGGCCACACCGTTCATGTCCCAGCAGCCCAGACCCCATCGCCACGTGACCCCCAGCACCTCTTCAGCCCCATCCCCTGCCACCTCCTTCCTGAGTTCTTGCCAGCTGATGCGCTCCTTCCTTCGCTGAGGGTGAGTGTTTTTGGAGATCGGCTAGCCCGACTGCCTTGTTTTCCAGATGAGGGCACTGGGCTCACGTTCACAAAGCATAGCACGGCTTCCCAGGGGAGCCGGGGTCGCGTAACCACCCAACGCTCTTCTCACTTCAGTCCGAGGTCAAACCTTTGTCCCGTTTTGCAGAAGTAGAACAGGGTATTCCAGAATGACAAGGTGACAAACTCTGCATTACATGGCAAATGAGAAGAGGGGGAAAGCATGGTTCTTCTGTCCCCGGAATTATCTTCCTCCCTGACGTGGATCCAACCTAGAGAATGAGCAAGAGCTGGACTCTCGGGTCACAGGAGCCCGAGGGTGGTGCTGGGCTCACTTCAAACCACGCAGAACAGCAATTGCCAGGCCTCAGACGCCCCCCCCCCCCCCGCTCGCCTGTCACCCCCCGCTCTGCGGCCTGGACGATCAAATGGATCTTTTATCAGCCGGGGCTTCCTGAGGCTTCAGCCAGAGATACTGCATTTGGAGTGAAATTTGTTTCCATGTAATTGTCAATTACTCCAATGGATCGAAGTTGGTTTGGGAAACAGAGGCTACATTTAAAAGCCAGTTTAAGCTTATGAAATTGTTTGGGGACAGTAACAATGTAAACAAGCAGGCTCTTAATACATTTTAAATGATTTCATTTCATTTTTCATGGGGTTCTCATCTCCTGTTCCCTCTCCGCCCCTCCAAGCATCACTCTCACACTGAGAAAAGGTTTGGGAGGGAGAAGATGGACTGGAGAACAAAGTGATGGTGTGGCTGGCTTCCCTGGGGTGCCTCTCCAATCAGACCAGCCACAGGGCACCCCTGAAGAGTGGTTCCCACACTGAGTGAGGGAGGGAATTCCCATCTGGACTCGGAGCCACCGGGTGGCCACAGTCTGCAACCCCAGACTATCATTTCCAGCTTCTGCAGCGAGAGCCTGGAAAATGGCCTCCTTTGGTGCCTGTTTTTTAGGCAAGACCAACCCACCTTCCCCTCCCCTCAGCTCCCCAAATCCTCCCACAAGTTACAGGCAATTTAATAGGCAGATCTAATCTCACCTGGGTTTCAGAGCCATCCTGTCCATGCAGCCTAACTCTGCTTCCGTCTGCCTGTCCTCGCCCTCCTCTTCCTCCTCCTCCCTGCAGGCTGCACCACAGCAGAGACCTGTCAGAGGGCCCAGAGGCTCCCCCAATTCGGCTTTGGTGCTTTCCACTGGAATTCACACGGAGGAATGCAAAGTCTTCAGCGTTTCTGATCTCATGTAGAGCGAGATAGCTAAGAGCATGAACTCTCGAGGCAGGAAGCATGAATTCTATACCAGCTGTGTAAACTTGAGCGTAGGTTCCCTGGACAGCAGAATGAGAGTACTAGTGTGTTCCTACCTATGAGCAGGACCTATCTGTAGGCTTGTTTGTGGAATGTAAATGTGTTAATCCCCTTGGTAATATGCTAAGAACCACGCCTGGCTGAAAGTCAGTGTTTGTGTGTTTGCTATAATGAGGGTTCTTGATGATGGTGATGATGGAGATGATGGTGATGATGATAATGGTGAGCGGCTCCATGCGGGGAAGAGATGGGAATTGGGTGAGTTAATTATTTCCAGATCATCTTTCCCTCATTGTCTTTGGAGCTCAGAGAGTCTACAGATATGCGAAGGAGCTGCCAGGAAACCAGCATCAAGTTGAGTGGAGTGAAATCATCCTCTCACTGAGGTCGGTGATAGGAAGAAGTTCTGGACATCCAGGAGGGCGGAGCTTGCTAGCAGACACCTGACACAAGACTGCTGCCAAGATGGCTGGGGTTTTATCTCCTTAGGAAGGAGAACTAACACCCTGTCACATGAGGTGTTCTAGTTTCTCCCTACTCGAAGTGATCCAAGGACACACACCCTGAGCTTCTCCTGAAAGGTTATCAGATACGCAGCATCTCAGGTCCATCCCAGATCTACGCGGTCAGACCTGCTTTTTAATAAGCTCCCCAGGTGATTTCCATGTATATTAAAGTTTGAAAAGCACTCTTTCAGTCCAAATGTGGGAGGATGGGTTCAGGGGTCTCCCCTGCTGCCCCTGCGGTAGACACCATGCAGCCCGCGACGGTGCCTTATTCCCCACTGTATCCTTAGCATTCGGCATCACATAGCGAGCACGCATAACTCTCTGGCAGAGATGCATGAATGAGTAACTGAAGGGGTGAATGTGTGAATGGATGACTGTTGGGCTCAGACGCTCTGTTGACTTGTTCGGGGTTCTCATTGAATAGTGCTGGGCTATCCCAGCAGAGACAAATGGGTAAAACCAGACAGATGCCTCTGCAGCACCAAATCACTGCTAGGATTGAGCAGGATTGGCTTGAGAGACTTGAGTCTTACCATTGTGTGCATCTGGGCAGAGCCGGGGCCTGCAGGGCCTGACCTCATGTTCTCCACAGGTCTCTGTGCTCTTCCTCAAGTGTCCCTGACAAAGAAGGAAAGCAGGTCAGTCTGACATGACTTCTTCCAATTGTGCTTGCGCAGCCCAACAGGGAGCCTTGAGTCCTCATCTGGGTACTCAGTCTCCAGTCCCTGCAGACACTGTACACGCGTTCCTAGGTGCAGACAAAGGCTTAGAGAACTCACTTTCTCCAAGGCTTTGAAAAGATGAATGACATTTACCTGTTTCCAGACTTGCAGCCCCTACCAGACTTGCATGATTGCTCAAAGATCAACAAATCGTGCTTGGGCAATGGCCTTTGCAAATGTTTTAAAATACCCTAGCACGTCATTTGTCTGGGCCAAGAGGCAGGGGATAAATAAAGTAGCTCAGTGTTTGATTGTAATGACCTCTTCCTCCTCTTCCCGATGTCTTCTGTCCCTACCAATATTTGCTCTAACCTTCACAGCCTAGAGATTATGCTGAAGATCTGTCTAAAGGATTGGGGGCTGTGTGATAGCCCCAAGGCTTGGAAGATCTGTGGCAGCTCAGAGAGAAGCGCGCTGTTTAGGGCTCTCCTTATCTCGTTCCCGGATAGCTTCTTCTCCTGTGATTACTCAGCTACAGGAAACCCTTTAAGCAGGGAGGCAGAGAGGAAGGTGCTCAAGGTTTGATGTCAAACAAATGTTGGATCCCAGCTAGTGAAGGGCAGACCAAGAGGATGAGCTCTGGGCACAAGGAGAGCGCTGCTCACTGGGCAAAGAGCATGTAGGTCCCTACACACCTGTGAGGTAAGAGGCTCATCCTCTCTTCTTGCCTTCCCATCCTGCCCTACACCTCTCCCCTTGCCTACCTTGAAGCAAAACATTCTTGCTCCTCTTTGCCTCATGAGCTGGTAAGTGTGGCAGACATGGCGGGTGCTTACCCCAATATCCACGCCCACCCCTGCCTTCCTTCTTCCCACTAGAAGCCCTATTTTTTTTGGATGGCCAGCTTGCCCTGTGCCTTGGGAGAAGTGGACACGGCCTTGCTGAGGCTTCCCGATGAGTCTGGACCATCTTGCTTTTCCCATCCAAGTGGCAGTGACTGGAGTCAGTTCCGGACAGCAGAGTGTGAGAGAAGTCTTCAGGGCAGCCTCTAGGAGAGATCGACTTGTTCTTGAACACAGACCGACAGGAAAGAAGGTATTGTCTCTTTCTTGCTGTCAACAGATCTAGATACGATGCCTAGAAATGGCTGCTGCTATGGAGAGAACCACACTTAACACAATGCAAAGATATTTTGGATGGCAGGGAGAAAATATAAAAAGAGCCTGGGTCCTTGATGACACCTGTGGGCCACTGAATTAATCAACCAGGGGACTACCCTACCTCTGGATGGGTTGTGATACAAGGTGACTAACCTTCTCATTGTCTGGAGCTGTTGAGTTGAGTTTGCTACAGCCAAAGTGAAAAAGCAATATGTGTGATTAGATATAGACATCTCAGGAGGAACGGTGGTGCTCTGTCTCCTTTGTGGTGATTGATCTGAAGAGAAATCTACCCCTGGTGTCAAGCTGTACGCCTCCCAAAACACACACGTGCTCACGGACACTCACACACGCGCTCTTATCAACATCGGCCAAAACAATGGAAGCAATTATGTGAATATTGTTATAGGAAGAACCTCATTATGCTTAAAGGCTCAAGTACAAGGGCCCCGTTTTGTTCAGATCAGGGATAGGAAGCACCACCAGGTGGGATTGGGTGAGAACAAGCCAATTAAACTGTGACATTTATTAGTATCTTGTCCTCGAGCTTAGGGCCTAATTGGTACAAGTTTGTCTAGGAGAGGACTTTGGAAACCATAATTCTGTTGCTAAAGCTAAAACTCATAATTTTGATGCTAAAAAGTGCTTCTTTTACTGAGAGCTCATTATGTAATTCCAGAGAGCTACAGTGTCTGCTGTATAAAGTTCTCAGGAGGCAGGTGAAGAAGGTGGCGCCACGCCTGTCTGCCGTGGCCCCTGGCGTCACCCTTGCATCTCTCCATCACCTTCGGCCAAGCAGGACCTTCTGCCTTGTCTCAGAGGACAGAGATTTGCACACAGGAAGTTTGTTGTGCAGGAGTGGGGGGTGGGGGTGCTCTCAGGAATACCTGGAAGGGAATGAATGAGAGACACAGGATCAGGCAGAGAGAGATGCTGAGCCAGGCTATGGCAGTTGTGACTGAGACCTCAGCAGATCCCACAGGGAGCCCTGGAACTAGGGTGGCCCTTCAGAGCTGTCCTGAATTAAGGCAAGGCGACTGAGTCCTTGACCCTACTCATAGACCAGTTATGGGATGTGGGCTGACCTGGGGAGGGCATCTATCCTTGGGCATGGCAGCACCCTTTGAGGGAAGGGGGCAATCCCCAGGGAGAGGACTGTGATTGGTCATCGGTCAACTTTCCCAACCACTCGGTGAGTAAGCTCTGTAGTCGTGCAGCGGGGCTCTGGTGGCACACCCCAACATCCCCCACACATCTGCCATGGACACTGGAGAGTGCTACACAGAAATGCGCCCTCACTCCCCTCTTTTCCCAGCGCCCCCCAGAATGCACACAGCAGGCACGTCACACACACTGTTGGATAAATAACAACGACCATGCAAGACCCAACTGAGGCAGAGACGAAAGCCTCGAGCTCCCATCCTCTCAGCCAACCACCCCATTCAGAGAAGTCAGTTACCTCTGGAAATGTCAGGTATTGTTTAAGTCACACAGACCTGCTTCAAACAAGGGAAGAAAGGGTGACACGGTGCTCGGAGGGTTTGTTAATTATTGGGGGAAGTAGTTAAAATTAAAGCATTACTGCATGCCACACAACAAAATAAAATGCAGGTGGTTAACGAGTTAAATATAAGTGAATTGAAACCATAAAAGAGTTAGAAGGATGTTCTAGAGGAATTTATATAAACTCGGGGTGGCTAGGCCTTTCTAAGCATCACTGAGCATTCAAGCATTTCCAAGCAAAACAATAAAGGAAAAGATTGATGAATTTGATTACTTAAAATAAAATCTTCTCTGGGTCCAAATAAACACCATAAGCAAAATTAAAAGGCAAAGGACACGCTGGGGAAAATATAATAAACATATGCTGTAGAGAGAAGGTTACGTAGATGAAGAGCTCTGAGAAGTCAAAATGGGAAAGATAAGCACCCTGTAAAAATGGGCAATTGACATAAGTAGGCAATTCACTAAAGAAAAATTACAAATAGACAATAAACATATGAGAAAACATCAGCCTCGCTGGAAAAAAAAAAAAAGATATGCAAATTAAATCTACGAGTGTGGGAAGCTGGGCATTCTTATACCCTGCTGGAGAGAGAGTGCAAATTGATGCAATTTCAGCAAAGGGCAATTTGGCAATATCTATCAAAAGCCTTAAAAATGTGCATACATACCTTTGACTCAGCAATTTTACTTCTAGGAATTTACCTTAATAATCAAAGCAAATATAGGTGCAACTAGTTATGTATAAATATAGTCAATAAAGAATTATTTCTGTTGATGAAACCTGAAAATAATCTGCATATTCAATCATAGACAGTTGGTTAAACAAGTTGTGGATTATTCATAATACGGGGTACTATAGAACTGTTAAAATGAAGGTATGGAAGAAGATTTACTGACCTGTTTGTGAGATATTGCCTTGTGAAAAAGGCAGGATACAAAACAACGTAGGTGACAATACACGTGTGTGTGCATGTGCGGGTACTTAGAAACACGCGTTTCCCAAATACTCACTTTTCACTCGCTGGTGGATGATGGGTTTTTATTTCCTTTGTGTTTTTTTCTGTGTTGCCCAAATTTTCTGAATTAACCAAGGACTACTTTTGTATTTAGAAAGTAAAATGTCATGAACTCAATAATTGGATTTGGTAGAATTAGCAAAAATACTCTAACTGTTAGCATCATGAGTATCGGGAATGGATCCCTAACTTCAGGGGGAATCCCACGTGAACCTGTCTCCCTTTTGAAGTTCTAGATGAACAGCCAGAGAAGCTCACCTGAGTTTCACAGAAGATGCCCAGTGTGAAGCGATGGGTGGTATTAGACCATCGTGGCTGGAGGGCAGGAGGAGCCCCAAGCGTCCCTGTGGCCAGAGCAGGGCTGACGGTGACTTGCATGAAGGTATGCATGAGTAGTATGGTTAGTAAGCCTGACTTCTCCCCCTCCTCTAGTTCATGAAGGTCACTACATATAAAAAGGAGAGCCTGCTTTCTGCTCCTGCACGAGCCAGAAGGATGCTCTTGTCACCAAGACAAGCTGTCGGAGCAGAGGTTGTGGCCCTATGGAGGCCATCTTCCACCTCGGTTCTCTTCCCCGTGCCTGCCCCTGCCACTCCTCTCTCCAGGCAGTTTATGTCAGTCTCGAGGTAGAGACAGGAGGCTGCTCTACACAAAGATGTTTTGTATTAACCTTGGACACCAGGCACAGCTGCATGAAACTCCTGAGGGACCCGAGTACAGACTATTGATTTAGCTTTACTACTAAAATAGGTGGAGACACTGTCGTGAAGCTCGGGTGGGTTTGATGGATGGGTGGGTGGATGATGGATGGGTGGATGAACATTAGGTCAGTCTTATCGGAAAGCAGGGAGTAAGAAAAGGTAAAAATTGGAAGTAGGAAAAGTCTGGAAGCAACTGGGAATGTGGCAAGTGAGGACAGAGGTGTTCTCACCTCCCCTAATTTCCATGTGTTAACCTACCCATTTCTTCAGGACTGAGTGACCCCATCCACAGCACACACACAGCCCTGGGGCTCCCACAGCCTTCGTTTTCATCCATGGAGAAGCTACCACCACCTGTATTAACTGTTTTTTCGTGTGTCTGCCTTCCTTTTGGACAGTGAATCCTCTGGGGCAGTGATTTTGTTTCAGTCAGTTCTCTTTCAGGTGCAAGTTAAAGAAAACCCACCCAAGCTGCCTTGAGTAAAAGGGAATTGATGGAAGATTCAGGGAACAGGACTGGTTTCAGGCGCAGTTTGGTCCAGGGGCTCAAGCATGGATGACCTGCTTTCTCTCCCATCTCTGAGCTTTTTTCTTCCAGGTTGGCTCCACTCTCAGACAGACATTTCCCTGTGGTGGCAAGAGGGCTGCAGCAGCTCCAGCAATCACACCCTCTCCGCTTCAATCCTAGAGAAGGAAACATCCCAGAATCCTCCCAATGAGACTTATTGCACCCACAGGTTCTGATTGGGCCTTGTGCTCATCCCTGAGCCAATCACTATAACCAGGTGAAGGCAGAGCTCTGGTTGGCTTAAGCTTAGGCTAGGAAGGGGATTGCCCAGCGAGAAACTGGGTATCTTATCTGAAGAAGGGTGAGGATGCTGATTTTCACAAGATATAGGTGCTCATGGAAGACCATGTCTTCTTCAGTGCCAGGTCCCACCACCTAGCACGTAGACACATCAATACATGCTACATTCATGACCCCATCCCAACAGAAACACAGCATGGACTTGTCATGGAGGCCCTCCAGGACGTCACTAGGCCCAGCACGGGCTCTGTGTCCCCGAGGCTCACCCATCAGCATGCACACCCCCCCACACACACACACACAATTTTCTCCACCTTCCTGCCAGCCCTCAGACTCTCTTGCCTGGGCCGCAGGCAGCTGTCGGCAGGCCAGCCCACCCCTCCTCATTCCAAAGCACCGGGGTGGACATTTTTGAAATTATGCAAACTTAGAAAACTGTGATTTTCAGTTTTTCTCTCTTCCCCCTTGCATGCTTTTTGCTCAGCATGCCAGTGGTGACCAAGACCCCTGCCCAGATCTGTGTGACAATCATGATCACATCAGCAACAACGATAGTCACTGTTATTACATCTCCCGTTGCAAGGGCTGCAATATACCGAGCCCTTTACACACATCATCACCTGTCTGTACAAGGTAGCATAACCAAGACTACCACAGGCTTTGCCCACCTCTACCTACAAATAAGATCGCTTTTCTAATAACTACTCAAATCTCACAGATTTGCTGCTCGTGAATGCTGGGGCATAATTTCTACTCCCCCTACAAATATTTCTGTGTGTCCCCAGAGGTCATCTCCTAGGGACTCACAGGCTCTATCAGGTTCCGTGGTCTCCATGGCTGTTGCTCCCCAGCACCTAGGTCTCTGTGACTGAGCCATCGGGCCCCAGAACCTCCACTGTGCCATTCGCATGGTGGCGAGTTTGGGGAAGATGCCTCTCTCTTCCCTCTGCTCTGTATGCCACATGTCGTCAGTGGGGCTGAAACAGTTCTGTGTGCCCTGACGTATTATACAGTCACGGAAATGGTCCCACTACACACACCCTTACCACTGAGACCAGGGGGCTGGGCTGGGAGACAAGAAGAGTGGTAGCCATCGTGCTGTGCTCAAGATCCCCGCCACTGCCTCCCCTCCCTTCGTCTCTTCCTCCTTCTTCCCCTCTCCACCCTGCAAACTCAACCCAAGGCTGTTTCACGGAGTCAAGTCCTTTATGTCTGTCTCCCCTTCCTTGGGAGAGTTTCTCCTCACTGGGTGAGAGTGGGCGTTCAGTAAACACACATACAGATGATCCCCGACTTATGGCGGTGCAGTTAAAGTTCTTCAGCTTTACTGTAGTGAGAAAGCGATGCATATTCAGCAGAAACTGTACATTTTTGAATTTTGATCTTAGCCGTCGGTACAACACTGTCTTGTGATGCTGGGCATGGCAACGAGCCACAGCCCTCTGTCATTTATGCGATCACAAGGGTAAACAACAGATACTCTACAGATTGGTATTAAATGCATTTATAACTCAACAATATTTTCAATCTACAGCGGGTTCATCGGGACATAACCCCATCCTAAGTCGAGGAGCGCCTGTATGTTGAATGGTTGGCTGGATGGATGAATAAAATACTGCATCAGTTCCGATGCCAGCAAGTTTCTGGTGAGTCCCCTCCACATATATCTGAATTTCATTTAGCCTCAAGTCGGGATCCTGGCTCACCTTGGTATGATCCTTCTCCGTTTCACAGATTCAAAAACAGGCCCAGAGAAGTTAAGTCTCTCCTCCAAAGTCACCCAGCTGACAAGTGGCAGAGTCGGGATTCAAACCCAGGCCTAAGCGATGCTCAAGCCCTTTCCTCTTTCCATTTCACCCCACTGTCTCCACAGAAGACGCTGCAGTCTGTGGTGGATGAGGCACATGACATCACTGGGTGACTGTCCCCTGTGGGGTAGGACCTCCAAGACAACGTTGGCATTGCTGGCTTCTCCATCATCCTGTAGGTGTAACAAATCCAGGCTGAAGGGCTCCGTGGAGGGCCCAAGCCAGCAGCTGGCTTGCCTGTCTGTCGCGGGGAGAGGGGACGGCAGCTCCCTCCGGTGGAGCCTGATGTTCCCTGCTTGCCGGCTTCTTGCACCGCTGCACCCGGGAGGCCAGCTCTGCCCGGGGAGTCCTCCTGACCCCACCAGTTGCCACATCGTTTCCCAACCCTCTCTCTGGCTCAGAGGAGCTTTGGCACGGAGCAGCTCCTCCAGGACTTCTGGAGAAGACGGGCCAGCCCTTTGGGGTCCGTTCTACTAGTGAGGCGGATGCTCCTTGCAGTCAGAGGCTCCTGGCCCGCTAGTGACAGAGGGAGTCATGCTTGCCCTCTGGGCTGGAGACAGGTCCCGTAAGTCCCCGTCCTGGGTGTGTTCTCTGCCCTCACCACAGGCTTCTGACCCAGCCCTTGGTTTTCCCTTCTACTTCCTAACTCCTGAATCATAGCAGCTTTGTAGGCTGGGGCCTTGCCTCCCATCCCCTAAGACCCCTCCATGCCTCGCTCCAGGCTGGCCTTGACGCCTGTGCTTGTAGCCACGGTCTGGGTCCCACGGGCCCGTACGTCCCTTCTCAGCCTAAGATGACAGGGCCACCCGTGGCCGCCTCCTTCCTGCTTCTGGGGCCAGCCTCTGGGAGTCAACGAAGTGTGCTGGCTCTTTGAACACTGGAGTTTAGATGGCTGGCCCCAGAGTCCCTGCAGGAAATCGCAGAGCCCTAATCTGGGCTTTCGAGTGGACGGAGCTGAAAGCCGCGGAATTGATTTCCAGCGAGAGTGTTTGGAGACAACATGTTACAGTGGGGTAGGTGGAGCCTGCATTAACCAGCAGATCCGAGTCTGTGGGCGGGGCCAGACAATGCACGGTAGTGAAGGCCAGGCTGGGGTCGGACTCAGCGCTGCGGGGACCCCTGAGCCACCAAGGGAGTGGGTCTTAGGAGGTTGCGTGCATATGGCCGTGTGCGTTTAACTAGAGGCCTTCCCACTGTTTTTGTTAGTAACAGTGAACGTTGACTCAGTCTCACTATGAGCCAGGCGCTGCTCGAAGCCCTGATGTAGTTACACACATTAATGACTTCATCCTGATCACAGTTCACGAGATAGGTACTTCGTTATCTTCACTTCACTCACGAAGGAACGAAGGCACATGCCCACCACCTCTCAGCCGGCAAGAAGCGAAACTGGTATTGAGACCCAGGTCTCGGTGAATCCCAAATCCATGCTCTCAGGCTCTCCATTCACCACTAAGCTCGCACAGCCCCGTGTGGCCCAACGAAGGCCAAGAGCCTTCACACGAGGCGAAGCTGAACGCGTAGACGAGAACCTCTCCTGGGTCAAACGGCAGGACAAAGAAAGGTGAGCGAAGTCAGCATCTGCAACGGGGCCAGCAGCACTCTGCTCAGGGCTTTGCTGGTTTTCATCGGCTCCTCAGGAGATCTGGGTGGAGCAGGCCTCACCGTGCCCATTTTACAGATGCGGAAGGCGTGGCTCAGAGAGACTCAGAGACCTCTCAGGCACTGCTTGCTCCTGGTGCATGGTGGTTACCGATTCAGGTCCGTGTGACTCTCCCACTGGCGCAATGTAAGGAGCAGACTTCATAGTATGAACTCTCCCATAACGGGGACAGGCCGGTGGTGTGAGAAGGGACCCGATACTCCTCTTTCATCCCATCCTGCCTGTCTTCTTCCCTCCTCTCTTTCCCCCTCCCCCTCCCCGTCCACCACACCTATCCCTCTTCACTTGCTGGGGATTAAGTTAGGAAAACAAAAACGAAATGAACACTGCCCCGCCAATCCATCCTTGGAGACGCCGACGTACACGGGTCTGATGCTGTTGATGATGTTCTATCGATTTCCCCTCTAATTGCTGCAGCTGGATCTATATTCATTTTCTGTCTCCAACTTCTTTTTTGTTGGTTCAATCAGCTAAATGAAGGGCCCGTTTCTCTCTGCTCCTGTCCTAAAAAGCCAAAGATGTTCCAAATGAAGAGCTCTCTCAGGATGTCAGGGAGACCTGCAGACAGGGGCCAGAGAGGGTCAGAACTGGATGGCCTCTTCTCAAGACTTGGCAAAGAGCAAGGCTGCAAAAGAAGGACCCCGAGACAGACCCCGTTGGTGAGAAGTGGAAATATTCCACCTTGAATTCACACATCGGTAGTCTGTTCATTCATTCAACACCTTTATTGAGCACCTACTACGGACTGGACCCCATGGTAAAATTTAGAAATAGTCAGGACACAGGCCCTGTCATCATGGAATTCAATGTGAGATGGACAGACAGATATAACTCAAATAATCTCGTAGATAAATGACTGTGCTATGGAAAATGTCTAGGTCAACCTCAAGGAATCTCAGGGAGGAAGTCAGAATTGGTTCAAGCAGGACTCAGCTTTCCCTCTGTTCACGCAGCAAGCTTTCAGATCCACTCCACTCAAGACGCGCAGTGAAGAGAGCCAAGTGCCGAGGGTGATCTCCAAGATGCTACAGCAAATGCATCTGCCTGCGTAGGACCTTGGGTGGGACGCGTGCAAAGTCAGCCCTCTGTGTGATCTGCCTCTGGCTTTGGCCCTTTGGCTAAACCTGCCACTTGCTCTTGGTGTTCACCCCTGACTGCTCATTCTTTGCTCAAGAGGCATTTGAGACTGCCCAGTACCCATTCCTGAGATCTGACCATACCTTATCTTTCCAGTTCAGCCCATTGCCGGTTACTGGCCTTTACCTGGCTATTCTGTCCCCGACCAGTCAGTCATCAGGTCAGGTGAGCGTTCAAGACATATAGGGGCATCAGTCATAATAGACTAGGTTATGCTGCAATAACAAATAACCTCAAAATATCCATGGCGTAACACAACAAAGACTTGTTTCATGCTCATGCAAAGTCTGCAGGAGGGTCAGTGGCTCTCCAGGGAAGTTCCCACCTAAGCAGTGATTTACGGATCTGGTGGGCTTCCATCCTGTGACTCTGACAACTGAACACTTCTGCCGTGGCAGGTGAGAGGACTGGAGAGCCATTTGGGAGCTTTTACTGCATTTTCTCCAAAGTGACACATTATTTCTGCTCACAGCCTTGAACAGAATTAGTCACATGGCACCACCTTAGCTTCAAAGCTCTCCAGGAAGAAGAGAAGAATTAGGTATTTATAAGTTTTAGTAATGTCTACCACAATTGATCCAGCCTCTCAACAGAAGGTCTGTTTATAGACATTCCTATCTGGGGCCCCAGATTTTCAACCCATCATAGCCCAGCTGCTCGTATCTCATCCTTATTCCTGGTGCACCCTCAAATGACAGCCCATATCTCTGTCTTCACTAGACATGCTTCTCAGCCAACTCAGGACTAGGAAAACTCACACCTTTTGTCTACATTAGACTACGTACACTGGAAAAGCCCATGTCCTCAAAGCATTCTGCTACGGTTGGGACAACAATACTGAGATGGATAGTGAAGGTAGAGCAGCCCAAGTGCAGCGGAGAAGAGCTTAATTGACGAGGTGAGGCGCACAATTCAGCTGTCAGCTCGCCATTCATTGTTTGGGTGACCTTGACGCAATGACTTCATCTGTGAAATGGGAATGGTAATAGTACTAACTCAGGGTGGTTGTGATGCCACGTGAGCTAATGTAATTAGCAAGGGCTCAATAAACAGTAACGGCTATTAGTATTATTATAGATTTCTAGAAGTCAATATCGAAGCAAGGGTTTGGCAGTGTGTTTCAGACTCAATGCAAGCTCTCTAGGAGGGGAGGGAGGTGGGGAGCAGAAGCACCGGAGAGCTGAGTTTGCTGCGGTCTCCAAATAAGTTGCTGGGAAATTAAGTTGTCAAGAAAGCCAAGATGGTAAAGACATTTCAGGCAAGCTCCTCAAGAATAATGGGGTCAAGGGCATCCAGATATAACCTTTCTTTATTCTGCAACCTTGAACTCAGGCTGGCTTCAACACTGCTTGAATTAAATATCACCATGCTTGCAAAATGCTCAGCTCAGTCCAAGGCCTGTAGTTGATGCTTAATAAATAATAATCATGATAATGATGAGTAATTATGATTATCATTCTTTCCCAATAAGTCGGCACATTGATGTGGGAGGGCATATCAAGGCAGTTTTCTCTGAGACCTGTATGAATGGTTGATTGCCACCACAGCGTCTATCCAGGAGCAAGACCTCCCTTAGATAATGTGAGTTTAAAACTAAGATATGCATTGTTCCAGACCTCAAGGAGCTTATGGTCCAGAAAGGCTTTGGACACAGTGCAATGACAATGTGTGCAGAGCCCCTTGTCCTATACTGTGCACATTACTAATATTATGTCCAAACCTCACAGCACTGGAACAAGGTGGGTCTTCTTCTCCCCATTTTATAGTTGGATAGAATTCAGTCTCAATTTCGTTATCGTTGAAGTATGCACAACAAGAAACATCACTTATTTCCTGTGACTGTGAGACACAGCAGCTATGAAGGGCATGGAATAATTACAGGCACAATGATGTTATGGAAGCTAATAGCGAAGTCTCTAGATAACCAGGACGTGTGTGTTTAGTTGCTGCCTGCTCTGGGAAGGTACGTGGGAGGGGTGGGTGGTGGCCCAGGAGTCTGTCAGCTGGAGTGAGGGACAGAAGAGTTGTGCTGAGTGAACGCACAGGCACTGGAGGCAGAAGGGGAAACAAAGGAGGGAATAAATGAGTGAATGGGCAGGAGGGAGGTGATATGAAACATATCAGCTCATTCCCAGAGAGATGAATCTCAGGGCTGCCAGATGCAGGTGTTTCAGGGCTAGTGCCTGGTATGGATATGGAATAGCTTTTTCCCTGCACATACCTCCACCACCCCCAATCAGATCCAAGATAATCCAAAGTTCCTGGCCTGAGAACTAAGAATCGCCTGCAGCTGTGGCTTCTTGTGTTTCCCCTAAGCTTCCTTTGCAACCCACTAGATCCAGAAGTCAATGTGCCAGACATAAGCCTTGGGTGTGGCAATGGCAAGTCTCCCCACAACCTACCACTCTCTCCCTCTGTATCATTGCAGGGTGAAGGGCGAGTACCTTCAGACCTGGTACCATCAACTTCCCCACACGGGTTCTGCTGTATGCGACACATTCCTTCCTCTCTGTTCCTGAATATTTGACTCAAGGTGACATATTTATAGGACCACAAGGAATACCTTTGAAAGAATGACAGGGACACATGCTTCTCAGGATTAGCTGAAGATAGCCACGTCTAAGGTGAACTTTTTGGAAGCCCCATAAGTCCAAATGAGTCCCTTTTGTTAACAGTCTATAAATTCCACCATCAAAGATGTTTTATTTTAATTTGGATTAAGAATCCTTTAAAGTGCAAATATTTCTAATAAGGGTAACATTGTCAGAGTTCAGGCAAAGTCTTAAAAGGGGGACCTTCTTGATGAATTGCCTGCGGCCAACCCAACAGAGCTCCGGAGAGCACAGAGTCAGTTTGAGCTTCACAGGGCCAGAACCATGGACAGTCCCTTTCTGGCTTCTAGCCATTTCAGGGAGCTTTCCAGACCTGCCCATCACCTGCAGGCACCATTGCCTTCAGGCCATCAGCCAGAAGCGTTCTCTAGCAGCGACTTTACACAATAAGGCCTTCATTCCCGAGAAAAGGTAAAGGTCTTTCCTCTGGACAGAGTTAGAGCTTGCCTTGGAATTTGTTCTCCAGAGATCAGATTGGGACCTAAAGACACAAAACCTCTCCACGGACTTTTCTTGGTGATGATGATTATGATGAGGGTGGTGGTGGTGGTGATGGAGACGGTAATACTAATGAGAGCTAACGTTTATTGCATATTTTCAAAGTGTCAGTTACAGTGTTATGCACTTTCCATGGATTAATTCACCAAATACCTAGAATAAGCATAGAGGTGGGTATTATTATTATCCTCATTTCACACATGAGGAAACTGAAAACAAAGAGAGGCAGGGCTTCCCAGTGCTACTGCCCTGCACAGCTCCAGCAGCGGCTGTCACTCTCCCTGTGGTCTGTGTGGATGGTGCCCCCTGGAGTTGTGGAGGGCACACAGTCCGCTCACAAGGGGTTGGCTTAGAGCCCAGGACATGGAATTTTAGAGTCCCTGTTCTTAACCACTGCACTCAAGGGAACCTCCATATCAGGGCTTTCCCTTTAGGTAAGTGTGCTGTGGGCATCGTGGGCCCATGGGTATTTTTAAAATTCATTTTAATCTTTATTTGTTATTACAAAGATAATACATACTCTAGTAGCAAATTCAAACATTATAAAAGCTATCAGTGCGAAGTCCAAGTTTCTCCCTCACCCCGCCCCACCTCCACGTTCTCCTTTGTGGTGTCTCTGCCCCCACATGCTTCCACCAATTCCCTAGTGGCAGAAAATACGAAGGGAGGAGAGGAAGCTAGACTGACTTGGTTACAGTTTGGTGGGGGTGGGGTGGGGTGATACAGGAAGAGAAGGCAATAAAGCGTGAATTCCATGACTACTGCTTGGCACTCGGGGTAGACGTCCTGCCTGGACCTCTCTGTCTGTAGGGATGAGATGGGAACGCCATCATATACACAACTTCAGAGTATACTTAAAAGAGCCTTATGGGGATGTCAGAGCTGTTGAATCTCACCACCACCTGTTAGAGCCCTGCCAGGAGGACAAAGCCAGCATCTGTACAAGAGCTAGATGCTCTCTGGTCTCATTGTACGGACTTGGAAGAGTGTGCGGTGCTTCTGAGCATTTGGCCTTAATAGCCACTGCAGGGACATTGCTGACCAAGGATCATCCAGCCTCGGATAACCCTTCTAATCTCATAGACATGTGCATATTTTTATTTTTTTTCCTTTATCAAAATGAGATCATACCGTATCTGTCCACGATCAGTTTTTCTGCTCAACGCCCTGTTATAAACCATGCACGTCTTCCCATGTCATACAGAAACCTCACTCTTCCCTCTAATAGGGGTGTGGCGGCCCACTGTGCAGCAGACTACAATTTTTTTGTCAGCTCCCTGTTGATGGATATTTAGATGATTTCCAATTTTTTGGTACTGTTGCAAGACATTACAAATGTTCTCACATACATGCTTCCATCTTGCACTAATACCTCTGTATGAAAAGGAATTGCCGTGTCAAAGATATGCAATCAGTGAGTTTTCATGATATAGTCAGATGGCGTGAGAAACAGAAGAGATGTGTTTTACTACGAGGGTGGAGGCGTAATGGCTTGGAAGTGGTCACAAGGAGCGAGGAGAATGCTGGCCCGAGCCTTTGCGCCTCCGCTGAATGAGCAGCCGCGACCGGAGAGGGCCGCGGGGCAGCCATGCCCTCTGGGGAGATCTCATTCTCAGTTCAGGTGGGAGGTGCAAGGAGTGTTCTGGGGAAAGGTCCAAGCACGTAGGACAGTCTGGGGAACAGACTGGGAAGGACTGCGAGGGTGGAGGCTGTGAGTCTGGGTCAGGGAGGAGGGAGCAGAGAGCAGCGTGAAGATGAGAGGGCAGGAAAAGGGAGAGTATCTTTCCTATGGGAGGTGAGCAGCCATAGATGACAAGGCTGTGAGGCTGGGGCATTGTCTGGCTATAGGGTTCAAATGGATCTCAGGTGATAGTCCCTGAATGGTACCCAGGGCTTAATAACACTTGAAAAGTGTGGTTCTTAGCCCAGGGTTTGTCTTAGGTGGGATTCCCTAGAAACAGACCCTGGGGGATTTGGATGCGTATGATTGTTGAGAGAGAGCTCTTTAGGAAAACCTGTGAAGGAAGGAAGGAAGCAGGATGAGATGGAGAATCATATAAGCTTAGCTTTGCCTGATCCAAGGGGTGCTCTGGAGTGTAATCCACACCCACCGGGTGGTCATTCCCTGAGACAGAGGGGCCAGGTGATGTGCCCTCATGCCAGCCAGTCAATGGATGCTCTTGGGGAAGGAATGAATCCCCCAGGCTTCTCCAGGCTGGTGGGGGGTAGTTTCCTATGAGCCAAGGGCAGATCTTCAGAAAAAGTCACAGTTATAGCCATTAGCACTGTGCAGCAGCTCAGGGGGAGGTGTATGACTTGCAGTGGTTCTCAACCTGTGGGTCGCGACCCCTTTGGGGGTCGAACGACCTTTTCACAGGGGTGCCTAAGACATAACAGTAGCAAAATTACAGTTATGAAGTAGCAACGAAAATAATTTTATGGTTGGGGGTCACCACAACAAGAGGAACTGTATTAAAGGGTCGCGGCATTAGGAAGGTTGAGAACCACTGGAAGGGATCTGGGATCTCTGAAAGGCTACAAACCAGGAAGGAACTCTCCATGGTCCTGGTCTCATGAAGTCCAAACCGACTGTTCTCAAGAGACGCTTGGAGCAATCTAATCAGAATGCCTCCAGAGACATACAAGCCAGACTAGAAGGGGGAGGGGGCAGGTTCACTCTTTCCACGGACACTTGCTCCATAGCACAACAGCAAAAGTGCCGGTGGGTTGGGAAGACTCAGAACGCTTATTTATAGAACACTTTTTGTCTGTGGTTGTTCTGAGAACCAGAACGAAAGGCTGGTGTTGACATGTAGCATCCAGACTGGCCATCATCAGGAACAACCATTGTTTCAGGGCTGCAGAAGAAGATCCAAGGACTCGGTGGAGCCTGGAGAGTGTGCAGTGAACTGCAGGCAAGGCCAGAGTTGAGCAGCTCCTTTCCTGACCTCTGCCTACACCTGTGATGCTCTGCTCCATGGAGGTGTAACCCATGGGCACTGGAATCCGACAGGCTCTGCCCCTCTCCAGTTGAGTGACCTTAGGCAAGTGGCCTCACCTCTCGGAGCCTCAGTATTCTCATCTGAAACACGGATGCAACAGTAATTACGTCACTGAGTGATGTGATAATGACAAAAGAGATAATGACTGTTAAGTACCAAGCATACACAATTATCCCTTGGACAATGTGTAGGTTAGGGGTGCTGATCCCCACGCCACATAGTAAAAATATCCACATATGACTTTTGACTCCTCCCAAACTGAACTACTAATAGCCTACTGTTTATTGGAAGCCTTACTGCTGGCATAAATAGTTGATTAACACATATTTTGTATGTTATATCTATTATATACTGTATTGCTACAATAAAGCAAGCTAGAGAAAAGAAAATTTTATTAAGAAAATTGGGAGGAGGAGAAAATACATTTGCAGCGTTTTTTGGGAAAAGTCCATGCATAAGGGCACGTGCAGTTCAAAGCCATGCTGTTCAAGGGTCAACTAGAGTGGGTGTTGAATCAATGGTATTTGTGTTTGTATTTTAAAATCAATATCATTGTCCTATCTCTATTTGCCTATGGGCCTAAAAGGGGCTCTCCCTCTCTGTTCCTCTGGGAATCTTTCCACCCTCTGCTTTCTGATTCTGATGGTCCACCTTGCCTGTTCCTTATTCATGGCATCGAAAGAGATTTGCATTTTTATGATCCACCCAGAACAGAAAGGAGACAAGACCAGATGGGACCAGGGTTGAGCAGATGGCTGTGCTTGGGGACTGGCCTCCCGGAAAGGTCACCATCCAACGTTTGTGTAGTATACTCACAGGGGCATGACAAATCAAGCCAGACTCCCACAGGCTCCTGTATTGCTTAGCAATGCACTCGGCTGCAAGTAACAGAAAAATTGGTTAAAAGTGGTTAAACAAATAGGAATTTGTTTTTCTCACACCACAAGGAGCCTAGGGGTAGGAGAGTCCTGGAAATGACTCGTCAGCTCCATGAGGTCAGAGGTGCGCCTGGCCTTTGAGATGCTCTTGGTTTTTATTTTTGCATTTCTCTTCGTGGTTACAAGACAGTTCCTACAGCTCTGGACATGGCACCCGTGCTCAGGGCAGGGTGAAGGAGGAAGGGGAAGCGGGAGAGCCTGCCTCAAGCCTGCCTCACCCTTTTATTAGGAATTAGATGCCTTCCCAGACCCACTCAGGAGACTTCCACGCAGGTCCAGTTGGCCAGTGTATAGGAAAAATGCACCCCTGTGATTCTCTTTACTCTCACACTGTCGACAGACTTCACTCCTGGTCACCAAATGTGCAATTTTCTGGGTGGCCTACAATTTAACTCAATTCTGACGCTATGTGGAGATAGCTTCAGGTCCCGCAGATTAAGGGTTCAGTCCCACAAGACTGCCCCTCCTTCAGACGTCAGTCGCAAGTTCCAGGTTGACATGGGTACTTCTGACCAACCAACTACAAATCAGGGTTCCCATGACCCCCTCCTGAGGTACAATAATTTGCTAGAATGGTTCACAAAACTCAGGGAGAACACTTACATTTATTGGTTTATTATATAATAAGGATACAAATGAACAGCCAAATGAAGAGATACATAAGGCAAGTTCTGGAAGGGTCCTGCAGGTAGGAGCTTCTGTGAGCCATCACCACCCACCCAGAACATAGATGTGCCCGCAACCTGGAAGCTCTCCAAACCCCATGCTCTGGGTGCTTTATGGGGCTTCATCACACAGGCTTGATCAATCACCAACTGTATCTCTAGCTCCTTTCTCCTTCCCGGATGATAGGGGCGAGGCTGAAAGTCCCGAGCTCCTAATCATGGCTTGGTGTTCCTGGTGACTAGCCCCCATTCTGAAACTGTCCAAGAGCCTACCGAGAGTCACCTCGTGAGAACAAAAGACCTTCCTACCATTCAGGAAATTCCAAGGGGTTTAGGAGCTCTGTGCCAGGAACCAAGAGCAAGGACCAAGAAATATATTTTTTTCTATTATTTCACAGCCCCCAAAGTCCAAAGGCCAGCCCTAATTGCCAGGAAAGCAAGGACTAGTATTGTCATGTTTAAATTGGAGACTAATCGTGGTACATCTCTGAGGACCGAGCACATTGCTGTTCTGATCGAAACCAGGGTCCAGTGGGCAAAAAAGAAAGAGGAAATGGATCTCAAGGAAGCAAGAACCAGTCTGTCCACCTTCACACCCAAGAAAATCAACCACTGGGAGTGTGGACCACAGCAGAGGAGGGTCCCCCAGTGTGGATCACCCTGTGAGGGGCCACATCCGGGGTTAGATGTGTGAGGCTCATGCCACTGCTGCTCTGCCCCACCCCCACCCCCGATCCCTGAGCCATGTGTGTGCACCAGCTCCCAGGATGGTTTACCTCCCTTTCCAGCTCCTGCATCTCGTCGTTGGAGGGTTGCTGTGGGCTAGGGGAGCTCACTTTGTCTGTGCACACAGCAAGCCAGAAGGGTATAGACACTTCAGCCTCTTTGCCCTTGACTGGGGCAGCTCTGAGGTGTGACTTGGGTTGTCGTCAGAGCCCCCTTATGGAATTAAGCCCAAGTTACCATATCTGGGTCTTTGCTTGAGATCACACCTTGCCTGGCTTCTTCCTTCACTTGTCCCACTTCCCTGCTGGATTTTTCTGGAAACACTTCATAACAAATCGCTTTCACATGAGTCTTCAGGGTCTGCTTCTGAGGGACACAACCTCACATTCCGTGACACTGTGGTATGATTCAAATAGTCTGTTCAGAGTAGATGAGAAAAGACGAGGACAAGGTTTTAGAAAGGCCTGAGCAGCCAAGCAGGCTGGGATTTAGGACAAGGCTCCTGGCTCAGCAGTAACTGTGGGGGAAAGAGGGAAATGGAGGCAGGAGCTTGAGTAGAGGGGTGGGGACAGTGTCTCAGATGCCACCGTGCCACTGGGCAGAGCTGTGTGAACCTGGATTCACATGGGGTCTCCAGCTCTTCAGAAGAAGACTAATTCCAGACCACACCTCCCTGGGGCAGAGGTGCCCACTGACCCTGTTGCCTGGCCAGGACATGCAGGGATGGGAAATGCTAAGTCCGTGGTGTCCGATACTAGCCCAGAGCTCTCACCAGGCAGTGTTTGCAAGGGGAGCACAGACATGCGCCACCCTAACTTACCACACTTCAGGGAGTATCACAGCCAGGAGGACCTCAGATCTCTTCCAGACAAGTGGTTTTCAGCCATTGCCACGGGTGTTCGAGCTTCCATGCGAGATTGCATTTGGACAAAGGGTTCTGCTGCTGAAGGATAAAGGTTCAAAATCATCAGCTGACCAACCAACTACAAATCAGGGTTCCCGTGAAGCCCCTCATTTGAATCTCCTGATGAGGCCAGTTTTTCTAGTACTCCCAAATTCCACCTGCACCTGTGTTCCGGCGTTGTCCAGTGTGATAAAGGAAAGTCAAGGTAAAAATAACACTTTGAGCCATGGCTCAAAGAACCATAAATTCGGTAGAGACCGTTCTGCAGAAGTAAGAAATCTTGGGTGATTGAAGTGGGATGACTAACCAGTGAAGAGTGCGGACTCTGGGTTCAGATCCTGAGTCCATCACTCACTCGTTGCACTACTAAGGGACAGGGAGTCAGCCTCTCTGAACCTCTGTTTTCCCATCTATAAAGTAGATAAAATCCATTAAAAAAGACCCATACCTAATAAATGTTTGTATAATAAAATCTGTGAAGATTAGATGAGATAGTCTATAAAGCACTAGGCAAAGTGCCTTACACATAGCAAATACAGATGAGATCCAAAATATTTGCCAGTGGATATGGCCCTAGTGTCAACCAATCAGCATGTTGCAGTGACCAATCAGAGCAGACTCACTGTCCAATAAGAATGAGTGCCTACCTGAACTGACTTACAGAGCCACACCCCCGTGGGTTCTGCTATAACTCACACAGTCGTTTTATGAGTGATGGCCAGCTAACCTGAACCCCTAAACAATTTTGCTTCGCCTCTTGCTATGGAAATTTCAAAATGCTCTGCTAGTTAATTTCGTTACCATAGTCAGTAAGGACAGAGAACGGCTTTGCTGAGTGAGGGTGATTTTCTGTCTCTCCTTGTTCCTTAATTTAGGCCACCAGTGAAGACGGAGAGGGGGCATCAGGATCCCTGAGCCTCGGTCTTAAACTTGCCCCTGCTGAACCAGAAGAGGGAGAGGAAGATCAGCCCTAGGGGCATCCCCAAGGGACCCCTTCAGCTTCTGTGCTTGGAATCAACATCTGGGTTCAGCACCTCATTAAGGACACGTGTTCCATCTTGTGCCCTTGCTCACACCTCAAAGATCAGGGAGACAGAATCTGAAGAGCTGGGCTTCATTCATGGGTTTACTTTTGACTGTACCAAGGCACTGAGTGGGAGGGTCCACCAGAAGGAGATCATTCTCCAAAAGGAAATTAGGAAGGTATTGAAAGAGGGAGATACATGCTGGGGGGGAAGGGGGGAGAGAGAGAGAGAGAGATCAAGTACATAAAGAGACATATGAGCTGCTTTTTAATGTTCATCCTTTAAGATATGACAAATATGCAATTTTCCAACTCTCTAGGAAGCTTAAGACACATACTGTACACTGTTCACGTCATTCATTCCAGCAGTGCTGAGCAGGGAAAGGCAGAGAGGGGTCTGCCATCAGGATTTCCTGGAGGTATAAGTGTGATTTTTTTAGCCTCTCTTTCAATTGTGACCCCCTTGCCCCTCTTAGGTTTCTAATAAATCCCCTTTTTGCTTGTTAGCCAACAAACCTTAAGTAAAAAGATTGTAAATAATAGTTTTTCTTCATGCACACAAAACACGACATGATCAGTGGCTATTCAGTGTACATGTAACATCACAGAGATTGCACAAAGTGACCCCAAATCTGCTGTTTGCCGCAATCACACCATGCCCCTCTATGCCTGTGCCTCAATGCATTTGCCACCTCTGCTCTATCCAACCAAATGTCCTTCCTGTTTCCTTGCAGTAGCCCTCTCTTGGGGTGGACATCAAGCCCGCGAGGGGCCCTCTTCCTTGGGAACTTCCCTGGACTCAGTGGCTGGGTCTGAACTCTCCAAGCTGGGTCTCCAGGTCCAGCTAGACAATCCAGAAATGAACCTCTGATTCAAGCTGGGCCAATCAGACTCCTGTAAAAACGTGGAATTCGGGGCTGAGCCAACTAGACGTGAGGAGCTGGTAGAGGAGAGTCATGTCCATGTACGCTCTCTAGAAAGATCAAATTCTTGAGGCCAAGGTCTCCCGAGCGTCTGGATTTTCACCATTTTTGAGATTAACTTGTTCATATCCTCCTTGGATTCCTTGAAACGACCAGCGTCCTTACAATAACTCTTTTTTATTTAAACTAACCAGTCCAGGTTTTTTGGGGTTTTTTTCTTCATGTTTTTACTTGCAACCAAAATAACCTTAACACACTCGTGATTCTCTGATTTTTCAAGACTGCGATGCTCCCTTTGCTGTGAAACCACCTCTGACTCACCGTCCCCTGGCAGGCGAAACGTGCCCCTGTCCTCCTCTGTGCTCCCAGAACACGCACTGCTCACTTCGCCGCAGCATTTGGTACACTGTTATGTAAACTGCTGTGTATTTGGACTATGGGTTCCTCAAGGAAAGGAGCCTTATTTACACTGGTGGGTCTGACGCAGATCTTAGTATTAATACTTGCCACATAATAAGTGTGTATTAAATTCTCCTTCATTAACTAATTCAGGCGATGACTGAGGAGAGCTAAACTGGAGACAGGCTCCGTGAGGGTTAGCCCTAAGCCTCTCCCGTGTGCAGGTGAGTGCTGGGAGGGATGTCAGCAGCCACCGCTCTGTTCAGCTTACGTCTTCACCACAGTGAAGCACAAGCTGTCAGAGCCCCTTTGTCCCATTGGAATGTCTGTTGCTGCGTGTGGTTTGGAGTGAAAGGCCATCAGATAGGGGGCTAGAGATCCCCTTGGTCGTCGAGATTTCTTATTTCCAGACAGCCCGACCTGGTGGACCTCCTGGCTATCTTCCTGACCCCTAGCTGTCTGCAGTAAGTCCCCGAGGAACAGGAAGATGCCTCCCCTCCTGAGGGAGGAGGGCCCACGGGGAGCCTGAGAGAGCCTGGCCCAGCTCTGCTCCTCATTCACAAGGGCTTGGTTCTGACAGGCTTCAGAGAGACTCCTGGCTGACTCTGAGCTGAAATTTAAATTAAAGACAATTGCAGCTTGGGTGAACATGAAACTCCGGGAAGAGTGAGGATTTTCAGAGTGACCGATCCAATGAATGTAACTCTGACCCAAGCCGCAAGAAACAAGTGCAATTATGGAAAAGTAGGGCAAGAGCAGACCGATGAGTCTGATGCTGACCCAAGTCCGAGCGCTCAGAACACACGCCATCTGAGAAGTTGGGCCACGAGGCCAAAGCTTGGATTTCAATTGAGTTGCAGCATCTATTTTTTTTTTTAAATGCCCTGGCCAGTGCGGCTCAGTGGATTGAGCGTCGTCCCATGGACCGAGAGGTTCCTGTTTGATTCCTGGTCAGGGCTCATGCCCGGGTTTCGGGCTCAATGTCCAGTAGGGGGCATGCAGGAGGCAGCCAATGGATGTTTCTCTCTCATGTCAATGTTTCTATCTCTCTATCCCTTCTTTTCTCTCTAAAAAAAAAAAAAATCAATAAAAGCAATTTTAAAAAATGCTATCTGCCTCAGGGGCTATGGTTGTGCCATTTGGGTACTGGATTAAAAGGTGGAAACTGCTTAGAAGGAAAATTTCTCTGAACCAAGGTTCTATGCAAAGGATGGTTGATAATTATGACAAAAAATAGTGGTGATATAATAACAACAACAGCAGCTAACATGCTGGACACAGTTCTAAGTGCTCCAGATGTGTTATCTCATTCAATCCTCGTGCACTTGTGAGATCGACGTCTCTATTCGCCTAGTTTGCAGAACTAGAAGCAGCCCTGGGCATCGTATTACTTGCCTAAGCTCACACAACTGGGCAGGGTGGACTTGAGATGCGGTCCCTGCCCTGAGCCTCCAGGTCATGCTCTTCAGCCACCCTGAGCTCTGTCTTGCCTTTGCAAATGTTGCTGCCTCTGCCAGGACACTCTCAATAACTGAAAATAATAATAGTGGAACAAGATGGACATTGCCACCAAGCCTCTGTGCAGCGAATCTCAGATATCAGCATAGGCTGTGAGACAGGTCAGTAAGAACCTTCAAAAGTGAAAAACCAGCCAAGTAGTGGGCAAATGAATCTTAAATGTTTCACCTTTGTGAAGGGGATAATAGGATGGAGAGAAGGGGGGGTTGGGGAAGAGGGTATCTTAGATAAAGAAAACTGAGGCCTATTGATTTTAACTTGTCCAAGGTTACCCAGAAGACAGAAGTTGTTATCATGTGGCCCGGGTCAGGCTGATGTTGACATTTAGTTTCCCCACTGTGGCAGAATTGATCAAAACCATTTTCTTTTCCTCCAGGGCATATGGCTGGATGTTTCTCCCAGCTTCCTTTGTAGCTAGGTATGATCATGGGACTGAATTCTGGCCAATGGAATGAGAGTGGGCATGTTTGCCACCTCCAAACCTGCTTCATACACTCCTCCCATACATGACCCTTGGTCTCCTTCCATATCTGCCAGAAGGGTGTCTAACAGAGGACCCCAAGGGTTTGTGGAACTACAAGATGACAGACCTGGGTCACATAATTCCTTCATGAAAGACAACCCTTCAAACACCTGCCTGGAATTTCATGGGTAAAAAATAAACTTTTATTTTGTTAAGCCACTGAAATTTGGGGGTTATAACCAACACCGTCCAACACATTTCTGCCGGGACAAGAACACGGGTAAACAAACTCACCTTAATTGTAAAGGGTAATCCATTAGTTAAGGTGCTAATTATAGAGTCAGACTAGGAAACCCATTGCAGAACATTTCTGAGCCCTTCATGGCTCTTCACTTTGGAGCATTCAATTTATCAACAAGCCTTTACTACGTGCCCAACTTATGTTATGACCATAGGGTCCAGGGAAGAGCAGGAAAAAAAAAGAAAAGAAAAGAAAGACCCCTCCTTGCCCCCCAGAAGGTTTTAAGGGGGACGTAGCATGCCCATGGAGTAGCACGTCACAGTGGCCTGGAGACCTATGGCAGGGGCTCTGCACACACACCATTTGTGGATCGTCTCCTGCCTCAGCAGTGGTAGGCTCTGGAGTTATGTAAACTAAGACAGAAATGTTGACATTGCAGAACCTTGGAAGACTTGATTGTCATCATGCCCCAAGCCAAATCTTACTCTGTGAGAGAGGTTTTCATGAATAATTTATAAGCTGCAAAATTGATTCTACCTCCCAGGTCCCTTCCACTGACCCTATCACACTGCCCGGCCAGCGCTGTAACCTCTGCATGCCCGCGCCACGGGGTTGGAAGGTAGGTTCGTTTCTCCATTCATTAAACAAAGGTTCATTGAGAGCGAAGCGTGCTAGGTTCTGGGGCTATAACAGTAAACAAAGCAGAGTAGAAGCCCTGCTGTTGGGTGAGTCAGGTGGAGAGCAGTGAAGCGAGTGAGGGAGCTCAGGAGGGATGGGGGGAGGGGGTGGAGAAGTTCTCTGAGGAGATGACATGTGCGTGAAGACTTGATTGACATAAATCATGTGGATGTCTGGAGGAAGAGCTTTCTAAAGAGAGAGAATCAAGTAAGTGCAAAGTCTCTGAGGCGGGTGCTTGCCGAATGCATTCAAGGAACTCGCAGGCCAGGGGCGAGAAGAGAGTGCGTGCCAGCCAGAGGCACAGGAGCTGATGTCCTGGAGGCAGTGGGGGCCTTTGCCCTCAGAGGCCATTGTAGGGCCTTTGGCTTTTCTCGGAGCGACATGGGCAGGTAAGGGGGAGTTTGTAGCAGAGAAGTGCCATGCTCTGAAATGTATTTTTAAAGGATCAACAATTCACCTAGCTGCTGTGCTGAGACGAGTGTAGAAGTGCCGAGGTGAAAGCCAGAGGATCAATGAAAAGGCTGTCTTAGTCCGGATGGCTTAAAAACAACAAACAGCTCCTTCTCACAGTTCTGGAGACGAGGAAATCCAAGGTCAAGGTGCTGGCAGATTCGGTGACTGACAAGGCTTCACCTCCCGGTTCGCAGAAAGCTGTCGTCTCCCTGTGTTCTCACAGGGTGGGGGAGGTGAGGGTGCTCTCCGGGGCTTCTTTGATAAGGGCACAATCCCATTCATGAAGAGTCCATCCCTGTGACTGCATGCCCCCCAAAGCCTCCATCTTCTGCAACATCGCATTGGGGTTAGGTTTCAGCACATGCATGTTGTAGGGGACACAGGTGTTACGTCTACAGGAAAGGTTATTGAAATAATCCCGGTGAAAGATGATAGTGCCTTTGGCCAGGATGATAGCAATGCTGGTGGCAAGAAGTAGTCTTACTCTGGCTTTAAAAGAGGAGCCAACAGGATTTGCTGATATGAATAGTGGAAAGAGAGGAGTTGAGATCATTCCAAGACTTGGGCCCTGAACCACTGGAAAAAGAAAGTTACCATTTTCTGAGCTAGAAAAACTTTAGGAGAAGCTAGTGTGGGCATGGCTCTCAGGAGTCCAGTATTGGATACTTAGCTTCGAGATGCCCATTGGATATTCAAGTGGAGATGTTCGGTAAGTAATGTCTGGGGCGGAGACACACCTTTGGAAATCATCAGCCTAGACAAGGTATTTAAAGCCCCAAGATCAGATAAAACAACCTAATTCAGACAGAAAAAGCTGGAGATGGACTTCCTTGTTGAGAGGCAAAAGAAATAAGAAAGAGCCAGCAAAGGAGGCTGAGAAGACTTCTTGCCCGATAGGGCAAGAAGAAAATCAGAAATGAAGAGAAGAATGTGTTTTAGGGAGGAGGGAATGACCAACGATGTCAACTGTGGCTGAGGGGCTAAGAAGGGGGAGGCTGAGAACCCAGCCGGGATCAAGCAGCAGGAAGGCGCTGATGACCATGACAGGCGCCGTTTGCCGGAGCCGTGGGAATGCAAGCTGGTCGAGTGGGTTCAAGGGAAACGAGAGGAGAGAACACAGATAGAGCAAGTCCAGGCAATGGGCCAGCATCTGGGGTGAGAGAGATGTCATCAAGACCTTGAATGTTTATGAGAATAGTCCAAAAGACAAAGAAAATTGATGCGAGAGGAACAAAGGACATCTTTCCAGGTTGACAGGCATCCTTCCCAGGCAAGAAGGGACGAGCCCCAGGGACAGAGGCGCGTGCGGGCCAATAGGAGGGAGTGCAGCACGTGTGGGCAATGATGCAGGTGTCAGTCAGGCTGCTGGCCGAGGCGCTGGAAACCTGGGAGAGCTGTCCTCTGAGTATTTTTATTTTCTCAAGGAGCTAGGAAGCAAGGTTACAGCTAAGAGTGAGGAGGAGAAGGAGGAGGAAGGAGGTAGAAAATAGTTTTCCAGGAGCGGGGGAGAGAACAGGAGCATGCGGGGTAACTCCCAGGTTGTACTAAGGCCCGTGTGAGGCTGGTGGATGTAAATGGAGAGAGAGAGAGCAATCAGCACGGTTTGGGGTTTTCCTCCAGCCACATCCAGCTGGAACGGTGCAGGTCTGAAGCGGGGCAGGGACTTCGGTTTCACCCAAGCCGGTTAAGGTGGAAAAGTGTGACAGGGAGTTGCCTTGCCTGAGAGCGAGCTCGTGGATGCCACCCTGGCCTTGCTCTTCCAGCAGGCGTGTGGCACTGGGATGCCTTCGTGTTCCTGGAACTTTATGCACTTGGATCGCGGTGGTAGGGTTGCTAACATTTGCTGGGTTTCTCTCTGCCAGATGGCGTTCTTAGCACTTCACACGGATTAGCTTATTAAACTTCACGGCAACCGTATGGGGCAGGTGCTCTTATTATTCCCATTTTGCTGATAACAATACTGAGACGCAGAGAGAGATGGAGATACTTGTCCGAGGCAACAGAGGGAATACCTGCAAAGTCAGAAGAGGCATCTGAGCGATTACTGCTGAGGTTCCACCACTGCCGTGCCCCTCCCCCCCAGCACTGTAAACACCACAGGAGTCCGGGCTTCACTGCACATCTTGGGGCCTCATGGCAAACCTCAGATCGCCTCAATTTGGATCGCAGATGGGGAAACATATCCCGATTTATTGCCTAATTTATAAAGGGCTCTAACTTAGCGCCAGTCTGGAGGCACGCTTGTTTCACAGAGCCGTTCTAACCCGATTACGGGAGCTGGAGAAGGAGAGAATGATGGCTGGGAATTCACAGCCAGCCTGCCTTAATTGTCAGCAAATGGAGGTGGGAGAAAGTTTGCCTCCATTCCTCAACTTCCTCATAATTAACAATATTGTGACTCAACTTCACAGTCACACACGCCCACAACGTTTGCATTTGGCGTCCCCAGGGCGGATGCCGTCTCCACCAGCTTCCCTGTGAGTGACCAGGGGGCTGGCCTGCGGGTCCACCCAAAGGGATGGGAGGGAAATGCCTCAGCTAAACATTGTACACATCAATGTACTGTACTCCTAAACCCTGTTTTCTTTCTTTTTTTTATTTAAAAAAATGTTTTTATTGATTTTTTTACAGAGAGAGGAATGGGGAGAGAGATAGAAACATCGGTATGAGAGAGAAATATCGATCGGCTGCCTCCTGCACTCCCCCTACTGGGGGTCGAGCCCACAACCCGCATGTGCCCTGACCGGGAATCGAACCGGGACCTCTCAGTCCATGGGACAACACTCAATCCACTGGGCCACACTGGCTGGGCTAAACCCTGTTTTCTTAATTGTCTTAATCCCCTGGTTCCCATCTGCCTTGAACCCTGAGTCATTTTGCCAAATTCAGCAGCTACTCCCATTCTTCCCAGAATCCAGCCGTGGCCTGGAATTACCTGCATAATAACCACTTTGCTCACGGTGACCCACCTTTACCCATACGCGATAGCTCAGGATGTGACAAATACCTTTCTGGTGAAAAATATCAACTCGCCTCCCTGTGTGAGGGGCTGGGATTGGTCACTTGCTTTTGGCAGACTCAGTAGAGGACACACTGACCCATAGGCCCTGCAGGAGGAACTCAGTCAGTGAGTAAGGACGGGACCTTGTGGGGATGCTTCAGGGCCCAGGAAAGTGCACAGAGCCCAGAGTGAAGCCAGTTGGGGGTTTGGGTGAAATGGGGAGACAGGGATACCCAGAGTGTTCATTTCCCTGAAGGCATGAGGGCTCTCTCGGGTGAAATTGTGGCTAATGGACATTTTTGATTCTTACATAGCCCAGCCCCTATAAATAGGATGGGGAGGGCAGTCTCCTTTCCTTTCAGGTCTGTGCTCTGGTGTTGCTGTTGACTGGCACCTCTTTGGGCCCAGTACATGAAGGCAAGACAGCCAGCTGGAGTCCGCAGTCATTGCTCCAGGCCCTCAGCCCCATCCACCGCCATGACCCAGCCTGCAAGCTTGGGCACCTGGGTCCAGCCCTTCTCCCTTCATTTCTCAGGCTGCTTGGATGGGGAATGGGGCAGCCCCTGAGGAGAGCTGTCCCATCTCTCCCCCAATACTGACTTCATGGGGACAGCTGCGGTGTCTAGAGGGGCAGGAAGAGGAAGCAGCAGCTGCAGGTCCCCTCGGGGAAAATAGCTCTAAGACGAGGGTTAGGAGTGAACTCCTTCCTACATCCCGGAGGAACTCCTGGGGAACACATCCCGGAATCACAGAGGAGCCGATGCATCAAACTAGGCACCCAGCCCCGAGCCTGACGTTAACAGGCTCAAAACCTCTTGGTGCCTAGTTCAAGGCCTGGCGCCTGGCCTTGGTTCTGAAGCCAGAGCGACTCTCCCATTGCAAATTTTTTAATAAATTAGTTAAGTAACCCATTTCAGTGGCGAAGAATTAGAAAGGCTGGGATGAAAAGGGAAGGAAATCCTATAATCTCACATGAAGACACATTAACATTTGTATGTCTTTCCACCAAGACCTCTACGTGTATATCTACATATAAATATATTTCACACAGGTGGCCTTGTCCTCTATGGACTGTTTTGTAACCCTCTTTTCCACTTGACAATATATCATATCCAGCTTTCAATGTCAGCACACACAGCTTTGTCATTTTTAATGACTGTACTGCAGTCCTTTGGGTCAATGTACTAACATTCATTTAACCAACCCCCTATTGTTGGATATTTATGCTGCTTTCAAATTTTTTCCTATTATAAACAAAGATGCAATAAATATTTGTGTGTGTGTAGTCCATGCCCTTGAGGAACCTGCAGGATTAGAATTTGGGATGGGGATTTCATTGCTTTACTTTGTGGTGGATGAAATAGCAACAATTGTGTTTAATGATAATTCTGATCATAAACACCACCTTCCTGAAGCCTTCCCTGTGCCGGGCACAGTGCTTTACACCCATACTCACGTCATCTTGACGACTTTCCAGGTTGAAAAGATTAATTGTAGAAAAGGAGCCAGTGACTCGCCCAAGGTCACATGAAGGGTAAGCAGCAGAGACAGAATTCAAATCTAGGTCCGAAGACACCAAAGCACAAGCTGCAGGTGAAACACTAGCCTTCCTCTTGACAGTGACTTGGAGTCAGTGTTCCTGGATTTCAGCCTCAGACCTACTTCTTATCAGGTTCAAGTGGAAATAATGAGACAGCAATAACAGACCCCTTGTGTAGGTGTTTTTCCCCCCTCCCTGTATGCCTATCTGCTTGCAGTGTGGGTTCAAAGCCCCTCCCTTCAAGAGTGGAACCTGTTTCCCGGCTCTGGAATCAACACTGGCCTCTATGGTTTGCTCCTTTAACCACCCAATGGGGCAGATACAATGTTGCTCCAGTTCTAAGCTCAGGCCTCACCAAGCCTTGCAGCCTTGCAGCCTTGCCTGGGAACCTGCCCCTGTCACGCAGACAAGCTCAGGCTAGCCTGCTAGAGGTTCAATGGCTCCATGTCCCCGGCCGACAGAACCTAGCTGACAGGTGACTGAAACTGTCAGAGACCAGCATAACCACCCACCCCACTGTGAGCTCACACTGCAATGTTTGAAGCCCACAGATTCTGCGGTGGTTATTATGTAGCAAAAGCTAATGGTTACCTGGTTGGGTTGTGTGTGGGTGAGGCAGCCAGGGAGAGAAAGGGCTCCAGTGGGGCTGTGAGCCATGTGGCTGGGAAGGCTTCACAGAACAGGGGACAGCTCGTGCGTTGCAGGCTGTGCAATAAATAGCAAGGCCTCCTGAAGCAGAACGGGGAGGTGGGTCTGCATGTGCAATTAGATAAACCTCGCCGCTTGGCTGCGGGCTGCCGGGCTGCCGGCGACGTCTCTCCAGAGCCTGAATTAAGCAGCAACCTCCCTGTGGCCGGAAAGGGAGCTGGATGTCATTTACACACCAATGTGAAAAATAAAACACCTGGCAGACTCCCTGGCAGCCTCTCACAGGGCTACCCTGGAGCTGGCGCAGAGATAAGCTGCATGATGATCTGTCTCCCTTTCAAGTGGACAATTAAATTCCAGTCAAGGGCACAGGAAAATGTTGTTCTTCTCGGGTGGCTCCTCCCCCTGACGGGGGCTCGGCCCTGAGGTATCCTGTGCCCTGGGAAGTCCTGAAGGAACAGCCTTCCTGCACCTCTGACAAGACATCGCTGCTACGTGTTTTCTAGTAACCGTAACGCACGGGACCCGGCAGGCTGCCCTTAGCAGTGTCCCGATGAAACGACCGAGCCAAGCAACCAGGCAGGGTGAGTGACTCAAGTCATTTGTTCATTCATTCATTCCACAAACATCCCCGGCGAGTCTAGATGCCCAGGATGGAGAGCAGACACAGCGGAAGACAGGTTCAGAAAGCCCTACCTTCACTGGCCACTGCTTTCCTCTTTGATTCCCCAGGTTGCTCAACAAATGCATCTCTTGAAGATCCTGTTCCTGTCTTAACTAAACGTAGGTGAGCACGCAGGAGGTCTGAGAAGTGAACCGGAGTTGCCCCTGCCTGGTCCGGGTTGGTGATGGAAGCAGTGAGCTCTCTTCTCCAGCATCTGAAGGAGTCAGGAGGGCTGGAACAGCGCGAAGAGCAAGTTGAAGTGGGGTGTGTCCGGATGCTGAAACCCATCCACTTCTGGGTTTGGGTGTCACCTAGGAGGAGAGGAGGGACATGGGCAGAGTTGCTGAGGCTGGGTTCTTTGTGGTTATTTTTTTTAAATCCTCACCCGAGGACATTTTTGCATGTATCTTCAGATGGAGCGGGAGGGACAGAGGGAGGAAGAGAGAGAAACATCAATGTGAGAGAGATACATAGAGTGGTTGCCACCCACACAATCCCAACCAGGGCCGGGGACAAACTGCAACCGAGGTATGACGTGCCCTTAGCGGAAACCGAACCTGGGACTCTCTGGTCCTCGGGCTGACTCTCTAACCGCTGAGCCAAACCGGCCAGGGCGAGGCTGGGTTCTTGTAGGAAGCCAAGGTGATAGGTCGGAGTCCTGGGGGCACTGTTGCCTGTATTGTGCCATCATAATAATAGTGACAATTTTTCATACCTAAACGCATTTTCAACACGTGTTAGTTAATGCCTTATCGTACAGGCTTTGTGGGAGTTGTTGGGAAGCCAGAGAGGATCCTGCCTCTAGGAACTCACGGCCTGTCGGACAGATAGGTCTGCAGACACATTGTTGCCTTCCGAGGTGATGGACGTTGTGCTGAGCTGGTCCAGGATGTGCAGGGAGCAGGGGCCTGGGCGGGTCGGGGCGGGCTGCATATTTGGGCTGAATGAGTAGGAGTTTTGGGGTGATGAAGAGGTATTTCAGGAGGATTAAGGAATTGAATACACCAAGATGAAGCAGAGTGAAAAAGCGTAGAACACCCCACTGTCCCTGAATGTAAGATGAACAGGCTCAGTGGGAAGCGGGCTGGGAAAAGGTAGACAGGAGCCAGATTGCACAGGGATTTATGGGCCAATTGAAGAAGCCTGGACGTCATCCTGTGAAAAAATGGTGAGCCCTTGAATGGCTTGACCAGAGAGTGATGTGACCAGAGCTGTGTTTTGGAAGGACTTCTCTGGTAGCTGTGTGGAGGATGGCTTATAGAAGGGTAAAACCAGGGGCAGATATACCAGCAAGGAGAAGCTGCAGGAATCTTGGCAAGAGATGGTGGTGGCAGGTGTGGGGGAGAGCTTGGTGCAGTGGTTATGTGCAGAACCTCTGGACCCAAACTCTGGGGTTCAAAGCCTTCCTGCGCCCCTTACCAGCTCTGTGATCTTAGACATGTTCCTTAACCTCTCTACACCTGCCTTTCTTCATCTGTAAACTAAGGATAATAAAAACAACCACCTCATAGCAGTTATTCTATGAATGAAATGAGATGATCCATGTAAAGCCTTTGAACCATCCCTGGTCCATTGCAAATGCTCTATAATTACTGATTATTCTCATTTGATTCATTAAACCTGACGACGATTGGACGTGGACAGTGAGCTAGAGGGTGAGTCTAGACTTGTGTCAACAGAGCTAGTTAGGAGGCTGCCTTTGCCGGGGGCACGAGATAGACTCTCAGAGAAAGTTTACTCCTCTCCAGGAGGATGGAAGAGGTACCCAGTGCACAGAGCTAAGCTTCCACCCTCCGCTTCTTGCTGAGGACTGCTGCTAATGCTGTCTTAGTTTTGTAAGAGTAGACTAGATTTCTGCCCAAGACTAGTAGCAATAATGTCACACCTGCTTGTCTTCTCCAAACATCACAGTTGGGTGCTAGTGTCCCATTTCCACAGGAAGAAGCTGACGCTGGGTGCCAAGGAGAGATGGATGAAAAGGGAAAGACCCAGGAGTCCAAGACTCAAGTCTTCTGACTCTCACACCCAGGACTCCTCCCACGACCTCGAGTTGCTGCCATCCTTTGCTTCCTCGTGGGCTTCCCAAAGGCCATGTGACAGCACAGAGCCCCACTCTGCCTTCCTGTCTCCCAGAGATGGAAGGGAGACTTCTGAGTCCCCCAGAGAGGGTGGAGCAGAGGATGCTTCCAGCTTTGCTTGAGTTTCCATAGAAGGAACTCACTCCTTGCAGCCCTGGCTACACGCCTGGGGATCTCTGGCTACGATGAGAGGAGGGAGGGAGAGAGACAGTACGCAGTCACCCTTTAGACAGGGAAAACCGTTCTTCTCTAAGCTCTGACAGTCGTCATCCCATTGACTGCTCACATCCACCATGAAGTAATCAATATCATTTCCAATATCCATACGAGGAGACTGAGAGCCAGTGGAGTTAGGTACCCAAATTCCTCATCATTGTGCTTTGACAATCCTGCCTTCAAAGGAAGAAATGAGGACATGGGACCCTGTATTAAGACAGCTTCCTCTCACTCTGGGTATATTCTCTTACCAACTTGGGAAGGTGGGGTTCGATCTTTCATCACTGCTTTTGTGGAGATTCCTGGGTGAATTAAATACTGGTGAAGGGGCTCCATGGAGCAGTAGGAGGGGGCAAGGGGCTGGTGGGCTCGATGTATATCTTTCTCTTCATTTAAATGAAAATATCAACTGCCAGGAAGTGTGATAAGTACTGTATATGCATTATTTCATTTAACACCCTGAACACCCTTGTGAGTTATGTTCTGTGATCATTCCTTTTCCCAGCTGAGACACCTGAGGCTCAGAGAGGGGGAGGAGCCTCTTGCTCCAAGGTCGTAGGGCCACTAAATGGCAGCGCCCAGTCCGTGTTCTTAACTGGTGGTCGATGCCACCTTCTGAAGGAGCAGAGAACACCCCTGCTAGTTAGTGGACAAGGTGGGCAGGACAGAGACCATCCATGGCACGTGTACCCACCTGGGAGGCCAGAGGGCAGCCCCTGAGGTCAATCCCTAATATGAGCCTGGAGCGGGAGCTCTCAACCTTGGGTTCCATCCCAATATAGGGTCCGCAAGCTAAGAACTTTGCATCATTCCCATAACTGAGTTGCACAGACCACTGCCTGACAGCAGGACAGTGACAGCAGACAGACAGACAGCACAGGTCTCATAGTGTGAAAGACCTAAGCTTCCAGTCCTGCCATTGATTAGCACTTTGACCATGGGCAAGGGACTTACTTTGCTTGTTTCCATATTCCTCAACTGTAAATCAGGGCCAACAACAATAGCCATTGTCCTGGTTCTTACTGCTTTGTAATAAACTATCCAAAACCTTGTCAGTTTAGAGCAACCCCTTTGAAGGTCAGGAATTTGGGGAAGGTGGGGCTGGACGATCTGCCTGGAGGCTCTCATATGATCACAGTCAGAAGTCACGTGGGGCTGCTGCCATCCAAAGGCGCACTGGGCTGGACGTCCAGGATGCTCACTCCACGGCCGGCGGTTATTGCCAGCTGTCGGCGGCCAGCACAGCCGGCCTGCTCCTTCAGTTCGTATGCACGGCCTCTCCAGCTGAAGAGTCTCAGGGTAGAACTCCTCACGTGGCAACTCAGCGTTCCAAAAGTGACAGTCCCAGCTAACAAGGGGAGGCTGCACTCCTTCTTGGGACCGAGCCTCAGAAATCACTCAGTCACTGCCACTGCACTCTACTGATTAAACGTGGTTTGCAGGGCAGCCAGGTTCAAGGGCAGAGAGCGACCCTCTCCCTCTGAATGGGGGAGTGGGCAGGATCTAGAAGAGCATATGCAACAGGAGATGTGGCGGTCACCTTTGGAAAATGAAATCTTCCAGCCTCGTATTTCGGTATTGCACGCGGATTAAGGCATTGCCTGGCAAGCACCTAAGACCAGGCTGGGCATACAGAAAGTGCCCGTAAAGGTTTGCTATTGTTATCAGACCCAACAGGTTCGGGAGATGTCTTTCAACATGTCAGGACAGTGGAAAGGGTTGAGGGAAGAATAAAAGGGTTACTGGTGGTTATCAACAGACAATGGTCTTAGCCAAGATTTTCCCAAGGAGTGGAGTTGCTTGACCGTTTAGCAGTGGGCCCAGGGGAGGACCTCCAGGAGAGTAGAGGAGGGAGGTGTAATCCAGGAGCCAGGCAGGAAGAGGACTGACCGATGCTGAGGGGGGTGGGATCAGCACATCCTGGGAGCGTAGTGCATGAGAAGAGAAGAAAAGTCTTAGGAGGGAAAAAGAGTCCAGCAGGCCCGGCAGGGGGACCGACATGCAGTCTGAGGTTGTACAGCTTGGCCCATGGATCCTTCGGCCTGTTCTGGGCTGGTCCATGAGGACAAGGAAGTTGTCCTGCAAAGCTCTTCACTTGGGGGTCAGGGGGGTGAACTGGAGGTGTTTCCCTCTTGGTTGCCTAGAATATTTGCTAAGCTAGGACTTCTCAATGGGGAAGAAGGTGGCCATATCTGAATTTCCTGAGAAGATCTGAAAAAACACTGCATCATCTTACTATTGCTCTTACAATAAAATCCAAACTCCATAACAGTCTGCCAAACCATGCACCACGAGGCCTCTGTTGGTTCTACACTCTCATCTTTTTTTTTAAAATATATTTTTTATTTATTGATTTTAGAGAGAAAGGAAAGGAGAGGGAGACAGAGAGAGAAATAGAAACATCAATGAGAAAGAACATCGATTGGCTACCTCCTGCATGCCCCCCACTGGGGATCGGGCCCACAACCTGGGCATGTGTCCTGACCGGGAATTGAACCGGTGACCTCTTGGCACATGGGTTGACGCTCAACCAGCGAGCCACACCAGCCGGGCTACATTCTCATCTTGAACTTCTCTCTCCTACTCACTAGACTTCAGTTCCATTGAACATTTTTCAGAGGCTTAAAGCCCTAAACTCTTCTTTGCCCCAAGCCCTTTATACCTACTGTCTACTTAGAACGACCCTTCCTCCTCTGTACATGGCTGGCCCCTTGACATCTCCTAGATCTCAGCTGGAACTTCACCTCTTCCGGGACGGCTCCCCCAACCACCCGATGTAAACTGGATGTTCCTTCTTATTCTCTTTAAGAACACCCCGCTGTTCTCATTCAAATTGTTTAACATAATTTTTGTGTATTTATGTGTTCGATTATTTCCTTGTTTATTGTCTCCTTTCCGACTAGACTGTGAGTTATACATGAACGGGGCCATGACTCTTATTTTCACTCTGTGTACCGAGCGCCTAGCCAAGTGCCCGCTCAGCAATTAATGTTACTTGTGGGGAAGTCTGTAACCTCAATGTGGCTGAGCTGAGGGGTGTTAACTTTGCCCACTCTGAGGTTAGAAAGCTAGGATAGGTTAGAACATACTGAAATGTTGGAAGTGGTGGTGGCCAGGACGCCTCAGGTAAGCACCTGTGGGATCAGGGGCTGAATGCTTTTTTTGTTCCTGAAGGTCAAGACCTCTTGAAGGTGGCTGAGTGCAAAGCTGACCTCCCTTCCCTGTGTGTTCCTTTTGAGATGGTTTTCCAGGAAATGCTTTTTCTGTACAGATGGATCAGAATATTTTCTCATCTTGGAGATGAAAACAATCACCCAGTGTGCTGTTGCTACCTGGAACAGTGTCAAGTATGGTCTGTCACTTGAGATGGGCTCTGCTGGGGACCTGACATCACCTGCATGCTTGGGTTAGGGTTCTGTCCTTGGTCCAGAAGTGCCCTTGCCTTTATAATTGTCCTTGCAGAAGCCTGCATCTCAAGAGATCTAAAAGGATCTAAAAGAACACAAGTTCACATGTATACATGCACATGTACACACACACACACACACACACACACCTATAGACACACACATTATAAACTCACCCAGGTGTACTTTCTTTTATAGTGAGATGGCGAAACTCTTTTGACATGTATGCATTAAGCTCCTGCTATGTTTATGCCAAGAACTAAGATGGTTTAGGCCCTTAAAAATTTTTTTTTCTTTATTGATTTTGGAGAGAGAGGAAGAGAAAGATAGAAACATCGATGAGAGAGAACATCGATTGTAGGCCCTTTTTTTAAAACAAGAGGCCATCATGTCCCCTAAGGTGGGTTGTTTGCAAATCCACAATTATTTCCCTCCCTGCATCCATGCCTCTTGAAATGTGACTTTGCACATTTCCCCATCTAGAATTATAGTCTACTTCCTCACCCCTTGAATCTGGGCTGGCCTCATGAATTGCTTTAGCCAACAGAAGATGATAGAAGTGAGATAGCACCCGCTCCTAACCCACCTGTCAAGAGGCCTTGGACACTCCCATTCTCTCCTGGAAATCGACCCCTCTGCCATGTGAAGAAGCCCAGGTTTTCCTGCTGGAGGATGAAAGACCACACGAGGCAGAGACGAGCCATCCTAGCTGAACCCTTACACACAGGTCAGTTCTCATCAGGCAGCAGACACGAGGGAGTACAGTTGCAAGTGGGCTGGCCCAGCCCAGACCAGAAGCATTGTTTAGCTAACCAGTGAACTTGTGAGAAATGATAAATGGTTGTTTTATAAAGTCACTAAATTTGAGATAGTTTGTTACCTTAAAATAACAAACAGGTTACTTCCCTACGTGAAGAACTAAATCTGAACTTTACCTGAAAGTAATATGTCCTCAAAAATCAGATGTTTCTGATTATAAAGCCCCAGAGGATGTGATCAAAAGGGCGCTGCTTTGGAAGCAAGGAGACCAAAATCTTCATCCTGACTCTGCCACCAGCTGACTGTATGACCTTGGGCAAGTCACTTGACATCTCTGGACTTCAATTCCTTTTTCTACACATTAGAAGAACAAGTGAAGCTAATTTTAGGCCCTTCAGGCTCTGGCACACTTTTTGTGGTCCCATGATTCTCCGTCTTTGCTGCTTTCATCTGTAAAGCAAGAAAAGATAATTCGCAATTCTTTCCGTCTTGCAGGATAATCCGAAATGATGAAGTGCTGTTTCCTGGGTGGCGCCTCTGCTTCCAGACACTTTCACGAATGTGAGTGTCTATGCCGCAGGAAGAGACACCCTGAGGTGCTGGCTTTGTGAGAAGTCACTGGGTTTTACCAGCATATGTGAGCGCACAGATTTTCAGCTCATATTAGAAGTGGGGATGGAACTGCTGTGACTCCCAGGCAGTCTCTGTCACTTCTCTAAAAGGAGCACAAGCATCCCACTAGCACGTGAAACCTGGTTCCCTCTTCTCTCCTCTGGGGTTCCCTCTGGGTTAATAAAACTTGGTTTGTGAGGTGAGATTGGTTTCCCAGGCTCGAAGAGGTCCCGGAAAGGCAAAAACACATGTGCATAATGTGGGTCGAAGAGAAGTTGCTTGGAGCTGTTTGCCTAGTTCTGAGCATACACAGGTCAGTATAAATGCTGAGTTGAGTAAAATTATTCCTGTGGATAGCTTTGAGTGAGTTCTAATTGTTCAACTGAAATTTGTTCCAGATACAGAATCTGGGGAGTGCCAGGGTAGAAACCACAGTCTGGCTTAAGACAGTGTCAGCACTGCGGGTGGACTATGGGACTGTGGGATCAGGAGCAGATGCTCCCCTGAGAGGACACCAAAATCAGGCCCGTTGGGAAGCTATAAATCCGAAGTAATGGGAAATCGGAGACAGAGGCCATGCCTCCGAGGTCAGCAGTGATGCCAGCACAGAGCAGAAGTGCAAGGAAGGAACACGTTGCTGGGAGTGTCGAAGACAAAATGAATAGTGCATTGTTCGCTTTTTGGGGGCTGCAAATTACAGAAAATCCAACCTTGGATGGCTGATCTGAAACGGAATTTAGTGGATCACAAAACCGAGAAACGGGGTAGGATGGTTTTCAGGCATGGCTTCACGCAGGGATTGGAACGATGTCACCAGGACCCAGTGTTCGCTGTCTCTTGGTTTGGTTCTGCTCTCCCTGATGTGCTGTCTTTGAGGTTCCTCGTCCTGGGGCATAAGAAGGCTACAGGTGCACCCAGACCTTTCATCCATCCATTGCAATCTATATCCAGTAGGAAGAGAGTCTCTCTCTCTCTCTCACCCTCCCTCCCTCTCAACAGTGTACACAAAGTCCTGGGTCTGACTCCTGTTGGTCTGGTTAGGCCATGTGATCATACTTGTACCAATCTCAGTGCTTACGGTTATGCCATGGCTGATTAGGGCCTACTGTGAGAGCTGGCAGTGATCAACCCCACCCAAACCACAGGAACTTAGAGTGGAGAAAGAGTAACTCTCCAAAGGAAATACAAGATTTTTTTTTTTTTTTTTTTTTTTTACCAGGAGATGGGTCAGTAGGTTTGGGAGGAAAAAAATCCCCACAGGTGTTCGTTATAATCTGCAGTGGACAGAAATATGGAGCAAGAATGAGAAGGCTTCCAACCTAAACACTGAAGACTTTCTGAAAACAAAGGGCAAACGTTGCTGCCAGCAGACAAGGGTCTGGATGATGGGTATTAGTAAAACAAGCCAAACATGACTTGAGATGAAGGGACGGGCTTCTCGGAGGGCTCCTTCTGGACTGGAGGGGTCTGGGGTTTCAGGAGTTCAGATCTGGACACGGGATCCGGAAGAGGGATCTGCTGCCAGGTTGGGTCCTGTTAGACGATACATCTAACACTGTGAAAGCAGTCCCATGGAACTGATGTTTTTGGGACTGGGACTCAGTAAAGACAAGCTGCCCTGAAACAGGTTGGAGTTTTTAAAGATCTAGGCTTATTTTAAAGCATGTCAAGCAGACCTCTGATTCTTTTGTACATTGCATAAACCCTCAGTGCAGCCTGCAGATGCAAAGGAGGTCATGTTTAATGCTTAAATTACCATGGCTCCAAGCTCCCACCTGGTGGATTACAACAGCTATAAGCAGGATCACAGTCTTCTCTACAACTCTGTCACACTCCGTCACCTGGCCCAAAGCAATTCTGTTTGTTCCCCGAGTCCATGATATCTTCTGAACAAAACAACTCCATCAGCTGTTGGCTTTATCCCTCTAACCAGTGAGGCTTGAACCTGGCATCTGGATGTAGGAACGCGGCAGGAACAGATAGCACGGCGTCTCCCCCTCGGTTCCTTCCATCCCTGCGCTGCACCTGGACTCCAGTAACGGCCGTCTTCCTCCCACAGCTTCTCAGTCTATACAAACAAATGTAAGCGGGGAACAGTTCACTCATTCAGCTCATATTTACTAAGTACATAGCATACTAAATGCTTGAGTTTACAGTTTAGTGGAGATGACAGAGAATAAAAAAGGAAACAAAAATATGTGTATGTGTGTGTGTGTGTGTGTGTGTGCACGCGCGCATCTATAGATAAGTGCTATTAACAATTATCTGGATGAAAATCAGTTGACATAATGCATCATATCAGCAGGCTAAAGAAGAAAAATCCTATGATCTTAGCAGTAGATGCAGAAAAACACTTGACAAAATCCCAAACCTATTCGTGATAAGTACTCTTAGCAAAATATAAATAGAGGGGAACTCTTCCAACTTGATAAAGAACATTTGCAAAACCTACAGTTCACACCACACTTAATAGTGAGTAACTAGATGCTTTCCTACTATCATTAGGAACAAGGCAAGGATGTCCCCTCTCACCACTCAGTTTCAACACTGTATACAAACCCAACCTAATGCAATAAAATAAAAGATGAAAATAAAATGTATACAGATTGGGAAGGAAGAGATAAACTGTCTTTGTTCACAAATGACATAATTATCTATATAAAAATATTGGAGAATCAACAACAAACCACTCTTGAAATAACAAGTAATTATAGCAAGTTTTCAGGAGACAAGGTTAACAAACAAAAGCCAATTGATTTTCTATAAATAAGCAATGAACAGCTGGAATCTGAAATTAAAAACACAGTATCATTTACATTAGCACCAAAAAATGAAATACTGTGGTATAAAGCTAACAAAATATGTACAAGATCTATATGAGGAAACTGAAGAACTCTGGTAAAAGGAAGAAAAGAAGATCTAAGTGGAGAGATATTCACATGATAGAAGGATGCAGTATTGTCAAGATGGCAGTTCTTCACAGCTTGAAATATAAATTCACTGTCGATCAAAATTCCAGCACGTTATTTTGTGCACATAGACAAACTGATTCTAAAGTTTATATGGAGAGGCAAAGGACCTCGAAGAGCTCACACAATACTGAGGGAGAACAAAGGCAGAAGACTGACATGTCTCTACTCAAGACTGACTGCACAGCTACAGCTCACGAGGCAGTGTTGGACTGGTGGGAAAATGGACCCACAGTCCATGGAACAGAACAGAGAGACCAGAAACGGACCCACAAAATGGTATAGTCAGTTGATTTTTTTATTGTTGAAAGTATTACAGATGCCCCCCCTTTTGTCCCCCTTGACCCCCTCTTCCCCGCTCCCACCCCACTCCTGCTTTCTTCAAACTAATGTCTGTGGGCATTGGTTGTGCATATATGCACGTAAGTTCTTTGGCTTATCTCTTCCTGCCCTCCTAGTCAGTTGATTTTTTGATGAAGAAGCAAAGGCAGGACACTGGGGAAAGGGAAGCCTCTGAAAGAAATCATGCTGGAACAATTGGACAACCATCCATATGCAAGAAAAAAAAATGAGTCTAGACACAGATCTTACATCTTTCACAAAAATTAACTCAAAATGGATCATAGCCTAAATGTCAAATGCAAATCTAGAAAACTCTTAAGCTATAACATTAAAGGTTGTAACAAGTAAAAGATATATCTTATGATCTTCAGGGCAACCACTAAAAAATACTGCACAGAGACATAGACAAAAAGCCAAGAGAGTAATCAAAATGAAGTACTAAATATATGTAATTAATCCCCCCAAAACAGAAAAAGAATAACAGAGGAACAACAGAAAAATGATCAGGACTTCCAGTTCACGTAGATGGTATAAACCCATTCCCCCCTGCCCTCCCCACTGAGTACAACCATAAGCCCTGGAAAGTGTGCAAAGCTAACCAAAGGGGAACTCTAGTAAGAAGGAGTAACTAGGTAGCAGGGTAGTAAGAAGGCGAGCAGGTATGCCATACCAGGACTAGAGGAACAGCTCAATGGCTGGGCATCTGTGTCCCCCTCCCCCCAACTCAACAAAGGAAGGCCATCCAGGCCAGCATTTCCTGACCTCCAATCTAGAAGCAGAAGGCAGTCCAAGTAGACTCGTTTTCCCCTTAGACTGAATAGAAATCCCTTGAGCAAAACTGGGTGAGCTCAACATCTCCAGTGAGGGAAACTGATTGGCCATGGGAGCAAGTCTCCTATCTGAATGGGTTTGAGACTCCCCTTTTCCATCAAAAGCTGTGGAGGCCAGTGGGCAAACTATGGAGGAGAGACCAAGAGATAGCAAGTGCAAAGCCTTGTTCCCTTGGGTTGGAGACTCTCCTTCTCCAGGGTGGGCAGGCAGCACGAACCAAAGGAACTCAGTCATGGCAAGCGGCATGGTCCAGGAAGTCTTATTGTCCCCATAGGCCCCAAACTCTTCTCGTCTCCCCTGAGAAAGCAGGCAGTTGGAGGACACCTGCGGAGGGATCCCACCACATTCCTTCCCCACTGAGAGACACCAGCCATGTGAACCGAGGAAATCCCTTGCCCCCATTACACCGGTAGGCAGCAATTACACCGGTAAGGAAACCTCAGCGGCACCGAATAAAGCAAGCAGGCTAAAACACCAGCACAAAGGCTCTGCCGATTGAATTGCCATTGGAAGCACGTCCAAAAAACAGGCCAGGGCCCACATGCTAAACCGAAACACGAAACGAGGTGACTGCCTGTTAAAACAAAAGCTTTAAACAGTATCAAGAGTCTCCTAACATATTGGGGAAATGTCTAAGCTACAAATGAAAAGTACCCATTACACAAAAACCAAGAAAACCACACCTTAAATTAGAAAAGACACCTGATGCCAACCCTGGGATGAATCTGATGCTGGAAGGAGATGACAAAGGTTTTTAGATGACCATCATAAGAATGTTTAACAATGAATTACAAAGTTTCCTGAAGCAGATGAAACATATAAAATCTCAACACAGGAATAGAAGTTATAAAAATAACCAAATGAGCCTGGCTGATGTGGCTCAGTGGTTGAACATCGACCCATGCACCAAGAGGTCGCAGGCCCTATTCTCGGTCAGGGCACATGTCCAGGATGTGGGCCAAGTCCTCAGTGGGGGGCATGCAGGAGGCGGCCAATCGATGTTCTCTCTCATCGATGTTTCTATCTCTCTCTCCCTCTCCCTTCCGCTCTCTCTAAAATCACTAAAGAAAATAAATAAATAAAAAGGAGATCCCACCATCTCCCTTCATCACCCTTGATTTAAAATAAATAAAGTAAAATAAAAATAAAAATAACCAAATGAAATTATAGAACTAAAAAATACGATAACAAGTGAACAAGTTTCTGTGTGGGCTCAGTAGTAGAGAGGGGATGGCGGGACACAATTGGTGAACTTGAGGATAGACAGTAGAATTCACCCAATCTGAACAGAAGAGGGAAACCAGACTGACAATATAGTAAACAGAACCTTGGTCACCTGCGGGACAAGAAGATCCAACATCTGTGTCATCAGAGTCACAGGAGGAGTGACTGGTGTTAAGAGAGTATTTAATGAAATATTGACTGAAAACTCCCCAAATTTGGCTAAATACACACACTTATAGACCTAAGAAGCTGTGCAAACCCCAAACAGGACAAACCCAGGGCACTTCACAATTGCACTTTTGAAAACATGAACAAGTCTTAAAAGCAGCCAGAAAAAAGAGCACATTACCTATAAAAGAAATCAAATGACTGCAGAGTCCTCATCTGAAATCACAGAGTCCAGACTCGAAGTTTTAGAATATTCAAAATTTCCAGAATGTAATCCAAAGAGCACATCATACAAAGAAGCAGGAAAAGCTGCTTCCGTGGGGAAGACCGTGAACAGACCCCAGCACGGAGGTGGCACAGGTGTTGGGGTTACCTGACAGAGACTGAAAGCGGTTCTTGTAAAAATGTTCCAACAAACAATGTGAACGCTCTTGAGACAATTAGGAAACTAAAAAGTCTCAGGGAAGAAATTTTGAACTGAAAAACACAGTAACTGAAATAAAAAAACTCAGTGGATGGGTCCAAGAGCAGAATGAAGGTGACAGAGGAAAAGGAGGAATTTAAGGATGTATCAATAGAAATGATCGAATCCAAACAACAGAAGGAAAGAAGACTGAAAAAATTAGCAGAGCGTCAGAGGCCTTGGGACAAATGCAAAAAGGTCTAACATCTGATAATACTACAATATATTCATTAGAATAGCAATAATTCAAAAGATTGACAGCAGAATATGACTAAGGATACGGAGCAACCAGAACTCTCATATCTTGCTAGTGGGGATATAAAATAGTGTATCTACTTTGGGAAAAGTTCTGACAGTTTCTTACAAAGTCAAGCCTAGAACTACCCTTTGACCCACTAATACCAGTTCCAGGTATTTACTCAAAAGATATAAAAGCAAATGTCCATTCAAAAAGTTGTTGGTGGCAAATTGATTCCAACTAGCCCAAACCAGAAACAATACTAACATATCAGTATAAGAGTGGGCTTTTAAAATTGTGATATATTCATACAGCGGAATACGAATCAACAATAAAAAGTATGCCACTGATATGCATGACATGGATAAATATCATAGATGTCATAATAATACTGAGAAAGAGAAGCCAGACACAGAAGTTTCATATTATATTAGCCTGTATATATAAAGTTCTAAGACAGACAAAACCAACGGTGAGAACAATGGAAATGGGCGTGTGCCTCTGGGTTGGGCTGGGTATTGACCGCGAGAAGAAAACCTTCTTGACAGAGGTGTGGGTAACCCAGATGTGTCCATTTGTCAAAACTCCTTGGCTTATATTTGTTCATTTCAATATATACATACGTTTTGCTTTTAGAATAAGAACTATTTTTAAAAATATAAATAAAACAAAAACTAAGGAGCCAGCCACGCATGGTGAGGGGGAGAATGTCAAAGGCAGGTAGGACAGCATCTTGCAAAGCGTGACTGTAACAGAATGCTCCTTCTGTCTGAGAAGGTAAAGGTGGGGCAGGAGTAGAGTTGATGAGAAAAGAACGGAATGAGAAAAGCTGAGAGTTTTACATAGTGTCCAGATCCCATAGACCCCGTTAAGTCAGCAGAAGGAGCGTTCATTTTATCTACAGCATAATGGAAAGCTATTGGAGGTTCTAAGCAGGGAAACATTGCAGCCCAATTTGTGTTTTTGAAAAGATTTCTCTCACTGCTGTGTGAGGAATAAATTGGAGAGACCAAGAGCCAAATCAGGGAATCAAAAGAGGCCAGTGCCGTTGTCTTGGTAAGAAATGAGAGTTGCTGGGGCTAGTGGGTGGTGGCAGCAGCGACGAGATGAAAGTCTGTTGTTTCAAGCTATATGAGGACATGGAAATAATTGAACTTGATAATGGATTGAATGTGGGGGGAGGGGCTGAGAGAGGAGAAGAAGCAAGGATGGCATCCAGGTTTCTGACTCGAGAAACTGAGCAGAATGTGGTGCCCTTTGCAAAGGTGGCAAAGACTAGAAGCTTGGGGAGGAGCCCAAGGATGTTTGGACACGTTCAATCTGAGAGTCGAGTGGAGAGGTCAATGAAGGCATCGGACATGCGTGTGTGAAAGTCAGGGGAGAGTTTGGTCTGGGCATATAAATCAGGGAGTCACCAGCCTGGGCCGCCATCGAGAGCTCTGGGAATGAATGACAGTGTGAGGAGAGTGAAGAGAGGGCAAAGGTGCCAAGGTAGAGGCCTGGGGCCACAGAGAAGGCCACACAGAAGTCCAGCACCAGGCAGTCAGGCCGAGAGGGGAATCCTGCGAGAAGACTGAGCAGTAGCCAGAGGAAAAGGGAACACAGGGGAGAGGGCGGTCAGGGAGAGCACTGGGAGGAGGGGTGATCATCAACTGTGTGAAATGAAGCCGAGAGGCTGAGTGAGAGAAAACTAGGCAGTGGAGTCTGCGCGATTCAGGCTGCAGGTGACCTTGATCAAATTAGTCACGAGGGGAGCCGTGGAGGCTGAACCCAGACCGCACTGAGTGAAAGAACAACCGGGAGATGAGCAAGACGGCGTGTTACGTGGTCATCTCTTCCTAGAGCCTTTGCTCTGAAGGAGCCAAGAGGGTTGGGGCATGGGAGGGTTGCCAGAGGGAAAGAGGAAGTCGGCCTCTGGGAGAGTGGCCAATGGGAAGTGTGAAATTGCTGGCCACTGGTGAGCGTCCTAAAGACAGGCTGATTTTCATCTGGGATCGCTATGAGACTTCTTTCTTTCTTTCTTTCTTTCTTTCTTTCTTTCTTTCTTTCTTTCTTTCTTTCTTTCTTTCTTTCTCTCTTTCTTTCTTTTTCTTTCTTTTTTAATCCTCACCCGAGGATTTTTTTTTCTATTTATCTTCAGACAGAGTGGGAGGGAGAGAGAGGGAGAGAAAGGGAGAGAGAGAGAAACATCCATGTGAGAGAGACACATCGACTGGTTGCTTCCCACACGACCCCAACCAGGGCCAGGATGGACCGCAAGCAAGGTACGTGCCCTTGGCTGGAATCGAACCCACGACTCATTGGTCCATGGGCCGACGCTCTACCACTGAGCCAAACCGGCCAGGGCGGTATGATATTTCTTAATGTATGTCTCAGTGAAGAAAGAAATCAAATAAAGAGATGAGACAAAGAGCTGGTCAGCACAGATGTGCAATGTACTTAACCTGCTTGGACGCAGGCACGGAGAGCGCCGTGTTCACCTCAGTCAGTTTCTCGGAAGAGGACAACGATGAGATGAGCAAGGGAGTCGAGGCTCTTTGCCAGGATGTAACAATGGACCATAAAACTCGGTGACAAAGGCAGACAGGTGAAGACTCAGGGTTGCTGGGAGAGGGAGGAAAAGTATATGTGTTGGGGAGGTGGGGATCAAATGTGGCTTTCAGAGTGATTAGCAGGTAACACTCGAGAACGTGAATGCAAGGATAAGTAGTGGTCAGAGGGCAGGGTGCTGGAATTAGAATTTTGTAGGCAGCAAGTACCATTTGGGGTGATATTTTCGAATCCAGGGGTAAGCCTTCGGCATCAGTTTGGAGTGGGAGGAAGTATCCGTGAAGGATGAAGCGGTATAAAAACCCACAAGATGGGCGTATTCGTCTGCTAGAGGTGCCATAAGAAAACACCACACCCAGGGTGGCTTAGCTGCAGAGCTTTATTCCCTCATCGTTCCGGAGCCTAGGATCCATGAGAAAGGTGTGGGGAGGCTTGTTTTCTTCCAAGCCCTCTGTCCTTGGCTTGCAGGTGGCTGCCTCTTCTCTACGTCCTCACACGATGGTCCCTTAGTCTGGGTGTTTGTATGTTCTCTAATCTCTTCTTGCCGGGACACCAGTCAGTTGCATCAGGGCTCACTCATATGATTTAATTTTTACTTAATTACCTCCTTAAAGGCCCCATCTTGACAAAGATGCTCTCCTTGACCGGACTCGAGTCAGGCTCCTCTGAACTCTCCTCGAATAGGTCCTGACGTTGGGGCTTCCACGTCCGACTCTGCATTGTCCAGTGTTAGCAAGAATCCTGCTAAGTCATTTCAACCAGAAGCCCCCACCCTCAACAGCTGATGGGCTCCTCGTCCTCCACCATCCCCAGGTTGCCTGCAGCAGGAATCTCATTAGCTGGTTTAGATGGACTCCCCCCTTACCCCTGAAGCTTCAGGTTAGTAATTTCCCATCCACCAATCCCTCGACTCAATTCCTTGGCTATAAAATCCACACTTTCCCTTGTTGTATTCAGAGTTGAGCCCAATCTCTCTCCCCTACTGCAAAACCCCGGTGCAGTGGTCCTTATACTTATTGCAATAGTCCTCCTGAATAAAGTCTGACTTAGCATTAATTTTTTAAATTGATTTTTGAAGAGAAAGAGGAAGGGAGAGCGAGGGAGAGAAACATGGATTAGTTGTTCCATTTATTTATGCATTCATTGGTTGATTCTTGTATGTGCCCTGACCAGGGATCCAACCTGAAACCTTGGTGTATCGGACGACGCTCTAACCAACTCAGCTAGCTGGCCAGGACCTGCCTTGGCATTCTTAACACGTTCTTTAACAAGTGTCCTTAATAATTTTTTTCTTAAACAATCTCCAAATAGCATCACCTTCTGAAGTACTGGGGCTTAGGACTTGAACATATGAACCTGGGAGGAGGCACAATTCAGCCCGTAACAAGGGGTATTCGGTGAGTCAGTGTGTGTGGAATTCGGGTTCTCAGCCACTAGGACACAGAGAAAGAGAAAGAACCAACAAGTCAGCCAAGTTACTACTTGAAATGATAATGTAGCCTGTCTGTTTGCTGTTGCAGGACTGTGATATATTTTCCCAGTGGTCTGGTTTTAAAAAATAAGTAAGGTTTAACTTTGCCTCAAAAAAAGACACACAGGTCTTCAGTAGAAAGAGGCAACGCCTAGGCCAGTGGTGGCAGCGATGGGGTGTGTGTGTCTGCGGGGAGCCAGGCATGTCCTGATGTGTGAGTCCCAAGAGAGCGGCCACTTTTGAAAAGAGAGAGAGGTAGTCTGGAAGTAGCCATGAGGCGTAAAGAAGACAACCAGCTCTCCCTCCCTGGTCCTGAGGCCTTTGGAGATACTATTCTCAGGTCTGTAATAATGACAGTGACCATAATAACAATAACAGAACAAGAACGACCGTTCCCTGCTGAGAGGGCTGCCTGAGCACGAATCTCCTCAGGCAACAGCCATGTTTTCACAAAGGCAGGAGGTGGGTGGGATGCTGGGAGAAGAGGCTGAAGATACAGGGAAGATAACCAATCAGAGCAGGCTTTTACATCTGCAGTGTCTGGACCCCAGCCCTGTGTACATCTGTGTGTGTGCACGCGCACACGAGCGTGCGTGTCCCATCTATTTCAAGTCCACCATTCATTCTTCCCCATCTCCAAACCAATAATTCTCATTGTCTACTGCCCACGTGGGACATTTTCACCACTTTAAATTGGTGGCTGGAAGAATCATGCTTACTCAACAGTAAGACTGAGCCACCTATGAAATGGCAGCTGATTCTCCAATTGAACGTTCAAATCCATTTGTCAGTTTGCTCCTGGTAAGCAGTGCCCCCAAGAGCTCACACGGCCAGCTCTCTCCGTTATTCTGAGGACAGCCTGAAGTTAAAGAATCACATCCTGAGATTTGGTGTCTCTGTTGGCCTCGCCCATCAAAAGGCTCTGATTAAACTGCCAAGGGTTGAAATGCCTCTTTATTTAGTCCACGTAAGGCCAGGTGACTCCTCCCTTTAGATTTGTATATTAAATGTTCAGAATAAAAAGTCTGCTGTGTGCAGTGGCTTAAACTAATCCTACAAGACACATTGAGCCAAATAACCATGTGCAAATGCAGACATGTGGGTTCTGAGCTGGATGGAACATCTGAAGGACAGGACGTGCCTGCACAGTGAGTGGAGTGAGCCAGGCACGCTACTAAGATGATGCATTGCTGAAGACTGTCTAGAAACAGAAAAATGAACCCGAGCCAGGGCAGCCTCACTCGGCTTCAATAGATGAAAATCCGAAATGAAGACCTTAAGGAAATGGGCTGAATTTGAATGATTTTAATCACGAGGAGGAAAGAAATCAGGACTTCTAAAAGAAATTGAATATGTGAGACTATCCAGGCATCTTACTTTAAATAATAATAAATGCATGCTGTACATAATTCTATTTTCGTTGGTTCAACCAGAATTTTTAAAAATCTGTTTGGTCTCATGTCTTATGCTAGGTGCTGGGATATGCAGAAGGCAGGACTCCTCCCTAGGGATGTCTAGGGGAGGACTCACAGTCACAGATGGCATTGGTTGCCATTAGAAAATGGTCCAGATGAAACCCCAACTCCCAGCCTGAAGACTCAGGAGCCTAGGGCAGAGGGTATTCAGATTTGCAAGGTTTTATTGCATCAGGCATTTTTTAGAAAAAAGTTTTTTTCACACGTATATGTACTATTTTAAAGGAGAGTGAATAAAGTTGTGATTAACCAAAAGAAAACTTATTTAAAAGCTTTTCTGAATTCGTGGAGCGTCTTGCCATTATGTGTTTTCTCAATCCATGTACATCTCAGTCAATGATTTGAAAAGTACAGCTACATCTAAAAATCCAGGAAATATTTTGAGGTTCACAAACTAGGAAGAGCTGGTAACCACATTCTGGTGGCTGGCGTGGGATCACTGTTCCCAGGGCACCCCCAGCACAGTGAGAATGCAGGACTAGACGTGTCCTCTGATCCAAGGCTGGATTCTGGGTCCCATGCCCCTTTGCTCCTTGGGAATCTCACTCCACTAATTACCTCGTTTCTTTGGTATCTTCACTCTCGCCCTCTCTACCAGACCTTTCCCCTTCGTCCATATACACGCTCAAGTCTCTTTAACCTTTACAGAAATATTCTCTCTCATGTCAGTTACACAAACATTTGTTGGGCTTCCGTATAACCTTGTCTGGAACGCCAGGGAAAGACTCTGAGAAGGTGGAAGGAAGTTTACCTCAGAATAATGAGTAGGCGTTAGCCAGCAGGAGGTAGAATGGGAGTTCTAAGCCTTTCATCTTATCTCCTAAAATATATCTCAAAACCATTTGCTTTTGTCCATCTCCAACACCAGCAAGTCCAAGCTGCCATCAACTCCTGCCCAAATATTATACTGTCCTTATTACTGGTCTAACTGTGGTCACTCTTGCCTCCTATCTGTCTGGTCTCCACACTGTAGCCAGAGTGGTCCTTTTACAAGGGGACTCTCGCCCTGGACAGTTTGGCTCAGCGGTTAGAGAGTTGGGCCACAGACCAAAGAGTCGTGGGTTTGATTCCGGTCAAAGGCACATACCTCAGTTGTGGTTCAATCTCTGGCCCTGGTTAGGGTTGTGTGGGAGGCAACCAATTGATGTGTCTCTCTCACATCAATGTTTCTCTCTCTCTCTCTCTCTCTCTCTCTCTCTCTCTCTCTCTCTCTCTCTCTCTCCCTCCCTCCTTCCCTCCCACTCTATCAGAAAATCAATGGAAAAATATCTTCTGGTGAGGATTTAAAAAAAAAATGTGACTCTCCCCAGCTTCTTGCCACCACCATCTCCAAAGCCCCAGTGGTCCAGCCTTTGCCTCCCTAAACATCCTTCATTCCTTCCCACCTTCCTCTCTAACCCACACCAACGTGTCCCTACTCCCTATTTGCTCTGCTCCCTCCTGTTTCATTTTTTCCTCAGCCCGAACTCTGGTGAGGGATTTGACTTCATTTTAAGAGCAATGAAGTCTTGGATTTTTTAAGTGGAGATGTGGTGATTTATGGCCTGACTTATATTCCCAAAAGAGTACCCTGGCTACCACGTGAAGAGTGAATTTGAGGGGACAGAGGATGTAGCAGAGACGAGCGGGGAGGCCATTTCTGAGCCACAGGTGAGAAATGATGGTGGCTGGGCACAGGAGATGGCAGTATGTATGGAGAGAAATAGACAGACTTGAGATATATTAGGAACTGGAACCAAGAGAATTTGATGACGGATTCGCTGACAGAGGGTGAAAGAAAGTGGGGGACTTGAGGGTGAGTCCTAAGATTTTGACTTGAGCACTTGAGTGGGTGCCGGTTTCACTGATGGAAAGACTGTGGAAGGGTCAGCTATGACTGCCCACTGTCCTATCTCCACGGATCACTTGCTCTTTCCACCTCTTTATGTGCTGTGAGTTGTTAGGGTAATTGGGATGTAGAATGCTTAATTAGGAGCAAACCCAAAGATGCCAACATATGGAGAAGATTGAGGAGCATGGCCGATATAAAGCATTGCGAAGTTCACTCCTTAGGGATGAACATGAGATGGTACCTTGCAGGCCCATGACCCTAGCGTTCATTTTTCTCTGTATATCAGCGCCTTCTGCCTTTACTTCCTTCCCTATCCAGCTTAGATATCGTTTCTTATCACTTCAACCTCTCTCTTACCAATAGCCTTGCCCTGGTGTTCCCCCCAACTTCTGGCAAAACACCAACTTTGGATGAATCCAATTATTGCTCATCTCCGGTTGCTAAGCACTGCTGGAAATCCACGCAGATTGGTGCCACTATAAATCACTGGTGCCACTCTGAATTTATGGTCTCCAACTTCAAATGGACCCTCGGTGCTGCCTGGCAATCCTTCTCTATTTCCCTTGTCATCTCTCTCTCATTCTCCACAGTGGCTACTGCAGATTTTAACCCTCTCTTAAGCTCACTTCCCCTTCTCTCCGAGCAGATGACTTTATTCCTGCTTCACAGACAATATCCAAGCCAGCAGAAAGGGGAACTACCTCAGTCTTCTTCCATCACCTCGATCCTTATTTACAACCACCCTTTCTCGTCTCCATCCAGTTGTATGTCTCTTCTGTCTAAAGGTAATTCTCCAGTTTGGGTCTCATTCCCTTCCACTGTTTAGGACTCCTAGTTGTCCCCTATATTCCCTGTTGTTCAACCACCCCATTCCCAGCTCCTTCCCAACTGCTCTGGAAGTTGCTCAGGCCCCTCCCATCATAAAAATTTTTTTTTGAAGAATCTATTTTTCTCTCCACCCCTAACCAGTTTCTACCAGATCTCTCTCCTTTCCTCTTATTAAAACTTTCTGAAAATATTGTCAGCACCGTTTTTGTCTTTGAGTCTTACTATCCATTCTCCACAATCACTGTAGTCTTGCTTTCACCGTGAACCTGCCCTCACCATTGTCACCAGTGACCTCCACGGGGAGTTCCAGTGGTCACCTTTCAGTCACTGTGCCCCTTGGATTCGCAGGAGCCTTGATGCTATTCACCACTTCTCCCTTCTAGAACTCTCTTCTTGGCTTCTGTGAGCCACACTCTCCTGCTTTTCCCATGACCCCTTCGGCTACTCAGTCTTCCTCTTCTTGACCTTGAACGACAGAGTGATATGCCAGGATTTCTTCTTGTTTTCCTCTATCCCTTATTCTTGGATGGCTTGTGTGGTAGATTATTGCAAAAAGGGTCCCGTTTATCTCTCCTTCCTACCATCTATGTAAGGTAACTTTGCAACTCATCCTATCCAGAGAGAGGATCTGTTCCTTCCACCTCATGGATCGGGACTAGCCTTGACTTACTTGGGCCAACAGAATATGGCAAGCAATGTTGTTGTACCAGCTGCAAACCCGAACCTCACTGCCACGGGAGCCGGTCTGAGCTAACCTCCTGAGTAATGAGAGTCCTGTGGCCTGGTCCCCTCAGCCAAAACCAACAAAGCCGCTGGTGAGGGAGGCCCTGTGACACCGGCCAGCCTCCGCCAACCTGAGATCAGCCGAGCCTGGCCTAGATCACAGAACTGACACACTCATGAAAAATAATACACAGGTGTTTTAAGCCATTAAGCTTTGGGATGATTTGCTAAGCAGCAAAAGCTAACTGGTACAGTCTTGCTGCTCCCTCTCATGCCTTTAATGATCACCTTTACTTGGACAATTCCTAGGCTACATCTCTAGCTAGATCTGCCTTCTGAAGACCAGACTCACATTTACACTTGCCTGTTAGATAACAGCATTAATCCATCTTTTCATGTGGTCCAGGGGCAATGCTGCACACATTTCTCTTCATCCTCTCAACCACCCAGTGGGGTGGAGTTTTTCATTACCCCATCTTACAGATGAGAAAACTGAGGCAAGGAGAGGGGAGTGACATGCCCATGACCGCACAGCAGAAATGGGTAGGTCTGGGATTTGAATCCAGGTCAGTCAGACTCCAAAGCCTCCGACTGTCACCACTACATTCTCTCCTCACCACACGTGCAGTTCCAAGTATGTACCACATTCTCACGTCTCCAACTTCACCATGTCGACTTTTCTTCTTTACACGCGCCATCCTCCTGCTCTTCCTGGCTAAACTCTACTCATCCTCAACCTCCCTGCTTAGAGATTACATCCTTAAGAAGTTTCTCTGATTTCCCCTCCTTCCCCCAGGATGGATCAGATGACCCTCCTCTCTGTCACCCGAGCACCCCTATATACCTCTACCCACTCTCACTGCAGTATATTAAAGTTATGTCTCTCTCCCTAGACTGTGAAACCCTCGAGGACAGGGACTCTGGCCCCAGAATGGAGCCAGTGGGTGCTGGGTGCCAGGTGATGGCTCCACCCAGCCAGGCACCATGAGTCAATATATAGCAAAAAACTGGTTGCTCAGATATCACCCTGGCACAGCCCAAAGTCAGGTGAACAGAGCTAGAGAACCCCAAACTGCTCAAAATGCCAGCTACTCGTACAGAAATGGAAATTCCAGACTCTTTGGCAATTTCTAAGGTAATGGGTCTTAAAATGAACTTTTCACAGACAGAAAATCTGCAAAGCCACTCAGTCCAAACTCTGATATGTGAGCTTGAAGAGAAACTGTAAGAGATTCCAGGGTTCCTGCTCTTTCTTCTTTATTTCATCAATAGACACTTTCTCATGGAAATACACCCTAAAAGGTGCTGGAAATGAGATTTAACAAATGGAACCCGTAACCCTGGCCATGTCTCAGGCAATGCAAGATTCAGATGGCCCCCGAGGGCATATTGCTTTTGACGATGAAAGCATACCCTCTAGGAGGGTGGAGGGGCTTCCCCAGAGCACCCTGTCTCCGCAGCTGCTGTCATCCAGCTGGGGACGAGAAGCTGTCATATGGCACGGGGCCATCAATTCCACCTCAGCCATCTTTGATGTGATGAGACAGTGATGAAAAAAAAACGCCGTCTTCAGAATTGGAGAGACTTTAGGGAACAAAATCCCAGTTCTTGCAGGTGTCCCAAGCAATCTAAAACACCATTGCAAACCGCACAGGGAGCAAATGCTAATATGGTGATATAACATGTCTAGGGTACATTCTGCAAAGTTTCTTAGAGAAACCCCAGGGAATCTTTCGCCATCTACCTTTTTAGAGCTTTCTCTTAAAAGTCCTTGGTTCTAAAACTAAGCGCATACCAGTGAGGGGCTATGGAGCCAGCATAATCTTGCAGGGTGGTGGGTTGGCGTGTCCTTAAATGAGTGGTGTTTGCATTGTCATAAGGGCCTGGCATTATTTTGGAATGTAGATACTGTTGTACATAAGTGTGAGAAAAACTAATAGCTTCTCACCAAAAAAAAACAATCTATGTTTTCCTCATCTTGGATACATGGCTAGGCTCTACCTCCCAGTCTCCTTGGCAGTTAAGTGTGGCCATGAGACTGAGGTCTAGCCATTAAAATTTGAGGAGAAATCTTGTGTAGCATCTCTAGGCTGGGCCCTTCAAACTTCTTGGACATCAGTTTTGCAAGATGAAAACAGTTCCAGAGATAGATGGTGGTGATGGTTACACAATGGTGGGAATGCACTTAATACCGTCACATGGAACACTTACAATGGTTAAAATGTCAATTGTATGTGATGTCTATTTATTTTACCAGGATTTAAACTTTTAAAAATAATTTTAAAAAGTCGTCATGCTCTATAACGCTCCCGTTGCCTTCCAACAGGCTAACCTGGAGACAAACGACTTGAGGGCGCTCTTGGAAGCCAGTGAAAATGCCGGTCTCCATATGCACGGTTACAAGTACTAGAAATAAGCTTCTATTGTATTTGGGCCACTATAGATGTTGGCATCTGTATTAAGCATGTGTTGCTGTGCAACAAATTGCCCTACATCCTAGTGGTTCAAAACATTTATCATCTCACAGTGTCTGAGGGTCAGGAATCTAGGTGCTTGTAGCTTAGCTGGGTTCTCTACTTTGAAGTCCCTCACAGGCTGACATCAAGGTGTCAGCCAGGGCTACAGTTATCTCAACCCTCGGCTGGAGAAGGAAGCATCTGCTTCCAAGTTCGCTCGTGTGATTACTGGCAGGGTTTAGCTCCTCGGGGGCTGCTGGCTGGAGGCAGCCCCAGCCCCTGGCCATGCGGACCTCTCTGAGGAGCGGCTCACAGCAAGGCAGGGAGCTTCATCGCAGGACGCAAGCCAGGAGAGCCAGAGAGAGTGAGCAACACGGAAAGCTCAATCTTTAATAACTTAATTTCAGAAGACACGTCTCATTTTTTTTTTCCCTGAATTCTATTTATCAAAATAGAAGCAAGTCACCGAGTCCAGCTCACACTCAAAGGGAGAGAACTACACAAGAGCATGAAAGCCAGGAGACAGGATCATGGGAAGTCATCTCAGAGGCTTCTTCCCACGGGGTCTCTCTGTTGCCCCAACTATTCTAATGGAGCAGTTTGCAGCTTTGGTATTGGTGGACATTTTCTCTGCTCACATTCCCAGGAGCAGAGGCGGAAGTGCCCGATTTCAGGGACTTCATCACTGAAGAGATGAGTGATGACATTTCATGAGTTTTCCCAGCATGGCTCACATCAACATCATGACCATAGCTGACCAAATCCAAGACCAAAGGTGAAATTCGTTTCCCCTTGTTGCTAGATGCTCCCTCTTCCCTCCCCTCGGTGACTAAAATCCATGACCGCAGGACGTTCCCCACAGTGGTGGCTTTGCCCGTGTCCTCTGGAGGGTCTGGCCAGTCCCTGACCCCTCAGAAGGTGGAGGGTGGAGTACGTTAGTCTGGCTCTCACAAAGCCTGGATTGAGGAGGGGTGGCCAGACAGCTGTCAGATGCAGAGATCCCCACTTCGTGCAGAGCTCCACTTAATTGCTCATCTGGCTGAGCCCCACCCCTCTCCAGATGTTGCCTCACAGCACTGCTGGAATTGCCGCTTTCAGCCTCCTCTCGTCACCCTAATTAAGCCAAAATAATAAGGCAACATGTTAGACACGATGATCAAGTTTTAATTAGACTTTGATAAATCCAATGTGAATTTGGTCTCATCAGGTGAACATCTCTGATGAGCAGTGAGGCCAGTGAATCATGAGATGGTTTGGGTATAAATAGAAACTATAACCTCAATCTCATTTGTGTGGAGGGAGGCCAGGGATTGGGTATGCGTGCGACCATAACAACCGTAATTACATTTGAGGACACTTTACAGTTGGCGAAGTTCTTTCAGCCCATTGCTATGTGATTACGTGAACTGAGACCAATTTCACCCCAAGGCATCCAGGCCCAGATGCGGAGAAGGGAGAAGCTAGGTTTTAGTTGCTTCCTAGGACAGGCCAGAAGCTGTGCTAGGAGCATCATCTCCGGAATAGAAGTCAAATGTCTCCTCTGAAGTCCCAAGTCTGTCCGTTTCCTTTACAGAGCTCTCTTCACCATTTTGTGCCGACAATCTTCCAACGGTAACTCTTACAGAGGCAGAGCCGCAGAATTAGAGCTGAAAGCACTTTCAGAGATAGACAGATCCAACCTCTTAACTGTACAGCTGGGGAAACCAAGGCAGGAGAAGGCGTGCACCCTGGTCACACAATACTTTGGTGGCAGAACCAGACAAGAACTTACGTCTGATACTGCCACTCTCTCTAATCCATTTCATTCCATTTGACTCAACCAATGTTTGTTGAGCAGCTACTATGTGCCAAGCATTGTTTTAGGGCTGTCTCAGTAGATTAAAAGAGATAAAAAGTCATGCTGGAGTGGATTTCCATTCTGGGGAGTAAGGAACGGAGAGTGAACAAATAAGTAAATTATACAGTATGTTAAGAGAGAATAACAGCGCAGGGTAAGGGAGGTGGAGAATAGCAGAGATGGTGAGTTTAAGTTTAAACAGGGCGGTTGAGGTAGGTCTTATTGAGGTTGAGAAAGCTTCTTAAAGGCAACGGTCTCCATTCATTCATTTGCTTATTCATTCTTTGAGAATTTACTGAGCACTCGCTTGTATCCAAACTTCTGATAGAGGTGGGCAGTGATGTCAGCAGAACCCAGCTGCATTCCCAAGACCACCCCTGGGGTCTGAGCTCCTTTGCCCTAAGAAATGCCGTTCCTCACGCTCATTCCCAAACAAGTGGCTCAGTGCTGCTGACCGCTTCCGCATGGCACAGGACAGCTGGATGCGTCACGAGACGTGTGTCAAGCGGTGGTTGGGCACGGAAGGGAGCAGGCAGTTTGTCAGCAGGGGCCTTCCTCCCCTCCCAGTAACTCACCACACACGGTACCCTCACAAGTCTCCCTCCCTGGGTAAAGTCCCACCTTACCTCTACCCACCTTTCCCCTTCAAAGTTGCACCAGACTGGAGCTAACCCCACGGTCAAAACCCTGTGTGAAGTCCCCAGGTGTCGGCCAGTTACCCGTGTAAGCTAAATGAATCTGTGGATTTCTGTGTCTATTCCAGCCTGCTAATTGGGGTCTACTGACCCCAGATCACTCATTTTCCCCCCCTTCTAATTTGTTGAAATTGCATTCCAGCGATGAGTGGTCTCTGCCAGGGCCCTGAATATACACTGTGTGGAAGCAATAATCCTTTGCTTTTAGATAGAGCTTTACGGGTGACAAGGTACTTTTACATCCATCATGTCATCTCATCCCCATAAAAGTGCTGAGTTACTATTCTCCCCCCGCCCCCAGATTAGTAAGCTTAAGCTCTTAGGAATGAAAGATTTGTCCAACATCACACATGGAAACGCAGCTAAATGTTCTAGAACTCCAAGCTGGCTGGCCCTGTGGACAAAGTAGAGGTGACCCAGCCTCCAGCTGAATAGGAAAGTAATAGAGTGAAATCCCCAAAAGTGACAATATGAAATCCCGGAGCAGTAGATTATAGCATTTTGAAAACTTTAATGTGTACAAAAATCCCCTGGGGGATATTGTCAAAAGGTAGATTCTGAGTCCACAGGTCTGGGGCAGAGCCTGAAATTCTACATCTCTTTAAAACTCCCAGGCGATGCCGACACAGCTGGTCCTCGGGCCACACTGAGCAGCAAGAGGATGATGCAAGTCGTTGGGCTGGAAGGAGCTCAGACCCCAGTTCTGCCCTTTGGTCGCCATGTGACTTCAGGCAAGTCTCTGCACCAAGCTGAAACTCATGGTGAAACCCCCCAACCCCCCACACACTTGGGTACAAAAAAAAATGCCATGGTGGGCACTCAAATTCGTCCCTCGCAAGACCTTGATGGATCAGTGCCCTGAGACTGTCAGGTAGGCTTATCCACCATGCGTCCTGCACAAAGGCGCCCACCCACAGTGCGGTGGGTGTCAGCTGGAGTCCAGCCCACACTCCACTCACCACGCAGCACCCCTGCACGAGGCTACATCCACCCAAAGGGAGGAGCATCACTTCCCCCACCTACACAAAGGCACCGCATGGACCAGCCTGGGCATTACATACCTTCCCACCGTCCTTGACAACTGCCCATGGCCTCGTTGATCTGCTTGTACAGGGCTCGATCTAGTTGCCAAACTCCTCATCTCTACTTCGCCTCCTCCTCTGCCAGGACTCTGCCGAGTCCCACCTCTATCAATAGCTTTGTGGTAGGGTCCATGTTCACGCATTATCATTCATTTACTTAATAGCAAATACTTCTGCAGTGTCCTCTGTGTGCCAGGCACGGTTCCAGGCACCAAGAATACGGTTGTGAACAAAAATAGACAAAGTCCCCATTCATATGGAGCCACTGTTCTCAGAGGGAAAGGACAATCCATGAATAAAGTTTAAGACAACGGCAGGCAGTAACATGTGTAATGAGGAAAATGAGGCAGGAGGTGATATTTGCGCAGAGACCTGAGGAAGGGGAGAGGGCGAGCCTTGTGGGGTGGTAGAGACGTATTATACAATCTGGGCAGAGGAATGGCCTCCGCTACAGGTCCTGAGGCCACACTGCACTTGGGCATGGTCAAGGCAGCCGCACCAATGCGCGTGAAGCCACGTGAGTCGATGGGAGCATGGAGGCCACGTGGAGAACTTTGGGTTTTGTTCTAAATGTGATGAGCTAACACTGGAGAGCTTTGTGCCAAGGCCATTGCTGCTGCTATAGTTATGCCCCACCTTTGTTTCTAGTTTAAATGTTTTAAGGGGCTGGGGTGTGGCATAATGCATTCAACAAATTCAGCAAATATATTTTGATTCCCTACCATGCGCCAGGCACTGGTCTAGGCCTCAATCTAGGTCTTGGGAATACTAGCAACGAGCAAGATAAACAAGCTGTCCACCCTGATGGGCTCACATTGCTGTCATGGGACATGAACCTCCACCCCACTCTCTTCTTGATAAGCTCCATGTGGTGGTGAGGATATGCCGGCGCTTTTTTATGGCGCCTACCTCCCTTTGGGTTTGCATGTTGGGTTAGGGGTGGGATAAGCCACAAGGGGCTGAGGGGCCCACTGCTACCTACACACAAATGCTTTGTGTTGGTGATTCTTGGGGAAATCAAGAGCGAGAGGTTGATACCACGTTGAGGTCAAAGTGAAGCAGAAAGAAAGGATAGCCCAGGAAAGAAAAATGTTATGGGGCTGCGTTTCCTGAGGGAGGTGGAGTGGACCTTGGAAATGAACATAAACCTTGGGAAAGCACATACATTCTGGGGAGAAATGGAAATGGGATGGGAGGCTTGAGTTGCTTGTATTTACATGCATGTGCAGAAACAGTCTGCCCAAATTGTGTTTGCCTAAGATTCAGCTTATAAGGCATCTCCTTTACAAGACCATCCTTAAAAACCTTCATCACTTCTGCCTTCCAACAAAAGTCTTGCCCTGTGCCCAGTTCAGTGTTTCCAGTGCCTGTCACAGGACCTCGCTCATAGCAGGCACTCAGTAAGTACTTGCTGGGTCAGTAAATGGATGGATGGATGGATGGATGGATGGATGGATGGATGGATGGATGGATGGATATATGGATAAATAAGTATATTATGATGGCCATGTGGGTATAGTTTATCTCAGACTAGCTTGTTGGTTCCAAGGTACATGCATGTGGAGGTAACAGCCTGCAGGAAGGATCTGAGACTGATTAATTAATCTCTTTTTTCTCCTATAGCGCCTAGAATGTGGCCTTGCATATAATAAGAGCCCAATAAATGTGAGCTGAATGAAAGAAAATAAGCTTTAGCCAGAAATATGAGTCCAAGGGTTCAGTTTCTTCCATGAAACTTTAATGCCAAAAAGGATTTCTGCATATGAAATTCATCCTTCTCCGCGCACCTTTACATAATTCAAGCAGCATGTGATTCCTTGGGGACTTCTTTGGACATTAAGTTCTCTCTCAACAGTCGAAGGATTGAACAGCTACACTTAAGCAATTACCATCGATTTGTCATTACGAGGAGGGTATGGGGGTGGGAGGAAGGGCGTGGAGACAAGAGGGAGGTACAGAAGAGCCCAGGGACTGAGGGACTCGGGGACCAAGAAACACGGGACTGCCTTGTGGAGGCAGGAAGCTGGGGGAAGTCAGTGTCCCTGGGAGAACTGGAATGCCATTCAGGTCCCCAGAAGCACAGGAGCCTTTAAGCTGTTTTCTGGCTTGTTTCTTTCCCACTGAACAGCATCTAGCTCATGCCCCTCAACATCAGCTTGACAAGCGCATCTCAACATGGCAAGTCAGGAAAGGGAAGAGGTTGAAGAGGTTGTCTTTGTTTTGCAGTGAAAACCCAGGAGATGATGAGAGAAGCATCAAGGTGCTTTTTAAAGATGGCAGTCCCCAGGGAGCTGTCAGAGGAGTGGGAAATGTCTCAGGCAGGGTCTGCCAGCTCCCCCACCCTCGGCTCCCAGAAACATCTGTGCTGATGTCTTCATAAAAATAGATGTCTTGATAAGAAGAGAAGGCGTGATAAGGATGGTCCAGGTTGGAGACGACCAACACGGCAGTGGAGTGGCTGTCTAGGGGCCTCGGGGAGAAAGATAATCAATGACTCCTGTGGGAGCCCAGAACTCAGAAAGGGGAAGCCCTGAGAAAAAGAGGAGGAGGAGCTACCCTCCCCTGACTCCTCATTTAAAGGAAATTGCCTCCAGTGGAGGTGGGGTGGGAGAAGAACCCTCGGCCCCTCCCACTTCATTGAGAATCAGTAGTGCTAAACCCTCCTGAGGACCGAGACACCTGCAGAGGGAGGCAAGAAGAAACCTAGCACTTGGCACCCACCCCGCTCGGAGGCAGGCAGCTTCACACAGCTGGTGTCATCACGCCGTCACAACAGTTCTCCGAAACGAGTTCTACGGTTCCCGTCTGTAGTGGGTGGAGCTGCGGTCCCCCCAAATAGGTTATCATGGCGTTATTTGGGAAAAGGGTCTTTGCAGATGAGGATCTTGAGATGAGATCATCTTGGATTACCAGGTGGGCCCTGAATCCGACACCAAGTTTCCTTGTAAGAGACAGGAGAGGAGACACTGAAATCAAGGAGAAGGCCATGTGACAGGGGCAGAGATTAAAATGGTGCAGCCACCAACCAAGGGACTCCTGGAGCCACAGAAGCTGGAAGGGGCCAGGAAGGAGCCTCCCCTGGAGCCTGCAGAGGGAGGGCAGCCCTGCCGACACTTTCATTTTGGCCTCCAGAATAAGAGAGAATTAATACTTGTTCTAAGCCACTAAGTTTGTAGTAATTTATTCGGCAGCCCTATTACATCATTTCATAGGTGAGAAAAACGAGGCTCAGAGAAGGTGAGGACCTCTCTAAGGACACCTGGCTCGGATTAGACAGATCTGGGTTACAGACCTTGAGTAGAGCGAAAGGTTAGCATTTGTCACAGAGCACCTGCAGAGATGAGTCCAGAAGGGCCACCTGAATAGAGTTCCACAGTCAAGAAGGTGGGGGACACTCTGCCAGGTCCTCTCTGCTAGCGTTGGTGATAAAAGCTCTAAGAAACCTACTTAAACGCCACTTCCCCAGCAAGACCTGCCCTCACGCTAGAGAAGGTTAGGTTCTTACCTGGCCGTTCCTTCTCATAACGCCTTCCCTGGGCTTGCCTCTGAGCTCACGCCCACAGCCTGAGTGGATGCATATTTAGAGTCTGTTTTTGTGTAATGCACCAACACGTAGTACATGGCAAGTGCCCGTTAATAACTGCTACATGGAAGATTAAGAAAAATAGGTTTAACTTTAACCCGAGGTTTTCCAAACTTGTGTAACCATTAAAGCCTTTCCCCGATAGCACCTGAGAACATCAGGTTTGGAGAGAGATGGGTCTCAGCCAACTCACTGGGCTGACAGCACTGTTTTTTCCTGCGGCAGGCTTGAGTAGACCTGTCCATCCGGAGGGCCCCTCTGCCCAAGGACAGTCTGCTCTCTCCTTGGGAAAGAGATCCTTGTGAGGCCATGGAATCCCAATGAGAGTGTCTATGGGGCTTGGGGGTGAGGAAGAACAGACAAGCTGATTTTGAAGTCTATTTGGAAAACCAACTAGCCAGAAAATTTTTGAAATTAAAAGAAGAGAGAAAATGAATAAAAATCACGAGACTTACCTGATATTAAAACATAATAAAGACCTATAATACTTAAAACTGTTTGGTACAAAGGCAAGCCATTTGAGAAAAATAGAATCCGGATACAAATCTAAGAATATGCAGGGATTGCATAGATGATGAATGTGGTATTTCCAATCAGAAAGGGTTCTTCGACGAGGGGAGTTGAGACACTTGCCATCTGGAAGAAACAGTGAAGCTGGATCTTGTCTTCCCTTCTCACATGAAAGCAAATTCCAGATGGAACAAGGGTTTCAACGCAAAAAATAAACCTATAAAAATACTAGAAAGGAACATGGGAGACTTTTTATAACTGTGGAGCGGAGCCAGACTTTCTAAGCAAGACAAGCTCTAAACTGGAAAAGTAAAGCATTGATTCATTGGAGTAGAAAAATTAAATTTTCTGAACTTTGAATAGTACCATTAAGTAAACTCAAAAGTCAACCAAAAAAAAACGGGAAAAAATATCTGCAACTCATCTGACAAAGGCCTCATTTGCTTAATATATTAGAAGTTCTCAGAGATCAATAAGAAAATGACCAATAACCCAATAGAAAAAAAATGGGCAAAAATCAACTAAAACAAAAAACACCAACAGACAACTCAGAGAAAAAACATCTGCAGATGGCTAATAACCTATTTTAAAGTTTTTTAAACCACCATTCATAATTAAAGAAGTGCTCATTTAAAATGAAGTTTTATTTTTTATCTACCAGACTGGCAAAATTCAGAAACTTGATACGACACGGTGGTAGCATGGGGTAGGGAGACAGGCGCTCTCATGCCTGTTGGTGGAAACGTACATCAGTGCAGGTTCTTTTCTGGGGGATTTGGCGACATCTATCCAAATGAAAAGAACGGGTCAGATGCTCAGTGGATGCAGACTGCCACTTCAGGAGGGCTTGGGCTGAACCCTGGCCAGCCCTCAGGGTCCCCAAGGGCACCTCCCTTCAACCACCTGCCAGGACCCCACAACTGCCTTGAACAACCACCATCACTGAAGACCTCCTTCAACCCCAGACCAGCCCGGAGCTCTGTGCCTCCTCCTGATCTCGTCCGTCTTACCACCCTGACTGGCATGATTGGCTTTGGAGAGCTCAACCAAATGTCTTCTTCTCAAGTCCCGTGAAGAGAGGAAACGTGGAGAAACCACAGGCACGGGCCACTGCGAGGAAGCCGGTCTCCCTGCAGAGCGCCCAGAGGGCAGCCCACGGCAGATGGAAGGGCGATTGAAGGCAGTGACGTGTGCATTCCGCTCGAACAAGGCTGTGACTTGATCATTACGGAAACTGCACAAACTGGCCACTGACCCAAACGATCCCCACGTTGTGATTTCTCCGAGACCCATGTGACCGTGGAACCAGCTCCTCCACCGTGAAACCAGCTTCCACAAGATGTGGGCTCAGGAGCCGGCACGGCGCGGTATCTTTTTGACGAGGACATCCTGGGAAATGGGGACAGTGAGAGCTAAGCCCCAGGCTGGCATCTCATAACCGTGGAGGTAGCTTCCCAATGCAGCATGTGTGACCTTGGGTTACCTTTACCCTTTCTAATAAGCTACAGCAAAACATCCACCATGTTTTCTTTGAATATTTTCCATTCCTCCTTCAGGAATGAATCATGTACCTCCCCCCCAGGCCAAAGAAATATTAAAACAGTACAAACATTTTGACCCAGCAAGCTATGTTTTAGGAATTATCTTTTCATGTATGCTCACACATATGCTAAAGACATATAGCATTACAGGATTGGTAGTCACAGAAACAGACAACAAGTACATTTAAATATCAATCAATAAGAACTAGTTCGATAAATTATAGGACATTGTGCAATGGAAAATTAGGCAGCCACGTGAAAGGATGAGACATAGATACAGACGCATCCAAGATAGGTTACTTTTTTCAAAAGCTAGGTACTGAATGGGCCATCATTGATGCAAAGAAAAATAATTATATATGCAGAGTATCTCTAGAAGAAAAATTGTCAGTACAAAAATATACAGTAAAAAGGATTTCTCCTTCCCACTGCAGGCCAACCGTACCCTACATCTAGGGAAGATCTAGCTCTGAAATGTGAGGGTCTTCAGGTCTGGCGTTTCTCCCGACCCAGCAGTCCAGGGCATAGAATTGGGCTCTGGGTTAGGTCTGTCATCCAAAATCTGCTTGACCAGCCAGGCCCTCAGCAAGGATGGTGTGCGGCCGCTCTGTTCTGGCCTGGCCCCTGACCGCGGCCTTCAGACTCAGAGCCTGGAGTCCAGAAACCCAGTCCTGAAGTACATGTCTCCACAACCAATCGCCCGTGATGTGTGGAGTACACGGAACGCCCAGCACCATCTCTGGGCCTCCTGAGGTGTACCTCCTGCCTGAACACTGCTTCCTGGGCATTTACGACTACAGCTGGAGTACTGGTACTGCTTCCTGGGGAGCCGGGCTCTGCTGGCAGGACATCCAGGCGCTACCTCGTGGAGGCATCGGCCCTGGCACCCCCGCAGGCCTCCGTGCTGCTTCCTGGGGTCCCGAATGCTCTGCTGGAGTGCTGACCAAGCACGGCCTACCTGGAGTTCTGACCCCGTCAGTCCTGATTCTCCCTGAGCAGGGCCCCCGAGTGCTGAGGTCTCCGTGCGTGGACCACGCGGTCGAGAATGCCAAGGGTTTGAGCGCTCTTTTTGGAGATGCGATCCTTGTGTGTGACTGACTGGGAGGGATCCCCACCTCCGCCCCCACCACCTCATCATGGACCACTCCTGTTTCAGACCGAGTGTTTGCCTTCCTGCCACCTGACCTCCTCCTGCGCAGCATCTTCCCCAGGAGAGTTCTCTCCTACAACAGCAGGAACATATTTTTTGACCACCTACTGTGTACTGGGCACAATGGTGCCTTGACACCCGCTGCGTGCTGGGCGTGGTGGAAGTCTCGTAGGTTGGTAGTTCCAGCGAAGGCCAGGCTCTGCTTCCTTGACCTTGGTCTTGCTTAGACACATGCAGGGTGGTCTGGCAGCTTTCTGAGCTGCACAGTGAGTTGAGCAGTCAGGATACAGATCTGGGTTGGCCAAGCTCCCAGGAAGCTGAAGGCTGGAGAGATGGACCGACTTCATCTCAGCAGTGGCCAGAAGATCGGGGAGCTGGTGTGAATGGAGCCTAAGAGATGCTGAGTCAGTCTCGGGGCGGCCCAGGAAAACCCATGCATGTCTTAGGGGTCAGAGGTTAGACCAGGGGAGCCCAGGATGTCTTGACCCCTGCTCTGCCCACCCTCCTCTCCATCACCAATTTAGGCCATAGCTATAATTAAATCACTCCAAGTCATGCTAGCGACTGCCAGGTGCTCCCTAGGAGATGGCACCAGCAGCCGGTTTGGCCCTGGGCTGCCAACCTGGGCACATTGTCAGTGGTTAGTACGCGGTACATTTAGCAGTCAATCCCTACCAGGGGGGTCACGTTATCTCCCTCTCTTTCCTCATGGTCATCTGACTCCTCAATGCTGGCTCAGGTTTTCTGGAGAAAGGTGGCTCTGGGCAGCCTCACGCCTGCTTGAGATGCATTGCAAACTACAGTACCCATCAGGCGTGACACCCACGGTGTCCAGTGTGACTCGGTACGTGCGCATCAAAGCCAGAGCACCTGGCTGTGAACCTCAGTCCCCAGCAAGCTGCTTAACTTACCTTAGTTTTTCCACTGGCCACGATAAAACTCATACGGCTTTCAGAGGGTTGTGGTGAAAATTAAATGATTAAATGAATCGATATATCTAAAAGCACTTAAAACGATGCCTGACACACATAAATGCTTAATAAATATCCGCTAATATCACTACTAACAATGATTTGCTGTGAAACATCAGATACCGCCCTTCCCCTGCGTTATCTTATTTAATTCTCACAAGGGCTCCGAGACGGGTATCGTCACCCACCCCCATTTATTGATAAGGAAACTGAGTCAAAGAGAAGCAAAGTAACTCGCCCAGGGTCTGACGTCTAGAAAGGGGTGGGGCTGAAACGTGACCCCAGGCAGTCCCGCCCAGAGCCCGTCTCCCCCTGACCACTGTGCGCACTGCCCAGGGGCAGCAGCCTTCTCGGATGGGTTGGTTAGAAGCATCACTGGACCCCAGGTTTCTTCAGAAACAGGAGAGCCTGCAGGGCCCCTCTTGGAGTGTGCCAGGGCCGTTCCCAGTGGCACAGGTTACCTGGCTGAAGTCACCATAGCGGTTGTCCCTGGCACAGGTGAGCTGGATCGAGCGAGTGCAGGGAACTCAGGATGGGAGTCAGCGCCCACAGCAGCTGGCACCTACCCAGCACCGAGGGGGACACTTCATCCCCATTTAAGCTTCGCACAGCCCTATATGTTAGGTACCGATTTATCCCACAGATGAAGAAGCTGAGACACAGACAAGTTAAGTAACTTGCCCAAGATCACACAGCTCAGACGTGACGGAACCAGGATAGAATACCGCAGTCTGGCCCCAGGGGCCATGTCTTAAACACTTCTCTACACTGCGTCTGAAGTTGGTTGCCAGAGCACATCCACAGACGGTTAAAGGTAGACCCTCAGGAACCCCTAAGCTTCAGCAAAGCGGGAAGCCAGGTCCCTGGGAAATCCAGGAAAACTCGACAGTCCAAGGGGAGCAACTACTTGGGACAGCCAGGAGGTGCAGGACCTCGGTCACCCCTGTACTGCTCCACGAGCTGCAGAAGGAGACTGCGGGGCACAGAGGAGGAGCACGGGGCTGGGGGCCAGGGAGCTGCGCTCGGGTCCCAGACGCACCCTTTCCCCTCTCTGGACATCAGCTGCTTTTGGTCTGTAAATTAAGGTGACCGGTTTACCACGAGCTCTCTTTTGTTCCTACCCACTTTGTTGTGTCAAGAGAATTATGTGGGTGATCCATCTGAGGCTGACACCTCTCAGAGGGTGGGGACTGCCCCTCTACTTGTCTTGAGAGGGGCATGGCCAGGTCTAGCAAATGTCATTAGCACTGGCGGATGTTTAGAAGGTGACGCCTGCGTCTCTGATGTGAGTGATCCCTCGAAAGGCCCAAGAGGTGGGTGAATCCGGGGCAGCCTCCCAGGCCGAAGCGGGACCGGGCTGAGCTCTGTGCAGGAAACGCAGCGCAGTGAGTCACCGTACATAAGAGGGAGCCAGCTCCTCGTCTCTGAAAGTGTCTGTGCAGAGATGCGTGCTCATCTACAGGGGCCTTGGAGAGGGAGTTCCTTCCTTCCCTAGTAGATTCAGGATGCACCACACCTTAGCCCATCCATTCATTGACCATTTATTCACCCAATGAATATTTAATGAACACCTACTATGTGTCAGACGCTGGGCTATAAACAATTGCTATAAAGATGAACAAAACACTGTCCTGCCTTGGACCACACAGGTGTATTGCGGCACAGGGGTATTGAGAAGGACTCCCCACACGGAGCTGTAACCTTTGGGTGAGTCATGTACCAATCAAGGAAAGCTTTGGACATGCTCTCCTAACACACTATTGTATATGCAAATTTGAAGTCCACAGGGGAATGAGAGATGGTGTCCTAGAATCCCTGCTTCCGACCTATTAGCTCCCATGCCCACACGGCTGAGTAGGCACCGGCAGCCTGCCAGCCGTGCTGGGAAGATGGCAGGCACATCCAGGAACGAGGAGATGGAGCTGACATGGTACAGGGCAACTGTGGACTGAAGCCAGCCCTGGTGACCGAATCCAAGCTCCATCAGTTCCAGGTCCAAGAGGAATGAATGCTTCTGGCCGGATGAACAGAAAAAGATGTTTCTGGGGTGCAGGGCGAGGACTGGGGAGAAGGAGATTCAGAGGAGGTCTTCTCTTGGACTGTTAGGAGAAAAACCGAAGTCGGCTCACTGGGGGTCGGGGAGTTGGAGAAGACCCAGGCAGAAAGCAGGGCACCGGAAGTCCCCCACCAGGCTCCTGGAGGATGAGATGGGGGAGGGGGTAGAAAAATCCAACATAGCCAAGAGGTCTGGTCAGGGAAGACTGGGCAGGTACCCTCCCTCCCACAGGGCTCTCCCCGCTGTGGCTCTGCAGAGAGCAGCCAGGACTATTTCTAAGCCACTGCTGTTTCCAGGACAAAATCTCTTGCGATGGCCTCTGTGGGAGGTTAGGGCTGACCAAGGATGCCCGGAAGGGTGGAGACTGAATGGACAAGCATGCCAATAACCCTCAGAAATGCCACTAGAATCCTGGCTCCAGGGTCAATCCAGGTCATGGGGCTGGGCCTCAAAGCAACCCGCTCAGGGACCTCCCTCAAAGAGGCCTTGGAGATGGCAGAAAACTGATGCAAAGTTGGGATTAGAGGATCTGCCTCTGAAATGAAGCTGACCATTGATTCCTCTTGCATCAAGGGGTTCAAAGAGCTTCTCCCATGGTGACGTTGTTCCCTGCACCGGCCTTTCATGATGAAAGCCGGGGGCAGCTGTTCTCATTATCAGGGAGGCGCACAGGACAGAGGCGCCTGTCTCTATCCAACTTCCCGTTAACTTAAAAAGTACAGAGCCCCCCATCTCTCTCCCACGGTGTGCCAGACACTTCTCCCACTTTGCACACATACCCCCTATAGTATTCAACAATCATAATTGTCTTTTTAGCCAGGGAGTCACAAAAGCTGAGATTTGGGGTGTTTAAGTGATTATCCAAGCACAAGCCAGTCATAATAGAGCTGGGATTCAGACCCAGTCAGTCTGGGAGCTGCCCCCGGTCAACACTGCTCCTGTGTACTTGTCCCAACCCAGCTCCTCCAGGGATGCCACAGGGCCGGCTCTTCTCATGGCCTTTCATGCTTTGACATTTCAGTCACCGCATAGCCACACTCCTCATTGGCAAGGATCTGGGCTCAGCTTCTGCTCGGTCACCTTCCTGGCTTCCTCTTCTGGATGGCAACATTAGCTGCAGGAGGCTGGCACTCCCACAGTTCCGCCTCCATTCTGGCTCCCTCTTCATGGCCGCTGGCACGTCCATGCCAGTGATCCTCAATGCCAGTGTTCCCCCTCTGGTGATATCTTTCCCAAACGTCACCACAGTGCTATTGCTCTGTGTAACCCTCGCTTGGGCCTCAGCCCACCCACAGCTCAGCTGATTCACTGGAGGCAGGCCGGCTGCATCCGATGCCATCCACTTTGTCTCTGCCTCGCTGTGATCCCTCCATAAATATCTTTCGATTCTAGCCCAGGCTTTAAGCCTGAGCCTCTTCTGCATTTAGTCCAGCTTTCCCGAGCCACAGAAAATGATCGTTCTCCAAACTGGTTCTGCCAGCGGAGATTTCCAATCCTAAAATGGTCTAGCCCAGGATGGCCAAAAATCTGTCTCGAAGTTAACTGAGGTCCTCTCCACGGTGTCCTAGCCTAGGCGAGAGCGGGAGTTCAGCAGATTGGCCACCGTGATTGACAGGAGAAGCCAGACCCGCTGCTCCATCTGGCCTGTCCCTGAGCAAGCCCAGGCGTGTGTCCCTTAAACAAATGCCATCATGACCATGACTTATTTAACCAATCAGTGGAGGAGGAAGAGAGGAAACTCCAATTTACTGGACACCTACTTTTGAAAAAGCACTTCGGGGCTGCCGTGGTCAGAATAGTGTCCCCTCCCAAATTCATATGTTGAAGTCCTCCATCCCAATGTCCTGGTGTTTGGAGACGGGGCCTTTGGGAGGTCACTGGAGTTAGATGAGGTCATGAGGGTGGGGCCCTCACAATGGGATTAGTGTCCTTGTGAGAAGAGACGCTGGAGAGCTCGCTCGCTCCGGCATGCACACAGAGAAGAGGGCATGTGAGCACCCAGAGGGCCGTAGCTGCCGGCAAGCCAAGAGAAGAGGCTTCAGGATGAAACCTACATTGCTGGCACCTTGACCTGGGGCTTCCCAGTCTTCAGAACTGTGAGAAACGAAGGTTTGCTGTTTAAGCCACCCAGTCTGTGGCATTCTGTTATGACACCCTGAGCTGACTGGGACATTGTGGGGCACACACCTCTGCTTTCACCCCCAAGCCAGGCCCCTTCTTCCTTAGTTCATAGAACTCCGATTCAGCCCCTGCGTCAGGCACATCTAATGTGCTTGGGACGGGACGGTAGGTCCTTTCTCCAGCCCCGGGGCCTCAGCTCAGGCCGAACAAGTGAACATGATCTTCCTTTACACTCCAGTTACGGAGTCAGAGCTCTATAGATAAACTCCCTGGGTTCAACTCTCATCTCTGGCAATGACTGCTGAGTAGCTTTGGACAAGTGTTGTTCATTTATTTATTTGTTTATTTATTTCACCTCTGTGCCCCTTAGAAATAGCACCAGTGTCCTGGTATTGTTGTGAATATTGGGTGAGTGAACCCCTGTAAGTATTTAGAGAGGCGCCTGTCACGCAGTGAGCACCCCATAAATGTTCCTATAGTTGTTGTCACCAGTATCACCGTGGGGGTTGCGGTGAGCCACCACGGGAATCTCCCGGTGCTCCCACGCAAGGCCGTGCTCCTTGCTGAAGGGGGAGGTGACAGAGAAGGCTGCCCCTGCTTTTTGCCTTGAATTTGACTGTGATAGATTTGAACGCCTGGCCCTGCCACCTTGGGATGTTGAAACAGTAACCTAAGGACAGAAAAGCAAGCATGCTGTAACTACAAGATAGAAACTTAGAACAGCCCTTGTCCAAATTTCCCTTTGTGTGAAATAACGATTAGCAGGTCTATGATATTACTGACCCATTATGATGATGGGGAAACTGAGGCTGGGTAGAGAGGTGGGGAGCGGTTAAGTAATTTGCTCAGGATCACACAGCTAGATGGCAGGTGTCGGTCGAAACGCAAAGCCTGGGCTCTTCCCTCGGAACCAAGGGGCCTGGCAGGGCGCAGCGAAGAGCGCACGCTTGGAGAGGAAGCGAGGGCGGGCGGCTCTGTCCGACCCGCGCCTCCTTGGGAAGAGGTGTGTCGGAGCAGGTGCCTGCCTGCTCCAGTGCCTCGGCTGTCAATAAACCCAGCCTGACTGTGGCAAGCTGCAGATTCATGCAAATTCAAGGCCTATATTTAGCAGTAATTTAGCTGTCATCAGTCAGAGGGAGAAGAAAAAGCCCTCCCCAAAGTAATGGTTATTCATATTGACTACCTACCCCTCAGATGCCTTCTAAATCCGACAGAATCTGACTCAAAGCGGCGATGGCGCGCAGGAGCTGGCTGGCTTGGATGGTTCTACGCTCCGTCTCCATCCTCGCCCCCGGGCACAGATGAAGGGGCAATGGCCTGAGTACAAAGGGAAGGAAGGTTCGTTTTTCATGGAGGGTGATGATAAGGAAGAGAGATGGAGAAAGATGAGTCAGTCATAGAAATCTAATAAAAATCCGAAACAAGAAGAAAGCCCATGAGTCAGAGGGAGTCGGAGCTGGGAGCACCCTGGGAAATCAAGCAGGCCAACCCCGAGGAAACTGAGGCGCGGGAGGGGAATCGGCATCACGACAGCTATCAGACTTGCCGTTAACAGAGCCCTCGCCCTCCAGTGGCGAGGTGCTGAGTGAGCACGGTGCAGGCATGAGGCATACAGTCACCTGCTTCTCCCCGTGACCCCACGGGATCAGGGTTATTGTCCCATTTCCCGGACCAGGGACCAGAGACACCAAGAGACTTGGTCACTTTTTCTAAGTCCCGAAACAGCAGAGTGCGGATTTGAACCCAGATCTGTCTGACGCCATAGCCAAGACTCGTAACCACAAACAATACTGTGGGATTTGTCAGCGTTAATGAGTGTCAGCGCTGGACAAGGCTTGACCAACTCCTGATCCGTTTTCTTTTTCCTGTACCCTCCAATGGAAAAGAGTCATGACTACACTGAAGAAGGAAATGGGAACGGGACAAGCGGAAGGGAGAGTGGTGCGCACAGAGGTGGCTGGAAGTTTGTGGGGGGAATGAATGTACTGTTTCCTCCCTCTAGCGATGCACCCACTGGGTTTGTGTAAGGGTGTTGGGAGGTGCCTGGGAGACTGGAGGAGAGGCTGCCTTGGAAAGGGCTGAGGGAGGCATGTCTGGGGGCTTTGGGGACCATGACAGCACGCAGAGGGTGGAGAGCTGCACCCAGAAAGGGATGGCAATGAAGTAACTTCACCGCCTACTGGTGCCAAGGATGGGCGCTCTTGCTGACGGCAGACCAGGCGCCACTTTGCATGAGGAACCTTCAGAAAAAGGGAAAAACCTAGAAAGGAGTGAGATTCTGGCAACACGCTTGGCCTAATAACGGCTGAACCAGGAAGGAGCCCCTGCTCTCAGCTCTCAGCCTGCAGAATCCGACCACAGATGTCAAAAGAAATCAATGCACTTTCTGAGCTGGTGCCAGAACCCCTCACAAACAGGATGAAGAACATGGACTCTGGGACCAAGGTTTCTGTGTGCAAATCCTTATTAGCTGTGTAACCTTGAGCAAGTCACTTAACCTCCCTGGGCCTCGGTTTCCTCATCTGTACAATGGGAATAATGGCAGTCCTTACCTCTCCGGATTGGCGTGAAGGTGAAATGAGTTACTATAGGTAAGGCGCTTAGTGTGGCGACTGGCAGCCAGTGCTATGTGTCGGCTGTGCCCGTGCTTTCGTTGCTCATTCTGAGATGCTTTTGTCTGCCAGAGCAGGTCTGCGGGACTGGGCATTTTCCTTCTGTAGACCCAGGATGATGAAATTACCCGCAGCTATGCCAGAGAGTGTACACTGAGATAATACGTAAAAATATCACATTTCTATCCCTGTCTTTCTCCATTTCCCCTCACCTTCCTTCATCCTCTGACACACGCCCCCTCTTCAAAGCTACATTTACCTGGGTAATAATAGAGAAGTAAATACCTGCTTTGTCCTCAAATTGCTCAGGCATCTTAAGGAGTTCATCTGGGAACATCATGGCCCAGAGTGACCCTGGCAGGGCTCCTCTTCTGCCTGCACCCGCCCCCCCACCCAGGGTGGCTACGGCATCACGTCCCCTCCCCCCAGCATCACGCTGTCCTGGTCCCCCAGGTCCGAGACCGTCGCATCCCTCCTTTCGGCCCTGGAACTTTCAGACATCAAGTGTGCCTTCACAGTCAGCACTTTATACCCTGAGCGGCCAGGAAGAGGAATTGCCACAAATAACCGTGCTAATGGAGGTAATGGAAGGAGGGAGACTGATGTCTCCTGTTCACCGGCGGCTGGTGGCACAGGCTCACGGAGCCCAGCCCGCCCAGCATGCTGAGCGCTCCAGCCGGCTGCTGGCTGCTCAGAGAAACCGCCGTGGGCCAGGCTGCCTGCTCGGGCAGCGTCTGGGGAGCGAGTCCCACCGTTCCCAGGTCTGGGGAAGATGCAGAGAGGACTTTCTGTCCATTCTCCTGCCTCCAGAACCCGGCCCCAACTCCTTCAAAGCCCCTCGCAGGAGGGAAATGCCCAGAGAACAGATGGTGCTGCCATCGATGGCCTTCTGTGTGCGACCCCTGGGAACTCACTGAAATGCAGATTCCCAGGTTCCACCCACAGCTACTAAACACTGACACAGGAACTGTGCAGATGGGTCCGCAACCTGGGCTGCACCAAGCCCCCTGGGGAGTTCTGCAGCACAGTCAGGTTTGAGACACACTGGTCCAGTCAACAGTTCTGAACTTTGCTGAATATTAAAATACCCGGGGAGCTCTCCAAACTCCCAAAGGCAGGGCCACACTCCAGCCCCCTTACATCAGAATCCCTCAGGGTGGGACCCGAACGCCAGTGTTTTTAAGCTCCTCCAGGTGATTCTGATCGACACGGAGAGTTTCCAACCACCAATCTAAATATTTAACGGACAAATCCACAAAGATCCCTTTCCAACATGACTGTGCTTAGCAAAAGCCACAGACATTTGCCTCTGTGCAAGAGAAGAGAGATCGAGTCTGTGCCGTCTCTGTTCCATGCCAAGATGTTACTGAGTCCATTTTGTCAAGGAATAAAGGAAGGCATACAGTGGATCAGCAGCTTGTCCAAAGTCTGTGCAAAGCCACCACACAGGCAACCTGGGGCCTCAGGCTAGACCCTGGGTCCGGTGGACCATGATACCACGTGCCAGGTAAATGAGCACACCCTGCTGTCCCCACAAAAGCAGCTATTCAAACGCTGCCTCAACTCTCGTGAGTGACATCACCTGCTGACAGAATCAAGTATATTCCACCAGTGAGAACTCAGCAGGGCCAAGCTCACACACCGGTCAGGCACTCAGAGTCGTGGGTCTACACCAGCAACACAAGGCGGAGATGAAACAGTAGTCGTGGGCGGTGTGACACACGTACAAAACACAAAAAGTCATCACCTCTGGTCCATGCCAAGAAATAAACACTGGAAAGTTTTAACCACCACAGATGGAAGATATCATGTCAAGGATAAGACTCCTAAATCGGGTTATGTATCAAAACCTAAATGGTGATTTAGTCCTGGTTTCATATGCTTTCTGGCCTCAGCTCCCTGTCCAGTAAGTTTCAGAGCCGGATTCTGAATCGTCTTGTGTCTGATCCCAAACCTCCAGCATTTAACACTGCTTTTGGGAATTAATCCCCAGGGACCAATTCAATAGAAGCAAAAAAAAAAAAAAAATTCTGAATAAAGATATCCATTAAAGCACTACCTGTAAGTGCAAAAATAAAAAAGCCAAATAATAACCATCATGGTAGCACCGACCCTAACTGAGTGCTCCCGGGCCACTGCTAAGGGGTTTACATGTATCATTCCATTTTAACTATATGTTGTAGAAATAAGCACAACAACATATACATAATTCCACATTCATATGTTGTGGACATTAGCAAATGTTGCTGGTTCTCCCTGACACCCAAGTTAGGATTCTACTCTGATCCCCATTGTTGGTGGATGGGGACATGTAATTCTGTCAAGATAGTTGTAAACAGGTGACATATGGTTACTTTGCCAGCCTGAGTTCCTAAGTAACTGGGATAAGCAGAACCACACTATCACCAACCCCTTCCCACGTCCAGTCACCCCATGCCGCCCATATAACACGAGGAAGGAGGAAACCTTTGTTTCTTAAGCCACTGAGACCTAGGAGTTGTTTGTTGCATAACATAGAACCCATGCTGATGAATGCTTGTATTATCTCATTTTAACTCTGTCAACATCCCTCAGAGAAGAGTACTGCTGCCACTGTATAGACGTAGAAACTGAGGTTCAGGGAGATTAAATTGCAAACTTTCCCAAGGTCACAGCTGGTAGGTTTCAAAATGAGGTAGGTTAAGTCCAAGACCACAGTTTTCATCACTACACTGAGAAAATGGTATTCACGCTCCAAAGGACTAATGTGAAATCATGAAGATCAATAATTTTAAAGATAATGCAGAGACAGAAGGAGAGTGGATATGATGAAATAACAAATGAAAGAAGCAGATTATCGCCCTGGCCAGTTTGGCTTAGCGGTTAGAGAGTCAGCCCTCGGACCAAAGAGTCGCGGGTTCGATTCCGGCCAAGGGCATGTACCTCAGCTGCGGTTCATCCCTGGCCCTGGTCAGGGTTATGCGGGAGGCATCACATCGATGTTTCTCTCTCTCTCTCTCCCTCCCACTCTATCTGAGATAAATTGAAAAGTATCCTCAGGTGAGGGTTCAAAAGAAAGAAAGAAGCGGATTAGCAAATGGTGGGAAAAGTGTGCTTGCAATTCTATCCGTCGTCTGTGTCTGAGATGAACCCAGCCAGGAAGGAAGCACGCAGAAGTAGAAATGCTTGTTGTATTAGAAGAGTGGGATTACGTGGGACCTGTCAGAAGTTTCTCCAGTGTTATTTCATAACTTTCGCATTAATAAAACAAATCAATCCTCTCTTTCAGATGCCGACATCTGCGCGCTGCTGAACACGTGGGTGGGAGGTAAAAAAGCGCCTTCCATCAGCAGCTCGTCCCTTGCCCAACATCAGACATCTGGAAAGCCTGAATGAGCCAAATGACTGAATCGCTCATGCTTCACTGAGATGTTGGGGAGTGGGGAGGACAAATCTCTCCGAACAGCTCGTGAGCTCCACGGAGAAGCTGATTGAGGTGGAAACACTGTGGACAGCGATGCCCTACTGAGGGAACGTATGGAGGGAACGGATTCTGTCTCCCAAGCAAATCGGGTGAAAGATGATTCTCTGTCCGGCCTCCTCTAGCTCGGGTCCACCGAGGAGTGGACATTTAGCTGCTAACAGATGTTGGGGTTTCTGGGGCAGCTTCTATCTAGCCAGGCCCCGTGGACCTCTGCCCCCGAGTACAGAAAGCTCTGAGGATGGTTTCAGTCTCCCTGCAGGAAACGATACCCGGGTGGGTGTTCATCATACAGAGCAGAGTCCGTTCCCGAGCGGGCACGCCTGTCGCTCCCTTACCGTGGAGACCTTCTGCAAAAGTCACCTGCTGTTACCCGACCATCCCCACCAGACCCCCCCAATGCCACCACAGGAGAGCACCTAAGCCAAGTGGCAGGCGAGCTCCAGGCCTTTGACTTGGTCTAGCCAGATTTACGGTGGCAGAGACGGGGCAACAGAGAACCAGGAGCAGAAGTGGGAAGACACGCGGGGAGGAGCTGAGAGGAGAACGTTTTCCCAGCCGCCTCGCGGCGGGCACTAGGCACACGTGCTTTAGGGGCAGGTGGGCAGCACTGACCGACTTGGGGATCTAGCAGTGCTGGGTCCTGGAGGATCTTCCAGTTCCCAACCTTCTTCCTCCAGCCTCCAGGTGGTGAGGCTGGGCCTAGGATACCTTGTTCGGGAGTGTGTCCCAGGTCGTTCCTGCATCACGAGGTCTACTGGGAGGACAAGAAGCTCCGCCCAGGGAGCTGGTCTAGGACAGGGATGCCAAAGCAACAACGGAGGCAAGAGACCACGAGGTTCTGCAGGGACATCCAGGTCTAATTGGTTGGGCCAGGAGTCTGCAAACTTTTTCTGTAAAAAAGCACATAGTGAATATGTTCAGCTTTGAGGGCCAAACAGTTTTTGTTACAAGGACTCAACTCTGCTGTTGTGGCTTGAAATCAATCATCAACGATGTGTAGACAAATGGGGATGGCTGTGTGCCAATAACATGTCGCTTGCCACAGGCAGCAGGCTGGACCGGCTCACGGGCTGCCTGCTGACCCCTGGGTCGGGCCATCAGGTTCCCGGATCTGACAGTGGTGGTGACAGGTCCTCATGCCTCTCCAGGGCAGCGTGCCCATTGCATGCCCTCCTACTCACAGCATCGGATCCTGGTGGTGGAGGAATTAGCTCAGGGGAGCAATGGCATTCGTCTCCAGCTAATGCCACCTTCTCCCCTCTGAGCCTGTACAGGCGTTCGCAGCTCCTGCATTCCAGGGACAGCCTGCTAATGAGGAGATACAGGGATGACAAAGGGCCCGGCTCCCGAGCCCTGCCTCTCCTAACAACTCCTCTGCCTTCTGGGAAAAACAGCCTCCTAAGGTGTGAGGAGACAGTGACTATTTCAAGAAAAGAAAACACCATCTGCGAGAATAAGAAACTCCTTGACTCCACCCATCCTTAAATAAATCCTCTTGCTCATGGAAAAGCAGATTTCTAACGAGGCCCAACCACTTCTACGCAGACCGTTTCTCCAGGACACTCCGCACTGTCTGGTTCCAGGGCCTCTGTCCCGAGCTCCGGGGACACCTAGACAACGGCCTCCATGTGGCTGTCCAGTTGGTGTCTCCTGATTACCCGTCTCCATGGGCCCAGATCTGTCCTCCTTCTAGTTTTGCCGCATCACTAAAATGTCACCTTGAATTGCTCAATTGCTCAGACGTAAATCCGAGGAATGTCTGTTCTCTCTTACCCAGCACATGTAATCCATCGGCAGGTCTCATCAGTTGCACCTCCAAATGTTACCTCAAATCTTCTCGCCTGCCTTCTTCCCCACACCGCCTCTGGAGCTCAGGCCTGACCACCGCCCCTTGCCATCGCTTCCCAAGGGCTCATTTCTTCTCCCCTGCTCCCTCCAGTCCACTCTCCAGTATCAGCTGGAGTGATATTTTTTTAAAACAGAAAGGTAGGGGCACAATTATCCCTCAAGCCCTGCTCAAAACCCTCCCTTAGCTTCCCCTGGCTTTTAGAATAAAGTCTGAGTTGCTTATGGGGTCCAGAAGTCCTGGAAGAATCGGAAGCCTGCCCATTCTCCAACCCTTTCCTGTAACACCCTCCTTGCTCACAAAGCTCCTTCCACACGGGTCTCCTTTCTGTTCTTTGAATACAACAAGGCCTCTCTGACCTCCAGACCTTTGCACTCGCTGTTCCTGGAACGCTCTGGCCCCAGGTGTTTGCGTGATTGGCTTATCCCCAGCCCTCAGGCCTCCGTTCAAACGCAGCCTCTCATGGAGGCCCCGTCTCATGGAGGCCGTTATAGCTACAAGCAGCCGAGTCACTGTCCTGCCGCCCCCTCTTCTTTCACAGCCCGTATCATGGCCAGAAAGTCTTGTTTTGGGTGTGTGTTTACTTCTTTATCGTTGCCTTCCCCGCTGGAATCGAATCTCCAGGAAGACGGGCATGGAGTCCGTCTGCACTGCTCTTGCCTCGGGCGTCCCCGGCAGCGTCTGTGTTCAGTAAATACGTGTTGATTGATTGAATGAGTAACCTCATCCCACAACATCTGGGGAACATTCGGCGGTTTTCCTCCTCTCCTCCTTCTCCCCACTCACTCAGGACGTTTGGTCTTAATGACCTGGCCCGCGTGTCCAGCTCACAGGAGAAAAGAAGGAACACTGTGTGGGGGAGAACAGATCACGTGAGACCCACCCTCTTCGCAGTCCCCTCGGTGCATGGCACAGTGTGGTCCACCACACCCACAGTGTTGCCTCCAGGTCTCCGGGACGTGTTCACCGTCATACCTGACACTTGATGCCTGCTGGACCACAGCTCTCCATCCGCCCTCCCCCCAGCTCCTGGAACCACCATTCTATTTTCTGCTTCTGCGAGTTCAATTATTTCAGATGTCACATATCAGTGGACTCAGGCAGCATCTGTCCTTCTGTAACTGGCTTATTTCACTTAGCACTGTGCTCTCAAGATTGTCCATGTTGTCACATCTGCCGGGATTTAAGAAGAGACACTTTTTGAAGTGTGCTGGGGGGTCCGCACAGACTTCCCCTCACAGGCAAGAGCAAAAGGAGCCAGCCGGGGCGGGTGTGCGAGGAGGCGGCTCCCCGTTGGCCTTTTGTGTCCTTTCCTGCAAGGAAGCCCCTTGACTGCGAGTTTCAGTGTTCTCGCTCGGCGACGGGATCAGCAATAGCTGCCTCACAGGGTTATTGTCTGCATCAAATGAGCGAACATGTAGGAAGCTAAGTCAGTATAAAAAAGAAACTCCGGCAACTTGGGACAGGGGTAGGGTTTTAAGGTACTGACTTAGTGGGCATGTGGACCGGTGTCACGGCGGAGGAGGACATCCAAAGACTCCCTAGAAGAAGCTAAGCTCCGTGGAGCAGAAACGATGGTTTATTATCGCTGTCTGCCCAGGGCCTGGCACATAGCAGGTGCTCGAGATCCAAGGCGAGGTCATCAGCAGAGGCCAAGTGCCGCTGCTCGTTGTTAGTCAGGAATGAGAGACACAGGAACCAGACAAATTAGTCTGGGGTAGTGCAGCGGCAACCCTTTGTTCTTAGTTACAACCTAAACACATAAATTGAAGAGGAAAGGAAAGGAAGTGCGACTGGGCATGGTCAGGATGGTAATGAAGCATCTTGAACCTGTTTGGGAATTAACTACAGGACTTAGCACTCAGGAATCTTGTTCTTCTGGCCTGTTATTTGGCCTCTGTCTCATCTCGCTCCTGTTTGGACTCAATATATTTCCCAGCAGCAAGCCTTCCATATTACTTTGCTACCATGCTTCACTTCCCCCAGACAGACTCTGGGATTAACTTGGGCAATTCATTCTGCTCAGATGGGGGAACTCTTCATTTGGTCTGATGAATGTAGAAACAAGAAGTAAATTATTCACTCGGAATCAGACACTCTTCGTCGGCGGTGTTGAGCATGCAGCCGCCTGGGCTCCCGCCTCTCCCCCTCCTGCCCTGGAGCCCGGGGCCGATGGCAGCAGGGCCTCCACGCGCGCTGTCCCAGGGCTGCCACTTCCCCCTAGGTCCGATCCCAAGGCAAAGCAACTCACTGCAGTCATCTGGGCGGCTACACACAGCCCGAGGCACCAACCAGGGACCACTGCGGACTTGGGGCAGGGAGTCTAAGCTTTCTTAGCAAAGTTCATGGGTAAAATTGAGGAGGGAGGGAGCAGATTTTCAGTGGCCGTCTGGTCTCAGCCCTCAGTTTGTCATGAGCCTCTGCCTATGATGCTTCTTCTGCAAGAAAAACTCCCCCCACCTTTTTTTTTTTGGCTTATTTGTTCCTTAAGATTTAACATGGGTACTTCCAAGAAGCCTTCCATATCTCACTAACTGAGTCACGGGTCCTTCTTCCAACGCTTGTGCTGGTCCCTAACACAGCCCTTAACTCGCATCCCCCCCACTACATGGAGAACTCCCCCACGCAGGAACTTGTCTTATTCCTCTTTGATCAGCAGTGACCGAAACAGGACCACCGGCGTCAGTGAATGCTGGGGCTGAATAAATGAGGTCACTCTCTGCAGATCACACAGCCTCGAAGGGGTGGAGCCAGGGACGGGAGGCAGCTAGGAAATATAACGAACGACCCCCCAGATCAAGTCTTCAAACAATAGACATTTACTTCATGCTCGTGTTGCATGTTGGTGGCCGTCAGCTGTGCTCTGTGTGTCTTCTCACTCTGGGACCCAGGTGGAGTAAGCACCCCTGGTGTGATGCACACCCATTCTCGGGGCAGAGGGGAACAGCAGGAGGCTGGCACAAACCACACATGTAAAGCTTTTGCTCAGACATACTATAGGTCAAGTTCTCTCTCTTTGCATTAGCCAAAGCAAATAATGTGTCCAAGCCCAAAGTCAGGGGGCCGGGGAGATACACGTCTCCTTTAGAGACTATTCAAGCAGGCTGCAGTTGCCACCCAGGACTACCTGCCTGCAAAGAGGCCCACCTTTCCCTTGCACTTGCCTTCTAGCTTAGAAGCCCTCTACTTAGGCTTAATCCTTAGGAGATAAGAAGAGGGAGGGATGCAGGTCTAGAGAGGGAGGCAGGTGGAGAAGAGTTATCGGGACGCCTTTCTCAAAAAGCTGTGTTTATCTCCCACCTAGATGAAAATGTGCAGTTTAACACCATCGCGGCAAGGTAGGACCACAACTTCCGAAACGGATTTCGTGCATTTTGGGCAGTCCTAGCACGTCTCAGGGAATCATACGTTTTCTCTCTCCTCTGGGAACCATGTCCTCAAACACAATGTTTATAGAAATAATCAAAGGAAACACGTGCAGTATGAGCTCAATTCTCTCCCAAGTCCACATTTATGAGCCCCCAAATGTCAGGCAATGTTAAGAAAGAGCTGCGCTGAGCTGGCCTGCATCCCAAGCCGTGATCACGACGCTCTCGGCCAGCTGAGAGATGGCAGGTCTCAGGAATGCGGGCCTGGTCTCTGCCTCTCTGTGGCCTGCAGGGCAGCTGGGGCCGTTTTGACTCCCCAAGGAGCTGGGAAGGAGAAGAAAGTCAGAGAGCGACTAATGGCTATTTGCAAACTAGACTCCAACTAGTGACAGGCAACATGAAAAAACCCTGGTTTTGCCCACTCTGTATATTAGATGTGTTAAAGCAGACACTACACAGATATTTCACAAAATTCAAAGGGTAATAAGAAAGTTATGAACAACTTTATAGTAAACTTGAAAGTGCAGATAGAATGAAGAAATAACTAGACAAAATGCAAAATTTATCAAAAACAAAATAGATAATATAGAAGTTCTATAACAATGAAAGAAACTGAACCAGTAGTTTAAGATGGTTTCATATAGAAAATATAGGGCCCAGAATGTTATACTCAGGAGTTCTACCAATCATTTAATAAACAGACCATCTCAAGATTACACACATTCTTTCAGATATTAGGAAAAGACGGAGCACTTCTCAGCCTGTGTTATGGGACTAGCATCCTTTGATGCTTAAAGCTAACAAGATTAACAAGAAAAAACAAAATCATGCCCGGCTGGTGTGGCTCAGTGGTTGAGCATCGACCCATGCACCAAGAGGACACCAGATCAATTCCCAGTCAGGCCACATGCCCAGGTTGTGGGCCAAATCCCCATTGAGGGGCACGCAGGAGGAGGCCAATAGATGTTCTCTCTCATCAATGTTTCTATCTCTCTATCTCTCTCTCTCTCCCTTCCTCTCTCCCTAAAAATCAATAAAAAAAGAAAAACCAAAATCACAGTCTATGTCACTCATAAATGTAGATACAAAACTTAAAATATCAAATGACTGATGAAATAATATTAATAGATATAATTTACCTCATTAACAAATTAAAGGAGAAAGGAGCACATGATTATCTCAGGAGATACAGGAAAGCATTCAATAAAATTTAACATCCATTGATTTAAAACAAAATACACTATTCCCAGCAAAGAATAAAAGGAAACTTCCTTAAACTGATACAAGGTATCTACAATAGCAAACAGCGTACTGAATAGTTTCAATTTTTAAAATTAGAAGTAAGTCAGGATGCTTGCTGTTACTACTTGCATTCAACATTATATTCTAGTCCTTACCAGTAGAGAAATTAAAAATAAATAGAAGTCATAAAGATTGGAAAGGAGTAAACAAAACTCTCCTTATTTATGAGTGTTCTGATTTTCTATGAAGAATAACAAAAGGGACTTGCAGGTTATTTAAATTAAGAAAACTTAACAGAGCTGTTGCATACAAAGTCAATATGTACATTGACAATTTTGTTTCTATAGACTAGATTCAATTGCAAAGGAAATGAAAAATAAATCTAACAACAGATATGCCAGACATGAAATAAATTATGCAACTGTGATTTGCATAAGTTATTAAAAGATGTATTAAAAGGAAGATGTAAATTAATGGATTTAAATAAGATGTAAATAAAGGGAGAAATCTACCTTATTTATGGACACGTGGACTGAAAACGATATATCAACGCAATACTATTCCTATTGCAATTCCAGACAGGTTTTAATGGCACTTGACAAGTTGACTTTAAAATTCATGTGAAAGAGCAAAGAAAAGCCTTGAAAAGGAAGAGCAGTGTGGGAGATATTATAATAATAATGTAATAATTATGAGAGTGTTCTTTTGTTGCAGGGAGAAATAAATGGAACCGAACAATGGAGCAAATTGGAAAGCCCAGAAACAGACCCACAAATATTTGGAAACTTCGTCTATAAGAACTGGCATTGCAGATAAATACAGAAAGGAAGGTTCTATCCTTAAATCTGCCTGGGAGAAGTAATAGTCTTACAGAAAACTAGTACATTGTAATCTTGTCTCAAATAATATGCAAAAATCTGTTCTAGATATATTAAATATTTCATGTGAAAGGAGAAACTATAAAACTTTTAGAAAAATAATAGAAAGTAATATCTGTACCGCCTCGATTAGAAAAGATTTCTTTAGCAAGACTCCAAAAGCATAAATCATAAGGAAAAATATAAATAAATTTTATTTCATGGAAATTGAGCTTTTTTGTTCATCATGAGAACCCATTAAAGAAAGTGAAACCACCACGAAATGGGAAAGCCTAAAAGGATTAGTAGTCAGCATGTATAAAATACTCCCATAAATCAATAAGAAAGAAAAATCCTATAGAAAAATAAAAGCTGTGAGGAGTCAGTCGCTTGACAACTGTGGAAACAAAAATGACCAACATCAAAAAACAGATGCTCAGCTGATTTCATAAGAAATCAGAAAAAAGATAATACTAATTAAAGCCACAGTGAGGTATCTTACACCCACAAGACTGTCAAAAATTGAAGTCAAATATTTAAAAGATAATGGACTGTTTAAATCAAAATTAATAACAATGTATTATGGGCATTTTAGCCCCATATAAATGAAAGTTATGATAACATTGCACAGACGGTGAGAGAGGAGAAATAAAACATAGCGTCTCTCTTAGTCTGCTAGGGCTGCTGTAACCAAGTACAACAAAGTGCGTGCCTGAATCACAACATACTTATTTTCCATCGTTCTGGAGGCTGGACATCTGAGATCAAGGTGTCGTTAGGATTGATTCCATCTAAGAGCTTTGAGGAAGAATCTGTGTCGTGCTTCTCTCCTAGATGGTGGTTTAGCATTCTTTGGCAATCTTTGCTATTCCTTGGCATCTTACTTCTGCCTTCACAGGCTGAGGTAGTGGGGGTTAGAACTTAAACATATGAATTGGGGGGGGGGCGCAATTCAATTTATAACAGTCTGCCCTCTGGATCATCCCCAAACTCATGTCCTCACATTCAAAATACTTTTGCCCTGTCCCAAAGCCCCCAAAAGTCTTAACTGATTCCAGCATGTCAATGCAATATCTCACCAAAATATTATCTAAATCAGGTATGGGTAAGACTTGGGGTATGCTTCATCTTGGGACACTAGTCCCCTCCCTCTATGACTCTATGATCTGCTTCTAAACCACAATGGTGGCACAGGTGCGAGCTGGACATTTCCATTCCGAAAGGGAGAAATTGAAAGGAAAAAGGGGATCATGGGTCCCAAGCAAGTCCAATACCGAACAGGTAAATTCCATTAAATTTTATAAATTGATAATAATCAATAGTCCTCTTTGGCTTGATGTTTTGCCCTCCAAGCCCACTCTCTGTCCTAGGGGGCAGTTCTTCTCCTGCTCTCTGGGTCTGTGGTGGTGGCAGTGGCAGTCTCCCTGGCCTTGTCATCTGTGGCTCTGCCCTTTGAAGTCATTTTTTTTTTCATTTCATCTCATCACTGTTCTTTTCAGTCTAGCTTGGTAGTGTTTCTGTTGGTATAAAATTCTTGTTGGCCTTCCATGCAACTTACAAGAGACGAAGCCAGTAGGCAAGAGAGTCCTCCATGTATCTTTCCTGCATGACTGACTGCATCTCTATTCCTGGATTTTGCTGAGAAAGTTGATTGAATCCATGAGTCACATTCCTAGTTTTCTTAGCAAATGGTTGTCCAACCACACCCTTGGCCTCATTTCCAGAGCATGCCATCTGGATAGGCTGAGATTTTTCCAAATCACCAAGGTCTGGGTTCTGGGAAAGGGGGAGGTTTGTGGGTGTTTTTGTTTGTGTGTTTGTTCTTGGCTCCGTAGTCCCTTCTTCAATTTATTTCTCTCTTTTCACAGCAAGAAGGTGCTGTACTGTACCTTCAATACTTTGCTTTGAAATCTTCTCAACTAAATATCCACATTCATTGCTTACAAGTACTGCTTTCCATCCAACAAAACACAATTCAACCAAGTCCTTTGCCACTTTATAACAAGGATCACCTTTCCTCAGTTTCCAATCATATTCCCTCATTTCTGCATCAGGACCTCATGAAAAACACCTTCAACATTCATAATTCTAACACAGTTCTATTCACGATGATACAGATATTCTCTAAGATGATAGAATCTGCCTTTGCAGCTCTTCTCTTTCCTTCCTCAGCTCTCACCAGAATATCCTTTAACGCCCATATTTCTACCAACAGTCTCTTTAAGGTAATACAGGCTTTGTTCAACCCACAATGTTGAAAATGTCATACATTATACATTACTTAAATCATACTTAATAAGTAAAAGAAGCATATTGTAAATCTCAGGGACACCACTAAAAAAGAAAATTAAAACTTTGAATAAGCCAAAGTGAAAATAAAGTAAAATACTAAAAAAAAGGGGGGGGGGAGAACTTAATAGAAAAGAAGATAGAAAAGGAGAAAAGGAAATAAAGAACAGATGGGACAAGTAGAAAGCAAATTACAAGATGATAAATTTAAGCCCAACCATATTGATAATTACATTTAATTAAGTGTAAATAGTCTAGTCTAAGCACTCCAATTATAAGACAGAGATTGTCAGATTAAATTTCAAAAGCAAAGCCTGGAGTAACATCAGCAAGACAAAGAAATAGGATGTCCCAGCCCTTGTTCTCCCACAAAATATCAATTTAATAGCCATTCCCAAAAGAAAATGTCTTTAGAAGAGCTCTGGAATCCAGGTGAGAGATTACAGAACCCTAGTGGACCACAGAAATGAGAAAAAATGCATTAAAAAGTGTAAGAACAGTTTTACCTTACCCACATCACCCCTCTCCTAACCTGGCACAATAGAGCACCAAGAGATATTCCCATGGCTCAAGAGTTCCCCCATAGCACCCTGACCAGTTTGGCTCATCAGTTAGAGCATCAGCCTGCAGACTAAAGGGTCATGGGTTCGATTCCCAGTCAAGGGCACATACCTGGGTTGCATGTTTGATCCCCAGCCCTGGTCAGGGTCATGCAGGAGGCAACCGATCGATGTGTCTTTTTCACATCAATGTTTCTCTCCCTCCCTCCCTCCCTCCCTCCCTTCCTCCATCCCTCCTTTCTGCTCTATCTAAAAATCAATGGAAAAATATCCTTGGGTGAGAATTAACAACAACAAAAAAGAGTTCCCCACAGGTAAAAGAGATAATGAACCTTCTTGTAGACCCCAGCACTAGTCCTACCCACTTGTAGACACTGATATTGAGTGTATCCTATCATAGGCTCAGCCATCTGGCCCAACCAGAATCTCTGAATAGGCTGACTGGTAGAAGGAAGGGCTTTTCCTGCTCAAATCATTCTATTTAGACTCTAAGATGTAACTGCTTCTTCAAATGCACAGACACCAACAAAAGGCTATGAAAATCATGAAGAATCAAAAAACATGACACCATCATAGGGACAAAATGAAGCTTCAGTAACTGACCCTAAAGAAATGGAGAACTAGTAATTGACTGACAAAAAATTCAGAATATTCATATTAAAGAAGCTCAATGAGTTATAAGAGAACAAAGATAACCCACTAAATGAAACCAGGAAAACAGTACATAAACTAAATGAGAAGTTCAATAAAGAAATAGAAACCATTAAAAAGAACTATACAAATTTTGGAGCTGAAGAATACAAGGACTGAACTGAAAAATTCAATGGAGAGCTTCCAAAACAGACTTGATCAAGCAGAAGATAAAGTTGTCAAACTCAAAGAAAAGTCATTTGATACTATCCAATCAGAGGAACAAAAAGATAAAACAATGAAAAAGAGTGGAGAAAGCCTATGGGACCCATGGGACACCATTAAGAAAGCAATATATGCATTATGGGAGTCCCAAAAGGAGTAGAGAAAGAGAAAGGAGCAAAAATCTTATTTAAAGAAATAATGGCTGACTTAGTGTCCATTGACAGATGGATGGATAAAGAAGATGAGGTAGATGCATACAATAAAATGTACCTCTGCCATTAAAAAGAGGAAATATTGCCATTTGTGACAACATGGATCTTGAGGGTATTATGCTGAGTAAAATAAGTCAGTTGAAAAAGGACAAAAACTGTATGATTTCACTTCTATGTGGAATATAAAACAAAAAAAAAAGAAACAAACAAACAAGCAAAACAATGCAAACCCACAGATACAGACAAATATTGGTGGTTACCAGAGATGAAGAGAGTGGTGAAGGATGAAATGGTAAAGGGGATCAAATGTAGGGTGATAAATGAAAACTAAACTTTTGATGGTGAGAGCATTATAGTGTATAAAGATATCAAATTATAATGTACACCTGTAACACAATGTTATTAACCAATGTTATTGCAATTAAATATGTACATACTCTTGAAATATATTATTAAAAAGAAAGAATGACTGAAAAATTCCTAAATCTGGGAAGGGAACTGGACATCCAGACTCATAAAGCTCCAAGGATTCCAAATACATTGAACCTAAAGAAGTTCACACTGAGAGCCCTGGCCAGTGTAGCTCAGTTGGTTCTCTCTCTCCCTCTCTGTTCCTCTCTCTCTAAAAATAAGTTTTAAAAGATGTTTTAAGAAGTTCACACTGAGACACATTATAACTAAATTGTCAACAAAGATGAAGAGAGAATTTTGAATGCAATAAAAGAAAAGCAAATTATCACATGCAAAGGACAACCTAAAGACAATTAGAAAAGTTCTCAGCAGAAACCTTGCAGGCTAGGTAAGATTGGGATGATATATTCAAAGTGCTAAAGGAGACTTCCAGTCAAGATGGCAGCGTAGGTAAACGTGGTATCGCGTCCTCCCACAACCACATCAAAGTTACAACTAAACTATAGAACAACCATCATCAAAACCACCTGAAATCAAGCTGAATGGAAGTCCTACAACTACGAAATTAAAGCAGCAGCTGCATCAAGACTGGTAGGAGGGGCTGAGGCTCGACTGGCTGGTCCCACACCCATGTGTGGCGGATAAAAATTAGGAGGATACCTCGGCTGGGAAGGTCCTCCCTGAGGACTGAGGGGTCCCCATCCCATACCAGGCCCCCAGCTCAGTGTTCCAGTGCCAGGAAGAGAAGTCCCCATCACTTCTGGCTGGAAAAACCAGCGGGAACTAAGGCTGAGGCAGCTGGAGCCCCCAGCAGCTCCTCTTAAAGGGCCCATGCAGGGACTTACGTGGACTCGCTCCCTCCAGGCTCCAGCATCGGGGAGGCAGCTTGAAAGGCACCAGAGTCATATGGGGAAGAACTGAGCTGTTTGGCATTGGGGCGAGGGCTGGAGAGGCAGCTTTCTCCTGGACAGACGTGCTATCAGAGGCTTTTGTTCCTTTGGTGAGCCCTTCCCTGGGCTGGCAGATGCCGCCATATCTGGGACTCCAGCAACCTGGCTCACACTGTTTGCCCTGCCCTGGTGATTCCCTGAGGCCCCGCCCCACCCAACTTTGAGGCCCACCCAAGCTGTTGCCAGTTGCTTTACCATAGGATTGGCCTGTCTTGGATCCTGCTTCAGCTTTTCCCAAATTCTTTCAAACAAGCAGCATCTGGTCTCAGCAAGCCCTATACCTCTTGCTAAGTAATACATAGAAACAAACACAGGGAGGCAGCCAAAATGAGGAGACAAAAAAACAGGTCCCAAATGAAAGAACAGAACAAAACTCCAAGAAAAGAACTAAGTGAAATGGAATTAAGCAACCTAACAGATGCTGAGTTCAAAACACTGCTTATAAGGATGCTCAATGGACTTAGTGAGAACCTCAGTGAACTTAGTGAGGGCCTCAAGAGCATAAAAAAGGACCAGTCAGAAATGAAGGATGCACAGTTAGAAATGAAGGAGGCACTGTTAGAAATGAAGGAGGCACTAACTGAAATAAAGAATAGTTTACACAGATTCAATAGTAGAGTAGGTAAAGCCAAGAAGCAAACCATCGATTTGGAATATAAGGAAGCAAATAACATCCAATCAGAACAGCAAAAAGAAAAAAGAATCCAAAGAAATGAGGATAGTGTAAGGAGCCTCTGGGACAACTTCAAGTGTGCCAACATTCGCATCTTGGGGGTGCCAGAAGGAGAAGAGAGAGAACAAGAAATCGAAAACCTATTTGAAACAATAATGGCAGAAAACTTTCCTACCTTGGTGAAGGAAACAGACATACAAGTCCAGGAAGCACAGAGAGTCCCCAACAAGATGAACCCCAAGAGGCCCACACCAAGACACATCATCATCAAAATGCAAAAGGTTCAAGACAAAGACAGAATCTTAAAAGCAGCAAGAGAAAAGCAGTTAGTTACCTACAAGGGAGTTCCCATAAGACTGTCAGCTGATTTCTCAAAAGAAACTTTGCAGGCCAGAAGGGAGTGGCAAGAAATATTCAGAGTGATGAAAAGCAAGAACATACAACCAAGATTACTCTATCCTGCAAAGCTGTCATTTAGAATTAATGGCCAGATAAAGAGTTTCCCAGACAAGGAAAAGCTAAAGGAGTTCATCACCACCAAACCATTATTATATGAAATGTTGAAGGGTCTTCTTGAAGAAAAAGATAAAAAAATATGAACAAACAAAATGGCAATAAATACATATCTATCAACAATTGAATCTATAAACAAAATGAACAAACAGCAGAAACATTCTCATAGATACAGAGAAATTTTGGTGGTTACCAGATGGGTGGGGGCTAGGGGGATGGGTGAAAAAGGTGAAGGGATTAAGAAGTACAAATTGGTTGTTAGACTAACAAACCTCAAAGGGAAGGGGGGTTAGGGGGTGGGCAGAAATAAACCAAAGAACTTATATGTATATATGCATAACCAATGGACACAGATAACAGTGTGGGGAAAGGCAGGAGGGAGGGCGGGAATGGGGAGGAGGGGGGCAATGGAGGAAAAATGAAGAACATCTGTAATACATTCAACAATAAAGATAAGTTAAAAAAATTAAAAATTAAAAAAAAAGTGCTAAAAGAAAAAATTGCAAACCAAGAATACTATACCCAACAAAACTGTCCTTTAAAAATGTAGGAGATAAAGACTTCCTTTGACAAACAAAAAGTGAGGGAATTCATCAATATTACAGCTGCCTTACAAGAAGTGCTAAAGGTAATTGTTCATGTTGAAATGAAAGGATGCTAAACAAAACACAAATGTATAAATCTCATTAGTAAAGGTAAATATATAGACAAATATGGAATATTGCAATACTGTAATGGTGGTATATAAATCCAAATATAAAAGTTAAACTCAAGTATAAAAGTTAAAATCCCAAAATATTAAGAATAGCTATAACTGAAATTTTAAAAATATATATTTTTATTGATTTTTTTTAGAGAGAGAGGAAGGGAGAAAGAGATAGAAACATTGATGTGAGGGAGAAACATCGATCAGCTGCCTTTTGCATGCCCCCTACTGGGAATTGAGCCCAAATCCTGGGCATGTGCCCTGACCCAGAATCAAACCGGTGACCTCTTGGTGCATGGGATGATGCTTAATCCACTGAGCCACACCAGCTGGACTACACATTTTTTTAAATGGATACACAATATGAAAAGATGTCAATTATGACATAAAGTTGGGGGTGGAGAGTAAAAGTGTAGAATTTTTGTGTATGATAGAAGATTTTTGTATGTGATTGTTATCAGCTTAATATAGATTGTTATAACTATAAGAAGTTTTATGCAAACGTCATAACCACATAGATAAAAACCTATAATAGATACAAAAAATATTAATACAAAGGCAAGAACTAAAGTATATTAATATAAAAACAATCACATCACAAAGAAAGACAGCAAGAGAGAAACTAAAGAATTACAAAACAGACAGAAAATAATGAACAAAGTGGCAGCAGTAAGTCCTCATCTATCAATAATTACTTTAAGTTTAAATGAATTAAGCCATTCAGCAGATATAGAGTGGCTAAATGGATTTTTAAAGAAAGATCCAACTATATGCTGTCTATAAGAGACTCACCTTAGATTTAAGGGTACACATAGCAGATAGTGGAGGGATGGAAAAAAGATAGTCCATGCAAATGGTAACCAAAAGAGAGCAGGGACGACTATACTACATCAGACAAAACAAACTTTAAGTAAAACACTGTCACGAAAGACAAAGGTCTTTACATAATGATAGAAAAGTCAATTCAACAGGAAGATATAAAACTTACAAATATTTATGCACCCAACATCAGAGTGCCTGAATACATAAAGCAAACATTGACAGATCCGAACGGAGAAATAGCAATACAGTAATAGTAGGCGGCTTTAATACCCTACTTTTAATAATGGATAGATCACCCAGACAGAAAATCAATAAGGAAACAGCAGAGTTGAACAATACTGTAGACCAAGGGGACCTAAAAGACATAAACAGAACATTTAACCCAATAGCAGCAGTATACACATTCTTCTCAAGTGCTCACAGAAAGTTCTTCAGAATAGATCACATGCTAGGTCACAAAAGAAGTCTTAGCCAAATTAAGAAGATTGAGAGCATTCTAAGTCTTTCCCAACCACAATGGAATAAAACTAGAAACCAAAACAAAAGAAAAAACTCACAAATACATGGAAATTAAACAACTCACTCTTGAACAACCGTAGAGTCAAAGAAGAAATCGAGAGGAAAATGAGAAAATACCTTGAGACAAATGAAACGAAACACAATACACCAAAACATACGAGATACAAAGAAAGCAGTGCTAAGAAGAAAATTTATAGCAATAACGATCTACCTTCGGAAAAAAGAAAGACCTCAAGTCAACCTAACTTTACACCTCAAGGAACTAGAAGAATAAGAACAAACTGAGCCCAAAGTTACCACAAGGGAGGAAATAATTAAGATTCAAGCAGCAATAAATAAAATAAAGAATAGAAAAATGATAGGAAAAAATCAATGAAAATAAGAGTTGATTTTTGAGAAGATAAACAAACCAACTAACTTTAGCTAGACTAAGGAAAAAAGAGAACACTCAAAATCAGGAATGAAAGGAGACATTCAACTAATACTACAGAAATACAAAGGAACATAAGATACTGCTTGGAACAATTATACACCAACAAATTGGATAACCTGGAAGAAATGAATAAAAGCATACAACATATCAAGATTGAATCAAGAGGAAATCGAAAGCCGGTACACACCAATAACAAACAAAGAGATTGAATCAGTAATCAAAAACCTCTCAACAAAGAAAAGCCTAGAACCAGATGGCTTCACAGGTCAATTCTACCAGGCATTTAAAAAAGAATTAATACATATCCTTCTTAAACTCTTTTGAAAAATAGAAAAGGGAATACTTCTAAACTCAATTTATAAGGCCAGCATGAGGCCCGAATAAAGCCAGAAAAAGACATCACAAGAAAGGAAAACTACAGGCCAATATCCCTGGTGAACATAGATGCAAAAATCATCAGCAAAATATTAGCAAACCAAATTCAATAGCACATTAAAAGGATCATACACCCTGACCAGGGATTTATCCCTGGGATATAAGGATAGTTCAACAAACACAACTCAATCATTACATCACATTAACAGAATAAAAGATAAAAATCACATGATCTGGAAAGACATGAAGAAAATTTAAAAGCGTATTACAAAGTGAAAGAGACAATTTGGGAAGTCTTCAAACTGTATAATTCCAACTATAGGACATTCTGGAAAAGGCAAAACTATGGAGACAGTGAAACGGTCAATGGTTTCCAAGGGGTGGGGGGGGGGAAGAACAGGCAGAGCACAGAGGCAGTGAAAACACTCTTATTAAATGATATTATAATGATGACTACATGTCACCATGCATTTGTTCACACCGACAGAACGTATAACACTCCAGTGAACCCTAATGTAAACCATGGATGTTGGGTGATTTTGATGTGTCAATGTAGGCTTATCAGTTGTAACAAATGTACCACTCTGGTCCTGGCTAGTACCAGGACGGCAGTTCATGTGTGGGGGCAGGGACGATATGGGAAATACCTGTACCTTCCTCTCAATATTGCTGGGAACCTAAAATTCTCTAAAAATTGTCTTTAATACTACTACTACTACTACCAATAGTAGTAATAATAATAATAATAATAATAATAATAATAAAAAATCAGCATTGTTGAATCTTCGTGAGCAAGCAGATGTCGGAGGTGAAGGGGACAAAGGAGTCCGGATGGCTCCAGGTTTCTGTCTCTGACAGTTGCTGAGGCCCTTCACCAAGGCCGTCTACAACATCTCCTGTGATCCTGTGATTAACTCCATTCTTGAGATGGCCCCGGCTTTGCATTTGGAAATAACTAAGCTCTGCATTTTTTTAAAAAAAGGCATGAAACCTGACCAAGTGTTTGATACAGAAGAAGACAAAAGGAATGAAATAAAAAGATGCGGCTACTGACGAATCCTTAAGGGAGAGAAGAGACCGAATGACACAAGTTACTAAATACAGGTGAGTGGTCATTATCTGGGTCATGGCCGAACAAGCAGAAAACACTCTGACCTTAGAAGTGACGAGGCTGGTCTATTAACCACTCCTATTTGCTCGTGGGAATGAATACACTGCTGCAGGGGGACCAGGAAGGTAGTTTTGAAGCTAGGACTTCGATTAAATCACACGCACAAGATTTCACAGCTGGTACATGGCAGAGAGAGGATTCAAATCATTCTAACACATATTGAGCACTTCTATGTATTAAAAACTGTTCTCAGTCCATAACATATAAATTCACTTAATAAACATCCTAGTTCTGTGAGGTAGGTAATATTATTATTCCCATTTCACAGATGAGAAAAACTGAGGCCATGAAGGCTAAATAACCTGTCCCAGATAGCACACCGGGAAGTTAGGAATTGGACCCAGCAGCATGACACCAAAGCTTGCTCTTTGGCCACCACTCAATACCCTAGTCTGTCCGTCCAACTTCAGAGACTGATTGAGTCACTGTGCTTTAACTACTGAGCCACACTGCCTTGACATGAAAAAGAGTCCAAGTATAAGAAGCCAGAACAGGTTCAGAGTAGCAAGAGGCCAGGGAAGTGAGGTGGGTCTGTGTGGTCCTCTGAATCCATCAGGCCTGGAATGGGAAGGGGGCTGCAGCAGGAATAATGGGTGCAGACCACTCTGTACAGAGGCAGGTGAGGGACTGAGGAACTGAAAATTCCCATCGAGGCTGCAGCAAAGGTGGGAGGGGCTAGGAGACTGGAGGTGCTGGAGCTTGTTGAGATTCTGATAGGAAACTGTACAAGAATCAGGCTTTCTGGGTCTTGTGAAATTGATTTTGTTTTTATGTCTTAAGTTTGTGCCAGGATGTTATTTCTCAGTTGAATTCCTTTGACTGCTTCTATCTCCACATTACACTCATCTTCGTCCTGTAGCTCCGCATTCATTCCCACGTGCGAACAAGGACCGTAAGCCGACAAGCCTTGTTTCCTGTAGGCTAAGCATGTGTCTGCATGTTGGCCGTGACCCAGAAAAGGAGCTCTTTCTGAGTCTAGTAGCGCGTGTTAAGTCAGACCATCAGTCACAGGTTCTGCCTTTTCTGTCTTTTTAAAAAATTTCTATTGACCTTCACTCTTCACTCTAGGGTCCCACTTTTTTATTAACTGTAGGAATGCAGTGACTACCAAAGTTTAGAAGTACCTGGGGCACTAACCCTTTGCTTCCTGCCCTTGGCCTCAGCTAACAGGCTCCATCTAGACTCCAGTGCCCTTGGGCAAGGCTGCGTCCTATTTCAGACTCTACTTTCCCCGGAGGCTCTTTCTGACAGAAGCAACCTCAGGAACCAGAGGAGGAGAAGGGGGTGGGGATTGCACGTGTACTGGACCTCAATTGTGTACCCTGCCAACACTGCGCATTCTCCAATTTAATACTTACATTTACTAGGTCCCAGACTCCATGCTAAGTGCTTTACAAAACCACAGCGGCCTTTAAAAATTCAAATCTAGGCCTGCCACTTTCCTGCTAAAAACCAGTCAAGGATTTCCCATTGCTCTTAGGATGGTGTTCCAAAGGAAGTTCTTACCAAGGTCTATAAGGCTGTCTATGGTCTGGTCCCTGCCTGGAGCCACATGGCATCAGCCCTCCTTCACCTCCTCACTTAACTCTGCTGTTCATCCCCCAGATCTCAGCTCAAAAGCCAGAGTATATGGGAGAGAAGGGGGGGGCAATGGTTTAGGCTGCACTCCCCTCCCTCCCATATACTCTGACTTTTGAGCTGAGGTCTGGGTTCAAATCCCAGCTCTGGGCCTGGTTGGCCTGGTTTGGATCATGTGTCCATCCATAAGCCAATCACTGGCCAAGGTGATGGAATACTCAGTGCTGCCCCCTGGAGCTCAAAAGTGAAATCAACTTTACTGGGAGCAGGTTGGGCTGAGAGTGGGGAAGACATGATTCACCACGACAAATCAGGAAATGTTGTCCAAGAAGGGAAAGCAGATGCAGGAAAAACAAATGTCCACTTCATTGTCCTGCCATGTTTCACAGACTTTGATCGTTGTACTCCTCCTCCAGGATACTTGTCTTATTCGGGTATCACATGTGTTATTATTTAATTAACATTTTCACCACTCCCTTTTTGTCCTTAGAGCTTTATTTTAAAATCAATTTATTTATATCACTGCTCTAAATGAAAAACCAATATCACTGGCCATAAACAGGAGGTAACCTTAATTTTGTTTTACAGTGAAAACAAAGCAGAGTTATTCTATTCCAGCTGGAGGCTGTGCCCTGCTCAAAATGCTCGAGACGGTGGCCTTGTTCTCTCTTTGTTAAAAAGAGAGATTATCAAGTGTTAGAGAGGTGTAAAGACATGCTAACACCAAACGGAGCCTTTCTCCCAGATGTAATCAGAAGGTCTAAGAAAGAATTGAAAAGGAAATTACTTTCTCACTATGTAATTCAATGTGATGGGAGGCCATATTCATATAGCATGGAAAAGTCATTTTCCATGCCACTTGCAATCATCTGGTATACCACGAGTGCTGCCCGCTCGACACTTTAAGGAACACTATCTAGGAGTGTTTGAATCTGGTCAAAATTGTTTCATGAATAGCCAACGAGAGTCAGACTGAGGACTAGTTGGTTATTAGACAGGGTGGGAGGTAAAAGAGCCAGCAGATTTTGTCAATAGAATACCACCTCTTTGTCCAGTCCATTCTTTCTGATGAGATGTAAAAGGAATTAGCTCAAGTCATCTTGGTTCTCTCCTTGCTCCCCACCGAGCTGCCCCTCCTCCCTGTCAGACATTGTCCTTCTAAGCTGGTGTCCACGTGGTCTTCTTGAAGAAAGTCCCCTCCTCTGCCCAGTCAGAACCCTGGCTCCATCCCTGATGCCTCTTAGTCACTCATCCCTTCACCACAATTTCTCCAGCATGTTCAATGTGTTCGCAGATCTGTCCACGCGTGCCCTTTCCAGTGCCATCACGGTAGCTCGCACCACCACTGTCTCCCTTCCAGACAACTGCCTCGTATCAGTGCTGTGTCCCCTTCTGCCCTAGTTCCCCACTTTCCACCATCATCCAGAGTGATCTGTTTAGAAAGTGACTTGGAACACTCACTCCTCTGCATTAAGACGTCATGGTTTAACGGGGGTAGAACAAAAACTCCAGCAAGGCCTACCCGGGTGTGTCATCTCGACTGGCCTCCATCTCACACCTTACCTCATTCCATCCACCGCCTCCAACCCTGGGCTGCAGACGTCTCGTTCTTCCTGGTGACCTGGATCAGGACCTCCCTGTCCCCGGAGCCATCCGCCCCCGTCTCCGTCCCTGCTCCCTCTCCGTAATCCTGCAGTCACGCCTTCCCTGGCCCCCAGTACAAAGTATGTATCCTCATCTTAGGGCCCATTGTTTGTCTTTACAGCACTTTTCACGGCTTAAACTATATATATACTTGTGTGTGTGTTTGCTTAATGTCATTCTCCATCAGACTAAAAGCTTCATCAGAGGAGGGAACAGCTTTTCTTTCTTACTCACTGACATTTCCCCAACAATTAGCACAGAGCCTGGCACTCATTCCTGTTTGTTAAAAAGCAAAATTAAATGCTTTCCAGAAAGCAAATACTGTTCTTAATGTCTAAAATTGACTAAAAGAGAAACGTGTTGCATTAGAAGAGGCGAATTTGTAGGTTAAGCATTAAGTCTATTGACTACATTTGGTAAGAGGTTTGGTAGTAGACATAGGTATAATTATGTAGCTAAATGTGTTTAGGGGTGATTTGTGTTTTATGTGTAGTTGATGGAAAATAAAAAAAATATATGTTAATTTGGGGGATTCATGAAGAGTGAAGACATTGGACAAACGGGCAGGATAACTCAGAGGATGCTAACTGTGCACCTTCTGGAGACCACACGAGTGATGTAAATCACGGTCATGGGCAGATATAGTAGAAAACAGGGCCCCACAAAGGCTAAATCACGGGGCACCACTCCACTTGCTCTGCTCCTTACTAATTACGCCAGAAATAGAAAACTTGCCTGCCAATGGGGCTTGTACAATGTGGAATCAAGCTAGCTCCATTTTGGAGAGGAATTGGGTAGAAAGAGAAGGGGTTTGGGGAGAGGCTAAAATGTGACATCAGGTGGGGGTGACCCTTCGGGGTGATTAAGGAAAGAATAGGCTGAGCCTGTGTGTTGGAGGGCATCCTGAGCAACTTACCTCCCTGCATGTTCCTCCTGCAATCGCCTGGCAGCCGTGTTCATCAATTCAGGATCTGTGAAGACACATTCTTTCCCTGGTCCCGCTCCCCACCACTGCTGCATGGAAGGAACCCCGCAGGGAGCAGGGCAAGGAAGAGTCAATACTCTCCACCAGATTTTCAGTCTGATATCTTCTTCCCATTATGCTGATAAGGCCAACAGGGCTGGGAGACAGAAAAGGTTGGCAGGATGGGCTCTGATGCGATCGGTGCATACACACTGTGTGTGCAGTCAGGACACAGTCCCCAGACTCTTTGTGAGTGGGTCTGTTAGAAGTGCCAACGCCCTGGCCGCGTGGCTCAGCTGGTTGGAGCGTCGTCCTGTACACCGAAAGGCCGCGGTTTCGATTCCTGGTCAGGGCGCATACCTAGGTTTAATCCCCGGCTGGGGCACATACAGGAGGCAACTGGTCAATGTTTCTCTATCATCTCTCTCTCTCCTCCCTTCCTCTCTCTAAACATGTCCTTGGGTGAGGATCAAAAAAAAAGGGAAGATATTAAAAGTGTCAGCTAAAGACTAAGTCTGACCATCAGCCCAAGGTTCCAACAGGGTAAGTCTGGAGCCAGCTCATATCAGCTTCCACAAGCCAATTGTTGAATCTCCTGGAATTTTGTGAACCAGTCATTAAACACAGACATTATTAAAAATTCCAGTTTGGCCCTGGCGAGTTTGGCTCAGCAGTTAGAGAATCAGCCCACAGACCAAAGAGTCTCGGGTTCGATTCTGGTCAAGGGCACGTACCTTGATTGTGGTTCATCCCCGGCCCTGGTCAGGGTCATGTGGGAGGCAACCAGTCGATATGTCCCTCTCATGTCGATGTTTCTCTCTCTCTCTCTCTTTCTTTCTCTCTCTCTCTCCCATTCCACCCTCCCTCCCACTCTATCTGAAGATAAATGGAAAAATATCCTCGGGTGAGGATTTAAAAAAAAAAAAAATTATAGTTTGAACCTACAGTTAAAGTAAATTGCATTAAAACCTGGATAACATACTCAAAACTCATCACTTCCTAATCATTTTACAGTGTGTTACTACTCTCTGTGCTCTTGAGGTTATTTGCTTCTATTCCATGTGTGTGGTGGAAATTCTATGTAATGGTGCTGCTGCACACCTCTTCCCACCTCGCCGCTCAGTGACCACGTGGCTGGCTTGACATCAGCCCAGGTAGGTATATTTATACCAGGGAAATCAGAAAACGCATCAGATCAGGGCTTGATTTATGGTTTTGTTGATGGTCTAGCCTCAAGAAAGTGATAGAGAAAATGTTAACGATGCAGATTAAACTGAAAAGCCTGTTGTGTCGGTAAAGGTTGCATTGTCAATGGCCCCGAAATTGAGGGAATACTCTTCCGGTATTTGAAAACTATTATGTGGTTCAGCAAAGCAGTCGCTCCCACGATGGCTGCGCGAGGGGCGTTCCGGCACGCCTGCGTGGTCTCACTGTGCTTTCACTTGTTGATGTAAAGGCAGCGCTCAGCCAGCCTTCCTGGCAGAACGACACTCACTCACCAGTTGCTTCCTCAGGTTGGCTGTAGACACAAGTGTTCAGCAAAATCAGTGAAAACGTTCCGTAGAAGCAGCTGGCTAGGTGGAGTTCACAACTTCCAAATCGTGTGCCACAAGTCCTATCAGTGAAGTCTGAACAAGCTGATAGGCGTGTGTACAGGGCAGACACACGTTTTGAGCGCTGGTTGTTAAACACTGACCAGCACACCACTTGGAACCTCCCAAACCAAAGCGGGGAGTGAGCATAAGAGTCATCAGGTTCTAATCGAGGAAAGCGATGGAAGAAGCTGGACTTCATGAAGCCCCGGGGGGATCCAGCAAAGGGGACTGTCCCTGTGTATCCAATCCCCCTCGAGTGAGAGGACACTCGAGACGGGGAGTAAGGAGTATCGCAGAGTCGTGGCCTGCTGGGGAGAGCAAAGGTTCCGTCAGCTCTCACCATTGCCTAGATCAGTCTCTCAGTCTTGGCACTGTTTTGGACCAGGTGACGCTTAGTGGTGGGGGCTGTCCTGTGCAGGGCAGGATGTCGGGCCTGTGCCCACTGGATGCCCATGGCACCTCTGCAATGGAGACAACCAAACATGTCTGCAGACACTGGCCCTTTACCTGGCGCATAAAGTTGCCCCTGGTTGAAAATCATCAGCTGAGATAAAATATCATTTTAATTTCATTCAACGCAACAAATGGCTATTATGACCTGCTATGTGCGACACACTGTGGCAAGGGCTTGGGGTCTACAGTAAACAGAACAGACGAAGAGGCCTGCCCTCATGGAGCTGCCGGTCTGCAGGCCTCTGATGACCCCTGAGCTGATTTTCTCCACCAGGCTGTGAGCTCCCTGAGAGCAGAGTTGTGTCTTATTTACCTCTGCGTCTCCAGCCTGTCAGGGCACAAGGCCTGGCACCAAGGTCCTCAGTCAAGATTGAGCTGGAGTGACCGGAACATCTTGGCTGGTTGAACTCACCAACTACCTCCGCAGCCCCAGCCCTGCACCCCCCACTGCTTCAGCCGAGCCGATCTGTCCGGTTCCCCGATGTCCTCATGCCTGCTTTCCCTTTGACATCTTTCTTAATGTTGTTCCCTGGGTGTGCTAGTGTTCCGCTGATGCACAGCACATTGCTACAAATACAGCAACTTAAAACATGATCTCTGCAGGCCAAAAGTGCCTGGGTTCTCTGCCCAGGTTCTCACAAGTCTGAGGTCAAGGTGTCAGCTGGCTACATTCTCCTAGGGAGCTCGGGGGTCTTCTTCTAAGCTCATTCAGGCTACTAGCAGAATTCAGTTCCTGGCCGGCTGTCCAGGCGGGAGTGAGGGAGTGTGTTCAGGTCTGAGAGGCCACTCTCTTGTCCTTGTCACAGGGACAACTCCACCTTCAAAGCCAGTGGTGGAGAACTTCTCACACATCAATTCCCCCTTGTGCTATGGATCTCTCTGGCTTTCTCTCTTTCTCCAGGAAGGGCCTTGTTCCTTTCAAGGGCTCATGTGATTACATTAGTCTCTCTGAGGATAATTTTCCTTTCTTAGTCAACTATGCCACAGACGTAACCGAAGTATGGAATAGACTAGGGAACTGAGGGAATTACACCGGGTGTGGGCCTTTGGGGATCATCTGAGGACCCTGCCCATCACACTCGGATTCCCCACTCTCCCCAACCCCTCGGCAACTTCACTACCCAGCCCGCTTGTCTTTTAGGTCTCCTTAGGTACCACTATTTAATAACAGAAGTGGTTTACTTTTATCGGGTTATTTCTACAAGCCGTGAACTACCCATTCCACGTGGTATTGTATTGACTTTTCATAACCATATAAAGTAGATATGATTTTTATTCTTTGCACTTAGACTTCCCTGTGCCTCACACTGTTCCAGATCATCTTCGTGGTGATTCCTTTACCCTTTTCTCCACTCACATGACACCTCCTCAAAGACGCCTTCCCTGTGACCCCACCTAAAAATAGCTCAGAGTAAAATGCCAGCTGATAAACTCAAAAGGAATGATGGGATTGGAACATCACCATTTTGTGACCATTGTAATTGATTTGGGCAAGAATCACCAGTGGATGCTAGAACTAATGGGCAGAAGTTTGTTGAGAAACAGGATAATTACATACGGTCAAATTGTCTCCCCACAAAATACTTACTGATTATAAAGGAAAATAATAAACCTGACTGGTTTGGTTCAGTGGTTGGAGCATTTGTCGGCCTGTGGTCCGAAGGGTCTTGGGTTCAATTCCTGGTCAAGGACACGTACCTGGGTTGCAGGCTCGATTCCCGGCCCTGGTCAGGGTTGTGTGGAAGGCAACCAATTGATGTGTCTCTCTCACATCGATGTTTTTCTCTCCCTCCTTCCCTTCCACTCTATCTAAAAAAAATCAGTGGAAAAATATCCTCGGGTGAGGATTAATAAAAAATAAAAAGGGAAAAGAGTGGCTTTACGGTGGAGAAAGCTGGCAAGCACCACCTTAACTAAAGGATCCGAGTCACTCTCACCAGTAATAGATAAAGCTACCCTAGGTGCCTCCTCATACAATGGCCCGAGGACCCACTGCTTCTGTGGTTTTCCTGTCTTACCGGATATGTCCAATTGAGGGATCACTCTACAAAATAACTAGCCTGTGCTCCTCAAAAACGTCAAGACAAAAGAACAGCTGAACAACGATTTCCGACTAGAGACGTGACAACTAGATAGAACATGTGATCCTGGATTGGCTCCTGGGAAGAAAGCTTTTTTTTTTAGTATAAATGACATTATTGGTAGAGCTGTTGCAATTTTAATAAGGTCTGCAGAATAGATAATAGTATTAAGTTAATTTCCTGATTTTGCTAATTGTACTGTGGCTGTGCAAGGAAAATGTCCTTGCGTTCGGAACACACACACTGAAGTGTTGAGGAAGGAAGGAGTGTCATAGCCACTTACTGTCAAATAGATGAAGCAGAGGTGGTGACATGTTAGCACTCAGGGGAGCCGCGTGGAAAGTCTACTGGTGTTCTTTGTACTCTTCTTGCAACTTTCCTGAGTATTTGAAATGGTTTCAAAATAAAATTTACTAAAAAGAAAATGTAATAAAAGTAGTGTACTGGCCTACTCTTTACTCCTTACTCTGCTTTACTTTTCTCCATGGCCCTTGTGCTATGAGTTATGACATGGGTTTTATTTTACTCTCACAACAACCACTGGAACTAGGCACTGCTGTCCCTCTGTGCCATTACAACGCCCTCTGCTGGGAAGGCTCCCTTGCCCGGTATCTGCATGTTACTCCCTCGCTTTTTCCGGTCTTCACTCAGATGTCATGGTGGTAGTAGTGGAGTTCATTTCTTCCCTCACTAGACTGCAGACCCCATGAGAGCAGGGACTGCATTCTGTTCACTGCTGACCCTCATCTCTTTCTATCGGCATTGACACATCGTAGGTCTGCAATAAATATGTGTGGAAAGAAACATATCCATTTTAATTTTTTTTCTTTATTGTTTTTTTTTTTCTTAGAGAGGGAGAGAGAGATAGAAACATCGATGAGAGAGAACATCGATTGGCCGCCTCCTGCATGCCCTCACACTGGGGATCTGGCCCACAACCTGGGCATGTGCCCTGACCGGGAATCAAACCGGCAACCTCTTGGTGCATGGGTTGACGCTCAACCACTGAGCCACACCCACCAGGCGAAACATATCCATTTTAGAGAAGACACTTAGGAAAGATTGTAGGTTTGGAATCCGGGCACAATGCTTCTGCAAATGCTAACTACTATGTTCTACTGGCTCTGTTGTTCCAGGAAGCCCCCTGGGCCTCTGTATACTCCATGTCCCACTGCTTGGCGATAGGCTGCACCTTATAACTCACTGCTAATGAGTAAAATGTGGCAGCAGTGGTGGGATGCCCCCTCCGTGACTAGGTTAGTTACAAGATGACTGTGAACTTGCATCTTGCTAGTGCACTCTTGCTGGCACTGTTTCTTGCCTGCTTGCTCACCTGCTAGCATGTTGTGAGATGCTTTGTGGAGAGGCCCTTGTGGCGAGGAACCAAGGGAGGCCTCCAGTCAGCAGCTGCGAGGACTTGAATAATCTTGTCAACAAACACACGAGGAGTCACTTGAAAGTGGACCCGCCCCAGATGAGCCTTCTGATGAGACTGCAGCCGCAGCAGAACCCGGATTGCAGCCTGTGAGAGCCCTGAAGCACAGGACCCTACCAAGCCACGCCCAAGTTCTTGACCCTCCGAAACTGAGACAATAAAGATTTGAAGCCGCTATGTTTTGGAACAGTTGGCGACATGGCAATATGGAACTCACACTACAACCCTCTGTATCTCACAGCTATGTCCTACTATTATAGAGACATTTGTGTTTTATTTATCTGTATCTTCCACACTCTTTGTCACCCACACTATAAGCTCTTCTTGGGCACGAGCTGAGATTTGTTTACTATTTTATCAATGGTTCAGAACACAGTGCCTGTTTCATAGTTGGAGCTCAAAAAGTGACTCAGGAATCATCAAGGAGTACCTCATTAGGTATACATTGTAGCTGGGTTTATACATCAGTCTATGAATTTGGTCAGGTCTGAGGACACTGGTGGTGGTCTTGAATTTGCAGACCTCAGAAGCAGAGCCTCAACAATGAACACTTCGCCATCATCCTGCCTCTACCCCTGCCCCGCCGAGGCCCCATCTGGGTGGCCAGATGGTCCCCCAGACAACATTTCTCTCAGCTTGTTCAACATCATAATTCTTGAAGCTATTGTTTGTAGCACTAAAGCCACTTGAGAGGACAAAGTGACCTGCCCCTCCGCCTGTCCTAATTAATATACTTTTAAACCTTGCAAGGAAAACCATTTCTCCTCCTTTCTTTACACCAAACAAAGATTTAGCCATAAAATTTCGGCTTAGAGTAATCACATCCTGAATCAATGGCTTCTTTTTTGAGTTAAGAGGGAAAAAAGATCCCTCTAACATGTTCATTTTAATTTTAAAAATGCTATTTTAAATGGTAGGGAGCCTTTTAATTCTCCACTCTGGGTTATAAAAAAAATAATAGATCGGCAGAAATGTGTTATTAAAGCTATTTTTCTTGGCGTTCTGGTAATTTAATAAACTACTGAAGCTAAGCCTTGAGACTTTATGATGCAGCAAGGCAACGACTTGCCTGTTGATTAATAGTTTCTGATCGTCTCCCCCCCAACCCCCCTGCTTCCTGGGATGATTCCTGAAGGACAACGGGTGATTTCGGAAGAATGAAGATTAAGAGAAACATTCTGTAAAAATGTCTTGTCTAAGGAAGTTTATTCTCCAGGAAGACCTACACACTCTACTGTAAGACTTGGGGAGCTGGTGAACTGGTTGAGGTGAGTCTCAGAAGATAACTCTTGAGGTCGTCACTGTCATATTTGACAACCTCAAAGCACTTCACCAATCTTGAACATTTTCCATGTCAGGGTCCTTGGAGGGCTGCCATTACAAAATATCATAGTCTGGCCCTGGCCAGTTTGGCTCGGCGGTGAGAGCGTCAGCCTGCAGTCCAGAGTAGACCCAGGTTCAGTTCCCGCTAGGGGCATGTGCCTCGGTTGCAGTTTGTCCCCGGCCCTGGTTGGGTCGTGCGGGAGGCAGCCACTCGATGTGTCCCTTTCACGTCGATGTTTCTCTCTCTCTTCCTCTCTCTCCCTCCCACTCTATCTGAACAAAAAATGGAAAAATGTCCTCGGGTGAGGATTAAAAAAAAAAAAATCATAGTCTGGGTGGCTTAAACAACAGAAATTTATTTCTCACAGTCCTGGAGACTGGAACATCCAAGATCAAGGTGCCAGCAAGGTAGGTTTCATTCTGAGTCCTCTTTTCTTGGCTTGTAAGTCACCACCAGCTTGCTATTTTCTCTGCATGACCTCTTCTTGGTGTGCATGGGAAGAGAGAGCTCTCTGATGCCTCTCCTCATAAGGGCACTAATCCCATCATGAGGGTCCCACCCTCATGACCTCAACTAATCTTGATTACTTCCCAACATCTCATTCTCAAATACCATGACATTAAGAGTTAGGGCTTCTGACTGGTGTGGCTCAATAGATTGAGCATCATCCCATGGACTGAGAGGTTCCGGTTCTATTCCTGGTCGGGGTACATGCCTGGGGTTGTGGGCTCGATCCCCAGTAGGGGGCGTGCAGGAGGCAGCTGATCAATGTTTCTCTCTCACATCAGTGTTTCTATCTCTCTCTCCCTTCCTTCCCTCTAAAAAAAAAATCAATAAAAACATATTTTAATAAAGAGTTAGGGCTTCAACATATGAATTTGGGGTGGGGAACAAACATTCAGTCTATAACAAGAATGTTCCAATTATTAGGCCTTTGTTACATGGCTTCAAACCCACTCCTGCTGATTTGCCAACTCTGCGTTGCCTGACACATTTCTGCTTTGCCTACTGGTTCTCTGTTAGGCTCTGCAAATAGGGTCACTGGAGGGAGATCCAAGGCTCAGAGGGACTTGTTCATCCCTGTTTGGCTCCTGGTCTGGTCAGCACCACCCCCACAGTGCCAGTGTTTTCCAACAGCAGCAGCTACATCCACTGTGCCTACTTAGAATACCAACACCAGTAGGCTGGTGCCCCCTCCTTAGAGGTTTGGTCCCCTACCCCACGGAGCTTCTCCTCTGAGCTCAGAGACACTAACACCAGCCAAACAGTCCCTGCTCCCCAGATACGTCTGACTATCAGCTCCTCAACATCCCTCCACCAGGATTCTAAATTTTAATAATACCACCTTCTTCTCTTTGGATGGTAGCTTCTTTCTACCGCTGCTACTTCTGTGTCACCCTTAGAATTATTTGCCTTTTCAGTTTTTCAATATAGAGTTAACATTTTTTTATATTAATTTTTTTGTTTTGTTAAAATAACTGAAGTGGCTCTATCTTCTGCTTGGACCCCGACTGACAGTGTGGACTTGGCTCCATTCATTTGAGAGATGCAACCCCCCCAAATGTAGACAGGCCACTTTTGAATGCTCTAGGCCTATTTCTCTCACTGTGAAGTGAATCAAATGGAAAATACATTTCATGGATGAGACTGACCCCACCAAGCCAATATTGTCCTTCTCTTAGTAATGGTCAGGCTGTATAGTTGTGGCAGGGAAAATCTTCTCTGCTGAAGTTTTCTTTCTTTCTTTTTATTTATTTATTTATTTATTTATTTTCTCTTTATTGATTTTAGAGAGAGAGGAAGGGAGAGGGAGAGATAGAAACATCGATGAGAGAGAACATCGATTGGCCACCATCTGCATGCCCCCCACTGGGGAGCAGCCCCACAACCTGGGCATGTGCCCTGACCGGGAATCAAACCGGCGACCTCTTGGTGCATGGGTCAATGCTCAACCATGGAGCCACACCAGCCAGGTGAAAAGTTTTCTTTCTTTATAAACAGATAAGTCTCTGAGGGAAGAGAATATGATTGTCCAACTATATAACTCAGGACCTGGCGCAATGCCTGCTGCAGGGGGGGTATTCCATAAATGTCTAAGTGATGAATGAATAAATAGAAGCAAGGGATGCATGAGGGTTGGATGGATGGGTGGATGAATAGATGTTACCTGATCTCAAGAACATCTAGTAGTAAGAAGAAGAAAGCTTTCTCGAAGGAATGGTACTACTTCATTTTTGAGTAGAGTATGTCAATTAGGATCAGGTTTGGCTATGTGTGAAAGAAACGCAAATAACAATGGCCTTGAAAAGAAGTTCTCTTTCCTCTCACGGAAACGCAGTCTGAGGACAGGCGCTCCAGGGCTTTCCTGGCACACCCACCAGCTCAGCTCCTTCCATCTAGGTGCTCTACCAACTTCGTGATGTAGCTTCGACCTCAGCAAGTACAGAAAACACTTCTGCCTAACTCTCATTTGGCCGGAACTAAGCCACATATTCTCGGTAGTCGTGTGCCAACCTGAAAACAGGAAAAGGGGGGAAATGCATGTTTGGTGCCACCATGAAATAACACAGAAATGAGTCCTTAGCCCCTGCTTCCCACTGCTCGTGACAGTGGCTTAACACTAGAAAATGACCTATAGGTCTTAGTTGCCTGAAAACGCAATAGTCATTAACCATACAGTATAAGTTCCAACAAAATTCATTCCCTCTGGGCTGTGTTACGAGAAAGAGGGAAGTGGGAGGAAAAGTGGGTAAGAATGTCGACTTTGAGTCGCTTACCACGTGGCCTTAAATGAGACACTTAATCACTCTGTACAGCAGTTACTGTGAACACTAGGCAGCAAAGGTGAGGTATACGGCACTGCACCTGTTCTGTCGTAAGGCTCGCTGATTCGCAGCTGCTAATTTATTAACTATTCCTGGAACCTGCAAAGACATGCAACTCCTCAGATTTGTTGCTTACATCATGCACGGACTTCCATTAGTTTTAAATTGCAGAGAAAAGTACGTTCTGAGGACTTCCGGTCAAGATGGCGGCGTAGGTAAACGCGGGATCGCATCCTCCCAGAACCACATCAAAGTCACAACTAAACTACAGAACAACCATCATTCAAAACTGCCTGAAATCAAGCTGAATGGAAGTCCTACAACTACGACATTAAAGAAGAAGCCGCATGGAGACTGGTAGGAGGGCGGAGGCGGACGGGCTGGTCCCACACCCACGTGTGGCGGATAAAAATTAGGAGGACACCTCGGCTGGGAAGGTCCTCCCTGAGGACTGGAGGGTCCCCGTCCCACACCAGGCGCCCAGCTCAGGGTTCCAGTGCCAGGAAGAGAAGTCCCCATCACTTCTGGCTGGAAAAACCAGCGGGAACTGAGGCTGAGGCGGCTGGAGCCCCCGGCAGCTCCTCTTAAAGGGCCCGCGCACGGACTTACTCAGACTCGCACCCTCCAGGCTCCAGCGTGGGGGAGGGAGCCTGAAAGGCACCAGAGTCATATGGGGAAGAACTGAGTTGTTTGGCATTGGAGCAAGGGCTGGAGAGGCAGTTTTCTCCTGGACAGACGTGCTATCAGAGGCTTTTGTTCCTTTGGTGAGCCTTTCCATGGGCCGGCAGACACCGCCATATCTGGGACTCCAGCTACCTGGCTCACACTGTTTGCCCCGCCCTGGTGATTCCCTGAGGCCCCGCCCCACCCAACTTTCAGGCCCACCCAAGCTGTTGCCAGTTGCTTTACCATAGAATTGGCCTGTCTTGGATCCTGCTTCAGCTTTTCCCAAATTCTTTCAAACAAGCAGCATCTGGTCTCAGCTAGCCCCATACCTCTCGCTAAGTAATACACAGAAACAAACACAGGGAGGCAGCCAAAATGAGGAGACAAAGAAACAGGTCCCAAATGAAAGAACAGAACAAAACTCCAGGAAAAGAACTGAGTGAAATGGAATTAAGCAACCTAACAGATGCTGAGTTCAAAACACTGCTTATAAAGATGCTCAATGGACTTAGTGAGAACCTCAGTGAACTTAGTGAGGGCCTCAAGAGCATAAAAAAGGACCAGTCAGAAATGAAGGATGCACAGTTAGAAATGAAGGAGGCACTAACTGAAATAAAGAATAATTTACACAGATTCAATAGTAGAGTAGGTAAAGCCAAGAAGCAAACCATCAATTTGGAATATAAGAAAGCAAAAAAACACCCAATCAGAACAGCAAAAAGAAAAAAGAATCCAAAAAAGTGAGGATAGTGTAAGGAGCCTCTGGGACAACTTCAAGCGTGCCAACATTCGCATCTTGGGGGTGCCAGAAGGAGAAGAGAGAGAACAAGAAATCGAAAACCCATTTGAAACAATAATGGCAGAAAACTTTCCTACCTTGGTGAAGGAAACAGACATACAAGTCCAGGAAGCACAGAGAGTCCCAAACAAGATGAACCCCAAGAGGCCCACACCAAGACACATCATCATCAAAATGCAAAAGGTTCAAGACAAAGACAGAATCTTAAAAGCAGCAAGAGAAAAGCAGTTTGTTACCTACAAGGGAGTTCCCATCAGACTATCAGCTGATTTCTCAAAAGAAACTTTGCAGGCCAGAAGGGAGTGGCAAGAAATATTCAGAGTGATGAAAAGCAAGAACCTACAACCAAGATGACTCTATCCTGCAAAGCTGTCATTTAGAATTGATGGCCATATAAAGAGTTTCCCAGACAAGGAAAAGCTAAAGGAGTTCATCACCACCAAACCATTATTATATGAAATGTTGAAGGGTCTTCTTGAAGAAAAAGATAAAAAAATATGAACAAAAAAAATGGCAATAAATACATATAAATCAACAATTGAATCTACAAACAAAATGAACAAGCAGAACAGAAACATTCTCATAGATACAGAGAACTTTTGTTGGGTACCAGATGGGTGGGGGCTGGAGAGATGGGTGATAAAGGTGAAGGGATTAAGAAGTACAAATTGGATGTTAGACTGACAAACCTCAAAGGGAAGGGGGGTAGTGGGGTGGGAAGAAATAAACCAAAGAACTTATATGTATATATGTATAACCAATGGACACAGACAACAGTGTGGGGAAAGGCAGGAGGGGGGCTGGAATGGGAGGAGCAGGGCAATGGGGGGAAAATGAGGAACATCTGTAATACATTCAACAATAAAGATAAGTTAAAAAAAAAAAAAAAAAGAAAAGTATGTTCTGAGGGAGGAGATGGGGTAGCTGCAACATGAACACTTCGGACTAGAATTGCGTGCAGGGACCGAGATGTTACAAGAGCAGATATCATTTACCCGACAGTGAACAGGGGTGGGCATCCTGCTCTGTGCTCTCATACGTCCCTTTCACGACCTCATCACCTGTCGTCTGAGTAGGATTTAATGTCTGAAGCCAAAATGCATGGGGGCAGGCACTGTCTGCCTTGCCCACTGCCGCGTCCCGGAGGATAAGTGTCAGTGAATCTGAAACCGACAGTTAACCGTAAACAGGTTTAGGCATTAGATGGGAGGGTCCAGAGATCTAGGTCTAGGCTCTAGCTAAACGTCTCAATTGCTTCGGTTGTCATGTAGCTTATAGTCACAGCTCAAGAAAGAGTGCTAGCCATGTTCTGAAGGCCTGCCTGTGAAGCACGTTCCAGGAGAAATGCCGAAAAGTACACTTTTGTTGAACTAATAGAAAAATATAGCCAGTGAAGCTATAACAAACAATGCTAGCTTAAACAATGACAACGGTCACGAGGTGTCTCGTTTCTGCTTTTCGCATTAAAGATAGCGTCACTGTAAAAACCCTAAAGTAAATATTTTGTTAAAAGGCAAGGTCCCCGATGGGCGGTATTTTGCAGAATCTTGGGTCTCCCGCCTAGCAGCCTTGTTCTCACCACGTAAGTGAAAAGTGCTGAGACGCTGTTTGTCAAGCAGGAAGAGGACGGATTTGAGAGACCTGTTCTCCTGTCCTTTCGCCTCGGCCAAATTGAATAAACCTTTATCTCGAAGCACCTGTGCCTCGGGGTTTTGGCTGACTGGCGCATTGGGCACAGGGACCTGAATTTTGGGAGCCGGTTCAGGATCAAATACGTACTGAATGAATGGGCTGGAGAGAGGGCTGGAAGGGGCACAGGGAAGAGCTGGGAGTTTTCTCAGGATCCTGTTTCCACTACTCCCAGAGAGGTGGGTTTAGTCCAGGCATCGGGCATTGTCTCCAGCCCTCCTTTAGCTAAGGTTCCTCCTAAAGAATTGTTCAGGGGAAAAAATTCATAGAGGCTTCTGAGAACCCGAGTCTCAGACATCCCGGGAGGGGGCTTGAGCTGCGGGCTCTCGGTGTGTCCCCGTGCAACGCAGTAGAATTCCACAAGCATATTTGACACCATGCGAGGTGGTGTTCTGTGTGCAATCTCCTTTTTAAATAAATGCTTATTTGTATTAAAGTAATACAAGCACATGTATTACAAATAATGCTGAAAGGCCGAGGAAGAAGGCAGTGATCCCGGCACCACAACCCCTCACAAAACCATGGTGCTCGTGGGCAACTCCTTCGACGCTCTTGGCTCTGTATTCTGGGATGTGCCCCCAGATTTCTCCATAATTTGGGGAATTCCACTCTCTCTCAATTCATTGTAGATATTATGTCCTTACTTCCTATGGTGATCAATGAAGATTTACCTCTGTTCACACCCCTCTGTCCATCTCCATCCTCCCACAATCATCACATACATATTGTTCACCACCGAGTTCATTACAATTGTTTCATTTTTTAAAAATATTTGAATTCATCGCTAAATCTTCCCATCCCCACCAACCACTGTAAAACAACTCTCAGTCCAAATCTTGAATTTTCCACAGTCAGGTCTGTCAGAATCATCATCAGTTTCTGTTTCTTCAGCCCCTCCCAGTCCCCCGCGGACACACCTCTTATCTGAGGTCTCCAACTTCCTGCTCCAGCTGGACCACAGAGCTGGCCTTCCGGGCTCTGCTCCACGGTTCTGTGCCCGAGAATTTCCCCTTTCATCCCCTCAGGAATCCCACCCGCCTCTCTCCCACCGACGTCCCCTGGATCCCACGTCCTCTGTCTTGCTTTCCTTGTCTTCGTGGAGCGCATCCTCCCTTAGCTTCCTGACAAAGGTGCAAGGAGGTAAATTCTTTGAGACTTTGCATAACTGAAAGCATCTTCATTCTAGGTGGAAAATCGTTTCCACTTCAAGCAATGACAGCTCTGTCCCAGGATCTTCTAGGCTCCCATGTTACTGTTGAGAAATCTGATGCTATTCTGATTCTTGAACATTTGTATGTGGTGAGTTTCTGAAAGGCTTACAATCTCGCCTTTATCCCTGACGTTCAGAAATTTCACAGCAATATGTCTTGGTGTGGCTTTTTCATTCATTTTGCAGAGCAGGGGTCTGGGCCATCCAATCTGGGAAAAGTCCTTGTGTTTTTCTGCTAACACTTGCCGCCCCCTCCCTTTTCACTGTTCTGCTTAGAACTCCCGTTAGCTGGATTATTTGGCCTCATGGACTAATCCTCTCATTTTCTTATCTTTTATCTCATAATCTACCCCCCTGTCTTTTTTAAATTCTTCTTTCCATGAGATCTCTCTGATGTTAGCTTCCAACCCTTCTCACTGAAAAGAAAGGAAAAAAGTCAGCTATCACTGTTCTAATTTCAAAAGCGCTTTCTTGTTCTGACTTTTTAAAATAAGCATATAACATGTTGCCCTTATTTTTAAAGAGTAATATCTTATCTCCTTGAGAATATTATGGTCTCTTTTCTTAGTTACCTCTTGCGTCTGTTTTTATTTGTTTCTTGTTGGAGAGTGTCCATTCTTATTCAGCATCAGGTCCCAAAAAGTTGACTGAAAGCTCTTTGCGGAAGGGTATAATCGTACAGTAATTTTCACTGGTACCTCCAAGTGCATTCAGTTTCTTTGGAGGACCCTCCAAACTCCTGCCTCTTGGTTAAAGCCTAGCTTGTCATTGGATGTGTGTGTATTTCACACCATCTCTGCTTCCCACCTGAGCTGTCGTCTCCACAGTCCTTATGCGTGGTCTGTAAGATTGCCCAAAGAAAATACCTCCTGTCTCCTATAGAACTCTTTGTGGCCCCTGGCTTTGTGGGGCCAGGATAGGAGCTACCTCTTACATCAACCTCTCCGTGTCATCTCTCTCCCACACCACCTTTCGTGGTGCCCAGAACCTGGCATCTCCAGTTCGAGGCCTTCAGGACTCTGCATGGGAAGATGATTTGTTTTGTGTTGCTGTATCTCCCTCAGCCAACATGTCAATGTGGTCTTTCCCTGTTCTTCTAAGGCATGTATTTACCATTTCTCCATCCCATGTCTGCCTTTGTATAGAGCGGATGGGATTGCTGCCTTCTTATTGCATTGAGAATAAAGTTTCCATAGGTTCTCTTGCTCTCCTTGTTATTTGAAGGTAAATTTCCAGAGAGGAGACACAGAAACATAATTAGTCTACCATCTTAAAACCACAAGAATACATTAAGTGGGCATTAAGTCTGTCTTAAGCCTACATTATCTTTTAATCCTCACAATTAACATTGCCATTAGTGGAACTGAGGTTCAGCCCAAGGTCAAGTTGGGAAGTGGCTAAGAACCCAGTCTGGCCAAGGGCAAATCCATGCTTTTTCTTTCTCTCTTCTGCCTTCAAACACGTTGAGACCCAGAGAGGGGGGCAGACTGTGAGCACCCGGAGGTATGATGTGAGAAAGCGCTTCAGGGAAGATAGGAGCTCCTGCATTCGTGAGGATTTCTAGGGGACTAGTGTCTCTCCGAGTCCGTGGAGAATCTAGACTGCATCGAGGACAACAGCAACAAATGACATACTAAAAGTAGGGTCAGACCTGGCTGGTGTGGCTCAGTGGTTGGGCGTCGACCCATGCACCAAGAGGTCGCCGGTTCAATTCCCAGTCAGGGCACATGCCCAGGTTGTGGGCCTGATCCCCAGTGGGGGGCGTGCAGGAGGCGGCCAATCAATGTTCTCTCTCATCGATGTTTCTGTCTCTCTCTCCCTCTAAAGTAAATAAAGAAAAAAAAGTTCAAAAAAAAAAGTGGGATCAGCCTTGGAGAGGGCTGGAGGACTGAGGGGTATCCCAGACTATGGAGGAGGCACAAGTCCTAAGAAAACCTGGGAGAGAAATTGGTTTTCAGGGGCCCAGGAAAAAAAGGCCAGTGAGGCCAATGGTGTCACACTGTAAGGGTAAGAGCAATGCTCCTGTGGGCACTGGACTTACAGCCATGCCGAGACACTGGTGACTTCCAGGTGCCAGCTTGTCACTGCTACCTGGATCGGGGCTCCTAATTTCCCCAGGCCTGGCCTTCACCTCGGCCAGGGTGGGGTTGCGCTTTCAGGTGACTGACAGACTTGGGAATGGAACAGCCTAGAACTGACACTGTCGGTCTATCTGTATATTCATAGTTCATCTTTCAGACCCAAAAGGAGGTCCTCTGTTTAATTTCATCTCGTTACATTTTGCCAGAGAATGGCACATGGGTTTCGTTTCATAGATCAGCCCTGATCCGTGACGGCCCCCTGGACCACCGTGAAGAGAATGGCGCTGAGGCTTTGTCCAGGCTCAGGGGGACGGTTGCTTGGTGACGCCTGCCCTGGGTGGGGAACAGGAGAGTGCAAGTACCTGCGTATAACTGATTCAGGTCATCTCTTCCCAGAGTCGTGTCCTCCATGAGTGTGATCAGGATGCTCTCGATGTCCTTATTCAAGTCACCGATAAGAGTTGATTGAGACAGCCCTGGCCGGGTGGCTCAGTTGGTTGGAGCATCGTCCACACTCCAAACGGTTGGGGGTTCAATCCCCAGTAGGGGTGCGTATGGGAGGCAACTGATTAATGTTTCTCTCTCACATCGATGTTTCTCTCTCTCTCTCTCTCTCAAAAATCAATTTAAAAAATATCCTCGGGAGAGGATGAGGAAAAAAAAATGGATTGAGAAAGATCCAGGAGAAGTTCCGTTTAGTGCAGCGTGGAGACTGACCTGGAGCTTGGCATTGACATACAAACACTAGATGGATATAGTACATCATCACATTTAGGATTATTTTTGGAATTCATTTCCAAGACACATTTTCCCACCTTGTGTCCCGAGAGTTTTTTTCTGTAAAACTATCACCTGGAGAGGACAGAGGAGGGTGCATCTCTTTTCCGTCCATTCCTAAGGTGCGTAAACCAGGATCACAGAAGATAAGAGACAAGCCCTCAAGTTTAGGGCCTCTGGGGTCCCGTGTTTAGCGACCAGAGGACTCCTGCCCGTGGTCTGTCTTCGTGTTCCGAGTAAATGATGAGTCTCGTGGGGAAGGTGAGCAGGGAAGACTATGCAGAACGGAACAGCAGCAAACCAAAAACCAAAACAAAACCAGGCACACTCTGTTTCAAGCAGCTCATACCTTTATCATAAAATACAAACTTTCTAAAATTAAGTGTCTTACTTCTATTTTACCAACAACAACAAAAACAAAAATCAGTCATGTTAGCTAAATACAGGCGCATAAGTAGATGAGCAAGTGAGTATGACGCTGAGGGGCAGGGTGTGGTGTGGGCCGTGTGGGTGTGAGTGCCGGTCGATAGTCGAGTCTGGTCTTGCTGTCGTCTGTCTGCGACCTGGGCGGAACCTTGGCTTTCCAAACTGCCTAGCAAGCTGCTGCAGCATCCAGGATTCCAGAGCCCCGCGCCCCGATGGGGGGGCTCAGGTAGGAGGAGGAGACCTAAAAATTGATGCCGTTCCCACTGGAGGGGAAATAGGGGCTGTTCAGCAGGGGCCCACCTGACGACGAGCCGAACCTGGAAGAGAAAGATGATGGATGTCATGCTGAAATTCTTAATGTTGGCGGAGATATTAGGAAAAGTAATATTTTAATTTTGTGGCTGTCAAAGACTGTCATGATCGTGACAGGCTTGGAGGCTAAAAGCTCCAGCAGAATAAAAATGCTCTGGCGCTGGGAAAATAATACACTGCAATGATACAATTGCAGGACCATAAAGAGCTCTTTCTGCCACGTGCTTGGGTCTGGAAGCCCCCAGCGGTCTCTCGGGATTATTTCTGTGGAGTCTACACTCTCACCGTGTCCAGGACTACACAGCAGGGGGCCTCTCTGAATCTGAGCACCTTACCAGGTGTGTCCCTCGGAAAATTCCACAACAACAGAGAATTCAGGCCGTGTCCCAGAGTGAGGTCTGGGAGTCCACAATCCCAGGGCTCCTCCCCTTACCAGCGCCAAGCTACCTCAGGCTCTTTGTTCCAGCACGAGTTCAAGAAGCAAGCACCGAGACGTCACCGCGCGCCTGGGAGTTTGCTAGACCCTCGGAGAAGGAAGAGCCGAGAAGCTGGGAGCCTCATCCTCCAAGAGTAGAAATTCGCACCCTTCTGCCTTGTCTCCCAGGCACACTCCTGGTCACACCTCAAGAGAGAGTTCAAAAGCCATCTCCTCTGTGAATCCTTCCCTGACCGCTCCAGATGGAGTCATTTACGCGCACTTGGGGTCCTATTGCAACTCCGTCCCGTCAGCTAGGACGCTGTGAATGAACGGGAGCAGACCAGTAGATTTAGTGTGATCGGGGTTCTCGGTCACTTCCAGCTGGGCAGACGCGTGTTAGGGGAGATGTTCACATGGCACCCTCCATGAATTGATAAGATGAAATGGGGGGTGGGAGACAAGAAGCAGTGGGAACAAGCCACCACGTTAACTTGTAACGCCACAGCTGGCAGCGGTACTGGTCGCTCGCTGAGTGTCCGTGGACAAGCTCCGTTCTGAATGTGTTTCATTCCCTTCCCACTAACATGGATTCCATGAGAGCAGGGACAGTATCTGGAATGCCCACCGTTTCACACCCAGCGCCCAGTCCAGGGCCTGGCACGAGGTAAGTGCCTAAAAGCAATTAATGCTGGCAGTAAGCCCCCCTCTTTTTCTCTCTTTCAAAAACCATATTGGAATATAAATGATTGCAAGTGATGTTCCTATAGAGATACCCTGGATTCTACTCTGATTTATAAAATAACCAATACTTCATATTTAATAAATCCCAGTAACAAATCACTCAGAGCACCCCCCCCCCCATCGGATCACCACACCCCATGCCCTTCTCATGTTGAGATCTGATCAGATCAACGGCCAACAGCGGACCAGGAGGAGAGTTGATCTATGTGGATGACAGCTATCAAGGAATGCTTCCTGGAGGAAGAAGGCAGAGCTCGAACTGCCTCTTGAGCACGGTGACTTGTCCTGCTTTGCCTGGGACAGTTTCTACTCCGGTATTTCCAGTGTAATTATCACGTGTGCCCTTTTTACCTCCATAGTGTTCTTTGGAAGATACATTGTATGGTTATTGTACCCTGATGCGCGCATGCAAATTGATTTGGCAGAGGGAAGGGCGGGCTCCCAGCTCCTTCCTCTCCCTCTTCCTGTGGTTTAGTTTCTTGGTTCTCTCCTTTGCTCCTGACCCAGAGGAAGCGCTGACCCTCCTTGTCTCCGAGACTAGACTCTCCACCTAGGTCCTGCACCCTTCCCTGCCCAGAGCAGCCTCTCCCAGACCTTGTTCCATCCAGGACTGCTGGTACCCCCAACCCAACACCACGGCTGTGCTCGGTCTCCATCCTGCCGTGCCTGGGGTTTCTATATACATATATATATATATATATATATATATATATATATATATATATATATATATATTTTTTTTTTTTTATCCTCACCTGAGGACATTTTTTCCTTTTTTTTTTGTTTTTTGTTTTTTTATTCAGATAGAGTGGGAGGGAGAGAGAGGAAGAGAGAAACATTGATGTGAAAGGGACACATCGAGTGGCTGCCACCCACACGACCAACCAGGACCGGGGACAAACTGCAACCGAAGTACATGCCCTTAGCGGGAACTGAACCCGGGTCTCTCTGGACCGCGGGCCGACACTCTAACCACTGAGCCAAACCAGCCAGAGCAATGTGCCTAGGGTTTCTTCTCACCACCCTGTGATCCCACCTTCTCTCCTCCAGGAAATCACTTCTTCCGTTGGCTTCCTGCACCCCACACTCTCCTCCATGTTCTCTCCACCTCACACAGCTCCTCCTTCGACCCTTCCACATCTCCCCAACCTCTCCACCTGCCCAAGGCCCAGGGCTCAGTCCTGGGGCCTCCTCTCTTCTCCGTGCACACGTGCTCCCTGGGCGACCTCATCCCCTCCCAAGCCTCTAATATCATCCACATGTCCATGGCTCCCAGGTCTCCATGATCGGCCCCGACGTCTGCCCTGGGCCCCAGACCTGCAGGGCCATCTCACAGCTCCCCTCACACCTCAGATGCTACATGTCCCGAACCGAACTCCTGACCAACACGCCTTTGCTCTAGCCTTCTTGACCTTAGCATCCCGGCATCGCCACTCATTCAGTTGCTCAAGTCAAAAGCCTAAGATGATGCTCGATTCCCATCTTTTTCATTCCATGTCCAGCCATCACTAAGTCCTTCTACCAAGACAGTGAAGACTCCAGACCTTCCACGTGTCCCTGTCCTGCTGTCCCTGCCTGAGGCCACGCCAACAGCACCTCTTGCTGAGAAGGCTACAAAAGCTCCTGCCCTGCACCCCTGGACGGCTCCGACCCCACTGTCCACTTCTCATACCTCAGCCCACATCATCTTCTCTAGGTAAAAAACTAGAACATGTCCTCACTCATTCAAACGCCGTTTTAAGGGCTTCCCACTGCTCTTAAGAAGCCTCCGTTGCATGCCCACCAGGTCCTATCCAGTCTGGCCCTGGCTACTCCTCTGATTCCAATTCCACCCACTCCCCCCCCCACGCACTGTGCTCCAGCTACATCTCCCACGTGGGGCAGCTGCACTTCCCCTTCGCTCTGCCCAGAGCGCGCATCGCCCACACGTGGGCCCGGTCTGTGCCCTCACTTCATTTAGATCTCAGCTCCGGGGACTTCCCTGCATTCCCTCCCCTCAACCAGCAGCTGGCCTGCGCACTGCTTGTTTATCTCCTTGTTGTCTGTCTCTCCCCTTCAAATGAGAGAAGGAAAACTTTGCCTTGTTCATTCCAATAGTACCAGGCAGAGGGAAGATGCCATATATATTTTAAATGTGCTTTTAATGGGTTTAGAGAGAGAGAGAGGAAGGGAGAGGAAGAGAGAGACAGAAACATCTGTGAGAGAGAAGCATTGGTCGGCTGCCTCCTGCACACCCCCTACTGGGGATCGAGGCCACACCCTGGGCACATGCCAGCGACCTCCAGGTGCTTGGGCTGACGCTCAGCCAACTGAGACACACCAGGCAGGGCTCAATCAATATTTTTTGAATGAACAAATGGTTCCTCCTGGGGACACAGGCCTCTACCCTTCGCTTTGGTTTTCTGACCTCACTTTCCATGTCCTCCCCGCTCTGCGGCCAGCATCCCACCCTGCTGCCTGCCGCCACTCCTGTTTTCTCCACCTCTGCCCATGGCGTGTCCACCTGGCCCCAGGCTCCCTCCCACTGCGACTTCCTCAGTCTCCTGCTCGCTCCTTTCCTCTCCCGGACCCTACAGACAGCCAGCGACCGGGCCTCAGCCCTCTGTCCTTACTGCTTCCCATCACTGCTTCCCATCTGCTGGCCAGTGAGACCTCGGTCACGCTCCCCCCCAGGCACGTGCAGCCAGTTCTACAGTGCGTCTCTCTTCCCTCGAGCCCAGAGTCTCGGCGTGGAATATGGCGGGTTTGCTGGCCTGCCGGTAGTCTGTCTGGATACCTCTGCAGTCTCATCTCCTCTCACCGCCAGGGAGGTGAGAACCTCTCACACAGACCCCTGTGGTCACCTCCAGGAGGCGCCCTCTCTCCTGTTTCCCTCCCCTCCAGCCCACGCTCACGCTAATGTGCACAGATCGGCATCAGATCCCCAGGTCGGCAGCCAGAAGCCTTAAGGAATGCAGTCCCAGCCTCCTTTTTCCAATCCTATGTCCACCTTTTTCAGGGCTGCCTCTCGTCATTGAACCAGATGCCTTTATTGTCCAGGCCTCGAACTTGCCACACACCTTGCAGGGGGCCCCACTACTACCGCCTGGAGTGCCCGCTCCGATCGCTGCTCAGGCGGTCCCCACACTGCCTGCCCAGCAAAGATGCTTCCTCTGTCCCCGGGCCACGTGGCGGTCTTCACTTTGTCTCCGCTCTGACGTCCCCGTGCCCGCGTTTCACTCACTCCCAGCTCTCCGGAGGGAGGGACTAGGTCCCATCATCTACCCCTCCCACAGCTAAATCCATACGAACTGTGTGGATTAACCCGTGCTTTATGTGCCCTTCAAGAAAAAGGAAGAAAAAAGGGGGAGGGAAGGAGGAAGGGCAGGCGGAAGGAGGAAGAGAGAGGGAAGATAAAAGAAAAAAGAAAAAAAGCGAGCAAGAGAAAAACAAGGTGGTGGGTTTGGGGTTCAGGTAACGCCGGCGATCACCCTTCTGCACATTCTTCGTGCACCCTCGGACCTTAAATGATCGGAGAACTCCAACAGTTGAGAAACGTGCTTCTCTTTGTTTCGCACGGTTTTTCCCAAACAGACCCGACGACAGAAACCTTGCTAGGGTGTATTCCTTGCCGCGAGGCACTCGGGGAAATGCTGATTTGAAAGGATGAGGGTCTGGGGACATGTGTCAACACTGCAGGGAAGCTCTGTGAGGAGGAGGAGGTGGGGACTCGGCGTCAGGTCGGTGCACTGGCCTTAGCCCTATAAACCGAGCTCCTGGCCCTGGGGGCGCGTTTCCCAGGGTGTGCCAGGAGACCTGGCATCGCGGGCGCGGCCTGCCCGCCTCTCGGAGCGTCCACATCTGTTGAAGACTCGTCGAGTGGGAACGAGCGGCTCTGTGTGGTCACATTAGAACAACACACACACATTTATGACCTAAGCAGCATGTGACGTCGGTGTGGAATTTTCGGCTGACCGTGGAGTTTGTGTTGGCTGTCCGCTGCTAAGCCCCTCTCCTCGCCCTTGGGGCACTTGGGCGGGAAAGCGCGAGCAGCCCTGACAGGTGGCGGAAGGTCCTGCAGTGGGACCTGCCTCCGTGTCAATGGGATGTTCAGGAGATTAGCCCGGCAAGGAGCTCAGAGTACAGCGAGCGGGGGCAGAGCCGTAAGAAGATTGCCTGGCCGTGTCCTGCTGGAAACCAAGCAAACGGGTAAAGGCAGATGCGCCACGCTCACCACCTGCCACCTGCTGTGCTGGGTGCCGTTACTACGGACTGTGCCGTTGCAGCCCCGAAATGGGCCGACAGAAGGGGCCACCAGGCCCCAGAGCCTGCTCACCTCCACACCAGGTCCATCCAGGACCCACACGCACCCAGGTACAGGCGCAGCCCTCCCCGCCCACAGCAGTGAAGCCAGCGTACCCCCTCTCCAGCAGCTTTCTAGCGATCAGCTGGACTTCCAGTGCGGGCCAAGGACTCACCCGTATGGCTGGGGGAAGAGGAACTGCGGCCCATCTCCTGCCATGGGGGAAGGGTCTCGGGGGTTGGTGGACAGCTTCGGAGGTGTCCTCTGAGGGTACGGATAGTTGGGCTGGACGAAGGGGATGTAGCTCAGCAGAGGGGTGTAGGAAGAGCGGAAAATCTGCTGTCCCATTTGCAGTGGGTTGTACGGCGTCACCTGCAGGTCAGGGAGGAGAGAGGGGTGAGGTCCAGCAGAGCCCACCGCTTCCAGGCATCACGTGCCCCAACCCTTCTAACCTCAGCCCCATCCCTCAGCCCTGTGCCCCTCAGTCACTGTGGAGCACATAGAAGGCAAATGACTGAATTTAACCGAGCCCCGGTTTCCTCATCTGTAAAACGGGTAAACACCATCTCCATTGTATAGGGACTGAGTAAGCTGATGAACGTAAAGCGTCTGAGACATAATAAATAGCAAATAAAGATTTCCATCCTCTTCCCGGCTGCCCCCTTTTTCCTCTGTCAATAATCATCCTCAAAGCCCCATATTCATCTTTAAGTCTTCAACGATCTCAAAAAAAGAAAGAAAAAAAAAAGCTGTTGAGATGGAAACACCTTTGGCTTCTATCTCGGGATCTCAATAGGTCCCAAGTGCAGGACAGCCTTGCCCAGTGGGAACTCCTGGGATGGAAGGTGGAAATGTCCCGTATCTGCACTGCCCAACGCCAGCCCCCAGCCACGTGTGCCTTCAGGGTGCTCGACATGCAGCGTGTGAAGAAGGACCTGAGTTTTTCATTTTACTTCATTTCAATTGGTTTAAATATAAATAGCTACACATGGCTAGTGTGTACAGTACTGGACAGTGTGGGTCTCGGAGAAGGGGCCAAACAAGGACAACAGAATTCAGCTCGGACCCTAGAGAGAAAGAGAAACTCAGTGGGGTTTTGGAGACCACCTGGATCATACTCCCACCCAAAACCAGGGCTCCTACAAGCATGCCCCTGGCAAGGCAGGAACCCCATCTGTCTCACTGACTGATATAGTTTCAGTCCAAAGATAGTGCCTGGCACACAGTAGCTGCTCAATAAACATATGTTGAATGAATGCAAGAAAGGAAGAGAGAGGAAGTGGAAGGAGGAAAGAAGAGCCCATTCAGTGTCTGCTTGAACACCTAGGATGGCGTGGAGCTCATTACATCGTGAGCACGGTATTTTACCACTGACTGCTCCGAATGGCAGAGAGCCCTCTCCCGTGGGAGCAGACATCCTCCCGTGCACCAGGCAAGTTTCTGTCAAAACTGGGGAAGCTTCTGGATCTCCACTGCAATAGCAAGAGCAGCGGTCCCAGTGGCTCAGGGATTCAGCATGCTGACAGCCCTCTCTCACCCTGCACATCTTACCTAATAGGACATTCACAGAGGCTAGCGCTTACTGAGTGCTGAGGGTGTGCCCTTCCTGTGGATGCTCTCGTTTAAACAGCCCTGTGGTGGGACCATTTGCATCCCCATCTCAGAGGTGAGGAAACTGGAGTTCAGAGAAGGTAAGCGGCTTGCTTAGAGTTCCGTACCTCTGTGCTTGCTCCCTCTGGGGGCCTGAGCCCCTCCCCTCCCCCCCAGCCCTCCCATATTTCCCCCAGTGGGCGTATAGGGTCTGGGGAAGCTGGACACAGGTGCCGAAACTCCAAGATGATAAGCTCAAGGTCAGAAAGATCCAAGACCTTACAGAGTGAACCCAGGAAGGCACCTCCCAGGTCAGCGTGGCAGAAAAGACCCCTGGTTTTCACAGTAGAGGGGAGAAGGCGGACCTGGGAGGAGATTGACATGAGAGACAAGCTTTATTCAAATACGTGCCCCCAACGACATGTTACTGATGAAAACCATAAAATAGAGCTGCGTATACTGCTCTGGAACCATCCCCAAGGCAGACCCTTCCTGACAAAAGCGGTGATGGGACCGTGTGTCCAGGGTGCCTCGTGTGCACGAAAACGTCTGTGTCCATAGACATCACTGGAAAAATACCTAGGAAACCGGTAACGGTGACCGCCTCTAAGACTCGTGTTCTCGTATTACTCTCTCCAGAACGTGCACATACACATCTCTGTCTAAAAGCATTCTCGTTGGAACAAGGTGGATGGTGTCGCTGCTCGTGGCTGTGATTCCGTGGGCCAGACTGTCTCTCTGTTCATCTCAGGATGCGCAGCTCCCACGGCTGAAAGAGCAGCGGTCCTGGCCCACGTGATAAAGTCATCTCTACCTGCAGTCCCTTCTCTACCCTCCGGAACATTCTAACACACTTCAGGGCAGAGGTGCAGTCAGCAGAGAAAGAGGGGGCTCCTTGGGGAGAGAGGAGAGGCCGAGGAGTCTGAGTTCGAGTGTGAGGCCTGTCCGCCCGTGTGTGAGGGCGCCAGGCCAGCCCGAGGGTGAAGCAGGGTCCAAGCCCCTCTCCTCACACCCCCACCCCCGCCCCAGACGCTAGCATCGCTGAGCATGCTGCTGTATGCTTGGTGTGCCTGCATGGCGCACACACACCTTGCTGGCACGTGTACAGCTCTACCTCTGTGTCTCTGTTTGTACTGCTGTCTCTGCTGCTTTACTTTGATACTGTAGTTTTGTGTGTCTATGTATGAGGCAGTAAACCGTGGTGATTGGGATCATGGACCCTGAAGCCAGGCTGCCCAAGGTTAAACCCCAGTTCTGCCACTGTGATACGGTCAAGCAGGTATTCACCCCGACCTTCCCATGGGAGTAGGGGTGCCCAATTTAGCAAATAAAAATACAGGACATCCAGTTCAATTCAAATTTCCTATTATTTCATCTCAAATGGATTAATTAACAGCAAATAAGATTTTAGTATAAATGTGGCCCGTGCAATATTTGGGACATACTTATACCAAAACTTTATCCACTGCTTATCTAAAGTTTGAATTTAACTGGGTGTCTTGAATTTCAACTGACAGACGGCTAGGGGAGGAACAGGACTCCGCGGCCCCGCTGATGCAATTCGCTCTGGCCAGTGGAAGGCGGCACCTGTTGCCGTGTACCAGCTCTGAGCGGAGGCTCCAGGGCACTGGGTGCTTCTGCTCACCCTCCCGCACCCTGTCATCGCTGTGGCCAGAACGGAAGCTACTGTATCGTCAGCACACGCCCAAAGGAGAACGCACGGAGCAGGCTTGAACCCAACCCCAGCCCAGCTCGGCCCATCCATAGACCATGAGTGAAAATAGTTATTGTTGAAAGCCTATGAGATATTGAGGCCATTTTTGCTACAGCAAAAGCAAACTTATATGTCAACTTTATGACCTTGAGCAAGTCATTTAATCTTTGTGCCTCAGTTTCCTCATCTCTAACCTACCTTATAGGGTGGTGTCGAAGGTTAAATTCATTAATGCAGGTGAAGGCCTTAGAGAAGGCACCCAGTGAGGGCTCTGTAAGAGCCAACTGCTATCACCACCTGGGGGCGCTGTCTGTTTCCACCTACACGTGGGTATTTGTGGGTATTCTGGGCCAAAAAGTATGGCTGGTGACCAGGTCAAGGGAGAAAGGTCTTTCTGACCTGAGGGCCTTCGTGGAGCTGGGACAGAGGTGAGGAGGTCATCTACTCACCTGTCGGGGGTAACACCCCAGCTGGGGGTGCAGGGTCTGCTGATAGGGCATCCTGGCTGCCCGCTGTGGGTACAGGCCCTGGGGAGACAAGGAGAGGCTCAGTGCCATGGGGCAAGGGGCCCCCAGTCAAAAGGCAGCCACTCGACTCAGTTTCCACCCCACCGCACTGCAAGCCAGACCTACCAGATGCCAGGCCAGCTGGTTTCAGGCCAGGCATGCACAACTCACACCACACAGGAAGCCCCTGTTTAGCAGGATCCACAGCCTTTTGGGTGCGTGTTTAAGATAAGAGCTTCAAGACCCTGCCTGCCTCTTAAATCCCAGATCTGCCCCTTAGTGGCTGTGTGACCTTGGGCAAGTCACTTCACCTCTCTGAACCTCTTTACCCTTGTCTACAAAATTATGTGTGTTCAAGACTGTAAAGCCTGTGAAGGTAGCCAAATTCTCTTTATTGCTGTCTATATCCCTTTTCTAAGTTCCTTTCCCCAAACCCCCTTCCTGTCCGACACAAGGTGTCCATGTACCTCTGTGTGCATGCGCGCGCATGTGTGTGTGGTGGTTTGCACCCGCTTATTTAAACATGCCTGCATGTGTACTCATTTTTGTGTCTGCAGCTGTATGTTCCATGCACAAATGTGCCACTGTGAACCTCGGCGTGTTAGTCTGGGCCTCTGCTGCCGCGTGGCTATATGGCCACACACACCTGTGTCTGTACCTCATGGTGAGGACTGGTGTGACAATGAATGAGTTATGCATTTAAAGGGCTCGGTACACAGTGCCCGGTACACAGTAAGGAACCTGCATATGTTAGGTATTTTTAAGCATCTCTCACTGTAACCCCCTCCACACACACACACACACACACACATACACACACACACACACACACAGCAGAACAGCTGCTGTGGGTGGGGCAGCCCAGCACCCCTCGAGTGAGCCTCAGACTGCCTCTCCCTGCCAATCCCGAGCCACCTCCTAAGATGCAGCTCAGCGCTCAAAGCATGCCTAGACCAGGATGTCTTTCCAGAAGACTGCACGCTGGATGCTGCCTTGATTCTGGGCTCACCCTGTGCCAGTTATCAAAGTGTTGATGGCGGACACTGTGCCCTTGCCGACTTCCTCAGAGCCATGGGGTCCTGATGGGGGGTCTGGGGAAAGCCTCCCAGCTCCCCTCTTGCCCATCTCCAGGTCCCTGAGAGCACACACCCTCTTGGAGGCCCCCCTTGCTCTCTGCTGCAGGGCACCTGACACTTGACCATGGTGGGTTCCTCCCACTGCCACCAACCCCTTGCCTGAAACCAGTGCACAAGCCGAGCTCCTTTTTGCTCCAAGCCCCGTTGCCCAGGGCAGCCCCACTCACCACCGTGACCACAGCCTGCCCTGCACTCCTACTGTGGCCTGAACCTGGACAGAGAGGTCAGACAGATGGGCTACCCTGCCTGTTCCCAGCCCTCAGTGAGCTCCAAGGCCAGGGTCTCAGTGCCACTCCTCTGTTTCATTCCCTCCTACATCCCCCGCACCCCCATTAGCACTCAGCTCTGCACAGCCAACGCCCCAGGCCACCATCCTGCCAGGCGGCCAGGGCTAGGCTAGCCTAGGATCTGTGCGCAAACAGCTGCCCGTCCCTGCTCTGTCCCGGGCAGACTTTCAGGACTCGATGTCATATTCATTAGTATAAGCAACACTGTACGACTTTAAGGATATTTCTAGTTGTTTGAATGGCAATTCTGTAAAATCACAAGCAAGGGTAAATAAACCTTCATTCTTCCTTGCTTGAGGCCGTGGCCTCTTCCAGTACATCCTCCCTCCTTAACCGGGAGCAGAGCTCCCTCACGTCCAGCAGCCCAGGAGCGTCTGGAGCTCCGTGGTCCTGGCGACGTAGTCTTCCAGGCTTGCACCCTCCACAGAGGAGCTCTGAGCAAACTGGATGTGGGACCTCATCTTTATTCCTTATGCCGAGCAGGAAAAGACACGAGGATAAACTGTTCCTGCTTCTCCTCTCTGTCTCCTCAAGGTCCGCAGAGCTCCCTGACCCTGGTTCCTAGGAAGATCAGGGCTGAATAATAATAAAAACCAACACCTGTGTCATACATTAGGTTTTACAGAGCTCTTTCCCATCCATGGACTCAATTACCCTGACAACCGAATCAAATGGCTGCTGCTGCTGCTGCTGCTGTAATTATAATAAACAAGTGAGGAAACCGGGGCTCAGAGCATTTGCCTAACATGCCCAAGGCCACACAGCTTGGAAACAGCAGAATCCCTTTAAACGCAGTCTGCGGATTGCGCGGCGAAACCTGACTTATCTTTATTACCCCAGGCCCCAGATCATGGGGAGCGGGGAGAAGGTAAATCATGCTGTCCTTCTTTACCACCTGGGGGGTCAACTTCTAGAGTTGACTGGGCCCAGGCAGCACCTGCACTGCCTTGCAGGACCCAGGGGTCCCACCAGCCAGGGCTCTCAAACACTTGTGCCCAGAGGCCAGGGAACCCGGGAGTCAGCCTTGCAATACAAACACTGGCATCTCTTAAGACAAAGGACCTTCATTCACGCTTAAAAGCACTGTAGGATTTCACTCATAGGTGATATAAAACCGAAAGCACCGAATGAACAAGCAAAAAAACCTCATAGACAATAGTATGGTGATGACCAGAGGGGGAGGGGGTGGGGGAAGATGAAGAGGATAAAGGGGGTCAAATCTGTGGTGACAGGAGGAGACTAGATTTCAGGTGGTAAGCACCATGCAATATACTGATGGTGTACTATACAACTGTACACATGGAACTTACATAATGTCATTAACCCATGTTACAGTCACTTACTTTAAAATATATACGTCCAAATCTCACCACTGCAAACAGTCAAGTCAGAAGAAGTCAGCATAGCAAGAGATATTACCTGCACTTTAAAAGCAACCCACGGTGAATTCGCTTCCCATGGTGAGCCCTGAGAGTGTGTGTCAGAGGGAATGGGCTTACACTAAAGAAAGTGTGCAGTGGTCTCTGTCTGCAGTGGGGGTGCACTGCGGTGCTGGGGTGTGGGTGGTTCCTGGCTTGTCCTGGACTCCACGCTTCTTAGTCACCTCTGACTCCCCTCACCTTGCCAATGTTGGCCTATAGTCACTGTGAAGCAGAGGTTTTTTAAAATGATTTACATACATGAGTAAATAAATAAATAAAAAATGAGCCCTGGCCGGTTTGACTCAGCGGTTAGAGCGTCGGCCTGCGGACCGGAGAGTCCCGGGTTCGGTTCCTGCTAAGGGCAGGTACCTGGGTTGCAGTTTGTCCCTGGCCCCAGCTGGGGTCGTGTGGGTGGCAACCACTCAATGTGTCTGTCTCACATCGATGTTTATCTCTCTCTCTCTTCCTCCCTCTCTCCTTCCCGTTCTATCTGAAGATAAATGCAAAAATGTCATCGAGTGAGGATAAATAAAAAACAATAAAAATAAAAAATAAGCGCATCAGTGGGTGGGCGGAGAGATGAGTGGTGAATGAGCACACACAGCTAGCAAGGGTGGACGAATACCGGTGACAGGGTTGCTGAATCAATGGGCACGCACAGGGACCCAGGCAGGGACAGGTATTATCGGTGTGGAAAGGACACACTTTGATTTCCCCTTGGATCGCCATTCACCTCTCACCTCGAGGGTGGGGCGAGGAGAAGGTGGGCACTGTCCTTTTAAGCAAACAACAACAAAAAAAGAGTCTTGAAAACAAAACTTTGGAGAGGAAAAGAGGTTTCGTGAAACTCCTTAGGCTCCTGTTGAAGATTCAGGGGCTAAGTCTGCTGGACCAGCTCGGAGAGGCTTTGTGTGGGGCAGAGAAGACCGCTGGCCTTCTGTTGTCAAGGAGGAAATGACAGGGACCCGGGGAGGTGGGAAGAGAGGGCGCCGAGATAGGACCAGAAGACTTTGGGGCAAACTGTCCTCTCTACTTGCTCTCTGCAGGCTTTGCTGGGCCAGCCGGGGCAGCAGATTCCCAAGTACCTGGCCCCACAGGGTGGTGTGCGTGGGTCCCCCCCCACACACACACACACACCAGCATGCGCCTGGAGAGGAGCCAGGGAGGCGAACAGAAGACAGCTTTCCTGGCCACGCCAAGCACTACCTACAGGGACCGTTAAGCTATTGGCCTGGACAATGGTTTAAACCAGAGTGGACATTTATTTGATTTTTTCCCTCCTTCTACCCAGTGGGCAGCAGCTTTTAAAGGGAGATTAAGTGAAATAGACAAACTACAGAAACTACATTTTCCCTGCATAAATAAGTTCTGCGAGGAACGTGTCCAACGCTGCTAGGAATATTTCACCCTCCCTTTGTGTCCGGCTGGCTACGGCTTTCATTTCAGCTCTGAGCCCGAGACCAGGCGTGTGTGCCAGCTGAGGGGAGTCCGCTCGGGTGACATGTAAATGAAGTGGCCAAATAACTTGTCACCCACACCAGGACACTTGGGAGTGGAAGGGGCGCTATTAATAATTATTCTGAGACAAAAGACCTAAACCGGACTGTCCAAGTAATAGAGGACGCCTGTCATCCGACTATAAAGGACGTCACAGGAAGTGGGTGGGGAAGGACTCTGCTGTCACCCTATCCTGGGAGCCCAGGCTCCTAACAGGCCAGAACTAGCACTGCAGCCCTGGAATACACAGCCCAGAGTGAGCCGGAATTCAAAGAAAACGAGAAATATACACGCGTGTCCGTGTGCGAGCCCCTGCGCGCCTGTCCCACGTGGCTGGTCTGATGCGGCCGCGGCGGAGAGACGACCAGTGTCCAGGCCGTCTGTGATCTGGGCTTCCCACCCGCGGAAGCACCTCCGTGCAGGGACGGCCCCCTGGAAAGCCCGGCCCAGCAGCCGCTCGCTCACCTGGTACTGTGGGAAGGTGGAGTGATTTGTGAACGCTGGCGGAGGTGGATAGTTCAGGTTCAGCCAGAGTGGCTGGTTCAGGGACGCTGAGGTCAAGGTGGTGGCGAAGCGCGGGGGGTAGACGTTCCCCGCGTACTTGAGGTTGTTCTTGTCTGCTGCCGTCACGGGTGGGTTAACTAAGTCACGGGAGAGGCAGAGCGTTTCAGACGGAGGAAGGGAGAGGCCTGGACACCCTCGGGGTTAACCCTGGGATCGCTATTCTCAGAGGTCAGATCTTTTCAGCTCCTCTTGGTTCCTTAAGTTCTAGTGAATTTCCAACTCTAGGAAAACATCACTAATTCACACCTTGCCGATTTGGAGGGGGTGAAACTGGCAGTGGGGTCTGCCTTGGAGACCCTCTCCATCAGTCACCGGTAAAGGAGGCAGGGCTGGTGTGCCCACAATAAACCAGGCTGCTGCGACCAGCGCTCACCTCCGTGCCAAACCACGTTCTTCCCGTGCTTTGAAAACACCGCTTCATACAAGCAATTGCTTTGCCATTGGAAGTCACTCCTATCAAATTATGAAAGCAGCCCCCTCCTGAGGACCTTGGACAGCATGTTCTATCCATATTGGAAATGTTTTTGTTTGTTTTTTTAATATTTAAGAACATTATATAATTCACTGTGGTATGACCCCAAATGAGTCTGAGTGAATGAGATTTGGTTGAGTTGTTTCAGAATAGGAATCCTGAACTCTCTCCCTCAGCAATAAGTCTGGTGGGCGTGTAGACTCAGAGGTGGGGCCTCAGTTTCCTCTGTTTTAGGAAAGGAGGTTTGACTAAAACAGTTGTAGGAGGGCACGGAGAGAAAGCAGGGACATAAATAATCTCAACATACAAATAATCTGAAGCAGGGACCTGTCTTTGGCTTGGGCAATTTGAGAGGATATACTTAGGCAGGTCTGTGTTCGAATTGGCCCCCAATAATGCCCACGTGACCCCTCAAAGCCAACAGCATTTCTCTAGCCATTGTATTCCCAATAACAGACACGGAGAGAAAGTCATTTCCCCCATTCTATAGGTTTAAAAACTGATGCCCAGAGAAAGACAGTGACTTGCCCCTGGATGAGACAGCCACTGGATGGCAAAGTCACCCCCAGGGCCGGTGAGTGTCTGACCCCCCTCTACCCACTCTCTCGGGCAGGGCCAGCTTACATTTCAGCTCCAGCCCGTCCACCTCTCTGCTGCGAAGCCTCAGCGGCCCGCCTGGGTTCTTGGTGGCCCCCAGGAACTCGTAGAGCAGGGTCTTCTTCTCAGTGGGCCACGCAGACTTCTTGGCTGGCAGGGTCACGGACATGGAGCCCACAGGGTCACTGCAGCCCTCCTCACCACAGATGTCCTTCTGGCTCTGGGGCCACCGGCTGAGAAAGAGGCTCTCTCGACCCTTGGTTGGCTCCTTGGTGCCTGAGCTCCGTTCTACAGCAAGAGGGAAATTGGGTCAATGATTCTAGAAGGTCAAGTGCTAGATGAAGCGGGGGGAAGGCACCTCCTTTAGGCTAAGTGATGGGTCCTCCAGAGCACACACTCCAGGCAGACCCTCTGGGGCTTTCTCCCAGCCACATCCAATTCCAGTCTCCTCCTGGGTCCTTCACTGCCCACCACCACGCTGGTCTCACCTCTCATGAACTTCTTCCTTCCTTCCTCCCATCCACCCATCCACCCTTCCTTCCTTCCTTCTATTCACCCTTCCTTCCTTCCTTTCTTCCTTCCTTCCGTTTTTCCTTCCTCCCTCCCTCCTTCCTTCCTCCCCTCCTTCCTTCTAACCCTCCATAGTGCCAGGTTCCAGGTAAGAGCAGATTTGGACATAGTTCTTGCCTTCGGGGAGCATCCGGTTAGTGGGAGAGACACCCATTCCCACAGACACGTGGTCCAAGCCCCAGCCTGGCCCCTCATCATGGACTCTGCTCCTGCTCTGATGCTCACAGGTGGTTCGGCTCACTCATCAGCGCCAGGCCCTGACCTGAGTACTGGGGACACTGATGAGTCAGAGCCAGACTCAGCCTTGTAGGAGCTCACAACAAGGAGGGAGAGAGACAGACCCAGAAATAGCTCTGGGACAAAGCAGATGGGGACTGTGAGGTGACAGAGGGACACCGTGGGAGAAGAGGGTAGCTGAGAAAGCTTCTGACTGAGAGGGTCAGAGGCTTCTAGAAGGAAGTGGCCCTTCAGCGAGACCGTCCATCCAGGGGTATGAGGGAGAGGGGCGCAGCAGGCAATGAATGGTGGCTACAGGCCACGGCCAGGAGTCACCAGAGAGACAGAGGGGTCACAGGAGTGGTCAGTGCCAGGCTCAGGTCTCTCTCCAAATAGATCGAGTGGTCCCCCAGTGGGAGGACACTTTCTGAGCCATCATGGGACCCTCCACAGCAGTGGTCATCACCCCTAGTTCCTATTTAGCAGTGGAACTCTTCCTTCAAACCAAATTGAAATGTCATCGCTTGGTTGAAGCTGGGAAGAGGCCTTGGCCCTCCCAGCAGCCCTCCCCGAGCCTGGAGGGTCCTGGTCTCCATGGAGCTGGGCTGGGAAATGGTGCTGGACACACCACAGGCACCTCGGATCATTTCGGTAGCTGCCGGAGCAGAGGAACTTGTGTCCGGTGTTCCCTGCTGGGAGTGGACCTGCTCCCCAGCTCTTGCTTCCGCTCCTTCCCAGCCCAATGGCCTTGGAGCTAAGTCTGGGCAGGACTGGGCCTGTCCTGCTAGCGCCATCCTGGCCAAGGAGAGAGCTGCTCTAGCCCGAGTCAATTTAGGAGAAAAATGACATTTTTAGAAAACATGTCCCTAGAGTCCCTTCTGAGAGTTTCTCTGGTTGCTCAGTTTAGCCCCCAGCTAGCGCACTGAAATAACAGTACCCACTAATAATAATAGCCCGTCCCCAGAGGCCCACACACCTACGGTCTCTCACACACACCTCCAGTCGCTTTAAACATGCTTGTGGCTCAGTCCCCTCCAAAGCCCCTCTCCCAGCGTCCGTGTACCCAGACACGCACACATGCCTGCCTGTCACTCCCGACTCACTCACATGTACACAACTCCACTCACTCACAGGACGGACACACACACGAACACGTACACATAGACCCACTCAGATGCAGCCACACCTGCATTTTCCGTAACAAATACACTGACACCTGCCAAGCTCCCTTGGGCTCACCTTTGCCCACACATTCGTGCACACAGAACACAGAAACGGTGGGGAGGGTGGGTGGAGAGATATCCATGCGTGCCCCCTGGAGAAGGAGCTGGGAGAAAAGCCCCCTCCTCCAGGCAGGGCTAAGCCTCCCACACATACTGCCTGGCATCCCCAATGGGCCCCCTGGCTCCTAGAGGCCTGCGCAGACCCAGAGTCCAGCTTGCTGTCCACGGCTCTGACTCCTTGGCCTTCCCACAGCGCTCCAGCTCACAGAATGTCCTCGAGGGTACCACGTTCCTGTGCCCTTTGGAACCCGGATTTGGGCCCTCCCGATACAGGTATCTCCCCGTATCCTCTCATGCTCACAGACTAGGGGTGCATTTTCTCCTGGTTTTTTCCCAGTGACAGCCGACCACAGGCGAGTGCCCGGCTGTCAGTCTGCCTCCTGGGAGCCGTCCAGTCTGAGCGGCTGGCTTAGAAGAGGCGCAAAGCATAGAACCAGGGAGTGGGAAGGGGGAACTCGGGAGGGGCTGCATCTCCAGGGAAGGATGTGGACTCCTCAGTTAGAGGGCGGAAATGCACTTTTCTAAGGCCCTGGGGGTGCTGGGAACAAATCCCAGGGCCAACAGTCTCACCTGCGCCTGGAGAATTGACGTATTGACCCCCTGCCCCGGAGAGAAGACCAGGCCTCATTGTCAGAACGGGCACCTGCATCGGAAGCCAAATGGCCCCAGCTGCCAGTGACGTCTCCCTCCTGCCTGCTCCCAGTCCCCGTTCTGCAGTGCACCCAGGACTCAGCTGGGGTAAGGGCTTCCTTCAAGGTACTCTGGATAAACCCGGTGGACTCAAAAACGAGCTGGGTGTCATATGTGCCTTGTCCCTCTTCTCAAAGCACATTGGAATTAGCTGTGCCGTGTACGTGGGCATTCGGCCCAGGGGCACACGGGCACTGAAAACAGTGCACCTGGGGGCTGTGTCCATCAGAGAGGCCACCTCGTCCGCCCTACTCGGCACGAAGATGCTGTGGGCACTGCTGCTGCCTGATCGTCTCTCTGGTGGGTTTCTCCTCCTTGCCGGCCCACCTGCTAGCCCTGCTGTCAGCCCCACTCACCCATTAAGTGGTGCCCCTCCATGTCGGGGTCCGCCTCAGGCTTGGAGCAGATCTTGGCAAACACTGGGAGCTGCCTCTTCTGAACAGGGAGCTCCAGGAGCTTGTCGGTGGGCGCGGGAGGCGGCGAGGGTGGCAGCAGCAGGAACGGGCCGAGCCCCGTGGGCTCCCTGGGGAGGGGGCCACTGAACATGCTGTTCTGCAGGAAATCCTTGATGACACGGGTCTCCTCCAGCATCGCCTTGTTGTCGGGGGCCTTGGATGTTTCTTTGGACTTCAGTGGGAACTGGGCCAGGAGCTTGCTGATCTCCGAGTTGGACGCACCCAGGTTGTGGTCCCCGTCATCTGTCCCCTTGGCACGCTTGACTTTGGCAGCACGTAGGATGCCCGTGACCGTAGTCATGGCAGAATCGCAGTCCTGCCTGCTGCCGATAATGGACACGGCCACCTTGGGCTCCAGAAGCTTGTCACCGGCAATGACAGAGGCTCGCGGCGGTTCCCTGCTGCCTGCCACCCGAGGAGGCGTGAGAAGGCAGGGAGCTGGCTGTCCGGGCCCCTCGGGGGAGCTGCCGGGGGCTTCGGGCTCCCTCGAGCTTTCTGTGACCAGGATGAGGTGCTCCTTGGTCAGGTTCAAGAACTCCTGCTCCACCAGCAGGGAGATCTCGTCTTTGTCACGGCTGAACTCCAGAGCTCTGCAAACAGGTCAGAAAGACAGATGGGTTCACTGTCAGCTCAGGAAGGCTGGCTCTGAGCAGGGCCAGGCCCAGGGAAAGGAGGCGGGGAGGGTGAGAGAAACAGACTGCTTTCTCCAGAGAGAACATGGACCAGCAGTGGACTCCCAAGAAGAGGTCTCTACACCATGCCAGCAGGCCCAGCACCGCGGGTGTGGTTCTGGGAATCGGGACACCCAGGTCCTCTCCTGAGACTACGCCTTGCTGAGTGAGCTGAGCTTTAATTTCAGTCCATCCCCTCCTCCTCCCTGTTCAGTTGTGCCCAGGACCTGAAGCAAAAAAGGCAGCAACAAAAGGGTCAAGGGTGAGCCTGGCTGGTGTGACTCAGTGGATTGAGCATTGTCCCATGGACTGAGAGGTCCCGGTTCGACTCCCGATCAGGGCACATGCCCAGGTTGCAGGCTTGATCCCCGGTAGGGGGCGTGCAGGAGGCAAATGATTGATGTTCTCTCTCACATCGATGTTTCTATCTCTCTCTCCCTTTCTCTCTCTCTAAAAAAATCAATAAAAACATATTTTTTAAAAGAAGGGCAGGGGTGAGCCAGCAGCTCTGAGCCTGGGTGCCGATCCTGAGGCCCGCACTGCGGAGCAGCAGAGTGAGAGGAGGGACCGTGGAGAGGGCAGATGGAGCTCGCGCCCTGGCTCCGTCACCTCCCTGCTGTGTGACCTGGGCAGGCTGCTCGGCATCTCAGTACCCGTTTCCTGATCTGGTTTTCAGGAATACCAGAGATGTGCAGAGCGCTCTGGACAGTGTCTGGCACAGAGTGAGGGCAACACAAGTGTCAACTAGTGTGTCTACACCTGTTCAGCCTGGCTGGGCACCTGAATCCTGGCTTCTACACTGTGGCCCATGGTCCACCCGGGCTGGCATGGCCCTCTGCCCACAGTAAGGCCTCTGGACCGGGGCCCGCTTCCTGGGAGCACCAGCAGTTGGTTACTCCCTGCATGGATTCACAAGCATTTACCTGGATCGAAACACAGGTCTCCACCTGCACCTCAGACCCTGGCCCCAGCTGGACCCTTGACAGCCGGCACCAGCCCGATGGGGCTTGATGGTCCCACGGACTCCAGGCTCTTGGTTGCTGGCTCTCTCCAGGTGTGGAAGAGGGTGTAACCCTGCTGGCCTGGCTCCTGGCCCAGCATGCCCCACCAGCGTCCTTCCCAAGGGGACACCTTCCTCCCTGGCACTTCCAGGAGAGTCACCACCACCCAGTTTAAAACCACCTGCTGCCCCTGCTCTGTGGGCTCCTGTGGAGGGCAGACGAGGTGGTCTGCACAGAGCATTCTGGAAACTGTTCAGTGCGTTGGCGCAGGGAGGAGGTGGTGAAGAGAGCGAAGAGATCAGAGGGAAAATGAATGTGCCCCGCGAGTGGCGCTCTGCCACTGGGGAGGCCTGGCAGACACTCTGCCAGCCCATTGCAAGGGCCCGGGGAGTCCCACTGACTGGCTGCAGAGTGAAAGCGTGCCTTCCCGGGAACGCTCTGTGTGTCTGAGCACATGCACACTCACATGTGCACACACACACACGCATTTGATGTGCACATACATGGGGGCACACAGTGACTCACATGTCACTACACAAAGAACCCAACCTGGGAGCAGAGTCACTGCATCTGACCACCAACCAGAATGGGCATAGGCTACAGTCCCAGAGGCTTCCTGCTCTGCTGGGCATTCACCCCTTAGTGACCAAGTTCTGAGGAGGCTCAGGGCTCCTGCGGAAGGAGCTGGGTGGCCAGGGCACTTGGGTGCGGGCAGGCGAGCTGAAGAAGGAGGAATGGGTTGCCACTGTAACAACTGATTCAACTGTGCCTCCTGCCTGTAGCCTCCCAGGTCTGGAGGCAGGGGGCGGTGCCAGGAAAAAGCAGACTCCAGCCAAAGGGACCTGGTTCAGAATCGTGCACCACCCCTTATTTCACGTCAGATCTAGAACCTCAGGGACTCCCTGCAACGTGGGTCTGGCACCAACAGCACCCACCCACGCGGGCGGCGTGAGAACTTGAGATAACCGTGTGCACACACAGTGCAGGTCCCGGCGCACAGCACGCTGGCCCGGAGCCTCAGCAGGTGCGCTGGCCCTGGAGCCCCGGAGGCCAGCAAGGCTGCTGCGGGGCATGGCCAGCTTCCACTGCCACTTTCCTCTCCCCCAGTCTCTCTCTTCTCTCCCTCTTCCCTGTCCTCTCTCCTTTCTTTCCTCCTTCCCACGTCTAGACTTAGTCTGTAAATAGGCCCCACTCTCACCCCTGTGGCCACGGGAACAACTGGAATAAAGAGGTTGCCAATACATGGTCCCAAGTTTTAGATCCCCCTTCTTCTTCATCCTCCTCCTCCTCAAAGGGAACAGGTGAGTCTAGAGTCACAGAAACCAGAGTGTCCCCCCACCCCCAAAAAACTTACAAAACAAGCCATATATATATCAATAGATTTTTTTTTCTGAATTAGACTTACTACAATTGTGTTAACTTTTAAAATGATAATGGTATTACTTAGCCAACCAAAAAAGAATCCTTATCTCTTAGAGATACATACGGAAGCATTTGCAGATTCGATGTCTGGGGTTTGCTTTGAACTTAATCCAGCGGGGGGAGGGGAAGGGAGGGAGGGGACAACAGGCGAAACAAGACTGCCCTGTGTCGATCATCGGTGAAGCCGTGTGCCGGGTACATGGGTTCATCACACACGATTCCCTCTACTTTTGTGTTTGGTTTCTGGTTGTTACTTTCTATTAAAAATGTTACACGACTCATGAGCACACAGAAGTCTCACCACTGAACCTTTTGAAACATCAGCTCTATGGAGAAGTCAAAGCAGCATCTGAAAGACCCACAGGGCTCAAGGTCCCTGTACCAAAAACACGCCCATAGGAGGTCCCCGCTCAGCTCCTGAGAGGACACTCCCACCCCTCCCCCACCCGGGAACCAGGCTGGCAGAGAAGCAGCAGCAAGAGCTGAGTGTGACCCCTGCTCATATCCCCAGTCATTCTCCCCTGGACACATCACAGGGGTCAATGGGCCTCTCAGGAAGCTGGCATTTCCAGAAGGGGCAGTGCAGTGACAAGAACAGAGGGGCCCACCCTGGCTGTGGGGTCTGTGTGTGCCCCTGAAAGGCTGCCCAGAGTACCTGCCCCCCCAGCACAGCCGCATGCATCTGACATGAACCCACCATAGGCAGGAAGCCAGGTATCCACCTATATGCTCAAATTTAATCCTCTCCACACCCCTGGGCAATAGACAGTATCATCCCCACTTCACAGATGGGCAAAGTGACCTTGAACGAGGCTAAGGACCTTGTCATGGAGAACGTAGAGAGGCTGGTGTGGGGATGCTATTGGGTCTGGCTGCCATCACCACCTCCTCCCACCCAGCCTGCCTCCACTCCAGAGACGTTCCCCAGCAAGGTCTTCCAGCTGTGCTCCAAGGCTGGGCTTTGGTCCCCGATCTGAATGCAGTCGGGGATATCACTGGGCTCATCCCATCACTCTAGCCTGTGAAGAATCGTTGTGGTGAGTTCTGAGCCTGTCATCTGTGGCATTAGCTGTCCCTCACAGCTGCCTGTCAGCTGCATGTCTGATGAGCACCTTTTCTGGGTCTCCGGCCAACTTGTGGATAAAAATGTTGAAAGGCAGAGACTCTGGGGCTGAGCCTTAGGGACACCGCTGGAGACCCTCTCCACAGCCTGACAGTAATCCTGGATCAACACTTCGAGAGAATCAATCAATCACTCTGGTCACTTTCATCCCATCTCCACTTCTCCAAGGCAGCCTTCGTCCAACACCTCGCTGCAACCAAGATTCAGTGCAGTTACAAATCCCTGATCAAGGGTCTCCCGACCTGTCCCCTGCACCCCCATAAAGAGGAGATTCATTTGTTCTTGTTTGTTCTAGAAAAGTGCATGTCTGCAGAGCTAGGCCATTCTCAGAACTCAGATCAAACCATTCCCCTGTTTAAACCCTCATATGGATTCTCATTACACATGAATAAAATCCAGACTCCTTTCTGACCCCCGGGGCACCATCATCCCCCTCCTGCTTCAAATTCCCCTTCTTCCAGCCACTCTGGCCTTATAAATATTTCTTGACATGCCGAGTTCATTCCAGCCCCAGAGCCTTTGCATGTCCTGTGCATGCCAGATCGTTCCCTGACTGACTCCTTCTCATCATTCACGCCTTGGTTCAAGTTGTATACTCTCAAAATAGCCTTTCCTGAAAGTGTTATTACACCCACCTGCCCTGCCTTGCTAGGCATTCTCTGCTCCATCAAGTTGCTTATTTTTCTCCTGGTATTTATCACCATCATACAGTATCTTTTTTATGTCCTCACTCCCCACAACAACATACCTCCCTGAGGGCAGGAGCTCTTCTTCATCACAGAGGCCTGGGGGACTAGAACAGTGCCTGGCACGTGACTTCAGCTCAGTAAGTATTTGTTGAATGAATGAATGAACCAGCTCATGAACTTGTCTTTACACTTGTCCTTTCTTGAAGATCTTGAAATCGTCCCATCTCTGGCCTGGCATCCCTGTGAGCTGTTCACTAACACCCTGCTATGTCCAGTCCTACGAACCCCCAGCCTCTGCAAGGCAGGCCCCCGGCAGATCCCACATGAACCCGCCTCTCAGCAACCACCTCGGGGCTCACAGAAAGATGTTTCATTCTCCTTACAACTTTGCTGGGTTCAACACGAAGCCTGCTTGCCTGCATTTCTGGAATCTATCTTTTTTTTCCTCTCTTCTTAAGAAGTTTTGCCGATGTTGGCACTTCTCCCGTGCTATTTGCTTTCTCCTTTGAGTTGGGAAAAAAAAAAAAACACATAAAATCCGCCACAGACTATCACAGTGAATCATTCAGGAAGGTTAACGCAGCTCCTGAGCGCTGACAAAGGAAGCAAGGGTCCAGATTGGTGCCGGGGCTCCAGCTACTGCCACCACCTCTGCTCTGCCCACCTCCAGAAACCACAGGCGTCTCACGGAGGCTCTGTACACGGACGCTGTGCGTTGTTTCTGCATTCGCAGTGTACGGAGTTATATGAAAATAAAGGCTATTGACTGGCTGGCACCCCTTCCCAGAATAATGACTAAGCAAGCATGCTGTTAGCTCCCCGACAGCAGTTCTGTGTACATGATAACACAGAGCAAAGATGAAAACTGCTATTCAGCTGAGCCAAACAACAGGAAAATGCAAGCAGAAAATTGTTAGTGCTGGAAGAGGACATCAAAACAAATATTTTCTTCTCGCTATGGCATTTCAGACCATCCACAAGCAGGGTACCCAGGCCCGCTGCCCAGGCAACATGGCTGATGGAAGCGTGAAGTGCGGGACGGGCTCCGGGTCCTGCAGACTGCCCTCCTGACTGTGGGTGAGATCCTGACTCCTCTGCGTGTCTGTGTGGGTAGAGCAGCAGAGCTTATTGGCTATGAACTGAGTCTCCACAGAGAGGCAGAAACAGGACTCAAATCCCCACCCCTTAGTGGAGGCCAGACCTTAAGCAAGCTGCATCAGGTCCTAGTTCACAAAATAGGAAGGAGGATTCGCCTGTCTGGAGTGCTAACCAACCAGCCAGGCGCCGTGCTAAGCACTTTCCTTGCAAAACTCTCGTTTTAATCCCCACGACAGCCATGGGCTAGTGTGGTAGACTGATGGCAATAATGGCCCCATTGCATCACACAGTTGACGTCCTGAATCCAGGTTCTTTGGTAATTCCCACCCATCTTGATTCAAGCAATGAAGTGTTTGGCATTAGGGCTCAGCCTCTTATTTCTTTGGGAACTTGGCCACCTCCAGATGAACAAGCCCAAGAGAGCCTGTTGAAGAATGAAACATCCCACAGAGGCAAACCCCAATAGTTGGCTAGATTCAACTGGCCTGCAGAGGTTGGGTGAGCACCATCCGTGCCCAGCCCAGCCCAGCCTGCACCAGAAGAACCACCTGGCTGAACCCAGCCCAGTCTGCTGAGCGACAGAAATGTGAGCTGAGTAAATAGCTGTTGTTTTGAGCTGCTAAGCTTTGGGGTTGGCTGTTAATTACCAAAAGCTAACTGATACAAAGAGATACAATGATCCCAATTTAAAAAATGAAGAAACCAAGGGACAGAACAGTTAGGGAATGTTTCCAAGGTCGCAGAATCAAGAAGGGAAGAAGTGGTGAATGGAGGCAATCTGCCTCAGATGCTGCTCTCCACCACGAGGCTGCTCTGAAAGCCAAAGTGAAGAGCTGGGTGTGAGAATTCCGGGGGCACACACCCATTAGGAGAGTGAGAAAGGGCTCTCTGAGGGACTGTCGTTTCATCTGGGGCCTAATGGATAATAAGCATCTAACCAGGTAAAGAAAGAAAGCGAGGAAGAGCTTTCCAGACACAGGGAACAGCATGTGTGAAGATCACATGGTAAGCAAGAGCTTGGTGCATTGGTGGGACCATGTTAAAGTGGGTGGGGTACATTGATTGGAAGGCGGGGAGGTCACTGGAGGTGAAGTTAGAGATGATAGGAGTCAGAACCTTCCAGGTTTTGGAGTGATGCTGAAAGATTTTATTCTAAAGGAACAGGAAAGCCACTGGAGAGATTTCGGCAGGGAAGGGTCAGCTCTGGGTTCTTCCAGGGAGCAGTCCAGAGGAGTGGCAGGAGGGGACTGAACCTGAGCCAGGATCTGTGCTGGGTCTGCTAGGTGCCAGGTGTTAGGCTTGGCACTTGACTCCCCAACAGCCATGAGGAATAGGGAGCATCTTTATCTCCAGGTTAGAAAGAGGAAACTGAGGCTCAGGCATTGAACAAGGAATTCAAGTTCACCCAAGAGAGGAAGCGCTGGAGCAGGTCTGGGAACCAAGTCCTGTGGCTCCAAGCCTCTATCTACTCTTAGCCACTACCCTACACTTCCCAAAACAGAAGGGAGAAAGAGCACGGCCGTGGCAGTCAGGAGAACTGCATTCACCCCAGCTCTGTCCTTTTTGATGGGGTGACCTCAATTCACTTCCCTTCTCTGAGTCTCAGTTGTAGGAGGGCCAAAGGCCAGGAGCCAGCCAGGAACTCTGAGGATGAGACAGCAGGAGGCAGAACTTGGTGGGCAGATGGGTGTCCAGCACAGGGACTTGAAGGGGCCATGGCTGTGAGTGGGGGTGGCAAGGAGGCACCAAAGGGCCCCAGGCAAGCAGAGGCCTTCATCATGGAGGCAGAGGCTCTGGTGTCCAGCCTGGCACCAGCCCCAGTGGGCCCCCACCCTCACTTAACCTAGGCGGATGGACAATCCCCTGGTGCCTATGTCACAGCACCCAGGGTGGCCCCTGCTTATTGTGGAGGGAAGGGACACAGACATGTCTGTCAAAGCTACCTTGTGTCTTCCTCCATCTTCCCTCTCCTCCAAATCCAGGATTCACTGAACTGCCCTGGGTCTCCCTCCCATACACACACCACACCCATGCGCACGCCCACACAGCACAGCCATGTACACACACCACACTCCTGAACATACACCACATCCATGCATGCACTCACAGCACAGCCATGTCTACACACATAGCAGTTGTGTGCACACACACCACAGCCATGCACACACACACCACAGCCATGCACACACACACCACAGCCATGCACACACACCACAGCCATGCACACACACCACAGCCATGCACACACATACCACAGCCATGCACACACACATACACCACAGATATGAATACACATGCACACACAACACAGCCATGTACACACACCCTACAACCAGACATATACACCCATGTGTGCGCACACACACACCACCACCACCACCACCATTGCCTTGTAAAAAACAAGCAGGAAGAAGAGGAACCAGGGAAAAGGATGGATTCCACCTCTCTAACAACCTGAGGGGCTTAGGCCCAGGTTTTCCACTTTGAGAGAAGCTGCAGATTTAGCTGCCATCCTAGGGCTTACACACCTGTGTCCCAAAGGTACCTGGAAACCCACTGAGCTCCATCTGCAGAGACCTCTCTGGGGGGGACAGGGGGAGGGCAGGAGGCCTTCAGAGCCCTCTGGCCTGGCTGCCCAGCCCCTCCTCCACTCTCAGGGCTGTGGTGGGGATTAAGGGAGATGATGAATGTGAAAGCACTTGGTAAACTGTAACAGCACTATGCAAATGTTAGCAGCTCCGACTGAGAGACCGGGTGCTGCAGGAGAGCCAAGCTGGGCAGCAGGTTTGGAGCCCCGCTGACCCTTCACAGCGCAGGGCCCTGGCTGCTAGGGGCAGGAAGCTGGGGAAAGCTCTGAACCCTCCTGGGGGTGGTGATACCACCCGGACTGGGGTTAAAGGAGGTAACACTGTGAAATCCCTCAGCTGCCCCAACGCCAAGCCTGGACTTCGTGTTGCTCTCATTTCTTAGCAAAGGCCTTTACACAGAGTGGAGTCATTTTTACAATGTCCCTGGCACACACTTAGAACTCAGTAAAGGTCAGTCTCCTTCCTACACACTTCTCTTCGGAACACCTCCTTCTCAAAGCTGTGTCCCTGTTAAGCCTGAGGTTACATCATCTTTGACCCCTAAGTATCAGAGAACTTTCGATACATCTGCACAGGCCGCACCTGCAGGGCTCATTTCAAATGCAGATTCCCGGGCACTGGTGGGAAATGGCAGTTCAGTTGGTCCAGAATGGGGTCCAGGTATCTGCATTCTGAGCAGCTATCTGTCCTCTACTCTCTGCCCCCCACTCCCAAGGTTTTGCTGCAAATGATGTACAGGGAGGCACAAAACCAGGTGCCTTCCACTTTTCAGCTCCGTCCTGACTGGCAGGTCCCCCACCTCTTCCTTGACCCTCCACCAACAGGAGGGGAAAGGAGAAGCTGAGAAAACAGGGCTCAGGCCTGAGTTGGGCCAAGGGCTGGAAGGGTTGGGGGGATGAGGGATTCAGTGAGCTGGGGAATGAGACAGAAAATACTGAGGAATAAATACAGCAATAAAGGAGCTTCGGCTGGGAGCTACAGAGTGATTCTTATTGTTCAAATTATCTTTAAAACTTTTCATTTGAATCTGTTTAATAAGAGAAGGCTTACCCTAAGGAAGAGGTATTTTTTTAATGTGACTTGGGAGCTGAATTGGAAATAATGTTGCAACAAAGATATTAAAAAGGGGATTAAACCAAACCGCTGGTGGCCCATCTCTGCAGGCTCCTACAACCTGCCACACAAGTCCCCAAACCATCAAATTAAATTAAAAAGGGGGACACGGGACATGGGACGTTAATCATGATTCATCTTCCCTTCACCACTCATGGTTCCTAGTGCTAAGCAGACATGGAAGGGCTATTCCAAAGGTCTCCTGACGTCTGAGAAAGAGCTCTGGCCTTGAAGCTCCACCAGGTCCTGTTCCTGCTCTGCCCCATTTGAGCTGGATGACTCTGGGTGAGTTGCTTAACTTCTGTGAGCCTCAGCTTCCTCATCTGTAAAAGGAGAGTAATATGGACCATCTACTGGAGAGTGTTGACAAGACAATGAGATAAAAAGGAAATTAAAATTCAGAGACTGGCACATATCAGGTGCTCAAGAAAATGTCACTTCCCTTCTCCGCAGCATAAGGCAGGAGGGGGAAAAGCCCTGCCATGTCTTGGCTTATTGATATTCTGTCCCTATGTCATTCAATGCTTCCTCTGATGATCGTGACTCCTTGCTTGGATCCTGGCCACCTCTGGGCCTCACTCACCCTCCTTGCAGTGGCACTTTTATGGTTCATCCATCATTCACTTCCTCATTCATTCATATACACTGCATAGTCATCAAATGCCAGGAACTCAGCTGGGTGCTGGGGAGACAAAGATGAGTAAGACACTGCCCTTGCCCTTAAGGAACCATGGTCAAGTGGGGGCGAAGTGTTGCTGTCACAAGTCAGGGTGCAGTTTGTGCCAGGTGACCACCTTAGCAGAAATCCCATGCCAGAAATGCACCAACGAATCCAAAAGGGATGATGTGTCCACACCTCTGGCCAATGGTCAACTAGTGAGCTGGTTCTAAACTGACTCTTGATTCCATCATCCTCATATAAAGACCCCTCCACTTGGTCTCTCCTGATGAGCTCACCTGCTTTCTCTTATTAGATAATATGAGTTATGGAAATCAACTGTTATGGCCCCTTTTTGCACTAGCTGCCAAGAATTTCAAAGCAAAATGCTGTCCTCAGTTGAGTAGTTTCCCTTAGCTTAGATTTTCTGGTACATAAATCTTCTTCCCCATACCATTCTTGATTACTCAACCCCTGGTCATTTTATCTTTGATAATAACAATAATGATGGTGATAATGGTGGTGATGATGGTGCTAATGATGATGGTGATGGTGATGATGCTGATGGTGATGGTGATGATGCCGATGGTGATGCTGGTGATGGTGACGATGCTGATAATGATGATGATGCTGATGATGATGTTAATGGCAATGATGTGATGGCAATGATGCTGATGGTGATGCTGCTTATGGTGATTATGATGCTGATGGTAATGATGCTGATGGTAATGATGATGCTGAGGGTGATGCTGATGGTGATGCTGATGGTGATGATGCTGATGGTGATGATGAACCTGGAGTCCTTATCTTATGCCATGTGCTGTGTGAGCTTTACATAACTTATTTTATTAACTTCCACAATAATCCTCTAAGGTGGTCACTATGCCTTTTTTCATTTTTCAGATGAGGAGAAAGGGGCACAGAAAGTTTGAGTAACTAGCTTACAACTAAGAAGTATGCTAGGATTCAAATCCACCTGTCTCTTAATTTTATTGTTATCTGATAATTGATATTCTTACCACTTTAAACCCTTAGGAAAGAGAAGGAATATAATTGTTTGTTTAAATTGAAAAGAGCAACATGGAAGAGGGAGGAAAAAAACTGTTGAATGGGATGAGCAGTGAAAAATTCAGAGGATGACATCCGTATTCTAGGTCGTTAAGGGTGGGTAAGATTTCAATAGACAGAGATATAGACAAAAGGCATTCCTGGTAGTGAAATAACCAGAACAAAGGCAAGATGTGCACCTGCTGGTAGCTCATCTTAGTTACAGAGATTGTGGAGAAGAGCAGCAAGATGTACATCTAGAGATGTCAGTAGGGCCAACTACTGAGACCCTTGAAACCAGGTCAAGGGATTCAGAAGACAGTGAGGGAGCCACAGAAGATGCCTGACCCACCCTGTTGATGTGCCTCAGGAAGATGAAGCTGGCAAGGGGGAAGGACATCCAGGAGGAAAAGGAACCAGACACAATGAGATGAGATGATGTAACCATGGCAGGAGAGAGAAGAGCAGGGAGACCAGAAGTCAAAGACAATCATGAAGGTGATTGCAGGATGTGTGAGGAGACTGAAAGAGGGAAGGGTTGGAGGGCCCTGGACCTCTGTCTGATAACACCATTACATCCACTAATTCCCTTGACAACCAGGATGGAGGTGTATTGATGTCAGTGTGATTGGGGTCACAGCAGAGGCTGAGACTCGGCCCAGGGAAGCTCAGGGGGATGATGACACTTAAGTGTTGGGTCCAAGAGAAAAGGATTCCAACCTGGGTCCCAGGGGGTCTTTGAAGTCATTCAAAAAATGTTGAGGGATATGAAGATGTGTTTTAGGCATAAAGGTGCATAGCAGCTTTCCAGATTCCTAGAGAGGAGTTTAACCCCTCGAGGGGAGAACACACAAGCCTGGAGCATTGGACTCGGAGCTGGCTTCTGCTCTAGGGCATTAGTCTGAGTTTCCAACCATGAGTCTTGCCCTTATCACTCTCATCACCAGGTGTCAAGCTTTTAAAATAATAATAATAATAAATAAAAGTTGGGATATATTCCAAGCAACTTTTCTAGAAAAAATAGGATACATCGAGTTGTTTAAATAACAGCAGCACAAAGGATTGGCTTGTTCCCTGGCACTGAGAAGGCAACTGAGAGTATTTGTTGAATGAATCCATAAATGATGGAATGAGAAAATACCAAGGGCAATGGAGTCAACAGCAAATCCAAAGCCTCCTACTGAGGCTGTGCAGTTGTAGTGATGAGGAGGAATGAATGAATAAGGAATCCTAGAATATGAGTCCGTGAGTGGCTGGCCACAATTCTCTAAGCCCAAAATTTAAGACTAATTAAAAGATAACTGAACACAATTCTGGAGTTTAATTGACAATAGACAGAACTATTGATTTCTCACCAAAAGCCAATTTCTTCCTGTTTCTTCTCCACCTCCATAAATGGCACCACTATCCAATCAGAGGCTCAAGCCAAAACCCTCAAGTCAGACTTGATATCTGTTTGTGTGCCCCAAACCCTCAGTGGGTCTGTTGGCTCCTCTCAAAATGCACACTGAGTCCCCCACTTTTCCCATCCCCACTGCAATCTCTCTGATCCAGGCACTACCAACTGCCTCTCCCGGATTAGTAAAGTATCTTCCCAGAGGTCTCCCAACTTCCTCTCTCACATGCTTGCAGACCCTCTCCATATAGCAGCTGGGGAGGTCTTTAAAAATTAATGAATCTGATCAAAGTACACTCCCTTCCCCCAAACCTCCAAAGGGTGTCCATAGCATGGAGAATCAAATATAAACTCCCTTCAGTGATCTTCTAGGCTTCCTAAGACTTTGCATGCCTGCTGCTGATATCACCTTGTCCCATGTCCCATCACTCCGTACACCTCAGCCATGCTGTCCCTCTTTAAGCCATTCCCACCTCAGGGTTTTGCAGTTGCTCTTCTTTCTGCCTGGACATCCTTCCCCAGATCTTCACCTGATTGGCTCCTTCTGGGTATCCAGGTCTCGGCTCAAATGACCACCTCTTCTCAGAGAGTCATTTTCTAACCACCCCCTCTAAGGACACTCTCCCTAATACTTTATTCAGTTTTATTTCCATCAGAGCCCTCATCACAATCTGAAATTATCTGGGTTATTCTTATATGTTTATTATTGGTTTCCTCCAACTAGATCACCAGATCTTTTTACATCTGAAGTTATCTGAGTCTGTTATTGTTTTCTGTTTCTCCCCTATTTGAATGAAAGTAGGAAGGCAGAGCCCTACCTGGTTCACAGCTCTATCCCGCTAGCTCTTAGCACTGTGCCAGGCACATAGTAGATGCTTAATAATATTTGTTGAATAAATAATTGCAATGAATAAATTCAAAATGTGCCCACAGAGTGAAGTTGGCTTGGGGAGAAACTCATGGCATTAATCACCATTGCCACGAATACAGACGGTTAGCAGGGAGGATTCAGTCTGCACAGATGGGCTCATGCTTGGACTACTGTACCTGGTTCTGACTGCTGCACTGCCACAGGGCCAGCCAGCCGTGTGGGCAGGAAACTGACCAAGCTGGCATGTGACGGGAGACTTAGAAAACCAGAGAAATTCAGCTTGTAAAAACAAAAAACAAAAATCCTAGGAGAAATATTGTTGCCATCTTTAACATCTAAAGCGCTATTGAGAGAAATAGAGGATAAACTTGGTTTGGAACCCTCAGGGCAGAATCCAGATCAATGGGTGTTAGTCTGATAGAGACAGATTTCAGTACAAGAAGAAAGTCGTCTCTTGACAGTCAGGGTCCACAACAAGGGGAAGGACTACTTTAGGAAGTGGTGAGCTCCCCACCAAAGGAAGTATAAAAGTGGACAGGCACTTGGCAAGGATGTTGAGGAGGGACTCAAGCAGCAGAAGATGACCTCCAAGATCCCTTTCCAACTTGAGATGTCTGCGTTTCTGAAATACATAGTGACACAGTCAAGAAAAAAAATATCTGGCTAACAATAGTTCTAGAACATATTTATCTAGCTGCCCCATAGCAGAAAACATCACCAAAATCAGGCCTACAGATTAAGCAGGAGGAAGACTAGCTGAGAGGGGTCTTGAGGGCCTGAAGCCATCCTAAAACACACTGGACAGCTCCCTGGATTTGAAATCTAGTATCTATGTGTGATCACTCAAAGATGGGACTGACAAATATGTTGACTATCCAAAAAGATGCTTCAATTTCTAGGGGAAGATAGTCAACACTACCACATGGTGCCTCAGATGGTCCTGGGTGTGCCTTCTGACACTCCACCACTTCCTAACTGTCGGGCCTCGGGCAAAGAAATGAACCCCTCCAAACCTGTATCTCAGGTGTAAAGAGGATTTCACTTCAAAACAGGGGAAGGAGAAATTGAAACAAGAATGGCACACATTTGATCATGAAACTCAGTGACAGACACATGGACATTCACTTAACGATTCCATTTGATATGCTTGAAGATTTGCATAACAAAAAGTAAAAAGAGGGGGAATGTAAAATAGTCCCTACCTCATATGTAATACTTGTAGGGCTTGAAGAAATCGTCGCCATCATCATTACGAGGAATTTTTGCCAGTCCTAGTTATGACCAGGAATGTTTAAATACCCGATTTAATCATCCCGACAATTCTATGAAATGCACAGTAATCATCTCCACTTGGCAGATGAGGAAACCGAAGCCCAGGTGAATGAGACCAATGCCGCAGCTGGCCCAGGGCTGCAGTGCCATCCAAAACAGGCGTCTGACTCCACCATGGCAGCTGCCTTTCTTTCAAGAATAGCTCACTGTGTTCTACTTGGTTGATATCTACACGACTGTGATATCGTTATTCATCCAAGCCAGTGGTTTCCCAGCTCTTTTCTCAGCAGCAGAACCCTTTTTCCCAAACGCAGTCTTTACCCAGAACTCCAGCAAGTAAAAGCTATAAAAGCAGAACAGCTCTGGCTGAAGGGGGCGTTGGGGCCCAGCCACCGGGCCCCTTGACTCCGGGTGACCCCCGCAGCACCCTAGGGTCCAGGAGCATAGTGTGACAATCCCAGATGGAAGCCAACAACAAGAAAACCCAAATCCTGAGAATTACACTTAAGGAGAGCCTCATTTGTATAATGCAGTATAATGCAGTTTTCAGTCTCCTGTCTCCCATCACATCTGATCCTCATTATCAGCTCTGAGGTGGACAAGGGAGGGCATATCATCCTCAATTTGCAGATGAGAAAAACAAGGCCAAATAGAATTAAGTGACTGGCCAAAGGTGCGTCAGTTCACTTTTCGGCCAAGTGCAGACAGGAAATAGAGTCTGTCTCCATTAACTAGGTGTGACCTGGCAGAGAGGGTGCCATCTACTGGAAATTGCCACTGACCCTGGTTCACCAAGTGGACAATCAGTTCCTTGACCACTGAGAGCCTGATCACAGCCCCAGGGGTCCCCTGCCAAGACCCTGTCCCAGAGAAGACGGCAATGGGCAGGGGAGAGGTGTTCAGTGCCACCGTAGGGCCGGACAGCAGGATTTTGGTGGTAGTCAAGCCATTCCCATCCCAGCCATATCGTGCTGAGCTCAGGGCAGTGAAAGCAATAACGGCCAAAGCGCCTGCCACCTTTGCCTGCAGCCCGAAAAGGGGCGGCAGGTAGTGAGAGCTGGGTGGCAGTTACACATCGCCTTTCTTCTGAGCTCTTGCCTAGAAATCGCCGCAACCCGACGCAGCCGATAATTGCCTGAATGGTTCCCCCACTCCAGAGCATCTCTGAACTGAGCCGGAGCACGTGTCAGAACGGGCAACACTTCATTATCACTTAGTCATTAATTAGCACTTAATTATTAACACTTAATCCATCTGTAAAATGGGGACACTAATATCTGTCTCATAGGGGCTCTGGGAGGATTAATTAATGTTTGCGGCCCACTTTGAAGTTGCAAAGCATTGAACAAGTGCTCAACAGTGGCACTGATAACCACGGCAAACTGACTTGCTTTTCCTAACCAGGTCCCCCCTTCCTCTCTTTGTGACTATCCATCCCCCACAATATCTGCTCAACTTTGCCCTGGTGGAGAAACATTGAGCTCCGTGTTTCCCAGACGCAGGATTTCCCATCCAGGAATCGGGCTATTTCCAGCCATCTCCCCACACTTTAATTTTCTATTATGTCCTCTGAATATGTCAATGCCTTCCCAGTAAATATTTTGATGTACGCTCTTGCGGCAGCTTCTGTGGAGTCTGAATGGGACAGCTGCTCCCTGTATTAGGGAATTCCAGATGTGGTTTAAAACCACCAGACTCGTGCATGCCAATGCCTAGCCTTCGGAGGCGGGAGGGAGAAGGAATCTTCCAGTTGCCTTTGGGAAAAGCCATGGGCACCTAACCCTTGGGTGGTTTTTCAAGGTGCTCAGATTCACATCTGGTTGTTCATGCCTTTAGGATGAGAACTGTCCCCTCGGTGGGCTGGTGAAGAGGCAGCAGAAAGAGAGCCTTGGCCTGGCCCTTCACCTCGGTAACTCAGGACCCTAGTTAAGCTCTCCTACAAATACTGGACAAAGGACTATGGGGGAGGGGGGTATACGGCCTTTAGAGTTTAACCAGACTGAAGAATGAGCCAGAACATTCCCCCAGGAGGTCTGACCTCATCTCCTCCCTCCTCCCCTGGTACCAGCCATGTAGGGCACACTCACTCTTCTTGGAAGCTGAGCCCGTTGTCTGTTGGAGTTCCAGCCACGGGGGCAGAGAGCTGCTCCTTCAAGGTCGAGGGCTGCAAGGCCTCAGGCAGGCCCTGCACTCTCTTCCAGATTTCATGGCAGGTCTTGTCTAGGCTGTCTTGGGGTGTGTCTTGGTGGATCCAGATGTATCTCGGGAATGGGCCCAGGGCGGAGGGGCGCTTTGCCACCAGGGTGGAGGACGAAGGGAGCCCATTTCCACTGGCCATCCTCCTCCTGTCTTTCTGGAAGCCCCTTTGTCCACCCAGGGCTCTAAGACAGGGGGACCATCCGCCACCGCCCTTCATTCACCAGAAAGGGGAGGGGGAGGGGCAGAGCAGTTCAGTTCTGTCTCCGGCAGCTCCAGCAAGGTGACTGTGTTCAGAGGCCTCCGATGTGTGGGCCAGTGGTGGATGGAGTTCGGCTTTCTTTTGGGGAGGGGGAGCTTATTTTGATTTGTTTTTATTTGCTCTTTTCTGACTTTTGTCCCTCTCCCCCTCTCCCTGAGAAGAAAATATTTAAAAGTCAACAAAAACCAGTAGCTTAGTAACCTTGGAATACCCCTGAAATCAGGAACCAGGTGCCTGGGTGGGCAGAATGACATCTGGGAACAGCTGGAAGGGGAGGGCTGGCTCTCCCACAATCCCCGGCACACCCCAGTTGCCACACACCTGTGACACCTTGCAGCGCCTGGGGCTCAGCCCATTCTCACCCGCTAAACCTCCAGGATGACTGGACAAGGGCCAGGCACCGTGCTAGGCACCTTGAAGGCAGGAGCCCTCCATTGGGCTCTCACACAGGCCTTCCTAGGGACCCCCTGCGCACCCCCGAGGGCCAACGGCCTCTCCCCTGCCGGCCCAGCCCCGCCTTGCTCGCCCCACTCTCTCCTCCTGGGCCCCTCTCTGGCTCCTGGCAGGAAAGCGCCCCAGTGTCCAGGGCCCACAGCCCGCCCAGGCCGGCGCCCCCAGCAGACACCTGCCACGCCCCGCGGCCACGCCTTAAAAGGGAGCTGTCCTGCGTGCCGGTGGCTCCCACACCCTTCCGGTCCAGCGCTGGAATCCCCCTGCGGGCTTCAACGCAACGGCTCAGTGCGCGGGCGCCGGGTTCAGCGTCCCAGGCCCTCCAGCGGGGTGGGGTGAGGTGGGGGCCCAGAGGACCCCAGAGCGCTTTCCCCTCCTAGAAGGCAAAAGTACCGCACCGGGCCTGCCCTGCCCCTCTGCACAAACCTGCCTGCCAGGGGCCCTGCCCCTCCATCGCCCGATTTTCCCCTTAACTGCCATTTTTATTGGGCGCTGACTGTGTGCCACGCGCTGGGCTTTCTGTGTTGTCACATTCAATCCAAACAAGCTCATAAACTTAGTACCATTGCTTTTTATCGGTCTACATTTGAGGAGACTGGAGTATCTAAGTGATAAAGGGGTGTGTCCAAGGCCCACTAGAAGGGAGGAGCTGATCCAAACCCAGATTCCCCCACACCTCCACACCCCACCCCGCCCAGTCCCCGGCTCTCAGCCACTGAGAGAGACCATTCCCTCCTGCGCTGGGTTCGGGGTGCCAGCGGTGGGAGGGCAGTGAGCCGGTGGGAGTGGGGATCCCACGCGGAGGTGCAGAGAGAAACCCTAAGTTCAGTGGGCTCAGTGGGCTCCTGCCCTCTCTGAAGGGGCTAAACTCAGAACTGACAGCAAGCAGGTCTTTCTGCGGGATCTTCGGCCCCAGGAGCCAGTGGCTGTACCCTCAGTATTTCCCCAACAAAGGAAGAGCGAGAGGGTGGGCAGGAAAACAGATGTGACTAGAGGAGATGGCAGCCTGTAGATGCAGGGTTGAATCCTGACTCGCCACTTCCTCCCACCTGTGTGACTAACAATTTCTCCACTTCTCCCATCCTCATTCATCCATTCCCCAAATACTGATACAGCCCTTCCTCTGTGCCAGGTGAGTTGCTGGGCACCGAGGAAGCCTGAAGGTGAACAAAACTGGTGTCGTCCCTGCTCTCATGGAGCCTATAGTCTAGTGCATGGATCACAAACTCGCAAAGCAGGAGATTTAGCAGTAATTACAGGTGCCGTAAGGGCTGTGGTGGAAACTCACCACCAAAGCGAGGCAATGGGGAGAGGAATCGTGGCAGCTTTAGGTGGTGGTCCACGCAGGCTTCTTAGAGGAGGCAACAACATTGGAGAGGAAATAGAAGGATGAGAAGGAATTCTTTTCTCTAAAATGGTATTAATACATTACTATAAAGATCACACTTATGGCGTCTAGTGGGCACCCAATAAATGTGTTGGATCAACTAGTAGTATGCTGTATAGAAAGTGCTGGGCATACAGTAGGTGCCCAATACACAATCTCACTCTTTACAGAAGGCCGACGTTCCTAGAAATGTTGACTAAATTTTGAAATCCGAGCTTCATTCCCCTTTGATTTTCATTATAAAACTGAAGATGTGTTCCTTTGGGGAAAATTCCAAGGACCTAGACTGAATAAAATTATAGTTAAGAATGTAGAAAAACCTTTTAAAAGAGTGTATTTAAAGGGAAAGTGATCATTTCTGATGAAATATTAATAGTTCGGAAAATGTCACTCCGTGTTTGTGCTGCTTGGCATTTGGTTGGCTAACACCCGTGTTCGGAGCAGACTCCAGCATCCCTGCACCGCCCAGGCTGCGAGATCCTGGAAAAGTAGTCAGCTCACTATATCATCCAGCAGGGATGGGGACAAAGACAGGGGCATGGTTTTTGGAGCACAAAGGAGAGGTTTCTAGAAGATTCTGCAAAAAACTTAAACTATGTGCTTAGAAATAGTATAAAGCCATGTCTCCACTAGCCACACGTGGCTACTTATTTTTAATTTCATTTTAATGTAAACGAAATTTAAATTTCAGTTCCTTGGTGACATCAGCCACATTTTAAGTGCCACATGTGGCTTCTGGAGACCCTGCTGGACAGCACAGAGAATATTTTCATGATCACAAACCAAACAGGCTCTAGAACCAGACTACCTGGGTTCAAATTCTGAGTTCAAGTTTTCTGGCAATGCGGGCTTAGGCAGTCTGCTCGGGCAGCCATAAAAGGGCACTGCAGATGGGGGCTTGAACAACAGAAATGGATTTCCTCACACTTCTGGAGGCTGGAAGTCTAAGATCAAGGTGGCAGCAATTCTACCGGCTTATCAGCACTACCTTCTCCCTGTGTCTTCACACGGCCTTCCTTCTGTGTAGGTCTGTGTCCTCTTCTCTTCTTATAAGGACACCAGTATTGGATTGGCACCCACTCTGATGACCTCATTTTACCTTAAAACCACTCTTTCAAGGCCCTGTTTCTAAATAGTCACATTCTGAGATACTGGGCTTTCGAGCTACAACATAGAAATTTGGGAGGAGACGCCACTCAGCTCATAACACTTGGTCTCCTCATCTGTAAAATGGGATGATTGTTTAAAAACCACCATTTTGTAGAATTGTTGTAGATGCTTTATTACTAAGTAATTACTTAACACGTGGAAAGTCCCAAGAACCACACCTAGCACGTAAAAAAAAAAAAAAAAAAAGGCTGTATATTAGTTTCCTTGATGATCACATTGAAACGTGTACCACTAGAGTTTTTAAATGACAGATTTTGTGCTATGTATAGGAAGGAAGAACTTTAGCTATTTTCCGAAATTGCTCTGTGAAGGAATGAACTGAAATAATCAACTAAGCCTTTTTATGGGCCAAGATTGCACAAGGTGCGGGCCTGGGAGATGAATAAGACCTGTAGCCTAGACATTGTCACAGGCCAGTGAGGACAGCAAAGCATCCCATAGGTGCCTGGTACACAGCAGGTGTGGGGGAAACTGAGCTTAGCCCAGCCTCCATTCAACCTGTAGTTATGGCCCTCCAGCCCATACATATCTACGTGCCCAGTAGTGTTTGAGGTTCTGAAGACAGAATAGTAATGAAAACAGGCCTGGTCCCTGCCTATTTTAGAGCTTGAAATGGTCACCGACACCATTTCACCTATAAATTATTTTTAGTTCAGAAAAATTCTTAAATTACACCCCTATTGCCCTGGGCAGGTTGCATAAACTCTTAGACTTCAGTTTGCTCATCTGTGAAATAGGGACAATAAAATGTTGACCTTACAGAGTTGTTTGGGACCACTGAGATGACACACATACAGTGCTTACAATAGCTTGTCTGGTCCATGCTACGTGCCCAGTGAACGTTAGCTACATTATTTAGGGTTCTGGGATTCTTGCTTTTCTACTTTGGAACCAGGAAAGCCTGAGGAGAAGGCAGTTCTCCCTGCCTATTCTCTAGCCAAAGCCTCCACTCACCTGGCTTCCATCACCGAGACAAGCACGGCTAGGTTGGAAAATCCAAAAGCAGAGCACGGCACGGGGCTCTTTCAAGTTCTCAGAGGCTTTATCCCTCATCTAACATACTTTAAACACACCCACCTCCCACCATAAATAGAACTTTTCAGCTGTGAAAGAAAATTGCCATTTTGCTTTGGAAAATTTTTGGCCATGAGTAATTTATTTGGTGTACGGTCTGCAGTGATTTCTCACCGATCGTGGTGCTTACCCGGGAACCCTGCACAGTGAGAAAACACCAACCTACAGATAGTCATCAAATGCAATGAAATTTTTATGATGATTAAATCCAACAGTTAATGAAGTTGACATAATGTTGCATTTGCATTTAATGAAATATTTACTGATTTCAACGTTGCGGTTTTCTTGCTAACAATAACGTCTTCAGGCTTCAAATCTTTGGTAGGCCCCTGAAAACCACAGGGACCCCGTGTTACCATGTGGATGATGCCTAACGGGTCAAACTGCCCAGGGGCTGCGCACAGGAAGATTACAGGCAACTGTTCTTGAGGGACAAAATATTGGAACCAGAGGGAGAGAAGGGTGCAGCTGTGGGAGGGGGACTCCCCTGGATGCTGTCCCAGCAACTGGACACAGCTGCAGAGAGGCTGGCCCTTTCCCGGGACTTTGAAAAGGACACCACTGTTCCAGAAGCAAAGCTGTGACTCTGGCTCCTCTCTCCTGGCAACGGCATCAGCCATCCCATCATCTCCCCAGGGATCTCACCCCTTATCAGTGCCTCCATTCGTTGTCCACGTGGGAGGACATTGTGAAGAATTGGGCGGTAGCATCTGACACACTTGACTTTGAATTCCTGCTTTGCTACTTGCTAAAAGGTAGCTTTGCACATGCTTAACTTCTCCGGCGTTTCATCATCTGCAAAAAGATAAAAAACAATAGACAGGTTCAGAGAGGGAGAGGTTCAAATAGGGACATCCGTGTAACGTTCTCAGCACAGCGCCTGGTTCACAGGGTGCCGTCAATAAAAGACACTGATTGTTGTTATTATTAGCTATTAATATGAAATGGCAGCTACGAGCTCTCCATTTAAAGTTAGGGAGAAGGAAAGCCATAGTTGGTGCAGGGAAAGCATACAGTTTGTCAGTGGAGCCCCAGAAATGTGGCCACAGAGGCAGAATCCAGTTGGCCCTTCGCTTCCTCCTTTGGCCTCCCCGCCAGACCCCTGTCATGACAGGTGCCCCCCAAACTCCTGGAGAGGCTCTATATGGGGTCCCTCTCAACTAGAAGTTTGGTGTGCTATCCCTCCTTCCATAGCTTCCATGCTGGGACGTTGGCCATCAATATGCATTTCTTGAAGATTTATACTAGCTGACTGCTGAGATGACTTGAGGAAGCTTTCAGATTAAAAGGTAAAAATTACAGCATCAAAGAATAAAGCAAGAACTGCCTCCATCTAAAGAAAGCAGAAAGAGTTGCTACTTTCAGTCACCTGAATTGGTCAGAACACGTGGAGGTAATAAGGTAATAAAACTGGGCAACCCTATTTGTCAGCTACAGCAAGAATGGAAACACATTGGAAGACCGAGTTTTTATTTTCTGATGGCAGAAAATACACGTCTTCATCTGCAGAGACAAAATGTTTCCTGGAAATAACCTCAAGCATGAATTTATCATGAGTCCTCTTATAAAGGACACTGAGTGACATAGTGGGCAGTATATTCAATTCTGTTTTCATAAAGACAGAAATGCCGTTAAGTTGGTCAGTTTCTCACATCAGGGTTCTCTGAAGACAGCATAACGTTAAATCATAACTCAGAGAAGGCATTTCTTTAAGGAACTCAGATAATGACGTCTAGGAAGACACCTTTGGGTCCATTCCACAAACATGGCTGAGCACCTACTCAAGCATTATCCATCCATCCATCCATCCATCCATCCAGCCAGCCAGCCAGCCAGCCAGCCAGCCATCCAAGCTCCACTGAATGCCCACCATGTACCCGGCACTGTGCACGGCACTGGTGAAGGTTGCTTGTAAGAGCTGACACCTGGACTGAGTTGTGAAGGACAAAAAGAACATGCCAGACACAGGAGGAGACGATCATTCTGGGAAGAGGGGGCAGCAGGCCCAGAGGCCCAGAGGCACAGGAGAGAGAAAGCAGGGCCCACTTCAGGAGCGCAAGGGCCTCCGATACCTGGAGCCCAGGGCCCGGGGAGTGTGGAAACAGGGCAGGCAGAGGCAGGCCATGGTGGCTCCCCTAGGGAGGGTCTAGAGGGAGCTTGGATTTCCCTCTGTAGGCCACGGGGAAAAGGCTGGGGAAGGCAGGGGAGCTGTGAAACCAGGTTCGTGTTTTCAAAGATAAACTGCTGGCAAAGAGGAAAATAACTTGAATGGGCCGAGAGCAGAGCTGGGTGCTTGCTCTGCAGCTGTTACAAGGAACCAGAGAGGCAATGGCTAGGACCTGGGAGATGTGAAGGAGGCAGAACTTGGGGACTGCCTGGATGTGGGGGCTGAGTGAGAGGGGGGTCCGAGACCCCTAGGTTTCTGGCTCAGGAACTGGGTGGACATGGAAACCAGCCGTTTTCTGAGATGGGGGACTGAGCAGAGAGGCGGGTTGCGGTGCAGGGTTAGAGGTGGGTGCGTTCAGGGATGAGTGGACTGGGGCGGAGCCTCCTGTGGGACACCCACGAGGAGGGAATGCCAGACACAACACAGGCGCTTGAGGACGCAGGAGACTGCTCGGAAGTTTCCTGCCGTTTAAGGAGCTCCCAGTCCACTTTGGGGAGACAAGTGAGAAAGCCCACGATTACAAAGAGACTGGAGGATCAGAGAACAGAGCCCCTCCCCCCTTCCTCCAGCATCTGGGCCGCTGGGGGAGCACAGGTCCTTCAAGCTGTCTACCTCCCTGTATCTGACCACACCGCTCTCTTCCTGGACCGGTCCACTTCTCGCCGCCCTCTCCCCAGGCTGAGCGAGGGGCCCTTCTCATTCCCATCACATCTCGCATTTCTCCCAGAGTAATTAATCTCCCCCATAAACTAACAGGCCCTGAGGCAGGGACTGCTGGTAACAACTTGCTCTTTATATTTGTTTCCTCAGCACCTAGCACAGAGCCTGGCATGCGGCTAATGCTTGTGGCACGAACAAACGAAGGAATGAGTGAGGAGTCAGTGAATGACCCACGGGATACTACACGGCGGGGTGTATGCGGGTGTTGCTAGCTGCTGTAACACACCCCAATATTTCAGTGGTGTGAAAGCTCATTGCTCATGTAAGGGGCCAATGCAGTGGTCCCTGGTTGGTGGGTGACTTTCCTCCATGAGGTGATTTGCGATCTGGGTTTATTCCATCTTGCGGCTCTGCCATCTCCAAGGGACCCAAATGCTCGGTGTGCAGCCAGCAGATGGAATAAGGGTGAGAGGGTTTTATGGGATAAGCCTTGAAGTGACACACACCAATTCTGCTGACAGTCCCTTGGCTAGAACCTTGTTTTCAGATTGCACCCTACTGCAAAGGGGGCTGGAAGATGGAGTCCTGGCTGGGCAGCCACTTTTCAGTGACAGTTCAGCACTATTGACATTTTTTGGCCAAATAATTTTTGGGGGTGGAGGGAAACTTCCCTGGGCATTGTAGAATGTCCAGCAGCATCCCTGACCTCTGCGCCCCCTAGATGCCAGTGGTGACAACCAAAAATGCCTGCAGACACTGCCAAATGTCCTGTGGAGGGCAACATCACCCCTGGTTGGGAATCATCGCTCTATAGAATGGAAGGGCAATCGTACCTTCTTGATGTCCACTTAGCTGTCCAAGCTGCAAAGGGCATCTAACCCAGCAGGGGTGTGGGGGGTTTAGAAAAGGCTACCAGAGGGAGGCAACACTTGCGGGAGGTGGCATTTGAGCCAACTGATGATCAGGTGTCATTTACTCCACACAGTGAGGTGGGATGGTTTCACAGTCAGAGGAAAGGGCCCGAGTCAAGGAGAGGAGGCACGATGGTAGAGCTGATTGGAGGAATTTCAAGTAGACACTAGAGCCTGGAATAGGCCCACTCCTGCAGATTATGGCCTCTGACAAGTAGCAGAAAAATGTGACCTCTTCTGCCACAGACGTGAGCTCTGTCCCTTTCCTGGTTGCACAGACGGAGACTTTTCTGCGATAAATATCACAACTGGATGGCCCGACATTTGGTAGCGCCAAAGGAAAGACCCAGAGGGTGCGTCCTTCTCACTTGTCCCTCCTGGTTCCTGAGGCCCACAGCCTCCCCACAGTTGGTTTGGGGCTTTTTTCCCCCTGAACCCCTCTGTCACCTTCCCTGAGGATGCAGATCACTGTCATCTCTACAGTGACAGCCTTGCCCTTGGGAAATACTAGCTTCTGTCTAATCTTGATCATGATTTAAAATCTCCACCTTCCACCCAGACCCTGGCTCCTCCTCTGGGCCCCGGCCTTTGCTCTGTAACCCTTCTCTGCACTCCTGCTTGGCCCCCGGGCTCCGTTCTTGCCCTCATTGCTAGAGCATCCCGTTTACTGATCTCTCTCTCTCTCTCCTTCAGAAGGTGCTTATCTTCTTGGGTCAGAATGAAAATCCCAAGGCATCAGGTCTACAGCCCCTACCTGAATCAAAGTCCTCCAGAGCGGCAGGCCCTGTTTTCTTTCTGAAATGAACTCTGATCTTATCTGGATATTAGGCTTATCTTGGTGAGTCACTATACCTCACTGGGCTTTTTCTCCCAGTGTGACAGTGTGGTGTGACCCTGCCCCAGGGCTGCCCATTGCTCCTGGGGAGAACAGGAGGGGCAGGAAGGGAGCCAGCCCTGGGGGCTGGGCTGAGAACCACATTCTCCTAGGCAAGGTTATCATCTCTTGGACTCCTGCCTCTCCTTTGCCCTGCAAACATTTCCAGGGCCTTCGTCTCTGCCTTTGTCTACATGGCTTCCAGCTCAGACTGTTGCAGGAACCTCCCTTTTCCCTGCCCCCTGCTGTCCTATGTATGCCCCACAGAGAAGTCAGAGTACATGCCAGGCTCCTGTTTCCTAGAAATGAAAAATCTACCTCTCTGGTGTTCAGAGCTAAAACAGTCACCCTCTACACAGCCTGAACGGATATCTCTTTAAATATACGTTCTGACCATCACTCATTTGCTCTCTCTCCTCCACCTAAAAAGTCCTCCCCTCTGTAAGGACCGACTTGTGTCCCCATCCAAAAAATTCATATGTTGAAGTCCTAATCCAGAATGTGACTATATTTGGAAACCAGGTTTTAAAGAGGTAATCACGTTGAAATGAGATTAGGGTGGACTTGAATCCAATACGACTGCTGTCCTTAAAAAAAAAAAAAGAGGAAATTTGGACACAGACATGTACAGAGGGGTGCCTGTGAAGACATAGGGAGAAGATGGCCATCTACAAGGAAAGGAGAGAGGCCTCAGAAGGAGCCAACCCTGTCAACCTTGACCTCGGGCTTCTGGCCTCCAGGACTGTGAGGACATACATTTCTGTTGTTTAAGCTTTCCAGCGCGTGGCAGTTTGTAATGGCAACCCTAACAAACTAATACGCCCCTGTTCCCAGTGCCTACTTCCAACCTCCTCCCCATCCCCTGGGAGTCCTTCATGATCTGGTTTGGGTCTATCCTCATCTCCGGGGTTCCTCTCCCCTTTCCAGGCCCTTGCCCGTGCTTTCTGTCCCAAAAGCGCCTTTCCCAGCTCTTTGCATGGCTGTCTTGCTTAATTTTCTTTTCTTTTTTTAAACACATTTTTCTTTACTGATTTTAGAGAGAGAGGAAGGGAGAAGGAAAGAGAGATAGAAACATCAATGAGAGAGCACATCAATCGAACATCAATCGGCTGCCTCCTGCACACCCCCCACTGGGGATCGAGCCTGTAACCCCAGCATGTGCCCTGACTAGAAATCAAACCGGGACCTCTCAGTCCATGGAATGATGGTCAGTCCACTGAGCCACACTGGCCGGGCTATCTTGCTTGATTTTCAATCCCACCTTCAAGGTCACCACCTCGGAGAGGCCTTTCCAGATCAGGTATTTAAGGTATGCTCCCCTTACCCCCATTCTTTCTCCTAGCACCATGAACTTTCCCTCCCTGGCATTCTTAATTAGTAACTTTATATATATTTGTTTATTTATTGCCAGTCTTCACAAGCCAGGGACTGTTCACTGGGGTGTATATTCATTATCTAGCACAGTGTCCGGCATGTAATGATCCTGAATATTTGTTGTGTAAATCAATCTTAACCTTGTCAAAGTCTCTATCCAGGCCTCAGGGTCCAGCCAAAACCCCACTTCTCTCCTTAAATTAGCCCACTGATCCCCAAGTCGAGGAAAAGCTTACTGTCTGATGTGTCTCTGTAACCTGCCCCTGCTGTCATGGTGATTACCGCTGCCGGACTGTATGGGTTGTGGGGGTTTCTGCCTCTGCCCTGCATCCTGCCAGGCCAGACCACACAGTGTGCATCTCTGCATTGTCCACAGCACAGGCTGGCACAGGGCCCAGAGCCCAGGAGGCCTCAGTAAAGGTATTCGGACCCAGCAAGATCAGAGGGATGAATGGTGGGAGAATTGAGTAACTGGGCTGGTTACAGGGATAAAATGGGGGCACCTCTGGCCTCCACACCCCCCCAGAGAGAAAGATGACAACTGCTCCTTTTGCTAGGGAGGGTCGTAGGGTAAACATCAGCTGCAGGTTGCAGCCATAGAGCAAAGTTTTGGGGCCGAGAAGAGGGTGGGGGAAATCCACTGGCCTTGAGCCTCAGAATGATAGAGCAGCCCAGACTCCTCTGCCCAGCTGTGGGCTGCAGGGGAGGGCCCGGTGTCTTTGCCAACTCCTTTCTCTGGAGGAGACCCCGCCTTCAGGAGAGGGGGAAGGCCCAAGCCTAGGAGTGGTGGGGCCCATCCCAGGGAAGATTCTGCCAACAGTCCCCCCAAAGCACCACCCACTCACCACCCAGCTGATCCCTCTGCCCCTCCCTCCTCTTCAGGTCTGGTAGGGCCATGGCCAGTCTCGGCTGGCTGAGCTCTCTCTTTGGGGGCTGGGCCTGGACAACGGAAAGGACAAGCCCCCTCCCTGCTGCCCCAGGGACATAAAGCAGGCCTTTCACAGTGGAGTTCTGGCTGCTTCGGTTGATTCTTGGCACCCAGAGAGGCAGCATCAGGAGGGGTGAGAAAGCAAGTGTGTTGGGGGTAGGGATGGGGCTGCGCTTCTGAGGAAGTTGACCACCCAGGGGCCACTCAGCTAGCCCCCCAACTGTGGGATGAGCTCACCAGGGCCATGGAACATCTTGGGCTAGAGGAGGGAGACGGACAACAAGGGAGCTGGGAGATCGTGGCCCTGGGGAGCAAGGGCAAGCATTCACTCCTCAGGCCCTGCCCACCACCTTCCCGACTTGGGATAGACAAACCCATTGCTCCTTCCCGGAAAATTCCCAGGCTCCAGCCCCCTGGGCTCGCAGAGCTCTGGCTTGGCCAAACCCCAAAGCCCCCAGCGCTGCCTTTCTCCCGTGGCACTGGCCAAGCGGGTGGGGTGCTCACCAGCTAGTGCTGTTCTGCCGGGCGAGCCAGCAGGGGCAGGCCTTGCCCCTCCGGGTCCCCTCTGTCCCTCCACCCCTGCTCCCCACCCAGGGTCTCTTCCCTCACGCCGAGAGTTTGGCATAGACAGCGAGGGAGCCATCGTGACTGACTGAGGAGCCTAGGGGAGACCAGACTGAGACGGCGACCCAGTGGGGTTGGGGGATGGGGTGGGGACCGACGCTGAGCCCTTGGGGCCCGGCGGCGGCGAGGCGGAGAGGTGGAGAGCGGCTCACGCCATTGGGAGAAACTCGCTTGGTGTGGGGCCAAGGCTGGGAGGGTGAGAAGACGCAGGGTTCGGTTATTTAATTTTAAGGACAAATTGTACAAGTAACTCTTGCACCAACCTTCCACAACCTACCTCCCCCGCCCCCTTTTCCCTGGCGCACACTTGCATTCCTCTCTCCATTCTGAGATTTTGTCTTAGGGTTGGGGTAGAACCATTCGGACCCCAAATGAAGGGGTCCTCAACCCCATCCGCCCTCCAATTCTTAACCCGTGGGTCTACGCGCACACACCCATCTTCTGGGATGGGGTAGGAGGCTACTGCGAACCGGGCTCCGAAACATCGCCCTCAGTCCTAGATTGTGAGTTCAAAGCCACCACCCAAGATCAGCTTGTGAAAGCAGTGACTTGGGGATCCGCGTCCTTCTTTGGTTACCTTTTCCCAGACAGTATTCCAATTTGCAAACGTGGAAGAGGCGTGTGTGTGTATGTGTGCGCGCGCCGCCTGTGTGTGAGTGAGCGTGTGTCCGTATCACTGTGTGTGCGCGCGCGCGTGTGTGGGGGTTATATTAATGGGTGATCTTATAAATGAAAATGGGAGAACTGAACTTAAAAGAAACTGGTCAATTGTAAAACAAACAAGGAATAAACAACCCTTAAGATGTAATTTGTGGTTTGTCTGGAGGTGGAGGTGGCGCTGAAGATGAATACCCACCCCCCAATATAGATAGATAGATATATAATTTTTTTTTTTTTTTTTGCTGCGCCTCCACCCCCAGTGTTTGGAGCGGCGGAGAAGCGGCTCGGGAGTGATTAATCCGGGGATAATTCACCCCCCGCCCCCCAGCGCGTACCCCGCGAAGCGGGATTGGAGGGAGTCATTTCCGAGAGCGCAGCGCGCCTCTCCCCGGCCGGGCGGACACTTGGTTCATTCCAGCCGCAGAAGCTCAGGGCTCCCGCGTACCGGGATTTTTTCCGAACAGAAAAAGCTCCAGAGCTCTCCTGACCTCCTTTCTCCTCAGCGGCGAGCGGAGCCTCTCCCTCGGCGCTGCGGGCCGAGCCATGCCGCGCTCGCGGGGACGGAAGCAGGGGCGCTGCGGCTGCCCCGCGGGGAGGGCTCGCAGCGAAGCCGGGATCTCGGCGCTCGTGCCGGGCGTGGGGAGCCGCTGGGGCCGCCCGCCGCCGCCACCAACGCCACCGCCGCTGCTGCTGCTGCTGAGCTGGGGGCTGCTCAGCGCCTCGGCCGCCACGGGTAAGTCCGGCCGCGCTGGGGAGCTGGTGGCCGCCGCGCGCCCCACCCGAGCCCCGACCCGGTCCCCGTCCCTTTCCCTGCTCTTCCTCTTAACCTTCCACCCTCCCAGTCGCCCACCCTCACACTCAGCCCCAGCCTCCCCCTCCCCTTACCCCCAACAGTGTCCTCACCTCCACCCTCACCCTCACTGCCATCCCCAAACCCAGCCGCAACTTGGCCGGATCCAGCCGGGGTGGGGGCCTGGGAGACTGACATCCCTTCCCGGGGTTGCGGGCACCCGGACCGTGGCTTCAGTTTCTCCAGCCTCCCAGCCCCCAAGATGCCAGGCTTTTCCCCGATAAACTTTCCTGGAGCCCTCCCTCTACCTCCCCATTCGGGTAGGCACACCCGCCCGGGGGCCAGCAGGGTCTGCCCTGCCCCCGCCCATTTTCTCGCGAATGATGCCCGCGCCCCCGCCCTAGCCACCCTGAGACCACAGCCGCCATCCCCTTCCCCATGAGTCCTCCCTCAGCGCTCTGGGCTTGGAGGGGGGTCCGGTGGGCGCAGGCCCAGGGCGAGGGTCCCGAGCACGCTTTGCTGGATTACTCAGGTGGGGGCTGGGGGTGCTGAGCGACCTGGAGGCGGGGGTGGGGGTTGTGCCCGTGGGCTGGGGAGGGAGTGTCGCCGCCAGGCTCCGCGCCACCACATTCCCATCGGTTCCCACTCCACGCCAAAGTGCCCTTTCCCGCGCCCTGCTGCAGCCGAGCTCCGGGGTTGCGGCAGCGGCGGCGCGGACGCCGGGACCTGCTCCCCGCGAGCGAGTCCGGGAGGGGCGCAGACCTGGCGGGTGCGGCGAGTCCCGGAACTTCTCCGGTGTCTGGCTGCAGTTTGTGGACCTGGGAAGGCACGAGGCCCTTGGAGAGAACCGGGTCCCCAAGTGGGGACTACTGGCCTCGACTGGTGCCTTCCCATTTTATCCCCTGCACCCCTCTGAGGTTCAGCTCTAGCCATAGCCTAGAAAGTTCCGTGTGCCCGGGTGGGGACGGGTCCAACGGGCGATGTCTGGAGCCGAATTTTCATTTAGCCAGGAGGCTGACACCCTTAACACCTGCTGCCCAGGCCTGGACTCGTGGCACCTCCGGCCTGGAGCCGTGTTGGATTTTTATTTTTATTTTTTGGTGTTGTTTTGTTGAAAACCACCAATTGAACCTCTGAAGGCTTCGCCTTGGCCACCCCAGCAACCCAGTGGTCTCTTCTTGGAAAGTGCGTCCCTTCTCTGGCAAGCTCTCCGACCCACTCTGCGCTCCATATTTTGTGAGTGGGTCCCCGCAGACCGTGTCGCCAGCTCCTTAGCCGGGAATGTTAGGGTTGCTGGTCAGGGAGGGCGCCAGAGCCAGCCCAGCTCTCCCACCCCTACTTGACCGGACTTTGTTGGGTTCTCCTAGGAGTCATAGCCGCCGACACCCAGAGAGGGGCGCCCGTGGTGCGCGTGCCTAGGAGCTAAGCCTCGCGTACACCCACACCCACTTGGTGGCTGTGCTGTTCATAACGACAACGCTGGTCACCTATCCAGACTTGCCACAGGGGCGGCGAGGGGACCGCTGTTACCGGCCATCAAGCCTTTCAGCCCTTTGTCCAGGTGTGGCCCCGCCCAGGCTTAGGCGGCCTGAGAGCGCCCTTTATGTGATCCAGCTGTTTTTCTGGCTAGATTTGTCCCAGCCCCCAGGGTATGGCATGCCCCTGGGGAAAGAAAAAGGCCCACTCACAGGAGCCTGCACACTGCTGGGCGCTGCTGGAATCCTGCCTCGCAGAGCTCCCTCTGCCAGCAGCTCTTTGGTCAGTAGAGAAGTTGGGGTGGTGTTGGTGAATGGTTTGGGGGAGGGGTGCTTACTCGCTGGCAGCCCTGCTCTGGCTTCCAGTGCTTTCAGTGCATTTCTTTTTAAACCTTTCCCGCATTTAGATGTGCTGTTTGGCCTTGCAAGCAACAAAGATTTGGAAATGGACTTGGTGACAGATGATTGCAGGATTTGGCACATTAGAGGGGAAGGCACATTCATTTTGTGTTCTCTTCACATTGTTGACTTTAAAAGACACTCAGGACTGAACCATCTCCCTTCCTAGCCCAGTGATGACTGGATAAAATGAATATAAGGATTTGATAAGAAGAGCCTCCTCACCCACCTTCACCTGCGATCCTCACTCAACATCTTCCACCTGTGCCTGGCCTCTCCTCCCCCTCCCCCTCCCCCTCCCCCTCCCCCTCCCCCTCCCACTCCCCCTGCTCCCAGCCTCCTTGGAGATCTCCCATCAGTGACTGCCTCTCCCTACTATCAATCAGTCACTCTTCTTCCTTGTGTTTCCTCTTGGCCTATAAACAGCTTTAATCTTTATCATGAAATAAGCTAACCAAACTTCTTGGCTCTATTGACCTTTTAGCTACTATCCCATCTCTCTCTTTTACAAGTCAGCTCTCTTCAAAGGGGTCTTCACTCACTTTCTCTGCTACCAGTCACTCCCTGCAGTCTGCCTTCTGTGGCTCGATTTTCATTCTTCTTTTCTTTTTTCCTTCCCTCCCTCTGTTTCTTTTCTCCTTCCTTCCTTCCATCTATCTTTATCTTTGTCTCTCTGTGACTTCGAATGCTTTGCGTTACTCCTTTTAAAAACTTCACTCCCTTGAGCTTCTTGGGCACTGTTTTGCTGGTTTGTTTCTTAACTCTTGGTTGTTCCTCCCCAGTCTCTATGGTAGCCCTTAATTTCCCTCCTGTAAGTGTGGTTTCCTGCAGCGTTCCATTCCTGTTCTTCTGCTCACGTTCTTTCACCACTCCCCGGGTGAGCTCATCCCGGTCCACCCCTTCCACCACCACACTCTGAAGCTTCCAGACAGATCTCCTACCAAGATGCTCCTCCTGATATATGTCTGTTGGCTTTGTCGCGCATGGAAACTCTGGGTCTAGACAGCCCATATATCTGGCTGACTTTTGGACGTTTTCACCTAGATGTTTCCTTTCCAAAGCAAATTCATTAGCTCCTCTCCTGAGCCTCCAGTATTCCCTATGTAGGCTGATAATACCTGCAGCCTCCCAGGTACCCAGCCCCGAAACCTGAGTATCACCCCCAGCTCCTTCCTTATGAGGTGGCCATCAAGTTCCGTAAGTTTCAAACCCTCAGTTGTTCGCAAACATCGCTTCTTTTCTCTGGATTCAGAGGCTCTGAGCCTTGAAAAGGCTGGAATGCCTCCCATCCCCTTAATAAGTAATTCAAAACAAAAGTGACATTAAACTGTAGGTACAAGGAATTCCAATGAAGTTCTGATTTTTTCCGACGCTAACCACTTCATTGCTTTAAAGAATTCAAATACCAAATCATTATTATTTTTTAATTCTCCCTACTTTGCTTGTTCCCTAAGAGCTTGTTTCAGAGGCCTCTTGCAGACTGCGTTTGATTACAGTGCTGATTGAATTGTGTTCAAAGTGTTTATTCATCTGCCTCACGTATTGAACTCTGAGCTTCCTGAAGGCAGGGACTGTGCTTTCCTTCTCTTGTGTCCCCAGCACCCAGCTCAGAACCTGGCACAGAACTGGGTCTGATAGATGGTTGTTAAATCAGCAGATGATTTTAAAATACTTTTGGACCATTTTTTAGGAACCAATAATGATAAAGAGTGTTAAGGGTCAAGGAAACCAGAGATAACAGTGACACCTGGTCTCCTGTTGGCCCCTCTCCCCAGAACTAAGCATCACGGTTTGGTAAGATAGCTCCTTACATTCTAGACCCATTACAACAACAAGCCCTTGGCACTGCCCCCCCCCCCCCCCAAAGGAGAAGCATTTAGGCACCAATGTATGGATTTGAAATTCCATTTGCAATTGAGCTGTGGGTTTATGGTTTTAAAAAATAAGCTGACGGCAGGCTGGTGAGTGTGTGGCTTTGTTGCAGGTGAGGCTAGAAGCATGTGGCAAGGGGACTGGAGAAGCAGATTGTGGGATCTTGGACACTGCAAGGTTTGGGTTTGTCCAGAAGAGTCTGGCAGGTGGCCTCGGCTGCACCACCTTGATTCCTGTGTCTGACCTGCCTGTTTCTCCATCATTGTCACTCCAGCAGATTAAGGGAATCTCATTGCTCAGCAGAGCCCGGTGTTCCTTGTTGGAGAACTAGCTGATCTTCAGACCTTTCCAAGGCTCAGGTTCCCCACCTGCAAAAGGAACAAGTCATTCCTGTGTTGTGGGAAGGATTAGAAATCAGAGATGCAAGAGGCCCAGCCCGTACCTACCTCATCGAAGGTGCCCTTGCAGTGGAAGCTGGGGCTGAAACGGGAACACTGAGGACAAGGACTCGGTCAGGAAGTCTGTGTGCCCTCATCGTGCCCTCCCCCACCCACCCTACTCAGAAAGCTGTCTGGGCACCCAGGGAAGTCATGCTCATAGCTGGCGTTCCCTCAGTTCCCCACCATATGCTGACATCACCCCAAGCACTTGTGTGTGTCTCATCTCACAGCAACCCGGTGAGGCTGGCGACATTATTTCCCCCATTTTATATGTGAAACTTACCACACAAGTCAATGGCCAAGCCAGGGTTTGAACCCACTCTGCCTGAGTCCAAATCCTTTACTCATCACAACCACACTGCTGTCTGACTTCTAAGGGGACCCAGCTGGCGTGATAGCCCTGGAGTCCTTCCGCCCAGGCTTCCAGCCCTGCCCTGCTCTTCCCACTGCCCCCACCTCGGCTTTGCTGGCTGCTTTGGCACTTGAGGCCTGGATCCCAACCTTCCAGCTCCTCCGGCAGCCATGGTCCATCCATCTCCACTATAGCTCTTGGGAGGTGACTGCAAAGGCATCCTTGGTTTGCCTCAAGTCCAGACACCCACCTAGACTGAACTCTGTTGTGATCCCTCCAACTCCCCAAGTTTCCCCTGCTGTGAAATCATCAGGACATACCGGGATGTCTTGTTTAATGAAGTGATGTCTGTCTTTATTCCCTAGAGGTCTGTAAACTCAGGCAGGGCAGTGTAGCCCAGACCACAGCACACAGAAGACTCAGTGAACACCTGCTGAGAGGATTTGGACGAGTGCAGAGAGGTGAGGGGACCTCCCCAAGTGGGAGGTAGTCCAGGCCCTTCTGCATCCTACTAATAGTGGCTGGCTAATGTTTTATAGACATTGCTATTCAATTCGCACGACAATCCAGCCACTGTAGCGTCATGTTTGCAGAGACCGAGGCTCTGAAATTAAGCAATTTGGCTAAGGTGGTAGAGCAGACAGGTGAAGGAGGCAGGACTGAACCTCGGGGCTACCTGACTCTAGGGCCCATCCTCTTAATTCATGGCAAGCATTTGTCACAGTGCCAGAGCGTTGTTAGCATCAGTGCATGTTAGAAGCTCCCGCTACTACTACTGTCTACTTGTTTTCTGCACCAGCCTCTTAGAATCGCAAGAGAAACAGTTCTGACACTATGCCACTCACTAGATGCACCAGCAAGAATCTTTCCTCCTCGCTCCTCCCACTGAAAGCACAGCCCTTAGATCCTGGCCAACTCACCCAACCCATCAGCCCATGTTGCCACTTCTCTTCCTAGAGTGGTCAAGGCGGAGGAACCTCCACCTCCCCCTAGAGGTTGGAGAATGCCACTGACACTGCCTTCTTTGGGTTTTACTCCTTGAGTGGGCTGTGGCCTCCCAACCACCTCCTCTCTGCCCGCAGAGATTTTCCACTATAACACGAGAACATCTGGGTGAACCTGAACATGGAGAATTATTTCAGAGTTCTCTGCCTCATGGAGACACCATCTCAGGCTTCCCTGGCTTTGAATAGAACTTGGGTCTCCTTTGACCCACAGAAAGCAAAGGGTGGGCCATGCGTTGTGGGGGTTTCTCAACTTGAAAATGATGATGCAGTTCTTAGAGATATTTCCTGGCTCTTGTATGTTAAGCGAAGCAAAGGAAAAGCCTATTTATTGTCTTCCTCGACTCTTGAGAGCTCAGCCTCCTGGAATATCTTTTCATACCCCTCCTTTAAAGAGGAGATTCTGTGTCTTTTTTCTCCTCTCCTACCCAAGTGTACACTTAACTCTTAGATCTTTGGGGGAGGGCGAGACCCTTTGGCTTTCTAATGTAGCCTCATGGAATCTGAGGCATGGCCATTCCCCTTGGTGAATCACAAATGAGAACTTTGCCCAAGCAGGGGATAGGGGAGGGAATGCCATGGCCAGTTAGGCTCAGCAGTTAGAGCGTCAGCCCTCGGACCGAAGAGTCTTGGGTTCAATTCTGTTCAAGGGCATGTACCTTGGTTGCGGTTTGGTCCCCGGCCCTGGTTGGGGTCGTGTGGGAAACAACCAGTTGATGTGTCTCTCTCACATCCTGTCTGTCTCTCTCTCCCCCCCTCCCACTGTCTGAAGATAAATGGAAACATATCCTCGGGTGAGGATTAAAAAAATAATAATAAAATTAAATAAAAAAGAGGGGAGGGAATGTAATGGAATATGATGGGGTGGGATTGGAGAAATAGAACAATTTGAGTTGGGCTGAGATTAAGTTGGAAGGATTGAGTAGGGTAGGATCAAGAGTGAATTAGGAGGCGTTGGGATAGGGTAGACAGAATGAATTGGGATGGGCTGAGATGGGTGGTGGAGTAGGGTTGAGTGTTGGAATGGGATAGATAAAATGAACTGGGAGGGGCTGAGATGGGTGGTGGAGTAGGATTGAGTGTAATGTGGTTTGGGGTGGGATTGACGGGGTGGGATATAGAGTATTCAGGGGATTGACTGGGACAGGATGGGGTGGGGGACATGGGGGAGGGTTAGACTGGATTGGGATGGGATGGAACCGGTGGAATTAGGGAGAGGTGGAAGGGGACAGTGGGGATATAGTGGACTAGAGGTGAGTGTCATGGTGAGATGGGGGTGAGTCAGGATGGACTAGGGGGCTAGTATTGGGTGATTGGGATGGGATACGGGAGATGCGGTGGGTTCTATAGACAACTGAGGGTGCACGTTGAGGAAATGGAAGTGAGGGAGGGCACCAGAAACAACTTACTTCCCGTTACGGCAGCTTCTTCATCTTCATTTTTCTCCCCAGAACTCCTTGGTTTCTTATTTGCCCGAACTTTGAAATTTCCAGCAGACAGAAAGCCCCCATCAGCTCTTGCTTCCATGCTGTCATGGGTCCTACAGTGCAGGAGGCACCACTCTCCTGCTGTCGGGGGTCGTTCTTCAGGGGAAATTGGGAATCCTGTCGGCCACCACAAACCCTGTCAGAGAAATATGCCAGGCACGTGCCAGGAGCCCCAGGGCAGCCCATGTCAAACCCAACAGCAGAGAAGGGCGCTGTGCCCACCCTAAAGCTAGTGGGGTGCTGTACCCACAGAAAGCAACGTCCTGGATGGTGTAGGGCTCCCCTCTGGCCCTCTTCTTTGGGGCCATCGTGCCACTGGAAATCGCCTTTCACATTCCACCTGTTTGTTGAAATTTTAAACTGAATTGATCTCTAAGAGGATATCAGTCCTATCCTTGAAAGTCTTCATTATAAGGAACTCTTGTGATGCTAAAAATAATGTATGTATAGTTAAATTACCGAGAGCTCCGAGATGACTCTTAGAAATTTCTTTGAGCATCTCCCTTGTGGCCTAGAGCGGAAAATAAGGGCTCCTATTGCGGCACAAATAGCCTTTCTCTCTGCCAATGTCTAATTTATACTCAATTAAGTGCAATTATAATCCAGATACCTCCAAAAAACGACGTGTCCATCTTTTAGGTTTTCAAACAGGAAAGAGAGTAAGTTGCATTATTAAGTAGCTACATGTATTTATTGAGTGAGAATAAGCGAGTGTGACGGTTATGACTTTAAAAGGAGAACGCAGAGACTTTGAAATTTAGACCATTTGAGATACAAGTGCATTATCAGGGAATGTGCAGGCATTTCGTGGGGGTGATTGATGGCCCTTGCTGAGATGAGCCAGTGTGGTGGAGCCGACCCAGGCCTCGGGAGGTTTGTTGACGTGCTGGCTGCCTGACTCGACTCCAGCCCAGCCCGAGTCTCACCGGCCACCTACTGCCCCTCGTGGCTTCTCCGTCGCCATGTCAGGGCTGGGGTCAAGGATACAGAAAGGCTCGGAGGCTGGGTGGGGCTCAGTGATATGTGGGCTTCTGCACGTTACTTGGCGCTAAGAGGGAGGTGAAAATTGCATGATTTATTTTCAATCCGAGTTGCAATGTTTATTGCATGAAGACAGCTGCCTCAAGGATGGCATTCCCTCCTCCTAGGGACCTGTGTCGCCTTGGCCCTTGTCATGTGTGCAGCCCCAGAAGGGCTGACACGCAGAAGGTCCACAGCCGGGAGGAAGACATTCTGATATATTTGATAGGTGTCTTGACATTTGGCCCGAGAGTCAGGAAACTAGCCTTCTAGACTTGGTGGTGCCTCTGCCACATATGTGACCATGAGAGAATTATTTCGTCTTCCTGGGCCTCCACTCCCTCACCTGTAAAATGGGGGTAATGACACCCACCGTGGCTGTGCAAGGCTGGACTTGGAAGCTCTTTAATCAACAAAACAAAAATGATCTGGAGACAGTAGAGCAGGTCACTGGTCTAAGCCTCATCCTCTGGGAGGTCCTGCCCAGTGGCCGGGCCAGCTGGGTTTTCCAGGGATGTGCAACTCACTTCCTCTGCAGTGAGCCTGCCGGGCCTTCCGGGTGCAGGGGTGGTGAGTGAAGGAGGGTGAACTTGCTGAGCTCCTGGCCCTGATCCATTCCTACCCTCCAGTGTGTAGCTGCTCCTGAGAACTTGAAAGGGAGGACACAGGCGATTCCCATCGTAGCCCATCGGACGTCTGCACAGCCTCCTCCCGGGCAGTCCAGGCAGCACCACTGTGAGTCAGTCTGGGAGAGGTGCCCATTGAACTCACCACTCGCCTGGGACAGGTCTGCACGGAGGCCTTTCAACTCCAGAAAGAAGAAAATTCTCCATAATCAAGGACTGCTGGAGCCTTGCCCCTCATGACATTTTGTCCCAGGAAGCACGGAAAGAGAAAATGTTACAAGGATAGTTGTCCTGAGTCATGTGGATGACACAGTTGAGTATTTTTTGTTTTTGTTTTTGTTTTAGCCCAGGTGCATAACAGACCATGACACTTTATGATCATCTATGCCAGACTCCTCTCTTGTTTTATTTAAACATTTTTCTCCCTTTATCCCCAATCCTAAGGCATAGTTGTCCTCCCCCATCAGTACCCGCTCTGATATATTCGATAGGTCTTTAAATATGCATGGATTCTGATAAAATATGTAGGGTTGTTTGTGTGCATAGGCATTTTCAATTTACATAAACGAAAGTGAATGATATGTTTCTTACTGTATTTACTCAACTCTGTAAAGATCTAGCCCTCTCCCTGCGTGTGTCCAGTCTGGTTTCTGACTGCTGTGGGCATTCTGTATTGTACACCCGTCACATTCCATGTAGCCATTCCCTTGGGGACAGACGTCCGGCTTGTCTGTAACTCCCCCTGGCCACACCTGAGGTTCTGAAGAACATCCTTGTACCTGTTCTCTTGGGACCCTGTGTGAGAAGAACTTCGGGCTATACACATGGAAGGTTGGGATCCCTGAGCTCTCATTCTGTGTTCTGCCATCATGCTTTCTAAAACGGCCGTGCCAGGGCACATTTCCACTGAGAGTGCACAAGGGCTAGTCTCGCCGTGTCATCACCAACACCTAATGTTAGCCACCTTTCGGATTTTTGCCCTTCTGATGAGTTTAAAGTGCCATCTCATCATCTTAATTGACATTTTTCTGATTACTACTAAGTGTGAATATCTTTTTAAAAATATAGTTTTATTGGTTTTTAGAGAGAGAGGAAGGGAGATGGAGAGAGAGATAGAAACATCGATGAGAGAGGAATGTCGATAGGCTGCCTCCTGCACACCCCCTTACTGGGGATCAAGCCTGAAACCTGGGCATGTGGCCTGATTGGAAATCGAACCAGTGACCTTCTTGGTGCATGGGTCAGTGTTCAACCACTGAGCCACACTGGCCCGGCAATAAGTGTGAATATCTTCTATGCTTGTTAGTTGTCTGAGCTTCTCTTTTCTTGTGTATTGCCTACTGATTGTCTTTGCCTATTTTTAAATTGGACTTCCTGTCTTAATTTAGAGAATTTTTGGTTGATTTGTAGAAGTTTGTTTTTTATGTGTTCCAGATCTTGTCCTTTGCCACTTTGAGAGGTCACAAATAACCTCACTCATTCTTCCATCTGTCTGTTTTCGGCGTCTTTCTTTGGGCAGAAGTACTTCCTTTTAAACGTGGTCAGACCCATCAATGTTTTGTGGAAAACAGAAGCTGAGACATGCGGGAGTGCTCATGAGCTGGGGGGCAGGGCAGGTTCTCAGGCCCCCGTGGTTCACCCTCCTGCAAGTCTGGCTCTGTATGGAGGGCTCTGGATCGTCCCAGAACCTTCCTGTCCACTCTGGGCTCCCAAATCGTACAGGAGGTCTCTCTTTTGGCTGAAGGCTCTGTGTTTCCTGAAGGTACCAGTTAAAGTTCAAATCAGTTTTGATGAGCGCCACACTTAGTTGTGTGAGGGGTTACTAGTCCACCTACAGCAGGTGCTGACTGAGGGCCTGGGCAGGGCCTGAGCTCTCAGATGCCCTGGGGACACAGACAAGTTTCATAGGTCAGGGTCCATAAGAGAGGCAACTGCCCACATGTTCACAGAGCCATCACTCACGGCATCTAAAAGGTGGAAGCAAACCCAGCACCCATCAATGGAAGATGGATAAACAAAATATAGCATATACAAACAGTGAAACATTCCTCAGCCTTTAAAAGGAAGGATATCCTCCATGCTACAGCATGGAGGAACCTTGAACACATTGTGCTAAGTGAAATGAGCCATTTACAAAAGGACCAATACTATATGAGTCCACTTACGTGAGGTACTGAGTGTAGTCAAATCCGTGGACACAGGAAGTGGAAGTGTGGTCGCCAGGGCCTGGGGGGAGGGGGGAATGGGGAGTTGTTGTTTCATGGGGACGGAGCTTTCGTTTTGCCAGATGAGAGTTCTGTGGATGGATGGTGGTGATGGTGACACAGCAATGTCAGTGTACTCAGTGCCACTGAACCGGACACTTTATTTTTATTTATTTATTTATTTATTTTTAATCCTCACCCGAGGACATTCTTGCATTTATCTTCAGATAGAGCAGGAGGAAGAGAGGGAGGAACAGAGAGAGAGAAACATCGATGTGAGAGAGACACATCAAGTGGCTGCCACCCACACGACCCCAACCAGGGCCGGGGACAAACTGCAACCTAGGTACGTGCCCTCAGCGGGAACTGAACCCGGGACTCTCTGGTCCGCGGGCCGACGCTCTAACTGCCGAGCCAAACCGGCCAGGGCTGAACCGGACACTTTAAAGATGGTTAACATGATAACATTAAAAAATTTTCTCTCTTTATTGATTTTAGATAGAGAGAGGAAGAGAGAGGGAGAGAGATAGAAACATCAATAAGAAAGAACAGCGATTGGCTGCCTCCTGCATACCCCCCACTGGGGATCGGGCCCACGACCTGGGCATGTGCCCTGACCGGGAATCGAACAGGCGACCTCTTAGTGCATCGGTTGACGCTCAGCCACTGAGCCACACCGGATGGGCTAACGTGATCGCTTTTATGTTACATATATTTTTCCACAATTAAAAATAAAAAGGGGTAACCATCCAGATTCGAGGGGTCCAGGAAGGCCCCAGCGCAGCGACGTTTAAGCTGAGACTTGCAGGATGGACAGCAGAGAGCAGACGGAGAGAAGTGTGGGGAGGTATGTTGACAGTGGGAACCTAGCTGCTGGGTTCTCGGCTGAGTGGAAGCAAGTCATGTCCAAGGTCTGGGAGAGGCTCAGTGCGGAGTGCAGGGCTGCTGACTGAACGAGGGCAAGGAGGAGTCTGGAGGTTGGGTGGGGCGTGGCCTGACTGGCGTGGTGGCGGGTGCGGGTCTCTGAAGGAAGGGGGCTTCGGGCACTGCTGGGGAAGGCAGCTGTTGGTGTGGGTTTGGGAGCCCCGCGGGAGACGTCAGCAAGGAGGGGATGACGGAATCCTTTTCCTTCTGTGTTTTCCTCCACCCTGTTCCCACCTACCCGGAGAGGGCAGACAGCTGATAAACTGTCCAAAGTCCATGAGACTCACCCCACACCTGTGGGTCATAAATCACAGCTTTGTGAATCCTGCCTCAGTGAGAACATCCCAGAACGTGCATCAAGAAAGAAAACAAGCTCTGGCCGTTTTGGCTCAGCGGTTAGAGCATTGACCCGGGGACCGAAGAGTCTCTGGTTCAATTCTGGTCAAGGGCACGTACCTTGGTTGTGGTTCCATCCCCGGCTCTGGTCGGAGTGAGGGAGGCAACCAATCCATGTGTCTCTCTCACATCGATGTTTTTCCTTCTCTCTCTCTCTGCCTCCCACTCTGTCTGAAGGTAAATGGAAAATATCCTCTAGTAAGGATTAAAAAAGAAAGAAAGAAAGAAAACACCAATAGGACATCCACCTTCTTGGGGATGCCTCGGCAGGCCATTTCAGCACCCTGTCTGGCGGGGAGACGTATAGGTCCTACCTTGTCCAAATCATGTGTGCCCCTCAATACTGTGGCCGTTCTGCCTTGCTCGTCCCCTCTCCTCTGCTCTTCCAACCTCCTTCACATATCTCCCTCCTTTTCCCTGGTCCCGTTGCTTCCCCCTCGTTCCACCAACCTCACCATCCCTTTGAGCTCCCTCTTGACCTTTGACATTGTTGCCTTCACAAACCCCCTTGCCCGGGACCCCCCTTCCTCAAGGCCTTTCCTGTAGCCAGGCTCAGCCCAGCAGCTCCATCCACGAGGAGGATTTTTAAGGCCTTTGGATGCTCGCACCTGCTTAGCTGCAGTGGCCTGGGTCCTTTGAGCATCCACCGAGTACCCAGTGCAGTGGTCCTGGGCTGGGGGTCATGGGCACTGACACCATGGAAAACCAGGTCCCTTCCCCCAAGGACTGAGTTATAAGCTCCCAACAGCCCAGGGCACTGAGTAGAGGAGGGGTTGGGGGTAGCAGGGCAGACTTCACCCAGAGGTTCGAGCAGGCTCTCCAGAGTGAGCAGGCGGCCCTTGGAGGAGGAGGAGGAGGATGTGAGGGAGAGGTCCCAGGCAGAGGGGCACAGGCTGAAGGCCGCACGCTGCAGTTGCGGGATGTCAAGCTTGCATTCCCCCCGCATCGGCACCGTCATCGTTGTCATGGAAGTTGGAAGCGGTCCTTTTCGGGAACACTCCAAACCCGAGCTGAGAGCGGCACATTCCTCTCCTTAAGCCTTAGGACACTCCTAAAAAGTCAGTCATTTTGCAGTTGAGGGAAGTGACATTTAAGGAGATTTAGTTACTCGCCCAAGAACACACAGCTAGGGAGGGGGATTTAAACCTAGTCTGAGTCGGGAGCCCACAGACGGAACCAGGGCACCCAGTTACAAATGCAGATTCCAGGCCCTCCCTGTTCTTCCGAGTCAGACTGTCTAGGAGCCGGTGTGCAGTCGGCCTCAGGGACAAGTTCCTGTGATGATGATGGTGATCAGACTAAGTGTGTCTGGAAACTCTTCGGGGTACTGCTCCCCAGGTCTGAAGGTGGAGCTCACAGGAGATGGGCTTCAACCATCCACACTCCTCTGCACACCTTCCATGACTCTGGTCTTGACTGCACCCGAGAATGAGCAGAGCAAGGGCCTCGGGGCCTGGGTGGCTTTGGAGCCGAGGCTCCACTGGCCTCTGCAGCCCTGTCCCCTGCGCCCCTCCCACCCCTCTGTTTCCAGCCGGGCCCTGGGAGAGCCGGGGTATGTTCCCTGAGGCTGCAGCGCCTTGAGGTAACCAGATTTGTGCTGAGGAGATTAGGAAGCCCCCAGAGGGGACTGGGGACAACAGCAGCCCCACAGGCTTGCATTCACATTCCTAAACTGCTTAGCACACTTCACAAAAGGCCTTTCGGTGAGGATGGCCTGCAGCTTGGAGCTCCTGAATCACCAAGTCCTTCTACCAGCCCCTGATTTGTTAGGTGACGGCACTCAGGGGAGTCTTATCCTCAACTTCCTCCTTGTACTAATTCCTGTTATTCTAGATTTAATGCTCGCCGAGGAGCAGACACAAAGCACTGACACGCCACTTTCCCAGGGCCTGTTGGTGAGCAGCAGCGGGCATTGCGGGACAGGAGTGGCAGGCAGGCAAGGCAGGGCGAGCCAGCCAGGCTCAGGACAGACTGGGGAGGAACCCAAGGATGGCGCCCAGGAGTCCAGGTTCCTCCTTCACTTTGTTCTGGGCTGGAGCAGGACCCAGCCCCCAGCAGAGGGGCATTTAGAGAGTCTGCCATCCCAGTGAGGAGCCAGGGGGCTCAACAGGGAAACTGAGGCAATGGGCCAGTTGTGCAATTAGGGATGCAGGAAGTATAGAGACACTGGGAGGCTCAGGAGTGCATTCATTCATTCATTCATTCATTCATTCATTCAGCCAGACAGTTCTTGGCTTTTAGGAAGTGAGGTAGGGCTATGAAATGAGTGCCCTGGAGAAGAAGATTTCATGATCAGATGAGTTTGGGACTCACTAGGCCTTGGTTTCCAGTGTGTGGTTCGAGGCCTTGCCAGGATGTCTGTTAGAAGTACAGCTTGTTTAAAAAAAAATTTTTTTCTTTATTGATTTTAGAGAGCAAGGAAGGTAGAGGGAGAGATAGAAACATCGGTGAGAGAGAACATCGATTGGCTGCCTTCTGCATGCCCCCGACTGCGGATTTGGCTCAAAATCTGGGCATGTGCCCTGACCAGGAATCGAACGGGTGACCTCTTGGTGCATGGGTCAACACTCAACCACTGAGCCACACCGGCTGGGCAGAAGTGCAGCTTCTTAGGCTCCACAGCCCACCTGTTGAATCAGAATCTGCATTTGAACAAGATAGCAGGTGATCCCTGTGCCCCAGAGAGTCTGCAGAGCACTATGGGACACGTTCTGAGCACAGACTTCAGAGTAAGGCCAACCCGGGGCGGATCCTGGCTCTAGTTCGTTCTCAGCCTCAGTTGCCACATTAGTAAAATGAGGCAAAAAGCCTGACTGCACAGTCTGGCCTGTGAAGATCCATGTTTGCAGAGCGCCTGGCTCTGAGCATGCATCTGTCCTGCGCATTGTCCCCATAACCCCTGCCCCACTGACAAGGGGTTTGTGTTCTTTTGTTCACCCCGTGTCGCTGGCACACAGGACAGTGCCTGGAACACGGTAGATGCTCAACCCGTGTTTGTTGAATGAATGAACGAACGCTCATCAAGTGGTTGTCAGGTCACACACCCTGGAAGCTGCTTTCTGGAATGGCGAAGACGCAGGGAGGTTTTCCTCTCTGTCGTCTGCTGTGTGGCAGGTTCTCATCGACGCAGAGCAATGAGATAGCCGCTCCGTCAGCCTGTGTTTCAGGAAGATTCTGTTGTTGCTGAAATCTTTGAGTTGAAAGCTTTTGTTAAAATGAAATATTTTGACAAATGTTAGCCATTAACACCTTAGTAAAAATGAGCCTATCAGTTGGAGAGATTAAGGTCAGGTAGGGTGGTAAAGGGTAGATTTGTGTGTATCTGGACCCACCCAATGTCCCCAGGCCTCAGATTCTGAACCTAGAAGTTAATCTGACCCAACACTGCTCCTCTTTTTCCTCTTGATCCTTTGTTGGCCTCTCCCAACAAAGGATCCGTCCCTAGTACATCCTGTCCTGGGCTCTGTGCCACTTAGAACCACAGGCTCCATCCATCTTGGGACCATTCTCATCTGTGGGGCAGCCTCACCCACTCACTCTCCTACACAACCTTGTTTCTTACATCACAGAAAAATGGACACGAAAGGAAACCACTACATGAACCTTGCTGCTGAATTTGGGTAGGAAAGTGCACCCCAGAAGGTCACTACTGCCACTCACGTCCTTGCTCCTCATTTCTCTAATCCCCCCTCCCCTCTGTTTGCGTCCCATTAGCCCGGAAACACACTTCGTTTCCATCTCTCCAACACACTAAACAACACCCCTTCCTTGACTTCACACCCCCTTTTGGCTGTCACCTTGTCTGTCTCCTTCCTTCCCAGCCACGCTTCCCGAGAGGGTGTCTGCCAATTCATTCCTCAGCGCCATGTCTTCTGGCTTCCCCCGCCCCCCGCCAGGGGAAGCGCTCCAGCCCAGGGCACCACATGACTTCCTACTGCCCAGATCCAAGCGTCTCTCTTGGCTTCTGGACCTCTCCCAGTCTGGCCACAGCCTGCCTCTTGACCTTCCGCCTGTCCTTCCCCTTCTTCAGTAGCTCAGTCCGCTCATCACTCCCTCCCAATCAAATCTGCTTTCATATTGCTGCTTCCAGATCTTCGGTCTTCGCCTTCCCCTCTTTTTGTTCTATATTTCATTCCTTCCTGTGGCTTGAACACCGCTCTCCCAATGCTGATCACCCCCACATTCCACATGCAGGTCTTTAATGAAGACCTTGCCCCCGAACTCCAGACCCACACAGCTCCCCGTGCTCCTCGTCCCACGTTCAGCATGCATCACGCTGAATTCTTCCCTCCTGTTGTCGCCTGGATCACGACTCACCCCCGGCAATCTTACCATCCCAGATGTGTCCCACCTCCACGGATGGCTTTGCTTGCCATGCAGCTTCCGACACCGGAGACCTGGGAGTCATCCTTGGATTCCACTCCCGCCCACTGCCTTTCACTAATCACATTTTGTGGGTCCTGCCTCCCAGATAGCCGGGAGCCTCCCCATCCTCACGCTTGCTGCTGTGGCCTCAGCCTCTTGGACACTTGTGTCCCACTTGAGTGGCACTCAGCACTCTGATTCCGTGTCGTCTTCCAGGTCCATTCTTGCCTTCCTCCAGTGGACGGTGCCCGCTTCGGTCAGAGGTGCTAGGATGGAAGGGGGGGCACTGAGGTCAGTGAGAAGCTGGCACGCTTGAAGTGGCGAAGACTGAAGCTCCCGAGAGTGAGCCTGCGAAGGAGTTTAAGCTGCCGTGCCACTAACCCCTGCCTCTGGCACCTGGTCTCTTCTGGAGTCCCCACGGATGGGGTATAAGGACTAGGAGCTCTAGTTGAAAGAAGGGGAAGTACTGGTTCGTTTATTAATAGCTGGGCACGTGCCCGATAGATAGCCCTCAAAGCACAGGCCTTTGGGCACGTGTGTGGAGACCATGGCTCAGGCCTGAGTGTAAGAGAGGCTTCCGCCTCCCACTGTGGGTGTACATCTTGGGAAGGGAGCACCCAGGAACATCTGCAGGATTTGGGCTGGGACAGGGTCTGCAGAGCACACTCAGCTCTGGGCAGGACAGTGACGGCTTGCTCTCACCTCCGTTTTTAGGCAGAACACGGGGAGTCTGGTGGACATACTTTGCCTTTCAGTTCAGGGCCCCGTCCCTGGTAAGACATGGCACAATGAGGGGTGAGGAGGAGGGGCAAGCGGCAAGAAAGCCTTCCCTGCCCCCCTTGGTTGGCCAGCCCAGAAGGACATCGGAGGAGGTCGTTCCCCCTCCTTTGTGTGCTGAGACTGCCACGCGGGGGTGGAGTGGGTGATCACGATGTCTAAATGTCTCTCCGCCCTCAACACAGCCCGACTTGGTTATGACTGAGGACCTTTCCAGTTCGCTGATTCCTCCCAGGGAACTTAGGCCGCTTTCCACCAGACGGCATCCATGAAGAAGGGCCCGATGTTTTCCCCATTTCCATCCCTAACAGACGTATGTAACTGTCAGTTGTTTTCAGGTCTGCTGGCGCTGATCAGCTCTCTCCCCAAATCCCACCCACCCCACAACAGTCTCAGGGAGACTGTGGCAGGGGACGGGGACAAGTCCACTGGACTTCCAGCTTCCTCAGACCCGCCTGCAGACTGAGGACAAAGCCGCATCCTCAGGCAGGAGCAGATATGCGGCCCTCCTTTCCACTTCTCCGCTCTCCTGTTCCCCGACCCAGCCCCCTCCCACCTCCCATGGCCTTCCTTTCTCTGCCATACATTGTCTGAGTGAGGCAGTCCCTTTCCTAACTTGCGTGGTTCTCTTCTTTGGCCCCGGGAAAAATCACTTTCTTGGGAACTCATCCTTAGTCCCTGTATCTAAGGTCGAGACTGCCCATTCACCCCTGCAACGCACCCCATCACAGTTTGCCCTTTCAAAGCAGCAGACAGCCCTGCCGAGGGGCGAAGCTTTTCCATGCAGTAAACAGAGGGGCCGGGGAGCCCAACATCCCTTCATTGTCAAGCCTGTGGGGTCCCGGAGGGTGGCGGCGGGGTCCCTCCAGTCAGAGTGGGCAAAGGGCAGTGTGACCTCACTGGCTGGGAAAGGTTCCAGCCTGAAGCTGCCACGTGACATTTGTTCGGTCAGTGCCTTTCGATCGTGAACACATGTAGTATCTGCTAGGCCCTTTGCGTGATTGAAAACGGCTCGCCAGCTCGCGTTAATGCCTCTGACGACCTGTCGGTCTGGGAATCCCGGGCAGGGAACCCTGGTCTCCTCCCACTTTCACACCTGCCCACCACGCCCTGCTTCCCCTCTCGGGTTTGAAACCAACTGAAAAACACAAGGGTGTCCAGTGGAGAGATCAGAAGTCAGCTTCTTTACCGACAGGCTGACTGGAGAACGTGGCCTTGGACGTGCAGCCGGGTTGGCCTGTTGGTCCATCACTTTTGAATGGGCACAAGGTGACAGCCTCGGGCCTTCCACACGGGCCCAGCCTGCCGGACACGTTGAGGGAGCCGAGAGGCAGGTGGGACTGAGCTGGGCGCCAGGCTCTCTCCCCAACCTCACTGTTTAGACAAGTCCCCACCCACCCCCAGCAGGGGGAGACTGGAAAAATACGTGTGTGAGGCACTTTGCCCGCGGGGGCGTGGGGGGGACTCTCCCCCCTCTGTGGAGACAGGAGTGAGGTGTGTGTGTGTTCTCCAGCCCAGCCACGGTGGATCTGGGCCTGAGCAGGTCAGCATCACCTGCAGCTGAGAGGGGCCTAGGTAGGCAGGACCTGTCCCCGCCACCCAGGAGGAACGGTCGGAGCACCTCCCACCTGGGGTGCAGCTGTAGATGCCAGCCAACCGTGGAGGATCTCAAAGCCCTTACCCAGACTGCGAGGAGATGTCGACTGAGACGTTGATCATCTGGCTTGCTTATCTCTGTGACATGTTTAAATAAGAAAATACATTGTTCGTTTTTCTTCTCCCCTCATTGTCCCCTGGAAGAGTAAATGGAGAATGTTCATCCAGGTGAATTGTTAGGAAATGGGACCGCTGTTTAAAATCCATCTGTTCCAGTCAGACCTGATTCTGCCTTGGTTAACTCCTTGATAGAAACTGATGTCAGATGGAGACCAGGCACCATGCATTTGCTTTGCAAAAGAAGAACCCAAATTGAGTGGAATGACAGATCTGCGGCAAGAGGAGCAAGCAGGGGTGGGGGTGGGGGTGACAGAGAAAGGTACTAGCTTTCTAGTAAGAAGTAGTAGCAATGCCTGGATTCTTGCCTTCCTTCCTCTCTCCCACCCTTCCTCCCTCTCTCTGTCTCTCTCTTTCTTCGTTTCTCCTTCCTTCTATGCATCCAGCCATCCATGCATCCATTTATTGAAGCTGCATTGACTCCCACTTTATGCTGGGCACTGTGTGGGGCTCTGGGATATGGAGTTGATGACACGCAGGGCCAGGGCATCGGTCCCTTTACCACCTCCCCTGCCCCCTAAGCTTTCATTCTTGCTAATGTATCCGCCTGGGGTGGACAGATAAGTAAACAGGTCATTTAAGTGCAGTGTAATAAGTATCACAATAGAGTTCCGCATGGGCACAGGGAAAGGGCAGGAACCCAGCCAGGGGCTATCAGGGATGACTCCTAGATATATCTTGAAGGTATTGCCAAGGGTCCAGCAGATGTTAGTCTGGGGAGGACTGAGAAGAGTAAACCAGCTTCTTTACTTAGCGGCCCCGGAGGCTGCTTCTCTGGGACAAACACGCTTATCTGATTGGGATGTCTGTCCAGTTCTGATTCTGACTCCGCCCAGCACACCGCTGTCCCCAGACACGGTGCTGGATGCACAATGTGTGTTATCAGTCAGTGGTCCCGAGATCCTGTTGAGGTTGGTAGTACTTATTCCCATTTTATAGACACAGAAACAGGTTTGGAGGAATGAAATGACTTGGCCAAGGATCACAAAGCAGGTACGGAATGGAGCTATGACTCACCACCATGCTGGTTGTCGTGAGGTGTTTCTACAGCTGTTTCCACCTCAACACACAGCCCAGGGTCTCTGTGAGAGTCCCGCACTGGCGCGGATCACCGGCCCTTTCTGCAGCAGCAGCCTCAGCATTATCCTCACGGGTGGAGTTCCTGTGATGCGCTACCTTTTCAGGCATTTTATAAAGGCCGTCTAATGCAAGTCTTACAACAGGTCTGTAAGATAGGTGGCATCGTTGCCCCCATCTTGCAGGTGGGCACACGGAGGCTCAGTGAAGTTAACTAACGGCTCAGGGTCACGCACGGTCTATGTTGGAGCTAAATTAGAACCGACGGCTGTTCGACCCCAACGCTCACGCTGCTGAGCAGAACATTGTTCACTTTTTCTTCTACAATTTTAGACAAGAGAACAGGGAGAAGGGGCCGTTTTCATCGTGCACCTCCACTCCCTGCACACGTTTCTGCCACTGTCCAGGCCTCAGCTTCCCATCCGTATGATGGGGACAGCTATCCCGCCTGCTTTGAACAGACAGTGGCAGATTCGCCAGGGCCTTGCAGAGGCCGGATTTCCCTGGGCGTGTAAGGCACTTGCCACTGAACTTCAGGGCTCTCATCTCCCGAGGGCTGGGAGTCTGTCTGAGCGGAGACTGAGGGGCAGAGAGGAGCCAGTTGTGGGCCTCGGCTCCAGGGACACGTTCGTTGTCTGATCTGATCATTTAAATCCATTGTTTCTTCGATGTCCATACCAGATGTGGACGGATGAGAACCTCTTCGGGGACTGAGGGGGCAGCTGGGACAGGAGGACCCTTGTCTCTTCCTCAGAGGCCACAGCAGCCAAAGGGAAGGCCCAGGGAAGCCGGCTGCCCAGGGACACTGCATGACTCAGGTGCTCGGCCGACGCTCCTGGGCCTGGCTCTGTGCAGTTGCCTTGAGGATCTCCCACTCCCGTGGGGGAGGCACGTGTGGAAGGAAACACAGCAGTGTGTGCCCAGAAGCCTGGCAGTCATCTCCATGCTTCCTCTGCTCCTTTCCTCTCCCCCCACGTCAACTCATGAGCAAACCCCGTGGGCTCTACCTTCATGTACACCCAGGATCCACCCCTCCCCAGCACCTCCATCGCCGCGGGAGTCCGCGCCAGCATCTCCTTTGCCTGAACCCTGCAGCCGCTCGTCTTCGGCTTCCTTCCTTCCCTTCTTGCTTCTTGCCAGCCCATTGCTGGAGAGCTTTGACCAGCGTCGGTCAGGCCGTTCACTCCCCCGCTCGGATCCTCCAGTGGCTGCCATTGCTTTCAGCAATTAGTCAAGGTCCTTTCCATGTTCTTGTCCCTGGGTTCCTCCTGAACTCATCTCCCCTAAGATTGCCCCGCTCATCTGCTCTGGCCAGGGGCTCTCCTGCTGCTTCTCAGACACCCTGCCCAGCTCTGCTTTCAAGTAGGTCTCGGGCTTAACATCCCCCTGTCCCCCAGAGAGCCACAGGCTCAGCCCATCGCTTACTCTTGCTGAGATGTCGCCTCCTCGGAGAGGCCCCAACTCCCGTATCCACAGCTCTACCCTCCTTCACTTACTCTGCGTTAGATTTCCTCATAGTTCTTTTAAACACCGGACACGCATTTGCCCCCATTTACTGTCTGTCTCCTCAAGTCATTTCCATCAGATGAAAGAGGTTGTCCTCTGTGGTCTGAAGAGCACCGACTTCCAGAATAGTGTCTTACACATAGCAGGAGCTCAGTGACTGTCTGATGGGTAATGAATGAGTGGATGGAGAGATGGAAGCCCAGCAGGTGCAGCAAACAGCCGTAGTGTATGGGGGTGAGGGGCTCACTGTTGGGCGAGGTGACATGTGAGGTCCGATGTTTAGGTGGAGCAGTCAATCTTCGGAAAGGAAAGAAGGGGAGGTGACCCAGATCTCGAAGGGCCGGTGTTGACAGGAGCAGGGAAGTTCCACGTGGTGGGCGGCATCCTGTGTTGTGGCCGGGGCGGTACAATCAAGCTTGGGGTGGGGGCAGTGGAAGAGGAGGGACCGTGTGGCTGATCCCCATGGATTGATTTTGAACCTAGTCTCTGGCCCAGCTGGGTTCACATCCCAGCCCTGCAGGGGAAACTCATAAGTCACAATCTGAGGTGGCTATTAAATCATTGCTGGGAACTCGGAGAACAGTGTTGGCATTCTCAGAAGTACATCATGGAGCTTCGGAGAGACCCAGGCTTAAATCCTGGTCCTGCCGGGCACTAGCCTGCGTAAGAGACTTAATCTCTTTTGGCTTCAGTTCCCATCTCTCCAACGAGAACAGTAATCCCTAATTCACAGAATCTTTATAAGCACTGAGATGTACATGAAGCACTTAGGCCTGGCCTGGTTCTGGGTCATGGTTGCCAAGGCAACAAGGCCTGCTGAATTCAGTGGGATCAGGAGCTTTGAGAGAGAACTTGCTTTTTCAGCTCTTGGTGGGGCCACAGGTATTCTCCAGACATTTACTGGCACTTATGCTAGGGGCCATGCCTTTGCTCAGAGACCTGCACTCTCGCCCACACCTGCCTCTGGGCCTTTGCACAAGCTGATTCCTCTGTCTGGAGTGTCCTGACCCCTTTCACATCATTAATCGTGGCTCATCTGTCACATCTTGGCTCAAGGTTCACTTTTTCCTCCTGGACTGCCCATCTAGATCTTTCTCCTAAAATTGTGTTCCTTGCCCTCGGATAGCTTATCTCAGGTGATAATTATATGTCGGTCAGAGTCGTTCATTTATCATTATCACTCTCCCTCCCAGGACTGTAAGCTTAGGAAGACAGGGATTTGCTGATCATCCTATCTCTGGACCACCGATGGTCCCTGGCAAATAGTAGGTTCTCAGTTAATATGAAGAATGACTCGGAAGATGGAAGTGACGGGCACAACGGTAGTGACCTTGCCTTATCCTGTTCCTTCCCAAACAAGACCGGGAAGCCGGGGTGGCAGGCTGTGGACATCTCAGCCTTAGGAGGAATGCCAGTTCTTTTTTTTTCTTTTTCTTTATATAACAACAATAATAAATAACACATACTCAGCGCTCCAGTCACTGTGATAAGTACTCTGTAGACATTACTTCATTTAACTGAAACGTCATTATTACTGAGTGAGAAAAACAAGATGCTGAGAAGTGTGTATAATATGATCCAATTTAAAAAAGATAAACACTGTCAAACCCCTACTATATATGTAAATGTGTATATGGGAGTGTGTATGTTTATGTTTGTATATGGTTTAATGAGCAAGAATAAATATGTGGAAAGATGCAAACAAGATTGTTAATGTGGGTTGCCGAGGGCCATGTGCTGGCCAGTGGCTAGGTGAGGCTGGGAGGGAGGCAGAGCGAGCCAAGTGAAGTAAAGACAAGCAAAAAGTAAAATTGCACTAAACACCCAGTGTGCATAACAAGATCATACTTATGTATTCATGCATGATGATATGTGAATGTGTATGGTATAAAGAGATATAAAGAGTGTTCCAGGAAAAAGCGCTGAATGCTGACAAGAGTGCAGTGTGATGGGCGCTTCCGTAAACTGCCTGGAGGAGTGTACATTTTTACACGCTTTCTGGAAAGCATCTTGGCAATCCACGATCAACAGCCTTACAAAGATCCGTCTGTTTGGACTCAGTATTCCACTTCAAAGAATTGACCCTGAAGAAATCATCAGAGCTGCAGGCAACCACTTACGTGTTAAGATGCACAGCGTTATTTATAATAGAGGGAGACGTGGAAAGAAACTTAATAGTTAATAACAAGAGAAAGGTCAAAGTGTTCACATGGCTAGCGAGTGGATCAGGATTTGAACCCTATGTATTTGCAAAAACTCAAGAATTCTTACCTTATGGATAAGCTTGTGAACACGGTGAACATCCGTTGTTCTTCTCTTGGAGGGAACTGTTGTTGCCCAAGCCTTGAAACCTTGCTTGGGACCCGCCCAACCACAGTGTGTGGAGGGACCCCCGAAGGATCATCAAAGTGACGTTACTTTCTTTTCAATGAAATAATATATAGAAAGCCTTTAGCCAGCACCTGGCACAGTTTGCACTCAGTATGTACTATAACGTATCATTCATTCTGATTTTCTGTGTGTGGATTAGCTTGGAAATTGTCCTCTCGGTGGCAGCTTGTGAAAGTTGGAAAGAGCCAGTGCTTTGGAGTCAGATCTGGGTTTGAATTCAGCAGCTGTGTGATTCTAGACAAATTACCTAACCTCTCTGAACCTCTTTGCTTAAATCAGAGAACTGCAATGAAGATGGAGTTAGATGTCAAATAGAAAGTGCCTAAGATTGTTCCTGCCTTATAGTAGATGTTTATTCAATGTTAGGTTGCTTGCCTTCCCAATTGGAGGGCATTCCTCAGTTGAAACTGTGCTGAGTGGCACTGGACTGGGAGTAGTTTTAGGCCATGTTGGACCAGACCAGACCAGGATGTAAGCTGGGCGAGGGGCATACATATTATACCATGGCTGGCGCTTCACCTGAAGCTAGAGTTCCAAGTGGGACTGAGGTAGGAAGGAAAGAAAGAAACGTGGTTACTTGGGTCAAGGATGGGCACTAGAGATTACAGGCAGATTTTGAGTCTGATGTTTTCCTCTTGTTTGTACCTAGAACTCACAGATGATCAGAGACCAGTGGGTGAGTCTAGGCATGAAAGGAGGAGGAGGGATGTGAAGTTTGGATAGAGACTTGCTGTTGAGAGCGCTCAGATATGTCCTGGGCGAAAAGAGCTTAGTAGGCCTTAGAGAAAAGAACAGGGATTCAATCACTTTTTTCTTCTTATGATGATGATGTCATTTGATCTTGGTTGTCCCAGTCCCTTCACCTCCAGAGGCATAACCAGGTCCAGGCTATGAGGTGGGATGAAGAGATGCAATTGATGAGTGAGGAGGGATGAATGGCGGATGGATGGTTGGATAGATGAATACGATAGATAGTAGGTGATGGAAGGATGAATGGGTGGATGGGATGGATAGCTGGATGGGGTTGATGGATATTTGGGATGGATGTACAGATGGATGGGCTATTATATGGGGAGCAGTATGGATAAATACATGAGTGGCTAGTATAGAAAAATATGGGTTGATTGATAAGTTGGTCAAATGGAAGGGTATATGGGATAGAGGATGGATGAATGGAATGGATGAATGGAGGGATGCATGGACAGATGGAAGGATTGGCTTGATGGACTATGTGGATGAAATGGGATAGCTGAATGAAAGGTTTGAGGGAGTGGACAATAAGTAGATTCATGGAGTGGGTAGACTTATGAGTGTTCTGATAGATGAATGGAAATAGAACCCAAGGATGGGTGGATGGAAGGATGATTGACTAATGGGTGGATCAGGGTTTTCAAATTTATTATCCAAGCAAAGCCATTTGTGGGCTGGCTCATCAAAAGTGGAGATGAAGGCTGAATGGGAGAATACCATCTAATGGCTGTTAGAGGGACTGCTAGGGGATAGGAACCTGGACTCCTTTGCATCATTCTATCAATTCCCATGATCTTCTTAGTGAAAATGCTTGCTATATCAGCCCTAGAACACCATCACAGACCATGTTCACACACCTCTGAAAACAGACTGTGTCTATTCTATTGTACAAACATAGTCTTTATTGACTCTGACTGGCAAATCTGAGATATGTCTGCGCTGGTGTTTACTCTCATATGTAATTTGTGATGGAGACCACCTGTTTGCACTCTGCTGGAAGCCAAGTGTGCTTCAGCGGCTAACAGTCCACAGCCGGGCCTTTAGGTGGGCTGGGCCCCAGGAAGGGACCTCAGGAGGCTCGAGGCCCTGGCCTTGTTTAATAGGTGTGAAATGTTTTTTCTTTGTTAACCAAGTAATTTATTATGAAAGCCACCAGTTCAGTGAAACAGAGATTTTAGTTGTTCTTTACCAACGTGGGTGGCTGAAGACAGCACTGAGGAGGTCGCTGAGGTTCTCAGCTGGGGCCTGAATAGTCTCAGAATGCGGTTTCCTAAGTGATCTAACTTTCCTCTCCCTCCAGCCATGCTTCCCTCGCTTGCTTGCTTTTTCTCTTTGTTTTAAGTTAATTAGTTCTAACTAAATTTTCAGCTACTATAAAAGTAATATCTACTCAGAGCAAAATTTCAAGCAGCATAGAGGGCACACGGTGATAAGAGACTCCCCACTGCAGATCCTTAGTCCCACTTATGAATAGTTTCTTCTGAATTACTCCAGAAAATTTCAAAACATAGGAAAGTAGAACTATAACACACATTCTTTATATCTCACAAATGACATCATTCTAGATACATCAAATATACTATTCCATAATATGCTTTATTTTTCTTAACAATCTTATGCATCTTTCTGGGTAGGCATCTATCGATTGATCTCATTCTTCATGCTTACATAGGATTCCATACATTACCGTAAGTGATGCAATCAATCCTTTATTATCTAGGCTTTTTCTAGTTTGGCTCTCCCAAACAATACCACAGTATTTGCGTGTGTGTGTGTGTGTGTGTGTGTGTGTGCGTGTGTGTGTGGTGTTTGTGAGTGATTTCAGCATGAATGAACTAGTCTATAGAATGGATTTATGGATTTATTGTCATGGTAATGCATTCATGCTGATAAAAGTGCCAAAGGACATCAATTTAAATACTGCCTAAAGTACTTACGAGTTCTCTACATGTTCGAAGGCTTGAGAATCACCTGCAGGCCTTGTTAAAGTACACATTTCTGGAACCAAGAGTTCCCGATTCAGTAGATCTGAGGTGGAGCAGGTCTGGGATGGGACTGAGAATTAGCATGTCTAACACATTGCCAGGTGATGCTGATGTGCTGGTTCAGGAGCCACCGCTCTGCACCTTCCCAGCAACTTTTTAAAAACTTAGCAATCTGATAACGTCAGAAAGGCATCTCATTATTGCATTTCTTTAATTATAAATGAAATTAAGCATCTTCTCATTTTTCTGTATCCCTTTTCCTTCCAACTGTTCATGTACTTTGCTCATTTTCAATGGCATTGTTCGATTTTTTCTTATTGATTTGTAAGAACTTTTCGCATATGAAAGACATTGGTTCTTTATCTGTAGCAATGTGGTAAATTTCTCCTCAAGTTTGGAGCTTGTTTTTAGACTCTGTGGTTGGTTGGTTGATTGTCTTATTTATTTATTTTTACATGCACAGAGAGGTTCTACAACTTAATGCAATTTGTCCATGTTTTGGCTTTCCAATTTTATGTTATACATAGAGAAAGGTCTTTCTCACTCTAGATTATAAAAAAAGTTAATAAGGAATGTATGTTAATGCTTGTTTTTTCTTTCTAATCTAAAATAGGGCAGCAAGTGTTACTATGGCAATGTAGTAATTACTTCATTGAAAATGAAAATGTGAAATTGTCATATTTCTGAATTAACCCGAAGGGATCTTTTCAGCCTCTTCCTCCCTTGGGCCTGTAAAAGAGAAAAGAAACTCCCATTTGATGATTTCCCCCTCTTCAGGCTATTGCTGTGATGAGTTGAGATTTTAAAATAAAAGATAAGAGAGTTTGAAGTTTGAGGGCAAAGTATGTAGGCTGTTTTCAGGCAAACAGATGTTTCTAAAGTGATGGAGACACAGGCATGAGGCAGCATGGCACCCAGAAGCTCCCTCCCTCTGCCTGGCTGGCGTCCATTTGCACACTCCCGGTTCCCAGGCACGCTCTCCTCCACTGAGCTGCAAGGCTTCCATTGGAAAAGTGGACTGGGAATGGGGAGTTATCAAACACTGCCCTTTGCACAGCCTGTAGCAATATATGTTTCCACAAATATGGGCTGGCTGAACTAAGGGAACCATCATGCTTTTGAAAAGCTTGCCTTTTCTATTATTCAAACCGCTTTGCTAGGTTCTGTGCTAGGTGTTGGTACAACATTCTTAAGCCACTGTACCGGCCTTGGAGGAACTGGCGGTTTGATGGACAACTAGGTATGGTGAGAAGTGATATTTTTTAATAGGGGAGAGAGGTGTTAATAGAAGATACGAGATTGTACCAGGTCTGGGACCATGTCTTATCCATTATTCTGTCCTAGGACCTATCACAGAAACTGACACTTAGGTGATCAACCATCGTTTGCTGATTGAATGAATGAGTTTGGGAGCAGAGAGGAGGGAGTGAGGAACACTGCCTGGGGAAGTAACAGAGGAGGGGCATTGGAGACTTCACAGGAGGAAGAGTCACAGAGAGAAGTGGGTCACAAGCAAGGTGGGTCTCTTTGGGTGCCACCTGCTGCTCACCAGGGCTCAGGATGAATTCTACGTGTCACATGGCGAGGGTGAAGGTGTAGGCTTTACTTCATTCTCCCTTCTCTCTGTGGAGGGATGAGCTGGCCATGGCGATCTGCTCCAGAGGAGGGTCCTCCCCCATCTATTTCTCTTCCTCCCTATAAGTCAAGCATATGAGCCATGTGAAAATCAGAAGGACATTTATGCCTGGAAAGGATACATTTATTGAGCACTTATTATGTGCTATATACCTAGTAGATAGGTACAGGAACAAGAATCAGATGCCATGTCTGTGCTTGAGTCCTAGGTAGGATGGCATTGGTTTGTCCTTTAAACCAGGAACCAAGTGCTGTGGATGCGCAGAGGTGGGGACCAGGGAATGTCTCACGAGGAGGCGACCTTTGAAAATATGCTCACAAAGAGTGGGAAAGTAACCTCTGCAGTCTGGAGTCATCAGAGAAGGCACCTTGAGAGAAGAGTCTGAGGATGGGTGGGAGATAGGAGATGGAGGCGATGCAGAAAGAGCTTTGGGGGGTGGGGTGGAGACGGGCAGGATGAGTCCTTAAAGCAACCCTTCCTGACTGGCCTGCCTGCATCCCTGTGCTCACCTACACTCATTCTTCGCACAGCGGCCAGACAGAGATCCTGAAACATGAGGTTCAGACTGGGTGCTTTCCCCGACGTGCCCATCTGCCCCCATCTCTTCTCCCACCTCTCCCTCCGCATTCTCTACCCCCTAGGAGTGCTGGCCTTCTTGCTATTAGCTTGTTCCTGCCTCTAGGCATTTACACCCGTTCTTCCCTCTGCTTGGAATGCTCTCCCCCTCCAGTCCTCCTTGGCTCACTCTTACTCCTCCTTCAGCTCTCTGCTCCAGAGCCTCAGATGAAGCCCCACCACCGTACCTTCTCTGTGGCTCTGATGGAGCTGATTATATTATTTGCTTGCTGTTTACTTGCTTATCATCTGTCTCCCCCCACTAGAAACCAAGCTGTGTGATGATGAACATAGGGAATTGGCACCTCCAGTGCCTGAGGCAGGCTTGACACACAGTTAACACTCAATACATACTCATCAGCTGTGTGAATGAAAGTCACAGGGTGGGTGGAAGGGAGAGAATGAGTGGTAATTAATGTTTATTGAGTTCCCTGTGCCTGGTGTTTCACATCTCTAATCTCATTTAATCTTCCCAGCATGCCTGTTATTATAATAAATGTTATTATCCTTGCTTTATAGATGAGGAAGCTGAGGTTCAGAGAGGGTAAGCAGGGTGCCCAAGGTCACACAGCTAGCAAGTGACAGAGTGGGTTGTGCATTCAGGTCTGTCTGACTCCGTAGGCCAGGCTGGCTCCTCCCTGCTGTGCTGTGGGATACTTGGGGTGTCTGCTCAGAGCAGTGAGCAGCCTGGTGGCTGATGCCCCAGAATGCATGCCCGTCTGTGGTTGTGGGGGGCCGTGCAGATTAATTTGTAGTTATCATGGGCTCTCTAAATTCCCCCCATACTTCCATGTGTTCTAACCTATGTATGTAAGCACATGTGCATACCCAGGCTTCTACTCACACATATGTTCACGCACACACAATTTCACCAGATATGCACACCGCCAGTGGGAGACACCTAGAGCTTTGCACAGATTGTCCAGGAAGGCCTCGGGGTCCTGTGGAGGGAGGGGAGCAGCAGGAGGACCCGCGGAGCCCTCCTCCCAGGATGGTGGAGCAGCAGCATGGGAGTGTGGAGTGTGCACCATGTATTGCAGAGCTGTGTGTTCACGTGGTAGACCTGTGTGTACAAGGTGCATACAGGCATGTAGTGGACGTGGGCATATGTGTCTGGAGATGCCGATGTGCGTGTGCATTTGAACTCTGTGTGTCAGGAGTTGGGCATCGTGAGCATCTCGATTAGCCTGGGTCCCAGCTCCCAGCCCCAGGATGGATCAGGCCTTGATCTTGAAGTCTCCCTCCCCAAGTCACTGTCCTTCTGAGCTAGCAGAGTTTACATGCCAGACCCCTCCCCGACCACTCGAGGGCTGTTTCTCCCTCTTCAGGCAGCTTTCTTATGACCCAGGATGTGAGTCTATGCTTGGCGACAATGCCTGGCAACAGCCAGGGCCCAGCCAGGCCTGCAGCTGCACAGAGCCTGCGGGCCATGTGGGTCCTTCGGGGAGGCCCTGCTTGGCGCTCTGAGCTCAGCAGGGTGGGGTCTGCGCCTCCGCCTGATCCTCAGGCCTCCTCGCACCCAGGGCGGGTCTGCGCCTCTCTGAGAACCTGCTGGCTTGGAGGCAGTGCTGCCTGTGTTTTCTGAGGGGAGGAGGGTGGGAAGGGACACTCCCTCAGACTCCTGTGGGTGCAGTTTGGAAGAGATGCGATTCCCCAAAGTTTCTATAGCCCACGAGGTTTTCTGTCTCAGTGTCTTCCTACAAGTCCTCTGAGTGCTCTGAGGGGGAGCCTCAGAAGCGTCCAGGGCTGGGGTGGGTGGACCAGCAGGGGGTGCTGCCTGGGACATATTGCCTCTGAGCTATCTGCACCGAATGCAGAGCAGAGAAGCCCTCAAGCCAGCTTGGACGGAGCTCAGAGACCAGTGTGGGAAGAAGGATGCCCGTGGCCCTGGTGTGGAGCAGAAGTGGAACCAGGGAGCAGCTGAGGCCGACTGCTGAGAAGGTGGAGCGAGATGCCTGGACAGAGGGAGGAATCAAGAACCACAGCCAAAGGCAGAATGAGGCCATGGCCTTCCAGGGCTGGGCAAGGAGAGCCCAGGAACCAGAAGGCACAGGATGTGGGTGGGATGAGGGGTGTGGGCAGTGCCCACCTGTGCAAGGCCTCTTTAAAAGCTGGAGACCTCCAGCCGTGCAGCAGCTCCACTCTCCCAGGCAGCTTGTCCCAGCTCCTTCCCTTCGTTACCAAGGCCGGTCGGTCTCCACTGTCCACCCCGTGGGTGACGGACCCATTGGGACCCTCCACCTCTAGTCCTCTTCGGCCCTGCTCTCCATGCTGTGCCCTGGTCAGCGCCCTGTCAGCTCTCTGCCTGTCCCCTGGGCTGTGCATCCTGCTGTCACAGTGTTCTGAGCCCAGCACAGCTTAGCCTCTTCCTGTCAGCCACCTGGTCAGCTTCCTGCTGTAGTCCCGAGACTGGCCATTCCAAGACACAGATTCCTGGGCCTATCACAAGGTGACCTGGCCAGTAGAGGACATCCAGACCATCTAGAACGGGCTTGTCCCACATCCTGCCACCCTTCCCGCCTGTTACCTGCACTTGCAGCCCTCCTCCTCGCCCAAAACTCCCCATAGAAGTGGTGGGGTCCCTCCCGCAGTTCCTGGTTCCCTGAGCTCTGGGTCCCATTTTCTCTCTCACTTCTGGGGCTTGGCGCATCTCTCTCCTTCACCTCTCCTAGTGCATTTTCCTTTGCCACTTGCTTCGCTCTTCACGTTTAAAACACATTCAGAAGAAAAGGGGGCTCTCTTTGGGCCCTGAACCCCCCTGGCTCCTGCCCTGTCTACTTAAATCTCAGCTGCTCCCAGTAAGTCACATGGGGCCTCTGACAGGTGACATGACAGCTCCTGGCATGAGGCCGAGGGGACCTCGTGGCTCCTCCTGTTTCTCTCTACATCCCCCTTGGCTGTTGCCTTTTCTGCCCCAGTTTGGGCTAGCTCTGCATTGTCTGTCTGTCGCTCTGTCCCTGATTTTCATTTTCTCTCCTCTTTTGTCTCCTCCTGTCTTTTTTGCAGTTTCGTGCAGTGTCTGCCTCTGTGTCATTTAACTACCTGCCCATCTCTCTTCTGCCTGGGTTTTCTTTGAGTCCCTGGATTCCTCCGTTGTTGTCTTTCTACCTTTGCTTGGGTGTCTGGCCCTGGATGGTGTGACTAAGGGGATCTCGGTGGGTCCTGGAGATGTCCCCTCGAGAACCTGTCCTGGGGCCTGGACAGGAGCAGCGCAACCCCGGGCCTGGCTCGGCGGCCCCATCGGAGGAGATGCCTTCCCGAGGCAGTGGGGCTGGGAGAGTCCATCTCCGTGCGGATCTGTGGAGGTGTGCGAACGGCGGGGCCTGGAGCGCCTCCAGTTAGTGTAATTACATTCTTCCCGCTGACAATTCCCACCATGGTCTCAATTGGATGTGACATTCTTATTAAATAACTTCACCAGTAACTAGTAATAATAACACAGTTCTTACTTCCTGACCTGAATTGCTCGATGCTATTTTGGTGAGCGGCAAGCAACAGTGCTGCAGGGCTTCTGCAAAACGGCCTGCCCGATCGTCACCAACGCACATGCTCACACGCGCGTCCGCATCCGCACACACGCGCATGAACACGCGCGCACGCACGGGCAAGATGGGGGTGAAGGGACGTGTGCACGCAGCGTCTGTGCACAGCCTACGTGCGTGTGTCTGGGAGCACCCGGGAGGGCTGCACCCACTCCCCAACCCGGGGCGTCCCGGACGCCCGATGGCCCAGCATCGCTGGCAGGACTCACCCTTCGACCAGCTGGGTTGTCCACAGAATGGAGATCTGACCTCGGAAGGATCTCTGAGCCTGGGTGCCTACCCCGCTCCAGCCTCTGCATTTACATTTGCCTCCCCTGTCTCTGGAGTTCCCTTCCCTTCCTTTTTCATCAGGTAAAATTTATTCATCCTTCGAGGCGTCACAGATGTTACCTCTTCCAAGAAGCGGCCTCTGTCCTGCTGTAGTGGAATTAGTCACTCCCTGAGTTGTTTTCCTGTTCTATTTTGTCTGGTCTGGCACTATATTCTAATTCTGTTAGCTGAATATAGGATTGTCTTTTGACCAAGAGACCATCCTTTCTTTAAAGGCAGGGACTGAGTCATCACGTTTCTGACGGAGCACCCACCCACTCCCATCCCAGACTTCCTGTGGGAATAGCAGTGCATATAGGTCTATGGGGGGGGGGGGGCGTGAGACTTGGTGGTGGGTTTCTCCACAAAGATGAAACCCTTGTGAGGCCCCTAGTCAGTCTTTGTTTTTATTTTCCATCTTGACAAAAAAGAAAAAGTGAGATGTTCGTTCTTGCAGAACAAATAGAACTGTGACTTCGGTTTCACAATTTACGGGCTGATTTTGTCTGCTTTTGACAGTTCTGTTGTGTTCCTGACAGTTACAATTTGGTTTCTGTGTGGAACCTTGGGATGATAAGTTGGGATGCCACCGTTGTATTGATCCATTGGGGGAGCGCTCAGTCCCTTTTGGCTTCTCCTATGCTGTGGTTTGAGAATTTGAAGTTCTGAGCAAGCCAGGGGGAGGACACATGGGGAGGAAAGAAGGCAACATGAATGTGTGCAAGTGAGTGTGTGTGAGGGAGGGGTGTCACCTGGATCACTTGACCCAGGTGACCACCTGAGGACCTGAACAGTGTCCACTTGGACTTTCTCAGACTTCCTCCCCACAGCTGCTTAACTTCCCAGAGGATAAGTCTCAATAACACCCTTGCCCTCCTGTACCCTCTCTTTCCTCCCCAGTCCATCCAGCAACCTGCAGCTTGTGTCCAAAAGTTGATGTGGGCTTTTAACAGATGTGTCATGGATGATTTCTCTCTGGATGCTTAGCACGCAGCATAGGCCTGGCCCTCAAGAAGCATCAGTTCATAAGTGCTGTGTGCACGATGAATGGATGAACAGATGAATGAATGAAGCTTCCATCTCCTGTGTCCTGATTTTCTTCCCTGACCTGCACATGGAATTTTGAGTCCACCTTGGATTTGAATCCTTGATCCACGGCTAACTAGCTGAGTGGTTTTGGGAGATTATTTTGCTGAGAATCTGGTTTCCCTCTGTAATATCAAGAACAGAACCCAAGCCTGCCTGGGTGGTTGTGGAGGTGAAATGCATGTGGGACCATATAGTGTAGTGGTTAAACCCATAGGCTCTGGACCCGAAGTGCCTGGGTTCACATCCTCACTCAACTGCTTTCTAGCTGTGACCTGGGGCAACTTACTTGTCTCTGTGCCTCAGTTTTCTGCTCCGTACATAGTGATCACAGTGGCACCTGCCTCCCAGGGCTGTTGGGAGGAGTACATGAGACAATGCATGGAAAGCAGGGCCCGGTGTACAGTATGTACCCAGGACATGTATGATGACAGGACAGCCAGGCAGAGCCACTGCTGAGATTCAGGGATGAAGGCATTTAGGGATCAGGCTGTACCCTCTCTAATGGGCTTCTCTGTCTCCTGGTCGGATAGCTCCTTACCTCCCGCAGAACTTTTGGGGTGACTGGCCACACCCTGGTTTACATGGGGTTTAGGAGTTTCGTGAGGAAGAACTTGAATCTTGAGCACAGAGGGAGTTTGGAAATGTGTAGACCTCTCTAATGGGTTGGGGGAGATCCATGAAAATTAAAATGCTGGGTGAGATAACATGGCTCGGAGAGGAAATTCACCGTGGATGAGGAACAGACCAGACCAGGCTTCAGAGCCTGAGGGTCAGGAGAAAGCAGGGTTTCTGCATCAAAGAGAATCAGATATGTCTCCAGACAGTGCCACGCGTCCTGTGTGGTGGAGGGAGAAACCCCCCTGGTTGAAAACCATTGTTGCACTGGACTGGAAGGGGTGTCAGCTCCCTGCTGGCTGGAAAGAGGACTGAGAAGTGGGAGGCAGGAGGTGGAGAGCAGGAGAGTTCTTCCAGCTGTCTAAGAGCTGTAAAGCTCTTCTACGTCCCAGGTCAGGTGGGCAGTGTCAACACATGGCTCCCAGCAGCAACAGCGAAGTCCCAGCAGCTCCGAGGTTGGCGAGGACGGGCACAGCTGGGTGAGAAGGACTGCAGGGTCCAAAGCTGTGCATCCTTGTGAGTTAGTGCCGCTGGAGAGCCCCTGAGCACAGTTCTCAGCCTTGGCCCCACCATTCAGGGTCCTGCTCCCAGACCTTCTGTTTTAGTTGCTCTGGGTGGGGGGCCTGGGCACTGAGAGTCTACAAAGCTTCCCAAGTGCCACAAGGTTGAGCATCAGCCTCTGTAAGCAAGGCTGTGCATTGGTATCACCTGGAAGCTTGTTAGAAATGCAGATCCTTGGGCCCCATCCAGATCTGGTGAATGCCCAGGGGATTAGTACCCACGAAAGTTTGAGAAGCACCGATTGAAGATATGAAAAGTGGGAAGAACTGGGGATCTTTCAGTCTGACAGGTGGAATATGTTGCTTCAGTAGCCTTAAGGGAAAAGAGCTACATCAAACTAGCAAGAGCTAATGGGCAGAGTGTCTGTTCTTTTGCTGAACCCGAAGGCACCAGGGGCAGAGACCCTCTAGTGGACAAGTTTTACCCATCCCCCCAGACACCAGAAGCTGGTCTGACTGCTCCCCCAAGCCCAACTAAAAGACAGCTGCTCACCCTCCTCGGTTCTTGTCTTCCTCCTTCTCTTTACCAGGACTGACGCACGCAGAACAGAAGCCCCAGGCTTCAGGTGCCCCATCTCAGCTCTCCCCAGCTCCTCATTCAGTCATTCATTCATTCACTCACTCCTCAGATATTCATTGCACATCACCATAGGCCACATACTCGTCTAGAACTTGAGGATTCAGTAATAAAAAAGAAAGCCATAAAAAAAATTCTCTGCCCTTAGGGAGCTTGCATGTCTGGTTATTTGCAGACAATAAACAGCTAAGTAAGTAAATATATAACACGTTGGGTGGGGATAAGTGCTCTGAAGAAAAATAAATCAGGCACAGGGAGGTTGGAAAGGCCTCTCTGAGCATATGGAAGCAGAGATTTCCCCCCCCTCTAATTGGAAGGGGTGAAATTAGTCACCAGGTGGTGGTTGTGCTGTCTTCTCATTGCTCTCTATAAATCACACCCAAACTCCCAAGCCTCCTCTCTTCTTTATTGTGGTAAAAACATATTGCATACAGCTGACCATCTTAACCATTTTCAGTGTCCAGTACTGTAATATTAACCTCAGGCACCCCGCTGTGCAGCAATCTCTGACTTGTTCATCTTGCAAAATGGAAACTCAGTAACCATGGAACAGCTCCCCTTTCCCCACCCCCACCCCCAGCCCCCGGCAGCCCCCATTCTACTTTCTGTTTCTCGGAGTTTGAATACTTACGATGCCTCCTATGAGTGAAATCGTACAGTATTTGTCTCTGTGTGATGAGCTTATTTTACATAGCTTAATGTCCTCAAAGTTCATCGATATTGTAGCATATTACAGGAGTTCCTTCTTTTTTAAGGCTGAGTAATATTTCACTGTAGGTATATGGTCCATTTTGTTCATCTTTTCATTTGTTGATGGATTCTTAGGCTGCTTCCACTTACTGGCTATTGTGACTAATGCTACAGTGAACACAGATATGCAACTATCTCTTCAAGATTCTATTTTCCGTGTGTTTTGGATATATATCCCAAAGTGGAATTATTGGCTTATATGGTCATTTTGTATTTAATTATTTGGGGGACCTCATATTGTTTCCATTAGTGGCTACATCATTTTACATTCTCACCAACAGTGTACAAGAATTCCAGTTTCTCCACATTCTCACCAACAATTGTCTTTTTTCTCTAGTGGCCATCCTAACAGGTGTGATATGATACCTCATTTTGATTTGAATTTCTCTGATGATTAGTGATCTTGAACATCTTTTCATATGTTTGTTGACACTTTGTGTACCTTCACTGCCCATCTAAAAATCAGATTATTGGTTCTGGGTTGTTGAGTTGTAGGTGTTCTTTATATATTCTGCATAATCACCCCTTATCAGGTACATGGTTTGCAGATGTTGTCTCTCATTTTTGTAGGTTGCCTTTTGAGTCTGTTGATTGTTTCCTTTGCTGTGCAGAAGGTTTTATGTTGGAGGTAGTTCCATTTGTCTATTTTTGCTTTTGTTTGCTGTGTCTGTGGTGACCTATGCAAGAAATCATTGCCAAATCCAATGCCATGAAGCTTTCCCCCTTGGTTTCCTTCTAGGAGTTTTGTAGTTTCATGCTTACATTTAGATCTTTAATCCATTTTGAGTTAAATTTTGTATATGTTGGATGGTAAGGGTCCCAGTTCTTTTTATTTTATTTTTTTGCATTTAAATATCCAGTTTTCCCCGCACCGTTTGTTGAAGAGACTTCATTCTTTCTATTGTGTAGCCTTGGCATGCCTGTCAAAAATCACTTGACCAGTTTATTTCTGGGCTCCTATACTATTCCAGTGATCTACTTGTGTAGCTCTGTGCCAGTGCCATGCTGCTTTTATTACTGTAATGCTGAAATGTGTTTTGGAATCAGGAAATATGAGACTTCCAGTTTTGTTTTTATTTCTCACTTTTTTTTTTTTTTTTCTTGCTATGGTGTCCTTTGAGATACCATATGAGTTTTAGGATGTTTTTTCCTATATTTGTAAAAACTACCATTGGGATTTTTGATAGGGATTGCATCAAATCTATAGATCACCTTGGGTAGTGTGGACATTTTAACAATAGTAAGTCTTCTGATCTATGAACATGGGATTTTTTTTTTTCCATTTGTCATGTCTTTTTAAATTTTTTTCAGCATTTTTTTTTGGTAGTTTTCAGTGTATAAGTCTTTTGAGTCCTTGGTTACATGTATTCCTAAGTATTTTATTATTTTTGGTGCTATTGTGATTGAGATTGTTTTCTTAATTTCCTTTTGAAATTGTTATTGTTAGTGTATAAAACAACTGATTTTTGTGTGTTGATTTTGTATCCTGCGACTTTACTGAATTTGTTTATTGTAACATTGTGTGTGTGTGTGTGTGTGTGTGTGTGTGTGGAGGCTCTAGGGTTTGGTACATACAAGATCATGTCATCTGTGAATAGAGATAAATTTGCTTCCTCCTTTTCAATGTGGATGCCTTTTATTTCATACTCTCGCCTAAGTGCTCCGACTAGGACTTCTAGTACTACCATGAATAGAAATGCTGAGATCATCCCTGCCTGTGTTTCTGATCTTAGAGGAAACGCTTTTCGGTTTTCACCACTGAGTATGATGTTAGCTGTGGACTTTTCATATATGGCTTTATTACACTGATGTCATTTCCTTATATTTCTAGTTAGTTGAATTTTTTATCATAAAAGTTTGTTGGATTTTGTCAAATACTTTTACTTGAATAATTGAAGTGAGCATGTGGGTTTTTTTGTTTTTGTTTTTTAATCTTTACTCGATGGTATTTTTCCATTGATTTTCAGATAGAGTGGGAGGGAGGGGGAGCGAGAGAGAGAAACACTGATGCCAGAGACACACATCAACCGGTGGCCTTCTGCACGACCCTGACCAGGGCCGGGGATCAAACCACAAGCAAGGTATGTGCCCTTGACCAGAATCGAACCTGAGACTCTTTGGTCCGAGGGTTGACGCTCTAACCACTGAGCTAAACCAGTCAGGGCATTTTTTTTTTCTTCTTTGTAACCTTTATTTCATTAATATGGTGTATTACATTCGTATAGTTTTATATGTTCAACCAGTCTTACATTCCAGGAACGAATCCCACTGGTCATGGTTATAATCCTTTTAATGTGTTATTGAATTCAGTTTGCTCGTATTTTGTGGAGCACTTTACATCAGTATTCATCAGGGATATTGGTTTGTAGTTTTGTTTTTTGTTTTTTTGTAGTTTCTTTGTCTGATTTTGGTGTCATATCAAAATTATAACACTGGCCTCATAAAATGAATTTGGAAGTGTTCCCTCTTCAATATTTTGGAAGAGTTTGAGAAGGATTGTTGTTAATTATTATTTAAATGTTTGATAGAATTCTCCAGGGAAGCCATCTGGTACTGGGCTTTTCTTTGTTGGGAGGTTTTTTATTACTGATTCAGTCTCCTTACTAGTTATAAGTCTACTTAGATTTTTTATTTCTTCATGATTCAGTCTTGGTAGGTTGTAAGTCTCTAGAAATGTATTCATTTCTTCTAGGTTATCTAATATGCTGGCATATAATATTAATGAGTCTCTTTGGATCCTCTTTATTTCTGTGGCATCATTTGTCGTATCTCCTCTTTTAGTTCTGATTTTTGTTACTTGAGTTTTGCTTTTTTTCTTAGTTATTCAAGCTAAAGATTTGTCAATTTTAACCTTAAACCTAAAATAAGTTCCATAGCAAGCATAGAGTAAGATCTTATTTTACTATTCAGCCACTCTGGTTTTTGACTGGGAGTTTAATCCATTTACAGTTAAAGCAATTGCTGATAGAGAAGGACTTACTGTTACCATTTTGTCAATTGTTTTATGTATGTCCTATGGTTATTTTGTTTCTCTTTTCCTATCTTGCTGCCTTTCTTTGTGTTTCACTGTTTTTTTTGTAGTGACCAGCTTTGATTTCTTTCTTACTTTCTTTTGTGAATTTCTATAGATTCTTAAAACAATCTGTTTCAAACTGATAACAACTTAACTTTAATCACATTCAAAAACTCTATTCCTTTACATCTCCTTCCCCCAAAATTTATGTTGTCAATCTCACAAATCATATCTATTTATATTTTGTATTCATTAACATAGTTTTATAGTTAGACTTATTTTTATGGATTTATCTTTCAAATTTTATACCAGATTTAAAAGTGACTTTTGTACCAACATTACAGTATTACAGGATTTTTTACTTTCTATATATTTACCTTTACCAGAGCAGTATGTGTGTGTGTGTGTATACTTCTATGTTGCTTTGTATTGTCTTTTCATTTCAAATTGAAGAACCTTTAGCAATTCTTATAAGGCAGATCTAGTTGTGATGAACTTCTTCAGCGATTGTTTACCTGGGAAGTTCCTTGTTTCTCCTTACTTCTTTGAAGAACAGTTTTGCTAGATATAACATTCTTAGTTGGCCATTTTTTTCTTTCAGCACTTGGAGTATATCTTTCCACTCTCTTCTGGCATACAAGGTTTCTGCTGAGAAATCCACTGATACTTTTATGAGAGTTCCGTTGTATGTAACAAATATATTTTTCTCTTGTTTCTTTTGAGACTCTCTTTTGGTATTTGATTTTTGGCAGTTTGGTTATAATGTGTCTCAGTGTGGGTCTCTTTGGGTTCATTCTAGTTGGAGTTTTTTGAGCTTCCTGAATTTGGTTATACATTTCCTTCCTCAGATTTGGGAAGTTTTTGCTATTATTTCCTTAAATAAGCTCTCTGCTCCCTTGTCTCTTTCTCTTCCTTCTGGGACTCCTATAATATGCATACTGATCCCCTTGAGGGTATTCCTTAAGTCCCTTAGGCTTTCTTTACTCTCTTCATTTTTGTTTCTTTTTTGTTCCTCTGACTTGATAATTTAAAAGGACCCGTATTTGAGGTCACTGATATTTTCTTCTGCTTGCTCAAGCCTGCTGTTAGACCCCTCTAGTGAATTTTTCAATTCAGTTATTATATTCTTCAGATTCCAAATTTCTATTTGACTCTTTTTAATATAATTTCTATCTCTGTTGATATTCTTATTTTATTCATGCATTGTTTTTCTGATTTTGTTTAGGTTGTCTTCATTCTCTTGTAGTCCATTGGGTTTCCTTAACATAATTATTTTGAATCCTTTGTCAATTATTCATGGAACTCCCTTTCTTTAGTGTTAGTTTCCAGAGATTTGTTTTGTTCCTTTGGGCTGCGTTTCTCTGTTCCTCCATTTGCCTTAACTTTTTTTTTGCAGTGATTTGTGCAGTTGAAGAAACAGCCACCTCTCCTGTCTTTATGGACTGGCTTCACACAGGGGAAGACCTTCACCAATTAGCCTGGCTAGAGCTTCTGGAGGCTGTCGAACCTCGTCCAGGAATGCGTTTTATCTGGGCTTGTGCCTGTAGTTTCTCAGTTTTGCCATTTTATTTCTTTTTCGGGAGCTTGCAATTTCTTGCTCCCTCTGGTGTCTGTCTTTGGCACTGCAGGTTTTCTGGTGCAACAAACACTGAGCTCTCTCATGTTCTTCGGGGCTCCCTCATGCATCCAGAGTTTGCTGGTTCAGCCCTGGCTAGGTAACTCATTTGGTTAGAGAGTCATTCAGATACTCCAGGGTTGCAGGTTTGATCCTCAGTCAGGGCACATACAAGAATCAACCAATGAATGCATAAATAAGTGGAACAACAAATCGATGTCTCCCTCCCTCCTTCCCTTCCTCTCTCTCTTTTTCTCTCTCCAGTCAATTTTTTTAAATTGTTTTTTAAGGTATGCTGGTTCCCTGTTTGCAGTCTAAGTCCAGAAAGACAGAAATCAGTCCCTTGGGAAGTTCCCCTCAAAGCAGGAACACTGGACTTCGATTCCATTCTTCTCTTTCCTTGCCAAGCTGCTGGTTGAGATATTCTTCCCAGTCTTGCTGAACTGTGCTGGCCTGGGGCAAGGGCTGTGGTTGCTGTGGAATGGCTCTCCTCACCCTTTTCAGTGTGACTGCCCTTGACTTTGAGCTTGCCTGGGCTACTGCAACTTCTAAAATGGTTTCTGGAGTTCTCATAAAAGAATTCTGGGACCATATATTGTGAATCAGTGTCTCTGTGGGGAACAAAGTCTGGGGCTTCCTATTTTGCCATCTTGCTGATGTCACGTCCCAAGCCCCTTTTGAGTGGCACCTTGTGCAGGTGCCCTCCCTCACTATCCCTTAGCAGGGGCCACTGGCCTGGGAGGGGGGCTTGAGGGGTACCAGCAAAGGCTTTACTGGGCCATGATAAACTCTCCCAACCAGTGGGTGACTATGGGGGCACGGGATGGTTAAATGTAAGTGTATTCCTGCTTTGTCCACCCAAGTGAAGCCTGCACAGTCTCCATGCTACAGATGAACATGGGCTCTTAGCCATTTCAGGGACCTATGTGGTTTGAGAGTACGTTGCATCTGTGGGGTCATCAGGAGTCAGAGGTTTTGAGTCCCAGCTCCACACACCCCTGCCCCCGATAGATGTGACACCTTTGGTTTCTCTAGTTGTGCGTGATCAGACCCATGCTTCCCTCTTGGGGATCACAAGAAAATGGGCACCTCCAGATCCTAAGAATCCACATGGGAAGTCTCTCTAGGAAGGAAGTAGAGACAGAACGGGCTCCCCAGCCTAAGCTCAGAGTCTGAGTGAAGGGCGGCCCAGCCAGTGGCAGAGCTTGGCTCACTCTGGGGGAGGTGAACAAGGTGCTCCTTCTTCCTCTATACCCTTTTCCTTCTTTCTGTAAATCCCCTTCCCTGTTATACTCCTGCTTTCCAGCTGTCCCTCAACCATAAGCACAGTCAGAATAGGGTCCTCCTGTTTTGTAGGAGGCCCTAGTAAGTATCCAGTGAATTGGCTTGACTTCTGTTCTTTCCACAGCTCTGTGCTACTTCTCAAGCTGGTGATGTTTTTTTCTGCTAGAATTCCCCATCATTGGGATTAACTAGATTCTATAGACCCCTACTAGACTTCCCTCTTTACAGATTCTCCCATTGGAAGTCCAATTCTTTCTTTCTTTCTTCCCTTCCCTTCCCTTCCCTTCCCTTCCCTTCCCTTCCCTTCCCTTCCCTTCCCTTCCCTTCCCTGCCCTGCCCTGCCCTGCCCTGCCCTGCCCTGCCCTGCCCTGCCCTGCCCTGCCCTGCCCTGCCCTGCCCTGCCCTGCCCTGCCCTGCCCTGCCCTGCCCTGCCCTGCCCTGCCCTGCCCTGCCCTGCCCTGCCCTGCCCTGCCCTGCCCTGCCCTGCCCTGCCCTGCCCTGCCCTGCCCTGCCCTGCCCTGCCCTGCCCTGCCCTGCCCTGCCCTGCCCTGCCCTGCCCTGCCCTGCCCTGCCCTGCCCTGCCCTGCCCTGCCCTGCCCTGCCCTGCCCTGCCCTGCCCTGCCCTTCCCTTCCCTTCCCTTCCCTTCCCTTCCCTTCCCTTCCCTTCCCTTCCCTTCCCTTCCCTTCCCTTCCCTTCCCTTCCCTTCCCTTCCCTTCCCTTCCCTTCCCTTCCCTTCCCTTCCCTCTTCCCTTCCTCCCTTCCTTCAACATATACATTTGACTTTTCTCTAGCCACTCAGCAGACGGCCTTGGTAATTCCTGCCCCAGTCTCCCACGTGGTGGCACCAGGAGAAAGGAGGGAGCATTGGCAGGATTTCCGGAGGCCCTGCCAGCTCTCCAGAACTCTCATTCATGGAACTCTGCAGAGTAGTTCTCTGGGAAGTCCTCTCAGTCACTTCATGGGCTGAGTGCCAGTGCATGGGGCTCTCTGCTGGACCGAGGAGGCGACCAGGACAGCAGGCAGGGGCTGTGACGGGCAGGTTGAGGAGGCCAGGGTGAATGAAGGCCCCTAAGGCCAGCTCTGCGTGTCTGGGGAAATGACCAGCATGTCTTCTAAGCAGAGGTCAGGTCATTGGCGCAGGTTCGGAACCCCACTCCTTCACATGCCCGGCCTGACTGCATTGTTCACGGCAGTGTGTTCGCATGTGGGTGAGGGATAGCGGCGGAGCTGTGATGCTTTCTTTTTATAGAGATTTTTAGAGGAAGTACATTTCTCCACTTCCCCCTGACGCAATTTTTAGATTTTCTGTTTACTCAGTTCATTCAAGCTGAGAGAGAGAGATTGAGATTTAAAAATTTAAAAGAATTGATTAAAGTCTCTTCTAGGATAACGTGTGCCATCTCTGTACTTACTCTGGGGTGAAGTGGGAGGGACAGAGCTGTAATGGATTCAGGTTCAGCCAGGAAGAGCTCCTTAGCTCCGGTCAGCTCGCTTAGACCTCCATGCTACTCTGGCGTATGGCCTGGCCCACCTTCTCCCTCCCTCCCTCCCTGCCTTCCTCCTCCCCGTCTTCTTCATCTCCCTCTCGCTCTCCCTTCCTTCCGTCATCCTTCTCTTCTTCCCTCCCTCCCTCCCTCCTTCCCTTCCTTTCTTCCCTCCTCCTTCCATTATCCTCCTCTTCCTCCCTCCTCCCCTTCCTATTCCTCCTCCCCCTCTTCTTCTTCATCTTCCTCTCTCCCTTCCTTCCTTCCATCATCCTTCTCTTCTTTCCTCCCTCCCTCCCTCCTTTCCTTTCCTTCCCTCCTCCTTCCATCATCCTTCTCTCCCTCCCTCCCCCTCATCCCCCCCTATCTTTGGTCCCACTGCTGTGGCAGAGCACATCCTTTCAGATCTCAGTCTCAGGAGTCAGACAAGCCTGTGTTTGAACCTCTGCTCTGCCATCTATTATTCTGTGTGTAAACTTGGACACATCACTCAGCCTAAATCCCATTTGTTTAACAGGGTCGAAAATAATACCTCCGTCGTTGGGAGGTGTGGAAGGATAGTGGGAACGAGGGGCTCAGCACTGCAGGCACACTGACAGTGCTTGGTAACCACGGCCGAGACTCCTCCAGCCGTGTGCGCGCGGACACGCGCTTCCTTCCGGAGTCTTGTGCTGGGCCTCAAGGATCTGCCGGTGAAGAAGGCAGACCGTGCTCCTTGCCGTCAGGGAGCTCCGTCTGGTGGCCGTGGGAGCAGGGGGCAATGCCTCCCAGGGTCCCCCCCCAGGTCTCACTCCCCTGGGCTCTGGATCTGTGGGATGGGATTCTTCCTTCCCAAACGCGCTCAGACGGAGCCCCACCAGCTGGTTTGGCTCCTAGTCCTTCAGGAGATGGGTCTCCATGAGCTGTCATCTGCGAGGGCACTGGCTCTTAGTTCCTTCATTCAGTAACCATGTACTCGGCACCTGCTCCGTGCCAGGCACTCTCCTCGGCACTTGAGATTTATCAATAAACGATACAAAGGCCCTGGTCTTATAAACGGAATATTCCAGCGGGAGGAAACAGATCCTTGACAATCAGCGCAACGTACGGGTAAACTACATAGGGTTCCAAAGTGGTTTTCAACCTTTCTCATCTCATGGCACACAGAAACTAATTACTATAATTCTGCGGCACATCAGAAAATGGATCTTTTGCCAATGTGACAAAAAAATAGGTATACTTTTGATTCATTTACACCGGATGCCTATTGTCATTTTTTTATTTGACAATCTAAGGGACAAGAGGTCAGTGCCCCTGACTAAATAGGCAGGTACCGCGTGTTTTAAGCATTCTTGTGGCACCCCAGGGTGCCACGGGCACACAGGTTGAACATCGCTGCTCTGGAATGATACATGGTATGGGAGAGAGATAACATAGAATAGGTAAAGGAGATTGGAGGTGCCAGGAATGGAGATAGGAGTGGGGTTGTGATTTTATCAAGGGTGGTCAGGGTAGACCTCACTGGGAAGGCAATGTTGAGCTAAGACTTAAAGGAGGAGAAGGACTTTGCCATGTCTGGGGGAAAAGAACTCTGCAGAAAAGGAAAGAGCAAGTGCAAAGGGCCTGAGGCAAGAGCATGGCCAGCTTGTGGGAGGAAAAGGAATAGTACCTGAGACATGGGGTGCTCAGTACTGATTTCTAAATGAGTAGTAAATGCATGAATCGAGCATTTGCTACGCACCAGACTTTTGTGTGTCAGCCCCTGTGCTCAGCTGGTCTCCTGGACCAAAGCCACAGTTCAGGCATCTCCGCTGAGGAGAACTCAATGGTAGCTCCCTCTGTTCATTCTGAAAGACCCAGCCAGGAGCAGCTTGGCAGAGGCAGCTGTCCCCAGACACCTGGCCCCTTCTCTAAGTGCCGGTCCAGGGGTGTGGCACAACTCAGTGAATGCCTGTGCTGGTCCAGGAGTCCCCGTCAACGTAATAAACAGCCCCTGGCTGGTGTTGGCTCAAAACAATGACAAATGAGCTGCGTCCGTATCGCCAGGCAGGGAAAGTCATGTGTGGGCCACAGTGCTGGCTTCTGTGTTCGGCATGTGGAGGAGATTCGGAGAGCCTGGTTAGAAGTAGGATGCTGAGCAGCTGGGCTTCTTTCCACGGAGCAGTTGGATGTGGTACAGGGACAGGCTCGCTGCCTCACCCTGTCCTCCACCCATTGTTTTGTCTGCGTGCCTCCCCAGCTTGAGAGGAAGAAGGGGACCCTGCTTTGTTTCCAGCCCCTGAGTCACAGCAGCTGTGTTAAGCTCCTTTCGACAAATCCCAGGCTCTGCCCCAGCGCTGGGCGCGGAGCGTTGGAAGGGTGCCCCCAGATGGTGTGTGCAGGAATCCTTAGAGCTGTGTAAGGGAGGGGCCTGAGCCTTGCTTTCACACAGATCTGGGTTTGAATCCCAGCTCCTCCACTGCTACCTATGTGACCTTGAGCGTGTTCTGTAACCTTGAGGAGCGCCAGCTTCTTCATGTGGAAAGTGGTAGGGGTGAGGGCGTTAGAGCCGTTTCAGTGGGTCCTTGCAGATGTTAGGGAGATGATGTTAGTGACGCATGTGGATAAATGTTGGTCCCCTTCTCAGACGGGCACAAAAGCACCTGTCTTCCTGGTGTCTGGTATTGCTCTCTGCTGTCCCCTGGGACCCAACAGTGAGGTCTCCCTGAACCACTCGTCCAGTGGAGACACAGTTAGTAAAATGGGCTACATCTGTGTGTCTGTCTCTATACTCCACTGTGAACTCCTTGGGGGCATGGACAATATACAAACTCACCCCGCTCGTCTCCCCCCACCCCCATGCACGTACCAGCTCTCCTCTGACTCCCTGAATGGAAGATTGAATTTGGCTTGGACCTCTGGGTTCTTGATAGAATCTAGGGGTTCCCTGACGTAAATGGGGAGAATTGCATCTTCGTTCATTAATCTCCTGTTGAGACTTAGCATTTCTGCCGATCATGAGCACAGGCAACAGAGCGCTGCAGTGTCAGCAGTACCTCTGACTCTGTCACTGATGCCATCACAGCCGTTTTCACAGAACATTACAGTTGTCGCGACTGTCTAGACATAGCATTCCTGCTCCAGACCACAGTGTGTACCAGGCCCACTGCTCGTCTGGTTAATATGCATTAATAAAGGAGCACCTAGATTACTGTGTGGTGATTTTTCAGAATATTTTGAAAATTATGTATCACTAGAGTTCTGTATATTTGGTTTTATGCATTTAAAAACATCATTTGAGAAGGTTTCACTAGGCTGCCAGAGGGGACCATGGCACAGCCAAGGTGAAGAGCCTTTGGTCTGGGACACCATGGGTCAGCTTCTTGAGTCTGTGACTCCCCTGAAATGAATGGAAAAGGTGGGAGGTTAGATTCCTACATGTATTATTCTAAGGAGATTACTTCTAGCTTTCATTAAGAACTCCAGAATAGCTAAGAATTAGACCAGTGATTCTCAACTAGGGGTGATTTTCCTTCCTCGCTGAGATTTGGCAATGTCTGTAGTCATTTTTGGTTGTGGCAGCTGGGAGGTGCTGCTTGGCCTTCACTGGGTAGAGGCCAGGGATGCTGCTAAACATCTTATATGCACAGGACTGTCCCCCACAGAAAAACAGTTATCCTGCCCAAAATGTCAATAGTGCCGAGGTTCAGAAACCCTGGACTAGACTCACACATTAATGGAAATTTCTTTGATTGTTAACTCTGCTAGGGAAAAAAAAAATCAATGTACAACTTCATTAGAAACACCTGTGACAATTCTCTCATCCAGAACTCAATGCACATCCGCAATCCATGCCTGGAGCGTGGTACTGGGATTGCAGAGAGGGGCAGGATGCTAGAGGATCTCTGGGCCTGCAGTCCAGCGGGATGGGTGACCTGGGAGAGCTGCATGTAAGGTGCAGTCATTATGCAAATCTCCACGGGATACCTGTTGTCCAGGCAACGTGCTGGGGATCAGTGTGAATGTGACAGAATGTGGTTTCTGCCCCAAGGAATCCGCAGCTCCTAGGGAGGACAGACAGTAAACGGTGCTCTGATGTGTTCTGCGTAGGACGGTGGAGATACAGGGCGCTGTGAGGACACGCTGCGGCGTGTGTGCTTGGGTGTGTGTTGGGGTGAGGACAGCACACCTTAGCGTAGCAGACTGTAAGTTCTCCTGGGGGTGGTGAAGTTGAAGCCACAACCTAAAAGATGATTAGGAGTTGTCCTGACCAGAGGATGGGGTAGGGATGCTTCAGTCAGAGGGTACGGCACATTCGAGGACTCAGAGTGAGCAAAAGAATGTGGAGCAGTGAAGGAACCAAATGGAGCCTGGCTGGGTGGAGTGTCCTTGAACAGAAAGAGTGGCAAGAAGGGAAGCCTGGCAAGGAGCAGGCCAGCCACGGGGCTCTTGTGTGCCACAGTTAGGATCTGGGGCTTTATCCGGGGGAGCCATTGAGGGATTTTAAGTGGTATGCCATTTTTGGTTTTTTTGAAAAGCACAGATTGGGAGGGAAGAGGCCTGTAATTTGTTGGATGGCTGTTGCAGAGAGAGAGAGAGAGAGAGAGAGAGAGAGAGAACGAGAATGTAGCTGCAACACGGAGGCGCTATGTGAGCCGGATCTACTGTAGTGAGTGAGGTTGGCTAGGTGCAGCAGGCAGGGAGAGGGCATCCCAGGGAAAGGGCCAGCATTGGAAAGGCCTGAAAGGGCCTGGGGTGTGGTAGACGATGAGCTACCAGCATCTCTGCAACCGTGGCCTCTGGTCCACTCCTGAAGGGTCAGGGCGGAGGGCCACACACGGTGTTTGACCCCTGCTTCTGCCATCTGTGCAGACAAGGCGCCCCTCCAGAAGGCAAGCAGTGTCCTGCCGTGGCCTCGGGGGGCACAGGTGGCTCCTGTGGCAGGTGAGACGTCTCTGGTTGGCGTGATGACTTCCCCGCATCTGCAGCTCGCCTCTGCGTCGCTCCTAGGCCAGTTTCATTAATTGCACAGCGCTGACAAATCCATATCTCCAGCCCAGACTGTGCTCCCAAATTCCCGTCTACAGACCTAATTGCCTTCTGGCCATCCCCACTGGCATCTTCGACTGAGTTTGTCCAAAATTGACCTCAGCAGTCAATAAATATTTGCAGAATTGAATTGAATTTTCCTGCCAAACTTCTCAAAAGAGTTATCTCCTCAAAATTATCATGATTTGTAGACAACATGATTGTGTACCTAAAACACCCAAGGGAATCAACGAAGAAATCTTTAGAATTAATAAGAGTTCAGAAACCCAGTTGGATGCAAGAGGAATGTATAAAAATCAATAGGTTTTCTGTGTATCAGTAATAACCAGCTAGGGGAAAAAAAAATAATGAGAAAAAATGTCATTCGCTAGAGCAACAAAAAGAGCATAAAATGTCTGGGAATAACCTTAACAAGATGTGACTGGGACCTACATAAAAAGTGTAAGCCTTTTCTGAAAGATCAGCTGGTATTTATTGATCACTTGCAGCTTACAGATATTATCACATTAATCTGTACAGCTGTCTGAAAAGTGGGTGCTAATTTTAAAGACATTGAAACTAAGGTTTAAGGAGTTTTATATAAATTGTCCACCGTGTATTAAGTAGCGTAATGGACATTTGAACATGAGACTTTGTAACCTTTTCATGAAGCCACCTCCAGAACTACAAATACACAGACACATGAAGCTGGTAGGTGTTATCTGAGTATTATTTATATAAAAAAATAATTCATTTCACTCATCCATTCATTCCAAAAATATGTACCGAGCGTTTACTGTGGGCAAATACTGGGCGAGGGGCTAGAGATCAAGATACAGGAAAATCTCAAGGAGGCCGCTGGAGGAGAAGCCACACAAACGTATCGTGCTGGCAATGCTAGTCACTGATTCATTCACCAAGGATGAGTAGGCAAAGGAAGAAGATGTGCCGTTGTCTTGAGGGTTGCCAGAAGGCTTCCTGGAAGAGGCAGCCAGGGTTCAAGTGCCTGAGGTTAGCTGGGTGAAGGAACTAGAGAGAGCATTCCGAGCACGGAGAATATCCATGAATCCATGAATTCATTCATTTACCCAGCAGCTCTTCTGTGCACGTCTGCTGAGTGGAGGTACAGACTGCATGCTGGAGAGAGAGCAGAGAACAACCTAACCCTGCCCCCACTCTCCTGAGATTGCATCCTAATGGGGGTGGGGGAGGCAGGAACATAAATGCCAGAGGGTGCTAAGAGCTGTGGAAAAAAGTGAAACAGACCTGGAGCTCCTGGTGTGAGAGGAGGGGGTCCTGAGGAGGTGGTATGTGACCCAGACTGAAGGAAGTGAGGGAGTGGATCTCACAGCATCGGGGGAAGAGCTTTCTGAGCTGAATGCTGAGCAGGTGTCCCAGGGTGGGTGGGTGATGGGCTTAAGGGACAGCCAGGAGCCAGCGGGCGATGACAGGGGAGGAGTCAAGGGGCAGCTGGTGTCCGCTTAGGTCAGGCTTTTGAAACACAGCAAGGACTTGGGGCTTTTCTGTTGAGTAAGACGAGAAGCCAGAGTGAAGTCTTTCCAAACATCCAAAAAGGAAATGAATTGCCAAGAAAAAGACAGGTAAATGTGACTGCCTGTACAGACTGAACATTATAATCTATGTGGAAAATCTAAACAAAACAGAAGCACACAACCAGGTAGAAAACAGTGTTTGCAGCAAAGATGACAAAGGAGTGGAATCCTGATTCTATGAAGAGTTAGTACACATTGATAAGAAAAATGGAAGAACTTATAGAAGATTTAAGTACATAAAATTGAGAAACCTCTATGTCAAACAGCACAAAAAGCCAAAATGACTGCAGAATGTACATATGTACCACATGTGATGCACAGAAGATACAAACATGTAAATCAGTACGAAAAAATAAACACCACATTGAAAAATGAGCCAAAGCGTTCACCAGATAGTTCCCCAAAGGAGGAATTACAGTCATTAGGGAAACATTGACAAAATGTTGACTCTGAGTCACAAAGAGATGCTAAATAAAATAAGTAGCATTGTTTTTTGTGCCTATCAAGTCGGCAAAACCTTGTCAGTAAGGTAATAGACAATGTTGGTGATTGTGTCTTGAGACGGGCATCCCAGGGCTGGTGAGGATGTAATTGGTGCACGTTTTCCGGAAAGAAATGAACCACATGGGTGATCCAGAGCCAAAGCGTCAGAAAAATCGTATCGTTTGACTCAGTCACAGGCACTTTTGGGCGTCTGTCCTAAAGAAATCATCCGAAAACAAATACGTGGACAACAACGTGAGGGGTCTAGTTCACCAGGATTGTTCTTGCGCTCGAGATGGGTCGCATTTGGTAGCTGCATTGGCTTAGGGGTGTGGGCGAGAGGAGGCAGACTCCGTTCTGGGTACCGAGGAAGACACGCAAGGCACCCTCAGAGGAAAATCTATAGCAGCGTTCCTGTCTACTGGACAGCAAGCTGGTCACTGGAAGTGAGGAACAGGTAGCTTTTCTCTTGGAAGGAACTCAGCATTTCATAGGCCTGAAAGGACCTTTAGCCACTTTGGCGTGGGCTCCCACTCTGTTAGCATTTTAGCCTGGAGTGGCTGCTCTGGGTTGTGCCTTTCTTAACTCACTAACATACGTTTGATTTCAGGGAGACTTCCAAAGGAGTCAGGCTTCTAGCCCTATCTGACCACCTCCGACAATGCCTGTCACGGAGGTCAGCCAACCCAAACGATATGGACACTACCTCCCCTCCCCCGAAGCCAAGCTGGCGGCCACTACTGCAAAAGTGAACATTCGTTCTGGGACTCTGGCCATGGAAAAGCATTTTCCACTGCACTGACCAGCATTCTGTCACTTAGACCTTCCTAAGAGTCCAGGTCTTATTTATAACGGGGGAAAAAAAATCCAGAAACAATTGAAATGTCTGGCAATAGGGGAAGGTTGAGTAAATTCTAGGATAACCATATATTGGAATATTGTGTATCCATTTAAAATGCTGTTTAGGAACCGATTCAATATCTCTGGGGAAAAGCTCGTGTTATAATGTTTACTGAATTGTTGCAAAAGAAAACCAAGAAATGACCTGAATGGCCATCAGCAGGGGAGTGGTTGAATACATTGAGATACATCCCCGCCTTGGAATATTACACATTTCTATAAAAAACAAGTTACAGATGTATCTACTGACCTGGAAGGTGTCCCTGATGGATTGTTAAGTGAGAAACCAAGTTGCAGAGAAATGAGCTAAACTCCAATTTCATTTTTGAAACAAGATAATAAAAATTCTCCGGTACTGTGTCCATTTACTTGCAGGAGAGAGGAGAAGGCTTGGAGGACGCATACCTAACCCGCCTGTTAACTCCGGTTCCTTTGGACTGGGTGGAAGGGAGAGAGACGAGAGTGTAATTTTTCTTTGTGTTGCATGTATGCATATCTATGCATATTACAGGGGCCCAAATCACAGTTATTCTTCTGTGATTTGACTGAAGAATAACTTACTGAAAAAAGAGAACACCAAATTATCTGCACATTATCTCACCAGTGTGAAATATGCACGAAAACAATTAGAAAAAAATAAATGAAAATATTAACAGCGGTTGCCTCTGGAAGGAAGGTGACATTATAACGTTTGCTCCTTTTGTATTCTTGCCTATATTTTCCAAATTTTCTAAAATGAGAGAAACGTGGAAATTACTGTTTAAAATAGAGTGGCCTCCCCCTTCTCACCAGCCAGTCTTGTCTTTACCTGTTATAATCTGGCCTCTGTTCACCTTGCCACCTGCCACCTGCCTTTGCCGGAATTCATGTATCTATTCAGCAAATACTTACTGAATTCTGGGCGCTGGGGATGAAGTAGCAACCAGGACAGAGCTCCCGCTCTCAGCATTCTTACTTCCAGAGGGACTCTTCAGACATCAGGTCACCTTCTCCTGTATCGAACTGCACGCTGCTTCTCCTCCCGCCATTCCGCCTGCCTCCCTGCCCCTACTCTGTCACCTTTCTTGTCCTTTGCATGGAAAGTGTTCTCTGGGGCTCCATTCTGAACCCCCTTCACCTGTTTCTTCACCATTCACACCCAGATTCCGAATCAGCAACTGCAAAACGGTGCTAGTCTGAGCCAAAGAAGCAGTCTGGGATGCTGGGGTGGTGGTGAGTGTTGATATCAGTGGTTGTCCAAGACATGAACGAGGGTAGCCCTGAAGGTGTGGCTCTCATGGGATCTGTACTCCAGATTCACTCTGTGCATCCCTTTAGTAGGGTATTGCTAAAGGGGTGCACATGTACATGTATTTGCTTATGTCTAGTCTATGATCTGAGTCCCATGGCCCATCACAGGGTCTAACCTAGAGGAATGAGTGAATGAATGAATGAATGAATGAATGAATGAATGAATGAATGACATAATAAAGTGGCATCACTCCGCAGGTTTTAGAACATGAGCCAAGAAGATCTGGGGTCACTGCCAGTGAGGGGAACTTTAGGGAAGTGAGCCAGGGGACTCCTTTGGAAGTTGTGGAGATAGACGCTTTATTTCATTGTTATTGTGGTTGAATATTTTTCTAGTTCCTGGGCCATGTATGTCTTCTTTTGTGAACTAACTTGTTCAAAAGCCTGTCCAATTTTTCAATGATAGTGCTTGTTGTTCTTCTATCGATTCGTCTAATTTCTTCTATGTTAAGGATATTACTTTTTTACCTAACGTTTTTGCACGCCTTTCGATTTTGATTCTATTTTTGACACACAACCATTAATACTTTTTGTATAAAACTATCAATCTTGTAGTATCTTCCACAGCTTTTATGTTCAGAAAATCACAGTTAGGTCATTATTTGCCTATATTTTCTTCTAATTATGTTTTTGGCTTGATTTCTTTGTGACTTACACCTCTTCATTCTATCTGGAATTTGTTTAGTATGTGGTGTGAGTTGAGGAGATCATTCTTTTCCCAAACAGTTAATTAGTTGACACTGCGAAAATGTTTTCATTTTCTCATTGATTGTTTTTAATGTTGTCATGCACACATTTCAGTGTTTATGTGTATTAAGGCTGTTCCTGCAATATCATTTCAGTTCTGCCTGTCCACTCTCGGGCCTCCTCCGTGCTGTTTTCTTAAGTATCATTTGATGACTGTGTTTAGTATCTTGTAGGATAAGACTATACATTGACTACCTTTTAAAATTTTTGCACTGTAACTGCCTATTTTTCCAGTTAAACTTAGGTATCGTTTTACTAAATTTAAAACAGGTCATCGGGCTTTTGGTCAGCATTCCATTAAGCTTATAAATTAACTTCTCAAAAGGTTAATATTCTAAAATAACCTTTCAGTAGTCTTTCCATTCAAGATTATGCTATGTCTCTCCAATTATTCAAAAACGTTATCCCTCTATCATAGTTATTTTCATACAGTGCCTACACATTCCTTAATTAAGTTTATTTCCATTTATTATATGCATTATTATATGTTTTTATTGTATGTTTTTCTTTATATTTTCATCTGTCTCTGGCATTGAGTTTGTATATTTATTTCGCATTTGGCTACTTAACTGAAATTTCTTATTAGTTCTAATAACTTTATAATTGATTCTCCTGGGTGTTCTGGGTGTATTAACATATCATCTGCAAACCATATGCTTGCTTCTTTCTCATTTCCTTTTCTGGTGTAGCGTGGGCCGACTCCTCCAATGAGGTGTGAATTCTCAGAGGTGACAGTAGCATTTCTGTCTCATTCCTGATCTTAATCAGGTTTTCACCATAAGTATGATGGAGGTAATTATTCTAAAATGATGCTCTATCACGGTTAAGGGAACAGTCTTTCTTCTAGTCCCGAATGCTTATTTTAACCAGGTTTACATGTCGTATTTTATTAAATGCCCATTTAGCATTTATTCAGAAGATCTTAACTTCTTGCTCTTTTACTGGGATACTTTGTGTTAAGGCATTTTTTTTTTTTTCACTATTAGTCATTTTAGAGATTAACTGTCCTTTGTCAGTTAGTCCCTAATGTGGGCTTTAAAAACATTAGTGTTGAGCAGTGTATTGGCATCGTAGTCAAGAAGGCGGATCTGAGGTGGATGCTTACATTGAATCCCGTCTGTCTGTGAGTAACGCTGTGACTTGGGCCCCCTCCCTGAATTTCTCTTTGCCTTCGTTTTTCATTGGTAAAATGGAGATGATTTTGATTACTATATCCACCTCATAGGGCTATGAGGTGGATATGTAAAGTTGTTAGAAGAGTGTCTAACCAAATACTCACCAAATATAAACAGTATGTTCGATTATTGAGGACTTACAATGTGCCTGGTACTGAGCTTGGTGTGGGGCTTTAAAAATGGGAGAACTCACATATGGTCTACTTTCTCATGGAGCTTTCAGCCTGGCAAGGAAGCAGATAATTATGAACTAATCACATGGAAGCATGGAAATTTGTTTCTATGATAAGTGCTACCAAGGAGAGGTTATAGTGTCATGAGAGCATATAATAGTGGGTCTGTCCTAGTCAAGGAGAGACACTTGACTGTGATCTGAAAGATAAATATGCCAAGAAGGGAGGGAAGCGTGTTCTAGGCAAAGAAAACAGCCTATGCAAAGGTCCTGTGGCTGTGCAGTAAGAGAATGTAGCAGGTACAAAGGACTGAGAAGGGCAGGGTTTGACTGGAACCTAGTGGACACAAGGCTAAGAGTTACTAGGGGCCAGAGACCCTCACAGACCTCACACGATGTTTCCAATTGAAGAGCAATGAGGAGGTCCCTAAGCAGCAGCATCCCTGTATCACCCAGGGAGTGAGTGAGAGCAGCAGACACTACGGCCCCACCCAGATGCTGTGGATCAGAATCCACATTGCAGCCTTGTCCCCAGCACTGAGTGTGCACAGTGGAGTCTGAGACCCCTGGCCTGGGAGGAATGTTTCCAGAGGAGGGTGTATGCGAACCACCGGTTAGAGGCAGCTGAGAGAGAACTCTGTTCAATGAAGACTGAAAACACCTGCTGGACCCATCCGTGACCTCAGTGGACCTGTTTGGGTAGGTCACTGGGACCAGAAGGCAGAAGCGATGGGGCTGGAGAGGGAGTGGGAAGTAAGACAATGGAGACAAAAATTGTAAAAAAGGTTGCATTTTCTAGAAATTTGGCTGTGAAGAGGAAGACAGAGATAGGGCTGGAGGGGGATGAGGAGCAGAGTAGGGAATTGTTTTCTCAATGATAGAGTCTTGAGCACATGGAAATGGGAAGGTTCTAGTGGAGGGAAAGCGCTTACACATATGTATGTTCCTCCAGGAGAGAGAAGCATGTACAAGGCCCGTGAAGGGGGGGGGGGGGGTCCATAGGGCACATGATAGGATTGTGTTGTCGACAGAAGAATGTCCAAACCTATAGATAATTTTTTTCAAAAACATATTTGTGCCAGAGGATATGCCTTGAAGGAAGATCTCAACAGACGTAGAAAATGCTTCCTAGAATGACAGTTTGCAGTTTCTTTTATGCATTTGGAACTGAGGAGGGAACCCCAGGAAGACTGAGTGCAGGCAGGAGAAAGCAAGGCGGGGCGGGGTGACGGGAGAATGAGAGTGTATGCTCTCTGGAGGGTGGTTTTTCTTCTGAGGGCTCTGAAAAGAGGCTTTTCAAAGGTGTGCTAACCTAGATGCACGGAAACAATGCACAAGGCTTGCTCAAGGCAAAGATAAACCTTTTATTAAAGAAGGTACATGCCTGGGGCGTGACTACCCAACATAACCTGCTCATTTAGGAATTTATTATCAAATCGCCCTGTGAGGTTACTTTCCACAGAACCCCCTTTTTTTGTCCATAATGTTAAGATCGAAGGAGAGGTGGTTTCCCTGTAGGAGGAAGGAAGACAGCATGAGGTAGGCTAGATGGGTTTGGAAGTGGGAAGACAAGGGATCCCCACTGGTGGGTTTTGTTTTCTGTGGGGAGTGGGAGGAGAGGACAGCAGCTGAGACGAGGGACCTTGAGAGGGGGGAGGCTGCGGATGACGGAGAAGGTTTGCAATCATCACTCTGGCATCTAATGTAAAGGGGAAGCCCACGTTCTGCCTGGTCTGGTTGCCTTTTCGTTCACTGTCCCTGAGCCTGTGTCCTACGTCCCAGAGTTGTTCTGAGGCTTGGCTACTACGGTGCGCATTTTATCGCCTGCACAGCCCACAGCACAACAGGCTGGCACTCAGCGCCAGTCACCCATCTTCCCTCCTCTGTGACAAACTTGGGGCTGGCCCAGAGAAGCACTTGGAAAAGTGGGTTCATGATTCCCTAACTCATTGCACCTGTCTCCCTGGACGCTCCTAGGAGTTCCTCTGGCCACACTGAACTGCTCCCTTTCTCTCTCCCAGGCCAGAACTGCACGTTCCAACTGCAGGGCCCCAATGGGACGGTTGAGAGCCCAGGGTTCCCGTACGGCTACCCCAATTACGCCAATTGCACGTGGACCATCACCGCGGAGGACCAGCACAGGATCCAGCTCGTCTTCCAGTCCTTCGCCCTGGAGGAAGACTTCGATGTCCTGTCGGTGTTTGATGGCCCACCCCAGCCGGAGAACCTGCGGACCAGGTACCACCTGCCCGCTTCCCCCTAGCAAGTGGCTGGGCCCCGAGCCAAGCTTGCTGAGAGGAAGAACCCACTGGGGTGAAATATTTGTGGTCGTCAGCAAAGACCTCTGTTTTATGGGGCCTGCCCTCAACGCCTCTGCTTTCTTTACATTTCCCAGTTCCTTTCTCTTGCTTAGAAGTACCCAAGAGGCAGGGTTGATGACTTGGATATTTGGAAAGACTCGACAGAAGACATAAAAGGGTTATAGAGAAATTCAGGTTTTTCTATTGAAAGCTGATTTTGTGTGCATACGGGTGTATGTATGAATACCTGTTGGTGTGGAGTCTTTGCACACACAGAAATTAATTTTCTCCCCTCGGACGCAGCAGATATGAGTTGAAGGCTAACGGCAGTGGCTGTGTCTGGCATCCCGTACTCGAAAGCCATGAATACTTTGTGGGCATCTGCCTTGCACTGTGTGGCCTTGGCTGTGGGTGTAGAATAAGAAATGTGGGGCAATCCCACTCTCTGAAACCCCCTTGCAGTTGATGGAAGAGAAAACCATGGAGAAGGTGAGACTGCTTTCCTGTTGCCCTGAGCTGCCTCCTAAGCCAGGGGTTCCCTTGGAGGAGGGAGATGGGGATGGAAGCTACCGCCTCTGCAGAAGGTGCAGGCTCTTCTGGGGCACAGTCAAGGCTCCAGACGCATCGCTCTGAGGTTTTGTTGCTGGTGGCCTGCCTTGCTCCATTGCAAGCTTTGTCCTGGTCCTGCCAGCCAGGCTTTGGGCTCCCTAGGAAACCAAAGGGCTAGGCTTACCAGCCAAGTCCTGGGGAGCTCGGGGTGCTAATTAATGATATACTACTGAGAGGGTCCCTGCCAAGTCCTTAACCTGAAGGCTTTGTTTAAGGTGCCAGGAGCAGGGCACAAACAACATTAACTATTCAGCCCCGGCCCTCCTCTGTCTGGCAGCCTGCCCTCTCCGGGCAGTGCAGAGGTGAGGCTGCCAAGCCTGCAGCAGAGGTGGGATGTCCGGGCCCCCCTGACGAGGAGTTTCTTTTAGACAAGACTGAGCTTATCCGTCTCCCCAGTGCTCAGTAGGGTTTGGCACACAGTAGATGTTCAGTGCAACTTGGATGGAGGGACTGGAATCCCCTTCCCTCATTCGCTCCACACATATTTGATGAACACCTGTTATGTTCCAGACACTGGCCCGGGTGCTGGGGATATAGCAGTGAGCAAAACAAAGCCTCTCTCTTCATAGGGGTTGTATGCTAATGGGAGAGACAGGCGTGGGCTTGAATATGTGAGTTTAGAGTTCAAGGACATCGAGGCTAGAGCTAGTAAGTTGGGAGATTGATTGGGACTGGGTAGTGCTTAAGACCATGGGACTGGATGAGGGCCCAGGGAGCGAGTCCCAGATGTTGAGCTTAGATGACACCGTGTAGGCCACCTGCATTGACTTTTGATGAATGTTACGTGAATGCTGAAAGATAAACACGTCTGATCAGGCTAATGGGGTGTTTGGTTGGGGTATGGATGCTGGAGGCAAACTTTCCAAGTCTGCCTACTGGGGTATGCCAGCTGTCCTTTCTCTTAAGGCAGAGCCCACACACGAATGGTCAGACCTCCGTTTCCTGGCGTTTGGGTTTGCTGGCTCTGAGTGAAGTGTTGGAAGACTCACCAGAGGTGGGGGTTGCTCTCGCCTGGAAGGGTGGGGTTTCGTGATCTGGGAAGGTGGTCCTGGCAGGGGAGGCCCTGGATTGTCTTCCTGGCCTCCGCACAGCTCACTCTGGCCAAGCAGCCATATTTGAGGAGGCGGCTCCCAGGGTTTGCATGTTCACTGGGTCATCCTTGCTTGGGTTCCTCCTCTGTCATCCTCCTGATCTGCTCTTGTCAGGTCGTTTCAGAAGTCGCCAAGAGCATTCAGGCTCAGCCCAGGCGAAGGCTGGAGAGTGCTCTGCTCTTAGCACCCCTGGCCGGGAGCTCACACCTTGGAGGACACTCCAGATAGCACGGACAATGTGCTCCTTGAAGGTTTTGGAATAACACTCCTTCGGGCGTGTAGAGGGGATGGCAAGTGGGTTTGGTGGGGACCCTTAGGTCTTTGTGAAATTTCTTACGTTCTCGCATGGTTATTAATCTCAGATTTTTTTTACTCATGAATCATTTTCTGTATGTATGTTTGTCTAGGAAATCATCTATTTGATGGAGGTCGTCAAAGGTATCAGTGTGGAGTTGCATATAGTTTTCCCACAAAACCTTTCTGTCCCCCGGTATGTGGGACCACACTCCCTTCCTCGAACCTGCTCTGTGCATTTGTGTTTTTCCCTTTGCTTGGTCCCTCTTGCCGGAAGTTTGCCTGTTTTATTGGTCTTTTTAAAGTTCCAACTCTGGGGCTATCAATTTTATTCCTTCCCTATTATCTAACTTATTGATTCCTGTTTTTATCTTTATTTGTTCTTTCTCCCACTCACCTAAGGCTGATATTGCTCTTTTGCTGATTTTGTGAATTGAATTAGTTCCATTATTTCTTGTTTGATAATAAAAACATTTAGAAGCATTTTCCCCTCAGTACAACTTTGACTATATCCCATTAATTTTGATGGATAGTCATTACTGTAGAAAGAATTTGTAATTGCAATTTTGTTTTCTCCTCGACTCTAGGGTTTTTTCCCCCAAACTTTCCAGTAAACTTTTTTATACTTAAAAAATTATTATCGAGTTGAATTGCATTATGATCAGATTGGATTTCTACTTTGGAGAATTTGTTGCCTTTATTTTCAGTGTGAGATCATGTCTATGTAAACGTTCTGTATTTGAAAACACAGATTCTTTGGTTAAAGGGTAAAGTTATTGTTAGTATTATTAAATTTTTCTCGTTTCTTCTTTATTGTCTAATTTGTCGAGGATAAGCATCGTGTTGTTTTTACATTTTCACTGTTGTTTTTGTCCATTTCTCCTTTTATTTCTAAGTTTTTATTTTATATATCTTGATGCTGTACTCGTCACACGTATTTTTAAATGTTAGATCTTCAGAGTGAATTATACATTTTCTTCAAGATAAAAATTATGTTTATCCCCACTTTTTTTTGCCTTAACATCTACTTTTATACTGATTTTACCACCTTTGTTTTCTTTTAGGTTTGCATTTACTGAGTCCCTCTTTGCCAATATCTCTGTTTTTTTTTTTTTATTTTTTTATCCTCACCCGAGGACATTTTTCCATTTTTGTTCAGATAGAGTGGGAGGGAGAGAGAGGAAGAGAGAGAGAGAGAGAAACATCGATGTGAAAGGGACACATAGACTGGCTGCCTCCCGCACGACCCAACCAGGGCCGGGGACAAACTGCAACCGAGGTACGTGCCCTTAGCGGGAACCGAACCTGGGCCTCTCTGGACCGCAGGCCGACACTCCAACCACTGGGCCAAACCAGCCAGGGCTCTGTTTTTAATATTTCTATCTCATTGTTTTAGGTGTATCTCTTAGTACAAGATATAGCTGGATTTTTATTTATTTATTTAATTATTTAAAAATATTTTTTTCCTTTATTGATTTTAGAGAGAGAGGAAGTGAGAGGGAGAGAGATAGAAACATCTATGAGAGAGAACATTGATTGGCTGCCTCCTGCATGCCCCCCACTGGGGATCAGGCCCAAACCTGGGCATGTGTCCTGACCGGGAATCGAACCGGCGACCTCTTAGTGCATGGGTCAACGCTCAACCACTGAGCACACCGGCCGGGCTGGATTTTTATTTTTTAAATCCTTCCTGAGAGCCTTTATTTTTTAACAGGGGAATTTAATTCACTCACATGTTTTGGTGATAACTGATATGTTTGTTCTTTTGTGTAATGTTTGTATAATATTTAATACTTTGTGTTTTTAAGCTCCCTTATTATTATTTCCTTTTCTCTGTGTAAGTTTTCTTTGCCTTTTCTGTGATTTTTATTCTGCTAGTGTGTCCTTCAGAACACATTTTAAACTGTATTTCTCAGTCAGCAGCTTAGCCTTTTTCTTCACTGGGTCTTCCTGGCATTGCTCCTCAGGGAAAGTCCTCAGTGACCGTAGCACGTGGTGCCTCTGTCCTTCCTGGTTTCAAACGTGGACAGTTTGAAAGTCTCTCTTTTCCTGTACCTGAGGTCATTTCCATGAGAATTTAGGGGGTTAGATTGAAGGGGAGCTGAACACATTGTCTTGCCTCTCCGTCTTGAACTGGACATTTCTCTTAAGATTTTTATTATTTTTGATGCTATTGTGAATGGAATTATTTTTAATTTCATTTCATTTTTGGATTATTCATTGGTAATATCTAGAAATACAATTTATTTTTGTATGTTGATCTTGTATCCTGTGACCTCACTGAACTTGCTATTAACAGTTCTAATCGTGTCTATGTCTGTGAATAAAAAGTTGCAGTTCTTTTCTCATCTAGTTGCCTTTAGTTTAATTTTTGTTTCTTTTGCCTAATTGCACTGGCTAGAACCTTCAGCACAGTATTGAACAGAAGTGGGGAGAGTGGACACTCTTGTCTGGTTCCTGGTCTTTAAACAGTTCATCTTTCCCATGAAGTATGGTGTTAGCTGTACGTGTTTGGCAGGTGCCCTTCCAATGATGGTTTTTAAGCGGAGGATTTTGGCACAGTCTGGCTGCAGTGTGGACGATGCCCTGGGGTGGGGGCCAGACTGGTGACTGCCAGGCCCGGCCAGGCAAGAGATGGCGGTGGCCTGAGCCGGAGCAGCGGGGAGAGACGGTGCTGTGGACCTGTGTGATGTTATGGGAACTGTTGTCCCCGGAGTCAAGGGTGGGTTTGTAGGGACTGTGCAGTGGCAATAAAAACAGGGAAGGGGGGGAGGATGGCTCCGCAGCGTCTGATTTGGGAGCAGAAAACAAGTCCGATTGGCCCAGTGGATCTAGTGTCCAGTAAAATGAGTTCTCACGGCTACCAGGGTGTCTGCCGCACTAACTATCCTTCATTCACAGTGGAGCAGGTAGGTTCCCTCCTCTCGCAGTGTGTTCGGGGAGACAGTAAGGTGCAGTGGGGACAGGCCTAGATTTATACTCAGCTTGGTTCTGCATTGATTTGCACTGTGACCTGTGCAAGGTCCCTCTGAGCCTCTTCTGTAAAGTAGAGGTGCCACCCACCTGCCTGACGGGGCGGTGGCAGGTGAGCCACCCGCTGCAGACCCCGCGGTGCTCTGCAAACACTGTTCCCATTTCCCTGCCCTTCTGCCCTGAGGACCTGGAAGCCAGGACTGTTCTGAGAGGGCTTTGGTGCCTCTCTTGACACCTCCTCTGTGGCTCAGCCAGGAGACTTTTTAGATCAGGGAACTGCAGATGTGAAGGACAGCTCATGGGGAGTCATTCCCTGTGGGTGGCATTACGGATCCCGTGGGAGCCCAACAGTGGCGCAGAACCACCAGGAAACCTGCCTCGGGTCTCTGCTCGCATCACGCGGGCTTCTGTGCTTACTGTTGACAACGTGACACGCATACGTTTTGCAACTCTGCTGTCTGTACATTTGTGATGCGTTTCTCTTTCCCCCCCTACTTCCAACACTGAGCTTCATCAATGTTGCATTCCGGCATAAGGCGGAAGGGTCACCCCCCACCCCAGTTCCCAGCCCCCTTGACCTCCCCTTTCTCCAGCTGCTTGCTCATGGGTTGTGTGGGTCAGTCTAAGCTCGAGGCTGGCGGTCAAGCCTTCTACCACGTGTCGCTGTGGCAGAGCCATGAGCGAAGGAGGCACCTTGCAGGTGGATGACACGAGTTTGAGTTCCAGCTCCTGCCCAGCCACTTGGCATGGGCAGGTCACTCCGACTCTTGCCCTTAGGAGCCTCCTCTGTGAAGTGGGTATAGCAGTATCTACCTCATAGGCCGGTTGGTGGGATTACATTAACTGTGTGTAAACTGCTTTGAATATAATGAGACGTAAACAAAAGGAATACTTGAATATTTGTAGAAAAAATAGAAAACACAATTAAGCAAAAAGACACACACACACACACACACACACACACACACACACTCAGTAGATTTATAAGTCATGAGGTAGAGCAGTGGTTCTCAACTGAAGGCGATTTTGAGCCCCAGGGGACATGTGGGGCTGTCAGACTGGAGAGGGGCTGAGTCCTGTGGTGGGTGGGGGCAGGGATGCTGCCGAGCCCCCTGCGCGCACAGGACGGCGCCCACCACGAAGGCCAGCGGTGCTGAGGTGGAGGGATCCCAAGGCAGGCGACTGAGGAGTGAAGGCCTTGAGCAGCATGCACACCTGGGTTCTGATCTCATTTCTGTGCCAGTGACCGTGGACGAATGAGCCAGCCCGTCTGGGCCTCAGTTTCCTCCTCTGAGAAAGGGGGAGCTCTCGGTGATGCTAGGTGCTGAATCCTGCCCCTGGCACCGCTCGGGAAGGGGCGCCGACAGGCACACGGCACACAGCTTGTTCCGTAGAAGGACGCCGCTCCTCTCCTAGCGACTCCCTCTCTCCACCAGGAGTTCACAGCCATCTTCTTGAATGTGTCTCACATTTCATCTAGAGCTATTCACAAGCAGCCGCGTCCCAGGGTGCCAGGAGGCAGCGTCTGGCTGCTTGAAATTAAATTTACAATAGAAGCTGATCAGATTCGTCTCATAATGGATCGGGGTGGGAAATGGGAGTAGGAGCTGGTCCTGAAGGCCGGGAAGCCCGTAGGAGTTTGGGAACGAGTGGGGAGAGAACAAAGAGTCTTCCTGAGAAAGCAGTGTCAGCCCCGCCTGGATGGATTCCTGAAACGGCCCCCACATCTCAGCTTTCGCACAATTAGATGGCCTTCCCGTGCTGGCAGACGTCTGATTGCATTGCAGTTTAATGTGGAATGAAGTTTTCTAATGGAACACAGGCGAACATAATCTATGGAGACGTCGCTAATAAAGTGCATCTCCGTCTAGCGGAGGGTTTATAGGGCGCTGGTGATGACTGCACCAGTTAAGCACAGCTAAGCATCCCTTAATTTAGACATTTGGGCTCACGTTATGGGAAACACTGCAACTCGTTCCCTCAGTTACTGGCAATGCACATTCTGTCATCAGCCTGAGGTGGGATGCAGTCAGTCATTTAGCACTGGTTGCAGATTTCACTCCATTGGCGTTAGCCACCTGTTTGGAAGTTGTAAAAAAATCACCAATTTGCCAGATTTACCGTCTTCTTATGAATATGTATCACAGCAGAGGCCCCTAGAGAACCTGTCTGTCGGATCCCTTGAAAAGTGTGCATTGAACATCAGTAGGGATGTCCTTGGAGGGTCCTCTCCCCAGAATTCCTTGAGAATGAACTCCTGTGGGCAGGAAGTAACTGGAAGGACCCATGGGGGTGAGGGAGCATCTTTGTGTAGGACTGAAGCAGAGGGAGGACCTTGGAGTGGGGAAAGAAGAAATGAGGACACTGGACACCTGTAATGGGTCAGCCATCATGCTGGAGACATTCATTCATTCACTGTTGCTTATCCAACATTTATTGAATGCCTACCACGACCGCCAAGTGTTGGGGATACAGCAGTTATTAAGAGAGCCAATGATTTCAGGGAAGTTATGATCTCTCTTTTTTTTTTTTTTTTCTTTATTGATTTTTAGAGAGAGAGGAAGGGAGAGGGAGGGAGAGAGAAACATCGATGTGAGAGAACATCGATTGGCTGTCTCCTGCAGGCCCCCTACTGGGGATCAGGCCCACAACCTGGGCATGTGCCCTGACCAGGAATCGAACCGGCGACCTCTTGGTGCATGGGTCAATGCTCAACCACTGAGCCACACCGGCTGGGCCCGATCTCTTAAAAGAGACAGGTAAAGGAAGAGGCACAGATAGTGCAGAGTGCTGTGACTGGGGAACCCGACCTAGCTGGGAGGGGATCTGTGTCCATTCTGACCTGTGGGCCTGGGATGTCTTCCCTCCACCTGCCCCTTTGTTTACTTATCATTCTTCACATCTCAACTCACTTGTCACTTCCTCACACAGGGAGCCCTCTGAGACACCCCTACTTTTCAACCTGGTCAAACCCTCCTGGGGTGACAACCCTCATTCCCTACATTCATCCTTCCTTGTTGTAAGTGTGCGCGTGTGTGATAATTTGATGTACGGTCATTTCCCGCAAGACTGCAAGCTCCGTGACTGCAGGGGCTGTTTCTGTTCTACCCTGCATCGTATCCCCAGGGCCTGGTCCGCAGTAGGTGCTCAACAAATGCTATGGAGTGAATGGATGGATGCTCTCTGGAGGAAGGGATCCCGGATAGGGCATGGGAGGAGGGATGGGGAGAGTGCTTCAGGCCAAGACAATAGCATATGCACAGGTCCAGGCAGAACGAGAGAAAGGCAGATGCTCAGTGACAGTGGGTTCAGTGTGGGTGGGGGTAGCGGGAGGTGGGCGCGTGGCTGGGCCAGATCACCAGGGGTCCTAGGTGCTGTGCTGGGGGAGCATGTGATGTACCCTAAGGGGGATGGAGACACTCCACAAATTCTTAACCAGGCATTACATGTTATCTGGTATTAATGTTCTTTTCAGGGGTTCAGTGAGCATCTGAGTTCTCTAAGCTGCTCAGTGGCTGATGGAGGCGTGGGTCTCCGAGGGCCAGGCGTTCCGCCCCCACCCAGAAGCCTGCTCACTGCTTGGGGCCGTTTGTATTCATTCCATTTCCTTTTAAAACATTCATTCCGTTTTCCTCGTTAAGCAGTTTCTCTAAAACAGTAAAAGTAACAGGAACGCACTACTTTTAAAAAGTCACGCAGTGTAGCAGGGTATCTACGGAACATAAGGGCCTCCCCGTCCCAGCCCCGCCCCCGGGAGGGAACCACTGTGAACAGTTTGGTGTGTGTCCAATTTCTTTGTAACTACAGATTCATTAAACTGCCCATGAGGCTTCCTGGGACATCCATCAGCCCTTTAAAAATTGTTCTGATGAATTAAGTGTAAACTAATTAGAAACATGGATTCAATTACCCTCGAAACACACAAGGGTTTAATAATTAATGGGAAGAGGGCTTGAGGCCAAAGGCATTATGGATTTTATCAAACCCCTAACATCTGAAAAGTAAATATGTTTGATTCATCCTAAATGCCGGCAGATTTGCCGTCCGGAGGCAAACCTATTGGTAGGCGCTTTGTATTTAATCAGGAAAGTTATCTATGATTAATAAGGAGTCAGCTGAGGAGTGGAGAGGCTGAAGTCTGCCGGCCAGCGCTGCCTGGATTACCACCGTTGGCTTTACTCATGGCCTTTCGCCAGGCAGGCTTTGCGGGGCTCACTGAGGTTCCCAGTGAAATCACAGACCCTCCTGGGGCCCCATAGCACCCAAGGAGCAATGCTGGGCCTGGAAACACCGTAGGACTTTGTGGGGAACATTCTGTGTATCCCCCTGGACCGTGAGCTATGGTGGCTTAGGTGGACCTAGAGGAGGGTCGGGGGGCTGGAATAAGCATTTACCTGTTGTGCACCAGGTGCTTTATGGACCATATCTTTTAATCTGCACAGTTTTCCCAGAGGTAGGAATTATCACCTCCATTTCGATTGCTAAGAAAACGGAGTCTCTAAGAAGTCGCATGCCTTGGGGCAGCCGTATTCAAGCTCCCCAATTCTGCTCGTCACCCAGGTTCACACGGGTCGCACAGCACCATCAGGGCGGAAGCGGTTGCGGAAGGGGAGACGGAGCATCTGCCTGGCTTGGGGCTTGGGACACCACCTGCAGTGACCCAGGGGGTAGCCATGTGCTCCATCACCTAATGCCAAGGGTGGGCACGGGCAGACGTGGGGTGGGGGTTGGCAAAGCCTGGTGGGCAGCGGTGTTGATGTCCTGAGCAATCTCTCCATTCCCAGTAGGACCCTGTGGTTCCAGGTCAGAGTCCACTTCTGTAGTAAAACCTTACGTTGCTCGTTCGCCAAGTCTGCCAGTTAATAGCAGCCACAGTGTAAGGCCCCTGGGAGCCTGCGTCTCAGGCCGAAAGGCTGTGCTGCCTACACCCCTCCCCACGATGGGTCCTGCCCACAGTGTCACGGGTGTTGGTCAGAGATGCGACTTTCCCTCAGAATGGAGTTGGCCACTCCCTGACCCTTGTTGCAAGTGGTGGCCAACAGGGTTGTTGCTGAGATAAGAAAGTGTCCCCTTCTTTACCCTCCCCCCTTGTTCCCTGCACCTTGGGGACATCAGAAAGCGCTGTGCAAGGGACTCTGGTAACCGGGGATGTCATCCTCAGGGTGCAGGTAGGTGGCCATGTAATTCCAGATTTTGCTCCGTTTCTTTGTCAGCAGGAATGGTACCCAGTGAATACCTCCCAGGTAGTGAGCTCCCCCTTCCCTTAGAATTGAAGTAAATACACAAGAAAACCAATTCTCAGCTTTTAACTGAACAAAGAGCCAAGCTCTTTCTTCCTTGGGTGGGTCTGAGCCGCCACAAGGCGGGTGCCCAGCCCGGCCCGGTGCAGGAGCCTGGGCTCCGACCCAGCTCGGCCACTGGCTTGCTCGTGATCTTCACCAAGTCCTGTCCTCCTGGGGCCAGCAGCCTTCTCCCGACTTGCAAATGGAGAACTTCAGTTCATTGGCGCTCCAAAGCTTCTCCCAGCTCTGAGCGGCGGTGGAGTGATGCCGGAGACGCGCGGAGAGCTCTGGAACACTCCTGATCTCGGATTAGTCTGGCCCACGCAGCTGCCCCAGCTCTTTTGGCAATTCCCTGTGTCTCGGGCATCAGGGTTCGCTTTCCAGTGGCCTGTTAAGCCGCGTGGCCGAGGAAGCTCACTGTCTGCCCACCACCATTCTCGCTCCTCCTCCACGGGGCAGAGTCGCCCCTGGGAAGCAGCTGCCCAGCCAGGGTGATAGTTCCCAGCCCCACCCCCTTGCATCGAGTGGGGCTGTGTCGATTAGAGGTCAGCAGAAAGTGGACAGAGGTAGTGTCCACCCCTCCCAGGCCTGGCCCAGAAAGGCTCCCCTGTGATCTTCTTCTCGGTCTCTTTCCCTGGACACGGGAAATGTAAGAAGCCTGGACACCTGGGTGACTATGACGTAGAACCCGCCCCCATCTTCACCTGCTGCTGATGGGCTAGGTTTTTCTTTATTTTTTTTCTTTATTGATTTTTAGAGAGAGAGGAAGGGCGAGGGGGAGAGAGATAGAGACATCGATGAGAGAGAACACCGATTGGCTGCCTTCTGTATGTCCCCCATTGGGGATTGGGCCCACAACCTGGGCATGTGTCCTGACCAGGAATCGAACCTGCGACCTCTTGGTGCATGGGTTGACGCTCAACCACTGAGCGACACCGGCCGGGCTGGGCTGGGTTTTTCAGAAGTGAGACATAGGCTCGTACACAGACTTAGACTTCGGAGAGCCCAGGCCTTCTCTGTCTTTGTAGCTGGTGTCTCCTTAGCCATGTGGCCATCGCAGACTCCGAGCGTCGGTGCTCAGGCATTCATTTTAGAACCTGGAAGGAGGCGAGGATTCCAGGTAGCAGAATGTTCGCTTTCCGGAGCTGACACCTGGTCTGGTTTGCTCTGGGGGAGGTGAAGCTCCTGGGTGGCCCTGGATGACCTGACCTTTGTGCCTAAAACTTAGGCCATCACCCCGTAGGTATGATGTATGTTAAAGCAATTTTTATGCTCCTGACTTTTGGTGGATGCTTTTTGGCACCAAAACGCGGTTCGAGTTGTAGTCCTGAGCCCCACCTCGTCCCCTGCGGCCCCAGATGAGCACACGGGGTGGTGGCTAGGAGAGCCGTTCCGGAGCCAGCTGCTTGGGGCAAGTCCTTGCTCTGCCTCTCACTGGCTGTGTGACTCTGGGGACGTCTCAGTCTCTCCACCACAGCCTGGGGTGAGAGTAGCACCTCCCCGTGGGGAAGTTGTAAAGATTCAACCACCCTGCAAGGCATGAGATGTGTGAAGGTCCGGGCACGTGGCAAGCACTCAGCAAACGTTACTTGTTGTTGTTTTTTGTTGTTTTGTTTTTGTTTTATCATTATTGTCCTGTCCAAAGCTCACTTCTTCCAACTACCTCCACTCTGGTCCGAGCCCCACCACCTCCTGTCTGGACGGTCATAGCAGCCTCCTTCCCGGTCTCCCTGCTATTGCCCTTGTCACCTTCAGCCTGTCCCTAAACCGGGACTACGGGGATCTCTTCCTTTTTGAACAATAACGTTTTCATTACAATAAACACACGTTTCGGATTTACAGAGAAGTTGCGAAGATGGTAGAGAGTTCCTATATACCCCTCACCCGGGGTCCCCTATTATTACCATCTGACCTGTGTAGGGTACGTTTGTCCAGTTCATGAACCAGTGCCGATGTATTATTATTAACTCAAGTCCACGCTGTATTCTGATTTCCTTAGTTTTGACCAAATGTCCTTCCTCTGTGCTAGGATCCCCTGTGTTCAGCCGCCATGTCTCCCGAGATTCCTTTAGCTGTGACGGTTTCTCAGACGTTCCTTGGTTTTGATGACTGGCAGTTTTGAGGCGTGCTGGTCAGGTGTTCTGCATAACGTCCTTCCGTTTGGGATTTGTCTGATGTGTTTCTCATGATTGGACTGGAGTGATGTGCTTTTGGAAGGAAGACCACATTTTCATCACGTCATACCAACGATGCATACTATCAGCATGGCTTATCCCTGTTGACGTGGACCTGGATCGCCTGGCTGAGGTCGTGTGGTCCCCACTGGAGGTACCGCCCTCTCCACACTGTCCTCTTTGCGAGGACGCCACTGTGTACAGCCCACACGGCGGAGCGGAGCATTGTGCTGCCTCTGTCGGGTAGAGTATCCACATGCTTTATTTGGAATTCTTCTGCAGGAGAAATCTGTTTTCCTCCATTTATTGATTTATTTATTTTTTGTTAATTTTTTTTCTTTATTGATTTTAGAGAGATAGGAAGGGAGAGGAGGGTGAGAGATAGAAACATCAATGAGAGAGAACATTGATTGGCTGCCTCCTGCATGCCCCCCACTGGGGTTCGGGCCCACAACCTGGGCATGTGCCCTGACCGGGAATCGAACCTGTGACCTCTTGGTGCATGGGTCGACACTCAACCGCTGAGCCACACCGGCAGGGCCATTTATTGATTTATTGATGTCACTATGGATTCATGGGTATCTATTTTACACTTTGGGTTATAATCCAATGCTAGTTTATTCATTTTGTCACTCAGATTGTCCCAGCTTTGGCCACCGGAACTCTTGACCTGGCTCTTGTGCCTTTGGCATGTCCCTCACTGTCCGCCTTTGATGTTGAAGATGTGATCGCTGCTGTTGTTTCAACACAGCTCTTTGGACACATGAGCTGTGGCTCCTGTCATGGAAAAATGGTCTTAGAAACCAAGATGTGGCACTGGGTGTACTCATTCACGTCGGGCTGCCATTGCTTCTAGACCCTCTCAGCTGACAGAGCAAGGGAATGGTTGTGCATGTACCAACCGTGTGCCGACACACACCTGTAAATGTTTTAGCTGTATCCTTCTACCTGTATCCAGCTAAACGTGAGCTCGTGCTGAAGTCCCCAGCTCCCACCCATTAGCACACGCATCATTCTAGCCTCCTCCCCTCGTTTCTCTGGAACCTCCCACGGCGACACGGAGGAACCGGGCTCCCACCAGCCGCCATCCATGTACTGAGTGTTCGAGTCCAGGATGTGTGCATGGTTGAGCTGTGCCCCAGTGGGAAACGCTTGTAACCAGGGAGCAGGGATTCTGTGCGGTTCCTTTCCCTGCCGCCTTCCAGTGGACTCGCGTGAAAGTGCCTCAGGTGAGCACTGTGAAGGGAGCACAGCAGGGAAGGGGTGTGATGCGCAAGGGCTGAGGTTTTACTAGGTGCCAAGGAAGCTGTCACAAAGAAGGTGCCTTTTGAGTGAAAACTTGAAACGAAGTGAGTCCGGTGTCTCCGCCTGTCTCCAGGTGGCTCCAGCGCACCTGTCGTGGTTGCCGTGTGTCTCCCATGTGCTTTCTTTCTCGGGGCCAGCAGGTTATATTAAGGGATGGTAGACCCTCAGGCACACGCATGGCGCCTGTCCCCCGGGAGCTGTGCTCCCTGGGGTTCCCAGGGTGCATGACGGAGGCAGTGAAGATACATCAAGTGGTCTGGGTGGGGAAGCCATAGACGTGACTTCTGACCTCAGGATGCCCCTGAGCACCTTGGAGGCTGGCAGTACAGTGCCGTCCACCCTGCCCGGAGGAGCGGTGTCTTCACAGGTTTATGCAGGTGAGCTCTGCACCTGCCGGGGCTTTTCCTGCCCCTCCTGACTCACTGCCCCCATCGCCATCGCCACTTTCCTCCCTTAATCAGCAGTGGCGGCCTGATCCAGCAGCCTTAGCAAGGAAGGAAGTCCACAGATTTGGCCGCACCTTCCGATCTGATTTTGTCCCAAAGGGCTCTCGGCTAGTGGTCTGGGGGCTTGTGATGCCCTGGCCATCGGTAGAGGCACATCCCGCCTCTGTCCTCTCCAGTGTCCTGTAGCCACACCTCACCGACAAGGTGGATCTGAGACTTATCTCAGCCCTTCGCAGCCAAGGGGACGGGTGACAGGTTCCAGCTCCAGTGCTCCAGCTGTGTTTCAGCCATACCGGGACTTCGCCCCGTCCGCAGATACATTCAGAAAGGGAGAGAGCTGTGAGGCTCCTGGTGGGTGGGAGAAGGACGAGAGGAGTTCCTGCAGACCCGGGTGGGTTTGGAAGTCTCCACCAGCCGCAGGGCTCCACCCTTTAACCGCCCACTGTTGCTTCTCCCAATTCTGTTTGATCGGTTAAGCTTCCCGGACACACTGTGTGATTTACTTCTCTCAGTAATGCAGTAAGTATTTTTTTTTCTGTCCCATTCTGCAGAGGAGGGAGCTGAGGTTCAGAATTGGGAGTAAGCACAGAGCTCATGAGAGGTGGCCACGTTCTCAGTGCCCCGGCTCCGAGCGGGGCTGCTGGCCCAGTGACGGACGGAGGGAGGCAGCCTGAACAGGGACCACTGGTCCGCAAGGGCATCTCTGGATGAGAGGGACCCTGCCAGAGATGTGATTGCTTTTCCATACTCCCCCCTCCCCACAACACTGGAATTAACCTGAACTTGGGCAAAAGGAAAGGAGAATGGAGCAACTGTCTTCTCTCGACTGTGCGCCTCATCCACCCGAAGCCGGAGAAGACCGCGACGTGGCAGATCACTGGCAGGACCCCGAAGGAGCCGGTTCCTTCTATTTTGGAGTATGTAGGAGAGTAAAGATTTTCTTTAATTAGATAGTGCCGGATAGATTTAATTAAAGCTTCAAACCTGCAATTTTCTTTGTTTGATTGATCAGTTGGTGCTGATTGCCTGGAGTAATTATGAAGGGGGAGGTGGTGTTTTCAAAGTCTGGTGGCGACAAGAAGCAGACCGACGCACCTCCCTGGCTGGGCTGTCAGGATGGAGTCTGGAGAGGTTCAAGTCGCACGTAGGTTTGTTAGCTGGGCACGTGAAAAATAGGGTGTCTAAATTACACTGCTGTCTAAATCGTGCTCCTGGCGGCCGTTTCTGTAGAAAAGTTCCCTTTTCCCTCCTGTCTCCACATGTGATCACATCCCCGAGACCAGGCGGTACTCTGTTATTTTTGTCTTTCTTTGGTGAGATAATTGAAGTACATTGTTGAGAGTGTCTCCTGATGGCCTTGGAAATTGCTGGAGCCCATGGAGGGTGTGGAGAGAAAGACAGCCTCTCAGGAGCGCAGTGCGAGTTTAGGGAACTCAGAAGGAATGTTGTGTTTCCATTTTTTCCCATTACCGTTGACATACAATATTATATTAGTTGCAGGTGTACAACATGATGATTAGACATTTTTAGACCTTCTGAAGTGATCACCTCAGTAAAGCCAGTACCCATCTGACACCATACATAGTTATTACAACATCATCGACTGCATTTCCTGTACTGTATTGTACATCCTCATGACTGTTTTTATACATCTTAACTCCTTTCACCCATTTCACCTGTCCCCCCCAACCCCTCTCCCATCTGTTGAGCATCAGTCTGTTCTCCATCGTAAACGAACAAACAAACTCAGAGGAGTTTTTGCAGCCAGGCAGTCCTGGCTTTGGACCCTAGCTCTGCGACCTTGGGCAGGTACTTTTCCTTTTCCTCACCTGCGAAGGGGGAGCATCGCTGAGAGGACCCCATGAGCTGATGTGTGTGTATCTAGTGTCCAGCCTGTTACGGGTTCTCACTGAGTGTCTGTCCCTTCCCCTTCCTGTGCTCTGTGGCCGCAATGAGGTCACCACCCATGAAAGTTCCACGAGCTCACGAGACCATCTTGCTCACCATTACAAATAGCCCCTGGTGCGCTGCTCGGTACACGGCGGGTCTCAAGAAACCTTTGTCCAGTGGATGAATAAATGAATTCATACCTTGTGTGTTTGGGTGCCCCCAGAGTGGGTGACCCCAGTACAGGCTGAAAGAGGTGGCTCCATTCATGAAACCCACTGGGCACTGGATGGGCAGCGTGGAGGGGTCTGCCAGTGGAAAGCACCAGTGGGAGAAGCTGTTCTCTTTTCCGAACTGGTCAGATCACCTTGGGAGACTGAGAACCTCTCAGTCATTCACTGGAGGGGATGCTCAGGACAATCGTCAAGACTGTGGCAGCACAGAAAAATGTCTGTGTTAAAACGACAAAGCGTTTGCGTTAAGAAATACAATTGCCTGTGCATTGTGTATATCTCTGTGTAAGAACATACACTCGGGCGAGAAAGGCCGGAGGGAAATACAGCCGCATGCTGATAAGAGCGGTATTAGGATGGCTGGATTAGGAGTGACTTTTTTTATCTTCTTTATTAAAATATGTTTTGTCATAAGGCTGTGTTCTTCTTACAATAAGAATGCATGTTTAATGAGGGCAAAGTTAAAGGTAAAGGCAAGGAAAGGCTTCTTTTGCTCCCCACCCGTACCCACAGAAGGACACTGACAAACTGAAATTGATCCGCCGGAGAAGGACCAGGATGAGGAAGGATTTATTTATTTATTGCAGGATGGACGTTGAAGGACTTTGGGGTTACTTGGGGAAGGGGACTCTTAAGGGAAATATCAAAGGCCTGGGAGAGGCCTCGAAAGCTGACATGAGCCCAGTGCTGCTGGAGTGGCTCCGTGGTTGAGCGTCGATCCATGCACCAGGAGGTCGCCTGTTCGATTCCTGGTCGGGACGCATGCCCGGGTTGTCGGCTCCATTCCCAGTAGGGGGCGTGCAGGAAGCAGCCGATTGCTGTTTCTATCTTTCCTTCTCCCTTCCGCTCTCTGAAATCAATGAAAACATAGTAAAACAAATAAATTTAAAAAAACAAAAACAAAACAGCAGCTGACATCAGATGGCAACACTCAGGCTGTGAAAGGCAAGTGACAGGGGAGCAAATTTTAAGTCACTCCTGACACTGTCTGTCTGGAATTGGGGCTCCCTCCCTCAGGAGACACTGAACTTCCTGCGTCTGGAATAATCAGTGCAGAAGTTGGAACTTCTAGGGCTATGCCTCTCTGGGCCGTAGACACCGCACCTGTAGGTGAGGCTGTTCTCTGTAGATCAGTGATTCTTCCCCTGGGGCCATCTGCCCCTCACCCCAACCCCTGGAGTTCTGGGAGTAACGTCACATCGAGTATTCTAGGTAGGAGGGTGGTCCATGAACAGTTCACAATTGCTTTGATTCATTTCCAGCCACTTTTTAGAAAATGTAAAGCACATTCAAGAAGGAAGCATTCATTTTCAAGAAGGAAGTGGATCACAGGGGCTCCGGGTTTTAGAAGTTTGACTGTAGTCTAGCTGGGTGCTTTGCAAACTCTGATGGGCAGGCAAGTCCCCTGGGGATTTTGTGAGTGCCAGTTCAGGTTCCGCAGATCTGGGTGGGGCCCAGCACTCTGCAGTTCCCATGAGCTCCCTGGTGATGCCAGCGCCACCAGGGGAGTCAAGATGACGGGACACTTTCCGCAGTCCCTGGGCCCTGGCTCTCTGGAATGGCGGAATATTGGTTGCTTGTGTACAAATCCTTGGTCCATCCTTTGCAGAGTCTGTTCGATGGAGGGAACCAAGTAAGAGTGAAGACCCGGGCGTGGATGAGCCCAGGCAGGACTCAAGAACGGTGTTTCCGTGGAAATAGGATGAGGCATTCATTGTTCAGATTTACCTCTCCTGCGCGTGTTTATCTCCGTGCCCAGGACCGTTGATCATTTGCAAATAGTGCTCTGCTGTCTTCATCCCGCTTTTATGGCTAATGATGTGTGTTTCATTCCGATCAAGCCTATATGTGAGTAAACATATATTTCTCAGTGTTTTCCTTCTACGCGCTCCCCGGGGCTGTGAGTCATTGAAGGAAATCATGTGTGAGGGAGGAGGCCCATTCCTGGAGTCCAGCCCCTGACGCAGTCTCCTCTGTGGCCTGCTCCGGGCCTGGCGGGCGAGCCTGTTCTCTCCACGTGTGCCTTCTCTGCTGGCCCAGGGAGCCGCACGACCTTATGAATCTATGTGGGCACGATGGGCCTGCCAACAGCATTGACTGCTGCCCTTCAGAGCAGAGTTGTTTCCCTCTCATTTCCAGGAATTTGTGATGTCTCTAATCCGATTATGGAGGCTCGCTGTCCACCCCCCAACTCCTGCCCAGCTGCGGACAGTGCTGTCCCTCAGACCCCTCACTCATCCTGCCTTGCCCGACTGTGCAGAGGGTGGCTCAGGGCTTAGCATCCCGGACACCAAGGTGCCGCCATGCTGTGGCTCTGAGCTCTGGCTCCCTAGGCAAGGCCTGGAGCCTCAGTAGCCCACTTCCCCCAGCAGCTGACTCGGCTCCTGACTCCCGACTCCAAGTCAGACTCGGCCCCCAGGCCCGCCAACCCATGGGCCTTGAGCCTCCAGCTGCATACCCCACTCCCCCAAGCTGGATGCTGAACCCCAAGCTTTGGTTCCTCCCCCTCCCTTCCATCCTCTGCTGCTTCCCTCCTCCAACTTAGAGGGTGTTTCGTGATGCCAGCAAGCAGGGGATGCTGAGGGAGAGGCAGATCCAGGGCAGAGAGGGGAGAGGAGGCGATGAGCAAGGGGGAGGGTGGGGACACGTCACAGCAGGCTTTGGAACAGTGGCTCCTGATAATAAAAATGAGCACTTACACAATTGCATATATATAATTGACATGTATGTGTGTTTATGCGTAGATGCACACGCATCATGTTACATATATGTGCCTGGCGATCTTCTCATGCATGTGGATTAATGCTCTCAGCAGCCCTGTGAGGTGGGTATTATTACTATCTCATGTTACGGCTGGAAACGGAAGCAAGGCGTAGAGAAGCGACTGCCAAGGTCACGCAGCTGGTAGGTGGCGGAGGCAGAACGTGGCCCCAGGCGTGGGACTTCAGAACTCAGTCTCCGCCACTGCGTGGTGGGGTCCCTGGTTCCTAACTTGGGCAGGGTGGGGTGTGGACTCGCCTGAATTCTAAGATCGCCGTGGACTCTGCTGCAAATCCACACACAACCATTTGTATTTTTTAAATTTTGTTGTTAATCCTCACCCGAGGATATTTTTCCATCGATTTTTTTTTTTTTTTTTTTGAGAGTGGAAAGGAGGTAGGGAGGGAGGGAGAGAGAGAGAGAATTGGTTGCCTCCTGCATGACCCCGGATCGAATCTGCCACCCAGGTACTTGCCCTTGGTCAGCAATCGAACACGAGACACTTTGGTCCATGGGCTGACGCTCTAACCACTGAGCCAAATGGGCCAGAGCTACACACAAGCATTTTTAACTGTGCGTTTAATTTCGAGAGATTCGTACATAAACCAGCCGGGACCATGTTGGAGACCAGGTCCAGAGCTCCTGCGTTAGAGGCTGGGCAATAGCAATAACAGAAACTTACACTTTGTTGAGCATTTATGTTCTGGGCACAGTGCTCCAGGCTATCTGTGAATTACTCACCACTCCCCATAATTCCATGAGTTAGGCATTATCACCCTCATTGTACAGGTAAGTAAACTGAGGTTAGCAGAGGTCAGGTCACTGTCCCAAGCTCAGGCAGCTGCTAAGCCCGAGATGGACTGGAACCCAGGTGTGCTGCCTGCGAGCCGGTGCTCTGGTCGTTCTGCAGCCGCCCAGCAGCGCGCAGGGTGGCGCCTGGTACCTGGGCCACCCGGAGGAGAAAAGCAGAGATGTGGGGGATGGCTTCTCATGGGTGCTCCTTGGAGACCTGGGCCCCAGCCCAGGCGCGTGGAGTCTGCTGGCTGGCATTGCGGGCTCTGTGCCCATCCCGCGGAGTTCTCCCGTCTTTGAGGGCAGGACGATAGCAGGGGAAAGGAGCAAAGGGTTGGGAGACCTGAAGGCAGAACTGTGCCTGGGAGAGAGGCGGAAGGTGTGTTCCGGGAAACCTAGAAGACGTTCTCAGAGCCAAGAGAACATCACGCCGGAGGGAGGGACAGGCGACCACTGGAAAGAGGCGTGTTTTGGAGAGTGGCTATTGCAGAGTAGGCTTTGGGCAGTGGGCTTTGCAGTCAGTTTTGTCTCTGCTTCTCCAGGGACTGTCGGTGGTGGGGTCACAGAACAGGGCCTAGAGACCTGCAGAAGCAAGGGTGAGCTGGGGCCACAGAGCAGGACAGGCCGCCACAGAGCCAGGTCTGGACAGAGCCCTGGGCCGGCCCCCCACCCTGGCTGCCTGCTCTCTGGGATGGGTTCTCATGCTCTGTCCTCATGTTCGTGATCCTGACTCACCACCAGCCTTCTCCACCACCTTCCATCTTCTGTGTCCCCCGTTTTCAGCATGGCCAGCTCAGACATCTGCCCGGAGACATGGCCCAGCAGGACTTCGGGGCTTCGATTCACATGAAAGTGACGGTGTCAGGATGCACGGCCCCTTGTTACCAGGCATGTGTGCCACAGACACCCTGGTAGATGCCAATGACATGTACTGGTAATTGAATAGCTGATGGTTTAAGGGCTTATTTTTAGTCTGGGTCCAAATGTTGCTGCATCAGAATGCCACTGCACAGTCCCTGGTGGGTGCTTGTTCCATCATGTTCTGAACTAGTCCTAGCTCCCGGGTCCCCGTGAGGTCAAAGGCCCCGGGAGAATATGCTCCGGGTGACTTCAGATTCGACAAGGTTAGGAGTTGAGGGTCCTAAGAGCCACAGCTGTCCGGCTTGACTCCCTGGAGGAGAATTCCCCGCCTGATTCCATCCCCAGATGTGGAGAGGCTTGAAGCAAGCCCCCTCGCCCAGCTGAGCCAACACGCTCCTCACTGGGAAAACCGGCACAATAGTTCTGACCTAGTGGCCGTGCGCATGGATGGCAATGACCGCCACCGTCTCAGGCCCAGAGAGGTCCTGGGAGCAGAACTGAAGTGTGTGCGCCCTGTGTGTGGCGGCGGGGACGCAGCAGTTACGGGGAGGCTGGGTGCGCAGGGATCCACTCCACTCCCCTGGGGAATATTGATGGCTACTGTTTATTGAGCATTTGCTATGTGCCAGGCCCTGCTCTAAGCGCTCGACATGTCTGAATTCTGAAGCCTTATGTCATACTCTATGACGTAGGTGTCCCCATTGTACAGATGAGGAAGCTGAGGCTCAGGGAGATTAAGTGACTTGTAAGTGGTGGTGCTGGGATTTGAATTTGGGCAGTTGGGCCCCTGAGCCCCGCTCTGAACAGTGAGCTGGGCAGGAAGCGTGAGCGGTGGCCCTCTGTGCTGAGGAGAGCCAGGGCTGTGAGGGCGCCTTGAGGAGTGTCCGGTAACTTAGGGATGGGTCATGGTCGGAGGCCACCTTGCTGCCATCGTGAGAAGACGCAGGAGCCTGGCAGTCTTTCTCATGGCGGGACTCCTGGTATTTGGGGCCTGGTGGTTCTTCGTGATGGGGGCGGTCCTCCAGATTGTGGGATACTTTTAGCAGCATCCCTGGCCCAGTAGCATCCCCTCCCCATTGCAGAAATCAAAAAATGTCTTCAGACATTGCCACATGTCCCAGGAGGGGGGGTGAAATTGCCTCTAGACCACGGCTGTAGGGTTAGCAGACCTGTGCTTCCCTTCTGTCCCGGGTCTCTTACAGCCACCGGTTAGTCTCCTGCACAATTAGCTGCCTCCAATGCAGCAAAGAGCTGGCTTTTCAGCCCCTGGGGATGCAGGTGGGTGGGCCTTTGTGCATCTCCGCGTCCTGGCAGAAGCAGGGGTGGGGCGGGGTGGGGGCACGCAGGTGAGGCCTGGCCCTCGGGGACTGGACAATGGCTGCTTCCCAAGCCTGCGCGGCCTTTTTATCCCATCCCATTAACAAGATCCACGGCACTCCTGTGACTCCATTTCCGCAAAGAATCAATTGAAAAGATCAAAAATATGGCATCTGGAGAGTTTAAAATTAGATTCTTACAAAATATGAAGTGGAAGAGAGCGGGAGAAAATAGAAGCAGGGAGCCCCGTGACTTGCACAGATCCCGCTTTGTTGCTGGGAGCTGGGCAGCGTGGCTTCCGGAGGAGACGGGATTCCAGGACGCGGGGGGTGCACTGGGGAGCGGTGAGGGGCGCCACCCCAGGGCTCCTCCGGGGCCTCCCCGCCTCGGCCTCTCCATCCTTCTCCTTCCCTTTCTTTGACACGTATGCTTTCATTGTATAAATATGTTCTGATTATGGAAATCTTGGAAAATCAGACTAGTATGAAGAATTCAAAGCAACCGCTGATAAGACACCCCACACATTGAGTTTACCAAAATCGGATCCTACTACACATCCTGTTCTGTCCCTGCATTCTCTTTTCCCGCTTCATTTGTCCCAGACCAGGGGAGGAATCCAGCCTTTCTGGGTCCCCCGCCCCTCATCCTCTCAGCCACGGAGCAGCGGCTCGGGTCCAGCGTGCTCGCGGGTTGAGGCAGACAGGGATGAGGACGAGATCCCCCACCCGCTCCCACCCTCCCACTCCCTTTCAGTGCTCACAGGCTGTGGAGGGTTGCAGGACCACTGATGGGCTTCGAGTTGTCACAAGGCAGTCTCTTACCTGTGGAGACTTCCTGGAAGGACCCAAGTAATCAAATAATCAATCAGATTGGGCTGGAAGGCTGGACAAGGGAGGGCACTCCGGGGAGGGGCACGGTGCGAGCCGTGGCTGGGAGGAGGGCCAGGCGTGTTTGGGGGGCCCTTGAGAAGGGAAGCTTGGTGCTTGCGTGAAACAAACACTTGATCCTGCCGAGCACCTTGAGGATGGACAGTTGTTGGGTTTAAAACCGGCTTGTGGAGGAATTGGATTTTCCTGGAGGCACTGGCGAGCCATAGAAAGCCTTGATCGGGGAAGTGGTGTGGAGGTGGTCCGGATGGGCTGGAGGGGAAAGGCCTTGACCGGAGTCTCCGATACTCCCACTGGGGTGCCTGGAGCTGCAGGCGTGTGCTGGGCAGGGCCGTTTCAGTCTTGCTGTGGCTACCGTGGCCCTCCCTGTAGTCCGGACCACGCCGGTCCTCCGTCCTGCATGCAGGATCGCGTGCCTCTGCCGGCCTCCCCAAGCCTCTCTGGCCCCCTGACGTCACCCACCCTCCCCATCTGTGTGCACAGTGAGGGCCTGTGCTTGGGAAGGGCCTACAAGTTTAGTACCCTGCTGTCACTCTCTGGAAATGTCTAATAGTTTTAAACAAGAGGCCTGCGTTTTCATTTTGCCTGGGGTCCTCCCATCCTGTGGCTGGTCCTACACACAGCAGAAAGCCTCACTTCTCATTTTACTGAGGTCTTTGCAGAGGACCCCTCTGCCTCCGAGACCCGCCAGGTTTCCATCTGTCCCTCTCTGAGGCCGCCCTTCGCCCTGGCTCTCAGGTCTGTTCCCACGTAGACCCTTCCCCGCTCACTGTCTCTCGCTCTGCACCTCCCTCACCCGCCCTCTCCCCTGCTCCTTCACCGTAGCTACACCTAGGCTTGGTCATCATCATTCTTCCAGAGCAAGTGACAAAATCCCTGTCTCGCACACCTACCCATCCATCCCTCCCCGCCCCCCTGCACACACTCTCTCCTCCCTAGGAAACCTCTGCTTTGTCAGTATTTCCTACAGTCTTGTTTCGGAGCTCCCCGCTGGAGATCCCCTACACAGGGTGCTCACGCACCTGGCCTTCCCGTCCTGGTCCTCGCCCTCAGCTTGGGGCCCTGTGCTTTCCTATCCTTCTTCTTCCTGCCTCTTCTTCACCTCACAGGTGTGGTGAAACCCAGAGGGTCTGTTCCAGCCATGCCTGTGGCTTCTGGCAGCCCGGAGGTGCCCTGCGAGGATGGCCTGATGGTCCAGCATGGGGAGGGTTGGGTGGGCATCTGATAACACAGGTGGGATGGGACCAGCCAGGGAAGAGTCCAAGGGTGGTGACTGATGAGGAGTCAGCCCACAGGGGTGGGGCAGGGTTAGGGAAGCTAGGACCGGTTGCTGCAGTGACCTCAGTGACCTCCTGTGTCCACGCCGTCATTCATCCCCGATAGTCACGGAGCATGTGGGGCCAGGTGCTGAGGGCCACTCCGTATGTGCGGATTATACGGGGCCGTGTGGTCACGCTGCGCGGGGACCAAGGCATTGGGAACACAGTGGGGGAGCGAAGCACATACATTTGCATCTCTCCCCACTTTAGCCTCTAGTAGGAGAGCCTGGTAAGAAATGAAGAAACTAAACAAACTGATTACAGCGTTTCATACGCTTTCTGATGGAAATAAATAGGGTGCTAGAGGAGAGACTGCCTGGGGCGGGGACTGGCGTGAGTATTCATAGAAGGGCCCCCAGGGATTTGAGGGGTACAGCAGGTAGAGCCAAGGAGAGAGTGCCAGGCAGAGCAGAGGGGAGAGCATGATGGGCAGAGCAGAGGGGAGAGCGTGATGGGCAGAGCAGAGGGGAGAAGGGTGATGGGCAGAGCAGAGGGGAGAGCGTGATGGGCAGAGCAGAGGGGATAGGGTGATGGGCAGAGCAGAGGGGAGAGCATGATGGGCAGAGCAGAGGGGAGAGGGTGATGGGCTCAGCAGAGGGGAAAGGGTGATGGGCAGAGCAGAGGGGAGAGGGTGATGGGCAGAGCAGAGGGGAGAGCGTGATGGGCAGAGCAGAGGGGAGAGGGTGATGGGCTCAGCAGAGGGGAAAGGGTGATGGGCTCAGCAGAGGGAGAGGGTGATGGGCAGAGCAGAGGGAGAGCGTGATGGGCAGAGCAGAGGGGAGAGGGTGATGGGCTCAGCAGAGGGGAGAGGGTGATGGGCAGAGCAGAGGGGAGAGGGTGATGGGCAGAGCAGAGGGGAGAGGGTGATGGGCTCAGCAGAGGGGAGAGGGTGATGGGCAGAGCAGAGGGGAGAGGGTGATGGGCAGAGCAGAGGGGAGAGCGTGATGGGCTCAGCAGAGGGGAGAGGTTGATGGGCAGAGCAGAGGGGAGAGGGTGCCCAGCAAAGGCATACCTGGCACAAGGCGCTGAGTCAGGAACGGGGTAGCCTTTCCCAGGCGCAGAAGGCAGTCCCTGCTTGCCCACTCAGCCACCCAGGCTCAGCCATTGCTGGTGGCCTGAAGCACCTTGACTCCTGCTGATACTGACAGCTCCGCCCCTTTCTCCTTTTGCATTGTAGCAGCAAGAGACCTTATGGTCACAATGTCATGAGTCCTTGATCTCTCATGTCTCAAGCGGAGCCCATTACTCTGGTCACTGCTCACTTCTTTCTGTCCTGCCCTGACCCTTCATGCTTCTGTCCCAGGAGACATAGCAAGGAGCCCCATCTCCAGCAGCGGGGGACCAGGGCTCGGTTTCACTGCCCGGGACATTTACTGACCAGTGCCCAAAAGGGTCCTAAAGCTGGTCCAGGGTGAGGTTCTCCCCCTCCCACCCCGCCCCCGCCAAGGTTGAAAGCAAGTTGGGATCTAAGAATGTAGCATCCGAGGCTTCCAGCTTGTGAAAATGCTTCATGTCTGGCAGGGGGTAGAGTAAAAGTGCAATTTAGGGCTGGGGTGTGCGGAGTAGGGTCCAGTCTTCTGGGGAAGGGGACTGACCAGAGCTCAGTAAGGCAGGGTGAGCGAGGCTGAAGGCCGGGCGTGCGCATTGGGAACTGGGGCAGGGCGGGGCGGTCCGGGGGCTCATGTGGACCCTGAAAGCTGACACCCACCCTTACCAGCCTGCAACCTCAGGCAGGCAGCAGGCACAGGCGGGTGCTGGCTCTGACCCCCCTGCTCCTGGTCCTGCGGCCTTGGGGGTGGTCTCTCTGCTGCTACGGTGGGTCCTCCGTGTATTTCTCCTCTGATCTCACAGCCTCTCAGACTGTGGCCTGACAGCTCATTCCTTCTCTGTGCTTAGAGTGGGTCTGGGTTTATTTTCCTTCATAAATTTTGTTTGATAGCTATAGGAACAGAAGGTAAAGGATTTGTTTTCAGAGCGTCATCATCATCTTATCAACAGCTTCTTGTGTGCCGGCATCAAGCTAAGCGCCCTCCCTGTGTTAACCCTCTGAATCCTCGCAGAGGTCTTCTGAGGCAGGCACTGTCCTCTCCGCTTTGCAGAGGAAGTGAGGGTCAGAGAGGGGACGTGACCTGCCTCAAGTCACACAGGAAGTGAATGGCAGGGCCAGGTGTCTGATTCAGGTGTGGAGCGCTCTGCAGACCCGCTCCCATGTGAGGCGGGACCCTGGGGAGGGGTCATGCTGCTCCCCCAGCACAAAAGCCATCCTTTGCAGAGGGACATCCTAGAGTTGTCACCTCGCACTACAGTTGTGGTCGCCTCTGCTCCTGACCAGGGGCTGTGCCTGGCTTCCCCTCCTCCCGCTCCCCCAGTGCCCACACTGGGGCCCTCTCTGCCGTTTTCAGGACAAGCTTGCCAGACACTCTGGTTAAAGGGGAAGTCCGAAGCCCCTGGCAGTGTCGCTGCCAGCCCAGAGGGGCAGGGCTCATCCCGCCCCAGCCCCAGCTTGACTGCCAGGCTCCGAAGTGCGTGCTAACAAAAGCCGAGTAGTGAGATGCAAATCGCCCTGCTTATTTATGGCCAGGTTAGTAAAAAAGCAGGAGAGACAAGGTGGGATGCTGTTTTTACGATCTCTGCAGTCCTCGCAGGAAAATCTATGGTGAGCAGAGTCCAGGTGAGCAGAGCCAGAGCCCACGGTTTAATAAACACAGCCTAATTACCAGGCACCGGGGACCAACAATCGAGGGCTTGTGGAAGGGAGTAATGAGACCTGGCAGCAGGAGCTGGAGGTGGGGGGCAGAGGGCAGCGTGGGCAGCTGGATCCTCTCTCCGCCCACCTCTCTCTGGCTCAGCCTCTGAGCTGCCTGCTGGGGGTGGGACCAGCCACACATCACTCTGATGGGCTGTATGTGTGGCTGTGGGTCCTGCCGGTGTGGCTGTGGGTCCTGCCGGTGTGCCAGGATGTCTCTCGGCCGTCAGCTGCTAAAGCTGAGAAAAATGTCAGAAGGCGACTGGTGAGGGAGGCTCGGGGGTTGAGGGGTCTAGGAGAGGAAGGGTCGCTTTCTGCCAGCCCTCAGCCTGGTGCTGAAGATGGCACAGCCTGCTGGCCGGTCCCCTGGTCACTTGCAGCACTGTTGCATGTCTGCCAGCCCTTGGGACGCTGTGATCAGGGTGGGGTCACGGACACAGATGGGGCGGGGGCCAGCCACACTCAAGGGACTTGAGGAGATCAGGAAGCCAGGCATCAGGGGCGTAGTCGGATGTCCTGTTGGGCATTTGCTCCCCACTCTCCACCCAGATCATGTGCTCAAGTATCGAATGGGAGTGGGGAGACCCAGAGTCCCCATGCATGCCTGGGCTTAGCTCACTGGTTAGAGCTAATCTCCCAGGACCAGCCCAGGGAGGCCTCTCCCTTCAGTAGGATAACTGAGTGACACGTTCTCCTCCTACTCCCAGAACCCTGAAGCGGTCAACTCCTTTCCTCACAGTGGCATCGTGGGTGACGAGGACCCCTAGGGGTCGCCCTCCCTTTCCTGTCTCATTTCATCTCTCCCTCACTGTATTTCGTGGGATCAGTCCACAAATAAGCTCACTTTGCACCCAAATCCTTAACCCGGGTCCTACTTTTTGTGGAACCCCAACCCAGGTGACTATAGCTACCAGGTGCTAAACACGTTGATAGAAATAATTATAATAATAGCTATTAAGTGCTTACTATGTGCCAAACACTATTCTAAATATTTTACCTAAATAAACGCATTGCATCATCCCAACCCTCTATGAGGGAGATGCCATTCTTAATCCCCCATTTCTGAAGGGGAGAAGGAGACACAGAGCCGTTAAGGAATCTAACCAAGGTCACACAGCTAGTGAGTAGCAGAGCCAGATGCAAACTCGGGTACGACTAGCGTTAGAGACTTTTCTTAATCATTACACTGAACTGCAGGCCTTTCGGATGTTCCTCAAACACCTCTTCATTCCAGCCTTCTGTTTGGACTTTGGGATCCAGAGATGCGTAGACATGGCCCTGACCTTGGAAAGCGTGAGGTGTCCAGGCAGAAACATAAAGGAAACAGACAAGTTGGTTCAGTTTGGAGAGATGTGTCCCAAGCAACGAGAGTTTTTAGAGGCATCTCCCATGGGGGAATCGGGGCAGACACTACAAAGGATGTGCCCCTGGAACAGTCTTCAGGAAGAAATTGTGGTTGGAAGATGGATGGATGGGTGGGAAGGGGGCAGGCATGGGGGCTGGAGGACATGCACCTGGTGATATTCAGGGACTCTCCTGAGATCCCATATGGCTGGAGAGCTGGGGTGAGTTGGCTTTTTGCTTGTTTGTGTGTTGTTGTCGTTGTTGGAGGTGAGGGCTGATGACTGATGGGAGACGAGGCAGAGGCTGGATTGGGAGGGTCTGTCACCGTGTTGGGAGGGAGAGCCCCCGAGGGACCCCGACTGTTTGCAGGGCTTCATTTCCTTAGCAGGTGTTGGGTTCGCGGGTGCTCATTACATTCCACTCTAGCCTTTCTTGTGCTTCTGAAAGATTCTTATTTTTAAAAACGATTTAGAAAAATGAAAGCAGTTAGGAGGTAAACAAACCCACACAGATAGACCACAGACCAGAACCCTTGCCCTCTCCCTATAGACACTGTAGTCCTGGGAAGCTGCCCCCAGGTCTCATAAGCTTTCTTTTTTCTTTCCTTTATTTTAAAATTTAATCTTTATTGTTGAAAGCATTACAGATGTCTCTCCTTTCCCCCCTCCATTGACACCCTCCTCCCCGCTCCCCACTCCGCCTTTGCCTCACTGTTGTCTGTGTCCATTGGTTATGCATATATGCATGTAAGTTCTTTGGTTTATCTCTTCCCACCCCCTGCCCCCTTCCTCTGAGGTTTGTCAGACTGACAAACCTCATAAGCGTTCTTGGCACCCAGGCACACAGTCCGTGAGCTGGGAGCTCGAGTGTTTGGCAGCTACCTTGACAGTTTGGGTCTAGGACCAAGGACAGGAGTTGACTGTGGTCTGTCTACAACCCAAGTCCTCTAGATCCAGCCCAGCGGCCTTTTGGATCGGGTCTTGGTCATATCAGTCATACGCTGACCAGCGTGCCCTCTATGATCCTAAGCAAGACATTAAAATCACAGCACTAACTGCAGTATGGTCTGCTAGATTGGATCTTGGAACAGAAAAAGGACATTTGCCGGAAAACTGGTGCAATCCAAACAAAGGCTGTGACTTAGTTAATAGTAAAATGCCAGCGTTCACCTCTTCATTTTGACCATGAGCGTGGTTCTGGAAGGTGTTAACATCGGGAGAAATTGGTTGAAAGGTGCACGGGAACTCTCTGTAGGCTCTTCGCAACTTTTCTGTAAATCTCACGTTCCAATGTCAGGAATTCATTAGCAAACTGTGGTCGGCAGGGCAGGGCTGGGGGTTGGGCTCTGTCACCAAGCCAGGTGACATCTGCGCAGGGTCTGTCTCCTTGTGATGAGGTCTCCGTGCACCGTCCTCCTGTGCGTTTGTAAAAGCCACGTTGGAACCCGATATCCCACCCATCTCCCTGGCTCTTCCTCCTGGTGACTCGTTCAAAGGGAGCGGGAGTGATTCGCTTTGCAGGGAGCGTTCCTTTCGATCAAGATTCACGGGAGGTTTTCTTGGAACGGCAAGCTTTCCGATGCATTTTAAGCAGTTCATCCACTCTAGCTGTATTTTTATTTGTTTTTTTCGGAAATCTCTAAAAGCAAGGCAGACCTGTTTTTCCCCCAAGAAAGAAAGACAGGACGAAGGTGGCCGAGCCCAGCCATGAAAACGGGACCACGGCGAGCCTCCAGGTGACAACGTCCCGGGAGATGTCCTGTCTCCACTTTGCTCAGAGGGACCCAGGAAGGTGGACTGATGAGGAGTCCGTCACCCCTGGCAGTGTCCCATCCTGACCTAGAGATAGGGGGCCTTTCCGTCTCTCCTAGACAGGCGACACGGCCACTTGTCCTCCACTGACGTCGTTCTCATTGTCCGTGCTGATTAATGAGGTCACTTAAGGTATCAATTATCATCCTGCCAAGGGAATGAATATCAGACTGAAACAAATGCCCAGGAACTTGCTTACTCTATTAAAAAAATAAAGTAATGAGAGATGATGAATGGTGTGCGCCCTGAGAGAAGCAACAGGAAGGGAAGGGCAGGAGAGAAAGGTAGCAACGAACATTTTCTGATTAGGGGGCAGAGAGGCTTTTGTTTAAAAGCAGCGGTGTTGTTGACCCTCTTCCTTTCAACAGCACTTCAGCGGCCCTGTCTCCGCTCTGCGCCCACTGCCTCCCTTCCTAGTCACGGTGGCTCGCTGTGACCAGTCAGTCCCGCCACCCTGCCAGTCCGCTGGACAGGGTCGCCACGGTTCTCATCGCCACGCCCACTGCCCTTCCCCAAGGTTCTCATCGCCACGCCCACTGCCCTTCCCCACAGTTCTCATCGCCACGCCCACTGCCCTCAGGTTCTCATCGCCACGGCCACTGCCCATCTCCACGCCCACTGCCCTTCCCCACAGTTCTCATCACCACGCCCACTGCCCTCAGGTTTTCATCGCCACGCCCACTGCCCTTCCCCACAGTTCTCATCACCACGCCCACTGCCCTCAGGTTTTCATCGCCACGCCCACTGCCCTTCCCCACAGTTCTCATCGCCACGCCCACTGCCCTCAGGTTTTCATCGCCACGCCCACTGCCCTTCCCCACAGTTCTCATCGCCACGCCCACTGCCCTCAGGTTTTCATCGCCACGCCCACTGCCCTTCCCCACAGTTCTCATCGCCACGCCCACTGCCCTCAGTAACCTGCCAAAGTGTTTGCTGCCACTGAGTTCACCTCATTCTTCTTATTTTTTTAAGGTTTCTCATAATTTTTTTTAATCCTCATCCAAGGATATTTTTCCATTTATCTTCAGATAGAGTGGAAGGGGGAGAGAGAGAGAGAGAAATATTGACGTGAGAGAGACACATTGACTGGTTGCCTCCCGCACGACCCCATCCTAGGCCCAGGACCGAACTGCAACCGAGGTACGTGCCCTTGACCGGACTCGAACCCGCGATTCTTCAGTCCGAGGGCCGACGCTCTAACCGCTGAGCCAAACCGGCCAGGGCTGACCTCATTCTTCTTAAAACACTTTCTTTTTCTAGCTTCTCTGATACCACCAACTCCTCACTCATTCATTCCATGTCACACCTATTTACTGAGCACCTGCTGGGTGCCAGGCATTGTGCTAGGCACTGATGTACAAAGGTAACCAAGACGGACCAAGTCCTTGCTCTAAGTGGGCTTATGATCGCGCAGAGGGAGTAGGCAATCAACTAATAAATACATATAGATAAGCCCCTCAGTGTGACGAGGAACAGAGCCGAGTGCCTGATGGAGCGTGGTGGCCGGTGTGGTCAGTGGGAGCCTCCCTGTGGATGTGGTACCCCCATCGCTTTCACGTCAGCCCCGTGAAACTTGCTGCTGTCCCCAGGCCTCCTCGTCTTTGTGTTGCCTCAGAGAATGACACAGACTTGGGCAGGATTTGGGGGATTAAGGGATTGAGCTGATCAGTCCCTGCTTTGCAGAGTGTGGCACCAGAGATGACTGAAAAGATGGCGTCCGAGGGGTGGACCTCAGTTCTAAATTCAAGCTGACAGCTGCCTGATTCTGAGGCTTCGGGCAGAGGGACAGAATTCAGGAGCCGGGCGACAGTTCCAAATCCAGGGTCATCGACTGGGATATGAAGCCCCCGGTCCTGGAGTTGTGCAGCATGGTGACTGAAAAATCTTGGAAGCCAGACCAGAGTTAGAGATTCAGACGCTTGGAAACACAGCCCGAGAGAGTCCCCAAACCCCTGCACAAAATCCCAGGTGACCAGACGGTCGCACTGCCCCCCCCCCCCAGGTGAGGGCGCCGAAGGCTCTGCACTGCCACCTACACGTAGCTCTTGTTTGGACGCGATAATTGAGCCTCTGCTGCTCCCACCCACTGTCACTGGTCACCTGTGACCTGGCCTGCGGGGCCATGCTCCATGCTGCGCAGGGTGGGCCTTGCTGGCCCTGTTTCCACAGCCCTGCCCGGCCCTGGAAACCCAGCCTGAGCCATACCCATCAGTCATTGCTCAGAGGGGAATTGCACACAGCCTCCCTAAGGCCATGGTTCTGGAAGCTTCTGTTCGACCCGGTTCCCTGGAACATGGGAAAGCAGTGGGCGTGGAGCTCTGTGTGTCCTGGGCCTGGCTCTGTCCCCCAGCCGTGTCCGAGAGGCATTACTGCCTTATTCCCAAGGACAGGGCCTAAGCTCCCTGCTTGGGATCCAGCACCTCCCGGAGGCGTGCCCCTGCTGATCATGATGACAGCTGTCATTCACCTGGGCACAGGTACTGCACACTAAAATGCTGTCGCTAATAGGGAGACCCAGACTCTTCAGACCAGGTACCATGCTCAGAACAGGCTCTGGTGGCCAACAGGAAGGGCATCCTGGCACAGGAGCAGGTAGGGTGGGCCACCCCATCCTCCTGGTGCAGCCTCCCCACCCTCTCCAAGACACTTTCAGCATCTTGAGCCTCCCAGAGCTCTCAGAGGCTCCACTGGCCCCCCACCCAGGGTGGCCTCAGCAGCTGTCAGAGGCTAGGTGGGCACAAGACCTCGGCATAGGGAAGCTCCAGGGAGACACCATTGGCCACTCACTCACTTTTGGACAGGACAACTGTTGTTCGTCGTCCTCGTACGAGAAGAACAGAAAATGCAGAGCTCTTCCAGGTAGTGCCTATCCTAGGACGTTACCATCGGGGTGTCTTAGGTCCCAGCTGCTCCGTGGAGACCCTTGTGGTGGTTCAGACTCTCAGGGCAGCCTTCACGGAAGGAGAGCAGCCCCCATTCCCAAATGGGGGAGGTCGCTGGCCTGACTTGGGGGAGGTAGGTACAGAGGCAGAAGTCTTCTGGAACATGATGGCCTCTCTTCGTCAAAGCCCCCTTCCCCATTTCCATCCCGCCAGCCCTCCTGACCCGCGGTGTCGGAGGCTTCAGCCTCTGACCAAGCTGGGTCAGGGTTTTCCAGGACCCTGTGGAAGCAAATCAAGTCTGCACCTGCTAGAAGGCTGAGCAGCCTCCAAAAAATTCCCATCTTGGGGAGATGGTAATTAAGCAGTCATGGCAAACACATGGAGGATGAACAGCTGGTTGCTTCCATTTGTCCTCCTGCCATTGGGGGGAGAAGAGTTTCATAAATTACATGTAAAGTTGGATTTTGTCTCTCTTCTGCTCATGCCACCCCCTTTGCTTGAAATGACCTCCCTGTCTTCCCACTGCCTTCTACGCCCTGTGGATGATTGGCTACCAGTCTGTCTTCTAAGATCACCTCAGGCTGGTGCATCCAACTCCCTGGGCACCTCTCTGTCACCGCACTTACTGTATCGCATTATCATTCTGTCTGCAGCGATAATAATAGTCATTACTCTTACTGTGTGCCTGGCACCATTCTCTAAAGCTGGACATAGACCAGGGAACCAAATGGATGAAAATCCCTGCCCTCATGGAATTCACATGCCAGTTGGGAAAGGTAGACTTACTAAATAAGGATTAATCAAATATTTAGTATGTTAGTGGTGAGAAGTGTTATGGAGAGAATGCAAAACAGAGAGATCAGGAGCCAGGAGGTGCGGCCGGAGTGAGAGAGGGTTGCAGTTTTAAATGAGAGTGGTCATTGAAGTCCTCGGTGTACAGGTGATGTGTGAGCAAAAGCCTGGAGGAGATGAGGGAGCCAGTCCAAGCGCGGGTCGGGGAGGAGATGGGAGAGCTGGGAAGCTGAGGGAAGAGCAACTGCAAGGTCCCTGTGTCAGAACTTGCCAGGTGTGCTGGAGGAACAGCAGGGGCCCTTCTGGCTGGAACAAGGAGCGGGGGAGACGGATTGGTGATAAAGTCGGAGGTAGTGGAGCGGGAGTGCGAAATGGTGGCAGAGGATGGCCCAGAGCCCTTAGGTCGTTATGAAGACCTTAGCTTTGTCTTAAACCAAGCAGGACACCTTTAGAAGAGTTCTAAACAGAGAAGTGACATAGTCTCACTTAAAATGACCATGCCATCTGCTGTGTTGAGAGTGGTCTGTAGGAGGACAAGGGGCAAGTAGGGAGATCAGTTAGGAGGTTAGTGCAATAACCAGTTCAAGAGCTGGAGGTGGCCTGAACCAGAGGGTAGTAATGAAGGTGCTGAGGAGTGGCCGAATTTCCAGATAAGTTCATGTAAACACCTCCTTTTGAGGTTGAACTCCTTGGGGGGTCAGGTCCATGTCTTATAAATTTTTGACCTCAGAACCAGGCATAGTAGTGACACCTTTAATACTTGTTGAATGAATGATAGATGAGAAATAATTTAATATTATTTAATACTTGTTGAGTGAATGATAGATGAGAAATAATTTAATATTATTTAATACTTGTTGAGTGAATGATAGATGAGAAATAATTTAATACTATTTAAATAATACTTAAATAATATTAAATATTATTTAATATTTAATATTAAATTTAATATTTGTTACACACATTTAACATTTGTTGAGTGAATGATAGATGAGAAATAATTTAATAGTATTTAAATAGTATTAAATATTATTTAATATTTAATATTAAATTTAATATTTAATATTTGTTCACACATTTAATATTTGTTGAATGAATGATAAATGAGAAATAATTTTTAAATGTTAATCATACAAATAAGTCAGCCTCTGGTCTCTTTTTTTAACCTGTCAGATGACAGAGCAAATCCTGGGTAATATTCACCCAGATTACCCAATCTGATGTCCTAAAGAATGCTGTTCATGGCTGTGCTGAACCAAGAGTGTGCAGCATGTTGGCTTCAATTGTGTTTGTCCATTTTTCTTGCTGCAGGACTTCTCAGAGCCTTTAATACAGTAATGCACAGGTTCCCAACATTTCTTAATTTGAGGTGCTGGAAGGGCGTCAGTAACGTTTGCATAATGCTCCATGGGTAAAAGAAGTACCTCTCAGCTCCATTTATTAAGTGGTAAGGTCGGAATAGCTGAACAAGTATTTATACCTTAACAACATTGTAGCTGTTTGAAAAAATAATGACTATAAATTGAAAGAAAAAAATAATGTTTTTATTTTCTCTTTAAATAACCACAATTACTTACTAATGGAATGTGTGTACTAATTGGGCTCTGCACAGCTTTTCAAACTGTGGAATCAGATTGGACACCACCACCCTCAAATCTTGCTCTACATTGATTTTCACACGGTGCCACTTTGTATCACACCAGCCACCAAACACCCAGCTTTGTAAAGATAGGATGTCATCTAATGGAATATAGCTTCTTGCTGAAACTTGAGTACCTGGAGCTAATACTTTGTGTATGCAACAGATATTGAGTATCACAATTTCCCTTGAAAATATAAAACATCCCTCAGTGCTCTGGATCGATCCTTGTGGCACCCTAGGGTACCATGGTCCACAGATTGGGAACTATGGTGCCAGTTTGTATGTAGCATTTCCCAAAATTATGTCTGCATTTTCTCAGGCACATCTCCTAAGGTAACACTGGACGGTGTTCCGTGGAACATGTTTTTGGGAACTGTTGGGATGGAGCATAAAGAGAGAATACCCAGGACTCCTTGCTGCAGTTCTGTGGGAAATACTCCTGGGTGTTGACAGTGAGCGGCGTGCCTGGAGGATCTGCGTTCCAGCACAGAGTGCTGCTTGTCTATTTTTAGGCCTCAGCAGGTGGGCCTGCTTTCACTCCAGACCTTGCTTCTGAAGCCCGGATGCATCCTAGAAAGTACACGTGGCGATCTTGGGGCTGCTCAAGAACCATCTCTGCTGATGTTTGGTTACTGTGGGTTTCAGGACTTCCGAGACCAGGAATGTCAGTAACCTCGTGACCAGTGTAGCAACAGTGTGAGCTCCGTGACCTGCCTTCTCTGGCACTTCATTTCCCAGAGTATTCCACTCCAGCCCACAGGATGCTCTAAGAAAAACAGAGTTTATAGATACATACTTGAAATCACAGAAAGCCCAGTTTTTCCAAGATTCCCAGTTTGAGAAGCTCTTGATGAAATGCAAATGGGAATTACCAGAGAGAACATGCGTCTGCAGGGTGTATGTGTGTTTCTGTGTATTGTGTGATTATGACTAATGTCCGTCAATTACCTGCAAATTACTAGATGTTGCCTGTAATGATAGTTCTGTTTTTAGCTTAATGGTTTATGTATCTAACTAGTGGCTGCTGTCTGGAGTAGGGCTGCTAGCAAATGAAAACACTATTTGCCAAGCCTGTCAGTGTGACAAATGTTGCTTACATTGACTCTTTTATTTCCAAGGTCAATTGACATGTCTTTTTTAATATCACTGTTTGATGTGCTAAGAGCCTTAAATGAGAGCCATTCAATAAAGGTCCAATTTGCTACATTACTATTTATTCCTGGATAATTCTATATGAGCTGAGCTCTTTGAGATTGCAAGGAAGAAACATGCATGGATTACCCTCAGAAATGGGGATTTAGCGCGAGGATTTCCAGACCGTGGGGCAGCACAGGGACCATGTCTTAAGCCTTTTGGTTACCATAGGTTTTCAGGGCGTCTGAGACGGGGAACGTCAGCAGCCTCGTGGCCAGCATAGCGAGGGCCTGAGCTCTGCGACCTGCCTGCTCTGGGCATGTCATTTCCCAGAGAGGGTTCCCCAGAGCCCCAGCCCATACGCTGCTCTGAAAAGAAAAGAATCTATGCTCAAATGGGTTGGGGAGCTGTACTCTATTCCTGCCTTGGACGTTTATTAGCTTATTAAAAAACCCCATAAACACTTTATTTTTTATTTTCTGACAATTTCTTTCTGGACCTTGTTTAACACAGTATTTCTCAGTTGTGTTTAACCACAAACACCGTAGAATATCCTTTGGAGAATAGTATTTGTCCAGGAGAATTGGGTTGTGTTCATTTGTCACCCGTGCTGGGGTCCCCACAGCCACCCTCGAGTTCAGGGATTGGCCAGGAGGACTCACGGGACTCGCACACAGTTGCGTGCACTCGTGGCTGTGGTTTACTATAGTGAAAGGATGCAGAGCAAAAGAGCACAGGGAGCCGTGCAGGGGATGGAGCGTGGGGGACACCAGGCACAGCTTCCAAGAGTCCTCTCCCGTGGAGTCCCAGGCCCTGCTTGCCCCCCCAGCAACGTGACATGTTGCCACGCAGGGAAGCTCACTGGCGACTCAGTGGCCGGAGTTGTTATTGGGGGCAGATTACACAGGCCTCTGCCTGACAGGTTCCAGTGTTCCAGACTCCTAGAGGGAAAGCAGGTGTTCAGTGTGAACCACCGTGTTTGAACAAATAGCTTAGGCCGTACTTCCCAGTTCTGGGAATGGTGGGGTCCCTCCTGACATTCACATTCCCAGATGCCAGCCAAAGGCCAACCTTACAAAGTGGTCTCTCCAAGGACAACATCCGGGCCTTCTCTGTCCACTCTCTAATAGTGGAATATCCATCCATCCATTCATTCATCCATCCTGCACTTGTCTCAATCAGTTTGGGCTGCTGTAACAAAAATGCCATGACCTCGGTGGCTTATAAATGGCAGAGATTTATTTCCCATGGTTCTGGAGGCTCCGAGTCCCAGGGCAGGCTGCCAGCATGGCGAGGCCCTGGTGAGAGCCGTCGTCTGGGTTTCTGGGTTGCAGACTGCCAACTTCTCCTTGTACCCTCATTGGGAGATGGCAGAGCCTGGAGGCGGGCTCTCTCGAAGGTCCTGTAAGAGCACTAATCCCATTCAGGAGGCTCCACCCCCACAGCCACTGCTTTCATGGGGCTTTCAGAAAATAATCACAAAAATAATATGAATATTTACCCCAGTAAACATCTAATTAGGACTGTGATGAATGCTAGCAAAGAAAAAAGGGGTATTCATCAGGATGGGCCGTGCTCTGCTGCGTGTATTAATCATGTTTTAGTTTTCTGTATTTTCTGATGCCTTGACATCTGGGAACCTTGCTGAACCAGGAGAGACAGCTCCTCCCAGGGTTAGCTAATTCTAAGAGGTGGCAAACTACTCTCCTGGGAGTGAGCCTTTCATATGCAAACCAACCAATCCAGAGCTTACCCACCTCATGTACTGATCTTTATTTATTAAACTACTACCCCCTTGTCCTAATCACCCCAGGGCAGGAGTCAGACAGCTAAGGGCAGTCCCTACACCCTGGAGCCCTATGAAATTATTCAAACTAGTCAATCCTAAACCTGCCCAGCCTGCTCACCCTGCCTCTTCCTTTCCTGCCCCTGTGAAAACCCCAGCAAAGGCTCTTGCCCATATCTTTGTCCTGCTCTTCCACCGCCTGAATTACCCCAGTGCTCACCCATGTGGCTCTGGGTGTCCTGGCATGTCCCCTCCTCTTGGGAACTGCAAGTAACAATCTTGTCCGTGGCAATTGGCTTCTGATCTGTTGGCCTCACCATAAAATCCACATTTTAAAACACTGGGTAACAAACACCCCCCCCCCCCCAATCTCAGTGGCTGAACTCACCAACATTTTATTTCTTGCAATATTGCATGTTCAAAAGCAGTTTGCAGGGTCCCTCTGCTTGGTGGAGCCACTCAGGGACCCCTGCTGACAGAGACTCAGGGTCACTGAAGCAGGGGCATTCGGCGAAAGGTGCACAGGCTCCTCAAGGCTCCCGCCCAGGACCGGCGCACTTCACTGCCAGCCACGTGTCCTTGGCAAAGCCAGTGACCTCAGCACGATGGGGAGGCGCCACTGCGCCATGTGTCTGGAAGGAAAGCTGGAGATACACGAGCACCAGTGACTTCCACAGGCACCCGTGAGAGTGCAAAACACATAGACTGGTCTGGGCAGTCTAGAATGTATCTTTCTGAAGATACTGTTGAGGCATTTGCAATGAGATTTGAATGATGAAAAATTAGAAGGGAATGTGAGAAAGTGTTCTAAAAAGGAAACAGCATGTGCAGAGACCCTGCGGATGGGGGTGGGGGTGGCAAATTGAAGTAACAGAAGCCAGCCAGCAGTGTACCAAAGAGGAGGGCGGGGAGAAGGCAGGGAAGAGTGTTTTTGTTGTCGTTGTTGATCCTCAGGGGAGGATATTTTTCCATTGATTTTTAGATAGAGTGGACGGGACAGAGAGAGAGAAACACTGATGTGAGAGAGACACATCGATTGGTTGCTTCCTGCACAACCCCGACCTGGGCTGGGGATGGAACCTGCAACCCAGGTACATGCCCTCGATTGAGAATTGAACCCATGACCTTTCGGTCCATGGGCCAGCACTCTAACCCCTACGCCACGCCAGCCAGGGCTGGGGGAGAATATTTTATTGGACATTTTTGAAGTGCAGAATCATGATGATAACAAGTGGACTTTTCAAGTCCATTTTATTATTGTTTTCAAATTCCCCCAGGAAGTACACCCCTTATTTCCTGCACTCTGGGCTGACCATTACCCTCCCTTTAACCAAAGAAGACTGGAGAGGCTGGAGCCAGGCAGGATATAGGGCAGAGAACCGGGCAGGGGCGGGTCATAGAGCTTTGTGGAACTCATTGGAGATTTTGGCCTTAATCCTAAAAACAGTGGGATTAATGGCTTCTGAACCAGGAGAGTGAGAAGTTTGGAGTCCTGGACCTCACCAGTTTCCAAGACCCTGAGTTACTCTAGGCACAGAGGCAGAAGCAAAGGGAAGGTTCTAGAGCAGTGGTTCTCAACCTTCCTAATGCCGTGACCCTTTTAAAAGGTCTGAGCCGGCAGGAGATCACATCCTCAACGTAAGGCCAGTGTAGAGAAAGGAGCATTTTATTACACCGGTGGGCTGTTACACCGGTGGGCTGGGGGGGTACAGCTTCCCCAAATCCTCAGCCCCGAGCTTCCTTTGTTCTTTGCTTATATAGGCACAAACTACAGAAAAAAAACTACATTAAAAAAACCCACATTCTCTTGGCACCGCGTAATTGGTGTCTGGGTTGGTAGGAGTTGTCTCAGAGGTAAGGAGTCTGCTCAGGCAGAGGTCAGGGCCATCGTTAATCACTTTTCTTATGGTTCCTCTGAGTTTCTCAAGGCCTTCATTAACCCCTTATCTTTGGGTTTCTCAGGGCCCTTATGTTTACAAAAAAGAAACTGCCAGGGTGCGTATGTGCAGTAACTGAGGGTCAGAATGGAGTTTAATTTTGTTAAAACATTATTAACCCTTTCACCTTTAACACAGTTCCTCATGTTGTGGTGACCCCCAACTATAAAATTATTTTCGTTGCTACTTCATAACTGTAATTTTGCTACTGTTATGTCTTAGGCGACCCCTGTGAAAGTGTCGTTCGATCCCCAAAGGGGTCGTGACCCACAGGTTGAGAACCGCTGGTCTAGAGGAAGCAGGAAGGACAGCAGCCTTGACAAAGAGGAAGATGAGCATTAGTTTACACCTGTGGCCGTGGCACCTGTTGGCTCGCGTTAGATTCGTCAGGGAGATAACCAACAGCAGTGCCAGCCTCTTGCCTTTCCTGCCATCATTTTACCTGTTTCCCTAAGGAAGTCTGGATTCTGCTATTGAAGGGTACCTCACTCCTTTCAATATGGCATTATTTAGGCTTGTCAGATCAAAGATGGGGCGGTCTGCAAGTTTTATTGGCTCATTCCGACATGCAAACGTGGTTACTCCTCCTGCCTTGTGGGTCATCAGCTTGTCTGAAATGGACTCAGTGATACTGTGTGGCCGAGGGAAGAAGGCGCTGTGGAAAGGGACGGTGACTCAGTGAGCAGACAGAGACCACACTGTCACACCCCTCCCCCCGAGTGTCGTTGAGGACGTCTCCATGTCAGAATTGACCTGCCAAGCCTGGGAAAGAGCAGAGCAGCGGTAAATACCTGATTAGAGAAAATGCCTAGTAAGCTGCAATTCCGTATATTGCAAGTGATAAAAATGGAATTGTTTGTTGACAGTGTACATTAGCTCTTCACAGCTTGTGTCAATATGGTACCAAGAAACTGGAGTTTAGAAATCTTCCGTGGCCGCTCAGAAACGTGGTGGAACTGTAGGGGAATGGAATCAACAGGCTCCCCTCAGTGGGAAGAGTGCCGTTCCCAGAGCTGACTTCAGGGGGAAGCCTTGGCGAGGGGTGAGATTCCCCCGCGGAGCTCTGTGTGCTGGAAGGAAAAGCCACGCCCCAGGCTGAGTGTGCGTGTGCGGGAAGGGCACCCAAGGGCATATTCGGGTGGACGTGGGTGAGAGGCAAGTCGCAGCTGCTGTGACTCAGGCCCATTTGGAGGTAGAGACCACCAAGGTCAGCCAGGATGGGGCCTGGAGATCAGATCTAAATAGAGGTCTGGCCCCACTGGGGACCAATTTGGTATTTTAATGCCAGGATCCATTGGGAGCAGCAATCTGTCATCAGCAGAGAGAAATATTTGGGGGTGGGGGAAGGGTATCTGGTGCATGGACAAGTTGACAGGAAGCCGAGGGACAGGCAAGTGGTGGCCTTGGGGCCGGGGTTCTGGTTCCGGTGGTCAGTCCATTTCCAAGGCCGCAGCCAGTGCTGTAGGTGTGTGTGTGGGGTCAGGGGCAGTGTAGGGGTTGGAATGAGTAGGAGGCAGCTGGAGGGAGGGGCCCAACAAGGACCAAGTGGGAGCTCAAGGCTCAATCGAGGTAGACTGAGTTTAGGTCAGGTCTGATGCAGGACTGAGGTGCTGTCTGGTAGAAACAGTGTGGGCCACATATATAATTTTCTTAAACCTTTAATTTTGAAATAATTATAGATTCACAGAAAGTTGCAAGGATAGTACAGAGAGAGGTTCCATGTGCTCTCCTGGCTTCCCCCAGGGGGTAAACCGAATGTCACTGAAATACAATATCAAAACCAGGACACTGACATTGGTGCACTGTGTGTGTATATGTCACTGTCGTTGTATCATCTGTGTCAATTCATGTCACCATCACGCAGTCAAGATGCAGAACTGTACCATCATCACCTCTCTGGTGCCCCTCCTTCGCAGTCACCCCACTTCCCTCCCTCTCACCATCTCTGAGCCCCGGCAGCCACGACTCTGTCTTCCATCTCTTTAATGTTGTCATTTCAAAAATGGTATATGAATGGGATCATCTGGTATGTCATTCTTTTGAGATGAGCTTTTTTTCACTCAGCATGATGCCCTCGAGATCCATCCAAGCTGTTACAGGTATCAGTAGCCCATTCCTTTTTATGGCTGAGTAATATTTCACGGAATGGATGTACCACAGTTTGTTTAGTCATTCACCTATTACTGTAGGGCATTTTGGTCATTCCAAAAAAAAAAACAAAAAACCACCTGGCATGAACAACCATGGACAGGTTGTTGTGTGGACAGGTTGTTCATTTCTTTGGGATAAAGGAGTGCAGTTGCTGAGTTGTAGTGTAGTGTATGTGTGGACGTTTTAAAAGAAAACTGCCTATGTCCCAAGGGTCTGTGCCATTTTCCATTCTACCAGCAACGTATGAGAGACCCAGAGGCTCCACGTCATTGCCAGCACTGGGTGTTGTCACAATTTTTATTTTCTCTCTTCTAATGATATGTAGTAATATCTCATCCTGGTCTTACTTTGCATTGCCCTAATGGCCAGTGATGTTGAATGTTTTCATGCACCGATTTTCCAGCCTTCTATCTTCTTTAGTGTAATGTCTCTTGGTGTCTCTTGCTAATTTCTAATCGGATTGTTGGATCCTTGCCTCATTGTCAGTCTTAGGGAAAAGGTATTGTTTATCCCCATTAATTGCAGTATTAGCTACAGGATTTCTGTAGGTGCTCTTTATCAAGTTGGTGAAGTTTCCCTCCAGTCTTAGTTTTCCGAAAGTTTTTTTTTTTTTAATCATGAGTGAATATTGAATTTTGTCAAGTGCTTTTCCTATAGCAATTGATGTGGTCATGTGATATTTTTTACTTTTGGCCTGTTAATATAGTGAATTACATTGATTGATTTTTAAATATCAAACCAGCCTTGCGTCCTTAGAATAAACCCCACTTGGCTATAGTGTATAATTATTTTTATATATTGATGAATCCTCATTGCCGATATTTTGTTAAGGATTTTGTGTTTATATTTATGTAGGAAATTGATCTTTAGTTTTCTTTACTCGTACAATCTTTGGATTTGGTATTAGGGTAATACTGATCTCATAAAATGATTTGCAAAGTGTTCCTCCTCTATTTTCTGGAAGAAATTGGGTAGAATTGTTAATTTCTTCTTTATGCATTTGATGGAATTCTCCAGTGAACCATCTGGGCCTGTGTAGTTTTGGGGGGGAGGGAGTAGGGATATTTTAAATTACTTATTCCATTTCCTTAATAGTTCTAGTGCTATTTAAATTATCTATTTCATATGGAAAAGTAATGCCAGTTTGTGCTTTTCATGAAACTGGTCAGTCTCATCTAAGCTGTCAAATGTATGTGTATGATTTTTAGAACTTCCCTATTATCTTTTTTTTTTTTTTTAATCCTCATCCAAGGACATGCTTAGAGAGAGGAAGAGAGAGAGAGAAACATTGACGTGAGAGAGAACCATCAATCAGTTGCTTTCTGTACGCGCCCTGACCGGGGAAGGAACCCACAGCCCAAGCATGTGCCCTGAGCGGAAATCAACCAGCAACCTTTTGGTGCACAGGACGAAGCTCAACCAACTGAGCCACTTGGGCTGGGCCTTATTATCCTTTTGATAACTATTATCTCTGTTTTCCTTAACCCTGGAGATTTGCCAGTCTGATAGGTGAAAAATAAGTCTTGTGGATTCAGTTTTCATATTTTTTTATATTAATTCAGTGAATCATCTTTCTGTTTTTGTTTATTTGTATCTTTGCCCTTTTTTCTCTTACCTGAGCATCTCTTTCATATTGATTCGTAAGTGTTCTTTATAGATTCCGAATACTAACCTTCTTCTTGTCATATATAATACATAATCTTCCCAGTTTGCTCTTTTCTTTTCTTTTCTTTTTTCTTTTTTTTTTTTTTTTACAGTTTATTTTGCTCATCATACATGCTTTTAATCTTCACATAATGAAATCAATTAATATTTTCCTTTAAAGCCTCTGGGGTTTCATACTGTATTAATTTGTACTCAATCAATTTCAAGAGATAGAACCCAAATCAAACTAGCTTGAACAAAAAAAGGAGGGGAGGGAGGAAGGGGAGAGGAAAAGAAGGAAGGAAGGAAGGAAGGAAGGAAGGAAGGAAGGAAGGAAGGAAGGAAGGAAGGAAGGAAGGAAGGAAAGGAAAGAAGGAAAGGAGGGAGGGAGGGAAGAAGGTTGGCTCATGTGACTGGACACTGTAGAGATAGATCCCTGCATGGCTGGATCAAGCATCCGAACAGCATATCATCAAGTCTCATCTCACTGTCCAGCTTTGTCTATATCTATGTGGGATATCATTTTTTCTAAAGCAGGTAGGCTCTGTGTAATGATAAAAAGGCTGCTGGCAGCCCCAACCTTTCATTCTAATGATTTAGAATCCAAAAATAAAAGACTCTCAGAGTCTGTATGTCATATCCCGTGGAAAGACTCAGAGTGACCCTACTTGGATGATGTGCCCTCTTTCCTCTTCTTTTTGCCTTGAACCAGTCCGTAGAGATGAGTGATATGCCACAGCTGGCCATTTGCCCAGTTCTGTGGCTCATGAGCAGGTGAGGCACCTGTCAGAACCCCATGCAATGACAGCTCCCCAGAAGAATGATGGGCAGGTAGCAACCAAAGCCGTCCTCTAACTATGTCACCCCTAGAAAGATATTCTCCATTGTAAGATGATTTTAAAATAGCGTGTTTCCTTCTAATATATACGGTTTCATTATTTTAAATATAATTTTTGACCCATGTGAGAAAGTGAGGGAGACGGAGAAACAGAGGCAGAGAAGGGGCAAGAACGTGGTGTGAGGTAGGGATCTTCGCTGGTTGTTTTTATACCTGAAGAGAAGATGACCTTGAAAGTTATTGGGTCACCCATTTCACAGTTGGATCACTTCTTTTCTCTTTTCCTCGCATTTATTCTGCGTTAACTCAAGTCCTGTAGGATTAGGAAGGTGGGAAGGGCAAGGGGTTCATCTAGCATGGGGCCCTTCACAGTGGGCATGAGTAAATATGTGATTTAACTTGTTGAACCCAGTACTCATGCTCTCCAGGGGACATGTGGGCGTCCAGATACTCTACAGCATTGGAGATACAGCGAGGGAACCAGGGGCACCACAGATATCCCACACTACTTACAAATGTGGGTAAGGGTAAAGCTTGAATTTTCTCCCAGAGCCCTGATGGGGGTCAGGGGAGGCAGGGTGAGCCTAAGATAGGGAACAAAGGACACAGGTGGACAGGCGACGGCCACCTCTCTACCACCTGTGTGCACAGTCAGGCCACCTGTGGGGTCGGCACGTGTGCATGCCCAGCAATGGACAGCTTCTTTCCTAAAATGTGTTCCCAAGGGTTCATTGAAAGCTTCATTATTTTATCTCTTTAACATTAGAAGAATCTTTTTTAAATGGTTCTCTTGTGCTAAAAACATTACCTCGGGTTCAACAATTCCTTCCATTTCAACTGTTTCTTTTTTCTTCACTTAACTTGCAGGGGGAAAAAGTAAGCATTTTAATTTTAAAAGCAAGTACAGTGTGATCCCATTTGTATAAAACTATTTCATTGACTCTCATCCCGTCTATTGATCCTTCCATCTCTTTGTGTGCCAGCCGTGAAGGATGATCATTTCTAGATTGCACTGGGTTTTCCTATTTTGCTTTCATCTTTAAAAATAATAAGCACTTATCATTTCTACAAAAGCAGTAGGCTTATTCCTTTTAAAGAATAAAGTGTATGTATGATAAGAAGCATCCACAGTCTGCTCCTTAGAGTTGGCTGTATCTTTCTCAATATCTGAGAAAATATTGTCTATTGGCAATTATTAGTTGTACATTTGTGGTGAAATCTACCCAGAGCCTCAAAGGACCTCAGCCAGAAAAGGTGGACACAGGCAGATGATAGCCAATGAGGAGAGAGAGAAGAGGCATACGCGAGGGAGGGATAGCCCGTGGCTTCAGGGGAGTAGCCCCCATGTTTCTGTGGCAGAAGACCCCTGGTTCCCATCGCTTCTTTGTCTTTGCACGCCTTGCACATGCTGGTGTCAGGCTCTTTTATATTCCTCCCTGTGCCTACATCAATGTTTTGCATCCAATAGGCGCTCAATAAATGCTTACTGGGTGAGCAGTGCGCACAGGGGTTATTCTCCCTAAATTGCACCTTCTTTGTCTTTCAGGCTCACCGGCTTTCAGCTGCCAGCCACCATCGTGAGCACGGCCACCACCCTCTCCCTGCACCTCATCAGTGACTACGCAGTCAGTGCGCAGGGCTTCCACGCCACCTATGAAGGTAGGTGCCCCCAGCCCTGGCCGCGGGGGCCTGACAGGTGAGGTCCCGATGGCCACAGGCAGCGCCGTGATGCTCTGGCTGCAGGGAGGGCTGCTTCAGAGTCGGAGCCTGTGCTTGTCCTAAAGAGGCCGGTCACTGACCAGTGCCTCAGTGACTTCACGCGTGTCCCTGCTGCGTTTATAGCAAGCTGAGAATAGGAATCAGAGCTGAGCCACAAGAGTTTGTCCTGAGGGCCTAGTAACATCTGCTTCTCTGTACCTTTAACTGGATTTTGATGTGTTTTTATTTTTTTAATTCTGTTTTCTATTGGGCTTAATTGTATCAGGTACCTCAGCTTGGTTTTGGAAACAAGAGCGCTATAAACCCTAAGTAAAAGCAGTAAAGTAAGTCACTGAAAAAAAAATTCTGCTCAATACAGTGACTGTCAAGAGTCAGTTTTACATCATTCAGAGAAGAACAATGACTACTTTTCCCTTAATAGCATGGATTAGGGTTTCTTGGTTTGAGTTATGCAAATAATTTCCACTTCTCTCAGCCTGTTTAAATATGGTGTTAGCATTCAAATTAACACTAATATCTTCAGATTATACACTATTATTATTATTAACTTTATTATGTTCGTTCAGAAGGTGGTACTTCTAGATCTCTGTCATTTCCCTGGGAAATTTACATCTCATTAATAGGTAATTATGCTGCTCTTGGCTAAGACCCACACGGCTATTTCGTGTTGAGATCATTAATGGGCATATTTTAAGACTGTTAATGATAATTAATAACAGTAATGACATAATACCCTAGTAAAGCATGCCAGTTATTCCAAAGCTTTCTTCCTCTCGCCTCCAAGAACTTGAAAAATAAGTGATGCTGGCGCGCTGTCCTCTCTGGAGCACGCCCCCGCTCCCCCTGTTCGCTCGGGCCTTTCCTTTGCCGTCTCCCTCCTAAGCTCTCAGGCCCTTCCTCTGCCCCTGCAGCTCGTTTCCTGAGCCTGCACAGCCCCGCCGCTCACCTCTGCCACCTCTCTGACTTTCTAAGTAAACTTTCTCACAATTTGAAAAAGAAGTGATGCTTTCTTGAATGGTGTCTGTATTCTATAGCAATATACACATAGATGCCACCTTTGTCTTGCCAGGAATGCGCCACCAAAACAGGGCAAATCCTACCTTTTTGGTAAAATGCACCCCTGTGGTGGGTGGGACACAACTTGATGCTTTAACCTGAGCAGTTGAGGGCTCCTGAGATGGTCTCAGTTATTTTTAACTAAAGCTTCCTGAGAAGGCCCCAGAGAAAATTCCACATGCCTTTACCTGCGGGCTCCTGGCATCATCCCAGTCACCTGTACCTGAGGGCTCCTGACATCATCCCAGTCACCCGTGCCTGAGGGCTCCTGACATCATCCCAGTCACCTGTACCTGCGGGCTCCTGGCATCATCCCAGTCACCTGTACCTGAAGGCTCCTGACATCATCCCAGTCACCTGTACCTGAGGGCTCCTGACATCATCCCAGTCACCTGTACCTGAGGGCTCCTGACATCATCCCAGTCACCTGTACCTGAGGGCTCCTGACATCATCCCAGTCACCTGTACCTGAGGGCTCCTGGCATCATCCCAGTCACCTGTACCTGAGGGCTCCTGGCATCATCCCAGTCACCTGTACCTGAGGGCTCCTGGCATCATCCCAGTCACCTGTACCTGAGCGATCCTGACATCATCCCAGTCACCTGTGCCTGAGGGCTCCTGACATCATCCCAGTCACCTGTACCTGAGGGATCCTGACATCATCCCAGTCACCTGTACCTGAGGGCTCCTGGCATCATCCCAGTCACCTGTACCTGAGGGCTCCTGACATCATCCCAGTCACCTGTACCTGAAGGCTCCTGACATCATCCCAGTCACCTGTACCTGAGGGCTCCTGAAAAATCCCACCTGTCTTTAAAGTGCGGTCTCCTGAGATAGCCTAACTTCTTTTGAAAAAACAATCAGTCCTCCCAATATCAAGCCTGTGATCTTGGTTATCCTGGTTCCATCTTTACCCAGAACCTCTGGCCTGAACCCAAACCAATTCTCTCCAAGTTTGAGCTACAACTTCCTTACGGTCTCTCTGACCATGAGCTCAGTCCACACTATGTTGGTCTTGGGAAGATGGACTGTGTTTGGGGCTGGCTGGGGGGATGAGTCAGACACCAGAGCTGGTACCTGCAGGGACCCTGTGTGCTGAGCCCCCATGGTGTCCTCCTTCAAGCTTCTTGTAGATATTTGTCTGAGGTCTGGACTCTCATGAGGCTTTAAGGAAAAGAGTCCCATTGATGGCTGCCTGCACTGGCCCCTCCGGGGAACATGTCAACACGTCTCTGCACACAGGGCAGATGTCCATACAGTCACACAGCCCTTTCAGGCAGAGCTTCTAGCCGGGTCCATGAGCAGCGTCCATACTTGGGCATCAAAGGTCTGCAGGCCCCTTGTAAATAGAGACAAAATTCCAAAGGTATAAGGATATATGTATTTTTTCCTAGGAAGGGTTGAGAACAGGGATCAACAAATTAGCCCTCCCCCCTTCCCGCCCCGGGCTTCATCCAGCCCTGGCTGGTTTTTGTAAATACACTTTTATTAGAACACAGACAAGCCCATTTGTTGACATTTGTCTGTGACTGTTTGCATGCACTACAACTTCAGAGTTGAGTTATTGCCACAGAGAACATACAGCCTGCAAAATCTTAAATATTTACCACCTGGCCTTTTCCTGACCCCTGGTCTGGGGCTGTGCTGTGCAACACAGTAGCCATTAACCACCTGAGACTATTTGCATGTAGATTAATCAGGAGGAAATAAGATTTAAAGTTCCGTTTCTCAGTCATACTAGCCTCATATCAAGTGTTCAGTAGTCGCATGTGGCCTGTGGCTACCCTACTAGCCCAGACAGAGAACGTGTCTGTCATTGCAGGGAGTGGTACCGGACAGAGCTGAGCGAGAGCTTCCATCAGCCTCACAGAGGGGCTGAGATTCAAACAAGGTTGCAAAACCTTAGGATAAAGAGGCCACCGATGGTCCCTTCCTCCCACCTGCCCGGCTCAGCATTCCGCAGCAGGACCCGGCAGAAGGAAGGGCCTGCCCTGCCTCCGCCACACAGTGGGGTCGGGTCTCCAAGGCTCTGGCGCAAAGCTGACAAAGCTTTGCAGGCGGGGCACAGTGCACACAGGTGGCTGCAGCTGAGTGGCTCCCTGTGCAGTCACCTGTGCAGGGTTTCTGCCAACTCTGCAGTCTCTGTGGCTGCTGTCTTTGTGCTGACCAGCAGAGTGGGTCACAGATGTCTGTGCTGACACCAGAGTCAGGCGCGGAGAAGCCAGGGCGAGGGTTACCACCCAGCCCCATTGCTCTGGCTCAGGACGAACATGGGGCCATCTGTGCATCCGGAAACGTGTGTGAGCTGCACCGACGTTTGGGACACCTGAAGTGGAGCGGCAAGAAGGGAAGGTGGGAGAAGCCAGGGGACAGCCACTGTGGGAGTCTAGCACAAGATACATCACCCACAGTGGTGGCCTGGGCCCTTGCTGCCACTGCCCTCAGCAGCAGGACACCAGGTCATCTCGTGTTTGGGGATTTACTGATAACACTAGCTTCTTGAGCCTATAACTGACTGACTGACCTTGGGCAGATTTATCAAAACTCTCTGGGCCTCATTGGGGGAATAGGGAGATCCAGTGGTCAAAAGGACTATGGAAATCTGGCTTTCAGGGAAGGAAGTCAACCCTGCCTCCCACTGCAGCATTCACCTGCGTCTTTGTGCTGAACAACAGCAGGCAGGCAGGCAGGCAGAGGGGCTCCGTAGAGGGCGCCCCCTACTGGCCTGGGCTGCCCCCACGCACGACAGCTTCCTCAGAGTCTCTATTCAGGGTGTCACCATTCCCATTTCAAAATGACACCAGGCCCTGCTCTCGGTGGCCCCCATGGCTGACATCCTTGATAGTCCACTATCAAAGCGAGTTTGATCCTCCTCCACCCTGCCCGGGAGAGTGAAGAGAGCAGATAAGGAACTGAACTGCTGCTGGGGATTTTAGAGAAAGGTGAAGTCAGGCGAAGGGTGTCAGCTCACAGCTGCTGCTGCTTCCAGGGAAAGATCAAAAAGGCCAGCCCTCGAGCCCGGAGACAACAGGAGATGCTTGATTTGTGATCCCAGGGGGCCAGAGCGTGGGCTGCAGCCCTGGGCGGGCGGGAAGGGGGTCAGCTTGTATTAAGCACTGACTGTATGCCAGGCTCTTTACATGCATTATCTCATTTAATCCCGTGACAACCGGTGGACAGACATTGCTATCTCCATGTTACAGACACACGAGCTGGGACTCAGGAGTTTTGTGTTCAGCTTAAGGCTACTTGATGGCAGGAGCGGCCCTTCTGGCACTGAAGATCACACCCTTCCCTTACACTGTGCAAACCTCCTGGAGCAGGGCAGAGACCCGCCACTCCTTTCACAGGCTGTGCACAGAGCTAAGTCAGAGGCAGGGAAAGGACGCAGGGTGGCCTGGGTCCTTCCAGGGAGGCACGAGAGATGGGTTGCAGAGTTTCTCAGTCAGGGTTGCTGGAGAAAGTACAGGGTGCCTACTTCATGTGAATTTTAAATTATTCAAATTTTTTAAATTTGATTTTTTTAAAAAGTATAAATATATCCCAAATATTGCTGGGACATAGTTATACTACAAAGACAATGATCTGTTCATTTGACATTTAAATTTAACAGAGCACCCTGTATTTTTATTTGCTAGATCTGGTGACCACAGTCTCTGCACTGATTCCCCAGGATCCCTCACGCCACTCACCTGTCCTCCTGACTCCCCGGATCTGCCCCCGTCCTGCTTTGCCCAGCTGGGGCTGCCCATCTAGCCACAAAGGGTCTGGCCACACCTCTGCCATCCCAGGGAGTGCACGTGTAGACAGCTCTCTGCAGGCACACACACATGCACACAGGCTCAGCTCCGTGTGCACTCGGGGTTACGCTAGGTGTGCAGTTCTGTAATCTGATTAATGAGGCCGGCGTTCTTCTGTGTTAACAAAAGCAGTCTTGCTTTGTCCTTCCTAATGACTATCAGTGAGGGAGCCGTTGTGGTTTGCATATACCACAATTATTTAACCAGTCGCCTTCTGTGGACATTGAGGTGAAGCATATCCTTGTACATACAACTTAAATCCTCATCTAATTATCTTCTTAGAATAAATTCTTGGAAGTGCAGTTGCTGGGTCAAAGACTGTGCAGATTTTATGTTTTAATACGTAATTGCACAGTGTCTTTATAAAGGTCACATTAGTGCACACGTCCACCAACGGTGCACGAGAGAGCCCGGTTCCCCTGCCTGACCTACATGGCATGTTGGTGAGTTTCAAATCAGTTTCATTGATGAAAGTGGGTGAAACATGCAGTCTCGTGTGTGGTTATAACCTGCCTCTCCTTGATGATAGAGAATGTTGAGCACCTGTCATCACTTGCTGGCCATTTGTAGATCATGTTGTAAATTGTCTGTCCCTGTCTCTGCCTACTTTTCTTTAGGGGTGTTAAGGTTTTTTCTTATCTTTTTTGTAAGTGGTTTTGCATATTAAGGATATTAATGTTACGAGTTTGCTTTTGATGTGCAGCAGTTTTAATTTTTATGACAGGAATTTAAAACTTTTTAATTTTTTATTTTACGTCTACCTTTTTTTTTTTTAATCCTCACCCAAGGATATTTCTTCCATTGTTTTTTAGAGAGAACAGAAGGGAGGGAGGGAGGAGGAGAGAAAGAGAGAGAGAGAGAAAAACATCGATGTGAAAGAGACACATTGATTGGCTGCCTCCTGCACGACCCCAACTGGAGCCTAGGATGGAACCTGCAACCCAGGTACATGCCCTTGACCGAGAATCGAACCCTTGACCCTTCAGTGGGTGGGCTGACACTCTAACCACTGCGCGACACCAGCCAGGGCTACAGTTTACCGTTGGTGTCATGCTTGGAGAGATCTTTTCTATGCCAGGATCAGGTGAATATTCATTTAAATGTTCATCCTATTATTTCAGAGTTGTATTGTTACATTTTACTTTTAAGTCCCCTTGGAACTCAGTTGTGTTTGTCTTGGTTTCTGTGAGTGTCTTACTGTCTCTGACTCTCTCACACTCACTGTGTGTCCTTCTGTCTCTCTCTCTGAGTGTGTGGAAGCCTCTTCCCACTCGCCCTCCTTGTGTCCCTCCCTGATGTTTCAGCCTTGCGGTGTTTGGACGTGATGTCTCCCATCCTATCCCCTCGCTTCCCCTTCACCACACACAACTCCCAAAGCGTGTGTGGGACTGTTTCTGTCTATTGCAGACTGATCAGCAGGTGAACAAGGGTCGTAAGCAGATCAGAAAATCTCAGTTAGATTAAGAGTCTCTGCAGGATTTAATGCCTAATCCTGGCTGCACCTTTGCCGTTTAGCAGCATTAATATTGAGCCGCCACTCTGACACGGTCGTGAAGGAGAACCCATCTCTGCGTGCTGGGTCTCAGTCAGTCAGACCTGCTCAATCATCTACATCTAAACACAGGCATCCCTGTTCAGCTAAATCCGTCTTCTTGGCAACTTACTATCGGCATACAGGAGGCTTCCTCAAATAGCAGACCTGTTCTAGGTCACTTACCATGTCCACATAGACCCTGGAAGGATGAAGAACCTTATTTTTCGCAAACTCCCTGGTACCATGAGGGGAGAGGTGGCCAAATGCAGTGATTAAGACCTCAGGTTCTGGTTCAAACATATTTGGAACCCAGTCCCATCTTGCCCCGCCCCTCACTGCTGTGTGATATCGGGCAAGTTGTGTTGTTTCTCTGAGCTCTGGCCCCCCCACGTGTAAACTCAGGGTGAGAATAATTCTCCATAGAGTTGTCGTGACGATCAAAGAAGACAACACACAGGTCACGTGATGTGCTCAGTACGGGGCCTGGCAAATTGTCAGAGCTCTATAAATGTCAGCTAGTTAATGAAGTCACCCTCATCCTGACCTTACTGGACTGAGAGTCTTCAGGAGATGGAAGGGAAGATACATGAAGTGCACAGGTCACCATCCAGCCCCTGGCTCCCGAGTTCTCATGGAATCCTCATCTGATTGCTCAGGGTGTGTCTAGTCTCACAAACAGCCTGTGGCTTCTTTGGGGAAGGACCAGCGAATTCCGCATATCCATGAGAGAGTACCTGACTGATGGGGATGAGTTCTCGGCCCTGTCACCTGTCACCTGGTAGTCTGGAGCTGATGAGGTCAAGGCCAGACACTTAGTCTTTTCATAGTTTCTCTCTTCTTTTCTTTTTTTTCCTTTCTTCTTTTTGTGGTTAATCCTCACCCGAGGCTATTCTTTCATTGATTTTTAGATAGAGTGGAAGGGAGGGAGGGAGGGAGAGAGAGAGAGAAAGAAAGAAACATCGATGTGAGAGAGACACATGGATCGGTTGCCTCCCACATGACCCTGACTCGGCCGGGGATTGAATCTACAACCCAGGTACATGCCCTTGATCGGGAATCGAACCCATGACCTTTCAGTCCCCGGGCCAACGCTCTAACCGCTGAGCCAAACCGGCCAGGGCAAGGCCTCTTTTCTTTGTATTAGAGAGATGTTGGCATTAGAGCTAAAGATGCTAGTAACACGTACAGTAGGCCCTAGACTTTGTCTTTCCAGACACACACACACACACACGCGCACACACACACACACACACACACACATGCACAGACACATGAACACAACCCTTTCCTATCTCTTTCCATATAATTCAGATGTCCTCAAGCCCACCCAGGATCCCCTAGTTCACTTGAGAAACTGAGCCCAGAGAGGCTGACATCCTACGTACAGTTCATGGTTGAGATTCTTTCCTTCGTTAAGCTAATGTTTGCTGAGCACCTATTGTATGCATTCCCTGATTTTCCCCCATTTTCACAGCTACTATTGTCCCGTCTCTCCCGTCCCCCCACATCCCCAGTCGGAACAGAACAGGGCAGGGTGAGGAAGGGCCTCATTCAGGGCTGCTTCTGAAAGAACACCTTGGTGTGCTTTTCCACTGGTGGAAGGTCGGTGATGTCATCTCTGCGTGAGGACCACAGCACGGTGAAACAGGGTCAGACAGACACCTGTGAGGGACAGACAGACGAAGTGGAGCCGTTGTTGCTGCACCAGGAGAGGCAGGTGTGGAGTGAGCTTCAGGGCAGAGTGGGATGTCCCGGCTTCTGCAGGTGGAGGCGGGGTCCAAGGTGATCCTGCCACTGTGCACGCCAGGAAACGGGGCCCAGAAATGGACGTTCTGCCTTATTCCTGCCTGTAGTTAGGCCTGCTGCTTCCCCTCTCCCGTCTCAGCCGCAGGTGATTCCTCACTCTGAAAGAGCTCCCCAGTTCTGGGGCATTATGCAGACATCTCAATACTGGGCTAATGGAAGCTATTCGAATATATATACACACTAGATGTGTAATTTGCATCACTCAGGCCTCTGCAGGCTAGACCAGCAGGTCTGGCAAGACCCCCTCAAGGGCAGGAGGCAACCAGCGTTCATTTCCTCTGCCCGGGAGGGGGGGTGTGTGCTTCCTGAGTGAACTGCCTCCGTTTCCGATGGCGCTGCCTTGGGAGTTGGAGAATATTCCTCTTAATCAGTACTGTGGAGGAGCAAATTAATACATAGAGATGTGACATTTGAGACAAATTGGACAGCACTTCTCAATGAGTGGGGAATCAGGATGAATTTCATATCACGTCTTCAATAATCCCACAAACAGTTCATCATGCATAGTGATATTTTCCCCTTTGGGGAAGGGTATTAGCATATCTTGAAGATGATATCACACCATACTCGAGTGCCCTGAACCTCCTCACATCGGGGTGTCCAGAGACACAGGGATAAAGGGGAAGGGGCCCTTTCAGGTTGCTGGATTACCTGCAGGTAAGGTGTACGTCTACTTTACTTCTGTCCCTGTTTGCTCATTCGTTCATTCACTCGTTCATTCACTCATTCATTCATTCATTCAGCAAATATGTACTGCACACCTGCCCTATGCCAGGTCCCAAGCAGACTTTAAGGACTAGGAATGAAGAAGTGACACCTACCTTCAAGGATCTCTGAGACCTAAAATTGTTGGAGCGAAGTAAGAGCAGAGGAGCAGGGATCAGAAAGAGGTGGGTTCAAACCCTATTTAGCTATGAGAATCGGGCAAGTCAATTCCTGGGCTGATTAGTTTCTGCAAAAGAGAAGCTGTAACTCCCGCTCCAATGGGCTGTAATGAGGACGGAAAGAGTTAATGCGTGGAGAACTCCAGGCACAGACTCTGCAGTAAACACCACCTCCCCTCCCCCCTCACTGGGTCTGTGCAGACTAAGTCTGAGCTCTGCCATGTCCCCGCTGTGCGAGCTTGGGCAAGGCTCTGAACCTTTCGCTTCCTCCTGTGGAAAATGGGATAACTCTCCTCCTTTCTAGGGGGGTGTGAGCATTAGTGATGAGGTATGGGACGTACCTGGCATGACATTTGGCACATAGTAGGCACTCAGTGAAAGGAAGCTATTATAACAGGGCCTGCTGTGTTTTGTGGGAGGGAAAAAAAAATTATTTCCCATGACAAAACCTTTGGTCAAGACTTGTGGCTCTCCCAGAGCAAGGACTGTCACCCATTTTGTGTTCTTTCATGATGGCACCTTAGTCCAGGGCTTGGCACAGAGTAGGCACCCAGCAGGGATACTGCAATAGTAGCTAGTGTTTGCCCCTCCTAACCTGCATCCCTGCTAGTTCGTATTGGGCTTTTGTGCAGATGAGCCCAGGTGGCCGCTCCCGGGGGACAGCCCTGCCAGCCCTGGCCCAGCGGTCGGAGCTGCGGCTGGGCTCCAGTTCTCACCACCGCTCCGCATGGACACCCTTTTGCAGTCCTCAGCCTGAACACCTGCGCAGGGCGGCCTCGCTCCAGAGCCTTCCTCTTAGGAGTCAACAAAGGATTCAGAGAGCCGCTAGAGGCTGGCACAGGGATCTTGGGGAGCTTTCACTCAAAATCCTCTACCTGCTTCCATGCTGGAGTACACACTCCTCACCTGGCCGCCAGCCCTGGGCGCCAGCCCCCCCTGCACCCCTCCCTCCTCCAGCCACACTGGACTCGGTCCAGTCTTCACACAGAGCCGCCTCCCCACTCATTCCGCAGACACATGGAGTCCCCTCCCTCGAACCTCCCCTCCCCCACTCGCCACTCCTCTCTTCCTCTTTTTTTCTTCCAATCTCTACTTTAAGCCAAATCCAGGCATCTGCCCGGTGCACTGCACTCCCTTAAGGTCCTCCTTCCCTCACGTGTGTCACCTGTGCATTTCCTGTTCCTCGTGAGCCTTTTCCACTCCTGCGTGTGGTCCTGGACAGCCGGACACACAGCAGCCCCACCGGGATCACGAGCTCAGGGCCTGGGGGGAGAATCGGCTCCCGAGTCAGCCTGTCAGTAGCCAGCGTGGGACTCGACCACCTCTGACCTCCCCTGTTGCAATGGGACGATCATAACAATAACCTCCTTCGTGGGATTACCACTGGGATCGAACAAGGCCACCCCTGTCGGGTTCCTGACAGTGCCTGGTGTGGAATACACACACAAAAGGCAACCATTTGGGCTCCAGCCCAGGATCAGACACATGGTAGATGCTCAATAAATACCGATTCAATAAGTGAGTGGGTGAGTGATCACCTCACCCAACGCAGAAGACCCAGACAGGCAAAGAGATTGGCGCAAGGTCCCTGGGCCATATTCTCATTGACTCCAAGATGCCCTCGGTTATAAGATGCTCCACTGTGTCTGATGTCCCGCGAAGAGAGAGACTGCTGCCAGTTGAAGTAGGACATGCCAGCGACTGTAAGACACGTCCTCATTTCAAAGGTATTACATTATGGAAACGTGAACCGATGAAATATGCTAACTGCTTAATTGGTTTTGACCACCCCTCAGCCCCATTTGGGGTGGGTTCATCCGTCTGACCTCCTCTCGGACCCAGGGCTCTCAGCTGTCAGGGCTCCTTCTCTTCAGCATTCGTGTGGTGGCTCATGCCGGCCATGTGATCGCCTCTTAATTTATTCTTTCAGCTCCAAGTCTCATTACTTCTCAATTTTCTGCATTGAACTCTATTTAACACCTATTAGCACAGGTCTTCATCTGATAAATGCCCTTTTCACAGGAGGCAGCAGGATGCCCCAGTCTTGACCCTCCCTCCCGCTCTGTGCCCAAGGCAGGGGAGCTCACAGAACGCGAGCATGGCTTCCTCGGGACCACTGCCACCCACGCCAGCCCCTCCCATAACCCTCCCAGGCATGGGAACACCACTGTGTGGGGACCTGAAAGTGATCCCTCCCATTTGGGTGGGGCGGGTGGGAGGGTCAGCTGTTAACCTCTGCTCTGGCAGTGGCTATAGCTGGACACACATCTGTCTCCCTCCTGTGGACCTGGTGACCCTGTCAGAGCTTCTTCCACTGACTTCAGCCCTGGAGGTTCAGGGGACACATGCCTTTCTTCCTTGGGGCGACTTATCTCCTCCCCCCATGAGCTGAGCATCAGCAGGGAGAAAAATGATTCCAAATAGAAATATCAGATTGAATGTCCAATACCACCTCTTCCCATTAATGGATAATTTGGGGGTGATCAGCCACTGTTTTGGATTGTTCTTTCCAGTCTTTCCCTTCATTAGTGGGGATGGTGGAGGGTTGAAGCCATTGACATTTCATTTTAACAGCAGGAGAGAAAAGCACTTCCCGCTTTAGGCGGGAGATTCTGATCTGGAGATCTGGCGTTGGACAGATTACATCTCTGTCCTTCCCCTTTAAACGGCCCCTTTAAACAACAGGAGTTGTTCCATGGGTGTGTCTTCACGCAAACCACAGGGTCACAAACCCAGGGCCTCTGAGATGAGGAAAGCAAGGGAACCACACTTGTTGAGCACCGTCAGCATGCCCGGCAGTGCTCTGAGAGCTTCGCGGACACTGACGCATCACCCACCACCTCGTGAGCAAGGCCTCAGAATCCCCATTTTACAGATAAGGAAGTGGAGGTTCAGAGAGTTTAGCTGTTTGAGGTTATACGGCACCTAAGGGTCATGCACAGTGTGAGTCTCTTTGATTCCAAAGCCCACCTCTCCACTCTGTGCTGCCTCTCAAAATAAGTCCCACGCAGTACTCTAAGCCCGCCCCTCCCACCTGCCCGGACCCCACAGAAAGGAAGGGGCCCGGAGAGTCAGGTGGGCTTGCATCCCTGGCTTGGCCTTGCTGAGGACATCCTTGCTGCCTGAGACCCCGTCTTGTGGGTGATGGCTTGGCTTTCCTGCTTTTAAATCCTCCCGTCTATCTTTCTGTTGCCTGCATCCCCCTGAAGACCTTTATCCGGCCACACTTCAGGAGTACCACAGATCAGGCTTGGTGATGGAGTAAATGACCAGGACTTAAGTCTTGTGAAGCGAAGGGGGTCAGAGGAATGGGGAAGCCAGGCACAGTGCAGCCGCAGGGTCTCTGTGCATTCTGTTCCCTTGGCCTGCGCTGCTCTGCCCCGGTGGCCACGGGGCGCTCTCCTCATTTTGTTCAAGTCTCTGCTCAGACAGCCCCTTATCACAGAGGCCATTCCTGACCACATTGTACAAAAGATCTTCGCACCCCATCACTCCCTACTGTCCCCTGACATATGGTGCGATTATTGCTTACTTGCTTATCAATCTGTCCCCCTACCGGAATATGAGTTTTCTGGGGTCAGGTCCTTGGTCTTTTTTGCATTGTTATCGTTGTTCTTTGCTGAATCCTCAGCTCCTAGTATAGGTCCTGGCACGTGTTAGGTGCTCAGTAAATATTTGGTGAATGAATGCATGAAATCAAAGGCCAGAAAAGAGAACGAGTGTGTGTATATGGGCACTTGCAGGAAGTCTCACAGGGTGGGAGTGTGGAGAGCATGAGAAGGGGAGTAGCGGGAGCGGACCTGGATGAGGGTCAGGGGCCAGCTCAGGAGGGCCTGGGAGGCCGTGGGAAGGAGTTTGGGCTTTATTTACAGAGAGAGGCAATTGCCAAAGGGTCTTAGGCAGGGCAGTGACACAGTGAGATTTGTGCTTTGGAGATGGTGAGGAGGGCAGGGGGCAGTCTGGAGGCCAGAGAGCCTATTGTGGGCGGGCAATGCCGCCCAGCACAGAACGTTCCAGGGCCTTCATCAGCACTGGGGAGGGTGCCAGGATGAGGGGAGACCTGGGGCTCACACGGCACTGCCCAGGTTCTGTGGATGGGTAGCCAAGCTGCTGGCACAGAAGGATGCCCTGCGTGTGGAGAAGCTTGGCTTTTCCAGTGGCTCAAACAAAAGTATTCATGTCATTGTCTGTCCTACAGACGTTTGTGACAGGGCTGTAACGGCCTGCATCAGGTAACCTGAAGGCTTCCGAGGAACAGATAAATGTTCAAGTGCTGGGGTGTCCAGTTATAAGCGATGTGCATGAAGCCCTAGCGATCACACTTGGACACGTGGTGGAGAATCCAAGAGTAAGCACACTGGACAGTGATCGTAAGGATGATAATGAAAGCGAACACGGCGTCAGCTCTTACCAGGTGCCGGGTGCTCTTCACAGGGCCTTGCGTTTTAACATGGAATCCTCACAGGAGCCCTGTGAGGTGGGCACTATCAGGATCCCGGTTTTACTGATGAGGCACAGATAGGTTAAGTAACTTGCTTGAGGTCACGCAGCTAGTAAGCGGTAGAATGTGGGTTTGAACCCAAGCGGTTGGGCTGGAGCCTGCAAAAAGAGAATAAAAGAATCCCACACAGCCGGGACTGTTGGATCCAAATTAAACATCCCACTGGGACGGAACAGTGCCTCGCTTCGGACTCTAAAGAGTCTAACGAAAGGCAAAGATACAAACAAATCTGACCGTGTTCAAATGCGAACCTTCTGCCCAATAACAACCATCTAGGAGGGAAAGGAAAACTGGCCTTTGAGCGCTGTTATTCCAGACAGGGCAGGAAAGGGTTCCTCTCCACGGTACGCAGAGCCCACAGAACGTAGTGGGAAAGCTACCTGGAGTTCACACCAGAGGAAAAGCAGTGGTTCTCAACCTTCCTAATGCCACGACCCTTTAATACAGTTCCTCATGTTGTGGTGACCCCCAACCATAAAATTATTTTCGTTGTTACTTCATAACTGTAATTTTGCTACTGTTGTGTCTTAGGCGACCCCTGTGAAAGGGTCGTTCGACACCCAAAGGGGTCGCGACCCACAGGTTGAGAACCGCTGAAATAGAGTCAGCAAGTGAATACGCAGGAAAGCTGTTCAGCTTTGCTAGTAATCAAAGTAATGTCAATTAAAACAGCAAAAGGACACGTCCTCCCTGGTTGGTTAGCTGGCGGAGGCTCGGAGGACGGGCCGAGCGCGGGCGCAGTGGCAGAGAAGCAGCAGTCCCGCGTCTCTGTAAAGTGGTCCTTTGGGAAGGCAGCTTGGTCACATGTATAAGAGTCATAAAATGATCATGTCATTTGACCCGGTAATTCCCCTCCTGGGAATATAAGTCAACAGAAGGAGAAAGTTATAGCATGAAAGTGTTGATTTCAGCATTATTTATAATGTTGAAAAATTGGAAACTGTAAAAATGTCCAACAATAGGGGAATGACTAGGAAAATTATGGTATATCGACCTAATGGATTTATGTAGCCATTTAAAATTATAAAAGCATGATTTAGTACTACAGGAAGATGTTTATGATATTCTTTTCATTGAAAAAAGCAGAATGCAAAGTGTGTCCCCGTATTTATGACAGCCCTATAAAGTAGGTCTTATAGGGACTAGGACTGCACAGAAATAAAAAAGGTAACAATTGATATGAGAGGGCAATGAGATTGTGGGTAATTTTTTTAACAAGTTTCTCTTTATGGCTGCTCTAGTGTTGACTTTTTAACAAAGAACAAATAGGAGAAAATCCAAAATCAGAGAGTAAACTAAGATCAACAATGAAGTCCTGGCTTATGTGAAAACTGCAAAGATGTTTCAGTTGACTGTGAGCCAAAGGTCACATGGCTGTATTAATAGAAGTATAGACTCCAGATCTCGGGAGGTGAGTGCAGTCAGAGGAAAGAAACCCACATAATAAAGCAATAATCAGTAGCAAGGTGTTTTTGAGGGTCATGGATTGTATCTCCAGCGTAAGACCTAGCACAGAGTAGGTGTTTGGGATAATAAACAAGAGAAGTAATGATCTCGCAAAAAACAATTAAAGGGAAGGCCTGGAAGTGACTTGAGGATTTGTCACAAAGAAGGCAAATAAATGTTTATTCTGGATTGCTCCAGATAGCAGAACATTGTCCAGGGCATAGAGATTAGATATAGGTGAATTTCAACCGTGAATCGAGAAGAGACTTTACACAGCTTTAGTTGTCGTAAGTTGAAGCAGGCTGCCTCATGAGGTCCTGCGCTTCCCGGCTGGAGATGCTCAGGCAGGGGTCTGATTGGCCAGGCTCAGCCATCGATGCCTTAGCATGCAGCTCAGAGTGGTGCATGGGCTGCGCTTTATTAATTAACATCCATCGACTGTAAGACGCACCATTATTTCGTGTACTACAAAGAAAGAAAAACACTGCCGGTTAAACTAGGACACATTCTTGGTTGCAGGACTCATCTCAATTTCTGAGCTATTTAAATGCTAAATGTGAAAAAAAAAAAAAACAGTCGGTGAAATACTAGATAGCCTGGGGGCGAGGGTACATGGTGTGTTTTGAGTGTTCAAGTCTATAGGCTAAACATGGTGCATTTTCCAGTCCTAACAGGGGTATAGTATGAAAGCAAATACACACACATGCATACACACAGAGGGATAGGGACAGGGAGAGGAGGGCGGAGGGGAGGGAGAGAGAGAGAAATGCAAATGGGAGCTTTTTAAAACACAGAGCAGAAAACATCAGAGACAGGTCCTGCATCCTGCTGGTGGCTGCCACACTAGCTTGAGCCCCTAGACCCCAGGTGTGTGCACGCATGCGCGCACACACGCACACACACACACACACACACACACACACTTCTCTTTCTGCAGAGGATTTCTTTGATGTGAGAAGATGGGCTGAACTGGATGGGGGAGGGGCTCCCTAGGTGCCTTCTAAAATTCATGGCAAATCTCAGTTGCTAATTCAATGGCTCTGTGATTCTGTAACTCACTATTTAAATCAGTAACTCCCCATTCATCAACTTGATTGACTTTGATTCTAAAATGTTTTTCTAATCACTAGTATTGGCCTAGGCCCTGCCTATCAAGCCTTATTAGTACTAAGACTGGCACATAGCCATCCCTGCCCCCGCCCCCCATCCTGACCCACATTCAGCCCTTTTGTGACCCAAATAGGGAGCTGTGGAGGGTCTGAGCAGGTGTGGTAGCCTCACCTGGGACATTATACTTCCTCAGGCCTTGGTAAGCCTAGACCCCTTGCCCACAGTGCCCCCCTCATGCATCTCAGCTAGCTAGTCTCTCACCCCCTGCTGGAGGCAGAGGGGAAGCAGGAAGCAGCCAAGATAGTAGAATGAGCTTGTAGTTTGAAACCAAATAGCCCCTGGGTTAATCTGCCATTCACTATGTGTTATCTGGAGAACACACCACGCTATCTCTGTGCCTCAGTTTCCTCAACTGTAAAATGGAGCTGATGCCTGCCTGAGTACAGTGAGGTGACAGCAATGCTCATTCATAGCTGTGCCCAGTGGGATCGAGTTTGCTTCCTCTTCCAAGATCCCTTCTTGCTCTGGGACCACAGACTCTCGGAGGCAGCACAGGGACGGGCCGGCTTCTGGTGAGGCCTCTGGAGACACAGAGTCTGCTCCTTGGTGTCTCGCTGTCCAATCAGGCACAAACGGGAGAAAACGTCCCGAGCGCTGTAAAGGTTATGAAAACCTGTTTTTTTGGTTGCTGTTGTGCGGCAGTCTGTTCATCCATCCATTCACCCGTCCATCCATACACATGCCTTGAATACCTACTCGGAACGGGGCCTGGAAACACACAATGAGTATGACACAGTCCTTGACCTTGGACAATCGTGATCTAGTTGGGAAGACAGATAAGAAATCCAACAGCCGTGATGCAGTGTGAAACGACTTGAGAGATGAGGGCATGGGGCATGGTGATCCAGCGCTTAGACTCCAGGGAAAGGGCTCCCTGGATGGACTCGGGGGTCCAAACCACCGTCGACTGGGCAATCTCCAGGTGAGTCAGCAGCAACCCCGACTCCCCAGGGTGAGAGTGTGCCTGGCACACTGGGAGAGCAGAGATGAGCAGTGTGGCTAGAATAGTGAGTGATGGGAGGGTGGTAGGCGGTGATGCAGTCAGAGAGGGAAGAAGGGGCCGAGGCAGACCCAGCCTTTACACTGTGCAAGGACTTGGCTTTGCTCTCAGTGCAGTGGGGCCCGTTGGTGGATTCTGAGCAGAGGGCGGCTCATCTGACCTTCCTGGAAACAGCTGCTGTGTCTCTGCTGCTATTGAAGGAGGGCCGGGCGGGGGCAGGGAGACTGGCCAGCAGACACTGCGGTGATGCAGGGGAGAGACAAGGAGGCTCAGGCCAGGGGTGGCAGTGGAGGGGCTGAGACGTGGGTCTGCTCCAGGTGGGTGTTGACGGTGGAGGCAACAGAATCGGCTGGCAGATCGGATGTGCCGTGTGAGAGAGAGGTCAAGGGTAGCTCCAAGGAAGATGGCAAACTAGCTGCGTGGAGCCGCCATCAATGGAGACAGGGAAGCCCCTGGGGGAGTGGGCTCGGGAGAGCAGGGACCGGGAGCCCCGTGGGACTGTTAGGTGTGAGGCGCCCAGGAGGACCTGGTGGAGAGACGCCGCCTGAGGAGCCTTGTCGGGAGGAAGCCACCAGTTTAGATGAGATGACTTCGAGCAGGAGGAGAGATGGAAAGAGAGGCTCTTTCTAACTCCCGAAGGCCGCATGTGCCTGAGCTGTCAGAGAAGGCCCTTCGCCCTCTTTTGCAGGTCTGCCTCTGGGAACCAGTCAAGCCTGTTTCCCAGTTCCTTCCACAGGCCTAGGAGAGGGCAGGCCGGCCTGCGAGGACAGCGCTGGCCCTGGCGAAGGAGACCGGTCCCTGCCCCGCAGGGCTTACCCGCTCCCCTCCTGTCTTCCCCAAGCAGGCACCCAGCAGGAACTCGGGAGGTGTTGGCTGAGCAGAGAGACGCGAGGCTGTGGAACAGTGGGAGAGCTGGTGGTTCCACCTCGGGTCCTAAGGGAAACAAAGGAAGGCCTGTGTTGTTGAGAAGACGCCCCTCTGAGCAGCGAGGCAGGTGGGGTGGGTGCCCGGAGCCCGCCTGCAGCGCAGGGAGCAGAAGCTCATCTCTGCCTGGCAGGTGCCTACGGCCCGGGGAACTATGGATTGAAAAATCCATAACAGGCATGGCAGTGAGTGATAATACTTGAAAGGAAACCCGCAATGTCTGTTTTCAAAGCAGCACTCCCCAGAATGCCGATCTGAGCCTGTTCCCGTAGCTGTGCCTTTGGAGATGTCCCTGTCAGCACACGGAGGACAATCCGCAAACCCGTGGTATGGGCTGGGCACGGGGCTTAAAAGCGAGACAGACATGTGGTGTGTGGGCTCCAGGACAGCCAGGGCTGGTCCTGGTTCCAGGGAAAGGCAGACACGCTCGGGGAGAGGCAGACTGCCACCTCTGTTCCCAAGCCCTGACGGCTATAAGGCAAGAGCTGTTTAGGATTTGGCAACATTCCACTGGCTTCAGGTAAGGGACTGTGTGCTCTTGATGGAGACACATTCGTTTAGTCAACAAGTATTTACTGAGCAGCTACTATGTGCCAGGCACAACTTGACATTCTGGGCTTCAAAGCAATGAACAGAGTAAGTGCCCTTATGGAGTTTATATTCTAGTATCTGAAGCCGATAACAGACAAACTAAATGAGTAAAATATACAGTATGTAGATGTGAATGAGTACAAAGTAAAGTAAAAGCAGAGGAAGGGCATAGGATGGGTCCAGGGTAAGGAGGCTACAATTTTAGATTGGGTAGTCGGGGAGGCCTTCTTAAGAAGGTGGCGTTTGTGTGAAAACCTGAAGGAGGTGAAGGAGTGAGCCAAGAGGATGTCTGGGGAAACACTGTTCCAGGCAGCAGGAATAATAGCACGTGCAAAGGCCCTGAGGTGGGCCTGACATGTTCAGGGAGCAATAGGGAGTCAGGGTGGCTGGAGGGGATGAGTGGGGGTGACATGAAGAGGAGGCAGAATCAGAGGGGCCATAGGGCCGGATGCCATAGGCCCTGATAGACTGTTTTATAGCTAGGAGAAAACTTTGAACAATTCAGCCTACATTCCCAATTTTTCAGATGAGGAAACTGACCCAGCCAGGCACAGTGGTTTGTCCATAGCCTCACTGGCAGTGTCCGACCAGGTTCTAACTCTCAGGTCCCTGCCATCCACATCATCCCTTTTCATTCAACACATTTAGTCAGTCAGAACATGTTTATAGACATTTCACTTGCTATTGGTGATAAAAAGTAAACAGAACTAGGGGAAAGGCCCAGAGAAGTAGGGTGGAGAAAGGAGGGACTCTTAGGAGAAGGTGCTCATAGACAATATTTTAATTTTTTGTTTTGTTGAAAGCACTTGGAAACATCACCCCAGAGCTGGTGGAAATTGGGACTTCTAATGCCGTTTACCAAGCTGACTTCTGGACTTCGGACAGTTATATCAGTCCACTTCCACCCACCTTTACATCTAGAAGTTATTAGACAGGGTTATTAGACCAGGACTCAGCCTCCAGTGGGGAAGGAAGCGAAGCATGTAGTGTTTGATCAGGAACCACTGGCCTCGTGCAAGGCGGTGGGGATTCGCTGGTGATTACAAGTAGCCTTTGCCTGAGCCCTCATGGAGCTCCCCGCCCAGCTGGGGGACAGGCCAGTCATCACGGCATAGTGACAGGGCAGTGATGGAGTTGACGGGGGCTGTGGGAGTGCAGAGGATGGGTGTCCGAACCAGACTTAGGGTGCGTGGGTTAGGGAAGGCCTCCTAGAGGGATCAGAGATGGAAGGGTGAGAGGGGGATGCAGAAGCAAATCGTTGAGAGAGTCAGCATGGTGGCCTCTGGCATTTATCAGCCTGGATTCAGATCTAGTCCTGTCAGTTATAAACGTTGTGACCTTGGGCAAGTCACCTCTCTGAGCCTCACTTTCCTCCTTGATAGAATGGGGTCACAGTGGAACTCACCTTACAGAGTTATATTGAGGATACAGTAGGAGAAAGCAGGGAATGCTCAGTAGATGGCAGGTCTCATCCTTAGACTCCAGTGTGGTGGCGTGTTGTGGACCCTCACTCTGCCTGGGCTCTTCCCGGAGGTGGGGCCCCAATGCCGGGTCTTAAAGGAAGAGGGCCAGCGAGCAAGGGAGGAGTAAAGAAACGGAGGGAAAGGCCTCCCAGGCAGGAAGGACAGCCTGAGCCGAGACTGGCGGCCAAGGCCAGCTGGGGAGTGTGAAGAGGTCCGTGCGGTTTGGCATTAATGATTAATTAATAATAATCAGAAGGCGAGGAAGGGGTAAGATGACACTATGAACATGGGCAGGGTCTGAGCACACACCCTGCATGAATGGGAGGCATCTGGACGTTGTGGACAATGGGGAGCCAGGGAAGGGCTCTTAGAAGCAAGGAAGAGGCATGATCAGATGTTTCGGAAGATCACTGGCTGCGGAGGAGAGGATGGGGTGAAGGGTTCGAAGTGGGAGATGCGAGCTGACGAGGCCTGAGCTGGGATAACGGCGTTGGCGATGGGGATGCAGAGCAGAGGCTGAGTCACTCAGGAGGGACATCAGCAGGACTTAACACATTTTCAATGTGGGGGGTGGAGGGAGGTGACGAAAGAGAAGGAAGATCTAGAATGTCCCAGGAGGTCAAGCAGTTTTAGGAAAGACACTCCTAATGGATTTAAGAATGAATGGCTTATTTGTGTGTTTCGGTCAGGGTTCTCCAGAGAAAAAGAAACAATAGAGTGAGTGTGTGTGTGTGTGTGTGTGCACGCACACACATGCACTCATGTGTGCATTTATGTGTGCATACAGTGGACCCTTAAACATGCAGGTTTGAATTGCACAGGTCCACTTCTATGCAGAGGTCCTGCCTTCTTCAAGGGTCCACTGTATTTTCTGTCTGCAGTTGGGAATCTATATATTCAGAGGCCGATTTAAGTTATGCTCAGATTTTCAGCACCCCTAACCTCCCGTGTTGTTCAAAGTCCCGTGTGTGTGTGTGTGTGTGTGTGTGTGTGTGTGTGTGTGTGTGTGTGTAATACAATGAGGAACTGGCTTACCTGATTATGGAGGCTGAGAAATCCCATAGTCCACCGTCTGCAGGCTGGAGACCCAGGAAAGCTGGTCATGTGATTCCGTCTGAATCCAAAGGCCTGGGAAGCAGGGGAGCCGATGGTGTGGATCTCGGTCCAAAGGCAGGAGGAGATGAGAAGAGACGTCTCAGTGCGGCATGGAGGCAGGAGAAAGAGGCAAGTTCCTCCTTTCTCCCCCTCTGTTCTCGTCAGGCCTCCGGTGGACTGGGTGATGCGGACCCACACTGAGGAGGGCATTCTGCTCCCCCGATGCCAGTGCTGACCTCATCTAGCAAGGCCCTCACAGACACACCCAGAAAGAGTGTTTAGTCTGGGCCCCGTGGCCAGTCGAGTTGACAGGTAACATGAACCATCACCTGTGGTAGTTAGTGACACGAAAGGGTAAGTCACCCAGGGAGAGGTAGTCCCAGTGGGATGTGCTGTGAGCAGATCCCGGAGGCCTGGGAGACACTGGGGGCAGGGAGAAGAAGAGGCTTACACGGGGAGACCATCCGTGAGGCCCTAGGAGAGTCAGGAGTAAGGGGCACGATTCCCAGGGGTCAGAGCTCTAGGAGGCAGGGGAGAGGCGGAGGTAAGTGCAGCTGGGCATCCAGGAAGACCGAGACTGCACAGTACCCGCTGGGTTCTGCCCCAGGGGAGGAGTGAGCCATGGAGGGCTCCCCCGCCCCACGCTGGGCGAGGAGGCATGAATGGGAGGGGAGGAAGCAGAGATGAGTGTCTAGACGCCTCTCTGGAGCCACTGAATGGAAAGGGTAGATGTGGATCCAAGTGAGGTTCTGGTTTGTGTGGCTTTGTTTTTATCGCAGGAGAGACAAGTGTGTGTTTAAAACCTGAGAAGGCAGCCCTGGCCGGTTTGGCTCAGCGGTTAGAGCGTCGGCCTGCGGTCCAGAGAGTCCTGGTTTCGGTTCCTGCTAAGGGCATGTACCTTGGTTGCAGTTTGTCCCCGGCCCAGGTTGGGGTCGTGTGGGTGGCAACCACTCAATGTGTCCCTTTCACGTCGATGTTTCTCTCTCTCTCCCTCCTCTCTATCTGAAGATAAATGCAAAAATGTCCTCGGGTGAGGATAAAAAAGAACACACACACACACACACACACACAAAAACAAACAAACAAACAAAAAAAACTGAGAAGGCAGAGAAGGGATGACAAAGTCCTGTGTGGTTGGTTGAGAAAGATTTTTTTGGTACCTAGCCTGTTGTTCTGCTCAGTTCTCCTGTTGAACAGACCAGGACAGTGGCAGAGCCCTGTGGCAGACCCCTGGAGACTGCCTGCAGATGGACAGAAGTCCAGCCACTCAATCGAGGTCATTTTCCTAGTGCTGAAGCCCAGCATTGCTCCATTGTGACTGACAGGACCTTCTGCCCGTCCCCAGTGCCCCAGACGACAAGAGGCAGCTCAGCACCGCTGGGGAATCTGGGAGCCGGAGTCAGAAAGCTGGAGTGAAGGTTCTTGGGGCCTCTCAGCTTGGCTCTTCCGAGAGGGACAAGTTTGAATTTGACATTTAACCTTTCAGGACCTGCATTTCCTCCTCTGTAAGAATGGGGTTAACGCTGATAGCTGCCATGCCTTCTTCAGGAAGAACGTGGCTGGGAAGGTTAAACTAAGATCCTGCAGAAAGAAGGCTGGTCGAAGGGAAATGCTGTGCACAGCTGTGGTCTCCAGGTGCCCCCAGCCCTCCCGGAGTGGGAGCCACTGACTGATGAGGGCAGAGGACCGCAGCATGGTTCAGAATTCCGATTTGGTTGGTGTGCTTTATAAAGCGTAATTGTTTGTTGGTTTAAGTGCGATCTCCGGGTTTTTTCAAAGAGTCAGACAATTTATACTGCAACTGCAGCTCCACAGCCGGACCTGGAGATGCTCATCTTTTTTCCAAGACCGCGTGTCTCGCTTTTGCAGATTATAGTAGTACATGTTCACGGGAGAAGATGGGCGAAATGCACAAAAGCACAAAGACAATTACAATCAGCTGTGATCCCACCCCCTAGATGTGACTACAGTGACTATCTCGGTATTTAGCCTTCCAGACAGTGTGTGTGTGTGCGCGCAAACTTGGAATGATGTATAGTAGTATTTATATTGCTGTAATTATTTAACCAATCCCCTGCGTTTTGTTTCCACGTTCCCCGTGATAGATAATGCCGCAATGAAACATTCCGGTACATAAATCACTGGGTGCATCTGATTATTTCTTTAGAATAATCCATGAGGGCATGGCCATTTCAAAGACTTTTGGTGGGTGGTTTCAAATTGCTTTCCAGAAAGATTTATATTCTTGTCGGCATTGTAGACCCCTCTCCTCACACCCTCCCAACCCTGAATATTAACATTTTCAGACAATGCTTCACCACCTGGACGGGCAAAAGATGGTTCACCAACAGGTGCCCGTCCTGAGGGGTCTCCAGTACCCCAGTAGCTGTAGGAATCACAGCAGAACTTCTTTCTCAGAAGCTTGTTCCAGGGCCACTGCCCAGGCCTGCCCCCACTCCGCAAGGACCGAGTGAGGGCCTCTTTGCGTTAGTCCCGGAGTGGGCACTCCCAGGGGGCGGAGGTCAGGAGAGAGCATTGCAGGTGGGGCCAGACCATCTCCTGTGTTTCAACTTGATTGCACTTCTGGTCTCAGATGCTAGGGCCCTGTTCTGGGCTCCACTTGGACTCCAGAATTCTCTGCCATTCCCGAGGCTTCCTCTTTCCAGACCAGATGCAGACTTCTGCAGGCATGGGGCTAGCGGAGTGTTCGGAGTGTCCATACTTAAGCCAGTCTGGCCAGCCGGCCCCCTGGAGGATGCTCACTCACCTCCTCCTCAGTGCTTTCTTATCATTCCCTGGGGGCTGCCACTCCCTCAAGCCGGAGCAGTGCCCTGCTGCACCTGGGGACGGCCATGTCTCCACCCTGGCCGTGGCTGGAGGCCCGTGGGAGCAGGGGAGGTAGACAGCATGAACTTCCTGAGCGGGTACCCAAGAATGAACAGTGGCTCATTCCTTTATTCATGCTGTCTCACATCGTGCTACCAGGAGAAAAATGAAGCTGAACAAGCCCAGGTCCTTGGGTGCCTTCGGGGCTCACAACCAAGTGAGACAGACAGCCCGTAAAGCGGCAGTCACACTCCGGGGGTGAAGATAAGGCCCAGAACGATTGCTTCCGGAGACTCTGAAAGCCCAGGCTACTCACCTGTCTTCATGTGCTATTTGTAATTTAGCACAGATTCCTCTGGAAGCGCTGTGGGAGGGTGAGCTGGAGCCAGGTCGTGAGAACCGGGGCAGGGTGGGTGGGATGTAAGCACTTGACCTATGAGCAACCCCTGGTTGAATAATAAGAGCCGGTGTGAGTAGGATCTAGAGGCCACAGAACGATTCGGGGCTCCCCTCCTGGGAGAATGTGCAAATGTGTCTCCGCTTGAACGCCAGTAACCACCAGGTGCCAGGGACCACGGGTCGCAGCCGCATGGAGATCCACTGAGAAGATGCAGAGATCGGTTAGTGATGTCTGCAGGGCAGTGGGTGAGAGCAGTGGGAGCACGTTCACCGTGTGTCATCGCTCATCTCAGGCATCACAGGACCATTGCTGAGTGGCCGGGAGGGCTCTGTCACGGTGCTGTGCTTGGTTTCTGCTTCTCCTGGGCAGGAGGCGTGTAGGCCTCACTGGAGTACACATCCCAGGTGCCAGAGGAGCCACCACAGAAGAAAGACTGTCGACCTCGGTCGAGACCAGAACTCTAAAGGGCGGGCTTGGCGCCCCGCCCCTGCTGTGCAGCCTGCGTTCCTGGTGAGCCTCCCCTTGGCATCGAGTTGATGGGGGTCCTGTTCCCAGGCAAGAGGAGGCCACCCATAGGCTTCAGTCCTGTTCATATCCGCTTGTTCCACCAGCGGGCCCCCTCCCCCTCCCTGCATTCACTGCAAGCCCCAAGCACTGAGCCAGCCAGGGGTGAGGGAGCAGTAGCCGCCAGGGTGAGGAATCACAATACTCCCTCCCCAATTAGAGTCACCCCAGCCCCTGGTGACGACAGACTGACCAGCAGCTGGTTGTCACACCCCAAGGTCCAGGCAGGCTGGCAGCCGCTCCTCAGAGAAGGGGCCGGTGTGGAGCTTTGTCCTGGGACACGGGAGCCTTGGGAGACGCACAGGACCGCTGAGCATGACCTTAGGTCTTAAGATACCAGTTGACTTTGAGAGAGGAAGAGGCCTCTGGGCTGCCCTGTGTGTGGGGGGAGGATGGCCCGAGAGAGGCTGCTGAGCTGGGCGCCTGGAGGCACCTCCAGGCCTGGCTCAGCGGGGAGGGCAGCAGGGTTGCCCACCTTTGGGTCTGGGGTGAGGGGTGCTTGCCATCAGAACTGCCTGCCGACTGACCGCATTTACATGACTTGAGTGTGGAGCCCCAGTTATGACGTCTGTACGTCACCTTTCCTCGGCTAACCTGAGCCCGGGGAGGCAGGAAAGCGTGACCGGCCTCTTGCGCTGCTTTGTCTCCAAAATAAACTTCTGAAATAAAAAAAATAAAGAAAGAAAAGAAAGACCGCCGGACTCAATGGGGCATCAGGAGCATCGGCGTCCCAGCCTTGGAGACCAGATTCCAGCCTTAGGGGAGCTGTCAGGGAAACTGAGGCAGGAACTAGTCACCTGGTGAGTGCAAGGGAGGCCCCAGCTAGTGGCCTCCCCTTGGTTCATGCTATTGGACCAGTGGTCACGTAGCTAACTTGTACTCTACCTTCAAGTGACCTCCCTGCCCTATTTAGGACCAAATAGGACCTGGGTAAGACCAAGCCACAGGGCTGTGGATTACACCTAATCATAGACATGTCACCAATCAGCCATATATAAGGGAAGGACGATACCTGGCAAGGGAGGTTTTAGGAGCATTTAAAAGTCTCCCCACCCCCACCCCCTTGATATCCTCTCCTGCATGGACTTCCACGATCAGAGGTGGCCCATAAGGTGCCCAGGCCAAAAGTGGGCACATGACCCATCGCTGTCTAGGAAGTAGATTGCTCACCCTCCTTCAGCCTCTTGGCCAAGGCAGAGAGGGCACCCCTAGATGAAAGTACTTCCGTCGGGGCTCTTTGTATTTCTTTGGGAAGATTTTTCCCTCTCAGATCTGATTAGCTTCCCTATTGAGAGGTGGTTTTTCCTAAACAGAGGCTCGGTGCATGGATTGCCCATGTCAGTAGGGAGAGCCACTGATGGGAAGTGGTAGGAGTGGGTCCTGCTGCAGCCCCTCGGTGTGCACTGTCCTCGGTGGTGACAGGTGAGTGCAATAGCCCAGCCCAGCCCGGACCGAGACAGAAGTATTTGCTGGGGCGGAAGGAGGGAGAGTGAGGCTTAGTCAGTCCAGAACCAGGTAGGGAACCCTCTCTGAGAATGACATCAAGCCCCCCAGATGGAGGAGAGAGTTGAAAATTATAGAATTGAATGGAATTAAGATGGTATTTGCTCAGGTCACAATACTACCTGGACCCTGTCTCAGACCACCCCTTCCTGAAAAGCCTCTAAGAAAGCTCCATATCTCCTTGATTTCAAGATGCACTCTGTGCTCTGCACGCCACCCAATTGTTTTACCCTCTGAGATAGACAAATCTTAAAACAATCAACAAATGCAGTTCATGCTGTAGTCTTTCTTTTTCCAAAGCGCCAATTAAATTGACAGCGTGTGTCATTGCCGATGGCGTGCTTGAATCAAGGGACAACGGTGTACATACAAAGAATGAAGCTGGCAGAGGAGCCCTGGGTACGAGGTAAAGCGGTGGCTCTGAATGTTCTGGGAGCTGGCTGGATGCCAAGGACAATGTTTTTAATTCATTTGCTTCCACAATTCTTTTGGTGGTACATGAGAGAAAGCCAACTCAAAGAAACTTGAACACCAAAGGGGATTTATTGGCTTAGGTTCCAAGGAAGTCCAAAGTGTGGATGGCTTCAGGAACAGCTGGATCCAGCATCACTGAGGCTGTCTCCCCATCTTTGAGCCTCTACTTTATCTCTCTGGTGTGGCAACAAGGTGGCTCCTGGGAGTTTGGGGCTTACATGATCTTGGAGAAAGAGATATCCCGTTTCTCCCAACATCCAGATGGAATCTATATGGGAACATTGTTATTGGCCATCCTTGGTTTATGTACTGCCCCCAAAAGAAGTCCCAGTGGGCTGGGGATGAAATGCCATCTCGATGAGCTAGAAGGCAGGCAGGGCGGTGTTTGATCAACAGTCTGCATAGAGCCACGTGGGGTGGAAGTAGGGCAGTTCTCCAAGGGGAATAGAGCAGTGCTGGGCTAATAAAAGCTATAGCTGTCCACCCTTGGGTCAGCCTCAAGGGCCTAGAATCAGAGTTCTTTCACTCCAAGTTTAATCTGAGGCTTGACTTGTACCGTTCTGTTTGAGGAAAAGTCATGTGGAATAGGCCATCGGAGTAACAGAGGACAAGGAGCGGAAGAGGCAGAGTGTAGCTCTGTCCAGTGCCTGGTGGGTGCAGGGGAGTCCCCCCAGCTCAGGGGCTGCCTCTGGGCATTTCCCCATGGAGGGAACATGAGTGCCTACAGAGTAGGAGCAAAATAGCTGGAGAGGCTTAAGGCGGCCTAAGCCGCACCCACAAGGAAGGCAGAGGCAGAAGAGAGAGCGCATCCTTTGTGACGATAATGCATGGGGCTGCTTAGCTCGGTGCCTGGCACCCGGCGCCCAATCAATAAATGGTAGCTATTATTATTAGCCATTAGGGATCATCCCTCAGCGCCTGCAGTCTGGGCATGATGGATGCAGGCTGTGTTTGTGTAATGGGGATTATTTATTAGTCACCTTGTAAAAAGCAATGACAGAAAGGCACAAAACTATGTTACCGCAGAGGGATCTTATCTCGTGGAAATCAAAGCTTCTGTTTTTCCACCAGGAAACAAGAGCACTTGCTCTCAGAGATTAAATTCAATTCCTCTGTTAAGATCTAAAGGGGGAGGAAGGAGATGTAATTCCCACAGGTCTCGGCGCTGCTTTTAGGATAATTCTTCTCCGGTCCCTAAGTACCTGGGAGGAGGTGCGTGTTTGTGCGCAGGCGCACGCATGATTGGGGGCGAGGTTGCCTGGGAGTGGGAGCAGCAGACGGGAGGCAGCAGTCGGTGTGAAAAGGCAGGAGTGTTTCCTTAAGCCTTGGCCCCAACTTTTCTACCTTTACAGGCTCAGGGCGAAGACCCACAGGTGGTGTTTCTATAGGTTGGGAGAGGCTGGCCCACCCTGGCCACTCCTCACTTTCCTGTGCCCCCTCCCAGCCACACCTGCTTTCTGCTGCCTCACCTTGCCCACTGCTGGGACCCATCTTACAAAACTGTGGTCAGTTACCCATTGCCATCAAGGGACATATACTATTTTACAACTACTTAAGTATTTTTAAATATTTTATTTTTTTAATTTTTCCGGCTAACAGATGGAGCAAGAACACATTTATGTGGCGACACTCATGTAGCAATTCCGAGTGGCCACAGAATCCCCATGCATGAGACTCGGTCCTTTGCTAATTACTTGTTTAATAACAGCTCTGCCTCACAACAGTCGAAGACCCAAAGACAGCAATCAGCCGCTGCTCCCCGAAGAACATGGGGACATTTTAAATTTATGTGGAGAATAGGAGGGAGCATACAAATTACTTCTTATTAGCATGCAGTGAGACTGTGGCCTCTGAACATAACATTTATTAAGCACTTACCTTGCCCGGCACTTTATGATCATTATCGTACTCTTCCTAACTATTCTCTAAGGTAGGTGCTACCCACTGTTATTGTCCTCATATTACAGGAGAGGAAACTGAGGCACCGAGGGACTAATAGACGGGGCGGGGCGGGGTTCAAACCCAGATAGTCTGACCGAGCTGGCACCTGCCATTGCTATCAGGTGGGCCTGGTCTGGAGCCCCCGCATGAGCATGTGAAAAGGAATCATGATTTTATTCTTTTTTAAATGATTCGTGTCTATTATACACATTAAAGAGATACAGCACAGTTGTACATACAAAACGTTTTGTAATCGCACAAAATCTCACCAATCCAAAAGTAAATCACTGTTAACATTGCCATCTAGCTACCTAGGGAGATAACAAGCTAATGAGACCGCGGGAAAGAAAGGGTTTTAGAAAAAAGAAATGGAATTGCTGCGTGCTCTCCGCTTTATTTTTACTTTTCGAACATTTTACGTGGATTCAACAGATGGAGAAAATGGAAGGAATTATTAAACCTCAGATACATCCACATTACTTCCTCAACTATTCTGCCAAAGCGAAAAACAAAGATTAAAGGACACACATTGAGGAATTTCGGTCATTCTTCTTCTTCTTTCTGTTGTTACTGTTTTTGCATTATTTATTAACCTGGAAAGATGAGGAGGTTAGTGTATTTATACTTGTTCTCATTTCCCCAATCTCTTTTTCCTGGTTAAAATTTTTTTTAAACATTTTTACCTGGCAAGGTCTGTAGCTATATTCTGTCTGTACATTCTCACAGTTGTGTTATCTTGGCTTCCTATTTATCAAAGGATTTAACCCTTACCACCAATCTACTTACTGCATATTTTATGTTCCAGAGGTCTGTATTTCGATGGAGCTCTTGGTTTGCTGAAGTGCACTATCAAATACTTTTAACACAAGCGACTCACGGGTGTTCAGTTCTCTGGACTCCTACACGCTCAAGAGAATCTGCCTGTTGTGTACATACTTAAAAGCCAACTTCACTGGGTATACAATCCTTAGACTAATCCTCCTGAGAGCTCAGCTGGATTGATGTAGCGCTAACCAGATGTACCTCTCTGTTGTTGAGCTTGGGTCTTCTGCCTGGATGCCCGTACGATTCAGACTTTTTCCTTGAAATGTTGTCGCTTCTCCAGAATGTCTTGATTGCTATATATAAAAGTCGTGGAGACATCAGGTGCCCTTTAGATCTTCAGATTCAACTTCCTCTATTTCAGGAGGTTTTCAATGATCATATCTTGGCGTATTTTTCCTCTATGGATGTGTTGGATCTCTTCTGCCAGTGTTCTGTGATCTTCTCTGTAATCATGTTTAGATGTTTTATCTTTTCCATTTGGTTGTTTAATTTGTCCAACTTGCCTGCCAAGTTTTTTATGTGGGTTTTCAGACGTGCTTAATTCATTTCTCGTCCTTCTCCGTCTCCTTCTCCTCCTTCTTCAATTGCCATCACTGTGATCTTTCTTTTTTCTTTACCCTTCTCTACGAGCTCACCTTTCTGTCTTCATCTCTTCATCTTACAATTTCCCTTTTAGATTCTCAAAACTCTCCTTTGAATTTCTTTTAAAAAAAATCTATCATTTCTTTGCGTCTAGAGAACCACATTTTTTCTGAACTCATATTGTTTCCTTTGATAATTTCTTCTGAGATGTGTTTCCCACAGCCTTTGACTTTATTAGTTTCTTTCTTTTTTTAATTTTGTGATTTCTACTTGTACTTCACTGAATGGTTCCCTACTAATTATCTCTGTGTTTTTTTGAATCGGATCAAATATTTGCTAACAGAACAGTGTGCAGAACTCCGGGGCCTGGGCAATGAGGGATTACGAACTGAGCGGTTCTGCTCGGCATGTCAGGTTTTGCGGCTCGGAGGTCCTCTTGCTAAATCCGGCATTTCTATCCACTCTGTGCCAACACGTCTCTGTGCGGTGGTTTGGAGATGGATGGCTCCCTCGTCCACCGCCTTACTCTGCAGCCTGCCCAGGACAGAGGCAGAGCCATAGATCACTCACGTAGAAAGGCAGGGTGGCTTCTCCTCGACCCCCCTCACCTCCTGTCCCACCTGTAGCACCGATGGATCCCTGCAGGACACACCCAGTCCTCCCACGGCTGGTCCACATGCTGGCCTCCTGTCGCTCTCATCCCAAGTCCGTCGAAGCTTTCTGGGGCTTAGATACTTTACTTTAAGAAAATCTGCATTTTGCTGAAGGTCCGAGGATGCTCTCAACCTTCCTCCTTGTTTAGTTTCCAATTTCGCAGTATTTGATGAATATGCTTAACGGCTTGGGGTTGGACCATTTCCTTGTTTCACTGAAGGTGCAGCTTTTTCTTCTTTATATTTTTGTTCCTTTTGTTACTGTTGTCAGTGGATTTCAGGAGAAACACAAAGTGTAACTTGACTTCTTAACAAAGCAGTCTTTTGTGGCCTCATTGTTAAATGGCTGCATTGTACCAATGACACCATTGAACCTGCTGAAATTCTCTGCTGAAGGACAACTGTGCTTCCTCCTCTCCCCCCCCCCCCTCCCCACGAATACGGACAATGCTGTGATGAATATCCTTGGATGTTTGTCCGGTTGCTCTCACCCCCATTTTAAAGAACTGGGGGGAATCTCAGAGAAGGTAAGGGGTTTGCCCAAGGTCAAGAATCTGGTTACTAGCACACCTGTGAACGCAAGCCCGCCTTGGAGACCTCGTTTCAAAGCCGCCCAGCCTGCCGCAAGCCCGCATGTCTGTTCCTCCCTGGAAAGACCCTTCCCACTGCCTGTCCTCTGGAGATTTGCTGTCTCCTCCTCCAGCTTTGCATTCTTGTGGATTTAGCCCCTGTTCTCAGAGGGATTAGCAATAAGAGGATTTCTGTGCTGCTTTCCTCTTGGAATCACACAAAAGGACTTAGATAAGGCTTGTCTTCGGGGGCCTTAATGGGCCATTAGGGGAGCCTGGAGCATCTGGGGCCAGCTGTAACCAGAGGGAGCGTCGGGGAGCCTGGGACATGCCTGAGAGGGCCTTCCAAAGCCCCTTCTTCAATGTTCTCTTGAGAGGTGGACTTCAGGAATCTGGGCTGTTTATTCCGCCCAGATATTTGGACTGCCTTAAATTGAGGATCAACTCTTTGGGGGCATTGGTACACAAATGACATGTAACTGAGTACCTAGCATGTGCCCAGGACTGGCTTCCTAGGCCTGCGTCCTGTCCATTGCATGGGGCCCTGCACTCGGAAGGGCCTGAGCTCGGCTTAACATTCTGCTGCTGCCCTCTTGACGTTCTTCATCATGTTGGAACAAGGGGCCCTGCATTTTCATTTTGCAGTGGACACTGGTCATGCAGCTGGTCCTTCAGGTGCCAGATGCAGCACTGAGCTCTTTCACCTGGGCGCGCTGAGGCTGTCCGGGGGAGGAGCAGAGAACTGGGTCTGAGAGCTGCCAGGCTGAGAGTCTTCAAATCCTGTGGGCTGCAGTCAGAGCCTGGCATGAAAGCAGCCACCAGGCTAATGCAGCGGTGCGGACAGAGGGACACCTGGACAAGGTGGTTGTGCTCTGGGCCTGTAGCCACAACTGGTCATAAGGGCAAAGTCCAGCCACCGGGGGTCTCCAGGCTGCACAACAGGGGCGAATGAGATGCCCATCCTGCCTTCCTGGACTGCAGCCCACTGATGGATGGAGACTGCTAGAAAAAAGATGTTCATTAGGTTTGCACTCCATTTTCCTCCCATCACCAGCAGCATCACCAAAGCAAGAGAGCCCAGTTCCAGTCATTGTGCAGACACATTTCAGCATCCCATCCTGACGGGCTGGAAGACGGCCTCCCTCTCTCTCCCTGTCCAAGTCTCTCTCTTTCTCCCTTTTCTTTCTTCTGTTTTATTAGCCGCACAAAAAAAGATTTTTATTACTCAAATGAGCTCTCAGCACGTCTGCTAATACACTCCTAATGGGTTTTAAGACTTAAAAGCAACAGCACAGATCACCATTTGCCTGCTCAGCAAGAATTTGCCTGGTGGGAGAGCGGGATGAGGGAGGGGAGGAAGGCAGGGAACAGGAGATACCTCTGTTGGCCAGGCCCACCATGCAAATGAGCTGGGATGCGGTCCCAACATATTAAATGGATCAGACCAGCTTCTCGTTCACATGTGCAAATTAGATTAATCAGAGCAGACGCAGAAAGAGGAGAATAATAATGTCGTTACTAAGGACACACAGGCACCCACAGGGACACGCAGGAACCAGACTTGGACTGGAAATCATCTTTGGGCTATGGGTCATGATGTGGCTTCCCTCCCAGCCCTTCAGCCAGGTCCCAATTTATCAAATGGTCCTTGCGTTGCCAGCCATGCAGGTCCTTCCTGTTGGACCCCGCACCAGCGAGCAGGAAATCCAACTGCAAATCTTCACTGTCCCTTTGGTGTCTCAGTGGAGCCCTGCACACATCCAGGCTTCAGAGGGAGGCAGTGTGGCCTGAGGGCTCGGAGCACAGGGCCTGGAGTCTGATGAACTGGCACCATTACTGACCCAGCACACAGACCTGGGGACCCTGGGAAAGGGACTTGATCACTCTGGACCTGCGTTTCTGCAGATGTGAACAATAGCTCCCTCAAAGGGATTTTCTCTGGATTTGATGAGATAATACATGCAAGGCACAGTGCCAGCTAACGATAAATACTGGCTGTGATTTCCTTCTGTCCTTCCTCCCCGCTCCGTCCCTCCCTTCCTCTTTCTCCTCCTTTTTTCTTTTCTGATTCATGAAATCAATTCCAGTTTTCTCTAAATTGATTCATAAAATTGATTCCAGAATTTCTCCAATTTGATCTTCCAGGGGAGATGCACAAACCCATTCTCCCCAGAGATGGCACCCTTGGGAGACTCCAGTCTTCCTCCCGGAGCAACCCCTTGGGCAGCGCACCCCTTTCCTTCCAGTGTGTACAAGCTCCTCTGTTTCCTTCACGGTGGGTGGCTGCTTGGCTCAGCCCTCTTGTCTGCCTGGTGTCAGTAGCCCCAGGACAAGGAGGACCCGCTGCTGCCAACACATTCCGTGTGCTCCCTGCATGTTGTGCCCTGGGAGCTGATCTGTACAGAATCCACACACCTGTGCCAGGGTCGTGGGCAAAGAGGTTTCTGTAGAAGAGCCACAAGCTAGGAGAGAGGAAGTCAAAGCTTGATAGTGTGGCTTCTCATCGTCCTTCAGCATTCCCTCATCCCTCTGTGCCAGGTTTTATTTGGGCAGGTGCTGTGTGTCCTGGATGCGGGCAGGGTGACAGTCTGGTCAGAGGGCATGGTCATTGCACATGACTCTGATTATCAGTGAGCCTGAGCATCTTTCCAGTTACTGGCCATGTGTGTATTCCTTTCTCTGAATTGTCTGTGCATATCCTTTGCCTGTTTTCTTGGGTCATTTGAATTTTTCTCCCTTTTCAGTAATTTGCAGGAGCTCTTAATAACACTTAAGCATTCATTCTCTGTTTGTTATGTAATTGCGCATATTTTCTCCCCGTTGGATGTTGGCTGCCGGTCCTGCTTTGTCAGTGATGTTTTTCTCCTTGCACGTCACCCCGGCTGACCTCGCGAGGCGGCCACCACCCCAGGGTGTGCGCAGTTACAGATGGTTGGGGTCACACCTGGGAATGAGAACTGTCAGGTGTGCGTCAACAGAAACACTCAGATGGACCTTGGCTCCAGGATCCTGGATATTAGCACAACTGGACTCTGGGATTTTTAAAGCATTGCTTTTCCTATTTGCAATTAATCAGTTTCTTTCCCAAGTGAAAAGCAAGCTGAGACGGCGATGAACTCACTCCCACAGCCCTGTTGTGACTGGGAACTGAGTTTGAACAAAACAGTCGAGGATAATGCAGGAGTGGGGGCTGGGGAGACACCACCGTGTTTTTCTATTTCCTGAGAGCTAAGCTTGATCCAAGGGCTTTGGGGACGTGAAGGTTCTGCATAGGCCCAAAGGTTTGATCAAAAGGCCAATTGCACACAAAATCCCACAACAGGAGGCTGGCCGTGGCTTTTGGTTCTAGATTAAAGGCTGGTAAGAAGTGACGTCCAAGCCCTGGCCAGTTTGGCTCAGTGGTTAGAGCGTCGGTCCATGGACCAATGAGTCTCGGGTTCAATTCCGGTCAGGGGCATGTAGCTCAGTTGCGGTTCGTCCCGACGCTGGTCGTGCTGGAGGCAACCCCTCGATGTATCTCTCTCACATGGATATTTCTCTCTCTCTCTCTCTCTCCCCCCCCCCCACTCTATCCGAAGATAAATAGAAAAATATCCTCGGGTGAGGATTAAAAACAAACAAACAAAAAAAAGAAGTGGTGTCCCAGGGGACGTGGGCCAGCCCTGCCTGAGTCAGCTTCTGATGGTGACCGCATAGCGGGCCTGCAGTTGTGCGTTTAGATGGATGGCTGCAGCCTTGGTAAAGCCAGAGGGCACCCCCCCGCCTTGTGTGAATAACTTGGGGTGGTTGTTCTGTGAGAAGCCAAGACAGCACAGAGTTGTCCAGGTGTGAACTTCTGGGGAGTCGACCTGGATCCGTGGTGAGAACTTCCAGTCCTAGAGAGTGCTTCTCCTCTTTCTCTTCGCCATCGAGAAATAATTCACCAAGCGCCTAGCGTGTTCAGGACTGATGGGAGACTACAGAACTGTTTCTTAGCTGCGTATATATACACACACACGCACATAGATATCATTGTACTTTGTAATGTAGATAGTATAAACAAAATGTACTGTTGTGAAGCATTGCTCTTTTAAGAATATGTCATGTATCTTTGGGGCTCTTTCTATGCTCATATGCCTTCTTCTTGGTGACTCCGTGGATTTCTGTGCCATGTTATCTATTTTACTGATGGACATTACTGTTACTTGCAGTTGCCCTGCCGGTATAGCTCAGTGGTTGAGCATCGATGCACCCACGGTCGCCAGTTGGATTCGTGGCCTGGGCTGCAGGCTCGATCCCCAGCAGGGGCATGCAGAAAGGAGCAGATTGATGTTGATGTTTCTATCTCTCTCTCCCTCTCCCTTCTCCTCTCCCTAAAATCAAGAGAACACATATTTTAAAAAGTTGCTTGCGGTGATCTCTGTGAAAAGCAGTGCTGCAGTGAGGGCCGCTGTCCCTGTGCGTTTGTGCGCATAGGGAAGAATGACTGTCACTTGGAAAGCTAGAAGTGGAATTGCCAAGTCAGAGCCCTTGCAGGCCATAAATTTTATATGTTTAATTCTCCTCCCCAGTAGCCACACTAATTTACCTTTACACCAACAACCTAAGTCGATTTCCTTACCCACTCTCAACACTACATTTTATCAGTCTGTTTTATTTCCGCCAATCTGATGGTCAAACAGTGCTATCTCAGTGTTTTGATTGGCATTTTCCTGATTATGAATGAGGCACCTCTTTTCAGATGCTTAGCCTCCTTTTTTTTTTTTTCTTTTTTTTTTGTCCCAGTGAATCACCTGTGTATAGCTCCTGCCCAGTCTTTTCCTGTGGCTTATTTACCTTGGAGCTCTTGCTGTATTCTGAGCATCACTGTTCTGTCCATTATCCACGCTGTGACTTTTTCTCTCTTACTCTTCTGTAACTTGTATTTTAGCTTTGTTCAGAAGTCCATTTTAGAGATGAAGAAACTAAGTCAGAGAGAGAGCTATCTTAAATGACTTGCCTAGAGCTGCATTTCTTCTCTGCAGAACAGCAAGGCTGTGCCTCCTCTGGTTCCCGTTCAGGGGGGTTTGTGAAAATGAACACACACCTCGGAGTGAGCCTGAGTTGCTCTGAGCTGCTGCTGGCTAAGGTGGGGAGACCCACGGGGGGTTCCCGCTCACTTCTGCTCCACCTCCTCTAGCTAGCACCTCCATTCCAATGCAAGACTGTGGGAGATTTGCCAGCCCCCCGCTCCTGTTGGCTGAGCCCTGCTGCTGTAAATTAGAGGTTTGCACACTGTGCTCTCTGGAGCCCCGAGGTTCTAGGTTTGCGTACGAAGGCCTCCTGGAATAGGGTTGTCAGATTTCACAAATAGAAATAATAGCACACCAGTGAAGTTTGAATTTCAGATTAACAACAAATACTTTTTTTTAAGTAAAAGTATATCCTGGATAATAGTCTAGTATAACTATGCCCCATGCAATGCTGATTTACACTGGAAACTCATTCAGTGTTTATCTGAAAGCACATCTAATGGGATCATGTGTTTTATCTGGAATCCTAACCTGGATGACGTGGGAAAGGGGAGGGGCAACTGTGTGGGCTCAGGGTCCCTTCCCTGCTGCCTCCCCCACCTGAGCCCAAAGGGGACACTTTTTTATGCCTTAGATTTTTAGATTTAGAAAATTGAAGGTGCAAAGACATCAAGTGACTGGACAGAGCTAGGATTTGGATCAAGATGTTTCTGAGAGCAGAGCCCATGATTTTCCTCATGTGCCCTGAATTTGGGGAGGCCACCTCTCCTCTTTATGACTGCACCATGCTGAGGAAGGCCCAGGAGCAGCGAAGGGCGAGAGGAGACAGACCCATTATAACAGGGGCTTCCCATGTGGAGAGAGCGTGGGCTGAGGGGACTGATGGAGAGAGAGTAATGTGTGTTTTCTGCAAGACTCTCATCACCTTCAATGGAGTGAATCCACATTAATTCAAATTAAATAACTGTTTAATTGGCTTTAACTCCATCTCCAGGACTGAGTTCACAGCCCATGTATGCATCACAGGGCCTCTGGTTATTGAATATTTTACATTACTACACATCCCATCACTTTTGGGATACCTATTCTAAACGTGTTTTGTTTTGTTTTTTAATCACGTTTATTGAAGTATAATTAACATAATAAAATGCGCCAATCTTAAGTGTGCAATTGGATGAGTTTTGATAAGTTTATGCATTCACTTAACTACCCCATTTCTGTGGCTCCCAAAAGTTCTCTCCGTCCCTTCTTCGTCATCCAGGTAACCGATCTGCTCTCTGTCGGGTCACATTAGATTTGTCTTTCCTCGCGTTTCATAGGGTAGAATCATGCAGTCTCCCCATACAACTTACACTCTCCCGTGCCTGGCTCCTTTCGGTGTGACGACTGGGAAGCGGTCCTCACTGTTACACGTATCAGTATTTCATTCATTTTTGCTGCTGAATAATATTCAGTTGTACTAATATAGCCTGATTTGCTTATCCATTCACCTGTTGGTGGAAATATGGTTTATTTCAAGTCTGGGGCCATTATCAAGAAAGCTCTGATGAATGAAATGTCATGTACAAGTCTTGGTGTGGGTGCGTGCTTTCCTTTCTCCTAAGCAAACACCTAGGGATGAGATTGCTAGGTCGTGCGGTAAGAGTGTGTTTAGCCTCATGAAAAATGGCTCAACTGTTTTCCAGAGTGGTTGCACCGTGTGACATTCCCGTCAGCGACTGGTGATGGACAGCCTCTTGCTAAAACCTGGTATCCTCAGCTTTTTGAATTATCTAATAGGTGTGTAGCAGTATCTCATTGTGGTTTTGATTTGCAGTTACCTGATGGCCAGTGATGATAAACATCTTTTCGTGTGTTCATTGGCGATATGGAAAATAAGCCTTCTGCTTATGTTTTAATTGAGTTGTTGAGTTGCTTGTTTTCTTATGAGTGAGTTACAAGATTTCATACATATATATACTTTTACATATATATATAAATACACATATATTTATATATGCATACACACACACACACACACACACACACACACACACACACACACAGGCAGAGAGAGAGTTGGGTTCATTTTTTCCCATGTGGATATGTAGCTGTTTTAGCACCAGTGGTTGAAAAGACTGTCAGATCGTATTTTGATCAAGATGCAGTGATTAATTCCCTACCAGCTCTTTTATTTGTTCGCCTTTTCTTCCATCGACAAATACGAGTTTTCGTGATGTGTCGTGTTGCGCTGTGTTGCATGCAGAGCACAGCAGTGAACGAGGCAGAACATTCCCGGCTCTCGTGCAGGTGAAAGTCTAGCGGCAGGAGCCAGACAATCAACAACGGAACCCAAAATAATAACAGTAGACCAGGCACCAGAAAGAAAAAGCAACTCGGGTTAAGGATCAGAGAGAGGCAGGGCGAGCTGGTTGAGGCAGAGAGGGCAGAGACCAGAGAGATGGAGAGAGCAGGGACCCAGCTCTCTGCAGATGTGCGTTTAAGGAGAAAACCTCATTCCAGACGCACTCCCGCACAGCCAGCTCAGCGTCTCGGAAACCCTTAGGTTGCATTGTTGTCGCAGGGTCCCTCTGCGCGGTCCTTTGAGTTATCACATGGCAGACGGGGCCTCCTCACGCCCTGGCTGCTCCAGCCGCTCAGAGCTGTATTTCACAGCCGTGATTCTGCGGCAGGTCCGCTGGAAACGACCTCAGCCGACTTCACTGCTTCATTCATTTCTTCCAAGGCTATAAATTAAGGACACTAAGTGTGCTTGGCACTGAAATTGTCTCTGGGGAGACAGAGATGAACCAATAAATGGGAGAGGGTTGGGAAATGGGCCTGAGTTACGGCTTCAGCAGGAGCCAGCTCAAGAAGACTCTTAATGCACTTAGTACATTAGGTCTGTCCTCTGCAGGCTGCAGGCAGGGAGCCCCGTGAAACGGCCGAGGCAGCGACCGCCCCTGCTGTTGTGCAGCTACTGGATTGTTTGGGGGGGCTGGGGGGCCAGTAAGGCTGTGCCCAGGAGACGCAATAGGTCAGGCAGGACCTGCTGCAGGTATGATTGCAAACAGTGGAGATGGCAATGGGGGGACAGAAAGACGCTCAGGTGACGCCAGGTTTCTGATTTGAACAAAGGGGACTGGCAGTGCCGTGGGTTGCCTTAGGGGACACAAGGGGGAGAGCGGGTTTGGAAGGGGCGGGGCTGGGTGGGGTGATGAGCTCATTTGGGGACATGTTAGCAGTAAGCTGCGCCGGATAGAAATATCTAGGACTTGATTGCACTTGAAGGTCTGAAGGTCACGAAGGAGGTACGGCTGGAGGTCGAGCCTTGGGAGTCACCCACAGAGAGATCACGGGTGGTGCCAGAGCTGGGCGAGGCGCTCCGGGAGGTATCTCAGCAAATACTGTGTCAGGCTCTGCGCCCGGCACCTTGTCAAATGGCTGCTATAGTGGTGACAACGTTGGGTTCTGACGCTCAGCCCCTGGGTTCAAGTCTCCGCTTTCCCACGCGTTAGCCACTCTCTTCACTGCGCCACGCCTCTGCTTCTTTGTCCCCAGCATGGTGACAGTCCTACATTCACCTTGAGGGTATTGCAAGGATTACATTTAGAATGTGTGTTGCACTTAAAATAGTATTGTATTTTGTGATCAATAAATATTCGTTCATTATAATGCTCTTCACAGCACACCTGTCAAATAGGAACTGTCAGGGCCCATCTTGCAGATGGGGAATCCAGGGCCTGACAGGTCTGTTCCCAGGGCCCTGGGTTCAGGAACTAGAAGAACCAGAACTTGAGCCCCGGTCTGTGTGTCCCCAGAGTCTACCACGCAAGACTTGTCTCCAGTGGTGGCAAGAGCCCTGAGCATTCATCGACTTGTTGACTAACTGAGCCCCTCTGAGCAGGGGCTTCTGATGCTTGGTGGAGCCCCCATCACCACTGTGCCATGATCCGCCATTGCCGGCTTCGTCCCACCCCCAGCCTGGGCCAGAATACCCGACAGACCAGCCTGCAGGCCTTCTGCATGCAGGAGTAGGACACTGTCTTTCTTACTTCTTCTGCTTGCCCCCTGTTCTTCAGGATCCAGATCCTGCCACCTCTCCCAGGAAGCCTTCCCTGACTACCTCAGTTCCCTGGAGGCCTCTTCCTCTGGGCCCTCTTTGCTCTGATGGCCTGACTCTCTCACTTGGGACTTGTGTGCACACTACCCTGGACCGTCTCTGGCACTTTGCGGCATGGTGTACCTGCTGAGTCTGAGGCAGTTACTGTGTGTACCCTACCTCGAACTCAGGGCAGAGGGAGAGAGGAGCCTTTGAGTCAGTGCTGAAAAGTCTGTTTCATGCACCCAGGGCCCTGCATTAAGCTCCTGGTGCCCGACTGGGAGAAGAGAGCTAGTCCGAGGCGTGGCTGAGCGAGTGGGCCACGCAGGGTTGGAGCCAGGAGTGTAGACTTGGAAGGACCTGAGGCTATTAGCAAATAAAGCCCAGGAAGAGGCCAGGACTTCTGACAGGAGCCAGGGCTGAGGAGCGGCTGAGTCACGGCCCAGCGGGGAAGCAGGAAGGCAGCCGGCCCTGGGCGGGGAGCCTGGCCCTACCTACCTGCTCATTCACAAGATGCCCTGCTTCCCTGCGCCTCAGTTTCCTCAGCGCTGAAGTGGGTATGACATTGGTATGTCCCCTTGAGTGTTGTTTGGAGAACTCCCCGCAGTGTGAGGGGAGTTAGAAGGTAGCTTCCCTTCCCTTGCCCCTGGGCCTCGGGGAGAGAAGACGTCCACAGAGGGCAAGCCTTAGCAGTATTTGGGAGGCAAGGAAGGACTGGATTGGAAGAGCAGAGGGAGGAGGTGTTGCTGCAAGAATAGGGGCCTTGCAGCCCCTGGCCTGAGCTGTGCGGAGGGCTCTTGGAGGGATGTATGGGCGTATGTGTACAAAGAGGGACGGAACTGGCAACTGTCATTCCATAAATCCTGGCTGGTGCCACCTCTGCCCTCAAGGAACCTCCCGGGGGTGGGACAGTCAGACGTATGATTGTTGTGGCCTGGCAGGCAGCCGGTGAGTGGACTGGGACCCTGTGTTCCTCTGAGGGTGGGGGGATCAGAGAGGCTGTGTAGACGATGCTGGAAGGGAGCCCAGGTTCAGACCAGCAGGACTACGCTGGGCAGTGCCTTGAGAACCTGGCCTCGGGCTGGGGGAAAACAAGGACACCAGATCTACTGAGGAGCAGGGACTCTTACCAGCCTTATCCCTGCCGCTTAACCCCCTAATGTACAGAGTGTCCCTTTTTGTCTGAAACCCAGAGAGGTCAAGCAACTTACCTAGTGCTACAGAGTGAGCAAGTAGCACCACCAAGTTCCCACTGGGCTCCTTCTGGCTCCCCTGGCCTGATCTTTCCCATAGGCTCCCCCTGCCAGCCTCGAGCCTTCCCAGCAGATGGCCACTCTCAAGTCTCTGCCAAGGCCTGCAGACGCCGCTGCGCCCTGCCTTCATTCAGAGGAGCCCAGGAAGCCCCGGGGCCTGGCCCACCGCAGTTCCTCCTGTCCGCCCCAGCTGGCAAACCACTAATTAGTGGGCCTGGCATCGTGGCCTCCAGTGTGCGCTAGCAATTGTTCTTCCCAGCTTCCCTCTCGCTGGCGCCTCCCCTAGAAAGCCTGGCCGTGGCATCTCAGCTATATTTAGCAGCGGCTCCTTGGCAGGGAGGGGCTAGGTGGGTGGAGGAGGGAGGGCAGGCCGAGTCCGAGCTGTGAGTCTGCATGCGGACAGCCAGGGCGCCTCTCCCCCCTCACCCGCAGGTGCAGCCTCGTCGCGGTGGCCTTGGGGCTGCTGCACGTGTGCGGTGTGAATAGGATGGATGTTGAGGTTTATGTCAAATCGCCATGGAAATCTCCCACCAGACTTCTGTCTTGGTCCAGCCGCCCATTTTCGCGCACAGGCTCTGTAGCAAGCAGCATTGTGCATTTACGTGGGACAGGAGGCTTGTACCAGTGTCACCGTTTGCATACAGTGGAGCTCTCATGAGGGGTGTGTTCCCTTTAAACAATTTGGAAATCAGAAGCTTCGACCTTTTGTGCCCTGCTGCTCAGAGTGTGGTCCGTGGACCAGGAGGAGGGGCATCACCTGGGTGCCTGCTAAAATGCAGAGTCTTGGGCCCTGTTCCAGACCGGGAGAAGCAGAACCTTGGCTTTGTGAGGTCCACAATGATCCCTCTGCCGTGGAGGAGCACTGCGTCAGCCGGGGAGCTCGTGCAATGCCGGGGAGCTCGTGTAATGCCGGGGAGCTCGTGCAATGCCGGGGAGCTCGTGTAATGCCGGGGAGCTCGTGCAATGCCGGGGAGCTCGTGCAATGCCGGGGAGCTCGTGCAATGCTGGGGAGCTCGTGCAATGCTGGGGAGCTCGTGCAATGCCGGGGAGCTCGTGCAATGCCGGGGAGCTCGTGCAATGCCGGGGAGCTCGTGTAATGCCGGGGAGCTCGTGCAATGCCGGGGAGCTCGTGCAATGCCGGGGAGCTCGTGCAATGCCGGGGAGCTCGTGCAATGAGGACTCCCCAGCCTCCTCCGTGAGGTCCTCACTCGGCCAGGGGAAGGCCCCGGCCGTCCACCTGTTTCAGAGCACCTGGCTCCGGACAGCCCTCAGTCTGCCCCCGAGATGGTCGTGTTTGCACTCTGCTGACAGCATCAGGCAGGCGTGCTGCAAGCGATGGCCAGAACCCCCTGCTCTCCTCCCAGGGACATGCTCCCTCGAGGTCCCTGACCCCGGGGGGTGTGGGATGGATGACAGCTTCCGCATGGTCAGTCTGGGGGGGACCCATAGATTCACATGCTCTCCCTTTGGCCTTGACCACGGAGACATCCTTCAGCTATAGGGAGGGAGGAACCAAGGCAATGACCACTCTGGGAACCGGGCCTGGCCCCAAGAGGAGGCAGCCGTGGTCCCAGGCCAGATCTGCAGACTTTCCAAATCACTTTCTACATAACCGCTCCCCAAGGGGTTGATGCCCTTCCTGTCCTGCCTAGACCTTCCCACAGAGAAAAGTGTCCCCGGGAAGAGAGGTGATGCGCTGAGGGAGGTGGCAAGGAGGAGGGGACAGGTGGTCAGACAGGCTGGATGACCCATACCCTGTCCACAGCCCGTTCTGAGGATGAGGCCCTGAATAGCTTTTTGGCACCTGCTAGGTGCTCAGAAAGACTCGTGGAATTAAAAATAAAGCCCGTCCCTCACCAGGATTGCCGCCCCCAGCCTTTCCTCCTTCAAGTCATGCTTTCTAAGGCCCCTAGGTCCTGCCATTTCCTGCTCTGCGTCCCCTGTGGCTCCCTGGGACTCTCAGGGTTTGGTGCAGACACAGCAGGACTTCCAGGGCCTTGTGGCCCAGCTCTGCCTACCCCTCCGCCCGCCTGCCTCTGGCCTCCGTGTGCCTTGTGCTCCACCAGGACTACCTATGTCTGAGGCCTTGAGTGCACCGTGTCCTTCTGGGCCTTTGCCTGTGTGCTTGCTGTTCCCTGAGCCAGGGACACCCTTTCCTCCACCCACTGCCAGGTCCCCTACACGCATCCCAGGAGCCGCCCCATCGGCCCGTCGTTCATTCAGTTACTCAGCGAGAGTTCAGGACGTTCCCTGTCACGTGCCAGGCACTGAGCTGGAGTCTGGAGCATAAACTACAGGCAGCTAATTTAAAGGTCACAGACCAATAGCTTCAGGATAGCCCCCCACACACCCACACATGTCACAGGTGCAGAAGCCGAGGCACAGACTGGGGAGGTGACCTGCTCGGAAGAAACACCTAGAAGGAAGAGGGCTAGGGTCTGAGTGCAGCGTCCAGCTGGGAGCCTGGGGCTGAGGCACCATGCCCCTGTGCAGCCTGTTCCGAAGGCCTCTTCAGTGTCCCCCCCGCCCCCGTCCTCTGGCCTGGCCCTCTCCCCGTGCTCCCAGCTCCCAGGAGGAACCAGTGGTCATCCAGCAGCCCAGACCAGAAACCTGCGAGTCGTTTTAGCCTCTGCCCTCTCCATCGCCCAGCCCTGTCTGTCCGCCTCCTAGGACCTCTCATCAGTCCGCTTCTCTCCGGTCCCTCTCCACCTCGTGTCTCACCTGGACTGCCATAGTGCCATCGCTGCGCTTGGTCCTCCCCCCACAATCCAGTCCTCCCAGAAACCAAGATTCACAGCCAGTCTGCCCCGGTCGCCCCAGCCTGGCTCCCACTGGCCTCACATGCCGCCCACACTGTTCGTTTCTACCGTTTGGCCATTTGTCGGCCCCCAGCTTCCACACATGTCAACCATGTGCCTGGAGGCTCCCCTCACCCCCCCGCCAGGCACCTCTGTTGTGCCCACGCTTCAGCTCTCAGCTCAAGACCCTCACCCCAGACGACCTCCTCTGATCATCCGCTCAGCCCGATGCCTCTGCTCTCTTCATGGAACCTCCTCGCTCTACGGCTTCACACTTACTGGTGTTGCTGCCTTATTAACACCCGCCTCCTTCATGAGACTGAAACCTCCGGGGGGGCAGCGACGTGTCCAGTCCTGGCCTCCACTGTACGCCCAGCACCTGGCAGTGCCCGAGGTGGAGTGGGCACATGGAACTATCTCATGACAAATGAAGGGGTTGCGGTGAGATGGAGCCAGAGTGCGTGTAAAGCACGCGGCACAGTCCCGAGCATGAGGCAGGCACTCCGTGTTAGCCAATAGCAATTGTTGTTGTTAAAACTAATCTTGAGCGAGCCTTACCTGACGCCCAGAGGGGGATGGCAATTGCACATAGCTGGGGCGGTGACTGCAAACAGCTGGAGAGAGATTACAGAGAGCGGAGGGTGGCCGCTGCAGAGAGCTGGGAAGGTGACCGTGAACAGCTGGGGTGGTGACTGCACCCCCCTGAGGATAAGGCTGCAAACAAGTGGGTGGTGACTGCAAATAGCTGGGGTGTTGAACTGCAAACAAACAACTGGAGAGGAGGCTGCAACCAGCTGGGGAGAGAACAGCCTACGGATAGGCACACGTGCGCGTGGGTGCGGCCTGTTCTCTGCACACCGGCCCCAGACCCCATCTGCCCTGCCATACCCCCGCCGCTGCACATCCTCCTCTTCCCCGACACAGTGGGCTCAGGACACCCCAGATGGTGTTTCTCGTGAGCTGCAAACAAATCTGGTCCACCGTCTGGGTCAGGTCACTGGGTGACCTCTATTCCTCCCCTGCTCCTGGCGCACCTCCTTCTCAGAAGCACTGTGCTTCCTCCTGCCCCCTGGCCTTTGCACGTGCCTGTCTCTCCTTCCACAAGCCCGCACCCCGTCCCTCAGAGCCAATTCCAGTATCACTTTATCAGAAGGACTAGATCAGACCCTACATCTCCATCTTCTTTCAGTTCCTCTCCCTCCACGAGAACAATGGTTATGGCTCCTTCATTCGCATCAACCTGTAGGGTGTTCTGATTAATGCCCATCTCCCCTGCTGGCCGGGAAGTGTCTGGAGGCACCGGCCATGAGGAGACCCACCATTGCTTAGCACCTCGCCCTGAGCTGGGCCCTCAGCAGGGGCTCATAGCTGTGAGACGGTGGGAGGATGGTGGAGGAACCAAGGCGGAGGCTGAAAGGGCCTGGAGAGGCCCAGAAGGCAGCGCTAAGAAAACACACAACTGTCATTTATGGAGTGCCTACTGAATACCTGGCCTTGGGAAGTTATCCTGTTCTAGTTGATATGCTTGGATGCACACACCCGAACCATGTTCCATCTCTCTGGAGTCGGGAGACCTCGGTCCCCACCTTGGCTCCCTGGCCTCTGAGGAAATCTGTTGGGAGAGAACAAAACAAGCCCGTCGGGATTCCGCACTGACAGCCACCCACTCCTGCACCCTGCTTCAGACACGGCAAGGAGGGGACCAAGCTCTCAGGCCTCAGTTTCCCCACCTTTAACAGAGGGCTCCTGGGTGATAGCTGAGGACGGCGCCAGGTGTGAGTGTCTGGGTCCGGGATGATTGCTCACAGAGCTCCTTACATTTCTATTTCAGAGCCAGCCAGGCCCTCCCAAAAGTGTCAACCCCCTGACCAGCCTCAAGGGGTCTGGCCCCCGAGGCCCACTGCCTTGGCCGGGAAAGGGTCCAGACGGAAGGCTCTCCCCTGGCTCCAGGTCACATGTTCCACCCACTGAATTGCCTACAAGAGTCTCATAGATCCGTAAGCAGGCAGAGAGCCAGACTCCCACAGGCACACCAAGAGACCCCACCTGATAATAGCAGCCAGCCCTTAAAGCACTGGCCAGAGGCTCTTAGCTGATGCTCAGTGAGGTTAAGGACCTTGCCCAAGGTCACACAGCTAGGATGTGACAGGGCTGGGCTTTACACTGAGGCAGTGGGCTCCAGAGCCATGCTGGGTTTTATTCTTTGTTGTTTAGAGAGAGAGGAAGGGAGAGGGAGAGAGAGATGGAAACATCGACGAGAGAGAACATCGATCGGCCGCCTCCTGCATGCCCCCACTGGGGATCGGGCCCACAACCTGGGCATGTGCCCTGACCGAGAATTGAACTGCTGACCTCTCGGTGCATGGGTCGATGTTCAACCACTGAGCTCACCTGCCGGGCCTGAGCCCTGCTCTCGACCCCTGCTTCATAGTCTGAGGCACTCAGACACACCCACCACCGGACACCCAGGCTCCCAAAAGCCCCCCCACACACACACACAGCACACCTGGGCTTTTCCGGGAAGCCAACAGAACGCCCCCAGTTCTCTTCCCCTTCCTCTCCTGAAGCACACTTGGGCTCTGCCGGCTCACGGCTCCGCACAAACCCGGAAAGGGTCTCTTGTTCCCGGTGGGGTTCGCTCTCAGATGGATTGGCCTTCCGGTCTCTGCCAGCCAGGCTGGGGACGGGGCTCAGGAAGCACTGAGCCTGGTTCCCTTGGGTACTCGCACCCACCGGGGGTGGGGAGACCAGGACAGGGCTGTTTCTCAGCGGGCCCCTGGCCTGGCTTGACAGCTGCTTTGGTCGGTAGCCGAAATGCCTCCTTTGTCTCTGTCCCATTAATTCAAAGATACCATAGAAAATCTATTAGGGGAAAAACAAAGTAGGCCTGCCGGTGCTCTGCCACGTGCTGCCCCTCCTCCACCTGGCGTCTGACACAGCAAGGAAGGAACTCAGACAGCCATTGGGGGGCCAGGACCTGCCCGGCACAGCCGGCCTGGGCATCTCACCTGCAGAAGATGGGGTGTGCAGTGGACAGGCAGACCTGAGCGGAGCTGGGAAGCTCCAGAGCAAACCCGCAGGAAGGATGGGAGCATCCCGGACAGTGGCCAGAGCAATGGAAATGTGGGGACCAAGTCTAGGAGCTTCCAGAAGAGGGCATGTGCCTGAGACGCTGGTGCAGACATGGGGATGGCAAGGTGGGGATAGCCGCGCTCGATCCTGACTCCACGACTGTGGCTTTGGGCCGGGTACTTCACTCTGCACTTCAGTTCCTTGGACGTGCTGCCCTCTCTTGGCCTTTGCGTATGCTGTTCCCTCTCCATAAAGCACTCTTCCCCCAGTTCTCTGGATTCTTTCCTACAGTGGGTGCTGAATATGTTGGGAACGAACGAAAGGACGAGTCATCTGTCGGAGAGTGAACCTTGTCCCATTAAAGCTGAGTGCATGTTGAAGACCACATTTGACGCTTGGCGCTGTGACGTCATGCTGAGACACTGACTGTGATGTGGGCAAGAGCACAGGCTCTGGGTTTAGACTTCCTGAGTTTTACTCCATCTCCTGCCTTAGTACCTGTGTGACCTTGGGGAAGTCACTTAACCTTTCTGTTCATCAAGCTCCTCACTTACAGAATGGGACAAATAAGAGTTGGTGGGAAAACGGACAAGCTAATACACATAAATGACGTGGAGCGAGCTCTGAGTAAGCCCTGGTCATCGCAGACTCGCTGCTGCCCTCAGCACCCGCCCCGCCTGCCCCCACCAGCCCCTTTGGCTCTGCAGTCTCTCCCGCCTGTCTCTGCCCCCAGCACCCTGGACAGGGCCTGGCCCGGAGTCCTGCCGGGTTTCCTTCCTTCCTCCTTCCTTTCTGACTTCTAACTCCTCTTCTCCCAGCTCCTAACCCACCTCCTTACCTACCTTCGTCCCTCTCTACCTTTTCCCTCACGTAATGGCATGGGCTATGAACTGATTTCTCTTATCTGGTTCCCCTGCCCCTCCCCCATCCCATCATCTGCCACTTTTTTGCCAGAAAAGCTCTGAACTCCATGACACTTGGAGAAAATAAAGGAAGGGGTTGAAAGAACCGGTGTCAGCTGAGCACCTTTTATACGCCAAGAACTATGCTAGGCGCTTGACGTGGATTCATTCGTTTAATTTTAAATCAACCCAAGGAGGTAGGCATTAATGTCATGAGGATCAGAGTGGTTCAAAGCTGCCGCGTGTCACATGGCAGAGACAGAGGCCTCATCAAAAGCATCTGAAGCGGTGGGACTTCAGGCGTTAGGAAGGGGCAGTGGGAGAGAGGTTCTGGAGCAGAGACCTTCCCAGACCACGCACACCTCCCCGGTGGTGCGGCGCCCGGGAGGCAGGATGAGCATCGGCTCAAGCGGAGCTGGGAAGGTGGTGTTGGAGCCAGAGGAGAGGTGAGGCTAGAGGCCAGGTCCCAGAGATGAGCCGTGGGGCTGAGGCTGCCCCCTGTACCTGGGAACCCCCGGCGGGTCCTGAGACCCCCTTTCTCCAGACCCTCCACTGGGATCCCTGTCAGCCTCCCCTCCGTCAGCTTCTGCCTCTGTCCCTATGCATGTCTCCGTGCCCCCGTCACCGCCCTCGGCCAGAATAGATAGGCTTTTGTTCTGGGCCTCACCGTGGTCAGTGGAAACCCTGAGCCGCCCACGTCCTGAGCTCCCTCCGCAAGTTAAATCAGTGCATTCCGCTCAGGTGAGAGAGAGACCTGGCCCCTTGGCTCGGCATCAAAGGGCCCGGAATTATCAGCAAGTTGCTTTTGAAAGAGTAGAGAAACGAAATGTGTGAGGATATAACTTTTAATTTAAAATGCTGTGCCCTCTGCATTTGGGTGTCAGGAGGGATCCTGAGTGACATTTGCGGAGCTGCTGGGGTGAGTGTGTGAGGTCAAGCGTACTCATTAGTCATGCTCGAGGCAGCGGCAGGGGGAGAGGAGACACACCGGTTCCACCAGCCTGGCTTATCAGGAGCGAAGCAGAGCTCAGCCTCCCTCGGCGGCCCCCGGGCAGGGCCGTGGCCAGGCACCAGAGAGAGCACCCAGGGGTCACCCTGGAGCAGGGGGAGGAGATCCAAATGGCTTCAAAATGTCTTTGGCCCACTGGGGAGGAGAGACCCAAAGGTGGTTCCTTGAGAGATGGCATTGGCGTGGCATCGACTCTGCTTAGAGAAAACCAGACTGTGGGCACCAGGAATTTTCTCAGGAAGGAAACTGGATGATGAAACATTGTGTGGAATTCCCTGATTCACAGACCTTAGATATTTCTGCTGCACTGTGTGTGCGTGCGTGCGTGTGTGTGTGTGTGTGTGTGTGTGTGTGTGTATACCTAGAAGGGGGAGGATCTATAGATCTATTAAATTTCTTCAAATTCTCAAAGGGATCCAGTGATTTTTTTTACTCCTTTAAACAATGACTCTGTCCCTGACACTGCTCCAGGTAGGCACTGGGGATACAGCAGTGAACAAAACAAAGCCTGTTTATGCTCTAACCCAGGAGACAGAAAGTGAATACATGCCCGAACATCAGTACCATGTGTGATGGTTCTGCGTGACGTGAAGAGTAAAGCTTGGTCAGGAGCACAGAGAAGCATGGATGATGGTGTGGCTGGGTGCATGATCCCGAAACCCCCAGAAGCCCTTGCGGCAGTAAGTGGATTACAGTTCATGTGAAGGCTGTTCCTGGATCCCACTGAACCTTGCGGAACAAGTCTGGGGTGTGAGCTCGATGCCTCGGAAGCCAGGCCCACTGATGATGGGCATGGGCTCCAGAGAGACACAGAGACCCCTACCCTGCCTCCTGCACCTCTCCCGGTGCCAGGCTCCTGAGAGGGGGGTGGAGCTTGCTGAGCCAGGGGCAGGCTCCATGCAGTGCAATGTACCTGAGTCCCATGAGCTGGGCTGATCCAGCCCCTCCTCCCCTGGAGGTGAGGCAGGTGGACACATCAAACACTGGGCATCGTGTCTGGCTCCTGGTGCCTGCTCTGTCCATAGAGTGCCCCCTCCTTTGGCTCATGAGGGACACTCACAGATACAAAGTGTGGGTGCATCAAAGTGTGCTATTGTGAAAGGGTCAGGAGGCTCTGCTCTCTGGGACTCAGTGGCTTCACTGTGCACAGTAGGAGTTGGGTTCTGAGAGGGGCCTATGGGCCCTTCTGGCTCTCAAGTTTATGCTCATATATTTACCAGTATTTTCCTGAAGGCTGCTTTATACTAAACGCTGTGCTGAAATGATCAATGCTCAGCCGTGACCTTGGGATGCTCACTGCCCAATGGAAGAAATGTACAGCAAAGCAGCTCGGCCACTGACCAGCCCTGTGACCTTGAGCAACTTACTTAAACTTGCTTGGGTCTCAGTTTCCTCATCTGTCAAATGGGGCTATGTCAGAGTCCCCCCCGGTGCTTTTGCAGGGATGAAACAAGCTACAGCATACAAAGCCGAGAACGGCGTACCGTAAAACTGCGTCCTTAGAGACAAGCCTCCCGACTTGCTCACGTCTGTCTCCCTGGGCCAGCCCGGTGCCGGGCCCAGAGAAGCCTTTCCGGAAGAAAGCAGCAGGGCCCTCTTCCGTAGGCAGGGTTGCCAGATTCTGGAACCTGCAGATTTGTGGGAGCGCGTGTGACCGCCCAGACAGCCCCGCGGGCTGCTGTGAAGCTGCGCCAGCACCTGCCCCGCGAGCCTCTGCATTGTGTTATTTGAGCCTTTGATATACGGGGGATGTTTGCCAAGGGAGAGAAATGTTATTGGACATTTTTCGTGGTTGTAAAGATTACTTCTTGATGAAAACACACACAAAGGAAGACTTACAAGCCGCCCTTAAGGTAGGCAAATGAATGATGGGTGTTTGCAGCATCCCAGCCATTGCTCAGGGCTGTGAGCTCCCGATGGCCCCTCCCGGGGGTGGGGACACAGGAGGGCGTGGCCGTGGTGGCCTGGCATAGGCACAGGCGGCTCTGTGCTACAGCCAGCAGCCCCGATCCTGAGCCATCTTCCGTCTGTTCTTGCTCCTCTCAGCTTGTCTACGATTTTCCCATAGGAGACCCAGCCTTTCCCTTGAGATCTGCCCTGGTCACTACCCCGTCCCCGTGCTGGGTACATCTGTCTGGGTGTCTGCGCCCTGCTCTGACGCCATGGGAGAGCCCTGTCTCCCCAGCCAGGTCCCAGCTCTGAAAGCGCAGGGCGCATGGCCGTGGCTCAGAGCACTGAGCACGGGTTCCTGCCCACAACGGCTGGCGAGAGCGGCTGTGGCTGAGGGGGACGGGGATGGTCTTCAGGCTCCACTTCCTCACTGTGCTTCACACACCGGCCACCTCCTCAACAGACCTGCGAGTCTCTGGGGGCAGGAACCTTGTCTCGTCCACCCGGGACCCTCTCAGGCCTGTAGAGCCGCGGAGTGAATGAGTGAATGAGGGAAGGGAGGGAGGGAGGGAGGGAGGGAGGAAGGAAGGAAGGAAGGAAGGAGGGAGGGGAGGGAGGGGAGGGAGGGGAGGAAGGAAGGAGGGAGGGAGGGAGGGAAGGAGGGAAGGAAGGAGGGAAGGAAGGAAGGAAGGAAGGAAGGAAGGAAGGAAGGAAGGAAGGAAGGAAGGAAGGAAGGAAGGAAGGAAGGGTGAGGAACATGTTCTGCCTCCTTGCTGACCCTCTAGCCACTGCAGACCCCACCTCCTTTGTCAGGGCGGAGGGGTGCCCGGCTGCACTGCCTCCTCCTCTGGTCTGCTTACTGCCTGGCGCTGAGAGTTCTCCTTCCTGCTGCAGAGACAGCTTGGTGCCCTTGGCTGTAAAGATTGGGGCCATGCCGGGGTGACAGGCAGTAGGCCCAGAGCATCCTAAGGCAGACAGTGTGGTCAGGGTGTGGCCCAGCAGGGCTGGATTCTGGCTGGGCAAGGCCTGGCATCTCTTTGAGGAGAGAGTTAGAGGCAGACATGGCCTGGGTCAGGATGCGTGTCTGGGAGCTGGAACTTGAGGCCAGGATGGACTTACAGCTGTGCAGTCTCGGACGGATGCTTGCCCTCTCTGAACCTCAGCTTTCTCTCAGTCTTCGAGGGAGAGGCCTGAGTGGAGACTCCTAGTCTACTAGCTCCGGGCTTGTCCTCCTGCTCCAGGGAGGTCCCTGAGCCTGCGTGTTGGCATCCTGTTGCCATTGTGACAAATTACTACAAATCTAGTGGCTTCAGACAACACACGTTTATTCTCATACCGTTTGGAGGTCAGAAACCCAAAGTCGGTATCACTGGGCTAACGTCAAGGTGTCGGCAGGGCTGGTTCCTTGGGGGGCTCCAGGGGAGAATCTGTTTTCGTGCCTTTTTAAGCTTCTGCACCGGTATGTGGCCTCTTCCTGAATCCCTCCAACCTCTTGCTTCCACGGTCACACTTCCTGTACTGACTCTGACCCTCATGCCCCCCTTCATAAGGACCTCTGTGATTTCATTCAACCCCCACCCAATCAAGGTAACTTCCCGTCTCCAAACCCCTAACATCATCCCAGCTGCAGATCCCTCTCACCATGTCAGGTCACATAGTCGCAGATTTTGGACACGAGGACATGGGCGTCTTTGGGCAGGGGTGGGGGCATTGTCCAGTCTACCACAGCATGATAGAACATAAAGCTGGTAATCAAATAACCATCCAAGCAGCACTCGGCCGTGGGAGATATAACGGGGACCTGGCTTAGCCTGGGGGGCAGGGAGGGCTGAGCCACATCCCCCCCTTTTTCTCAAGTCCTGTCAGTTCTCACTGCCCCATCTGCCATCTGGACGTCCCCTTAGAACTCAAATGACAGGAGGAATCTCTTCAGCCCTCTGACTTATTACTCATCTTTACAGTTTTCCATAAACCCCAGGAGCCCAAGGTGACCCCCAAAACTTGCTTGCCTTCTGGAGCTCATGCCTCTGTGTAACCCTCTCACCTGTGGATGGGGCCTGTGAGCTGTTCCAACCCACTGAGTATGGCAGAGGTGACGAATGTCCCTCTCATGATTATGTCAGGTATACAAGACTGCCTCAGCAGCCGGGGGTGGCCCTCCTTGCAGGCTTCAGGAACTGAGTGGCCGTGTTGGGGAAGCCATGTGACGGGGAACTGGAGCTGACCTCCGGGACCCAAGGGCTTCCTCCAGATCCCGCGGGCAGCACCCAGCTGGCGTCCCGCAGAAAGCCGGGGGCCTTCAGTAACACAGCTGGGAGGAAGCAGAAAGCACCCGTCCTCAGTCTGGCCGCCAGGGGAGAATGCAGCCCAGGCAGCACTTCCTGCTGCCGGTGAGAGCCGGAGCAGAGGGTCAGGCTGGCCCACGCCCAGGCTTCTGACCCACAAGATAACTGCGTTATCGATTGTGAGACAAGTAATGTGTATTGCTTTAGGCTGCTAATTTGTGATCATCATGTAATTGTGATAATCTGTCACTGTGATCGCTGATACTTGTGACGATTACATCACGAAGCTTCTGCTGGGACATTACCATCCTCAGGCCACTTTCTTAGGCCTGGGCTAACTGCTAACCCTCACCCTTGCTGGCACGGGTGTGCCTCTCTCTCTCTCTTTCTTTTTGAATTTTCCTTTATTGATTTTAGAGAGAGGAAGGGAGAGGGAGAGAGAGAAGAAATGTCGATGAGAGAGAACATCAATTGGCCACCTCCTGCATGCCCCCCACTGGGGATCGGGCCCACAACCTGGGCATGTGCCCTGACCAGGAATCAAACCAGCGACCTCTTGGTGCATGGGTCGATGCTCAACCACTGAGCCACACCAGCCTGGCGAGGCGTGCCTCTCTTGACATGTTCTGTGCACACCTGTTTGTTCCCTAGCTCCCTAGAGAAGGCCCTGGAAGACACTCCCATCATCGCTCACTTACAGGTGGTCATTGAAACTGTGGGAGTTGGTGACATCGTAAGAGAAAGAGCATGGGGAGCCCTGGCCGGTTTGGCTCAGCGGTTGGAGCGTCGGCCCGCGGACCAGAGTCCCGGGTTCATTTCCCACTAAGGGCACGTACCTGGGTTGCAGTTTGTCCCCGGCCCTGGTTGGGGTCGTGTGGGTGGCGACCAGTCGATGTGTCTCTCTCACGTCGATGTTTCTCTCTCTCTCTCTCTTCCTCCCTCTCTCCCTCCCGCTCTATCTGAAGATGAATGTAAGAATGTCCTCCGGTGAGGATAAAAAAAAGAAAGGAAGAGCGTGGGGAGAGGAGCCAGCGCGAGGACCATCCTGGGGAGTGCTCGCATTGGCAGCGGCTGTGCCAAGGAGATGTACTGTGAAGGGAGAATGTGAACGCTCTCATTAACCTAGTTTACAGTGATGCCATGTTTAAACAATATTTTGGACGTGTTAGGTTAGTAAAAAATATTAGATTTAACCTAAGTTAACCTTTTTTTTTTTTTACTCTTTATTTAAAAAAAATTTTTTTTTAATTCTCACCCAAGGACATGCTTAGAGAGAGGAAGGGAGAGAGAGAAAGAGAGAGAGAGAGAGAGAGAGAGAGAGAGAGAGAGAGAGAGAGAGAGAGAGAGAGAGGCATCGATTTGTTGCCTCCTGTACCCTCCCAAACGGGGATCAATCCTGAAACCCAGGCGTGTGCCTGACCAGGAATCGAACCAGCAACCTTTTAGTGCATGGAATGATGCTCAACCGAGCCACTCTGGCCGGGCTCTTCTTGCTTTTTAAATATGGCTACCAGAAATTTAAAATGAATGTATGACTCACATTTGAGGTTTACATGATATTTTCACTAGAAAGAGATTAAATAGATAGATAGATAGATAGATAGATAGATAGATAGATAGATAGATAGATAGATAGATAGACGGACAGACAGATGTAGGGATTTTGAAATTACTTGTTGAGCGTTTACTGGTGCGGGGCACCATGGTAACTGACTTATGACACTGTCATCTGCTCCTTCTTGTAACCCTGTAAGTTAGGTATTGTTCTTTTGATTTTACAAATGGGAAAATGGAGGTTCTGGGAGGTTACGTGACTTTCCCAAGATCCCACTGAGAATTCATGAAGAGGCAGGAATTCGAAGCCAGGTCCACCAGACTCCAAAGCTGGTGCCGGCGGCCCCTGTGCCGCGCTGACCCCTTAGACGAACGGAGGAGCGCAGGCCTGAGGAGCGGGCGCGGCTCCTGGGGCCATGAAGGTGACATGATGTCAGCGCTTGCCCAGGTCCTCTGGGCACAGGCTGCAGAAATGGCACCCAGGACCCACCCATACCTGCAGGCACTGCTCAGCCATCACCCCAGATCTGCCCCTGGTCTCTGCTCCCGTGAGGCCAGTTTTGTGGAATCACAGGTGGCGTCTGATGGCATCTGAGGCTGCGCTCGGCCTGGCACTGGGGGCGGGCAGGTCCGCGGACTCCGCTAGCACACCCTGCTCCCTGCCCGGCCTGGCAGAGAGCAGCAGCTGTCCACACGACAACTGTCTGCGTTCTGAGCCTCAGTTTCCTCATCCGTGAAATCAGGGTGATAGTCATCAGGCTCTGGAAGGGTTCGTTGGGATAATTCGTGTAAGGAGCTTAGCACGGCGCCCAGCAGAGCATGAACACTCTGTAGATGAGCGCGATTGTCACGATCAGACTCAGTATCATACGGCGCCCTGTGGTGTCTGCAGCGGGACTCTGTGGAAGTCACTGGCGGTTCAGAGGGTCTCCTTCAAGACTTCTGGCACGGCCAAGGACACCTTTCTAGAGAGCGTGGCTGGAGATTAACATGCAGTGGATGAGTATCAGCAGTTGTCCTCCCTGAGGGCCCCACCAGGGTAGCCTCCAGTCTCCAGGGCCCCGTGTGCGTGGGTGAGCCGCCACAGGTGGCCACGTGGACATGGATGCTCTCCACCATGCCTGCTCGCAGCTGAGGACGTGACAGCGCCAAGCCAGGCCTGATGCCGCGCAGAGGGAAGGTCTGCAGGGCCTCTGGGAGCAGTCTGCCTGCCTTGGCTGTATTCCTGATCCCCATCACTGCAGCTTTCATGACACCAGACACATCCCAGTGTCCCTTCTGCTGTGAGCGTGGGCGGGCAGCAGAGCCACCGGCTTCCAAGCAGCTCCATGAGACACATTCACGGAAGGGTCTCCCCATGCGGTGAAGAGGAGGCTGATTGCTTTTCTGGAAGCTTTGAGAAGGCCGCGTGGGATTGTTCAAGTGTCCTCAGTAGGGTAGGTCAGTGTCTGTTTGGGGAGAAGGTGAGGGAGAGTGTTCCCAAGGAGCCCAACTCTGACCTCCTCACCTTCCGCCTGTCCCGGAGGTCCCAGGAGCCCTTGAGGTTGGTGACGACTTCTTCTCCCAAGGATTTGGGTGGGTCGGAGAGAGGCAGCATCATTGACCAAATCAGTCACAGCTCATACTCCTTCCAGCTCGGGAGAAAATACTTACAATATCTATATTTGTGTCACTGACACTCGCTAGGAAAGCCGGTCTGTGTGGGACCACAAGCTGCTTAGGAGGTCAAAACATTTTATAGGTCCCGATGGCCACTCGTGGTTTGGCAGCTCTTACGACTGCCCCAGGAGTAGAGGGGTGGACAGAGGGTGGCTGCAGAAAGACACTCCCTGTCCAAGAAAGAAGGGGTGCAAAGATAACTTACCAGATGGGAATCCAAGAACCGGCTTTATTCATTTCTGGATAAGACCCCCAGTGTGTGGGCATTCGGTAGGTCTGGATTGGAGGGTCCGCTGGGGCTGTCTATCATCCCAAAGAGAAGACAAGGCAGCCGGGCCCAGGGGCAGGGCTGCCCAGATCTACCCGCCTGGCCACGCGTGGAGAAGGTGAACCGGAAGGAAGGCAGACGCATTCGCAGCAAAACGCAAGAGGCAACCCTTCGGCTGTTCGTGCCGTGGCCCCGCCCCCGGGAAATACGGCCTGATAGGTGTTAGACTCTCAAGCCTCACTGGGGTCACTCCTCCTTCCTTGAGGGGGAAGAGGCCACACGTGTCCTCTTCTCTGTGGGAGCGAGGCAAGGACCTGCCCTCCACAGACGTGAAAGGAAGTGGCAACGACGTGGAAGCAGGAGGAAGGGCAGGCCCCCTGCCAGGTCCTGACACCTAACATGTGTGCTGAACCGCCAGGCTCCTGCACCCTCACGTCCACGGACACCTGAGTCTTGATGACAACCGTCAGGCCAGGGGTTCCCGTGCCCACCTGAGAAAGGAGGAAGAGGACGCTCTGAGCGGACAAGTTGCACGGCTGGGCCTCGAGTCCACGTTGTCCCCGTCTGGTCCTCCTCCTATTGTGCCGGCCACAGACCGAGGGGAGAACGCACAGCAGCTGAACCTCTCTCTCCCTGCCACCTGCTCTTCTTGCCTGCATCTGCCTGCGGGAAAGTTTAGCAGAGACGGTTACCTTGGTGGCTGGAGAGTATGAAGATGCAGAACCAGCCGCAGGTGCACTGAGAACGTGTCCCGTCACATTCGCCTTGCGTGGGACCGTAGGCCCGGGGTGGAGAGAGCAGCAGACGGGGGACCTGCCCATGCCTGAGCATCTGAGAGTGCTCCAGCGCTGGTCCCTCACCTGTGGTTTCCCACGTCCTCCCGGGAAAGCACCCAAGGAAGACTTGGTGTCCTGGGTGTCTGTGATGCTAGAGGATGGAGCCCTTCCAATCGGCCCTCCTTCTTCTACTTCAAGGTTTATTCTACTCAACAAAGGTCCTGCTTCCCAGACCAGAGGTCTGATAGCGGAACAGGAATGAAACAGTGGGACCTGGAGACCCACTGCCCCTAGTGAGGCGTTTGCATCGGGCGGCTCAAACCAAGAGGCTCTGAGCTCATGGGGAAGGTTCTGTGGGGACATTTCTCCCCCACATGGAAGTCCCGACTGCCTGGTTAATATGTTGTGGGGGTCATAAAGAGTTCATGTGTTTTCCTGGTACCTCTGGAATACCCTTCTGAGTGACTTTATGGACCTTTGGCCAGGATGTCGAGAATCCTGGGGAATTCAGAGAGGAGGCGGTGGGAGTACCATAGAAGGAGAAAGAGGTCAGCAGAGATACCCGCGTGGTAACGGGCAGCGAGGTGTGCACCTGTGAGCACAGGTGTGCTGAGTGACTGAGCAGGCGTATACCTGTGTGTGTGCCACTGGGGTGTGTGTACCTGTGTGTAGCTCCTTGAAATTCAGTAGGGTGTCTGCTGACAACTTGGCATTCCTCAATTTTCAAATATCTAGAACATATTTCCTCTATTAAGAGAAAAATCAGTAAAGTGTATACTTGGAAAAAAAAACAAACACCACATTTTGGTGACCTCTTCAGACCTCTAGTGATTCCACAAATACAGGACCAATGCCATTTATAAAATATTAAAATCAATTCTCCACGAAAATAAACACCCCCTCTCTGTCATTATTTGACTAACGTTCACGCAGGGTTGAAGTAAAGCTTCTGAGCCGAATGGGACCTGATGAATGATGATGCCACGCCCCTGAGGCTCCAGGAAACACGACACACCGTGTTTAACCCTTTCCGGTGCTCACAGGTAGCCGGGGCGGCCGCAGCTCTGCCCGCGCCACCTGCCGCTTCATGGCCGTGTTTAGAGGTCCCCTGCTGCACGAGGGTTCCCTGGACAACTCACAGCCTTCTCCCCTGCCTTTCTGAGCTGTCACCGAAGTGTTCATTCTGGCTCAATGAGCATTTTTTGCCCTGGCTGAAGCACTTACTGAAACGATTTCATAAATCATCTTTTCCTTGTTTTCAAACACTCGCAAATCAGAGCCGCCATCCAATTCAACATCCACTCCTTAATTCACCCCCAGCTTCTATTTTCTAGCTAAACATCATTACTTTCTTAGACTCCAGCACTTTTCACTTCCATTACCACCCCGGGCAGTTAGCTCTATTTTGGGAAATGACTTTTCACAATAAAATCGAGGTTTTTCGGCACTCCACAGGAAGCCCACGGACCCAGAGATGGCGAGTGGCCAGCGAGGTCTCCTCCCTGGCCCGGGCTCTGCCTCTCCTGCCAGCCTCCCTCGCGGGTGGCCTGCCCTCGGCCTCAGCGTAGTCGGGAAGCGTGGCCCGGGCCAAGGTGCCTCTGTCAACGGGCCTTCAAGGATTTGCAGCCACAGGGCACACCTGCATGGCCGCGGTCGGAGCTGTGCAGGCGGGTTCAAGGTTGGCCTTCAGGAGTGGTTGAGAAAGGCTCCCTGCTGGCGGGCTGGTAGAACCTGGGGTCAAGACCAGAGAGGCTCAAGGCTGGACTCCGTGGGTCAGCCAACTCCCTGGGAGCTCAGGGAGCCTTGTTTCCAGTCCTATAAAATGCAGACCTTGAGTAACTTCTTCGAGGAACCCGTCCCTGACCTCCCCCTGCCTCCTCGGAGCAGGACAGCTGATTCCATGCGTTCACGCCCCTCCCCCTCATGTGTAAGCCCAGCGGACCTATTGCTCTGCACTGTACGTACCTGCTGACCTCTCTGCACCGCCTCAGCCTGGGAACTCCTGAAGGCGAGGACTGTCCTCCCTGTCCCCCTCAGCCCACCCTTCGTTCTGTTGCTCATGCTTCGTGGAGAGGATGTACTCTTCATGGAGCTCCCTGCATCCAGGGCCAGCTTCCTGGGAGCACGACCTCGGGGGCAGAGGGAGCACGACCTCGGGGACAGAGACCCCGGCACAGGGGCCAGGGCGGAGCAGCCCTCTGCCTCTGTCCCTTCGAGGTGTAAACAGTGAGAGCGAACGCTTCCCGAGCGCTCCCCTGGTACCACTTGCCCGTGCGTGGGTGTCTGCCCTGCTGCCACTACTTTGAAATTCTCAACTAGTTTGAACAGGGGCCCGGGCGTTCAGTGCACACGGGGCCCTGCACATCGTGTCGCTGTGTAGGGCCCACATTTAATACGCTGATGAACAGGCAGTGTTTGTGGAGGGTTGGTGTGGCTAGATGGCTAATGTTGGTGTGACATCAGATGAGAATCTCTGAGGACAAGGACCACAGTTACGCAGCACTTTCCGACAGTACTGGGCGTCGGCGTAGGCACAGGGGCCTCCTTACCATCACCCTCTCCCAGGCCTTGGCTGGGGCAAGTCGAAAATCAGGAGAGACCCTGCACCCAAGAAGCCTTTTCGGGGAGAGCCCTGGGCCTCCTCCTGGAGACTGTTCATGGCACTCGGCGTGGGAGGCGTTTGTCCTCTGGCGTGGTTTCAAAGCCAGACGGCGACAGAGCCAGGGACGGGTTCTGATGAGGACACCGCACCATAAGCCAGCGCTTTGCATCAGGCCTCGTCCCATGGGGCCTCCTGTTGGAAGCGGGAAGCCGGGGCCCTTAGCTCATGGTCAAGGGCAAGAGGATCAGTGGCAAGAATTCTGACTCCATCCGGGTGACTTCGACTCTAGCTCCATGAGGGTCACCAAGGGGAAGCTTGCTGAAAGAGGCGATGGAGAGGGACAGAGGCCCCGGCACAGGTGCCAGGGTGGAGCAGCCCTCTGCCTCTGTCCCTTCGAGGTGTAAACAGTGAGAGCCAGCCTTTCCTGAGTGCTTTCCTGGTGCTGCGTGTCACAGTGCTGAATGCATTGCGCGCACGTTCTCACTCGCCCCTCTACGATCCCACCAGGGAGCTTTTAAGATCTCCGTTTTATAAACGAGGACACTGAGCGTGAAGAGGTCTGATGACTTGTCACCAGCTAGTTAGGGTTAGAACAAGGATGCAGACTTGGTGCTGAAACCTGAATCCCTAGCACTGCACCTCACTGCCCCTCACCCAGGGGGGCCCAGGAAGCTACTGCTCTGCCCCCGAGAGCTCTGGGGGCTGGGAGGAGGGGCTTCCCTATGAGGGGGAGGGGTTGTGCATCAATCATCCTCAACAGAGCCAGAGGAGAGAAGAGGTTTGTGTCTCCAACCTCAGGGATAAAAACAGAAAAGCGGGAGTCTAGATGGGAGCAGGAGGGAGGGGTCCCGGAATTATCTCAAAGGGCATCAGACCCGGGATGTGAGAGCCTGGAGGATTCTCGAACCTTCGGCACTGACCCAATCCGGTTGCTTGCTGGTCCATCCAGCAGTCATTCCCAGAGGGTCCACTAGGTAGCAGAGGTGCGGAGCTGAGATGGGAACGGCAAACATTTATGAAGTGCTTTGTTCCAGGGCTTGTTTTAAGCACAGTACACGGATGTCTTCACAGTAACTTTGAGGCAGGTGCTGTTAATTTATTTCCTAAGTGAGCAAATTGAGGCCCAGAGAGGGTGAGAGCCGTAGCAGGTTAGTGGCCGCGCTGGGGTTCGAACCCAGGCAGTCTTGCTCCCGAGCCGCCTGTCAGTACTGCCAGGCACCGTTTCAGTTTCCAGCACTGTTTGATCTGCTCAGAGCAGCTGTCCTCAAACCCAAGCGCACGCTGGGACCACCCAGGAAGAGCTTTCTAAGCCCCACGCTCCCGAGACTCTCACACGCTGCGGGTGAGGATGCAAAATGCTACAACCACCCTGGAAAACATGTCGGGCAGTTTCTTACAAAGTTCAGCGTACACCTACCATAGGACCCCGCCATGCCACTCCCAAGTGTCACCCAAATAAAAACATATGCTGACACAGAAACGTGTGCCCAGATGCTTGTAGCAGCTTTATTCCTGAGAACCCCACGCTGGAAATAATATAAATGTCCATCAGTAGGGAGTGGATAAACAAACTCTGGCATGTCCATTCCATGGAATACTACTCAGCAGCAAACAGAATGAACTACTGAGACAGACAACGTGGACGAATCTATAACGAAGGTTCCTGAGTGGAAGAAGCCAGACATCGAACAGTGTGTGCTGTAGGATTCCATTTCCATAAAAGTCTAGGACTTGTAAACTGGTTGAGAGTGAGGGAGAGCAGCTCAGGGGTGGCCTGGGGAGGAGACAGAGGGGCTGGGGAGAGACCACAGAGGGTCACTGGGGACTCTCGGGGCTCACTGAGAGCTTCATTATCCTGGTTGTGGTGATGATTTAACAGGAGGCTACACGGGTTAAAATTGACCAGAGTGGGTACTTTCAATATGCGCAGCTCACTGTGTGTCAATTATATCTCTACAAAGCTGTAAAAAGAGACATAACACATGAACACCCGTGCTCAGACCAGATCTCAAAACAAATTAATCCGTTTTGGGGAGTAGAACCCAGACATCAGTATTTTTAAAGCTCCCCAGAGAGTCCAGTGGGCTTCCCAGGCAAAGACGCACCGATGCCGGGGAAGACAGGAACGTGAGCAGGTGGCACATGTGCTGAGAGGGGTGTGCTCAGAGCAGGGCCACCGAACCCGGCCTGCGCACGGGGAGCTTGTCCCAGCAAGGTGACAGCTGAGAAGGCCGAATGGGAGTTTTCCAGGGTAGAGAGGGTGAGAGAGGCCAGGGAGGTTGGTGCAGGCTGACTGGGCAGCACCAAGGTCAAAGGCACAGAAGATGGAGTGCAGGGCCTCTGAGAGGGACCAGCATGGCGGTCCGTTGCCTGCAGCTCCGGAGTATAAGGCAAAGAGAGCCAACAGAGGCAGACCATGGCCCTGCAGGGCAGTTAGCTTTTATCCTGAAGGTCCAGTGAGGATGAGGGAGGAAGTCCATCAACTGATGACACTACCCTCTCCCAGACATGGCCGTCCCTGTCCTGGGAAGGCTTGAGTGCAGAGCAGACTATTGGGTGAGGGGCTCCATAAGGGACTTTAAGGGGGAGACTGAAATATATGGTCAGGGGCACAGGAGAGCCAGGGTGAGGAAGGCAGAGGGCAGGGTTTGGACTCTTGGTCCTCTGACAGCAGGATCTGTGTCTTAGGCGGCTGGCACTGCTCTTCATCCCTTCCTTCATGTGTCCATTCATTTAGCAGAGACTGACTGAGGGCCAGTCTGTGCCAGACACACTGTTGCATGTGCTGAGGATAGGAGGGAATGGAACTGACAGAAGCCTTTTCCCTCACAGAGCTTGCATTCTGGAGAAGGTAACAATGTAACTAAGTCACTATGGAATGTTAGATGCTTAGGAATGCTATTGAGGAAAAACAGAGATGGGGAAGGGTGGGGAAGGGGCGGGGCTTGCAATGTCAAATGGGATGGTCAGGAAGGATCTCACTGACAAGCTGACATTGAGGAACTGCTTGAAGGAGGTGAGGGACTGAACCTTGCTGATCTTCAGAAGAAAGACCATTCCAGGCCGAGTGAAAAGGCCCTGAGGCAGGAAGGGGTACGGAGGGGGGGTGTGTGTGTGGTGGTAGAGGGGAGGACAGAAGAAACCGTTCCTGTGAGGCCTTGCAGGCCTTTGCAAGGACTGACATTTGCAGTGAGTGAGCAGGGGAAGCTTTGGAGCATTCGAGCAGAGATGTAGTAATAAATCTATTCCTGCAGCGTTGTTTGTAAATCAGATGTTTGCCAAATGAATCCAGCTCATAATCCCTGACGAGGACCCAGGCTGACCTGACAGTTCTTGCTTGCAGGTGGCTGGTTCCCCCAGAGCATTTGCAGAGACATGCATTTCAAAATTAAATCTTTATGTGACCCCCAACACCCTTCTGGGTGAGAGAGCAAGCCCCTCATAGCAACACTGCTCACCAACAAAGCCGGCTCTTCCTCCCGGGCGACTGCTTCCCCGCGGATCTGCTCACCCTCGTGAAAAGCGGATGAGACCTGCAGAGAGGGAAGGAAACCTACAAAGAAGACATCAGTTGGAGAGTGAGGCCACGGCCCTGCAGACAGAGCTGCAGAACAGAGGAGCCCAAGCCTTGTGACTGCGGAAGGACTTCCATTCCAGCCTAGACGGCTGCATTCCATTTACTGAGCACTTATTATGTGCCAGGATCTGTGCTACGTGCTTTCCATGACCTAACTCATTTCATTCTCGTAATACCTCTGAGTCCCGATAACTCCCATTTCACAGACGAGGCACCTAGGGGTGAGAGAGGTGTCGTGTATCAAAGTCACACGGCTAAAGTAGGAACCTAGGTCTGTCTGACTCCACAACCATGCGTGGACCCACTATGAGTGTGACATCACCACCCTCCCCCAGCTCACCAAAATATTGGCAGTTATGGCCTCGGCCTCTTAAACAGGACAGGGTATGCTGGGCCAGGAGACCCCATTCCCAGTGAGCACGGTTCTCCAGCCCTCCGTCCGTGGCATCATGGGACATTGGTGGCAGGAAGTGGGGAAGGGGTGAGATTTGGGGCCAGGCTGGGCTTGAACTGGGAGAACTGCCCAACTGTAGACCCTAATGGGGGTGCCCAGGAGCACAACTGCAGAGCCCAGACCTCCCCTGTTAAGTCCGAGTCGGTGGGTGAGACCAGGCAGGCAGGCCCTTCCAGCCATGGAGTTCTGGGTGCTCTGTCCTTTGGAAGTGGGCTCCAGCTGCTGGGACGGGTGGGCAGGGGGGGGGGCTGATGCTCTGTCACACTGGTGGACTGGATTTAGTTCAAGGTCCAGTGCAAGCTGGGGATGGGAGAGAAGGACAGGAGACGGGGTCAGGAACGCTGACCCCGGGTCCTCTGGGCCAACACAGGGATCAGAAGAAGGATGGCAGGTACGGCCCACCCCTGCCCCTGCCCCCATGGGTGTGCTCCCCGGAGCGCTGCCTCCCAGTACCTCCCTCATTCCAGAGTCGCCTGCAGACCAGGTTGGTTCCCCATCAGTGAGTGCTTTCTAAGCAAATCGTACGCGTAGACTTCTGCAAATCATCGAGAAAAAAATGCCAAATGCTCCCCTTCCAGAGATCCTGTTGGCCAGGAGAGGAAGCATCCGATTCGCGAGCTTAGAAAGGTTGGCGAATGAGAGTTTCTGTTTCCGTGGGAGGTGCACGTGGCCCCCGAGCTCCCCAGGCACGGGGGGAGGCCTCTGGTCCAGCACCTCTCATCTCCCCGTAATTATTCACTTACACCTCTGTCTCCCCCACAAGGCCAAGGGCCCCTTGTAGGCGGAGTCTGCGTCTGATCCTGTTCCCATCCGCTGCCTGGCACAGGCTGCTCCGTAGTTATAAAATAAACTGATGAATAATTAGGAAGAAATGGCTGCCAGAGAGTGCCGGGATTCTGAGTCGGGGACTAATAAGGGGACCTGGATCCCTGTGTGAGGGGGCCTGGATCCCTGGACTCCGTGTTGAATAACTGAGTGAGGTATCCCAGAGGCGGAGCGGGGCTGAGACTTCTCAAACCCGACAAATGGAAGACAGTTTCCCACGAAGGAGGATGTGAGGCCCAGGCCTATCTTGGGGGTTCATCCTCTGGGGCTCCCCAGGAGGCTGGCTGGGAGGAGGAAGGCGGACAGGACGGCCCAGCGCTGGGAGCACCAGGGATGACAGCAGTGGGCGAGGACCTGCGGGTGCTGTCCTGTGGGGGCCAGGATTTGGAAAGGGGCCGAAAGTCCAGGCAGAAGATGAGGCTCCGTTGGGAAAAGGGGTGCACAGAAGCACCAGCCAGGCCAGGTGAGGAGAGCGATGAGTTGAGTTGGTTTTGACGGGGGGTCCCGAGAGCGCTTCTTCGAGGAAGTGACATTCCAGGGACACCCGAGAGATGTGAGTGAGGACAGTTTGGCGGCTCAGCTCACACATTTGAGGAGCTGCCTGGGAGGTTGGGGTACAGGGGCACGTGACCAGTTGTGCCACTGTGCCCTGACCAGGGGGTTCCCGGGACACAGGACTTCTGGTACTAAACCTGGAAATGTCCCAGGCGATCTGGGACTAAGTTGGTCACCTAGAGGTAGGGCCTGTGACCAGAGGGGCCGGGCCAGAACACGGAGGGCCACCTCTGAAGCCATGAGGGTTGTGTCTTATTCCACGTTTGATGGGAAGGGCAGACGACCCATTTGTGATTTAACAAACCCCTCCGAGTGCCGCCTCTGCCCGGCCCCGTGCTGGGCGGGAGCAGGGATGGGGCACACAGCACCCTGCCTTTGCGGTTTCGGGCTGTGTGCCCTGTGACGTCGGCCGTTGAGGTGGCTCACTCGCCACTCACCCTCTCGTTGGCATGTTCCACCCCGGCTCAAGGAAAACAGAACAGTGTCCGTGGCCATCAGACAAGGCGCTTTTCTTCTCCGTCCAGATCCGCAGGACACTATTTCCAGGCCTTCTTTCATTATGATAGAGAGAGACATGCATGTTATCTGATCTTAGGGTGCAGCCCAGGTCACCCTGAAAATTGAACACTGGCTCACTTTGCACACGGGAGTTGGAAGGTCACAGGCGGCTGGGGAGGCAGAGGCACGCGGGGAGTTTCAACGCGGCCGGGTGGCGAGGGCGGGGAGGTGTCACATCAGATGTTCCGTGACACACATCTACTCAACACCAGCGTATCAGCTTCCCGTTGCCGCATAACAAGTTGTCACAAACGTAGCAGCTTACGACGCCTTCTGTCGTCTCACTGCGTCCGTGGGTCAGCGGTTTGGGCAAGGCCCGACTGGATTCTCTCCTCGGGGTCTCACAAAGCTATAATCAAGGAGTCAGCTGAGGCTGGGGTCTTAACACCGGCTCGGGGTCCTCACTCAAGCTCACGTGGCTGTTGGAAGGATTCATTTCTCTGCAAACGGTCTGCTCCTTTGAGATCAGCAGAAGCGTCTCTGTTGCTTCATGTCTCTGCCAGCCAAATCCTCAGAATTACCTGAGTTGATCAGGCCCCACCCAGAATACTTTCCTTTTTAATTGATTCAACGTCAACTGATGTGGGCTTTAATTACACCTGTAAAATAAAATAAAAAATTTCGCTTTTGCAAATAACTTTATCTAATCATGGGAGTGACGTCCCGTCATATTCCTTAGTCCTACCCACACCCAAGGGGAGGGGATTCTGGGGGTGGGGCCAAGGCGTGGGACCATTAGGGGCCATCTTCACATTCTGCTCACCATACCAGCTATATGAGAAGTGCTTCACATGCACCGGCTCATTTAATTCACAGAACGATCCTACAAGGTAGATGCTGCTCTTGTCCCCATTGTGTGCATGAGTAAACTGAGGCAGAGAGAGGGTGTCAAGCCCAACGTCCTCCAGCGAGGAGGAGCCAGTGCTCGGCAAAGCACAGCCTTCTGGAGCCGGATCCCGTGGCGGTCAGGGCAGGAGGAGAGGAGGGGAGCCCACCAAAGTTCCCGTTGCTGTTTCGTGAAGCGTTGCCATGGAAACCTTGCATGAAGCACCACTTAAAGGGCCGTTTGATTATTTTTTCAGGGTTGCATCTGCTGGTACACAGCAGCGGCGGCACAGGTGCACACCATGGCCACGTGAATGGGTCTGGGCGGGCACGTGGCAGGAGGCCTGGCCGGTCCCTGATAAGTGAATATGCTCACTGGCACCCTCAGGGCCTGGTCCCTGCTGCAGGAAGCCCAGGTCTGGGGAACTGTTCAGGCCCTGTTGGTCAAAGTGCTGGCCATTGTCACTCACTGTGGGCTCAGAGGGACTGTCTCCCAGTTACCAGAAAGGTACATCTCTCTTCTCCCACTGAGCCTACACTCCCGGCCCCCCGGCCCCCACTCCCCGGGCCTGCCCTTGGTGCCTTTGCCCACGCAGGAAGAGGGCTAGGACAGTGTGGAATTCATGGGAATCCAACCTGGACCACGGGCCCGGGAAAGCCCAAAACCTGCTCCCATCATGACACAGAAAGTCGTAAATGTTGACTGCTCTCGTCCCAAGTCTTAAAGCTAGGCCTGGCCTTGCAGAACATTGAAGCAGGAGGTCCAGGGTGATACTCATGATGACAGCGGTGATCATAATGACCGCCATCTCGTGTGACTTCTTGCCAGGCCCCACGCAAAGCGCTTCGTGGACATTGTGCCTGATCGCTCGTTGGTCAGTTCACCCAGCACGTGTCTGCGGAGCCCTGACTCTGTGCCAGGCTCGGGGATGCCCTGGTGACGGTGAGACATGGAGCTTACATTCTAGGGGGCAGACAGACAGCAAACAAAAAGGGAAAAACTGTTCCATTGTGGTAAGTGCCATGCAAAGCATTAAAATAGAACAGTGTGGTTAGGCCTGGGGCACTTCTTCACTCTCTGAGGAGGTGATAGAGAGTTAAGCAGACATCGGAATAAAAAGCTGTTCCAGGGAGAAGGTACAGCTAATGCAAAGGCCCTGAGGTAGAAATAGACTCTGTGAGGCTCAGGAACAGAAAGAAGGGCCAGTGTGGCTGGAGCATGGCGAGGAAGGAATGGAGGGTATGCGCAGAGGTTGGCCAAGTAGGTTTTGTAGCTCCGGGTGAGGGATACGGGGTTTATGTGAAGGGAGGTGAGAAGCCATTACAGTTTTCAGCGGGGAGATACGTGGTCTGGCTTATGTATGGAAAGATCACTCTGGCTGCTGTGTGGGGATAAGACTGGAATCAGGGAGTCCGGTCCGGAGGCCTCTGCAGGGGCTGGGCAAAGGATGCTGGCACCTTGGGCCACAGTGGTGACACCGCACTGGAGTGGAGGGCGTGGGTTAGGTGTGGTCAGCGGGGCTGGCTGGTGGTTTGCAGGCGGGAGTGGGGAAATGATTCTGGCACATTCCTGGTTTTCAGTCTGAGCAACAGTGTAGATAGAGATTCTCACCTTACAACAACCCTGAGGTGTATCTGTCACCTGCATTTCATAAGCTAAAAAGCAGGCCCACGGTCGACTGATATACGCTGCATCGGCGTGAACCTGGAGGACGTTATGCCAAGTGATGATACGTCCTCGAATCCACAGACAGAGAGTCAAGTTGCAGTTGCCAGGGGCCATGGGGAGGAGGGATGGAATTTCCATTTTGCAAGATGAAAGGCGTTCTGGCGGTGCAGAGGGGTGAGGATGGCACAGTGTGAATGTACCTGATGGCCCGGACTGTGCACTGAAAAATAGTTACAGTGATAAATTTTGTCTTCTGTGCAACTGAACACAATTTTTAAAAAAGAAGAAAAACGGGCCTGGGATCATGCAGTTGTTAAAAGGTCAAGCCAGGGTCTTACTGGGCCCAGTGCACTCCAGATCTGGTGACTTGAACTGCTGTAGCCCCTGCCTGCAGGGACACAGGGCCCCGGGCTGTGCTCCCCTGCCACCGTGAGGATCAGCCCCGCCCACACTGTGGGCACCCAGGGAGGACGCCAACCCGCGTGTGGCTGGCTAGGCGCCTGCTTGGGGGGTTTTGAACGGAGAAGGGGACAGTAGAAAGCAGACCGAACCCTTACACTTCATTTTGTCTAGTAATAGAAAGCAGCCCTTTAGAAATGATGATGATGATGATGATGATGATGATAACACTCATGACAAAATGATGAACATGTCAGCTTCCGCACAAGGACATATGTGTGCGAAGCCCTTTACATACAACATTTTATCAATCCTCACTGGAACCCCACCGTGTAGGTCCCTTCATTATCCCTGTCCTACAGGTGGGAAGACTGAGGCTGAGTGACATTAGGAGACTGGCTCAAGACCACTCATCAGTAAGTAGACTGAAACGTCAAAGCCTGGCCTGCCTGTCTCCAGACGTCTTTCTAGTAATGGCCCAGGTTAAATGAGGGGACTGATTAAGGAGGCACTAGCTACGGGGATTCTAGGTGTTCTGACTTTTGGGCCAACTTAAAGGGACACAGTAATGATTTCCTGGAAAGAGCAGCTCCCACACAGGCCCCAGGATGCTCCACACGCCGTCTCCCGCGTGGAAGCTGCCCCAGCCTTTGCTTGGCGACAAGTCACAACAAGGCTGGGCACACCCCGCCCCGCCCCGCCCCGCTCTGCTCAGGCGGCACCTCCCCGTGGGAGAGGAGATAAAACAGTCAAGCTGAGCGCCTCATTCACATGCCATGCGGCAGCCCCTTGGTGATCAGACCTCTGGGCCTGGGAGTGAGCAGGAGGGAGGCGGTGGCGGCCTGGGCAGCGGGGCCGGCGTTTCCGCTGCAGCTCGTCCTCTCCGGGAGCCGCGAGTGCGGCAGGGCCACAGCGTGAGCGGGCACCTCCGCCGCCTCCTCCTTTTAAAAAAGAATTACTCTTTTTCATCACAGTAAAATACACATAACAAGTTGACCATCTTAACCATTTCCAAGTGTGCATTTCCATGGCATTGAGCACATCCAGTGCTGTGCGACCGTCACCGCCATCCATCTCCAGGACTTCCCGTGTTCCCCGACTGACACTCTACCCATTACGGGCTACCCTCGTTCGTCCCTGCCGGCCCCACCACCGCCGGTCCACGTTCTGCCTCTGGAATTTGAGGTTAGGTACCTCGCATTGGAATCGCACAGTGTTTATCCTCTCGTGGCTGACTTGTCTCACTCAGCACAATGTCCTCAAGGTTCGTCTGTTATAGCGTGCATCAGAATCGCCTTCCTTTCATTTATTTTATTTATTTATTTTGTTAATCCTTACCCGAGGATATCTTTCCACTGGTTTAAAGAAAACTTTTTTTTTCTTTATTGATTTTAGAGAGAGAGAAAAGGAGAGGGAGAGAGAGATAGAAACATGGATGAGAGACAACATCGATTAGCCGCCTCCTGCATGCCCCCCGCTGGGGATCGGGCCCACAACCTGGGCGTGTGCCCTGACAGGGAATCGAACCAGTGACCTCTAGATGCATGGGTTGACGCTCAACCACTGAGCCACACTGGCCAGGCTCCATTGATTTTTTACATAGAGTGAAAGGGAGGGAGGAGGAGAGAGAGACAGTGATTGGTTGCCTCCCACACAACTCTGACCAGGGCCGGGGATCAAACCTGCAACCCAGCTACATGCTGTGACTGGGAATAGAACCCAAGACCCTACTGCTGAGCCGAACCGGCCAGGGCTGCCTTCTGTGTTTAAAGTCTGAATAGTATTCCGTTGTATGGACATACCACCTTTTGTTTACCCCCACTTGTCGATGGCACTTGGGTTGCTTCCACTTTTGGGCCCCTGTGGATAATCCTGCTGGAACATGCCCTTTCCTCTACCCAGGCTTGACCAGGGCTGTGTATGATCGTGGTATTCAGGTGGCTGGGTTATGTCGGCACCCCACAGGACCGCCACCCTGCACAGTGCCCCGCGGATCCCTCACCTCACTTCGCCAGACCTCACTGCTGGCCCCACAGCTTTCCACAGCACCCCTGCGTCAGTCAGCTGCGAAAGCTGGTCAGGTATACTGGTTTGAGTCCATGCCGTGTCACTTAGCATCTTGGTGACTTCCGGCAAGTTACTTCATGTCCGTGGTCGCAGTTTCTTCACCTGTACACGGGGATCCCATGAGGACCAGCTCAGGGCAGGGGTTGCAGGAGACAGTGCAAGGCCTCCTTCTGTGCCAGGCATCATGCAGGTCCTTGGCATGGAGTGTCCAACTTGATCCTCACAACTGCCCTAAGAAGTACTATCCTTTTAGTTGGTATAAAGTTAGTATAACTACAAAGTTATATGCTTTCTAGATGAAGAAACTGAGTCTCAGAGAGGCCCCTGACCCATAACCGGTGATGCTGGGCTTGGAAGGCACCTTGCTTGGGGTCTGGTCCCCAGGGAGTGCCTAGCAAATGGGGACCAGTCGATAAACCTTGGGCATGGCCATAGCCAGCTCCTGAGCGGATGAAAGCAATCCATCTCCCCAGGGAGCAGAGCCGGCTCTCACAGGCAAGGCCCTTGTCCAGCTCAGGCAGTCTGAACTTGGGGCCTGGCTGACAGGTTTGCCATGCCTGAGCTGGGGATCTGTGAATCTTGTCTTCCCGGGAAGAGGATCCATGTGTTTTATCCGTTCTCGAAAGGTCCCTGACCCCAAAATAGACTGTTATGCTAAAAGCTCAGTGAGGGGTAAGCCCCTGGGTCAGGCAGACTGCAGTCATCGCGGAAACAAGACAGGTCAGCACAGGTATGGCTGCGGGACAGACGGAACCAGCCAGGACTCAGGGTCATGTGAGAGCAGCTGGTCCTGGCTGTGGGATGATCAGGTCAGAGCACGGGGCCTGGCAGGCTGGGTCATGGTGACGGAAAGGCTCGTCTCCGTGCACGGGGCATGGCAGGCTGGGTCATGGTGACGGAAAGGCTCGTCTCCGTGCATGGGGCATGGCAGGCTGGGTCATGGTGACTGGAAGGCTCGTCTCTGTGCATGGGGCCTGCGCCCCAGGTCTGGAAGGAGGTGCAGCAACCTTGATTTCACTTGGGGCAGGGTGGGGGCTGGTGAGTCTGATCCCCTGGTTCCCTGGGGCTGTCTGTAGCCTGGCTCTGCTACGAGCACCAAGTCTTGCCCATCTGTGCCAACCGCTGGCTTCCCAACACTGTTTTCCTCGGCCCCACCCTCAACAGGCTCGCTACATAAATACACACAACACACAAATAGATATAGTATTATATAGCATACATAATGTATTTATATATACACACACTATATAGTATAGTCATGTAATATATAATATATATACGCGTACACACACACACATACACACAAACATACGCACACGTAACACAAACACAATGGAATGACTAGAGATTCATGCCCCTGTCAACACACACACACACACACACACACACACACACACACACACTGTGCTGGAAGAAATACAAGGAGTTGGTGTTTCTGGAACGTTGGCTATGAGGGGAGAAGCGGGGGCTGAGGTTGGAGACGTGGGCGGGGCCAGCTAGTGGAGGACCTTGCGTGACATTCAGTGGGGTTTGAATTCCACCTGTAAGTGATGGGGAGCCACCACAGGGCTTTCAGAGGGAAGCGGTGTGGTCCTGTTAGCTGTTCAGAGAATGGGATGGACCAGGGCAGTCTAAGGGCAGGACAGGGAGGAGGGGACTGTCTCCAGTCCCCAAGGAGGAGGTGTGACAGTAAGGGGCCCTGGGGCATTCGTGCGGATGGAGGGGGGCCGGATAGGAGAGGTGAAATGTGAGAGCGGGTGAGGTTTCCGCGTGGGTTGCTGGACAGACCACAGGCTGTCCTAGAGCAAGGAGCCCAGGAGAAGGGCAGGGTGGGCCAGGGCAGGAGTTCAGCGGGCCACGGGCAGTAGGACTTCCCCCTGGCGAGCCTGATGGTAATACGACTTGGAGGAAGGTCTGGGCTGGCACTTTGACTACAGATGGATTTGGGAATCAGTAACACAGGACAGAAACCTGGAAAACAAGAACACGTGTGGAGGCTGCGTGTTCTTGGGCATGTGCCAGCAACGCTACCTGGAATGTCCTCCCTTCTCTGCCAAGACTATATTGAATGCTTCTTCCAGGAAACTTCTTCGAATTGTCCCTTCCCGTCAGCCCTGAGGCTACATGCCACTGGCTGGTGGGTCAGGGCAGCACAGGGCAGCGGAGGGGAAGGGTGGGGAGTGGGCACGGTCCTGGGCCTCCATTTCCCTAATTAGTTTGGGAACAGGTAGGACCGCACATAAATTTCTCTTACTAGATCTAGGGGAGGCCTTTCAGACCGGAAGTAGCAGGCTCCTGCCTGGTTCCGTGAAGAGATAGGAGTCCAAGTGATGCCACCTGCCTGGCAGATGCAGGGATGGCTTCCTGGGGCCCATCTGCTCTCTCCAGCGACTGTTCCCGGCTTCTCTTTATTTCTGCTCTGGCCTCTCTCTCACTGCCCTGGCATCTTCTTCCAGGGAGCTCCAGGGACCTATATGCAATCACATCCCAAATTTATCGAGCATTTACTATGTGCCAGACACTGAGATAAGCACTCTGCACTGTTGCTCTTTCTTAATCCTCAACAGCCCTCTGAGCTGGGTGGTTATGGCCCCCGTTTTACCGGCGAGGAAACAGGTGCAGGGAGGTGAAGCCACGTGACGGTTAAGTAACAGCTGGGACTTGAACCTGGGCCACCTGTCTCCAGAGACGTCTCTCCTAACCACCGCGCTCTGCTACTCGACATCGTAACTGCAGACCCACAGCTAGGAGAGGCGTGGGCGGAATTCAGACCTAGGTCTGTGGGACACCAGAGCCATGCTCCGAACCATGGTGCTCTGAGCCTCCCAGACCCCGAGAGCCTCTCTGCCCACCTCCCAGATCACTGAGCCAGCAGCTGCTGAAGCACCCCCAGGGGCAGATCTGCAGCCCAGCCCCCACCCCTGCGTGCCGTGCTGGGCCTGCGACCACGCGAGCTGACAGGCAGGTGCCAGGCAGGCCCTGTGAGTGTGCGGCCAGTGACACTGCCTCCAAGGTGCTCTGGTTGGAGGAGGAGGCATCTGTGAGGGCGGGTCACTAACCCGTATGAGGATCCTTATTCTGATACACAAACTTGTGGTTTATTTGTATATGGGCTGAGTGCCTCTGTTTTCATGTGTATGAGTGCAAGGGCTATGTACAGGTGCGTTCTGGCTTTGTCTCTGTTCATATACGCATGTGTGTGCATGAGAACGTAGGGGGGGGCAGGCACATGCGTGTGTCAACGAGCACATCTGCATGGATGGATTAGTGCGTGCTGGATGCCCACACTGGATGTGAAGCTACACTGTATGCCTGTGATATGTGTAAGATTGTGGGATCCGCCAAGGAAGGAGCTTCTCCAAGGCAGACCCAGCTCTATCCCCTGACTCTTGACCCTGGAGGACCTGGACAGATGGTCTCCACCTGCACAGGGGCCCCCACGAAGCCTTGGACTTGGGGCTCCAGAGATGGGTAAAACTGAATGACATGCAAGAGGCAGGACCTTCCTTCCCCACTGTCCCCGATTCTCAGGCTGCAGAATGCTCACAAGGCACCGTCATTGGCTGAGTTGGGGGGTGGGAGCATGGGAAATGGAGCCCCGGAGCCGACATCTCAGCCAGCGAGATAGCCTTGTGCCTCACCAGCCCGTCCTCCACCTCTTCGCTGAAACGCAGTAGCTAAGAAAGAAGGTGCAACGTCAGCTCCCCCAGTTCCTGGTCGTGGGAATGAGAGCAGCTTCATCTCTCTGAGCCTCAGTTACCTTACCTGTAAGATGGGGACAGTACGCACCTCACAGTGTTGTCATGAGGATTGAATGGGACAGAATTCAATAGAAAGTCAGTCCGTACGAGTGGTCAGCAAGCAGTGGAGCTGGCGGTGAAGAAGGTGAGGAGCAGGGGGATTCACAGGGATCCTACTCAGATGCACTTTTTAATCAGTGTCTTTTGTAGTCACTGTATCCACCGTCCTTTGCAGAAGGGCTAATACAAGAAGCAAAGGGATGATGTTGGCTGGAAGCCTGACTTCTCAGTTCCTCTCCAGGCCCCTCTGTGTGATTCTTCTAGAGAGGGGTCCGGAGCCTGTGGAGTACTGTGCTTCTTCCAGGGGGATGCAGGTTCAACTGTCTCCCGCTTTAAGAAGAGAGTCGGCTGTGAGGAATGCTGGGGATTCTGGGCCCTGGACTGGGAGCCAAGTGGAGGAAATAGGGGCTCTGGGCTCCGTTGGCCCGGGCTGGAGTTGGGGGGTGGGGTGTCCCCATGGGCATCCCAAATGACGCTGGTTCTCAAAGGCAGCGCTTTCCTACTAGCCAATGGGATAGGAGGGTCTACGTCCCAGCCTTGGGGAGGGGGCTGCGAAGCCTGGGCTGGGTCCAGAGCAGGGCTCCCGCCCTGGGAGCGGCTAAGGGGAAAGCAGGGCCATTAGTGGAACCTGGTGGGACAGCCGAGCAAGGGCCAGGATGACCTCCCTGTGGGCAGCCTCCCTCAGGGTTACAAGTCCCAGGCTCAGGTCAGGACCCTCTGCCGAGCCAGGTCAGGGACACCTCCTTTTCCAGCTCCTTTGCCAGGACTGACTCCTGTGTGCAGCTGGGCAGGGCTGAGGGCCACACATGGCTGGCCCTGGCCACAGACCCCTGGAGGTCCAGGTGCACCAGGCCAGGGGCCGTTCTGCCCAGCCGAGCAGGAAATGGGCCCAGCTCTAAGTTGTCAGGTGACAAGGGGGAACCTGTGCCTGTCTGGAGCATATGCTGTGACCACCTGACAGGCTGAGTTGACCTCTTTAGTAAGAACTGATCCCACTTCCCAGCGCTACTGACCAGCGGGCCTGGGAGACCCCGGCCATCCCAGCTCCCAGAAAAACATAGGTGTGGATGTGCCAAAGGGGGGTTGTCCTTGTCAAAACAACGCATGTGAACCTGGGAAGTTCTATGTAAATGTCAACTGTCATTGCTACCGTTGTTCGATGATGATGATGATGATGATGGTGATGATGAAGAATTAATAAGGAAAACAAAGCAACTCAGGTTTGTCTTATCCGAGAAGCTAGCAAGTCCCAAAGTGGGTTCCACAGAACAGTTCAGACGTGAATAGTTATTTGTAAGGGGGGAATGGAGAGGGGAGATGCTGTAGTTCAGTTTTTGGAGCTTCTGGAGTCGGCAGGGTTAAATGGGTTTCTCCCCAGCAGACCCTCACAGATAAACTCCCCTCCTGAGGATCGCTCTCCTTGGGGAGGGAGCTTCTGCAGTTGTTTTCAGAATTACTTGACCCACTGAATGTTTTCCTCATGGAATTTATTTCCCAGCCAGGGTTTTATGGACGTACTTTGGAAAACATTTTTCGGCTCCATTCTGCAATTACTCAGAGTTAGCCCCCAATTGCATATTTAGCTATTCTAAGCTTCACACTGAGAGTATCTTACAATGTTTCCCCACAGGGCACCGTGGGTTCTCCACGCGTTGCTCTGTCTAGACAAACGGGAGAATCCTGTACGAGGGTGTGGTGGGGCAGGGAGGGCTGAGTGGGGAGCAGCTGGAGGGGTCAGCAGAGACTGCGCCATGGAGGACCTCGTGCCACCCTCTCGGAGGGGCTGAGGCATGCCACAGTATCCTAGAACAGGCAAGAGACATGTTGGCACAGGAAAGCACACTGAGGTTCCCTTGGAGAGTGCCTGGAGGAGGGGGGAGGAGGAGGCAGCACAGCCTGCTGCTCCCCCCGAGTCCTGCTGCACCCCACACCTCCCCTGGGGGGCTCTGAAGCTGCCCCTCTCCTCCACCTCAAGGTTGCATTCCTGAAAGGCAGGGCTAACTCTCCCCATTCCTCAGAGAAATCCCCAGTTTTTTAAGAAGCTGAAGTCATTGATGAAGAGGAGACTCCCCTCTGGGGCAAGGTTGTCCAAATTAAAATAGAAGACGCCCACTGAATTTTAAATTATAAATAATTTTTAGTATAAGTATATCCAAAATATTGCATGGGCTATACTTATGCTAAAAAAGTATTTGTGTTTCTCTGAAACTCAGAGTTAACTGGGCGACCTGTATTTTCACCGCCAACTCTATTCGGGGTCCTAGCATGTTGCCTTTTGGGTGCTGCTTCTAAAGAATCACAGGTGAAAGAGAGGCGGCCATGGGGCGCTGTGGTTATGAAGGGCCAGGAGAATCCCACGCTGACAGCCCCACTGTGGCCTCTGCTGGTGGGTAGGGATGTCTGTGCAGCCCCAGCTGGTCAGGGTGGGGGAAGGGGCCCACAGGGGTCGAACTGCGCGTGGGTTGGGCATGCTGTAGTCTGGAAGGGAGTGGGGCCGGGCAGGGGCCCAGAGCACTGACTCCATGCTGTGAAGCAGCGAGACGAACACAGACCTGGAAGTCTGGGAGGTCACGGTTACCACCTGACGGAGGACATAGGCAGTGCGGTCAGATGGCCCTGATCCCAACCAGTGGTATGACTCTGGGTCCGAGTTATTCTTGCTGTTCCTTATCCCCCATCCCTGTCCAATGCCAAGGGGGCCGTCAGAGTACCTCTGCCAGGGCAAGATGAACTAGAAGAGCCCAGATAAAGTGCTGAGTGGAGCGCCTGGCTCATATTAAACCCCCAAAAGTGACTATTATTATTACTGCTACGAGCTGTGTGACTCTTCAGCTCTCTAAATTCATCTCATTTTGGTAAAATGGGCTTTATAAATACCAACCCAGAGAGTGGCTATGAGGACTGAAATAAATCTGTTTTAATGCGAGAGCCGAGACTAAACATAGAAGTCCTTCCCTGCAGCCAGCAGGCCCAGATTGTAGGGGAAGCAGCCCTGGTTTTGATCTCAGCCCTCAGGGGCCAACTGCCCCCTTTTCCCTGTCCCCACCTCCCAGTTACCTTCTTCTAGGACCCTCACCCGTGCAGCCCACTGTCCCCACAGCCTCTACCCATCCTTGACCTCCAGCAAAAAGAATCTTTATTATGGGGAGACGGGAGGTTCCTAAGATCTAGATAGTACTCAGAGATGAATACATGCACTCATACTAATTCAGGGCTGCCCAGCTGTGGCCCACCGGCCGGCTGCTATTTTATGTCACGTTTTATGGAACACGTATTGTCTTCAGTGCTTTTGCACCATAATTGAGTCACTGGAAAAGTTGAGCCACTGGAACAGAGACTGTTTGGCCCACGAGGCCCAAAGTATTTGCTCTCTGGTCTTTTACAGAAAACATTTGCCGACCCTGCACTAGTTAACTGCATATATATATATATATATATATATATCTCACTGAACACATCCCAACAGGGCACGCTCTTCCTGCCAGGCATTAAATCGAAACGGATCTATGAAGAAGGCGATGTCATCGCTGCCCCTCGGGGGAGTGCAGAGATGAAAATAGACACCTGAACAAACAGTCACACGCAGGCTCAGCTCCTGTTTGAAAGGCAGGGAGTTGCAAAGTAACAGATGGATGGACTGCACTCTTGTACCTCGAGAGCAGGAACTGAAGTGCAAGTGGAACCCCAACATAACTCCATAAGTGGGGTCCCCCAAACCCAACGTAAGACGTGGGCTTGTGAGGTTGCAGAATCAATGAAGCAACCAGAGCCCTTAAGTAGTTAATGGCTGGGAGTTCCAGGATCTGGGAGCGAGCTGCCAATCACGTTATTCTCAGATGTACATTCTGTCCGAATGTGTCATTGTGGGATTTTATAGTTTATACAGGATGCCAGGGGCTTCACAGAGATAGTGACATTTAGGTGTGGCCTTGAGGGATGAGTAGGAGTTTGCCAGATGGGAAATTTGAGAGAGGAGCAAGGTGTGCTTGGGAATCCTATGCTTTCGCATAGCAATGGTGGAGGGGACAAGAATGCAGAAGCAAGGGATAAAATGGAAAATGTCAGAGGGGTCAGATCACAGAAGGATGGGGCTGTGGGAGCCTAACGTTTGACTCATCCTGACAGCACTGGGAAGGCTCTCAAGGTTTTCTTTTGCTTTCCTTTAATTTGTATTAATCTTTCAAATCATTATTGATTCTTGTATGAATCATGCAAAAGATCAGAGGGCCTGCTTTTGCGTGTGCCTGGGTGATAGGGAACCCCCTAGGCATGTGTGTGCCTGACAGGGGAGCAGGGCTGGGCCGTGGTGAATGTATCTTCCTAGAACACTCACTCAGTCATCGCTGGGCAAGGCCAGAAGCAGGGAATTCAGAGTTGGGCGCAGAAGTCCAGGGGAGAGATGACCAGGGTCTTCAAATGGGAAGGAAGGATAGGTGAGCGTGATTTATGGGGGGGCAGGGAAGTTCAAGGGAGAGACCAGCCCCAGCAGCCACAGCCTTGCAACAGGAAAGACCCTGGCGAGTGAACAGTGCACAGCTCAGAAATAAAGCCAACTGGGCTAATGGGATAACTTACATGTTGACTTGCCTGGTTGTCACCCTAAATGTTTTAAGGTACACCAGTCCCCACAGACTCTATGTGGAGTGGTCAGTGCAAGAATGGCCAGTGCCAGCGGCAAGTACATGGGCTCAGCATCCAGGCACTGCTGTGGAAACCCAGCTGTACCCCCCAAAGAGCTGTGCAGCCTGGGGTAATGCCCCAACCTCTCTTGCAATCAATCATGTTTATCTCAACAAAGGATAATAATGGCTTATCTCTCAATGGGTTGTTGGGAGGATTAAATATGATCATTAAGTCATTCAATACATCAATACATTTTAATCAAGGTATTATTATACATCAGGCGCTCTTCTAGGAGGTGGGACATAGAAATGAACAAAGTAGACCAAAATAGATCTATTCTCATGGAGCTTCCATTGTAGCAGGGTGAGAAAAAAACATAAACAAATGAATGTATCAAACATATAATATGTCAGATGGGAGGAGAGGAAGTGGAGACAGAAGGTATAGACAACTCTTTGGGGATGGATATATGTACAAAGCACTCGACACCTAGGATGTGTGACAAATTATGTGTACAAGGCTGGACAGCCAAAAAGGAAGGGATTGATGAAGATTAGCTAAGGCAGTGTGTGATACAGGAGTGCCTGTCCCAGAGAGGTGCCCAGAAGATAGTGGTTGCTGTTTCTTCTCCCATGACCACGCTCACTGCCCCTCAATCACACACACGCACACACATGCACACACACACCTGGCACACAGGTAGCACCATCTCCTCTTTCCCTGCTCAGAGTTGTAACAGACTAAATCCTTCTCCCTGAATCCTTCTTCCCGGCCATCCCACAACTTTGTATCAACTGTGTGGCCATGGAGATGAAACAAGTTACTTGATGGAGATAAGAAATCAAAACATATGGAGGGTGCTTGTCCAGAGAGCATAAACGACTCTTCATTATAGTATGGGAACCAAAGTCTCAAATTAAAAATAAAGGAAGGCAGCATGCAGCTTTTGCCGCACTCCAGCCACAGAAGACTTCATTGTCATACAATCACTGAGGATATTATGTTGATTGGCAAGAGCCCGGCTTTGTAGAAGGGACAAAATTCCCCACTGCTAATCTACAGTGGAATTGTTCAGTGCCAGGCACCGCTGTAATGATATTGTTCTGCGCTGCGTTGGATGTAAATACCCCACTCTTCGTTTTGTAAGCAATCAAAGGGAAGTTTTATAGATGGGAGAGCAGGAACGGTTATAATATCTGTGTCAAGAAACACACGAGCAAAATCGAAAAATCAAAGAACACTGTGCCTTAGAAAGGCTTCGCTTTGTGGCTTATCTTCGATCTCCTCCGTCTGTCCAGCAAGTTGCGCATCAGACACATTACAAAAGACCACACTTTAAATGTTGCCCTTGACATTATTAAAAAGTACAGGATTGGCAAATCAGACGGGAGAAAATCAAACCAGGCTTGTGAAATCTGGACACTCAGATAATCACCCTTCGTCTGCTCACAGTGTCTGGAATGATAAAGGGAGGAAAGGAGCTCTTGCTTATTAAGCACCCACTGTGTGCTGGGCGCTTTGTCTCTGTCAGAAGCAGCATCACATCCCAATTAGGAGTGCTGAACCATGGAGCCAGAAAGACCTAGAGTCACAGCCTAGCTCTTCCGTTTTCTAGCTGTGTGGCCTTGGGCAACTTACTTAAGCTCTCTGTGCCTGTTTTCCCACCTGTACAATAAGGATAATAGGTATCCCACAGCATGATTTTGATCTTTATTTAATCTGCACTGTAGCCCTGTTAAAGGGTGAACTGTGTCCCCACCAAAATACATTGAAGTCTTAACCCCCAGTACCGACAAATGTGACCTTATTTGGAAATAAAGTCTTTCCAGTTGATGAAGTTAAGGTGAGGCCAGTAGGGTGTGTCCTGATCCAACATGACTGGTGTCCTGATAAGAAGGTGGAATTTGGGCACGGAGGGAGAATGCATGTGCTGATGAAGGCTTGGATGGTGCATCTACCAGCCGAGGAATGCCCGAGATTGCTAGAAAAACACCAGAAGCTAAGAAGACCCAAGGAAGGGTTCCCCTCCAAGTCTCGATTTTGGACTTCTATCCTCCATGGCTCCGAGACAGAAATATCTGCTGTTTTATGCCAGCCAGTTTGTGGTACTTTGTTTCAGCAGCCCTAGCAAACTAACACCCCCCTACCATTGGAATAAAAAGTACTCTCATTTTTAGAGGAAGAATTGAAGCCCAGAGAGGTCAAGTTTACGTCTCAAGATCACTCAGCTATAGGTGGACGAGCTGGCCACCCTGGGCCCAGCGGCTGCCGTCTCTGATCCCTGCATGGCCTCTCGGGAGCAGAGCTCCAGAAGAAAAGGGCGGCGAGGTGGGAAACGGCCCCCATTCATCACACCCAAGTCCCGGTGGAGGTGCCCGGTGGAGTGGTCTGATTATGAACAGTTCATTAAGTAAAGAGCAGTGAGTGTTTGAGAGTGACTTTTTTAAAAGAATCGATTTTTATTTATAGTGACGTTCCAGTCATTAATTTTGAAGGAAGAAAGCCCAAAGCAGAAGCAGGTTCATTAAAAATTTGACATTAGTAATTTAATTAAATTGGGTCTTTGCGTCCCGTTGCGGAAAATGAACCGTTAGTTCTGCACCAGTTCTCAGCCCATTTCCCCAGGTCGGCTCCCTCCCCTCACCTTAGCTTGCTTTCTTCTCCAAATGTTTACCTGGCCCGCCCCTCCCACCCCCAACACACACACACACACACACACACACACACACACACACACACACACACAGTTACTGCCTCTGCAAGCCAGTAGCACGGAATCATGGGAAATGCCATATGAGCCAGGAAGAGGAGCATGGGAAAGCCTTGGGAGCCAACAGGAGGATCATGGGTAATGCCGAGCCATCCAGCAGCATGGGATCATGGGAAACATTAAGGAAGCCAGCAGCCAGTTATGGGAAATGCCAAGGAAACCAGCAGTGTGGGATTATGGGAAATGCTAAGCTGGGTTAATGGACAGGCTGATGGAGGTAAATTCTTTCATCTGGGTCATCTCACTTGTCAGAGGTAGAGCTCTTCCTTCCTTAAGATGACTCATGAAAACACAAGCCTCTTGAGGGCCTAATTCACTGCTGTCGTTGCTCCAAGCACAGTAGGCCCACCATACATTTTTGTTGCATGAAGGAATTACTATATGAAGAGGAACTCTCCCAAATGACTAATTAGTGAACACACAAATATGTCCCTACAAGTGCCAGGCACTGTGTTAGACCCCCAGGATATACCCGGAGACCAGCCAGGACCCTGCCCACTGGCTCTGTAGCCCAGGGGAACGATAGCATCTGCCATTTTTTGAGCATCTGTTATGTGCTGGGCATGGTGCCAGGCGTGCATCATTTATTATCAGTAACCATCCCAACCACTAGATATTACTGTCCTCCTTTCTCCGAGAGGTCACAGGACTCAAGGCAGTGACAGCGCCTGGTTTCAGACACAGATCAAGTTGGTCCAAAGTCTGTCCTTTCCTCCTGCACCAAGCTATCTCCTCCTGGAAGGAGAAGAGGCGGAGGAGGAGGGAAAGCCTTCTTTCTGCGGGTTCTGAGACCACCAGGGCTGGCAGAAGGGATCCTGCCAGGGTGTTCCTGGCAACGTGGGCAGGAAGAGGGTACTGCAAGGGCCTGGGAAGCCCTCTAGAATCCAGGCTGGCCACCTCCACTTCATCTTTATTCCTCATTATTGCCCCCACCCCGCCTCTCACTCCAGGCTCCCTGAGCTCCTCGGTTATCTCTAGCCTCAGGGCCTTTGCACATGACATTCCCTCTTCCTGAAACACTCTTTGGGCTAGCTAGTAATTCCCTCAGGGTGCAGCATAGATGTCACCTCTTCCAGGAAGCCGTCTCTGACCCACTCACAATGGTTTGGTCCCCGCCTGGTAGCATACCTTTATTCGCGCACATCTTCCACCGAACTGGGAGCGTAGGTTCACTTACGTCGTATTTACTGTATGCCAGACTCTGTCCCATGCACTTTTCATACCTTAACTCATTCAGCTCTCACAACAGCCCCACGAGGGAGGAAGGTACTGTTGTGATCACTGTCCTACAAATGAGGAGACTGAGGCACAGAGAAACTGAGAGACTTGCTAAGGTCCCATGGATGGTAAGCCGTCAGGCAGGGGTGTAAACCTAAGCACTGCGGCTCTCGCATCTGTACTCCAGCCTCAGTAAATCATCGCCAGGGGATTAATGGAGAGGTGTTTGGATGGGAGCCTGGGTGCGGCTGTGACCCCTCATCCTCACCCTTTGGGGACATCCTGGAATGGTGGGAGGTGTGACCTTCAGGGCACAGGCATTTCCAGCTCTGGAGAGGAAGGCAGAGGGTAGGGGGAACCAGCTCAAGTTGAAGGGTGACTGGGGCACAGAGGAGCTGGGCACTCCCTCCCTCCTGACCGGTGGGGCATGCTTCTGCACCCTCACCAAGACTGTGTCCCCTGGGTAACGAGAGCACTCTTGCAGCTGGCCGCGATGCCTTTGTCTCAGGCCGCACACTACACCGAATTCTCCAGCTCCCCATTTTCTCCTTGAAACGGGTCAGTCGGATCCGAACTCAAGGCTCCTGTCTTCCCACCTCACTGCCTATGCCAGCACTAATGGCCCCTTCAACTCCCCCGACCTACGGGGCCAACGTACCCCTCCGGCTGCCAGGGCAGACACCTGAAGGGAAGCACGTTGGTTTAATGAGCACCTACTCCATTCCGTGCTCCGTGTCCCTCCCATGGTGTCTGTGAGGAGTGTGGAGTCTCACATCAGGGCAGCCCAACCCAAGAGAGTCCAGTGATTTTCTTGGGGCATCTTGAGCGAGGGGATGGAAGTCATCCACACCCAGGGCTGTGCAGAGAAGAGGCAGGAGGCCGGGATCGGCAGTTAGAAATCACAGGTTGGCTTCTCCTGAGCGTGAGACCTGAGTGTCTTCAGGCGCTCGGCAGCCAACCTCTTCCCAGGGAGCAGAGACGGGAGGGGGTGTGCCAGGGAGGGGCCGCCCGAGGCAGGGTACAGGGCTTGAGCTCACGAGCTGCGTGTCTCTCCCTCTCTTCGCAGTGCTCCCGAGTCACACGTGCGGGAACCCTGGGAGGCTGCCCAATGGCGTCCAGCAGGGCTCCACCTTCAACCTGGGCGACAAGGTCCGCTACAGCTGCAACCCCGGCTTCTTCCTGGAGGGCCACGCCGTGCTCACCTGCCACGCCGGCTCCGAGAACAGTGCCACGTGGGACTTCCCCCTGCCCTCCTGCAGAGGTAAGTGGCCAGACAGGGTCCTGGGGGTGGGTGGTGATTGGGAGGGAATGCCGGAGCTTTCAGTGGGACCCCGTCTCCGGTGGGGAGCTGCACATCCACTCCAGCAGGGTGTGGGGTACTCACTGTGGGGAGACCATGTCTGGGGGACACTGAGGGTCCTCAGAGTCCCTAGGTATTCTGGGGTTTTCTCAACCTCACCTGACCTCCTGGCCCTCGGGTGTGCTCTCTCTCAGTCTCTCAGTCTCCTTCCCCTGCATCAACACACTTATTTCAGCCAGTCTGCCCTCACCTCCTGCCTGCCTGTCTCAGAGAAGCGTGGTCGCTCTTCCCGTCACAGACCACCTCCTCTGGTGCGTGGCTCTCTCTCCCAGCTGCTTTCCTATGGACCTCACGCTGGAGTTAGCTTTGCCCTTGCCTGTAAGTCCAACCTCTCTTCCCGTTGAATGTATCCTCCTCTCAGTCTGCAAATATGCTCAAAACGTCTTTACCCCAATAGTCACCCCCACTTCCCCCAAAATCCCACCTCCCTTCAATGCTCCAGCGGCCTCCGCCCCCAGCTAGGGTGACCACCTGGTCCTGGTTTTCTGGGACTTTGTCATTTTTAGCTCTTACCTGCTTCTTATCTAATCTCAGATAAAAATAACACCCGATCATTTTTCAGTGATCTTAGATAATAACAGAGAAGAATAAAGAAACGAAATGTATCTGTTTTAACCACGATGTTCACGTATTTCCTTCCCATTTTCTTATAGTACATATTGCATATATGCGTATATTATGAATATCTGCATAACTAAGATTATAATGCAGGTACATATTTTTTTATCCACCTTTTAAAAACTGATAGTGACCGCCGGGCTTCCCCGTACCGCCGGAAACGCCCGCATCTCGAAGGCCCCGAGGCCTGTCTCTCCTCGCCTCCGGACCGCCCTGCAGGCCTCCGCCCCCACATTCTGCAGCGTGTTGCCCAATCCGATGGGAAGTGTGTTGGCCCTTGTTTTCTTTGACCTCTCAACAGCCTTTGCACTACTGACCACTCTTCTCTTCTTGAAATTCTCATCTTTAAGTTCTGTGGACCCCAGACGCCCAGACACGGGACTGGGGGGATCGTTTCAAGGAGCTGAGAAAGGATTGAAAGAAGGAGCTCTCCTTGGGTCCCGGTTTTACTTTTCTCTTAGAGGAAGATTTTCTGCAATCGCTCCCACCCCGGGCACACACCCTTTCTACCATCTGCCCTGGGGATGGAAGATTCTTGGCACACACACCCCTCCCTACTCCGATGGCAGACAGACTGATTGACCAGCACACCCTTCTGCTGGGTCCAGACATGGCTGCGAGGGGTCTTTCCCCCAGGCCAGCCGCAGCCAGCCAGTCCGAGCTGCCACTTGCTGAGCCCCCTCGACCAACAGGATCGGCCTGTCACACGGGTCCTTCCTGGTGGAGCCCGAGGGGACTGGGGCCTCCTTTTTTGCCTTCCTAAGCCCCTTCCTCTCAGGCCCGTTTCTCACGTGGGGCACCTCTCTTCATGTGCTTGGTATCAGGGATGACCAGCTCGATCCCGTGACTGCCATCAGGACAGGCCAGACCAGTCCGGCCCCTGTGTGCCGGGCGTAGCCCTGAGTGTCAACCACGGCCTGAAGCGACCGCACCCCCTTTCTTACAGCATCCGGGGCACCCCCTGCCCAGGGGCTGTCGCAGTTTAACACACTGACCCTCCTTCCAAGGAGGGGAGTCAGAGTTGTGACGTGAAAATAGACAACAGGACAGGAAGTGAACGTTTGGGCTGTGAAGCCTACACTCCGCGCCCTGCGCAGCACTGCAGACATCACTGGGTAGCCACCCGGACAGACAACGGAGCGCGGGAGGCAGAGGGGCTGCGGGGTCCTGGCGAGTGTGACCCACGTCCACACCCACCCCAGGGGGTGCAAACCCCGTCCTCTCAGAAGCTTCCGGTCCGCTTGAGCTGCCCCTGGGCCTTGAACTCACTGCCGTGCCTCACCTCCCTGGGCTCTGCTTTGCCAACTTCGGGCAGGAACGTGGCCCAGTTTTTGATCCCCCGCGAGCACAGGTGTCCGGGCGGCGCAGAGGGCTTACAGCGCAAGGCTGGGCAGCCGGGAGCCTGCGTCACAGCGGGTCCTCCAGCCTCCTCCACGCGCGGCCTCCTGGCCCCGGCCCCGTCTCGGGACCTCTGCTGACTCTTAGACACAGGGCCCGCTGCCCCTTGGCTTTGTCGTCTCCTGACAGGCTGATGCCTCTCTTCCCCACCCGAGCGTTTAGGGTTAGGGTGGTAGCTTCCTGCACAAAGAGGGCTTTCACCTGAATGAAACGCTGGGGCTGGCGTTAAGAGCTTCTTTGTTAGCTCACTAGAGAAAGGCCAGTGAGGAGGGCCGCCTCTCGGAGGCCTTCCTTCGCAGGTGAGTCAGGGCCCGTGTCTGGGCGTCCGGGCCCGGGGGCCTTTCGGGGCGGAGTGGGCTGGGGTGACGCCGCTCCCCCAGCAGCCACAGCACAACAGTGACCTGTGGGCAGGGGCCCCTTTTTGTGGCACGATGTTCTTTCCCCCAAGCCTCCCCTGATTCCCTTTTGGCCTCTCAGACAATGATGAATCTTCTCCTTAAATACCTTGCTTCTTCTCTACAAACGTCTCGCCCCTCTTGGGACTGCTCAGCCACTGCAGGGCTTCTGACTGTTGCTTGGGGGCGACTCTGATCTCTGCCTCCATCCCTGCCCCCGTCCTAAGCAGGGCGCATGAGGGATCAAAGGCTCCCCAGAGTACGCCTCAAATGGGGCATCTCCCAAACCCAACTCTTTCTGTTTTCCCAAACCTGCTCCTCGTGCTGCCTTCCCAGCTTGGAGAAGAGTGTCACCACCCAAGGTGGCCCAGCCAGACACCCAGTGGCACCTTACACCCCTCACCGTTGCTCCCTGCATGTCCTGGCAAATCCCCCACTGCACCAGCCCTCTCCTCCCGCCTCCACCGCGGTTTGGGGCCTGGCTGCTGGCGGCCCAGGACCTCTCAGCTCTCACCTGTCTCACTGCAAAGTGTCCGTCTTTGGGCAGCTGCCCTCCAGTCTCTCACCACACACATCCCAGCCCATTCTCCGCTGCCAGAGTGAACTTTCTAAGACACGGATCTGACAGAATCACTTGTTGCTTAGAATCCTGCCAGCGAGCCTCCATCACTGACGGGGTCAAGTTCAGATTCCTCAGCTTGGAGCGCAAGGCCCTTCCGGAAGGAGCCTCACGCCAACCTTCCTGAGTCCTCCCTGGATAGTTTCAGCCACAGCAGAGAATGCTCCCTTCTGGGACACACCAGGGGAGCCAGCCGAGGATGTCGAATCTTGCTTTCAGAGGGCCTTCGAGCCTGGAGACTCCCTGGTGCCGGAGGGGCTGAGATGTGGCTCTCCCACCCTCGGGTCCCCCAGCGCCTCCCCCCACAGCTGGGCTTCAGGTCCATTTCTCTATTTTAATTCGCCACAAGCTGCAAGAATAGCCCGAGAAGCACCCTCAGTAATGCCCGTGGTTTATTTCCTGGAAGTGATTTTGTGAACTGCCCTCCCTCAGGAGGCTGAGCCGCACAGAGCGGGGGTGCTCGCCAGGTGCTGCGCGGTGCCAGGGGCTGCGGTCATGCCAGAGTTAGCAGGGTCCTACGCAGGAAGGATTAGAGCCTTGGCCTTCCTTCCTCCCATGTAGCACTCTCAAGGGCTGGCGTCTGTGAGTGGATAAACCTCATCCACTGGGCAGTGGTCCGTAAATGTCTGCTGCAGGAATGGAGGGTCTCATTCACCAGCGGGATCATGCAGGCATACTAGCCCCAAAGGGAAATTCCTGGCCTGGGGTCGCCCACCTGCCCGCAGCTCTGAGTGGCACGAGGCCTTGGAGTCAAGGCTTCCAGGAGCAGGTGGGAGGACTGCACCTCTGCGTCGTCCAGGACATGCCGTGTGCCCAGCTGGGAGGTGGGCTTGTGCGGGGGACACAGCTCGGACTAAGCGGGAATAGAGACTAGCTGGGACAGGGGCAGAGGAGGTCCCAAGGCCCATGGAGGGAAGGAGGCAGGGCCCGGGACCTCCCTCCGTGTCACCCTCTGTACCTCTTCAAAGGCAGAGATCCTGGGAAGTCCTGAGCCCTGTGGAACCTCTTTGATCCACTAGAAGGAAGACCACGTGGATTCCAGCAACCAGCCTCTTGACTTGTGGGAGGCCTTGGCCCTGGATCAAAAAGACCACAGGAGGAAGGAGCAGGGTTCCGGTGTGCTGGGGGCTGAGAGGCAGGTGGTAGGAAAAACTCCCGAGCGAGAAATGCTTGGGCTCTGAGGCTCACGCCAAACATGGCAGGCTGCCCCCCGACCCGGGCAGACGGGCGTTCGGTCTGCAGAAGTTGGGGCTGCAGGTGCCGAGCCGCATCCCGATTTCCTGCCCCAGGAGGAAGCTTGGAATGTGGAGCAGAAGCAGCACGTGGGCTGGAAGAGCTGAGGGTCAGACAGGCCCAGTCCAACGCGGGCTACACCGGCTCAGAGCGGGGTTGCCCCTGTGCTGCTGGACCCTTGCTGAGCTTTGAAGTGGGGATGTGAGTCATGGCCTGACAGCATTGATCGCGTGCTCATTCATTCCCTCGGGAGGCAACGACATTTCATTGAGTGCCTACTACGCGCCAGACAGCCATCGATTTATTCATTACGTAACGCCCGCCTGTTAAGTGCCAGACATTGTTGAAGATACAGAGATGTGCAGTGTTCAGAAAGCCAGGCCAAACTCCACGGCCTCACAGAGTTTGCTTTCTTGCAGCTGGGAGGCAGAGACAGACTAAAGCCAAATGAACACGTGGCAGTCCATGACGGGAGCTGTGAGGAAGGTGACATCGTGAGGAGGAAGGCCGCTGTCGATGGCACTGTCAGGAAAGGACTCTGAGGAGGCGACATCTGAACTGAGTTCTTCTGAATGACGAGAGGGAGCTTGTTATATGAAGACCTTGGGAAGGGCATTCCTGACAAAAGGAACAGCAGATGCAAAGGCCCTGAGGCAGGAAAGAGCCTGACAAGTTAGAGGACTAGAAAACAGGCCCGTGTGACAAAGTAGAGTGGGCAGGGGAGAGGGCAGGGCTGTGGGGAAGCAGGCAAGAAGATGTTGGGTTTGGCTCTAAGTTCAGGAGGAGTCAGGGAAGAGTTTTAAGAAGAGCTGTGGTACAATTTAACTTAATTTTTTTAAAAGATCGCGTTGGGTGTTAGAAGGGAGAAGGACTGTCATTGGCAAGAGGCACAGCCGGAGACCAATTAGGAGGCAGCTAGTGGGGGCATGCTGGATGGGATGATGCATGTTGGTGGAGGGTGGCCGTGGTAGAGATGGACAGAAGGGTGGATGGAGGCCGTGGTTTGGGGGCGCAGCTGACAGTCTTGCTGATGGATTGGATGTAGGTGCTAATGGAGCAGAGGGTCAAGGTTGACTCCTAGGCTCTTTCTGGAGTGCTGGCGGGGTGGGGATGCCAGTGACCCAGATGGAGATGGCCGGGGCAGGGAGCAGGAGGCGTGTGCCTGAAGGAGAATCAAGAGCGCTCCTTTGTCCAGCTGAAGTTTGAGATGCCTGTGAGACATCCAAGTGGGGGTATTAATACGGTGGCTGGGGGCAGTTCTGAGCTAGAAAGAGATCGGGAGGGGCTAGGAGGCCCAAGGCGGCGATGCAGACAGTGAAGAGGGTCTGGGCACTGTGCTGCTCAAATCACAGGGCATGCAGAAGACACCGAACACCACGCCAGGTGAGGTGGGCCTTGGGATGGACCACGGCTCCCAGACACTCCTGGGGTCACTAGTCCTTCTTCTCTCACCTTTGCCATCACCATGACTGCAGCAGAACCATTCAGAACATGGCTCTGGAGTCCGATCCCCCGGATTCAAGTCCTGGCCTTGTCACTCACACCCACCCGCTGAGTGACTTTGGGCTAGTTCCTCAACCTCTCTGTGCCCCCCTTTTCTCATCTGTAGATGAGAATAATAAGAGCACTGAGCTCAGAAGGTGGCGGTGAGGCTCGAGTTAATAAATGCTAGCACACAGCAGAGGGCCTTGTTCACGGTAAGGACTAGATGAGAGGTAGCTCTGTAATTCTGACGGCCACGGCCACTACTGGCCGGCACTGATCAAGCACTCGCTGTGGGCCAGACCTCGCATTACCTCATTTGATTCTTACAAAAACCCTGGGAGGTTAAGACAGGTGAGGTACTGAGGCCCAGAGAGGTGAGGTACGGTGCCTGTGATCACACAGCTGCAGGCTAGTGGAGCCAGGACTCACCCAGGTCCGTGTGCCCGTCAGCCGTGGTCTTGAGCACCCCTGTTCATTGCGGGCCGTCACCGTGGCTGTGCCCGTGGCAGGAGACTCGTGATGGCACCGCTCCTCCTGGAGCTCCTCCCAGGGACGGCCCAAGGCCTGAGAGCTCGTGCCCTTGGTCGGTGCTGCCCCGCGAGGGTCCAGCGGGTCAGGGACTTCCTGGTCTCCTGTGGGTCCCCCCTTGACCTTCTCTTTAACTTGCCCCCTGAGCTCTGCAGGAGGGAAACCTCAGAGAAAGGGCCTGGACTGGTTCTGCTGGGCAGAGGCTGCTTCACAGTGGGGCCAGGGTCTGCCAGGGCGCCTTTCATTCGTAGAAAGAATTCTAGCCCGGCTGGTGTGGCTCAGTGATTGAGCCGGTTCGATTCCCGGTCAGGGCACATGCCCAGGCTGTGGGCCTGATCCCCAGTGGGGGGCATGCAGGAGGCGGCCAGTCAATGTTTTCTCTCATCGATGTTTCTATCTCTCTCTCCCTCTCCCTTCCTCTCTCTCTAAAAGGAAGGAAGGAAGGAAGGAAGGGAGGGAGGGAGGGAGGGAGGGAGGGAGGGAGGGAGGGAGAAAGAAAGAAAGAAATCTAACCCAGGACTCTCCCACCTCCACCAGGGCGTGGCTAGCTGGGCCTGCGCTGGGAAGGCAGCACAGAGCCCCTTCCTCAGGCCCCTCAGGCAGAGGAGGGGGAGCAGGGGGAGACCTCTCACACCTGGAAAAGCCCTCGCCCAGCCCGGTGCTCCCAGGAGCCTGCTGCAGCTCCTATCAGGAGCCAGTGCAGCGGCCAAGGCCCGAGAGGCAGCAGGAGGTGGGTGACAGTGCGGGTCTGGAGTCAGTGTCCTGGATTCAAATCCTGGCTCCAGCAGCTGTGTGACCACAGTCAGATTTCCCCATCTGTCACGTGGGGGCGCTATAATACCTGTCTCTCAGCAGTTTGAGGGTTGAATGAGAGGATGCAGGTGAAGCATTTAGCACAAAGCCTGGCCTATGGTGGAAGCTCAGCGCATACCTACATACCTGAGTGCCAGGCCCTGTCCCCGTGCACCCCCCCTCCCCCGCAGGCTGCCTGGGGCAGCGGTGCCGTGCCCCCCTAATGCGCAGGTTTTGTTTTGTTTGTTTGTTTTGGTGAGGTGGAAGCCTTATGTTAACCAGTCATTCTAAGTACATAAGAATTCTCCAATTTTGTTTTTAAATCCTCACCCGAGGACATTTTTGCATTTATCTTCAGATAGAGCAGGAGGGAGAGAGGGAGGAAGAGAGAGAAAAACATTGATGTGAGAGAGACACATCGACTGGCTGCCACCCACACAACCCCAACTCGGACCGGGGACAAACTGCAACTGAGGTACGTACCCTTAGCGGGAACCGAACCTGGGACTCTCTGGTCCGCAGGCCGATGCTCTAACCGCTGAGCCAAACCGGCCAGGGCCTAATGCACAGTTTTGCTTTCACCTGTTTCGGTCACCTGTGGTCAACCATAGTCTGAAAACAGTGAGTGGAAAATACCAGAAATAAACAATTCATACATTTTAAAGTGCATGCCTCCGGGGCACCTCACTGCATCTGGTCTCTTAGGCACAGCGTCTCACCTCATCACAGGAGGAAGGGGGCGTGTGCCGTGCAGGGATCCTCTGAGGAGAGAGAGGGAGACCACATCCACATAACTTTTATTACAGTACATTGCGGTAAATGTTCCATTTTATTATTAATTATTGTTGTTAATCTCTTACTGTGCCTAATTTATAAATTAAACTTTGTTATAGGTATGTACGTACAGGAAATAACAGTATATATATATGGTTCAGGTATCCACTGGGGGTCTTGGAACGTATCCCCCACGGATAAGGGGGGGCAATGGCATCTACAGAAGGAGCCTGGTGGTGGCAGAAATAGTGATGCTTTCAGGCAAATGGCAATTTCTTAATTTTAAGAACAGGAGTCCTTGATAGAACCACGGATAGAGGGACAGAATCCAGAGCCCCCTAAAGAGGGGACTGGCAGGGGTGAGCAGGTCACTGGAGCACGGTAGCTTTGGGGCCTCATGCCCAGGCTCGGTCGGTCTTGAACTTGAGTGGTCAGTTGGTGGCTTCTTACAAATCCCCAGGGCCTGATGGGATTTTTATTTCCTCAGGGGCTGGGTAGCCTTGAGGAGGGAGGATGTGGACAGAAGCCCGGGGCCAAAGACTCCGACACCTCTAGGCATCCAGGTGTGCTCTGGAGTTGGCGGTGGGGGAAATAGGACTCAGGGTCTTCCATCCTTACCTGAAATCTGTGAGTCATTAGAGTGTCCACAGATGTCAAAGGGGGCGGAGGGACAGCTGTCTAAAATTATAGTTAATTGAAGAAATGTTGGTGAAACGTCAAGCCGATCATAAATAAAGTCATACACGCGGAAGGGAAACGAGCAGCCTGGCACACCTGCCCTCAGGAGACACACGACTCGGTGGCAGTCAGGATGCCCACTGCCCGGGAGGGAGGAGATGCGTATTAATACTTCAGGACCCAGGTGTCAGCTGAAGGTTGTATTTTATGACTCTGAGGTTGTAACCTTGAAATATGAGGCCTTATTTAAAGTGTGAGAAAATCTCCAAACAACTTGTACAGCATCTTCAATCAACACAGGACGGAGCAGGAGCAAGGGTGTTGGAGGAGCAGGTGAGCAGGGCTGACTCACCGGCGAAGGTGCTATCTTCAGGGTCCAGCGCCGGCTCTGCCAGAGGGCCTCATTTCCCGAGCCCTCAGCTCCAGCGTGGTCTAGGAGTCATCTCTAAAACGGGAAGTTTGAAGACCTGAGGGTGGCTTACCAAGCAGCGAGGTGTGGAGTGGTAGAGGAGACCCCAGGTCTGGTGCCGGAGAGACGCAACTGGAATCCTGACTTGGCCGCCTACTGTGTGACCTTAGGGAAGTTGCTTAGCCTCTCTGAGCTTCAGTCATTTGTTCAAAAGATATTTATTGGCTGCCTGCTCTACACCAGGCACTGTGGCAGATGCTGGAGACAGAACAGACATGGCCCTTGCCCTCATGGAGTTTACTGTCTGGACATTAAAGAAATGACCAGAGTCGTCTCCCGAAAACAGGCCTGGGCTTGGACTCCCTGCTGAAGACCCTCCAGTGGCTCCTGGCAGAATTAAACCCCGACAAGATCATTGGGCCTTTCTGAGCCGACTCTGCTTCCCTTCCCTTTCCGTGTCGCCCACAGCTCGCCTCACCCATCTGCGCTTCCACGGCGGTGGAAACCCGGCCGTCCCCGGGCACGCCACACCCAGCAGGCCTCCTTGCCTTTGAGTGCCCCATTTCCTCTGCCGGGCACCCTTTTTTTCTCACTCCATCACACTCCGACCCCTTTCTCAGGTCCAGGCTGAGTCCCTTCTCTCACCATGATCTTCCTTTCGTCCAGTGCAGTCAAGATGAAGCCACCGTGGCTAGGGGTGTAGACGGTTCACCTGGTGGAGACCGGGCCAGGGCAGGGCTGTTGGGGACTGGCAGGCCCGTTGCTGGGAACGACCTGACAAATCTCCCACTTGCTGACCGGCTCCTATAGCTTATCTCCCCAGCGAAGCTATTACGTCAGAAGGAGACTCTGAGACTGCCTCGGATGTCAGACTTCACAGCCTCGTGCCAGAGAGGTACCCAGGTGGCAGTCCCGTGCAGCTTCGCCCAACAAATAAACAGCACCAGCAAACTGGATGTGGGGCCAGGCAAGGCTGCCTTCCCCTCCCTCCCTCCTTCCCGCGGCCTGGGCGGCTAGATCAGGGGTCGCTGCGGAGAAAGGGAGGAGGAGACCAGCCCCGAGGCCTTCTCAGTGCCGCTCTGCCCAGCCCGCTCTGCCTGCTCTGCCCAGCCCGCCCAGCCCGCTCTGCCCGCTCTGCCCAGCCCGCTCTGCCCGCTCTGCCCGCGCTGCCCCCGCTGCCTCCCCCTCTGGCTCAGACAGCGCTGGCTGGGAAGTCCCTGCACACGCTCACCCACCTCCGCTGCCTCGCTCTTGCCCCTTCCTTTGCCCAGGGCACCTCTGCCCGAGCCCGCCAGGCAGCCAGATCTCAGTTGAACGATGTTCTGTCAGGTTGGCGTTCAGAACGCAGCCAGGCTCTGCCTACATCTCACCAGCACCACCTGGCCCAGCCTCCCCCGTCTCTCACCTGGACCATGACAGTCGCCTGTACGGGCCCCGCCCTCTGCCCTACTCCTTCATGTTGCTACAGGCAGCTCGAGGGTCCTGTTCATACACAAATCAGACCACGGCGTCCTCTGCTCAGAACCCTCACCGGCTTCTCGTTTCTCTCAGTGAAAAGCCCGAACCCTTCCAGAGGCTCTCTGTGGGGCCTCGTTCCCTGCATCCCCTCTGCTTCCACTACTCCGGCCCCTCAGGTCCCGTGAGGCCCTTGGCCAGTGCCTCTCTGCACCGTGGACTTTGCATCTGCTGTTCCGTCTGGAATGCTCTTCCCCCAGAGATCCACATGGCTTCCTCTCTCTCTCCTTCAGTCTCTGCTCAAATGTGACCTTCTCAGCGAGGCCCTTTCTGAAACGTCCCTGCCCCCGCTCCCCATCCTCCTGCGTTACCACCACCTCACGCACCCTCGGGTTTCAGCCTTCATCTTGGGTATTGCCTGTTTCCCTCGGACTAAACCATAAGCTCCATGAGAGGAGGGGTTTTCATTTGTTTTATTTGCAGATAAATCCCCAGCACCTAAATAGTGCCTGGCACTCAGTAAACCCTGTTGAGTGAGTGTCTCCACGCAAGTGTTGCCTCCTCTGTGAAGCCCGCCCTGAGTCCCACGTGCTGGCACAGTGCTCTGAGACCACAGTTACGGCAGGTCCAGCAGCCACGCGTGCTCGCCCGGTGCCCCGCTCTGAGAAACTTCTCGGGGCAGAGATGAACCGAGGTTTGCACCATGTGGTGCTGGCACGAGCCCAGTGCTTGGCACACAGTAGGTGCTCTGTTAATGGGGTGGGGGGGAATCCTTCATGAGCACGGACTGCGTGAGGCCCTTGGCGTCTGTGCTCATACACACCTAAGAGCTGGAATTTAGAAATGGGCTCCTCCAGGATCAGACCTTGACCCTGGACAGTGACAGTAATAAGAAGAATCCAGTCCCTTTGCTCTCCATCTCACCCTGCTCCTGGATATCCAGCTGTCATCTCAAGCTCCCCACCAGGACGTCCCACACACACCCAGCACTGGGGTCCACAACTGCACTCCTGGTGGCCCTCCACACCATGACGTGCTCCCCCCTGGGGCCCCTCCCACAGCAAGTGGCACCTTTCATCCATCCATCCGTGCTCATGACAGAAACCTGGAGTTCGTCCCTGTATACTTTTCTTCCTAAATATCTCTCAAATAAGTCCTCTCCTGCCCACCCCATGACCTCAGCTCACACCTCATCTGGCCTCACCGGGACTTAGGTAACTATGACCAACCCAGGCATCCTGCCCGCTTCCCCGACTCAGACCTCCTCTGTGCCCAGCCTCCGTGGTCTTTCTAAAGTGAAAATTCAGTCATATTTCTTCACTACCTTTGATCCTTAAGATGAAGTGGAATGAAAAGGAGAACTTAGCATTCGCTGGGCATCTCCCATGTGCCAGTCACTAGTGAATGCTAGGTACTGTCCCATTCTTTCTCCCACTGAGTTACCACAACACACCGTTGTGTAGAGAAACAAAGGACACTTAGGGAAATAAATTGCCCAGGGCCACATGGCTGGGAAGTTGTGGAGCCTGAATTCAGATCTAAATCTCTTGACCTTAAAATCCATTTTCATTCCGATTCCAAATCCTTTGGCCCAGTGTTCGTTGTCAGGTTGCTCAACATTTCCAGTAACATGGCCCATCACTCCTCCCTGTGATAAGCCTTCTAGAGCTACTTATCTTAGATATGCTTTGTGCTTTCATGCTTCTCTGCTTGCCCTTTCTTCTCTGTCCAGTGAACTCCTATTCATCCTTCAAAACCCAACTCTTATAGCATCTCCTCTGTTAGGCTGTCCCAACCCGACTTACCCAAACAAAGTAATTGTTGCTTTACCCATGTCCCCAAAGTGTGAATTGTACTCCTGGGAGACAGAAGAGTATATTGGTTAAGAGCACAGACCCTGGAATCAGACTGTGGGGCTTAGGATCCCAGCTCCTTTCATTACTATGAGCTGTGTCACCTTTGGCAAACAACCGAATCCCTTCGTGCCTTGGTTTCCTTACCTGTGAAAGGGGAATGATGCTCTACAGCAGTGGTTCTCAACCTTCCTGATGCCACGACCCTTGAATACAGTTCCTCATGTTGTATGTGGGCGTATCTGCATGTGGGCGGATGCGCCTGGAGACGGATAGAGGAGCGGTGTCTCGGTTTCTAAGACCATCGGAAATATGTGTTTTCCGACGGTCTTAGGCAACCCCTATGAAAGGGTCATTCGACCCCCAAAGGGGTCGCGACCCACTGGTTGAGAACTGCTGCTCTATAGGGTCGTAGTGAGGATTACTATGAAATAGAGTAGTTAGAATGGGCCCTGCTATGGTTTGTGCTCAGCAAACATGCTTTTATTATTGTTACCCTGCTGCCTCTGATACCCATTAGCACCCTGACACTGCACTTTCCTTTCTTGCCGTTTAGTCCCTATGTCTAACAGCCTATGCTAAGTGTATAATAATCACTTTCCTACAGACTCCTGGAGGGCAGGGTCCCAGCTAGTAAGCAGCAGGGGGAGATTCAGACTGAGGTCTGCAGTCATTCAAAGCCAGTGCTCTTAACTATTATATGTGAGGACATGTCCTCGGATCATGTTTTCTGAGTAGCAAGTCTCAGTGGGGAGCAGCGAGACCACACCAGGTTATGCTGCAGGGATGAGTCAAACATGGTCCCTGCCCTTGGGGCCTCCTAGCGGAGCTCAGAACCGAGAGCAGAAGGCAGATGTGTAGACAGGTCATTCAAACAGAGCAAGGTGCCGTGTCTGAATTCGGACACACTGCCGAGGGAGCCCAGAGGAGAGAGCGGTGTCTCGGAGCGGAGACATGAGGCTCTGTAAGAGGTGGCCTTGGAGTCAGGTCTCAAAGCCTAAGAAGTGTGGTTCCGGACAGAGGGCCCAGGCAGAGGGCACAGTGGAAGCGAAGGGCAGAAGGTCCGGATGTGCGCAGCGCTGACCTGGGGACAAGGGGCAGGAGGGAAGATGGCAGAGGTCTGGCCGGGCAGTGACAGGCCTGGGACGCCCTGGGACGCCCTGGGACTTCGGCCCCAAGGAGTAGGGCTGAGCTTTTGTTTTGTTCCATTACATCTGAGGTTGGCTGTGATCTGCGGGGAAGAACTGTCCTAGGCACCACAGTTGTGAATGCAGAAATACATGGGACGGCTGATTTCGCCGTCCTCCCTGGTCATGGTGCAGCAGTGTGGTGTAGTAGTGAAGCATGTGCTCTGAAGGGCTGAGTTCAAATTCCAGCTCATTGGCTGTGTGACCACAGACAGGTTACTTAACCTCTCTGTGCCTTGGTTTCTTCATCTGTTCAGTAAGAACAATAACATCTAAAATTCTCAGAACAGCGCCTGGCACATGGTGAGGGCTATGGAAGTGTTGGTATCACGATTATGAGGCCACTTCAGACTGGGATCCTGGCCCATCCCGTCTGTGCATCAGGCTTCAGGCCCCTCTCCGCTTCTCGCAGGTGAAGCGCACAGTGAGTACCAGGGCCTGTGAACAGGACCAGCTCACGTGAGCCTCTTGTCTCTCGCCCACAGCGGACGATGCCTGTGGCGGGACCCTGCGGGGCCAGAGCGGCCTCATCTCCAGCCCCCACTTCCCCTCGGAGTACCACAACAATGCCGACTGCACCTGGACGATCCTGGCCGAGCTGGGGGACACCATCGCTCTGGTCTTCATTGACTTCCAGCTGGAGGATGGTTACGACTTTCTGGAAGTCACGGGGACCGAAGGCTCCTCCCTCTGGTAAGGCTCCTCCCGCCGTCCCCGCCCCTTATAACTGTGCCTCCCTGGGACGCAGTCTGCTCCACGGACCCGCGCCCCGAGGCGCCTCTGCCACTTCCTGCACCCACAGGGGGAGAGCTTTCCTCTCATCGCGGTGAGACATCACTGCATATTTTTAGAGCCGGGTACATTTTTACGGTGATTTTGGTATCTGATTTGAAGCATGCCCTTGCTGAGGAATTTCATGATGGGTTTTGGTCGAGTAACCTGCATTAAGGCTAGAAATGTTCTGGTCTCAGGACGTGGGCAGGGTCCCCGTGAAATGATTTGAAATACCGTTCCATTTCTGGAAGACATATTAATAGCATCCAACAAAGGGAATAGAACCTTAAGTGGTGATTGCTTTTCCCACTTCCAGGGCCTGAGACAGGAAAGGCATTATGTGTGGGTTTCTGGAGCGAAGGCCCGATCTGCTCCCACCGCGCTTCTGGGTTTAGGAAACTGCGCCCCCTTCCTGCGGCGGGCGCCCCCTTCCTGCGGCGGGCGCCCCCCGCTGGGCAGGCTCGACGCCGACAGGCTCGGGGACAGGGCTGATGGAGACTCTCTGGCCTCCGTTGCTTGTAGTCTTTTAGATTTGGATCCGTGGGCCGTGCCCAGTCTGAGGTTGGCTTCGGGAAGGGTCCCGCTTCCTGTCTGGGTGACAAGCCTTGGCGTGATGATGTGGCCTTTCCTACTCTGTCTCCTGTTGTCTGTGTGGCTGTGTTATCAGGGCATCAGGGGGACCTGTGGCAGCATATCAGGAGCCAATAAGAGGGCCCCACAGTGTCGGGGAAGGCAGGGCACGGTGCCCACGGACTCCGTGTAAGCAGGAAGTGGGTACCTGCCAAGCACGGGGGCTCACTGGGGCTGAAGCGGGGATGGAAGGAAGGGAGAGGAAGGAAACAGGAGGCGGGGGCACACTCGTTGAACACCTCTTTCATCCCAGGTTTTGTGCTGTGATAGAAACACCGGTTGAGTAAGACATGGCCCTTTGAGGGTGAGAGAATCCAACGAGCCCATGGCAGGAGCCCAGTGTGACTATTTGAAAGGGATAAAGTTGAAATGGACGCCTCCCAAATGCTGACTCTGAAATTTGGGGACCCGGGTAGCCCGGAGAACGTTCCTGGTGCAGAGGAAGGCAACCCGACCAGGGAGTCAGGAGGCCTTGGTGTCGCAACTGGTCGGTGCCCTTGGCCAGGTCATTTACTACCCTGGACGGGTGTTGAGAGAAGCACCTGTGAGCCGAAGCGTTCGATTGCTCTGTGGAGGTTGATGACCTAGTCTAGGGGCAACGGCCGGACACTGGGAGCTAGGAGGAGGGCGGAAGGTCCAGATGACCCTTCACTGGACTGCAACCCCAGGGACCTGCCCAGTCTGAAGACCTCTGTCCCCCTGCTTCTTTTTTCAAAATACCTGTTTTTCTGATGATGAATGTAATACATATGCTCCTTATAGAAAACATGAAAAATATAAAAAGTTATAGAGAAATGAATAACAAATAATAAAATTTTGATGTATTCTCCTCTGGCTTTTTGCTTTGCCTAGATCAAGCTAGCTGGCTACTTAACTATATTTTAATATTACAAACTTCGGATCTTAGTATATCTGTCATTATGGACTTTGAACTTAGCATCCAATCATGAAAATCTTTTGATATCATTACAGATGCTTCTAAAATATAATAGGCATGATAATAATATCATATACTGAGCATTTGTTATCAGCATGTGTCAGGCTAAGCTCTTATGACTATAATTTCATTTCATCTTTATAAAAATTCTATCAAGTGGGTAGCATAATTTCCCTCCTTTTACAGATGAGGAAAATGAGGCCCAGAGAGGTTGTGTGACATGCTTGAAATCACACAGCGAGTAAAGGGAAGAGCTGGGATTGAGCCCCAGCTTAGCTGGCCTTGAAAGCCCATGTTCCCATGACAACCCAGAAGGATTGTCGTGGCCCCATGGCATTGCCTCGTCAGACTGTGCATCCTTGATGCAACAGCTCTCCCGTTCGGTCGTTCCCAAGTTTTCACTTCTGTAAACAGACGCGAGACGAATATCCCTGTCGGTCCCCTCTCTTCCAGTCTGGAGGCCTCCTCGGCGCGCGTGTTTATCCTCGGGCCAAGCAGTCTCCCACGGCTTCTGCTCCCCAGGTGTGGCTCTACGCGGTGTCCAAACTTCTGGAGTGAAACAAATCTGAAAGAGTATTCCTTTTCCTATTAAGTCACTCAGTGGGGAAGGAATTAAGCAGAGGAAATCGTTAGGGGAGTCATTCAGAACTCTTTGCCACAAGATTAAATTATAATTATTTACAGGGTTGGTATCACCACTGCCAGGCAGGATGCATCTCTTGTTCTCCTGTCTCCTTGCATAGCAATGACGGATAAACGAACTGGGAGGCGCGGGACGTCTGCAAAGGACCCATGCTCTCCCCAGCCCGCTCCTTTATGGATCCCTGGGTTCTTGTGAAAGTGGAACACGCCGGTTTACGAGTGCACTGCTTTTATCAGCTTACATTAAGATTTTAGGATGTTCTCTTGAGCTCCGCACCCAGGCATAGAAAGACAGCGGATCCTGTTAGAAAAGATGGATTTGAACAGCTCACCCAGTGAGAAGACAGAGACACCTCTGAGAGACAACCACCACCTCCCTCCCTGGATAGCAGGCTCCCACCGGGCGGCGTGGACTGTCCTGGCTCCGTCTCCACGCGCCTCTCCTCCCCCAGGTGGGACGGCAACAGGAGAGTTTTAATTAGGCTTCATGTTGTTTGAATTTCACAGACCAGTAACATTTCCAAACAGTTAGGGAAACACAGGTTGGTGATTTTTTTTATTTTGTCAAGTAAGGATATTAGAGAAAAACCTGCCAGCTCCTCAGAACATGATTTCATAAAACAAAGGACAATTCAGAGCCAAAAATGTGGCAGATGTAATCCATCGGCAGCCTGGTGCTGACACCGTGCGGGGGGGACGGAGGTGCTCACCTACGTAGCAGTGTGTGCCCGTAACCAGAGTCTCGTGATACGTGTGCATCGGTCAGGGGACTGCTGCGTCCTGTCCTGAGCCCGTGCCGGCCTCCGGGAATCCTGCAGGACGTGCTTTGAATAGGGAAAGGCTGCGAGGGTGAGCACTGAACCCTGTCACTGACATGTTGAGAGATTCCTAAATATTTTAGACTTACTCTCCCTTAAGTTAATTGCTTTTTTTGGTGATTGCTCATGAGTGAAAGTTGGTTTTGAATTGACTGAGAGTTACAATCCAGACAGTCTATTTGGTAGAATTCCCTCCCTACACACACACACACACGCACACGCAGGCACACACACACACACACGCACGCGTACACACACACATGCACGCACACACACACACGCACGCACACACAGCCGAATCAGCCCTGACACACACCCCTCCTCCACGTCCCTGCCGTGTACTCATCACCAAGTCAACCCCCTACACACACATACACCTCCAGTCACTGGCTTCATTCAGGGGCAGGATTTCTCTCACTGATCCTTCTTGGGAGGTGAGTCTTGTTCTGCCCTGACCCATTCGGTTGGCTCTGACCTTCGTGGAGCCCCATCCTTCCCACCAAATTCTAGGAAAGTACTCTACCTCATTCCTCATGAGCCCTCTGGACTCTTCAGAGGGCTGGGGCTGAGGGATGCAGAGACCCCTTTAAACCCTGGGTTCTGGGCCCCTGGAACCTGGAGGTGCCTGGAGCGTGTCAGGCTCGTGCTGTTGTAATGAGGAGAAGCGATCGCCAGCCCGTTACAGAGCCAGCCCCTCCACTGTGGAGAAACACTGGCGAATGCAAGTCCACTGAGAAGCTATTAGACCTGGAATCTCTCCTCCCTTCCTCTGCCCCGTGCTCTACACACTCCATATGCATCTCTCCAGACTCTTCCTCTGGGCTGCAGGGAAGGAGAGAAAGCCAGACATCCTGTCCAAGAATAGGGGGTGGTCCATGTCGTCCTTCTAGGATTAGGCATTGAGCCTGCGTCTCGGCACCTAACTGGGGAGAGAGCCAGCTTGGGAGTCCGATGGACTTGGGCTCAAAACCCAGATCCACCTCTTAATATTGTGTGATCTTGGGACAGTTACGAGCCTCTCTGAGCCTCAGTTGCCACATCTGAAAAATGGCTCATCATTTAACCTACACAGCCTGTGGAAAGGACTAAACATGTGAACTGCTCCCTGGCTCCTGGTCAGGATATGCTCCTGGGCTGGGGACCAGAGTCAGGGGCGCACTCTTCGAGGGCTAAGAAAAGGGTAAGACGAGGCACCTCCAGCAACTCGGAGTTTTGTCAACCAACCCTTCTTGGTGCCTCCACTGAGCCCGGCTTCCCAGCCTGCCAGCCCAGTGGCATCGCACCAGGCGGAGAGGCACAGCCCGGTGACTCTGACTCAGCGCCCAGGGGAATTGCCTGTAAACCCAGGTGAGGTGGACTGGTAGAGAGCCCTGGACTAGACGAGAGGGTGCCGTGCAGAGGTCAGAAGGGGACAGTGATTTTGTCTTCTCAGAGCTTCACTGTGTGAGCGCACTGTGGGCGGCAATCCCTCTTCTCTGCTGGACCCAGCCCCAGAGTGGCCAACTAGCTGCTTTGTTAGCAAAACAGAAGAGGATCCAATTCCTTCAGCCAGCACTGGCCGCTCTGTGGGGTCCTCTGGTGGAGGGAGTTCCAAGCTCCTTCCCACAGGTGGGATGTCTGTGTTGACCCTAGAACCACACCCCGCTTCTTGGTTGTCACCTCTGTGAGTCAGCCTCTGCCAGTGATACCCAGCCTGCCCTCCGTGCCCCCTCCACTCCGATTTTTATTCTTTGTTTCACTGATCGCTTGTGATCTGCCTGCCCGTTCTCTGTGCCCCACACCTTCCACCAAAGCCTCACAGACCTGTATGTGGCAAACCTGCCTTCGCCGAACATTCACAGTAGGAAAAGGGAGGAGCACCCACTCCGGGTCTTCAGAGGAGGCCTGGGTCCTAGGATGGAGACCAGGGCCTCAAGACGGAGGGAGGCAGCATCTGAGACAGGCCCTGAAGGGTGGGTACTGTTGCTATGGGAGATGATGGGCCAGGAAGGGCATCGTTCTACGGGTGCACACGAGGCCCCTTGGACAAAGTGGGAGCTTCCCGATCCCTGAGACACAGATCCAGGCAGTGGCCCCAGGATTCCTTAGGGGAGATTCTCCCCACCATGCTCTCCCCCACCCCCATCACCACCAGGGCTCTGCCAACCACCTCTGAGCCTCGGCTACCCGCTCCATGGGTATGAACAGACTCTCGTCTGCTCTGCTGTCTGGAGCTCCCTGGTGCTGCCCGCAGGGGCCGCCTGATAGACTTCGCTGCATTTGGAAGGAGAATTTCCCTGGAAAGCAGCCCCCGCCTGCTCTCTGGGTCCAGCTTTGCAGGGTTGTGTTTACTTCGTCCCCTTCATTTGCTTGCTCTCGTTGTCATGGGTGGGGAGACACCACTCTCGTCCACTTCACAGTCAGTCTGAAACTTTTGCTAGCAACACTTTCTCCTTTCAAAAGACCTCATTTTAATAATTAAGTATTTTATACAAGGAACTGGAGCCAACTAGAACCGTTTGATCTCAGTGACTTTTAACGAGATACTTCGTTCAGGAGCCATTAGATTCGGATATAATTAGAATGAGAACAGCACGCCAGTGGGGATTTGTTCATAATAACTATTCACTTATTTTTTTTCCATTCACATATACTTTAGCAAACTGTTGGTTTAGATCATGTTTGCCCTTTGCTGCTTTCCCCCTATTTATTTTCGGTAATCACATCTTGAGAGACTTCTACGAACTGGGCCCTCCTATGTGCAGAGGAGACGACGACACGGCCCCATTCCCGAGGTTTATTTATGCACGCCACACATGTTATGTAGCAGCCGTGCACCGTGCTGGACCCTGGAGCTCACGGGGTGAACAGGCAGAACATAATTAGATGCTTTACAATATCATGTGGTAGGTGGTTTTCTATGAGGTATAAAGAAATTGCCTTAGGAACTGAAAAGAGAAACGTAATAGCTAGGATTCATGTGGTTCACCAACTAGAAACTGACCTCCAGCTGACTCAAGCTCAAAAGGGAATGTGTTGGCTTCTGTGACTGCAAAGTCTAGGGATCACCTTCAGGCACGGCTGGATCAAGGGACGCAGGTAATGTCATCTGAATCTGTTTCCCTCCCTCCCAGGGCTTTGCTCTTCTGTGTATTGGCTTCATTTTCAGGCACGTTTTCCCCATGTGGCAGCAAAGGTGACCACCACCAGCTCCCTCCACTGGTTTAGCGATCCCAGAGGAAACGAACCATCTCTTTCCTAATGGTTCCCACAAAAGCCCCCAGAGGAATTTTGATTGGGCTAGACTGAGTCATGGGTCCAGCCCTCAATACCAATGGAGCCAGGCGGTGTTCTCAGTGGCCAGGCCCAGGCCACGTGGCTCTCTGCCCCGGCCAAGCCTCATGTTTGGGAGTGGAGGAGGGTTGGTTCACCAAAGGAAAACCAGGTCCCTGGGAGAAAAAAGCGAAGGATGTCCTCCAAAAAAATTGTCGGTCTTCCTGTCATGATGGGTGGGAGGACTCAGATAAACGAGTCCTGGATGGAGCGACTTTTCAGCTGAACTGGGGGTGAGTAAGAGCTTGCTGCAGGAAAGAGCCTCCATGTGTCTGGGGCGCTGCTCGTGGGGTTCAGGGTGCATGAGAGCAAGGGCAGGATGTGAGGCCTGAAATGAGCATGGGTCATGAAGAGCCTTGTTCCCGTGTCCATAAACCAGGAGAGGGTTCCACAGACTGTAGAAAGCTGCTGAAGTGTTTTAAGCAGAGAAGTAAATAATCCCTCTGAATTGTATTGGATCCCACTAGCCTGAGAAACCCAGCTGTAAAACTTTTTGGAGACCACTCAGGCAAGAGAGTCCAGCCTTGAATTATGGCAGCTATGAAGGGATGGAGAGGAGGGGGTGACATCAAGAAACATCTCTGGCCCTGGCCGGTGTGGCTCAGCGGTTAGAGCGTCAGCCCGCGGACCAGAGAGTCCCGGGTTCGGTTCCCGCTAAGGGCACGTACCTCGGTTGCAGTTTGTCCCCAGCCCTGGTTGGGGTCCTGTGGGTGGCAACCAGTCGATGTGTCTCTCTCACGTTGATGTTTCTCTCTCTCTCCTCCCCCCTCTCTCCCTCCCGCTCTATCTAAAGATAAATGCAAAAATGTCCTCGGGTGAGGATAAAAAAAAAGAAAAAAAAGAAACATCTCTGGCAGAAATCAGCTACTTTTGGGGGTTCATAGAAAGGAGGAGCAAAGGCAGGGAAGGAATCTGGGGTGATTTCCAAGTTTCTGGGTGGTAGGCTCTTTTACCAAACAGAGGAACACAGAGGAAGGAGCAGGACTGGGATGGGGGGGGGCCTCCTCAGCACGAAATGGGCACAGAGAGGGAAGTCAGGGTCACGGCAGGGAAGGAGATGAGCCTAGACATAGGGACACAGCTTCCCTTGATTGTTGATGCACAGTCTTTGAGAGAAGATGGCAGAGATGGTCAGGAGATCAGTAGCTAAGCCTGCAAAGGCTGGTGTTCGGGTAAAGGCTCTGTCGGGGACTTGAGAAGTCATCTTCAGGATCCGCGCCAGCATCATCTTTCTCGGCAGCATCTCCACCATTACAGTCAGCCTCACATCTCCGTCTGTTACCAACAGGTTTCCATTATCACTCATTCATTCACACACAGTATTTAGGCCCTTCTGTTGTCTGACGTCGGGCTTGGCACTGGGGATACAGTGTCCGAGGAGACAGAATCTCTGTCTCTGTGGGGCTTCTGGTCTATGTGTGGGGGCTGACATTAATACAAAAACCACAAAACGAATGTAAAATACACCTGTGATGAGTGCCATGAAGAAAATGAGCAGGATGAGGAATAATAGCGACAGGCACCCTTTTAAGATAAAGGGGTCAAGGGAAGCCTCTCTCGGGCTGTAGGATTTGAGCTGAGAGCTGACTGTTGAGAAGGAGCTGCCCTGGGAAGCACTTGGATCGGCATTTCAGGCGGAGGGAATCGCGCACGCGCAGCCCTACTACCACAGTGCCCCTATGTGCCCTCGAATTTCATCCATGGAAGTGGCACAAGCTGAATGCCTGTCCTCTGGGATTTCAGCTGTTTGAATGCCAGGAGCAAGGCAGGGTCAAGGGCTCAGGATGGAAGAAGTACACAGGAAGCAGCTGAGAGGGTGCATGACTGAGGCTGCTGAACCCAGCGGCACCTTGAACTGGTAGGAGGAGGATCTACTCCAGCCAAGGCCCAGCGCCTCCTACCGTCCCAGGGGTTTAGGATCGCCTCGCTCCCCTCTCCTCCTCTGCCGCGTCACAGTGCTTTAAGCCACCCCAAGAAGCTGTTCTCTTCTGATGGAGCCCATGAAATTGCATCTGTTATAGACATCAGGAGCCAGGCCATAAATAACGAGCCTTTTAAAATCTCATCTCCCCTATCTCTCAGAGTTGGAAATAGCATTACAAGGTCCGCAGCCGAGCGGTAGGAAAGGATTAGTGCCCCAGCATGCTGCGGGTACAAACACGTCTGGAGAGCCAGGGCGAGGGCTCCTGCACGCTCTGTGGAGCATCGACATGACTTCCTTGCTTCCACCTGTGAGAACTTGCTCTCAGAAAGAGAACAAAAGCCTCCCCTGGAAGGAGTAGGAAGTGAGCCAGTTGTCCGCTGTCTGCACAGCGGCTCTGCTAGGAGCTGGTGGTTTGGCAAAGTTCAATGCGTGGGGAGCTGGGGTCGGGCCCACCGTGGGTCTCACTGCATGCAACAGGTTTGTACGAAGTGCATCGTCTGTGCGGGGGCCCATGCGAGGACTATGAGGGGCAGCAGACAACAAGGTGCTCTCGTCGACTTCGCTTGGGGAGCTGCCAGCTGCCTGGTGGTGCCACTAAGACAGATGGAAGGAGCTGTGCTGGGCCCTTCCAGAGGTCCCGCATTCTGGCAAGACCCGCCTTCCCGAGGGATGTTAGTTCCTTCAGAATGTTCAAGGGCCCAGTCCTGGTCTTCATTTTTACCCTTGGCCGTGAATGTTTGTTCCACTCACGTTTGGCTTCACCGATCCTGTTTCACGCTGGTTTGGCGTATCTCTTGCTCCTACAACCTCTTCTGGCTTCCTAAGACTGACCTAAGCCCTTGGTTCTAACCCTGAGCCTATATATCTTTCGATCCCAGTTTCTCCTCATCCAGTGGTACGTGACTCCTGCGGACTCGCCAAGGAAGCGGGGTTCACGTAGAAAACTAGCATTTGACAGTCTGATGACACAGCGACATGATCACTGTTGAGCTCAACAGAGTTCGCCATTGGGAACCTAGAGGGCAGGGCTGGTTTGAACAAAACAGGGAGGCTTCGTGGAGGAATAGGACTCCTAGCATCTCCGTGAACGTCTCATCCAAGTTCTTGAAGAGTGGTCGATCCTGGCTGCCTCTCCGTCTTCTGTCCCCCTGAATTCTTCACCTACTTCACCCCGTCTTCTCCCTCCAGCCTTCCCCTGAAACCATTCACATGAAAAGCATCCTCAGGAAACCGCCCTCCACCCAACACTCCCAGCGCCAGACTCGGTCTCATCTCACTGGGCACGCTGCGTTCCTTCACAGTTGGCTTTTGTCCTTTTGAAACTCTGCTTTCTCTTTGCCTGCGTGCCACGCTCTCGGATTCCTCTTGGACCTCTCTGGCCATTCCTTCTCTGTTTCCTTTAACATCAGTTCTTGCCTCACTGCTGTGCCCACGCCACACCTTCTCCTTGGTAATTGACCTACTTTCTTGGTTTGAGATGCCCCCTCTTCATCTGTCATCCCAAGTCTGCCCCCCTAGCCCAGCCTCTCCGGTGAGCACCCAGCTATAGAGCCGACTCCTTGTTGGACCTCACCTTGAGGTCCCGCCAACATCTCCAGCTCAACGTGTCCCAACTTCACTCATAATTGACTCCTAAAATGATCACTGTGTTTCCTTTCTTAGTTTATGGCACCTCCCTCTACCTAGTGACCCAAAAATCTGGGCATCGTCTCTGTGTAGGCCCCCTCTCTCACCAGCCACATTCCATCGATTGCTGGATTCTTCCAATGCACTGCCTGTAACATTGCTTTGCTTCTTTGCTACCACTCCCCCAGTCCATCCCATCCTCTCTTCTTCTTTGTGGGTTATAATAGCCTCCTTACTGATCTCCCAGCTTCTTGGCACTCTCCCATTAGCCTCCCCACTGCTACCAGAATGGTTTAATTAAAATGCAGGTCCAGCATGCTAAGCCCCAGGCCACAGTTTTCCAACATCTTTCATTGCCTACAGAATCAAGTTTCAGTCCTGGGTAGGACCGGAAAGGCTTCTTTTTTTTTTTTTTTTTATTAATTTGTTTTTGTTACAGGTGTTTCTCCTTTTCCCCCCACTGACACCCTCCTCCCCGTCCCCAGCATTGTTGTCCATGTCCATCGGTTATGCATACATGCGTGTAAGTTCTGTGGTTTATTTCTTCTTCCCCCACCCCCCACCCCTCTTCTGAGGCTTGTCAGTCTGTACCCTACATCCACGTCTCTGGGTCTACCCTGTTCCTCAGACTGTTATGTTCATTATATTCCACAAATAAGTGAGATCATGTGATATTTGTCTTTCTCTGCTCGGCTTGTTTCGCTTAGGATAATACTCTCCAGGTCCTTCCATGTCGTCTCAAAGGATAAGAGAGCCAGCCCTTGCCCACCACCCAGCCTCATCTCTTGCCCCTTCCTTCTTTGAACTCTCACTAACCCTGAAATTCAGTGGTATAACACAACAGAGGTTCAGTTTCTGCTCATGCTACGTGTCTGGCACGGGTCACTGGAGGTGGCTCCAGTCAACATAGTCCTGCAGGTGTGTGTCCAGGCTCAGCGGGGTGTCACCGTCTTGTAGCTGCACCACCAGGAATATGTGGCCTTCTCCAGTCCCAGGACAGGGACATGCAGTGGGGAATCTAGCATGGGCTTGTCACTGCCCCAGCCCAAATATGAGCCATCACTTCCAACTCACATTTCATTGGCCAGAAATGGTCACGTGGTCCAGCATAGCCGCAAGGGAGCCAGGAAATGTGGAGAGCAGATGAAATGCCTGGTGAGCCAATATCTTGGCCATACCTCATGTAGACAAGATGTCCCGATTCCTGCGAAAGGCCAGCCCCTCCCTTTATGCTCCAGATGTCATTGTCCCCACAGGCTTCCCTACTACATTCATCTTTTTTTGTGCATTCGTTAATTTTTTTCTTCTCTCTTGAACATTGTTAACAGCATAAAGACACGTCCTAATATCTGCCGTCTAAAATCAAAATTAAAACAGTAGGCACCCGACTCCCCCATTACTCAGCCCCATTCAGCTACCAGTTGCTGAGACAGGTCCCTTTCTCAGTTCTGCCCTGCCTGCCACTAAACCCGACCTTGCTGAGATTGCCAGTGACCTCCAGGTTGCCAAACCCAGTGTCGCTTCTCTGTCTGTCTGTGATTTGGCCTCTTGGTAATACATGATGCTGGTCATCTAGCCTTCTTGGACTGTTTCCTTCTCTCGACTAACTTGAAACCACGGAGCTAGCTGTCTGTGGCCGTTCCTTCTCAGTCTGCTGCCCTGCTCCGCCTGTCCAGCCTTGACATGTGGGCTGCCCCGGGGGTCCTGGGACCCTGCTCTTCCCCACCTGCCTTCTGACCCGGGGAACCTCAACTCGTCACAGGCTGACTTTCAATGTCATCTGTGTGCCAGTGGCTCTCAGCTGAAATGTCCAACCCTGATGGACTTTGGGGGCTCCATACATATTAATAGGAATCGAAACATGAGATCTTCCAAGCAGACTTTTTTTATTGTGGTAAAATGAACATAATGTAAACATTACCGTTTTAACCGTCTTCAAGTGCACAGTTCGGCGGAACTGAGACCTTCACAGCGTTGTGCATCCAGCATCACCCTCTGTCTCCGGAACTCTCTTCACCTTCCCCAACCGCCTGTCCACCCCCGTCAAATAATAACCCCCCCCCCAACCTGGTAACACTGCTCTGCTTTCTGTCTCTGAGTTTGACTACTCTCGGTACCCCATGTCCGTGGACTCGTACAGATGGGTTCTCTGTTTGGCCCATTTCACTTAGCATAGTGTCTTTAAGATGCCTCCATATGATGGCACGTATCAGAATCCCCCTTTAAGGCTGAATAATATTCCATCGCATGTAGATACCACATTTTTTAATCCATTCATGTGTTCATGGACATTGGGTTGTTTCTTGTCCCCTCCTTACCCTTATCTCCTCGTCCCCCAGCCTTCTCCACCTCCGTCCACGCCCAGGAGGGAGCTGCTTCTGCCCGTTCGATGCCACCAGCATCTCTGGCCACTCAGTGGCCTGTCTCCCAGCTCCCCCCCTTCCGTAGTCCACTCTCCATGTAGCACAGCAACCGGGCTGACGGATGTTCATGCATCAGATCCCGTCTCCTGAAGGGAAGGCCTGCCAGTGGCTTCCCATCGCACTCAGGATCACATCCTACAAGGCTACACTGTGGCATCGGCCCACCTCTGTGACCCCCTCCCACCACTCAGGCCACTCTCTGAGCCTCAGCGACACGCGCCCTCCTCCTGCCCCTTGGGTGGGCGAACAAGCAGGTTCCCTCTTAGGGCATCGGCACCAGCTGCTCCCAGGGCTTAAGATCCTCTTCCTTTAAAGTCTTTTAAAAAAAACAAACAAATGAACAAACAAAACCTAGCTCTTTTGATGTGAACAGTTCAGTTTAAATCTCCCCTCCTGAGGAAGGCCTTCCTGTCCATGAACTCCCTGTGAAGTCACCCCTCACTCTCCATCACAGTCATGTTTCATCCTGGGCATTTGTCAATACCTGATATTTTCTTGCTTACTTATGTCTTTGTCTTTATTTCTTCTGTGCCCCCCCCTCCCCCACTGCCTGCAGAACCTTGAGAGGCCCCAAACGGAAGGCTGGCACCTAGTAGGTGTCCAAGGTTGGTTGTTTGGAGGAGACACCTGCTTGTGCCTGGCCAGTAACAACGGCCTGTGCTTAATTGCAAAGGTTAAGGTGGAGCCTCTCCACCAAGTATTTTAAGTAATAACCTTCCTGGGGGACATTTGCAAATTAGCCCTGACTCTTGCTGATTACTCATCCTAAACTCACTCTGATTAATAATTAATCAGCAAACTGCTTGGCCAGAGCAGGCTGATCAGTGCTAGAAAGGATCTCAAATTATGCAAGTCTCTTGGCCAGTCTTAAAAAATGAAAAGCTCAGCGGTCGGTGGAACTGGAGAGGTTTGATTGCAACGTGAGAGGTGAGGTTTCGCGGTTGTTTGTTTTTCCTTTTTGTCTTTTGACTAAGAAATCAATTAGGCTCCAACTTGCAACTTCATTGAGAGACTGTGTAGCACAGAAATAGAAACGTGTTAAGTATCACTTTCTTTTTAGCTCCTTCCCTTCAGAAGAGTTTTGGTCTGGGAGACAGAGGTTAAAATTAGCCAGTTAGTTAAGCAAGTGCCTGCCTCGCACCCATGTCAGTTTCCGCAGTGAGTTTCAGCCAGCCCTTCCTTCCTCTGAGCTGCAGCAATGGGCCTGGCAAGAGGTGAGAGATTTGATGGGCACCATTGGGAGGAATCAGTTTGCTGGCCACCAGTGCCCTTTGCCTCCTGCCTGCAAACCCAGGGAGACAGGAGAAAAGGCAACCAGAGGGCAAAGAACAGGCTTCCCACTGCGAGGAGTGAACTCAGTGACTGCCCGGGGCCCCTGTCTATCCTCAGTCTGCGGCCTCCATCCTCACGGGCCTGTCCGCATAAGGTTTCAGCTTTCTTTTCCAGATTCCTCTTCTGGCTGCTGGAGATATGGCTGACAGGGAGGCCCACAGAAAGCGGAGGTGTCCATGGACATTGATGTCTGGGCTGGGCTGGGGGGTATAGGAGTCAGTGCAACCCTGATGTCCGTTAGAACCACAGTGATGGCAAGGTGACACCCCAGGTCAACTACGTCAGCATGCCCAGGAATGGGACCAGCCATCAGTATATGTTGAAGTCCCCATGGGATCCCAGTGTGCACCCAGGTGGAGAGCCATGAGCTGATGGGGTGCAGCTTTCGAGAAGGGGGTTATGAAGGACATCAAAGAGCAGAGGAGGAAATGGGCTTCTCAGGCGGTGACTGTCCCCAGAAACGGAGGGTCGTCTGTCTGTCTGTCGTCTTGTGACAGGCAGGGTGAGGTGAGACAAGGCAGCTAGACCCGGCAGCTTCTAGGAGCCCCAAGCTTCTGATCTCTCCAGTTATATCCCCCGCTTTAAAAATACCCTTCATTACTCAACCCTGTTTCTGAGATCGCGATGCACTGCCCCGCTCCCTGCTCGCGAAGACTCGCCTGGAAGGTGTTTAGAAAGTGGCCTCCTGGTCCCTCCTGGAAATTTCTGAGGATTGGGTCCACATTCAGTATTTTTAACCATTTTCCCGGTGTTCCGAAGCAGATTAAAGCTTGAGAGCCACCCTGGCCTGGACAGAACACTTTCTGGAGCAGTAACCTGAGGGGAGACGTCTGCTCATTATGAAATGATCCTCTTTCTTATGAATGGGTCCAGTATTGAATTTCTTGGCATAGAAATTCCTGGGTTCTGTTTGACTGATGTGTCTGGTCATGGTTTGTGCATGAGTTTGGGTAAGCACATCTATTACAGAAAATGAAGCATACCGGTTCCTACCGGGCTTTATTAATTTACTTAACAAATGCTTTTCACCTGCCTACTCCGTGCCAGGTTCTGTGATCAGTCCTGTGACTATGGTACTGGACTAGAAAGTCTTGGTGCCCTGGCTCTCCATTCTGGCCTCCCCCGGTGCAGGCCTGTGAAAGGCTGTCGTCTCTGAAGCCTTGAGACGTGGTGGCATCTCGGCCCTCCCTCACACCACTCACCCCTCAGTTCCCCCTGCCACTCATCCTGCAGCATCCTTCTCCCGACACGAGCTCCTCTCTGCATGCTCAGTGCCTGGCCGAAGTCCTGGCCTGAGGATTTGCTTACAGGTTGCTGAACACATAAAGCCTCTGAGATCTCAGCACCCTCCTTGCTGCTGCATCTCACCACCACCAACAAGAAAGGCCTGTGGTGCTTGGCGTCACCTGGCCGGGTCTCTGAGCCCTGTAGCCACAGGACCGATGTCAAGATAAATAAAAAAATAAACAGTTAAACACAGCCAGTTAAGTGCCCAGGCTAGGAGTGGGATCCCATTCTCTGGACTCTAAACCCTAATCTATCCCCTCTCTCTCCTGCTCCTCTGAGCTCTGATTCGTTTTCTACCCTGACACCATCGTTCATGGGACTTTGGTTCTCTCTTCTGGAGTCTCCTGTCCTCTCTGTCCTTTAGCCTTAGGCCTGTGGCGAGTCACGCCTGGTCCCATCCAGCAGAGAGCGGCCCCTACCCACGGTGCCCCGTGGTGTCTCCAGGATGGCATCTCCGACCCAGTCTTCCTCATGTCCCAGGGTCGTCTGAGCTGCAGCGAGTCCCCGGCTCTTGAATCCAAGAATTGCCTAGAATTAGACTGGAGTTTTGCCTAGAATTAGACTGGAGTCCTGCTCTGTTCCTGTGACAGGCCGTTGAAATTCACAGGGTGCTCCTCACGTAGGGGGTTGGGATGATACGGCTTCTGCCCGATGCCTCTCCCCTCTCCCAGTGTTCTCCCCTGACTTTATTGCCAGCTCTGTGAAATAGATGTGAGGCCTCCTTGGAGAATGTTTGTTGGTGGATACCCGGGCTGCTAACTCCCAAGCTGGTTGCTGACCACCCCCAGCCCCTGGCTGGGTCCCCAGTGTGCTTGATCCTCCTATGTGGGTGCCCACAGATATGTGGATGTACCATGATGCCTCGACTCCAGGTGTCCATGCCCAAGTGGGGAGGTGGCAGGGCCTGGCCGGTTCTGCCTCCAGGTCCGGTCCCTGAGCCCAGGTCTGCTTGCTGGGAGTGGGACAACCTATCAGGTCTCCCCTTCAGTATCCCGGGAAGGTCCCCAGGCCTCCTGCTCCCCTGAACCTCACGGAAGGCCGTGTGGAGTAAGGACGGAACGTGGCTTTAGGAGTTAACGTTGGGTTCAGGTATCATCTCTGACCTAACTGATTGTGTGACCTCAGTTAACTCACCCTTTCGGGGCCTTACACAGAGTTACAAGAAATGTTTGGTGTGAAGGACTTTGAACAGGCCCATCTTCCCACTTTTAAATCCAGTGTGTGACCTTCCTCTGACCTTGCACGGCTGAAGCGCCTGGCAGGACTCCCTGCCGTCCCCCAGCCACCCCGTCCCCTGCCGCTCTGGCCCTCTCCGGAGCCTCCCAGCATGAGCTCTGCAGACGACCGAGCTGCACACAGTGCCCTCAGAGGCTCGAGGTGCTGTGGGTCTCAGCCACTGGTCAGTCAGGGAGGTCGCTGTGGGCTGGCCCGAGCAGGAGGCCCCAGAAGGAAGTCATCGTGACCCTCGGGCCCAGCAGCTCTGAGATCGCAGGGCCATTAGACTTTACCCCAAGGGCACAGAGAGAAAGACAGCGTGGCACATGGGGCGTGCACTCTTCTGCCCGAGCCGGGCACTCAGCTCTGAACTCCAGCTGCCCAGTTGTATAAGGCGAGCGATGGGTCCTCCCCGCTGCCCCGCCTGCCTCCCAGCCTTCGAGCGCAGGGCGCCGTCACAGAGACGTCCTGCTCCACGTGGAAACTCAGCCCCACACTTTCCCCTCCAGCAGGACGCATCTCAGGTGACTTTTCGGGAACTGGGAGTGTTGAGGAAGGAATGAGCGATGTGGGGAGGGGGTAGGTGCACCACCTCCTCACAGTCTGAAATCGAGTGTAACTTACTCACGTTGGTCCTCCGCATACACTGATTCCCGGCCTTGGCTAGAAAATACTGTTTTCCATCCGTGTGTAGTGCAGTCCGTGGATGGGAAACCCAGGGGTACAGAGGGCCGGCTATATGTTTACTGAAAAAATCCACATATGAGTGGACCTGTGAAGTTCAAATCCAGGTTGTTCAGGGGTCCGCTGTACTCTTTGTAGAGTGCCAGCTATAGCCAGGCAGTTGTATTTATTATTTCCTTTGCATCTTCCAGTAACAGGAAGAAACAGGCCCAGTGAGGTCATGTGCCCAAGGTCACAGAGCCTGGAAATTGCAGACTGAAGCCAGAATCCTATGTCTTCCGGCCTTTGGCTCTTTCTGCCCCACTAGATGGGGGTGTGAAGAGACTTTGGGGGTCCTGGAGGACGCCCCTGGACCTGTACCCTCAGATCTTGCTCTCTCCACCTTGTGCTGCTTTTGTCCTCTGAGCTGGGTTTGGGGGGAGCTGCGGGCTGGCTTCCCAGGCAGCCGGTCTCATGGAGGCCTCGTGCCATGAGCTGCCAGCTCCCTAGAAGACACCCCGCGAGCACAGGACAGACTGCCAGCAGCCTTCCCCTGCAGGAGAGCCCTGTCGCTGCAGACAAATGGCCCATGTCATTCAGCCGCATCCTTCTCATTGCTGGTCTGTGGCCTGAGTTGTCCAGATAATCCTTTTCATTTAGTGTTCCCTTTATGGATGCCATGAAGGGCCCCTGGCAACCACCGCCCAGCCTTTGCCCCCACCAGGCAGAGACACAGGCAGCCTGCTGCCTGACTTCTGTGTGTGCCCATCCGGCTCTCACAATGATCAGAATCTGTCAAGCTCCATCAAGGGACATTTTTCGCATAAAGGCAAGTGTCCCTTGGGCCTCGCTGTGAGCAGGGGATGACATCCTGGATGCTAATGTGGCCTCTGTCCTTCCACCAGCAACTTCCTTCACAGTCACCCGTCTTCTGCCCGCCCTTGCCCAATGATGCCCTCCTAAGATCCCCTCGAAATGCCCCCAGTCTCTTTGCTTGTGACTGCCCTCCCCCGGCTCCACCTCCTCCTGGTGCCTTGGCAAGTAATTACCTTCACAGGGAAGTTGACAAGTCTCTGGCGACTTCTAACCCGGCTGGAAAGGATTCATTATTCTGTAGCTGGAAATAAGCAGGCCCATCAGCTCAGGACTGAGATAAGACCAGTGTGAAAGTTCTCTATTCAGGGGAATTAATTAGGATTCCTTATTAAAGATCCAATTAGGCAAAAGGGCATTTTTATCTGTGATAGTCAGCTGCTCCTATGTTTCTAAAGCTATAACTCCAAGATTTTTTTTAAAAAGGAGAAAACCAGAGGCTGTGTTTTCTTCTAAAACAATTCGCTCTTTCAGCGTCAGTTACGTCTTCATCAGGATGTGAAAATAGATTTTCTCATTCAATTTGCAATGTTTTATCTCTTCAGAGTCTGGTAATGATTCCACTCCATCCCCTTAGCAAGAACCTCAGCCCCGATGGGTATTGGGGAGTGTGATGTCTGATTAGGAGGACCGCAAAAGAAATCGCATTTTTTAGAAACCTGATTCATGGGCTGGCAGGAAAGGCGGCTCTGCCCGGGTGACCTTGGGCAAGGCGCTCGACCTCTCGGAGCCTACTTCCCCCTCTCTGCGTCAATCTCCCAGGGCTGAGGGAGAAACAGCAGTCAGGCGGTGCAATGGGAGAAGGTGGATAAGAACCCAGGCTCTGGACAGATGACTTAACATCAGCATGGACAAGCCAGGGGTCCTTGGACTCAGGAACCTCTCCGAGCCTTGATTTCCTCATCTGCAAAATGGGAGGAAGTCCCTCCTCCAGGGTTCTGGGTGGATTAAATGCGAGGACGGGTGGAAGCACCATGCCTGGGGGGTGGGGGAGCACCTAATACATGGTTGTCACACCTGAATCAACGGTTCCTTTTGGGTTTCGCTGGAAGAGTCCAGTGAGGATCCCTGGAGAGAGCTGTTCCTGCTCCCCACCCAGCACCGGCGGGGCTGCTGTCGAGTTCCCGGGGCGATTCTGAGGTATAGCTGGTTGGAGACTGCCACCGGGTCACCGGGGCACTGCTGATCGCCACGCTGTGTCCTCCATGGCTCCAGGAAGCAGTGTGGGATGGAGGGGTCACTTCTTGGTGTCCTACTTTGCCCTCCGCCCTGGACCCGATACCCGAAGACCCACAGGACCATAAGAGTGGACACGCCCCGTGGAAACCCCACACATTTTTCTTTTTAATTTTTTTTCCTTTATTGATTTTAGAGAGCGGAAGGGAGAGGGAGAGAGAGATAGAAACATCGATGAGAGAGAACATCGATTGGCCGCCTCCTGCACGCCCCCCACTGGGGATCAGGCCCACAACCTGGGCATGTGCCCTAACCAGGAATCGAACTGGTGACCTAATGGTACATGGGTCAACGCTCAACCACTGAGCCACACCAGCCAGGCCCACACATTTTTCTTTTCACCGTTCAAGAGAGTGGCTGAAGCTCGGGTATCCCAGGGAAGAGAAGACTGGGAGGAATACCAGAATCGGAGGTTCCCAGAGCAGTGTAGAAAGTGTGGGTGCCCTGCTGCCTCATTGCACAGCTAAGGACACCGAGTCCCGGCATCACTCGGCAAGGGTGTGGAGGAGCCAGGGTGCAATCCAGGCTCTGTGAGGCGGCCAGTCCTGCTTCCACCGCCTTGGACGTTTCCGGGCTGCCTACCCTTGGACCAGCCTTGGCCGGACGTCACGTGGGAGGGTCACAGCAGCGGTCTCCTGAAGACCGGGATCCACACAGACCCTACTTCACGCCATATCCCTCTCCTGTCTGCTTGTCCGGACCTCCCTCACACCCCCTGCTTGTGCCTCAGTGCCTCAGTTTACCCCACAGAGGAGCCATCTTATCTTCTGGGGCCTCTTCTCACCTTTCCTTAATATTGTTTTGGCCTCAACACTCCCTTTTAAAGCCCCCACACCTTCTGGCCCTGCCCCCTCCCTCATTACCTCTGGCCTTCCCTCCTCTGGTTCTTTCTCTCTCACCCACTTCTGCAGCCGCATGGCCTCCTGGCGGACCCTGAGACACCACGCATGCTCGTCCCACCGCAGGGCCTTTGCACTCACTGTCCCCTCCACCTCGAATGTTCTTCCTCCCAGACGTCCACATAACTCTCTCCCTCACCTCTTTCAGGTGTTGCCTGTAAAGTCACATTCTCAACAAGGACTTCCCTGACCACCTATTTCAAACGACAGGTGTCTCTCCTGTTCTTTAGAAGGGCCATATATGTCTGTTTTTTCCTCAGCTGGATCCCCACACCTAAGAGTACCTGGCACAAAAGGACCCTGGGATTTGGGGGCTCTAACCCTGTCCTTGGTTCCATCCCTGGAAGCTCTGTTGCCTAACAGCCATCATTGTTCTCTCCAGATGAGGAAACTGAGGCACGGGGCTGTGGCATGTGGCTTACCCAAAGACACCCCAGGGAGTGTCACAGGAGTGACTGTGCTGGAAGGTCACGTGTCCTCGGGTGATTCGGGGCCGTCTCCGTGGGTTGCAGTGGGCCTGTCTGGCTTCCCAAGGTGATGCCCTGGAAGGCGTCCACTGAGGCCTCCGGGATGTGGTCCCGTTCAAGACCCACATCAAGGAAACAAATTGCTCTGCTATAAAATTGTGTTGCTGGAAGAGAATGCAGTCTGGGCTGAGAACCAAGAAATCCTCTCCCCTCGGCCCTCCTCGCCCCAGCCCCCTCCCACCCCCTGCCAATTCCCCATCAGATAATTCCTAATAATGAAGTTAGGATGATTCATTGGTTTTCTGATGAGCGTGAATTCATCATCACAATCTACATATTTCAATCCCTTGATATGTACTCTCAGATTCCTAACCTGATTAATATGTAAAGTGTTTTATCCGGTGACTTAACAAGAGAAAACCCAGCTCGGTCTTAGGGACCGATGTGTCTCCCACCATCTGGGGTTCTAGAGAGTGGAGGAGCTGGCTCCGTGATGGGGGCAGCCAAGCAGCTCATCAGGGATGGGGACAAAGTGCCGACTGGCACCTCAGCGAGGCGGAGACTGGCTTCTCAGGGGCAGGCCCTGTGACAACAGCACTGCAGCCTCAGCCCGCCGTCTCATCCCCCGGAAAGCCCTGGACGCACAGCTGCTCAGGGTTCGCAAACCCACAAACCTGTAGGGGCTGAGTAGCCCGCACCTCAGCTGGGGAGCTGGAGGAGAGGCAGCAGCTGCCTTGGGGCCCGAACTGGAGGGCAGCCAGGGTGCCAAGCCGCCTTCCAGCCGAGGCCGTCTCAGCCTGACCCCAGGCCTCTGCAGCAGGAGGCTCGAGTTAAGAGCAGCCTGGAGCACGCCTCCCACAGCCGTGGCCCCTGGGCCTGGCCCTGCTGCTCGGCCCTCGTGGAGTACAAGAGCCTTCCATTGCAGATCCAGCCACCCAGCCCGCTCACCTCGTCCACCAGTCATCCCCACCCCTCCACCACCACATTCTGCTGGGGCCCAGGATGGACCGGTTTTGGTCCACGCTTCCGGCCTCAGACTACCGCGCCTACCCCCAGGTAAGGCCACCCCTCCCTCTCAAAGCCTCCCCCTCCCCGACCCACAAACTCACACCTGCACCCGCACACCATGGCGTCTCCTGCCAGGTGCCTCCACGAGAGGCTGTGGGCCTGGCATCAAGCATGGCCTCCCACCTCGGCAGGGTTTGGGCAAGGTGTTCCACCTCTCTGAGCCTCTATTTTTAGTCTTTAAAATGGGGCTGTCAGGAACAATAATTGATACTGCTTAGGGCTTCTGTGAGTTCACATGAGCACCCAGTGCACGTCCGGCGGGTAGGGAACGCTCAGCCGTGTGGGGCCATTGTCGCTCCTCATTCGCCTCTGACTGAGGCAGCTGGCCCCCAGTGCTCTGATGAGATGGCAGCTCGAGGACACTGAGGCTGGGATGTGGTCGAGAGGAGCAAGGCTGCACCGCTTCTCCACGGAAGTGCCAGGAGCTCCGCGGGAGGAAAGGAGTTGGGACCTGGCGGAAGGTGGGAGTTTTCAAGAGGAGAACTGCCCTGCAGGAGAGGGGGACACAGTCAGGGGCCTGGACAGCCCAGCAAGACGGAGGTCCCAGCAGCGGCGGCTCCTCGGCACACCCCGTGTCTCGTGCTGGAATCCTGTCCCCTCTAATACTAGGTTATTGTCCGAGTTTGGGTTTTCCCCAAAGCAGATCTGAGTCCAGGGTTCAAGGGCAAGTAGCTTATTGGGAGATGCAGGTCCCAGCAGTAGAGAAGGGGCATGCGATACAGGAAAGGGACAGCAGCTGAGAAAGGGTGTGTGATCCCGTCCACCACGGTGGGGGCTGGGGACATACTCCCACAGGGAGACTCTGGGAACCCAGGTCTGCGTACCCAGGTCTGCGTACCCAGCCCGCGGGTGTCCATCCCACTGCAGGTGAGGGAGCGGGCCGTGTACGCACCTCTTTCTGGGAGTCACTGACTGAAGGCTGCTCCCGGGGGGTTAGTAGTTTCCTGGTCCTTCCAGCCTACTGTGCCCATGGCCTTCCATGGGAAGAAATGTCCTCAATCACAGGGGTCCACATGCGGGCAGGTGGCCTACCCTGAAAGGTCACGGTACTAACAGCACCTGCCACAGGTGTAAATGTATAAAAGGGCAGTTTGCAGGTGAACCAAAAGAGTTGTAACACAGGCCTAGGCAGCTTTGTGGTGGGACCCAGCTCACTGGACATGACCTTGGGGAAGGAGCATCTTCCCTTAAGCCTTGAGAAGCCGCTGAGAATTGGGGAAATCCTCAGAAAGCTGTGGAAGGGACAGGGGCTCTGGTGAGCAGGGAGAGGACAGCGGGACTCCGCGATCCAGGGAGCCCCCTTGCCGTGACACGAAGCCTTCTCCCCCTCACCGCTGTCAGAAAACAGCCTGGAGCCCTCCCAGGACAGGAGGAGGTGTAGACCCAATGTGAGGTGTGTTTGGATCTCCCGCCCTTCCAGCCAGCAAGCAAGAGGACCACTTCAGGGACCACCATCAGCTACCCCGAGGGCCCTGGGGAAAGGCTGGGCTGCCTGCTAGTCTGGCAGTTAGCCATTGACATTTGGAAAACCAGGGACACAAAACCTATTTTGTAGTTACAGAATGGTGAGTTCTGTGGATTTAGGTCACACACGCACACGCACACACACACGGTCCACAGATCGATTATTCATTGGATTGCGAGAGTCTGCTGTCAACATTCAAATATTTTTGGAAAGTTTTGCTTTTTCCGGCTGTGCGTTGCATGAAGTCATGTTTATTCCTGAAGCTGCAGGCGTCAGGGTGAAGTCACAGAGCGCTCACGCACAGTTGAGCAGGCACGCCCACTCGGGGGCTTTATTTAGACACACCCCAGCCTCATTTCTGGAACCATCAGGAGAGGTTTCAGAACTCAGCTGTGGGAGAAGGAAAAAGGCTCAGAGTTCAAACACATTCATGACCCATTTATTCTTTTTTTCCTAAAGTATGTGGGTGAAAGCTCCTACGTGCTTGATTTCCACATCCTTCCTCCTCTCCTGTCTGAGCGGCCCCGGGGAAGAGCTGGGACCTGGAGGCAGATGAACCAGCTCCACGGGGCAGCCTTTGCAGTGTCCCCATCTGCAAGGTGGGCCTCCTCGTGCCACACAGGGCGCCCACGGGGAAAGTGGGACATAATAGATGCTCAATAAGTTCCACTGACTCTCCTTCCTTTCTTCTGGGTCATTTTAGTTCTCTCTCTGCTTTGATATCTCCTCTCCCTTCCTCAGCCATCCCGGCTGTGCCGGGCAGAGATGACCCGGGAGTTTCTACTGATGTGGGGAGCGTAAGGAGGAACAGTGTGAGGATCCATTCATAACCGCACTGTGCATCAGCTTGTACACCTACCGCAGAACGTCCCATTCATCTTTTTTAAGGGAGTGACATAAACCCTCTCACCAGACCCGTTTGCTTTGGTTCCCATTTAATTTTGGTCACTCACCTCCTACAAGGGCTTTCCAGTCTGGGCTTGGGGCCCAGGAATGCTGAGCCCCCACTGCCTTTTTTGCCTTTTTGAATGAAATGTATCGGGGTGGCATTGGTTAATAAAATTAATTGGTTTCGACGGTATAGTGCTATGATACATCATCTGTATATTGCATTGTGTGCCCACCGCCCAAGGTCACATCTTCCTCTGTCGCCGTCACCATATGCTTGACCCCCTTTAGTCTTTACTAACCCCCAGACCCGAACCCCCTTCCCTCTGGTAACCACCACACTGTTGTCTGTGCCTAAGCGTTTGTGTTTGCTTTTCTTGTTTGTTCCTTTGTTGCTTTCAGTTTTATCTCTCACACGTGAGTGAAATCATACATTCTTAGCTTTTTCCGTCTGACTTAATTCACTGAGCGCGATAGTCTCAAGATCCCCCATGTTGCTGCAAATGGCAGCATGTCATCTTACGGCTGAGTAGTGCTCCGCTGTTCGTACCACACCTTCTTTACGTAATCGTCTGTGTAAGGACCCTTGGTTGTTTCCATGTCTTGGCCACCATGAACAATTCCGCAGTGAACATAGGTGTGCATATATCTTTGTGAATAAGTGTTTTCACATTTTTTCAGGGATACCCAGAAGAGGGGTTGCTGGGTCATATGGCAACTCGACTGTTAAATTGTTGAGGAACCTCCATGCTGTTTTCCGTAGCGGCTGTACCAGCTGGCTTCCCCACCAGCAGCGAATGAGGGCTCCCTTTTCTCCACAACCTCTCCAGGGCTTGTGGTTACCTGGCTGGTTGATAACAGCCATTCCAGCAGGTGTGAGGTGGTATCTCATTGTCGTTTGGGTTTGCATTTCCCTCATAGCTAGTGGAGTTGAGCATCTTTTCACGTATCTGTTGGCCGTTTGTATGTCTTTTTTGGGAGAAGCGTCTGTTCGGGTCCTCTGCCCATTTTTTTAAATTGGGTTTTAGTTTGGTGTTGAATTGTATGAGTTCTTTATATATTTTGTATATTAACCACTTTCTGCTTCAAAATCACCCAACCAGCCTCAGTGGGAGAGAGGGAGAAAGACCAATTATTTTACTGAATTGCTTTTCAGCAAAAAGGAAACCATTTACAAAGAAACTATTAGTTTTTTATTCCTGCTATAAATGTAACATGTGGTCATTAAAGAAAATTTAGAAAATAGAGAAATGCTGGATAAATAAAAACTCCTATGCATGAACATTTTGATGTATTTCCTCCCGTTTTTCCTAGGCACGGCTTTGTTTTTAATTTCAAGAGCCGTGTTCTTGGAGTTTATATCCCTTTTCGTTATTTACAAAAGCAATTTATGCTCATTGTGAAAAATTCAAAACATACCCAAGAGTACAGAATAAAATGTTCAAGTCAGCTGCCTGTCGCCCCCCTGCCCTAACCGGGCTCCCCTCCCCAGAGGCAGACGTCACGGACGAGTCGGCATGTAGCTGTGGGACCTGTCCCTGTGAATTCAGACACGCACTTCGGAGGGAAACACGGACATGTTATTTCGCTGCTCGTTTTTATTCTCTTAAGCACGGATAGTAGAAATTTTTCCATGTCAGTGTCTATAGCTGCCTCATTTTGTTGGCACAACTGCCCAATATTGCATTTTTCAGCATTTCAAATAAAGCTGCGGTGAACACTTTTGTGCGTGTCTCTGGGTGCGTGTGTTGGAGCATTTATAGGGAGCTTCCTTAGGGTGGACTTGCTGGGTCAAAGCGTTTTGTTTGTTTGTTTTTTAATTTAGATTCTGCCAAAGTATACTCCCAAGAAGCTGTGCCAACGTGATGTTTCCACCAACCATACACGAGACTGGCTATTTCCCTGCATTCCTCTCAAATTAAAGTTTTGTTATTTTGATCTCTCTCCATGGGTGAAAAATACCGCCTCATTCTTCTTTCGATTCCCACTCCTTCGATTATTTGTAGTTCATCATCTTCGCAGGGGTTTGTGGTCATTTTGATTTTATTTTCTGAATTACCTATTTGTATTCTTTGCCCATTTTTTTTTTATTGGGTTATGTGTGTTTTTCCTATTGATTTTTGGGAGCTCTTTGTATGTGTTGCATGTTAACTCTGTGTCTGTGTCAGAGTTCATCCAGGCTGCTATAGCATAAACAACAGAAATTCACTTCTCGCAGTTCTAGAGGCTGAGAAGTCCAAGATCAGGGTGTGAGCTGCTCGTGTGTGGTGAGAGCCTGCTTCCTGGTTCAGACGGCTGTCCTCTTGCTGTGCCCTCACAGGGGCAGGGGCAGGGACCTCTGCGGGGTCTTTTTTAAAAGGGCTCTGATCCTCTTCACGGGGGCTTCACCCTCATGACCTGACTGCCTCTCAAAGACCCTCCCTCCAAAGACTATGACACTGGGTTAGGTTTCGACCTGTGAATTCGGGGGGGGGGGGGCAAACATTCAGCAGCCATCTGTCCTGTACGTGGTACAAACTTTCTGGCAGTCAGTAACCTGTGTCTTACCCTTGTTTTATTCTTCCTCACAACAGACATTCTCCACTTTTATGGGATCTATTCAGCTGATCTCTTCCTTTGTGACCCCTGAGTTCTGTCTCGGCTCAGAACAGCTCCCCACTCGGAGATTCTAGGAATCGTCCTCTCTATTTCTTCTGGAACTCTCTCCGTGTTATAGTTTACAGTCAGCTCCTTAATCCACCGGGATTATATTTTGTGCCAGGTGTGAGATGTAGAGCTAACTTTTCTTTCCAAAGGGATAATGAGTGATCCCTGTCCTTTCGGATTTGAAATGGCCCTTTTACCATAAAGGAAGTTCACACCTATCCGGCGACCTGCGTCTGGACATTTTTCATCTGTTTCATGTATCTATTATTCTGTGTATGTGCCGGGATCATATCATTTCAATTACCAGAGCCTTTTGCTTTTTAGCACAGAAAGCCCTCCTTCGCTGTTATTTTTAAAACATTTTTATTGCCGATTCTTGTATATTTACTTTTCCAGATAAATTTCAGAAGAAAGGTTTCAGATTTCCCCCAGAAATCCCATTGCGAAGTTCGTTGAAATTTTCCTGCATTTGTAGGTTGATTTGGAGAGAACTGACATTTTTAGGAATCTGCCTTCACAGGGCCAAGGCATGCCTCTCGTTTTTCAGATCTTTGTTTATGTTCTTTAATAAAACTTTATAGTTTTCATCATTTAGGCCTAGTAACTTTCATGTTCGGTTTATTTCTAGGTAGTTTTATAGCTTTTTATTATTATTGTGAATAGTATCATTTTGCCATTGCATTTTCTAATTGTTTGTTGCTGGTAAATAAGAAAGTTATTGATTTTTGTGTATTTCTCTTGTAACCAGCCATCTTATTGAACCCTCTCATTAGCTCTAATAGTTTTAAAGCTGGTTATTTTAGATTTCCTACGTCAGACAGTCATATTAGCTGCAAGTAATGTAATTTTGTTTCTTTTTATTTACTTATTTTTTATAAGCTTTTTTTTTTAAAAAAAAAATGTTTTCATTGCTTTTTCAGCGAGAGAGTAAGGGAGAAATAGAAACATGGGTGTGAGAGAGAAACATCAACCAGCTGCCTCCTGCACGTCCCCTACTGGGGATCGAGCCCTCAATCCAGGCATGTGCCCTGACTGGGGATTGAACCAGGACCTCTCAATCCACGGGACGGCGCTCAATCCACTGAGCCACACCAGCCAGGCTGCTGCTCCCTTTTTAATATGCACTGTAGTAAAGGGAGATGATAGGAGAGATGTAGCAGTCCCACGATTCCCGCACAGGAGAGGCTTAAAGGCAAGCACAGTTTTCAGGAAATCCTGTAACACACATCAGTAAAAATGACAGATTTGCTAACGATGTTTTTATTCCCTCTTTTATATAAGATTACAAAATTATGTGCTGTCAATAGTGGGTAATGTTGTCATTTTTTAGAATCTAGAGTGATTCCGAAGGGGCTGATGGCAACGGAGGAGGAGGTCCAAAAAACAGGACCCCGAGTGGCTCTGTGACACCACCACTGAGGACCTTATGCATAATTTTGCATTCTGATTCTTCTGCGCTCCTATCGTTGGCATTTTCTATGTTATTAAACACCTTGGCCCCCAAATATTGCGTTCCGTGGACAGATCCCAACTTGTTTAACCACCCCTCTCCGTGCTGACATTTAGACCCACTCTAGTTGTTCACGTTCTACATTTTCCTGTGAAGAACATTGTTGTGTGTAAAGCTTTTTTTTTTTTTTTTCCTTCTGAATTTATGATTATTTCTTTAGGAGCGATTCCCAGAATGAATATTTTTTAAGACTCTTGATTCTTATTGCCAAATTGCTTTCCGAAAGCATTCAATCATTTTACTCTGCCACCGGCAGTGTGTGAATGTCTGAAGAAATGGGACTTTCAAAATTAAAGATTATGAAATATGTTGTAGGGAAAGAGAATGGGCTCTGGAGTCAGGCAGTTGGGTTTGAATCCTGGTGCCTCTACAGACAGACAGAGTCAGATTTTCTTCTTCACACCTTCTCTGCGCCTCAGTTTCTCTGTCTGTAAAGTTAGCAGCCACTTCTCCCTGCCGTCAGGCTGAAGGCTGAATGACAGCAAATAGGGATGGCACTTGGCATAAAGTAGCCATGAACAAATGACAGTCACCTTCCTTTCATTTGGACTGTTTTCCGAGGTTTTAGCTTTCTAGCTGGTTTTGGAGACTTCCCCTGAAAAGCATGTTGTAAAAGGAGGAGGGCGACTTCTGTCCCTTAGCCGAGGCCCGTGTACCAGGGGAACCTCTTCCCCAGGGCTGGCTACAGGCCCCAGCTCTGAGCTCCAAGGCCTGCTATGTGGAAGAACTTCCTACGGGCTTCCCGCCGTGGCCCGCTCTGTGGATGGGCCATCAGGCCTCCTGAGCCCGGGGACAGAAAGCCGCACGGCCCGCGTTCCCAGTGGCCCAGGTCCCCGAGCGGCCACAGCCCCTCCTGATTCAGTAACTGGATTCCCTCCTGCATGGCTCTCGCTCAGAGCAGCCGTTTTCATCTGCTTACATGTCTCGGTTGCCGAGCTCTGTCGGTCCTACCTCCTGGATACCTCCCGGTGTGTCCCTTTCTCTGCAGCGCCAGCGCCCCGACCTCCTTCGGGGACTCACGCCTACGCGGCTGCGCAGTTGCTCCTTCCCGCCGGCCCTGGCTCTGCCCCGTGTGATCCTTCTAAAGCCCGCATCGGGCCCTCTGCTTCCCTGCCGTGGCCCCTCCACGGGTGGTGGTCACCCCCGGGGTTCATAGTTCACACCCTCACTTAGCACCCAGGGCACCCTCCAGCTGCCTGTCACTCCTTAGTTGTGTATTCCGGTCACACACGTGTGTATTCAAGAAATGTGTCAAGTTCCAGGGACCCGGCGAGGCGTTGGAGTTGCGCCGTCAGGCACCACACAGCGACAGTCAGTCAGCAGGGCCGCCTGTGCCATGGCAGGCACCTAAGATAGCAACGGGCTGACACCTTCTTATCGCCCGGCGGCGTGAGAGCTGCGGCAGTGACGCAGTGCACGTCCCTGCTCAGGGCCTGTGGCGATGCTGGCGAGCAGGGACCCGCTACACAGCCAGCCCTGAAAGCACAGCGCGGACCCTGTGTGCGGTACTCAGTGCTCGCTGCTGATACTGAACATCTACCTCACTGCTTTACGTGTCCGCTGCACTACCCTGTTTCTCGTTATTTGCAGTGTTCTCTTTCTACTTATAAAAAAAGGGTGCTGTCAAACAGTAACTGATGGCATCATTTTCTCCTGCGCTTGATTTGATCTCGTGTTGTTCTGGGCAGTAACATGCTGTAGGGGCTTGTAGCCCAGGAGCCACAGGCTAGACCATCGAGCCCAGGCGTGTCGTGGGCTCGGCTCTCCGGGTCTGTGCAGGTGCACGCCGTGATGTTCGCACGGGGCTGGCGTTGCCTGACGACGCATTTCTCGGAACACAGCCTCATCGTCAGGCAGCACGCGTCTGCATGATTTGTTTCCAGCTAACCCGTCCAGAATAAGACTTGCCTTGGCGAACGCTTTTTGGACTCTTTTGAGGCACTTGGTGCTGTGCTGAGCACTTTACATGCACGATCTCTCTCAACCCTTCCAATAACCCTAGGAGGCAGGCATTATTTGCATTCCCCTTTTTACAGACAGGACGCTGAGGTCCAGGAAGTTAACACAGGGTGCTCCGGACGGCTCTGCTGGGAGGTAACTGAGCCGGGTCTCTGTGGCCAGAGCCCACGCCCTCAGCCACTCAGCTATCCCAAGTTCGTTCATGTGTCTCCTGCCGGAGAATTCCTATTCCACTAAACGGGTGGTCTTCTCCACACTTATCTCATAGGAAACGTGGGCAGAGAATTCACAATTCCACTTAGCAAAATTACAGCACTCGCCACTGACCAGGGACCAGCAAAAGAGCTTGGCAAATTCTCTGCCTCCTAAGTGCTCCAGGGTTTAGACTCCGGCCTTGAATCCCGGTCCCCAGCACGCCAGCTCCTGCCTCCTCAGGCGGCACCCCTGCCTGGGTGAGTGCCGATTTCCCAGGAGGGGCCTGTGCCTGTCTCTCTGGACCTTCCATAGCCAGGCCTTGCAGGGTGCAGGGTGCAGAGAGGGCGCTCGACAGCTGCACTGAGTTCATCTGGATCGGGTGGAACCAGATTGAATCAGAGCAGCTACTGCCCAGCCTCGGCTGGGGTTTCGGGTCATTGTTGTGCTGATCACCTTGTGCTAGATAACGCTGCCTCCTCCGGAAGTCGGCTGGGCAGCAGTGTGTGTGAGGATAGAATGTCTTAAGGGGGTGCTGTTCAGACAGGGTAGCTCTTTCTGCATAGACCCGAGGTGTACACGTTCTTCGATGCCGTTTTCTGAGGGGCCTCGCAAGTCAGACAATGTGGCCTCAGGAATCTTCTGTACCACTCGTACTGCTGCGTGATCGTGGGCAAGGTGTCAACCTCTCTGAGCCTCTGCTTCCTCGTCTGTCCCGTGGGGATATTGTGGGGATTAAAACGAGGAATTGAATGTGAGGTTCTTACTACGCCCTGTGCATAGTAAGAGCTCGCCGGTTTTGACGATAATCATAATTGTTGCTCTTCGTTCCCTGTCTCTCCTGTCTGTGCGGCACTGGGTGGGGGCGGCGGCAGCAGGGAAGGGCAGAGGCACGTGATCAGAAGCATGATCTTCTGGGAGACTGGCAGCCCAGGGACCCTGGAAGGAGGGGGAGTTCCCCAGACTCACTGGGGCCCCAGCTCCAGCTGTGGATGGGTCTCAAGTTGGTTACATTGCCGTCCGTTGTGTCAGGGAAAGGCCTGGGCGTTCTGTTGCCCACCGTGTGCCTGCTGTGGTCACAGGAGACCCTGCAGGACAATGTGTTGAGCTGGCCCATGAGCCCTCTCCCCCTCCCGAGGGCCACCCTCTCGTTCTCGCTATACGAAGATTGTAGAAATAGTTTAAGCTCCGATCTACATGGTAGCACCTTTCCCAATACCCTCCCACTTCCACAGTCTAAATCCCACACTACGGAGGGGAAGCCTGTATCTGAGACACCCTGAAGACGGGGATGCCTTCCAGCCCAGAGGCACGTGTCCTGTTTGGGACATCTCACCCAAGGATCAGACAGGCCCTTGAAGGTAGACCCCCCCAGAAGCTTTGGAGAGTTCCCGTGTGTACGCAGGCCTTCCAACTTCTTGACACATGGATACAACTAGACAAATAGGAGTTTCTAGACTTCACTCTCACAGAATGTGACTTGGTACATTAGGACTATGACCCAGAAATCTGCAATATAAATACGCACCCTAGACCATCTTGAGGACCGGGATCAGAGAGGACCTTGGAGAAATACAGACTTAGAAAAAGACAACTGTGAGGGGACCCAGCATCTAACAACCAGCCACCATCTGCCATACTATTGACAATCCATCTGTTCCTCACTGCTCTCCAGTGAGGTAAATGCATCGCCCTTTATGGTCCAAGAGGTCATTTGAGGCACAGAGATGTTTAGCTACTTGCCCAAAGACGCACAGCTGGTTACTAGCAGAGTCAGAAGTGGAACCCCAGATCTGTCTGACTCCAAAGCCTGAGAGCTTTATTCCCCAACACATCACGTCCTGGGAGGAAAGGGGTACCTGTTTTCCGGTACTTCAGTGTCCCTCTGTCATATGGTATAAAGTTTAGATGATTGGCAGGAACTGAAACAACCTTGAGTCAGTGTGAGGTCGAATAGGACAGAATAGCTGTCTGCAGGAGACCCCTGGAGTTAAGCAGGTGCTGGGCACGCACTGGAGGCCTTGTAGAGGGGTTCATGGAGTAGGCTGGAGTGTGACTTTGAATCCCTTTCAAGCCTGTAGTGTGTAATATACGGGGTTTGGATAAGATAGCTCCCTGAGTGTGGTCCTCATGTTCGCCCTAGACTCATGTTAATGGCATCTGTGGCCATGGAGGGAGGGGAGGGATGGAGGGAGGGAACGGAGGGAGGAAGAAGGGAAGAAATAACCTGGTAGTTCAAGGTATGAGGATTAAGAGAGCTAAGGATGCTGAATCTTACTCCTCATTGAGTAATTTAATTATGAGACACCTGAGAAGACACGCTGTGGCCCGAGAGGCGAGCACCTCTTGATGTCCTCGTGGCTGATTGAAGGGTGTGCCTAGTACTGGCTGTTCAGTGCCCAGGGCTTTAATGAGGACTCCTGCTCGAATCAGCCTTCAGCGGACCCGGCGAGTTTTCTCATGTGCCATCCCCCGATGCCAGCACAAGCCTGGGTCAACAAGGGAAGAGCAGTGGAGAGAAAGGTAGATGTATTTCCTTTCTCTTTGGTCTGAACCCCTCACGTGGGGAGGTCCTGACATGGGCAGCACTGGGAGAGTGTGGAATTGCAGGCGTTGTCCACGGAACAGCTCGTCTTTTGAAGCGTCTCATTACACCATCTTCACCTGAGTCCGTTTCAGTCCTCCTGACTCAATTACCTCTGGCCCCTTTCCCCGGCTCCCCACCAGGGTTCTGCCGTGGCCCCGTGGAGGCCAGTGTCCACATTTGAACCCCCGCCCTCCACTCACAAGCTGTTTCATCTTAGGCAAGTCATTTAACCTCTTTGAGCTTCATGCCCTGTTGGTGGGATTATAAATTGGCACAACCTTTTTGGAAGGCAGTTTGGCAGGAGTGATTAAAATGTAATAGGTATGTTGCCCTGGCCGGTTTGGCTCAGCGGTTACAGCATCAGCCCACGGACCAAAGAGCAGCAGGTTCGATTCCAGTCAGGGGCATGTACCTTGGTTGCAGTTCAGTCCCTGGCCCCGGTCGGGGTCATGCGTGAGGCAACAATCGATGTTGTCTCTTTCCCATCAATGTCTTTCTCTCTCTCTCGCTCTCTCCCCCCCTCCCTCCCTTCCTCCCTCCCATTTTGTCTGAAAATAAATGGAAAAATATCCTCAGGTCAGGATTTAAAAAAGAAAATATAAAATGTATGTACCTCTTTTAGGTATTTATCCCAAGGAAATAGTGAGAGGTTGGTGTAAAATGATATATACAAGGATGTTCATTGCAGTGTTATTTATTAGAGTGGGGAAAAGGAAACAGTATATGTTCAATAGACATGGTTCAGTAACTGTGGACCATGTAGCCGATAAAACATGTAGCAATTAATGTCAAAGAACATTCAAAGAAATTGGAAAATGCTTAAGATGATATTAAGTGACAAAAATCAACATACAAAATGAATATATAGTTTGAGCTAAAATTTTTACACACACGCACACACACACACACACATATAATAGTCATTAAAAAAAAAAGACAAGAAAAATATTAACACCATGAGCTCCGAATGGAGTGTTAACATATTTTTTATGTTCTTTTGTTTTCTCTAAAAGTTTTACAACAAGCACAGATGACTTTCTGGGTGCAGAAATATCAGTAAAAGTTAAAATACACTATAATAGCTCCCACCACATACAGGATGAAGAACAAACTTCTTAATAGAATTTTCATAATCTGAGCCCATCCTCACACAGCGGCTTCATCTTCATCCACCTCTCCCATCACCTGAGCTCCGCACGCCGTTCCCTGTGCCTGGCGGCAGCCACTCAGAGCTACTTGCCCTTCTGTAAGTACATCATAACTATTCATCATGTCACCCCTTTATTCTTCCTGTGTTCTCCACCCGGAATGACCTTCTCCACAATTTTCAAGAACCCGTTCAAGTATCTTTACTCCTTCCTTGACAGTTAATTACTTCCTGCTCTTTGCCCCTGTATAATTTTTATATATACTTATATAGTTACTATTTAGTGTCACTTTCTCTTTCCTCAAAATGTTGTGGGAACCCCAAGGAGGGAAGGTGAACTCTGTCTCGGAGAGTCAGGAAAGGGTTCAGAGAGGAGGGGGCATTCTTTTGGGTCCTTTAAGAATGAACAGGAGTTTGTTGGTTAGACAACAGACACCCCACACAATTCTGGAGCTGGCTCCCAGCTGGAAAGTTCCTGTACCTATTTCTGTCATAACCCTCATCTCAGCACAGTGTGCTACGTGGGGGTACGTGTCTGTCCCCTGCCAAACAGTAGGTCCTTGAAGGCAGAAAATGTGTCTTGTTTTTCTTGCAGTATTCAGCACAGGGCCTGACACATGCTGGGCATCATAAATACATTTCTGTCCCAAATTATGCAGGTCTGAAATTACCGATTCAGTAATTACCTTTCTCCTTGTCTCAATGCAAACTGGGAAAAGATCATATTCTTGTCTCCAGTCACTGGCTATGAGTGCAGACTCAGAGATACTGAAAATGCTCTGTGGATTGTCTGTTGATTTTAACCAAATTGAAGAAGTTGCTCACCTGGTGGGCATTAAGAGCATCTCCTGCAACATTTGGACTTCATCTGAGGACAAAAATGTGAGCTTTGCTTCCCTTTTCAAAAACACAAACCAGAATGATGCCTTTAAAATAAATCCTATTTAATGAGTAATGTTTCTCTTGGACTCATAAAATCTTTATGGCGATCTTTTCTCATCTCGTAGACTATAAGAAGAAAGAGAGAGCCAGAACCACCGAGATAGAAGTGGGGAATGCAGTATTTTCTCCTCGTATGTGGGTCACACGTTGATGTAAATAGTTTTTAAATGCAAATCCAATACTGACTAGGTATTAGCCGGGAAAAATCCTAGCTCTGTCCAAAGTGCTGAATCTGTGAGTACTCTCTGAGTAAGAGTAGGTGGTTTGGAAATTAGGTATCCATTCGGATAGAAGGTTTGAATGTCTTCAGACATCCAGTAATAACCCTACTGGGGATAAAAACTCAAACACTAGTGGAAATAGAACACCAATGGACAGTTTAGTGCCTGCCCCTCCCCACTGCAGAGAGAGAGAGAGAATGAGAATAAGTTGGTAGAGCTGAACTCTCATCCAGTTATGCAAAGGAGCACTGACTTGGGAGCCATGCATTAATTCAACACACATTTTTTGAATGCCTACTGTACACTAGGCACTGTGCTAAGACACTAACTATAAGTCACAGTCTTTGATCTTCTCTAGACCACAATCAGTGCTTGCTCCACTGACCAGCTGTTGACCTTGGGCAATTTACTTAACCACTCAAGCCTCAGATTTCTCATTTAAAAATGTGGGATAATAGGATCTCACAAGATTACTGTGCAAATTAAGGTAATGCTTGCAAAGCACTTTGCGTGGAATTTAACATAGTATGAGCTCTCAGTGAATGATATATGTTAGTATTTTGTGTGGTACATTAGGCTAAGTTCTTTATATCCATTATTTCATTTATGCTCTCATTTACTCCGCACCAGTCACGTAGGATACGTAGGTGAAGAAAATGAGGCTGAAAAGAATGGAGTTAGTTAACTTGCCCAAATTCGTACAGTTGGTCAGTAGTGTGGACAGAATCCAGGGCCAGCACTTTTTACACTAAAAGACAATGCTCAGAATTATGGTAATGCTCGTTAGAGCAGGATTTGAAAACAGACCAAGTGTCCAGACCAACAACCAAGGTCATAAGGCAAATTCTACCCTCATCTGGGCTGGCATTTTTGAAAAGACAAATGCTAAGGTAATGGGATGGGCACATGACCCAGGTGCTTGTATGAATTTTAGGTCAGAGACACTTGTGGGTTGATGGAGATGGGAAGATAAGTCCCAACCCTCAGGAGAATGGGACCAAACCCAAGCCATCCAGAGTTTCACCAGGCTCCCAGCCTGTGAGGGAGCCAGAGCAGGGACCAGAGACTGAGCAGACCAGCCGGGCAGAGGGGCCAGCCAGGCACATTGGTGGAGTGGTTAACTGCAGAGGCTGCAGGGGCTCCAGTGGCTAAGTCCCAGAGGGCACATGGCACCCTGGAGGGGGGAAGGGGGCGAGCAGCAGAACTATTTCCAGAATTCACTAGACGAAAAGGGGAGGGACTCCTGATGAATTGCAAGCTGGGGACTCACTGAAGGGACAGGGCAGATTGAACCCGAGTGTGTGGCTGAGCATAGGCTGGCAGAAGCTGGCATCATAGAGCCACTGGCTCACATTCTCCACTTGGGACCTCCAGCCCAGAAAAGTCTGATTGTGGTGGTCTGCGTCCCATGGAGCAGGGGTGAGGGGGGCTCTGAATTAGTGCCCACACACTGCTTCGTGGGAAGAAGGTGCTTTTTCTTTTAGTCGAAGAGCTTATCATTCAGCCCTACAGACTCCACATAAACAAAGATTCTCTTTGCCTTCCTCCCTATGGGGAACACAGGGCTACGGAGCACAGCGATACCCACCCCTACTTCCCAAACCGCCCATAAACAATGGGAGCTATTTGGAGTTCTCTGGCTTGAAATTAGAAAGGTCACATCTCAGTAGTGTCTTTGGGGCTGGCGTTTCTGATTTGCGACAATCCTGGGCTGTCCTGGGGCCTCCCTCTTCCAGCTCTGATCCTCCGTGGGTCTCTTTCAAACATGGAGTCTGGCCAGCCATCCGGCAGGTCAGCGGATCAATAAGGGCTGTCCATGGAATCCTGCGCCCAGGGCTTCTGTGTCTGCTGCCTCCGCCCCTGCTGCCACTGTCAGATCGATGGGGGACCAGATGGCTGTGCTGTGTCCTAACAGTGGACCCTTTGTGGAGACTTTTCTCGGTCCTTCTCCTTTAAGCAGGAGAGGTCAGGGGCCACTGTGCCCCATACCCCAGAAGCTCTGGGGAGGCCTGTGTTGGTTCTGACAAAAGTCAGTGCGGGTCTCAGGGTGCGCCACGTGCTGGTGTCCCACTCGCCTGGGCGCCGTCTGCTCTGTCCCTGTCAAAGGGAAAGTGTGGTTGCTCCCGGGGCGTGTACATGGAGCCCATGGGGCTTGGCCTCGTCTTCCGCTGCAGCTGAAGGAAAGGCACACTGTGCTGGAGAAAACAAAGCGGGAGTGTCGGGTCATTTCCAACACCGACCTTTGTGCAGGGATGGTCTCGTGGAGGCTTAGGAATCCAAAGGGTTATTGAAAAATTACAGAAAGTGCTGGAGAGCAGCTTTCTCAGGTGCTGCCGAGTTCGTTCTCCTTCTCCCTGCTCGCTCATCGGTGCGCGTGGTCCCGGACGGCCACTCCAGCCCTTGAGTCTGACTCACCTGGCTCTAGGGACCCGACTGACTCCCAGTTTCTAAATCTTTTGATTGAAGCTATCAAGAGAGAGAATCTGATTGGCTCAGCTCATTAGTCAAACGTCAACCCCATGTCCAATCAGCTGGTACTGAGAGGGGTCACACCCCACTGGTACAAGCATGGCTGTGGGCCCGTCCCTGCCGTGGTTGCAGGTGGGGGAGTGGGGTTGGGCTGGGCAGGCGACCCCAGGTACCTCTGCTGCAGTGGGGTTAACTTTCCCGTCTTCTCTTTGCTCTCCCTCAGGAGGTAAGGGAGAAAACTCTTTCGATCTACCTCCTTGAGCTAAACAAAATAAGACAGGCTGAGGGCCTGGTACTCTGTGAAGAGAACTCGAGAGCAATTTCAGGGTGTCCCCCCCTACAATAGTGTCTGTCTGGATTTTAGTCTGCAGAAAGAAGCTCTGTAAATACCAAGGATTACTGTGATTATTACAAATCCTCTAAGCTGCTAAATTTCCCAAATTCTCAGAGTTGTAGTGCCTTGGGATTTAGAGATATAATGAAGAACAGATGAGCCTCAGAAAGGTCGATGACGAGGATCTAGGCTTGTATCAAACAGCACAGAGACTGTCGGTGAGTTCCAGCACTTCTGTCCCAGTTGGTGGTGGAATGTGACCTTGGGGGCGGGGTGGTCAGTGGCTGAAGGACCTTGGTTACTGAGTCCCTGGGCCCAGGAGTCCTTGCCTCCCAGAACTGGTGAAACAACTGGTAAGCCCACTCATCAGGTTAGGACTAGGCAGCCCTGAGGCAGCCTTGGCCATGGCTGTCGCCAACTTGAACAGCCCTCTGCTGTTACAGGAGTGCAGGAGGCTGGCCACAGCTGGTCCATTTGCCTTCTGCCCACCAGTGTGGCTCACTGGTTGAGCCTTGACCCATGCACTAAGAGGTCACCGGTTCTATCCCCTGGGTCTCACCACAAGAGGGCTGGCTTTTGCTGCAGCCATGGGTCCTTCCCCGACCCCCGTCAGTTCTTACTTATTTCTCAGTGTATTTCTCTGACTTCAGTACCTACTAAAAGGCACGGAAATACCAGTAAGGCAGTACTATGTTTGATTTGACCTATCGACCACAGCGACCTCTATCTATATTATCTGCCGTGCCAAGAATGATTTGACCTTTGAAAAGGAAATGGCTACTTTCCAAACCAAAGCCAAGCAAGCAGCTCAGACCCTTCCACAAGCAAAGGTCTGGGACCAGGGAGTTCCAGGGCATTAGATCGCTGTCAGAATATGGCTAGTCTTGAAGCCCTTGCAGCAAGAGACGGGAAGGAGCCGTGATCCAGCAGCTACCGTGAGAGGTAGTAGAGTGAGGGTGCTGGAGCCAGAATGCCCGAGTTCTGCTACTTGATAGCTGTGTGACTTTAGATAAGTTGCTTAACCTCTCTGTGCCTCTGTCTTCTCACTTGCTGTGTTAGATGAGTCAGTACATGTGAGATACTCAGAACAGTGGCTGGCATACAGTAAGTGCTTAGTGTGCTATCTGCTATCTATTGTTCCCAGTGCTTTATACTGTGTCTTTTAATTTTATTCTCATCCGGCCGGTGTGGCTCAGTGTTTGAGCCTCGACCCGTGCACTAAGAGGTCACCAGTTCTATTCCCAGTCAGGGCACATGCCCAGGTTGTGGGCCCAATCTTTAGTAGGGGGCATACAGGAGGCGGCCAATTGATGTTCTCTCTCATCGATGTTTCTATCTCTCCCTCTTCTTTCCTCTCTCTCTAAAATCAATAAAGAAAAAAAAATTAATTTTATTCTCACAGTAGCCCCAGGAAACAGATTTTTGTATTCCTGTTATGTAGAAGGAGACATTGACTCTCTGATGTTCAATAAATTGTCCAGGACCTTGTAGCTGGTCAGTGGCAGGGACCGATTTCTAAAAGTGGAGATCTCTGGCCCCCAGTCCCGTATTGTCTCTACTTTCCTGTCGTGGCCAGAACCCTCCTGGTCAGCCTGGCTCCTGGAATCATACCCCCACCCTCCAGCCCCCTGCCGAGTCCCTCTGCACTCACCCGAGTTCCCGTTACCCTGGAGTCCCAGTACCACGACTCTTCTCTGAGCCTCCACTGCACCACTCTGCCCCCTGTCCCAATGATGGGGCCTGCTGACAAAGAGGACAGCCACGCCTGAGGGCCGAACCCTGGCCCAGCCCCATCAGGTCGGCCTGAGCGTGGCAGGGAGCTGGCCTGATTCCCACGGAGACCTGGGTGCTCTCCTGCTGAGCATAAAGCAGCACCAGCAACGCCACGCTGTGACCGTTGTGGGTTAAGGACAAACAAGACCACTTCATAATCATGCTTGAACTCAGATGAAATCAAGGACATTTCTGAAATGCAAACATCACCCAACCTTCCTCTCTCTGCATCTTGGCTAAGAGGAAAGACAACTGTTCTTTTACCGATTATAACTTGACTCTTGCTTTATCCCCCTACCTTCTGGATAGAATGTATTAAGTACCCAATCAGAGAATTCCCCCAGGTCCTGCCAGCATTCAATCCAGAGTGAAGCTCCCCTTCCTTGAACCCTCCCCCAAATCACCTGACCCAAGCCCAAACCCTACAGTAAGTTCTCTCCGTAGCCTCCTAGCCGCTGCAGTTCCCGGCAGTGTGCACCCCCCCTCATTGCCAGGAGCCAATAATCCCACCTTAGTTCAGCTGCAGCTGGGTTCCTGGTGGGCTTTGGCTGTGGGGAGATGGGTGGCTATTTCACTGCCTTCTGGAATTAAACCTGATGAGGCCTGGAGAGCACTTAGAAATAAGGCCTGGTACATAGTAAGGCCCAATACACACTAGTTACTGGCATTCTATTTATTACCCCCCAAAATGTCCTTATCCTTTGGCCAGAGCTGGTATACACCCACTCGCTCTCCCTGGCCAGCCCCCTTCCTTCCTGGAGTCCATGCAGACACCTCGTAGGTGTGCCCCGGGCACTGCAGTGTGCCCCTTTTGCATTTCACAGGACTTTCCTCCACCCCGCAGACCCCACGCCTGTGAAGAGCTTTATCACTCATGACACAGGTCTGCAGTGTGCCCTTTGGGGCCCCCTTGGAGGACACCCTCTCTGGGTGTTTAGGTAGCATAGAAGGTGAACGAGAGGCCAGGTCAGCAGAGGAGCGACAGTCAGGCTTCAGCACCCCTTCCCACACCTGGCAGAGCAGACACTGCAAAGAGAAGTTCCCTCATCCACTCGCCAGAGCTGCGTGGGCCAGAGGAGCCTGGCCAGATTCTCCCCCGAATGCACTCGCAGCTGCACAGCGAGGGCAGCCCCGGGGGCCGCAGTTCATGCCCACTGCTGCTAATTGCAGATAATGCAGCACAGATACACAGCCGCATCTGTGCCTTGCGGCACGAGTATCGAGGAACGTATGCGGCATAATGACAGGATGTGAAGGGGAAACGGCTCGTTCTGTCTGCGGGCCAGAGGCACGGCTGCAAGCAGAGAGTCCACGGTGTGGTTTCAGGCCCCCAATACATTCTCTGGTTGCCAGCCAAGCCCTTCCTCGACAGTGCCAAGGGACAGCTCCAGGTATTTCTCTGGAAATACCAAATTACATAGGCAGGCAAGCACCGAGTGTGTATCTAGGTGCCCAGGAGTCCTTCTGGCCCAACTCTGCAGAGTGCCCGAGAACAGGGGGCGGACTGCTGCCAGGTGCAGGGCAGGAGGAGTGGCGTACCTGTCCTCTAGCAAGCATGCGCTGAGCACCCAGCACCCAGCCTCGCCTCCGCTCCTCCTCTGCAAAAGTCCATACGTCATTGGACTCTTTATTAAATAAGATAGTTACATGTAAATCGCCTCAAACCATACCAGGCAAGGGATAGGCATTCAATACAAGTTCGCTGCAGCAGCCTCCCTTCAGCCACAGTTTTGCTTTCTGGGGTTTCAGTCACCCACTATGGCCTAAAAATATTACACAGAAAATTCCAGAAATAAACAACTCTTAAGTTTTACACTGCACACCATTCTGAGAAGCATGATGAAATCCCACGCTGTCCCGCTCCATCCCGCCCGGGATGTGAATCCCGTTGTCCGGCGTCCACACACGGTAAACGCTCCCTGCCTGGCAGTCGCTTAGCGGCCCCTTGGTCATCAGACCGACTGTCGCAGTGCCGCGGTGCTTGTGTTCAAGTGACCCTTCTGTTTTACTGACTAATGGCCCCGAAGTGCAAGGGTAGTTATGCTGGCGATTCGGGTATGCCTAAGAGAAGCCGGAGAGGGCTTGTTAAATACTGTGAGAAGGTCAGTAGGAGCCGGATGCTGTGGCACAGTGCCCAGGCCGTTTGACTCACTTCATCTCATTCCGTGGGCATTTTATTGTCTTACATTATCACAAGAAGGGTGAGTTCCAGGCAACAAGATATTTTGAGAGAGATAGAGAGACCACATTCACATAACATTCACTGAAGTACATTGCTACAATTGTTCTATTTTATTATGAGTTATTGTTCATCTTTTACTGTGCTTAATTTATAAATTAATGTTATTACAGGTATGTATATAGAGAAAAAACACAGTATATATAGAATTCAGTACTATCTGAGGTTTCAGGCCCCCACTGGGGTTCTTAGAATGTACCCCCTGTGGATAAGGGGGGGTGGCTACTGTATTATTATTTTACTTTGTGTCAAGCATTATATTTGATTTTAAGGCTGCTGGGATGAATAAGGCAAGCTCCCTGCCCCCCTCCACAAGTTGCAGTGATAAGCAATGATTAGAATATGATATTCAGTGAAGGGCAATGTCTTATGGGAACACAGAGAGGGGGTGGGAGGGTGGAAAAGGACGTCCTGGAGGAAGGGACACCTGACCTGAATCCTGTAGGACAGATGGAAGTTTACCAAACTTGAAAGGTAGGAAGTTTGATCCCAGCCTGGGGTAGCATGTGCAAAGGCACTGAGGAGAGTGTTAGAATATGGTGTTTCTGTGTAGCAGGACCTTAGGGTGGGTGTATTAAGTATCTGTTGCTGTCTAACAAATTACCCCCAAAACGAATGGCTCAAAACATTTATGTTACATTTTCCTTGTGTTAGGTGTCTGGGTGTAGCTTAGCTGGGTTCTGTGGCTTAGGGTTTCTCACAGGCTGTGATCAAGGTATCTTCCAGGGCTGCAGTCCATCTCAGAGCTCAGCTCGGGGAAGGGATTTGCTCCAAGCTTATGCATATGGCTTGAAGGGTTGCCTCCTCGATGCTACTGACTAGTTCCTCTGCATAGGGTCGCTTTCTTTTTTATCCTCACCCGAGGACATTTTTGCATCCATCTTCAGATAGAGCAGGAGGGAGGGAGGGAGGAAGAGAGAGAGAGAAACATCGACGTGAGAGAGACACATCGAGTGGTTGCCACCCACACGACCCCAACCGGGGCCGGGGACAAACTGCAACCGAGGTACATGCCCTTAGCGGGAACCGAATCCAGGACTCTGGTCCACAGGAGGGCCACTTTCAACATGGCTGTTTACTTCCACAGAGCAAGCCAGAGAGAGACAATGAGACAAGAGTCAGCCTTGTCTGACCCGATCTCGGAGTGACAGCCGTCACTTTGGCTGTATTCTGTTTGTTAGGAGCAAGTCACTAAATCCAGCCCACACAAGGGGAGGGGAGGGCGTACAAGGGCACGAATACCTGGAGACAAAGATCATTCTGTCACTTCTGAAGGTGTCTACCACAATTTGCCCTCAGGCCCCCAACAATTCATGTCCCTTCACCATTCAAAATACAGTGATCCGTTCCCAGGCTCCCCCAGTCTCATCCTATGACAGTGGCAGCTCAACGTCCAGAGTCTCATTATCCAAATCAGGTTCAGGTGTGGATGGGGTCTTGGCATGGTTCCTTAAGTACAAGTTCTAGAACACTGTTCCTCTGGGTCGGTAGGTCTGTGAAGCTGGAGAGAGCTGTGTGCCCCCGCTTAGCCGTCCGTACAGAGCTGGGGTAGGCAGAGGGCAATGGTGTCCCGTTCCTACTCCAAAGGGGGGGATGCAAGGCCTAAAGAGTCCCTGACCCGTAACAATTCTGAAAGCCATCCAGGAAAATACTGGAAGTTTTCTGATTCGTTTCAAAATCTGGAAGTAGTTCTCTGAGTCTTAGCCCCACCTTCTGAGCTGGTTCCTCCCTGAGTCATCCTTCTTTTCTCGTGAACGGAAAGGCATGTTTGAAGCTGACCTTTGCTCAGTCTGCGTCCTACCGACAGTTTTGGGTGTCCGATGACCTCCTTTTATCCTGCGCTCTCTGTCCCTGTCAGGCCAAGGCTGCGGTGTTTCTTCTGATAATAGGGTTTCTCAAAGCTTTGTGGGCCTTCTAGACATCTCACTGAGAGTCACTCTCTTACACGAAAGCCACACCCCCAAATTTCTCTGAACTAAACCCTAGTCTACCTTGGCCTTCTGCTAAGATGGCCAGGGGGCAGTGCTCTTCGGCTCCCCAGAAACCCTGTGTGTCATCAGGAGGATTTGCGAGTCCCCTAATCTCTTTAAAGGGCCTTTGTGTGACTGAATAATACCGTGATCCCTGGGTCTTCCTGAGGTCTTAACCAAGCCTGCAGTGACATCCCCCTCAGCTTTATCTCCATCCACTGTTTCTGATAGTGCTCAAACCGCCCCCCCTTTTTTTAAATTTTAACTTTTTTTTTTTTGCTGTCTTGGGAGACTGAGGATTTTCAAAACCAGCAAGTCCTGGCTCCTTTTTATTTCACAGTCTTTCCCTCATTTCCTATCTCTTCGGGCATAAGCAGCCAGAGGAAACCTGACAGTACCTTTAGCATCCCGTGGCTTGGACCGTCCTTAGCTACATCACTGCGTCCATTCGGCACATGCCTGCTTCCCACACAGCTGCGGACAACGGTGTCGCTAGGCTGTCCGCCACCACGAAGCAAGAGCCCCTTCCTGCAGCCCCAGCAGCATGCCCTGCCTCCCGAGCCTCGCTGGCAGCACCCCTCAAGCCCAGATGTCTCTAAAAGCACCTCAGGATACTCCCAGCCTCTCCCCACCGCCTGGCTCCAAAGCCATCTCACATCCTTAGGTATTTTTCATGACACTCTCCTTCTCTTGGCACCAAAATGTGTGTTCATTATCTATTTCGGTTTGTCACTAGTTACCTTAAAACTTAGTTTGGCGTGAAACAACCGTGTCCGATTCTGTGGGCCGGGAGTGGGCTGGGCTGTCTCAGGCTGCAGGGAGGCGTCCGCGGAGCTGGGGGGGGGGGGGCGCCTCCAGCTTACTCCCAGCTGTCGGCGAGATTCGGCCCCTTGCAGGCGCTTTGAGTGAGGGGCTGCGCGCTGGCCAGAAGCCACCCTCAGGTCCTCACCACACACGCCTCTCCATAGGGCAGCTTTCAACATGTCATATTGCTTAGAGCAAGGGAGTGAGCGAGAGAGAGAGAGAGAGAGAGTCTTCTATAGCCTAGTCACTTCTGATGAAGACAGCCTTTCACGTTTGCCCTGTTGTGTCCATTAAAAGTGAGTCCCTAGGTCCACCCTCACTCAAAGGCATTCCAGAAGGGTGTGCGTGCCGGGAACTGGGGATCCCTGGGAGCCATTCCAGAGGCGGAGCGTCGCCAACAGTGCGACTGGGAGGCAGCGTGGCCTGATTATGCCGCATCAGACTCCCACAGGGGACGGCCGCCATGGAAACACTTCACTGTGAAGGGGAGGAGTCTGGAGACATCACTCAGCAGCCAGAGCAGAGAAGGGGTCGGAAAGGGAGCGACGAGTAGGGAGAGCTGTGGCAAGGACATTGTCACGTTGTCACTAGGGCACGGCCACACGAGAACGCGCATTGTGTCACTGCAGGTCTGACCCAGAGGTCAAGGCCAGCCTGGGGGTCACGTGGCCCCTCGGGGCCTTTGGCCATGCTTTCTCCTGTTTCAGCTGCTTTTTGTGTGTTCTCTCCTTCTTTAAACCATCCTTCAAATCCAGGGCAGGCGCCCGACTCACAGGGCACTTGAGTTACACAGCAGACTTCGTTTACAGTGAGGTCCCAGGCGTGGCATTTACTCTCCCACACTCCTGGAGCAGGTATGGGTGTGGGAGTGTGATCAGAGGTGCCTGGCAGGGCCAAAGGGTGCCAGTGCCTTTGTGACTTCACCCTGACGACCTCACCCCTCCATGCACCTGCTCCCAGCCTTTAGTGGAGGCTGAAATCAGCTCCCAGGGTTGCTGTGTGGCCAACACGAGCTGATTGTTTGCAGCTGGGATCAACTTCTCTGTTGGGAGTTGAGGGAACCCCAGTAAACAAATACACTTCTTCCCCTGTCAGGTCCCAAATCCACTGGCAGGTACAGGAGAGACAGATGAGGATCAGCCCGTCACCTCTCCTAGGACCAAGCAGATGGAGGGCAGACCCGCACACACCCGGCAGCGAGGGGTGGGTGGGAAGAAAGGAGCGTGGTCCCTCCTCCCAAACTCACCAGCAGATCAGTCAGGAGCGGAGAACTCCTCTGTGGGCCTGGGACCAGGAGCTTCAGGGCCACCTGGGGACTTTTAGACATGCCGAGCGGAGATGCAGCTCCCAGGAGAGTGGAACCCAGCCAGGCGTGGGGCCCAGCAGTCTGTTTCACTGAGCTCGGAGGGGATTCCAGTGCAGGGTCAAAGTTGAGAACCACGGGTCCAGCGGCAGCTGTTCCACGGGGAAATAGGAGACGCAGGAAGCAATGTTGCCCCGGAATATTCTGCCGGCCATGCCCACCTTTCCTTCCCATTCCTGGGAAAATGAATCACAGGGGAAGACGTTCCATAGGGGATTTATAGCTTACAGCCGCTCCAAGGAATACCAAGAAGAGTCTCCTCTCCAACAGGGAAACAGGTCAGGGTTTGGTCTTTGCTAGCCACGCCTCTTTCTCTCGCAGACCTGGGAAGGACTAGCACCCCTTGTTGGCATTTGATAGTCACTGAATACTCGAGAATGACCAGTAACCGGAAGTCAAGATGGAAGCATATGACTCTTTGTGCTCTGGGGCTCCCCCATCTCACTTAGATTTCAAAATAAACTCCTTGACAAGGGCCTGCCCCTCTCCAGCCTCATCTCACACCTCCAGTCACTCTGGCCTCCCTTCTGTCCCTTCATTATGCCAAACTTGTTCCTGCCTCAGGACCTTTGCACTTGCTGTCTTTCCTCAGACTCTGAGATGCCTGGCTGCTTCTTGTCCTCTAAATTCAAATCCAACGTGCCCTGGCTGGTTTGGCTCAGCGGTTAGAGTGTCAGCCTGCAGTCCAGAGAGACCCGGGTTCGGTTCCCGCTAAGGGCACATACCTCGGTTACAGTTTGTCCCTCCCGGTTGGGTCGTGCGGGAGGCAGCCACTTGATGTATACTTCACATTGATGTTTCTCTCTCTCTCTCTCTCTCTCTCTCTCTCTCTCTCTCTTCCTCTCTCTCCCTCCCACTCTATCTGAACAAAAAATGGAAAAACGTCCTCGGGTGAGGATAAAAAACAAAACAAAAACCCGACCTCATCTTCTCTGACCACCCATGTAAGGTGCCCTCAACCCCACTTATCATTGTCTCGCTCATTGCCCTGGTTTATTTCCTTCAGAACACTTGACACTTTCCAAAAATGACCTGGTGTGTTTATTTGTTGACTTACTTCTTGCCAGAGATCAGGGACCTTGCTGTATCCATAGCACCAAAACAGTTCCTGGTATATTGCAGACCGAAGATTTACATAATTATTTGTTGAATAAATGAATAGATGAATAGATGAATGAATTAAGGAACACGGGAAAAGGCTCTAGGTGAGAAGGATCAGAGTGGTGTGATGCAGTCTTCAACAAGAGGGTGATGGGCCCAAACCCTGCCTTCCCCTTCCCAAGGGCAGGGCACCTGAGCCCAGCCGAGCAGGTCTGAATGCCGGCACCACACCAGATTTCCCACCTGCCTTCCCTGTCACCCATTATCTTAAGCTTAGGTCCCCCTTCATCTTCTCCCCCTTTGCTGCCCCTTCACGGTCCTTACATTACAGCCATCAGAAGCCCGCAGATTCACACCCTCCTGTGGGCTTTTTCATAAAGAAATGTTAATGGAGTTATTTTCCAGCAGAGGCCCTGCAGTCTGTTGTCCAAGCTGACTTGGCCACCCACATTAATCACACAGGAAAGCAGAAAGGGGGCACGGGAGGGCTGGGGCCCAGCTCCGTGGGGCCCTCTTCCCAGAGAGGCGTGTCTGTAACGGCCGCTGCCACCAAGAGTCCACAGCTCAGGCTGGGAACAAGACCACACAACTGGGACCACTACCAAGTAGCGCCAGTCGGGGTCTGTTAGCACCTGGGGCCGCCTCTAACCTCAAGCAATGGGTGACAGAGGAAAGGAAAGGAAACAGGTAGGGGAGAGGCTCGAGGGAGAGATGTCTTAAACACAGTCTCTTCCGGAAGTATAAAGAGGCTGGCATCTAATGAGTATTGTATTAGTTACCTATTGCCGGGTAACAAATGACGCTGAACGTATTGGCTTCAAACAACACACATGATCTCACTGTTTCTGGGCGTCGAGAATCCAGTGACAGCATTCTGGGTCCATTGCTCGAGGTCTCTCAAGGCTGGAATGAAGCTGTCAGCCTGGGCCAGGTCCTCCTCTGGAGCTCAGCTGGGGGATCCCCTTCCCCACTCGGGTGGTTGCTGCAGTCCCTTGTGGTTGCAGGGCCGAGACCTTCCGTTTTGCTGGCTGTTGGTCTGGGGCCACCCTCATCTCCTAGAGACTTCCCACAGTTCCTTGTCATGTGGGCTTCCCTAGCCTGGCTGCTTACTTTGAGATTCTACCCACAGTTCATGGGAGGGGGTTATGCAGTGGGGTGTGGAGGGGGGGAGCCACAGGAGACGACACCCTCCAGGGTGTCCACCACAGTCCCTATTATGTGTTCAGGACTATGGCAAACACTTTTGCATGTGGTTCGTCATTTAATCACCAAATCTGTGAGACGGGCATCGCCGCATTGCAGAGAGGAGACACCCGAGACACAGAGGAAGGAGAATGTGCCCGAGGTCCTGCGAAGGTCAAGATAGGAGATGCTTGTAGCATGACACTGAGCTAACCTGGCAAGCTTAGAGGGGAAGGGTCACATCTTCAGAGTGAGCAGTAGGGCCTGGGGAGACCGGGGAAGGGGTAGCCAGACCGTTATAGTTCCCCATGAGACCAGGAGGAGGGTGGGTGTGGCTTACACGCTGAGAAAAAGAACACTGAGAACGCTCGTGTCTGACGCTCTCTATTCTCTCAATGAAGCAGAAGGTGAGGGCATCCCCTGAGAGGGTGGAAGTTGAGCTGCTTTCTACCTGGAGACTCCCACCCCGCCGGCCCAGGCCACGCCTTGCAGGTACTGACCACACGTCCCTGTGGACACTGTTGCCAGTTCTCGCGAAGCTGGCCCCTCCCCAGGATCAGTTTCCGAACCCCCATCTCATCTCCACCATGCTACCCATTGCCCCCAAGCAGCGGCCTTGGCCGCGCTCACACCACGCAAGAGACCAGGGACGGGCGCACGGTTGAATGGTATTTTATTTCTAATTGGATCCACCAGCTTCAACGGACTCCACTTGCCCACACCCTCTGCACGAGTTCTTCGACTCCCGGAGACCCTTCTTCCTGGCCACACACTGCGCGCGGTAGGCCCGCAGCTCCTCGTGGTACTTCGCTCTGAGCAGGGCCGCCCTCTGTTCGTACAGCTGCTTCTCGGCGTCCGGCTTGGCCGACCACATCTTCCCCGAGGCCTTGGCCACCTGCACCACCGACCAGGCCGGGTTCTCCCTCTTCAGCTCGGCGTAGTGGTCTTGACAGAAGATCAGGAAGGATGAGGGAGGCCGCCTGGGTGCGTGAGGGTCCCGCTTTCGCCGCTTCTTCTTCTTGCCGCCGTAATGCAGCATCTCTTCCTGGTATCGGGCTTTGTCGAGCTTGGCCAGGGCTTCGTACTTGGACTTTTCGTGCTTTGAGATGGACCTCCATTTTTCCGAACACTTTCTAGAGAACTCCTTAAAGCCGAAGAAGGCATGTGGCTGCTGCTCCTTAAACTTGTTTCTGTAATTCAGTAAAAAGTGGATGTAAGAAGAGACATTGACCTTGGGCCTTAGCTGGATTTCTTTTGCCATGTTCATAAGATCATTTTTTTTCTGGATTCAGTAACTTGGGCAGCAGAGACGGCTGTCCCCACACTCCAGGAGCATTCCAGAAGGTGCTCTGCTTGCGGTGAATTTTTCTCTCTGTGAGAGCTGCTGTCAAGCATGGGCCTTTTCAGGGGGAGTGACACTGTTAGATCACAGGAGGGCACTGTGACGTCACCCACAAGCTGGCCACTCCTCGAATTTGCATAGAGGGACTCTCATTGGTTGGCTGTCTGACAGTCAATGTTGTGTTTCTCATGAATGGTTGAGGTTCCCCTGGAGAAGGCTCTGGAGCACCTCCATCCCCTGGAATAGTTCTCCTTGGCTTCTGGAGGTGGTGGGCTTTGCTCCGCTTCCGGAGCGTCCTCAGAGGCAGCCACCAACCACGGCCGGCCGTGGGATTGTCCAGATGCCACGGCGTCCCTTCCGAAGACGGGCTGGAGCTGGTGAGCGCCAGGAGGCGGTGGCTGCAGTGCTGTCGTGGTGGAACGGGGAGTCTTTCCGTTCGCCCTGAGCAGCAGCAACTCATGCCGTCCAAAGAGTTTAGCAGTGACTCTAAACACAGGGAGGCGTGACAGCGGACTCGGTTCCTGCCGGGACCACGCCGTCTGGTTTAGACCCCAGCACTTGGGCTGTGAGTCTGAATTCTTCTTTCTCTCTGAAGACATTTGAGAGGGGAGGGGAGAAGGGAAGAGAACCCTGAGATTTTACTAATTCCACTCGAGTGCATGAAGAGGTCTGATCCTTGGTATATCGGGGCCTCGTCTCAGGGGTCCCCATTTCTTGGGGTTAGCCCGCAAAGGCCTAACAGCGACAGTCAAATGAGTCGGCCTCCGGCCTTTTGTACAAACGGCTGTAAGTATCCCACCGATCTTCCGACTGGAAGAAAAAGAAACGACAAAGTGTCATTTATCTTCGGACACCGTGGGGTCCGTGCTTGTGTGATGGTGGAGTTAACACGACTCAGTGGTGGATGATAGCCCCAAATCGCAGGACTAGGACATGGAGCCTCATTAACATAGAAATTACCCTGTTTAAAGTAAAACGGCCACGAATGGGTGGGAGTGTGGACTGGGACTCATGTGCCTGACTCCAGCCTGGGCTTCCTGCGGCTCGCGTGGGCCGAGGGTGCAGGTGTGTGGTCTCAGGAGCTGAGCTCGACCAGGAAACGTGCCTAAGACGAGACCACGTGTAGAATGTCTGCCAAGTCCATGCCCAGGGCTCCCAGATGGACTTCCATTCGTGTGAAAGGAAGATGGAGACCGGTCAGCGTGCCAGCCCCTCTCCTGCTTGAGCCTGTGATTTCTCATCTGCAGGATCAGTGCGGTGGCCCCTCCAGCTGACATGCTGCCGCCGGACGGGGGCCTGTGAGATCCCAGAAGCCAGTTGAGGAGTCTGGGCTAGTGGAGGGGGAGAGGGGTCTCGAGTGAGAACGTTCGTCGGCCCAGGGAGCTTCTCCCGCTCTGGTTCTTTCTCCCAGGGGCCAGAGGCGGGCTCGCCTGTGTGTTAGACCGGAGCGGGCCGCAGAGGTGAGTGGGACACAGCTTCTTCCTGCACATTAACCAGGCCCTGCCCAGACTCCCAGAAACACCCAGCCGCTCACCTGTGCCTCTGCCCCTCTGCTCGTGACCTTCACCCCTGTCACAGAGATAAGATCCAGGAAGATTAGCCCCAGGATAAACGTCTGGAGCCCAGCAGGTCTAGGAAGAGAAGGCAGGAGAGGTGAAAGCGATGTAGTCCAGTCCTTTGCTGTCCGGGCCACAGTCCTAGCGCGCAGGCTCCAGGGGGAATTCTTCCTCTGCAGCGACGGGCGGGTAAATGTACCTGGCTTTCTATATCAGTGTTGTGTATGCTGGTATCCGAGGTCCGCCCCTTCAGACCCCTTTCCAGCCTCTGCACCCTGCGCTCTGCCCACGAGCTGACCCGTGTGGACCACATCACTGGGCCCTGTGTCCTCTGACTTCCATTTGTTTGGCCAGTGGGGACCCCAACAGGCGATGAGGGCAGGAAGAAGGTGAGATCAAGTCGTTTACTTCGGGCTCCCTCCCTGGGGCTCAGCTGGAGGGCTCTCCAGCCCTGGACTGAGTGCCTCGGCTGGCTTCCTCTTCAATCGTCCTCTCTAAATGGCTGACTCCTTCCAGGTTCAGGAGCTGCTCCCTCCTTGCCCCCTCCTGCCAAGGGCAGTAAGCGCTCTGCTCTAACTAGGCCCACGGGACTCTGCTATCCCTTGTGTCTTTCCGACACCTTGCCTTTCCCTTTGTAAATAGCCTCTTTATTAAACGCTCTTTGAATTAATCTGATTTGAGTGGCCATCTGTTTTCTGCTGGGACCCTGATCAACGCACCGTGTTTCCAGCCTCCTACCACGAACAGCCGTGGAGGTGGATAAATACAGCGCGGGCGTCAGTCCAAGGGAGGAGGGTGTCGAGCTTCTGCACACCCAAGAGCTGGGCAGTCACACCACCTGGAGTGGTCTGCATGGGCCAGAGCACCTGCCAGGTCACTGCAGGACAAGGCCACCGGGCCCAGGAAGAAGTGTCTGATGTCCTTTGTATAATGAGATGACCTCTAGGCAGGGGCGTTGGTCTCGAGGGCCGGAGAGTAAATATTTTGGGTTTTGCAGGCCACACAGTTTCATTTGCAAGTACCCAACTCTGCCATTGCAGCTCCAAGATAGCCATAGAGAGGTCACGTGTAATGAACAGGTGTGGCGGCGGCCCAGTACAAACAGACAGTGGGCGGAGACCGTAAGCCTGCCAAGCCCAGCACAGCGATGGGAGTTCTGTATTTCCAAACTCTCTGATGGCAGTCTGCAATAAGAAATACACTTTACATTATGACCCATTTATGCACATGCATACTTCATAATAATAATATTTGCATAATGCCTAATTTGTGTCAGCCTCTGTTCTAAGCACTTTACCTGTATCGATTCATTTAGTCCTCCAGATGGGGTGCTCTTTCTCTTCCCATCGTAAAGATAAAGGTCTCTAAGCACAGAGAGCTCCCAGAAACAAAAGTTTTTCCCAACCTCCGTTCTCTTTCCTGTTCTGTTATAGTCTCCTCTAGTTTATTTTGTTATTTTTTCAATCCTCACCCAAGGACAATTTTTTTTTCTATTTATCTTCAGATAGAGTGGGAAGGAGGGAGAGAGAGAGAGAGAAAAACATCGACATGAGAGAGACACATCGACTGGTTGCCTCCTGCACAACCCCGACCGGGGCCAGGAATGAACCGCAACCGAGGTACGTGCCCTTGACCGGAATCGAACCTGCGACTCATTGGTGCACAGGCCGATGCCAAACCGGCCAGGGCTTTATTTTGTGATTTAAAATACAACCCACAGACTGATCTCATGCCGCCTTAATGGGTCACAATTTGAAAAACACTGTCTAGGCGAGCTGGGAGGGAGTTTAGTGTTCAAATGAAATGAAAAGCAGAACATGGCCTTCAGAGCCAGACAGACACGGGTTCCAATTCCAGCTTCACCACTTACTAGTTGGGTGATTTGGGGCAAGTCTAGCGCACTGCAGCCTTCTCTCATACAAGCAAGGATTAACTGATTGAAATGATGGGCATAGAAGCCCCTGCCACTGCCCCTCTCCTGCAGTATGGGCTGCATCAGGGTCTTGATTCTAATGCATAGAGTATGGAGAAAGACAAATTGTATTCTTCCCCAAATCCACAGCCCCTGGTCTAATTATGAGGGAATATTAGACAAGCCCAAGTGAAGGGACATTCTAGAAAATACTTGACTAGTCCTCTTCGAAAGTGTCCAAGTCTTGAGAAAACAAGGAAAGGCTGAGAAACGGACACAAATTGGAGGAGACTCGGTAGACGTGATAACTAAATGCAGTGAGAAATTCTGGATTGGATCCTGGGACAAAGAGGGGAGTTCATGGGAAAACGGGGGAAATCTGAGTAAAGTCTTCCGTGGAGCTAACAGTGCGGTAGCAAGGTTGATTTCTCCGTTTTGATACATGCACCAGGGTTGGATAAGATGCTGTTAGGGGAAGCTGGGTGAGAGGTATTCAGGAAATGTCTGTATTATCTTTGCAACTCTGTTCTCATTTCAAAATTTAAAAAAACCTCCTGCCCTGGCCAGTTTGGCTCAGCAGTAGAGTGTCGGCCCTCAGACCAAAGAGTCGCAGGTTCCATTCTGGTCAAGGGCACGTGCCTCTGTTGCGGTTCGGTCCCCAGCCCTGGTCAGGGTCATGCAGGAGGCAACCAATCGATGTGTCTCTCTCAAGCTGATGTTTCTCTCTCTCCCTCCCCCACTCTATCTGAAGATAAATGGAAAAAAGTGTCCTCAGGTGAGGATTAAAAAAATAATAATAATCTCCCCAGCCCTGGTCAGTGTGGCTCAGTTGGTTAGAGCATCATCCTGTACACCAAAAGGCTGCACATTCAGTTCTTGGTCAGGGCATATACCGGGGTCACAGGTTCAATCCCCAGTCAGGGCATGTACGGGAAGCAACCAATGTTTCCTCTCTCTCTCTCTCTCTCTCTCTCTTTCTCTCTCTCTCTCTCTCTCCCCTCCCTCTTCCCTTGGGGGAGGATTTAAAAGATAAAATCTCCCCAGCTGGCAGTACTGTGCACCCAGGGTTGAGACAGCCTGCTCTCGACCCCTTTGGGGTGCACCGTGCAGATTTTACCCTCAATCGCAGTAACACATGCTCTGGGCGTGTCTTCTGTCACAGTGTTTCTCAAATTTGGGGGCATGTTGGAACTACCTGAGAAGCTTTTAAAAATCCTGGTGCTCAGACCATAGCAGCAACAGGAGCGAAAGGACCTGGCACAGGCGTGTGGTGAACAGATACTTCCTCCACCCCTCCTGCTTCTCCTGCGGGGTTGGATGCGGCCGCACGGCCCTCTGAGCACGGTGTACGTGGCCGGGAGGAGAAGGACTCCACAAAGACGTCCACATCCCAAACCCTGACATCTGCGAATGTCACCTTCCATGGCAAAAGGCACTTTTCACATGAGATGATGGGGAGGATTTTGAAATGGAAGAGTGTCCTGGGTTACCCAGGTGGGCCTGCTGTAAGCTCACGGGTCCTGGGGAGAGGAGGCAGGAGTGTCAGTCAAAGATGGAGGTGTGACGGCGGATGCAGAAGGACAGAGTCTGAAAGGGACTTGGAGGGCTTGCCCTGCCGGCTTCGAAGATGGAAAGACCATAAGCCGAGAAATGAGGCTGTGGCTAACGCCGGGAAAGGCCAGCAAACGGACTCTCCCCTTCAGCCTCCAGAGGGAGCGCCGCCCTGCCGACACTTTGACCTTGGCCTAGTGAAACCCATTGAGGACCTCTGACCCCAGAAATACAGTAAGTCTGTGTTCTTCTCGAGCCACTCAATTTGTAGCAATTTGTTAACGTGGCCGTAGGAAGCGAACACACTATCCTTCTCATTCGATTAGTGGTCGGGAACTTTTCCTATTCTTAATCCCTGTTTGTGTTAGTAAAGATGGAAGGTTTATACCACTGCTTATTGGATTAGTCAAGGGGGGCAGGGAACATGGTCTGTTCCATTTTACACACTCTTCACTCACTTGCTGACTCATTATGTCACTAACTCTCTCATTTGCTGAACAAGTCATTCATTTATGTATTCTTTCTGTTTGTTCACTCACTCACCACTCATTTACACACAGGTGCACACACACGCACACGCACACACCCCCCAATAAATAGCTGTGAGTTCCGGGAGCAGTGTGGCTGATGTCCTGATGACCCGTGGTAAGCAGTGTTTAAGGAATGGATATGTCTTAGAGAGGAAGGTGGGACTAGAGACAGGCATCTGGGATTTCCTGCAAGCCCGACCGGTGAGGAAGGCAGGGTCGTGAACAGCCAGATGTAGGCTCTTCGGCACTGACCTCGTGCCAAGCACTGTTACTCACTCAGCTGTGACTGTGATGTCGTATCCGTATATTGTGACCACAATAAAAATGATGAGAATGCTTTAAGTTTATCATCTCTGGAAGCCTCGAGAGAGAGGTTAACTTGCCTAAGGCCACACAGTAGAGAGTGGCCGAGACAGGCCTCAGACTGAGGCTGGTTTGACTCTGAGGCCATGTGCTCAGCCTGTCCTGGTAGTCTGGGGACACCCTGGGCGGGGTCAGGGAAAGGAGGAAGCCGGGAAGGAACAGGGCCGCGTACTGCAGGAGGAAGGCAGGCAGGAGGAGAGTACGGTGCCTAAATCTCAACACTGAAGGGGTTCAGGGGAGACTCTTCTCATCCGGGTTGATCCTCACTCCAGGTGGATCGGGTCAAGTTATCCTGTTCACAGGATGCCCGGAGCCCAGCAGGTAGACTGTAACCTGGACGTGGGCTCTAACGTCCTAGGGCACAGGGACATCACTTCTCCAGGCTGGATCTCAGGTCCAGTCTGCAGTAACAGAGCCTCGGGCACAGGGAATGGGCAGCTGGGGCCCAGCAGCTGCTCAGGGCTGAGGCTGCTCCTAGATTCTGTGCCGGTCAGGCTGGAGCAGGTCCCGGAGGAGGACAGATGGGCAAGGCGCAGGGCAGCGTCTAAGAATGAAGGAGAAGTGGAAGAAATGACGCTGGGACACCCTTTTTCCAAATCTCCTTTGAGCCTGTGGGGCCTCCTCTTCATGAAGCCAGTACACAGCCCCATTGGCTGGTTGGCCCAGCTTGGGTCACACACACACACACACACACACACACACACACACACACACACCTGCTGCCCCCGATCCAGTCAGCTGTGTCCTAAGGGTTTCAGGAGCCCTGGGTTCAGGCTGAGGGAGACTGACCTTCTAAGGCTTCTAGCTCTCAAGAAAGAGTAGAAGCACCTGATTTAGACCTGGAGCCAGAAGAGGAGAGAGCTGGCATCCCCTGAAAGATTGTTGGAGATCCACCACAAGCCTCCTCGCCCAGAGCACGGCACCTGGCACCAGAGCCAACCCATTCTGTTCGTGGGCACAGCCTCTCACAGAGTCAGGACACGCCTCACCCTCAGCCCGGCCAGGAGAGCAGCGGAGCTGGGCATGGAAGGAGCTGACACCTCAAGCCACTCCCCAGACCTCCATGTACACCTCCAGGACATGGGTGACGACGACGCCCTCATCCCTCCTGACAGCAAACAGCCAGCAGCCCCGGCGCTCAGCTCTGCAGGCTCAGACGCGTGCCCCTGGGGGCAGTGCATCTAGAGGGAAAAGCATTCACCTGATGTAGCCAGTGTGAGTTCCCTGGAGCTAACAATTAACTGCGCAGGGAAGAGCCCTGATAATTTGTTGAGTTTATTGAGTTGCTGCTGGGGAAAAGGAACATTTGCTCACGTTGATTACCATACACCGCTGGTGCTGTGAGTCCTCCCCAAAAGGTTCCAGCAGCTGCCACGTGGATGGGGAGCCCGGTGAGGGTTGAGGGACCACGGGGGTGGGGCGGCATGTCTTCACAGGAGACGCAGGTGGAGCCCCGCGTGGACCCCAGGCCCTGCCTACCGTCTTCAGGCTCACCTGCCTCCTCCGCTGCCTTCCCCCACGTGTGCCCTCTGCTTCCACCAGCAAGATCTCATTCAAACATTCCGCCTTCCAGCGAGCCCCTTCTTTGGCATCAGGCAGTCTGCAAGTTACTAAGGAAAGAACCGCACGAGAAAGAAACAGCTCCTGTGTTCAGGGAGCTCAGCATTTAGTGTGTGAGACAGACCCCTGTACAACTGAGCCAAAGCACTGTGGTGGAGAAGGGCGAGGTGTCCGGAGGTCCATGGAGGAGGCCAACTTCGTGGCGCCGATGGGCTGTGAGGTGACACCCGGGGATGACCAGGGAGCAGCTGGGAAGAGGGTGGATGTGCACAGGGAGGGTTTGGCAAGGAGGTGAGCTCTTGGTCTTTGGAGACATTCAAAACATCTTGACGGACCCTTTGTCGAGAATGCTGTAGTTGGGATTCTTACAGAGCTGGGCATTAAACCCAGAAGACCTCGGAGGCCTTCTCACATAAGATTTTAAGGTGAGCTGGTTTCTTCTCTCCTGATCGCAAATCAGAAAAGGTGCCCCACTTTTGAAAGCAAGAGAGCGCTGTTTGTTTGTTCCTTCCTTCATTCATTTATTCATTCATTCAAAATCATGTGCACGCTTAACCGTCTCCACCAAAGCAGCCCCTGGAGTAGCGGGCAGTCCCGTGGCCTGGACAGACCATGCCGACCCGGGCCTGTGGCGCCCGAAGCCCAGCTGCCTGCAGCTGCCTCCCGCGCCCACCCTCGGCGCCCGCGTGCTCCCTGCTCCCAGCTGAGTCTTACTCTTTCTGAGAATCAGATGGGTTTGTTGCCAACTCTCTCAGTGCCAGTCATACTTGTTATTGTAATTATGTGATTTAAATTAAACATCACATAAACTGATGAAATATGAGTGTGAAAGGAAATACAGTTGCATCTATGGAAACTAAATTGAATGCTTTGGAATCGCTCCATGAAGGGGAAGCTCTTAAAAAAAAAATGCTTCCTTAATATTAGGTGTGCGTGAGCAGGACTGCCGCACCCACCGTCTGTCCCGTCGGGCAGGGACCCGCCTGCCTTGTTCACCGCCACACCCCAGCGCCGAGCACAGTGCCTGGCACGTCGTGGGTGCTCACTGCCCATTGCGCTGGACGAGCTGTAGCCCACCTGGAAAGGGTGGATGATGCACTCGGGGTGGAGTGTTTGTGAGATTGCAGTGCAGAGAATGAGCCCAAGGTTAAAGGACAGGCCTCAGCCCCACGCTAAATGGATTGGCAAGTAAACGTACATTTAAGTTTTGTGTTTGTTTCTTTAAAGAATTGTTTATTGGTTTTGAGGGAGAGAGGTAGGGAGAGGGAGAGAAAGAGAGAAACATCCATGCAAGAGCCCGACATCAACCACCTGCCCCCTGCACACCCCCAAGGGGCAGGGGTCAGACCGGGGCGACGCCCAACCAGCTGAGCCACACCGGCCAGGGCATACATCTAAGTATTTTATGTTATAATGAAATGTTTAAGCTATGTATGCATTCTTTTATTACCCCCTACTTAGAAGAAAAAAATTTGTTTGCCAACCAGCTACATCATCAGAAAGGCTTCTATGGTTAAGTGTCAATAAAATCTTTCCGTCAAGGGCAAGATGAGTATTTCTGGCCTTGTAGGGTATAGTTTCTGTCACTACTACTCGACTCTGCTATTGTAGCATGAAAGCAGACAGTATGTAAATGAATGAGCATGGTTGTGATCCAATAAAACTTTATTTACAAACAGCCAGCACCGCCAGGCCGGTGTGGCTCAGTGGTTGAGCGTCATCCCATGCACCAAGAGGTCTCCGGTTTGATTCTCTCCCAGTCAGGGCACACGCCCAGGTTGCGGGTCTGATCCCCAATGGGGGGCATGCAGGAGGCAGCCAAGCAATGTTTCTCTCTCATCGATGTTTCTGTCTCTCTCTCCCCGTCCCTTTCTCTCTCTCTAAAAAATCGATACAAACATATTAAAAAACAACAACAACAGGACAACCAGTACACTATAGTTAGCCAACCCCTGGTTCTGTGGACGTGACTTGTTCTGTGTGCCGGGCACTGTGAGTGTTGCTGGGCATACCAAGAGAAAGAAGGTCCTGTCCCTGCTGTTACAGAGCTCACCGTCTAGACAGGGAGATGGTCAGGTTGAAAGATGATCACAACTTGGTGTGCCCAGTACAAGGGCAGGGGCGTGTCCGTGATGCGAAGGGGACCTTGTGCAGGGAACTGCTCCTCCTGTGGGGCAGGGAGAGGGAGAGGCAGAGAAAAGGAGGCGTTTGGCTAGGGATATGGGATCAGTGATATTTTCCCAGGTAGTCAGGTGGGACAGCAGGAAGGGCATTCCAGGCACAGGGAAGAGCATATGCAAAAGCGTGGAGACGTGGAAGTAGCTGGAGTCAAAGCGGGTGTCGTTGGAGAGGGAAGGCATTGAAAAGTTTGGACTTGATCCTGGAGCCGGTGGGCCTTCACTGCTGGGTTCCCGGCTAGGCAGGGCCGTGGTCACATCTCAGAGTATGGAAGAGGGATTGGAGGTGGAAGGGAGATCAGAAGGCTGTTGCTATAGTCCAGGAGAGAAATGATGACATGTGATCAGGCAGAAGGACTTGGCCACGGTTGGCAAGGGGTGAAGGGCAGGGAGGAGTCAGGATGATGCCTGGGTTAGGTGACTGGAGGATGGTGAGGATTAGGGGGCCAGGGAGCACCAGGAGCAGGAATGGTTTGGGGGAAGCTGTGGTCTGTTCAGAGCAGAGCACACACCCCAAGCACATGTAAGTAGGCTGGCTCAGGCCTTTCGGAGCTGTCTGCACAAGTGGCGTGGGCAGGCACTTCTGGGAACAAGAGCCCTGGGCAGCCAAAAGGCCTCTTTCGAAAGATGAGGCCAGAGACGGGGCAACTCCAACAGCCCATATTCAAGGAAGACTTGCTTTCATCCCAGGCATTCACCCAGTTCCTGAAAAATACATGCCATCATCGGTTTGTCTTGTGAAAAAGGTTTATCTTGACATAATAAGAGTCGTAGGAATTTGGCTAAATGAAAACAGATATGGAAATCATTTGTGATGGAAAAGGGTGTCAGGGCTGAGTCAAAAAGGCTCACCTCAGGGATGAGCGGTAGCTTGGGTGTCAGGGAGCAGGAGTCAGGCCTCCAGCCAGGGCCTTGGTGCCCTTTGCCATCACCAGGACACTTCCAGAAGGATTTCCCTGGTTGTGTCATGGTGTCCCTTCCAGCCCCCAGGGAGGAGCGCAGTGGGCAGATGGGAAGGAAAAAAGGCTTGGGAGAGGGGACAGAGTGGCAAATGCCTCCTGCATTTCATGTTCTCCCCGGCCACCCTTGGGGATGGAGGCCTGGTTTATGCTTGGCCCTGGGACACAGAGGTGCTTCCGCTCCGAATCACATCCAGGCAGTGTACATCGTTAAGAGATAAAGCTCACAGCAGGCACCCTGGGAGCACAGACGGCAGCCGCTGTATTGACCAGGAGCGGAGGCTGCAGAGGGGGGGTATTGCTGTGAACCCTGTAGGTTACAGGCCTAGTAGGGACTCCCCACATCTACAGAACCACAGTGGGAGTGGCACCCACTGTCAAACACAGCGCCTTGTACGCGATATGGGCTTGGTGAGTACGTGAATGAATGAATGACCTCCTGGGGGTGTCAGTTTTCAGGAGCACTGAGATTTAAACCAAGGTCTGCTAACACTCTCCTGCCTCAGTCTGCAGCCAGGCAGTGTTCCCTTGCAGAGTAGCCACTGTCACCTTGTGGAGGTGGCCTGCAGCACCCCAACATCCTGACTGTAGGAGAGGCTTCTTAGGAAGAAACGCTTTCCACGAAGTCTGCTCCGAGCCCTCCGTTACCAGAAGAGCCTGGGGCGTTCTGCCGAGGAGCCCAAAGCCACTTTCCCATAATCAGCGACATGCATTAAAGGGAGTGATTTTTTTTTTTTTAATCCTCCCAAGCCAGATTCCATTAATGAAGCCCCATTTAACGGAAGTCAATTTACCAAAAAGAAGAAAAAAAATGGAGTGTAATTGCTTAAATACATTTTATGTTGTACCGCAATAGCAATTTCCTGGGTGAACTTGGAATTCCCCAGGCCCCCCATAGTGAAATTAATGTGGACAGAAAGGTTTGAAGGGGAGAATCTCTCTTTGTGTTTCTCTCCTTTAATTATGATTCTAAGAGGAAGCAAAATGAAAGAGGATCCTGGAGGGAGGAGAGCGGGGAACAACAGGAGCAGGGTGGGATTCAGCCTGAGCTCCGCTGCCCGCCTTCACGCCTGTGTGCTGTATCGGTGCAATGCCGTGGCTGAGTACTTAGGCTCTGAGTGCGATGGCCTGGGTTTGAATCCCACCTCTGACTATTGATAACTGTGTGATCTTGAGCAATGTACCTAACCTCTCTGTGCAGCCGAATGCAAAGGGCATAAAAAGCAAATACAAAAGCAGAAAAGCAAAAAAAAAAAAAAGCAATGTGTGTTCCAGTTCACATAAGGTCTTCTGTTTGGAGAATGGTGTGTGTGTGTGTGTGTGTGTGTGTGTGTGCGCGCGCGCGCACGCGCACGTGTGGTGTGTGTGTACTCAGGGAGGGCAGGCAGGTGGGAATCAGACCAGGAATTCTTCACTGAGAAAGTGACCTGTGATCAAAGGTTTTTAGGAAGTGAGGGGGTGAGCCAGGTAGAGGTCTGGGAAAAGAGCTAGGTAGCAGACAGAGGGAATGTCAAGTGCAAATGCCCTGAGGCAGGAGCAGGCCTGGCCAGTTTTGAACAGCAAGGAGATTGAGTGGCTGGGCACAAAGAGTAAAGAGAGGAGAGGAGACAGGAGGGGAGGCACGCTGGTTTCTTTGTTGGCCGTAGGCGGGTATTTTACTCTGAGAACTGGAAATGCAGAGTAAAAGACTCGTTTGTTTTCACTTCCCTCTGTTAAGGTACCATATACATAAACTAAAATTACCCATTTTACATGTCCAGCTCTCAGAGCTTTGTCAAATGTGTACATCCCATAAACCGCTGATTTGATCTCCTGCTTCATCTGGCCTGCTGTTGATTCCTTCTAGTGTATTCTTCATTTCTGACTGGTCCTTGTTTATGGTTTCTATGTCCTTTATTTACTTATTTACTTATTATTTAATCCTCCCCCGAGAATATTTTTCTATTTTTCTTCAGAGAGAGTGGGAGGCAGGAAGAGCGAGGGAGAGAGGGAGAGAGAAACATCGATGTGAGAGAGACATACCAGCTGGTTGTCTCCCACACAACCCTGACCAGGGCCAGGGATGAATCGCAACCAAGGTACATGCCCTTGACTGGAATCGAACCCGTGACTCATTGGTCTGCAGGCCGATGCTCTAACCACTGAGCCAAACCAGCCAGGGCTCTGTGTCCTTTTTACTGCTTACTATGTCTTTATTTACATTCCCACTGAGAGTATCCACTCTTCCCCTAAGCTCCCTGAGCAGCTCTCCATGTCCTCCCACCGGATGGAGCTCAGCAGGGTGGGGCCCCCAGCTGCGGGAAGGCAGGTCAAATGAGTCTCCCATTGGGGGAATAGCATGGGATGAGCTCACAGGGGAGACAGAAGTGACCCCCTGTGATGTAGCCACACAACCCAGCACCTGCCCATCTGATTCCCAGACATAAGCCTCCCAGGGAGATGTGCTCTGAAGGTCTCTGCTCTGCAAGGCACTCGGACTCCCTGCAGGACTGAACTCAGCAGGGCAGGGCCACAGGGAGTGACAGGGCAGGCCGAATGATCCAACCGGTCAACAGGTGCGGGCGGGGGTGCTGGCTGTTCCACCGAGGTGGGGAAGAATGGTCCCCTTTCAAAAGCTACACTGTTCAGTTACTGTCTGAGTCTCTGCCAAGAGCTTCTCCAGAAAAAGAGTGCCACAGAGGTCCCTTCTGGGTGTAGCCGGCCGACCCCTCTGCTGGACTCGAGCATGGCAGAGTGGTGTTGCCAGCCGTCGGAGGACCGGGCAGTGCACTCCCCAGCTGGTGCTGTGACATCAAGAGTGCTTGACCCCGGGAAGGTGGTGTCTGGGTCTCTAGCAGACTCCCTTCTCTCCCAGGCAGACCGAATCCCCACTGAATTTCACCACTAGATGCTGTGAGGGCTCCTCCTCCTGTCTCCTTTGCTCTGGGCTGGGGAGCCCTGCACCTGGAGCCCCCACGCTCTTGGGGGAGGGGGTTCTGCAGCCGAGATATCCCTCTGGCTTCTCAGCCACCGCACATGTGTGGGGGTGGGGCGGCCCTTTCCGCATCTCCGCCCTCTTACCAGTCTCTATGCGGCTTCTGCTATAAATCCCTGGTTGTAATACTTCAGTTCAGCCAGCCTCCCGTTGGTTCTTCAGGTTGATTGCTCTGTAATTTAGCTGTAAATCTGGTTTGGTGCCGGGAGGAGGAGAGTGTGGCTTCCACCTACTCTGAAGCTATCTTGGGATTTGTACATCCTGTGTAACTAGCACCTGGTCCAAGGTACGGAACATGTCCGGTACCCCAGGAGGTGCCCTGGGACTCTTTCCCAGGCAGTCCCCCTTGTAGTCCTCAGTCTGCTTTCCCTGGGTTCGGTGTACACGGAACTGTACAGTATACACTCTCCTATCAGTCCACGTAATGCTCTTGAGAGTCACCGTGGTGTTCCGCGTGTCAGCACTTTTTATGGGAGGGTTGTAAGGCATGACGCTGTCTCCACAGCAGAGAGCCGTGATGATCCCAACGTGGAAGCCCCCGGTTCTTTGATAGATGCCAAGAAAACTCTCAAATGTGCAACATTATATCCAAGGAGGCAGGAGCAGAACAGAGCAGAGATGCATGAGCAGCTCAGGGCCCTGCCAGGTGAAGCCTTGGGAATGAACTGTGAACAGGATTCCTGGCAGCAGGTACAGGTGTAGGAGAAATGGGAGGCAGGAGATGGCCATCTGGGCTTTGCCAGGCTGTACAGCTGGGGGTTAAAGCAGATCCCAGGGCTGACTTCTGGATACGAAGGGCTTGATCATTGCTCCTGTGACCCCGTCACCCTCCCTTCATTCCGTTTTGCAATAAACAGCTTTTGGTTTTGAATTATTCAGGTAATTTCTCCCTCTTTTTACTTCCTTTATGTAAATAGCCTCTAAGCTTTGTCATTGAGATAGAATTGAATTTGGCCTGGGGAAAAAAACACAACCCACAAGACCGTTTGTGGCTCCTTGGAAAACTTAAATGACTCAGCCTGTAATAAACTATTTTAAATGAGATCTGGTGAAATACAGTAATTGGTTTCTATAATAGCTCTTACCATAACAATTGTGGGTTATATTCCTGGAGTTTAGTGTGTGTCAGCATTTCCATTATAGTAAAAACTCAGTGTTGCAGGGTGTGAAGCTCGCTGGTTAGTTCTCTTGTTTAACACCTATTAATAGAGACCTACCATGCTGGATCTCTTCTGTTTGCTCCTCCAGATCCTCTCCCCTCCCTCATCCTGTTCCATGCCTGGGAAGACTTACCTAGGCTGCATCAGTATGCTCCCTTGCCCTCCGGCTTCCAGTTGGGCAAGATCAACAGAAGCATCAGCAGGAGATTGGAGGAGGGGAGGGAGGAGAGTGAGTTCCAAGTATTAATTCCTCGTCTCTCCTGGTGTGATTTGCAAAAACTGGCTGTAGTCCCAACTGCAGTTCTGGGTCCATGCAGTTCTCTCCTTCAGGGATAACCATTTGCTCTGTGGAAGGTGGTTTCCCCTTTGTAAAGAACCCATTAAACTCCTGGGATGATTCTCATATGACCTTGCCAGCTGTTTTCTGCTGGGATCCTGGCACACCTGCGTTGTACCGAGCATTCTGTTAGGTGCTCAGTACAAAGATGAAGAATGAAAAGGACGAAGAAGCAAATGGCAGCTGCCACTTACCAGGAGCTCTTTATTTGTCAGGGACCATGCCAAGGTCTTTCTGTTTAATAGCTCATTTAACCCTTGCCACCCTTCGAGGGAGGGGTTATAGTATCCTCATTTTATAGAGAGCGTCACAGAGGGCTTACATAATTTTTGTGAGATTGCACAGCGGATCCCTGCAGAGCCCAAGCCACTTTGGCACAAGGCTGCTGCCATCTCTGAGGAGTTATCTGAGGAAGACACACACCTAAAACGATTATAGTTTGAATGAAATACGGTGGCATCGCAGAGGAGGGGCAAGGAACACTGCATGGATTGAGCTCGTCCGTGTCCGGTACCGGGCTGGGTTCTTTATCCATAAGGTCGGCCTCTCGTTCATTCCCACGAACCCCCAGGGGCGGTGTTATGAATCTCATTTTCAGAAAGGATAGGTAACTGGTCTTCGGTCACATTGGTAGATAGTGGTGAAACCTGGATTCGCACCACCCTCTGTGGGCTTCGAAGCCAAGGAGAGGACAGGCTGTCCTGGGGATGTGATGTCTCGGTGCCGTGTGGTGCAGGTGAGGGTGACGGGAGGGTGTACCCCAGGCAGAGAAGGCGAAGACGTGGAAAAGGAGAACAGTGGAAGGCTCAGGAGTGGGAGCCGTGTGTCCAGCAGTGGGAGCCGACTGGCATGGGGGGTGGCGGTGCCATCAGGAGGCCCGTGCCTGGTCGCACACAGGAGGAACGGAGGGAAGACGCTGAGCATCCGGCCGACTGGGGGCTGTAGGGTAGAGGAGCAAAGACGGGGGGGGGTTCTGGGGAGCAGGGGGAGCAGCAGAGCGAGGAGGTGTCAAGGGCTTAGGCTGAGTGTGGTGGAGAGGGCCAGCGCTGGGCAGAGGCCGGTTCAGGCCAAGGACCAGGTGGGAGGTTGGGAAGGCCAGTCTTGTGTAGACACTGGGGGGCCACTGAATGTCCTTGTGCTCTGACTGACCTGGAAGTTGGTTCAGGAAGGCAGTTGGTAGAGTGCCTGGGGCAGTGACCAGGACTGTGGGAGATGCCCCGGTGTCCCACCCACTGAGCTGGACTGGCTGGAACCCTGAGGAGGCTGACCTAAGGGAGGAGGGGCGAGCCAGCAGGGACAGGGACAGAAATCAGAGGAGACCCAGGGCCTAGTGAGTGACCCCAAAATGGGCTCTCACACTTGTGAAGGGCCACCCTGCCTGCAGTAGTTGCCCAGTCCTTTGTCCTGACTCCTTAGAGGTCCCGGGGAGGCTTGCTTGGGGTAGCCGATCCTCTGCCTAGGAACGGGGCGCTGACCCTCTGCTGGAGGGCTGGACGCTGGCCCTCTATGGGGCTGCACCTTGCACTAGGGGGTCTGGACCTCTCCTGGGGGTAGGGCTAGACCTCTGCTGGGAGGCTGGACCTCTCTCCTGGGGGTAGGGCTAGACCTCTGCTGGGAGGCTGGACCTCTCTCCTGGGGGTAGGGCTAGACCTCTGCTGGGAGGCTGGACCTCTCTCCTGGGGGTAGGGCTAGACCTCTGCTGGGAGGCTGGACCTCTCTCCTGGGGGTAGGGCTAGACCTCTGCTGGGAGGCTGGACCTCTCTCCTGGGGGTAGGGCTAGACCTCTGCTGGGAGGCTGGACCTCTCTCCTGGGGGTAGGGCTAGACCTCTGCTGGGGAGCTGGACCTCTCTCCTGGGGGTAGGGCTAGACCTCTGGTGGGGAGCTGGACCTCTCTCCTGGGGGTAGGGCTAGACCTCTGCTGGGAGGCTGGACCTCTCTCCTGGGGGTAGGGCTAGACCTCTGCTGGGGAGCTGGACCTCTCTCCTGGGGGAAGGGCTAGACCTCTGCTGGGAGGCTGGACCTCTCTCCTGGGGGTAGGGCTAGACCTCTGCTGGGAGGCTGGACCTCTCTCCTGGGGGTAGGGCTAGACCTCTGCTGGGAGGCTGGACCTCTCTCCTGGGGGTAGGGCTAGACCTCTGCTGGGAGCTGGACCTCTCTCCTGGGGGTAGGGCTAGACCTCTGCTGGGAGCTGGACCTCTCTCCTGGGGGTAGGGCTAGACCTCTGCTGGGAGGCTGGACCTCTCCTGGGGGTAGGGCTAGACCTCTGCTGGGAGGCTGGACCTCTCTCCTGGGGGTAGGGCTAGACCTCTGCTGGGAGGCTGGACCTCTCCTGGGGGTAGGGCTAGACCTCTGCTGGGAGGCTGGACCTCTCCTGGGGGTAGGGCTAGACCTCTGCTGGGAGGCTGGACCTCTCCTGGGGGTAGGGCTAGACCTCTGCTGGGAGCTGGACCTCTCTCCTAGGGGTAGGGCTAGACCTCTGCTGGGAGGCTGGACCTCTCCTGGGGGTAGGGCTAGACCTCTGCTGGGGAGCTGGACCTCTCTCCTGGGGGTAGGGCTAGACCTCTGCTGGGAGGCTGGACCTCTCTCCTGGGGGTAGGGCTAGACCTCTGCTGGGAGGCTGGACCTCTCTCCTGGGGGTAGGGCTAGACCTCTGCTGGGAGGCTGGACCTCTCTCCTGGGGGTAGGGCTAGACCTCTGCTGGGAGCTGGACCTCTCTCCTGGGGGTAGGGCTAGACCTCTGCTGGGAGGCTGGACCTCTCCTGGGGGTAGGGCTAGACCTCTGCTGGGAGGCTGGACCTCTCTCCTGGGGGTAGGGCTAGACCTCTGCTGGGAGGCTGGACCTCTCCTGGGGGTAGGGCTAGACCTCTGCTGGGAGGCTGGACCTCTCCTGGGGGTAGGGCTAGACCTCTGCTGGGAGGCTGGACCTCTCCTGGGGGTAGGGCTAGACCTCTGCTGGGGAACTGGACCTCGGCTCCAGACCCGAAGGACTCGCCGCCTCCTCCAGACATCCCAGGGGAAGCCAGTGGTGGGAAGGGCCCCTGGACGACCCACCTCAGGTGGCTCCGGCCTCAGGCTCCCAAAGGGCGCTGGGCCAGCACCGCCCTCCCTTCCTGCTCCGGGCTTGGGCGCAGGCCCTGGCAGGCACTGGAAGTGGGGAGACTCCTGCATGCCCGTTCCCCTCTCCAAACCACCTGTGGTCCCTGACCTGCGCCTTCTCTCCCCACAGGTTCACCGGAGCCAGCCTCCCAGCTCCCGTCATCAGCAGCAAGAACTGGCTGCGGCTGCACTTCACCTCCGACGGCAACCACCGGCAGCGCGGCTTCAGCGCCCAGTACCAAGGTAGGCAGGCCCGGCTGCCCTGCCTCCAGGGGGCCGCACAGGTGACACCCAGGGGGAGCTCAGCCTGTCCCCAACGGGGTCTGGGGTGGCTTCGGGGCATACTCACCTCTGGGGCTCTGTTCTTTCTTTTTTAATCCTCACCCAATGATATGCTTATTGATTTTAGAGAGAGGGTGATGGAGAGAGAGAAACATCGATGTGAGAGAGAACCTTGATCGGTTGCCTTCTGTGTGCACCCCAACCAGGGATCTAACTGGCAGCCTAGGTATGTGCCCTGGCGGGGAATCAAGCCTGCAGCCTTTCGGTGTACGGGATGACGCTCCAACCAACTTGAGCAACCCGGCCAGGGCCAAGGTCTGCATCTCTCCATCTGCTGTTGTGGTCTGTTGCCCGAGGGAGTGACATTTCTCGAATTGTGCGGCCCAGCTGCCCCTCAGGCTAATCATAACAGCTCATGTCACCTGGGCACTTGATAAGCATCATCCCGTGTAATCCTCGTCATTACCCGGCGAAGTAAATACTGGCACCGTTTCCGTTTGTGGACAAGGAAACTGAGGCACCGAGAATTTAAGCCCGTTTCCCAAGGCCATCTGAACTGCCTTTTAAATCTAGAGTTCACCCTCTTAACCAGCAGAGGTTAGCCTATCCCAGTGTGAAGTGGGAGAACAGCCCCCGTTCAAAGCTCTTCCGTTTCACGGGGAACCCAAGGCATTGCAAATGCAGGCAGAATAACTTAGGGAGCACTTGCACTCAGAGGCTCGAATCAGTGAAGAGTGGTCCCGGGGCAAGAGATCAGACCAGGAATGGCAGGTGGAAATTGCAGGTAAGCAGATTTCTGCTCCAATCACGAAGGATTTCCTGACCCCAAGAGTCACCTATAGAAAGGAGTGGGTGAACCCCACCGTGGGGAGCTCGCCACAACCGAGGAGAGTCCAGCTCCAAGGGGTGGATGGGACGGCATTCCTCTTCAACCTCGAGTTTATTCCAAGTACACAAAATTTCCAGAGATAAACACCAGTGGTTTGCTCCATAACCTGCTCATTAAGCCCTTAACTGTTACCAATTACAAATTGATGTTGGTTCTAATTGATTCGATAATGAACTTGGATTGCACACCTATTAAGTACCAGGCCCTGTAGGAGGCTCTGGGGAATAAAAAGAGGGTTTACACTGTGAGTGAGTGAGTGACAAGGGACCGAGTGAGGGGGACTGGGGAGCGAGTGAGATAAATCCGCACACAGACAGTGACCACACCTGGGGCCTGCGGGAAGCGTTAAAGTGAACTGTGGTCACTGCCCCCCTGCCGAGGTGTGCTGGGGGGGCACTAATTCTGAGTGGAGATCTTGGCAGCTTGTCCCTCCCGGCCCCACCCCAGCCCCACCCCAGAGGCTCGGAGGCTCAGGCCACACAGTGAGCACCCTGGCCACCCCAGAGGTGGCCAGGCAGAGAGGAGCACCCCCAGGAGGCCCTGGGCCAGGCTTTCTGGCTGGAAAGCAGGGCCAGAACAGCCCTGGAGGCAGAAGCATCGCCTTGGACAGCTGGACCTTTCGGAGCGGCCTCGTTTCCTCAGCCTTGGGGAGCAGGACACCTTTAAATAGTTAAAAAAAATAAACAAGAAACCCCTCTGGCCTGGCCAGTGTTGCTCAGCGGTTAGAGCGTCAGCCCGTGGACCAGAGAGTCCTGGGTTCGGTTCCTGCTAAGGGCACGTACCTCGGTTGCAGTTTGTCCCTGACCCTGGTTGGGGTCGTGTGGGTGGCAACCACTCGATGTGTCTCTCTCACATCGATGTTTCTCTCTCTTCCTCCTTCTCTCCCTCCCGCTCTATGTGAAGATAAATGCAAAAATGTCCTCAGGTGAGGATTAAAAAAGAAAGAAACCCCTCGTTCTGACGGGCTTCACAGAGCCCTCCTGATTGTCCACGGCCGAGGTTGGGCCCTTGTGGGTGGGAGCGCCTGTCTGGACTTCTCCCCGTGTTTTCCCAAGTAGGCAAGCAGAGCTGAATGTGGTCATTTCGTCTGATTACATAGGTGCGGGGGTTTCTCATAGTTCGGTTTACTGAGGGCCCATTCTTCTTGGTCACGGGTTAAGGTTTGATGGCAGACGATGGGCAGAGAACCAGACCGGGAAGGCTCTAGGGCAGCGGTTCTCAACCTGTGGGTCGCAACCCCTTTGGGAGTCGAATGACCCTTTCACAGGGGTCACCTAAGACCATCGGAAAACACATATTTCTGATGGCAATTCATAACAGTAGCAAAATTACAGTTAAGAAGTAGCAACGAAAATAATTTTATGGTTGGGGTCACCACAACACGAGGAACTGTATTAAAGGGTCGCGGCGTTAGGAAGGTTGAGAACCACTGCTCCCGGAGGTCGGGAGCACAGAGGGATGGCTCACCTACTGTGTGCCAGGCCCTGTAGGAGGCACCATGTGTGCATGGCTCCTTTGGGCATCCCCACGACACAGTGGCACGTGTGTTTCTAATCCTGTTTCTCAGCTGAGGAAGCTGAGGCTCAGAGAGGCTGTGTAACTAGCCCAGCACACACGGGTCACACAGCCTGTAGGTGGCGAAACTTGACTTCGCAGGCCTGTGTGCGTTTTCTGTGAACCACAGGGCCCTCTCTCGCGGCGCTGCGGTGTCTTACCTTTCCTGTTTGACTGGTAGCTTTTAAACTTTGTTTTGTTAATCTCACTCCACTGTAAAAAAAAGAAAAAATACATTTTCCATCACAACCCAGCACACACATCTCTCTGTACAACTAACTGAAAGGAAAATGTCACCAAGTGGTATTTACCCTGAAAATTTCTTTCCCAATTTTTAATGTTAGTTGCAACCTCTGAAACAATTTCACAAGTCTGTAGCAGGCAACAACCCACAATCTGCAAAAATGTTTCCCTGTGAACCTCTCGGAAGTAGGCCCCGTCTGATCCTCGGTCTCCCTCAGTGCAGCCCTTTGCACATTTGAGTGTGTTGGTGTTTCCAAAGGGCATTCTTCCTGGGTCCAAGCACTTGGCATTTCTTTCTTCATTCAATCCTAGCAGCAGCTGTGAAGTAGAGACGACCATCAGCCCCATTTTATAGGCGAGGGATGAGGGGTGCAGAGAGCGTACGTGGCTGGCTCGGGGTCTCCCCCCACTGGCCGGGCTCACCTGGATCTGGCCTGCTTACACACGGAGGTGTGTGCTGCTTGTGGGAACAAATGATTCTCCTGGGACCTTCTTTTGCTCGTGTTTTCCAGGCTGGGGTACACCGAGCATGTAGTAATTCAGTCGGGGACTCCATCAAGCAGGGCTTCTCAGCACTGTGGACGTTGTGCCTGGATAATTCCGCTGTGGGGACTGTCCTTGCCTTGTAGGGTGCTCAGCAGCATCTCTGGCCTCGACCCACTGTGCTGGGTGCCAGTGGCACCCCCCACGCACAGACACACACAATCAGGACAACCGAACGTCTGCAGACTTCGCCAAATGTCGCCTGTGTGCCAAGCTGCTCCTGACTGAGAATCTCTGCTCTAAAGGAGTGAAAAGTTTGGAACTGCTAAAGACCAAACTAAGTTTTCCTGCTTGCAAATCCACTCCAAAAGAGCGGCAAAGAGAGGTCTCAGTCAGGGGTGCGGCAGCAGGCGGAAGGCAGACTGCACGGTTAAACCGAAGGTTTGGTGAGGGGCCAGTTACAGAGGTAAGGGTGGGATTAAAGGGGTCCACGGGATAGTGAGGTCCCTAGAGACTAAACGACAGAGACACCTTTACCATGCTAGGGAAAGGGTCGGGGGAAGTAGCGGCTGGAGCCACTGAGACGAGGCCGCTTGGCAGAACTCGGAGGCTGGCCACGCCAACCCGCCGTGCAGGGGAGCCCCTGGAGCCAGTGGCCAGACCTCTGCCTCCTCCCTCCCTCCCATCGCTGTGCCTCCCACCTGCCATCCCAGCAGGAAGCCAGGAGCGAGGGCCCGGATGCCCTGCTCGGGCCTGCTCTGTGCCCTGGGGGTCTGCCCTGCTCCACCAGTGGGCTCCCTTGTCCTCTAGCCCTCCACGGAGGTCAGCCTCTGGGGAACGGAGCGGGACGGAGACGTCTGAGGAAGCACCTGGGCGGTCCCCAGCACAGGATCCGTTTCCCCTGTGCCCAGCATCACGCATCCAAGTCTGAGTGATGCACGGCCCTTCTGAGCCGATAGTTAGCGACTCCTAATTGTATTGATGAGTACATTATCCCAGAGAAAGAAAACAATAAATCAAATTCATAAATAACCCACAACACAGCACGTTCCATTCCTGCCTCAGCCCAGGCAGAAGTTAGGGCTGTCTGAGGCCAGACACAATGTGAACTAATACCACGGGGTGTCCGGCGTCTGAGCTGCGGCCTGGCTCTGCCTCTAGCCGGCGGCCGGAGGTGGGCAGCTGTATGTCATTTAACACGCGTTTTCTGTGACACGGCACGTGACGGCTTAGGAAGACAACACAGGCAGACCGGTGTCCGCTGTCCAGCAGAACAGGTTAAGTAAAGAGGGGAACAGACAGATCCATGACTTCAGTGCAGCACGACGCGAGCAGCCATCGCGGCACCGCAAAGGCCTAGGGCCAGACATAGAGGAGCCCTGCGTTCTGCAGCATTCCCTTAAGAAAAGCCACACAAATGGGGGGAATGCACAAAAAAGCGGCAATGACTTCAGCCTGGGTCTCAAACAGGTGCCAGACAGAGACAGTAGAAAGACTGTTCCAGGGAGCACGCAGGCAAGAAGACACGGATGTGTTCAGTCGAAAGAACCACAGATGTGTGTCTCGAGCGAGCCGGGCACACCGCAGCCCGCAGGCCAGACGCAGCCCTCTGCCTGTCGAGCTAAGGATAGGTCTTACATTTTTAAACAGTTAAAGAAAACACGAAAGAAGGAGAGTTCATGTCACGTGAACACTGTGTGAAATGTACATTTCCACCACCGTAAATAAGGGTTTATTGGAACACAGCATCGCGCTGCTGTAAGGATTGTCTGTGGCCGCCTGGGCGCTACCTGGGCAGAGCTGAGTGGCTCCCACTGAGCGGGAGGCCCACAGCCTGGCACATCTACTCCCAGGCCTTCCACAGAAACATCCACTGAGTCACAAAGTCTGCAGTCTGGCGCAGAGGCCAGGGTGAGGGGTAGCGAGGCCTGGGCCCGGAAAGTCAGGTAGGGCCCACGAGGTGAAAAACTGCATCAAAGTTGGTCTTGACCCCATGGGGGATGAGGGGTGATCAGAAGTTTTTAACAGGAGGGGAGATGGGCTCACATTCTCGTCTGACAGAGCTCTTTGGTTAGTGTAGGAGAATGAAAACGGGGAGGGGGCAGTGAGGAGACTGCGAGAATCAGAAGAGGGCGAGGACCAGGGCTTAGGTTGAAGCAGCGGAGATGGGGAGGAGGAGACCGACCAGACGAGCTGTCCCCACGGTACCCCACACTGGACTCACGGCCAGTTAGCTTCGGGAGTGAGAGGGGGTGGGGGAGGAGATGGAGGCGTCAGGGATGAATCTTAGGTTTCTGACTTGAGGAAGTGAGTCGACAGTGATTATATTAACCAGGATGGTCCTGGGAAGAGGCAGGTGGGGGATGGATTTACCCTGGGACACATTGATTCTTGGGTGGTATTGGGATATCAGGGATTGGGAGACTATCTAGTAAGTACTCAGCTATTCCACCAGTGCGTAGCTCAAAAAAGGATCTGGGCTAGAGACAGAGATGTGAAAGGTTCAAGGCAAAATAGAGGCGGGGGCCACCTGTCCCCTCTTAGAGCAGGAGTCCTCCCCATGTACATAACCTGAGAGGAGGGGGCCAAAGAGCGGGTTTGCAGAGGGGGTTCTCGCAGCAGCTGTTCTGACGGGAGCTGAGTGGGACTCCAGGCCTGCAGCCCAGCTTCGACCAGAGCAGTTCCTCTTTGACCTAGTCTGTGTAGCAGGCATTTACCTACACGTGTTGAAATGACAGGTTCCTGTACCTCGCCTTGAGAACCCCAGGACTTGAAGTTCCGTAGGGTTCCTTCCAGTTCTGAAAGACCACCGAGGCTGTGGAATCGATCCCTCTGCCTCCAGGAACATTTCCAGTCCTCAGCGTTCGTAGCTTTCTTGTTTTTTTCAAGACTTTAAGGAATCGGTGAGAAGGACTTTTCTTAAATGCCCCCAGGGGCGAATGAGGACAACTAGTGAGGACCTCCTCACCTGGAAAGAGGGCAGTTGGAAGTTAAAAGAGACCCTGTGAGCACCTGGGACGTGGCAGCTGCTCAGGGAATGGGACCTTGATGCTTCCTACCCCACCTGTCACCTCGACGCTGTTATGCAGGGGAAGCAGGGCAATGAGAGCGAGCTGGCGGCTCTGGCTCCTCCTTGGAGGCGTTGCCTTTGCCTGCCACTCTGACCTGATGACTGTCTCTAGTGCCCATCCCTCCCTTTGGCCAAACCCCAGCCCGGTCCTGCTGTCCCACTCACTGCCCCTCTTGTCAATTCAATGCCGGTGACCAGGAGATGGAAGATGTTCTGCAGTGAAAGCCATGGGCTCCTGGCCTGTCTCTAAGTCTTGCAAACTCCATTGTCTGCAGAATAAACTTTTCCATTTGAAAACAGTTTGCATTTGCCGAGCTGCTCGAGGCTGTTTTTAGTAACAGGCTGAAGATCCTGTTTTTCACTTGAACCTGTGGTGTTCTTGCTCACACGTGACCTATCCGCAGTTTCGGACCAGAGCGGAAAGTGCCTCGGGCATCCTGTGGTCCCAGCTCTGACTCTTCTGCCCTCTTCTGTTTGCCTGCTGAGTTGCCAAACTCTTACCAGCCTCATTTCCAAGTTCTGGGTCTCCGAGGACCTTTGCACAAATTGCTGGGTGGCTACCTGGCTCGGGAGCCCACAAAACCAGGCTTCTGAACTCAGTCGGTGAGCCTGAGCTGAAAAGTGAGCGTCGTCACAGGTGTGGTGCTCTCTGCTCGCCAGAACGTAGAGCCCGTTCCTCGGGCCAGGAAATTAATTCAAAGCACACACTCTTCCAGAAGTTGATCGTTCATCCATCTGGTCATCAGACAATCTTCGGAAACCTATGTGTCTGGCTGTGTGTCGGTCACAGGGTGCAGACATGGGAGCTCACGGGACAAATTGGTAGGGGAACAAGACACATTGCAGCGCATTAGGGTTTCAGTGGTCTGAGTGTAGTCTTGAGAGGGCACTGACCTCTCCCTGAGATGCAGAGACAGCCACAGAGAGCAGGTAGCCTGTGAGTGAGGCCTTGACCAACAGAGGTCGCCAAGAGAAGAGGGGAAAGGACCTTTCAGGGAGACAGAACAGCATTGCAGAGGCAACCGAAAGCAGTGGCCGATGGCCACAGTGACGCCCTGAAACATCTTTCTTCCCGTCCTTTTCTTCAGCTGACTTCTCGGAAGTTGTCTGCAAAGACTGCACAGTCCATTAATAATGGCCAAACACTACTCTAGGAATTAGAACCGTCCACCCCCAGGCTGCCGACCATCTTCCATGCCAGGGTCCTTCTCTTCTCTAGGGATTCCGGTAGCAGTAAGCGTTGCTGTGGTTAACCAAGAAGTTACACCAGCAGCATCCAACAGGGCACTTCTTAGGACCTCGGCTGGGTCGAAGATTCCTTTTTCCACCCTATTCAAAAGACAAAACCAAAAAATCACGCAGTGTGGTGCATAACCAGCTTCTGAGGAACTTTGCATATATTTCTTAACTGTCAGTAATCCTTCAACACCTGCATTCTTAGCAATGGTCACAGCCTGAATGTGGAGTGAGCTTTCAATGATTTCCACACCATGGAGCAGTGCCTTCGAGCCTGGAGTGCACTACAGCCAAGCACCCCGACGACCCTTCCACGCGGCTCTCGGAGCAGGCGGTGCGCCTTGACTCCTTCCGTTCTCTCCCGCGCCGTTTGTCCCTGAGTCTTCGGCACAGTGACTCTCCGGAGTTTCGCCAGATGTTCATTTCGTTGTTTTTTTGTCACCATCAGCGGCAGTAACGTTCTAACTACTCTGTGGTTTCTTGAATATGTCTCTCAACTTGAATCCTGTCACCTTTTCCTTGTAAGAACGTGGCGTCGCCTTGGGACACCGTAACCTCTCCCACTTTTTCTGAGTCGTGAAGCGAAACGTCTTCAAGATCGAGGGCTCAGCTCTCGTTTCCTAACCCTGCACCATCAGTGGCACCAGTGCGGCTGCTTCTTTTCTGTGACACTGGGACCTGGAGCTTGAAGTGCTGTAACCGGCAACGTTTATCCTACTTGAAGTGAGTGTACTGAGAGCGTCTTCCGCGGTTACAACCAAAGGCTGTCACTGGGCCTTGGCAGTGTCTGGGCCGGGTACAGTGGACGGGACACAGGAAATCCTAAGTATCCCAGATTTCCCATTTCTGAGTTTTTTCACGGATTGTTCAACTAGGGGGGATACGGAATCTAATTGAATGCTGACCTTCAACTTCTAATTCATCACTGAATGTTTTCCTGTCCTGCGAGGTGAGGACACTCTTCAAATCTTCGTGATTCCATCAGAAACGACGTTGCTGATTTCTCCATTTGCAGAAACTGTGGCAAAGGGGTTCGTTGGCACGGGCTTAGGTTGCCTCCTAAGTCCGTAGTTACAGCATCGACGGGCAGCATCACCTTTCCTGACCTCCCCTGGAGGAAGCCTTCCCGGCCGCCGGGCATCCCGTAGCCGCGGTGGCACCGCCACAGCCTCTTCGTCTCCGTGTTGGCGACATCCTGGCCCAACCTGGTGTGATGGTTTTATATGTACCTGTACGTCAGCTGACCTGGCAACAGACACCTCGTCCTCTGTTGCTCCGAGGCAGCCCAGCTCTGCGACGTGATCACTGTCATCCCACGGCTCTCCTCCATGCTGAGGGCTGCGGTGTCTGCTGGGAGGCCTGAGCCTGGAAGCATTAGGTCATAGCATCTGCACCAGATTTTACATCTTTGGCGTACATCTGAGTGAGATGAGCAGCAAGCGTGCTAGCCGCCAGCTTCGTCTAGCGCAGGCCCGTGAGTGATGAGCGTTTCTGCAGGGCCGGCGGCAGGCAGTGAGGCAGCCCTCTGTGACGGGGGGACAGTGCAGAATGCACACCCAACACGTTTTCAAAGGGGAGGTCCAGTTTCAGCTTTTAAAAGATCAAGCTCGGCAACATTTTTTAAACGGACCAGAGAGAGTAAATGGGTGAACAAAATCCAAGCAAAAAAAAAAAAAAGACAAGTTTAGGACAGGAGTGGTTTAGAACACGGAAAGAAGGTCCACATGGGAGCATCTTTTTAAGGTTGAATGAATTGGATTTGGTGAAGGAGCAGGTGTGGAGGGAGATGAAGGGATGTTCCGGCCAACAGGACATCCCGAGTGGTGGGGAAAGGGGTGATCAAGGTTCGCGCGGGGGCTCACCCTTGCGGAGGGAAGTCTGAATCCGCCGGTGAGAGCAGAAGTTGCAGGTCCCACCACTCGTGATTCCCAGAGCCTTGGAGACAGGTCACACCTCCCTCTCCTCTCTACTGACAGGTCCTTGTCTCCTGCTAGCTCAGCCCAATAACTCACGCTCCAGGCTGGAGAGGCATTTGTATTGCCAGATTCTCCTAGCTAAATGCGTGCCATGTGTCCTGCTAACCTTTACAGCGGCGGGGAAATGTCTTGTAATTAACCAGAATATAAAGGATGAACGGCGCGGCCTGGCAGTCTCCTGTAGTCATTATCATTCGGAGGAGATGAATGCACCCCGTAAGGTTTCCATCAACCGGTAGGCCGGCACTCTTCTCTCGAGAGTCCTGGCTGTGTTCACATACAGTACAAAAGCCTGTGTAAGTGTGAGTTTTATTTTGTATGTATTGATAGGCATGGGCTCGCCCGTGCTCAGGTGTGTGCTCGTGGAGGTGTGTGCTCATGGTTGTGCTGGCTGTGCACACGCATGTGGATGTGTGCACGGACACATGCACACACCTATGAGCATTAGGAGGTGTGCACCCCAGTGTAGCCGGACCCATGGAGCCAGCCCCAGGTCCATTTTATCTCTGCTGCACCGGCGGCTGCAGCATCCTCTCTGGACACCGGTGCTTCAGTGTAGTGCCGTTGGTACACGAATGAACAGATATACAAACAACACGAGCAAACACATCCCCGGAATTCTCTAGGTCCTTGCCATTTGCCCTGCATTTGGATTGGGTCTGCCAGGGGTGCCCTGTGGAGGTCTAGAGGGAGAGGTGCCGTGTTCCCTGGCCCTTCGACAGGTCTGCCCTGGTCCGTCGGGCCAGTTCTGCGAGGAGCTCAGCTTGTGGCTGGTTTCCCATGGTGCTCCATGTTCCATGACCGCCCGCCACCCACTTGGTCAGATGGGTTAAAAGACAAATGAACTGCTATAATTCAGGGTGCGACCCCTTCCCTGGAGTTGCTCGGAAAACGAGGCCCCAGCATGTGGTGTTTTGTGTTTTTTTTCTTTTAATCCTCACCTGAGGGTATTTTTCCATTCATTTTTAGATAGAGTTAAAGGGAGGGATCAGGAGAGAGAGAAAAAGAAAGAGAAACATGGAAGTAAGAGAGACACATTGATTGGTTGCCTCCTGCAGGACCCTGATCAAACCTGCAACCGAGGTATGTGCTGTGACTAGGAATCGAACCCAAGACTCTATTTCGGGATCAGTGCTCTAATTAGTGAGCCAAACCGGCCAGGGCTGGCAGTGGTTTCTGGATGCTAATGTCCTTGGTGCTAAGAGCTTACCTTCCTGACCCCCGCCCCAGCTCCAGCGGTGGTGTGGGCCCGGGCCAGCTGGGCCTGGACACGCACCTTTTAGAGACATGTTGGTGTGAGGTGACCCTGCGTTCCCCAGGCCAACGCGTGATGCTCACGGATGACATGGTGACATGACCTCTGACCCAGCTCACAGGAGCAAACAGTCACTAAGTTTATGTCGTTAAAGAGCACCCTGTAGCTCTTCATGTTCCTTCTTGTTCCGTTCCTCTGGTCACCTTAACAAACTCCACCCTGCGGTAACTGGCAGGAAGCAGAGGAGAACAGACGTCCCTTCCTGTCTGGGAGATGTGACAATGTCGTCCACTACTAAAAGTGGCCCAAGGAGTATTAGCACTGGTCCCTCCACGTGGCCAGTCCTTCTGGGGAGGACGAGCACACAGGATGGACACAGAAACTGGAAGGATTCTTTCTGGGGTCCCGAGAGGGAAGGAGAGCAGGAGCCCCGTGGACACTACAGCCGGAAACAGGGATATTGGGGGGAATGACTGACCTCCTCCTCCTTGGCCAGTGCCCTGAGCCACCTCTACAGACCTGAGCTCACAGGGCCGCACCACCCGCCCCATGGCCGGGCATCGGGGACAAGGGCTCCAGCAGTTCTCGCGGTGCAGGGACCACTCTTGTCCTCCTGGGATGACCGAATCCGAGGAAGGTTTCCCTGCTGCGCTCTGTCAGCTGGGGGCATGAATGATGCATGCTCGCCTCCGAGCACCCTCTGTGACGGTCCGTGTTGGTGTACACTGGACATTCTCCTGCTGGACACACACGGACAGTGACGCACCTTTGTAAAGGGTTTGAACGCACCTGGGCAAGCAGCGACTCTGGTGGAAACCGAGCTCCAGCAGGTGTTCGGCTGCGACAGCACCTTGCTGGGGTCAGATCCTTGGGGAGCTCCTTGATGTGGGCAGAGCGGGCTGGGGCGGAGCCGGCCCCCTGGCGCACCTGGTGGCTGTGGGCTGTGGTTTCGGGATTGGCTGTTCCTCAAGTGCAGAGTGAGTGCCTGGGTTTCCAGAGCCCAAGCTGGGAGGGGAAGATGCGGCGAAGGGGAGCGGGACCCCCGGATTGCTCTGGGGCAGGTCACGAGAGAAGATCTGAGGTTCAGCCAAGAGCACAGCTGATGCCTGGCTCCGTGACCCGCAGCAAATCACTTGAACCGCTTTGAACCCTGACTTTTTATCTGACAAGTGGCATCATAACTACTGGCCAAGGTTGTTGAGTGTGTGAGGACCAAACGAAATGATTTCTGAGGGCCCACTGCGTACCGGGCCCTCTTCCAGGCATCGAGGGTACAGCAGGAACACAGCAGCCCCGCAGCCTGCCTTCGTGGAGCTCACATTGCAATGTGGGCTGACAAAACCCACTGAGTAAACCATGTCCTGTGTCCGAAAGTCGGGGAGATACGGCGGGGAAGGGGAGGGGCGGCTGGGGCTGGGGGTGCTGTTTCAGATGGAGCGGTCGGTCGCACAAGGCCGCCATGAGGAAGTGCTGTTTGCACAGATACTTCAAGGGGAGAAGGGAGCGAGTCCTGAGGACTTCTGGGGGGAGCGCATTGTGGGGAACTGGCAAGCAGAAGCAGGAACACATCTGGAATACTGTAGGAGCAACAGGGAGGCCTGAGGCTGGAAGGGGGGGCAGCTCGGTCTGTGCAGGCCGTTTGAAAGACTTTGGCTTTGACTCTGGGAGACGGGGAGAGTTTTGAGCAGGGATGTAATGTGGTCTGACTTATGCTTTAAACAGATCCCTTTGGCTCTTGTGTTGAGAACAGATTATAACAGGGGCAAGGAGGGAAGGTGGGTGGCCATGGCAACAAGGGAGAGCAGTGGGGAGGTGGACCCGGGTGACAGACATGGGAACTGCATTTGGGTGTATTTGGGAGGATCTGCTGATGCAGCGTGTGTGGGTGTAAGGGCGAAAGGAGTCAAGGACGCTGGTGTACATGAACTTGTAAGGCACTGAGCTCCAGGGCCTGGAACGCAGGAAGCCCTGGTCACAGATGTTGCTACCCCAGCTGGGTAGCAGTCTGAGTGGGGCTGAGTCACCCTGCCAGGGCCAGCTGTGAGATGCCACGGGGGTCTGGGATTGGATAAATACCCCAAGCCGCATAACCAGAGACCGGATGAAGCCCTTGGAGGCCAGCAAAGTGCCTGGGGGACTGTGGTCAGACCCAGGAAGGTCGATGGGTTCAGAGGAACGGCCTTTGGAATTGTGGAGTTCTGGCCCTGGTGCCCTTGCTGTGTTATTTGGCAGAGTCCTGACGAGCCATGAACTGGACTCAGTGATTGGCTCAGAACCCCTTCAATCCACCAGGCCAGCACTGAGCCAGGCACCATCCCCCAAAGGCCTCCGGGACCCAGCTTCTCCTGCCCACAGGCTGGTGTGGGCTGCACTGATTGGCTCACAGGTTCCTCGTGCTCCTGAGACCAACCAGGTCTTTCTTCTCCCATTGACGGCAGAGGCGCGAGAGGCAGGACTAATCCAACAGGCACTTCTCAAGCCTTTGGACGTGTCAAGGCCTCTAAAAGTCCACTCCCCAAACCCAAAGTCAAGGGTGAGGAAATACAGTCCACCCCTTCAATGGGAAAGCGTACACAGTCACCTTGCAAAGGGTGTGGATTCAGGGAGGGTGACAATGTGAGGCTATCATCCCATCTAACACACCCGGTCAGGGCTGGTTCAGAGCCTGGGCAGGGCTTCGCGTGTGGACGGCAGGTCACCTTGTCCGCCTCCCCCAGAGGATCAGCCTCGGTAGCCGCTCCTTCTTCCTGTCCGAGGGCCTGCTGCACTTGAATGCCACCCTTGGAATTGTCCTCACAGAGGGCTTCTGGCGTCGACCCCCCTGGAATGTCCCAAGCCAAGAAAGGGATCAGTCTAGAGGGACCCCATCCCGTCACAGAAAGTAACTTAAACCGTTTTCTCTCTTACCTCCTCTAGTCAAGAAGCAGATTGAGCTGAAGTCTCGAGGCGTGAAGCTGATGCCCAGCAAAGACAGCAGTCGGAAGACATCTGTGTGTGAGTGTCCGCCCGCTGGCCCGCCTGCCGGGCCGCTTGCTTGAGGTCAGACCCGCCGGTGCTGTGGCAGTCGGGGAGCCAGATGATGCTGGGATGACTTCCCTTCAATCCCGCCTCCCTCCATCCCGGGCTCTGCGCACCAGACACTGACCTGGTGGCCAGTGAGCAGCCCGAGGGCCTGTCCCTGCCCCCCACCTGCCCCTCTGTCCTCGTCCTCCCTCACTTCCCATTCTAACTGCAGTCCAGGGAGTCATTACTGCTCCATTTCTCTCTTTGTTTTTCCTTTTGAATCACTTCCACCTGCTGAGACAGTCCTTGTTCTGACGCCTCCTCTAGGAGTCAGTAACCTCCGGCTGGGACCTCGGAGGCTGCAGGGCCCCAGTTCCAGCTCCCAGGGCGAGACTGGGACGGGGAGAGAGGGAGATGCCAAGTAAGCTCCAGCGGGGTCCCTGGACCTGGCTGGGCAAAGAGTGGCCTCGAGGGTGGGGGTCCTGCCCCTCGAGCCAGCGGGGAGCAGTGGGCTCTCCGCTTGGGCACGCGGAGGATTGTCTGTGGAACATGTTGCTGCTATTGGTGTCTGGAACATTTAAAGGGGGGCATCCAGTGCTGGGGGGCGGGCTGCAGTTCACCCCAGAAACACCTGACTGGAACCTGTGCTGTGGAGTTTTGGGAATAGAGCACAGGAAGGGGTTCGGGAAGGTTCTGGGCCACCCCAGAAGGCTGGTCTTGAAAACAGGAGATTTTTCCCAGAATCCCTCGGTTTGCATTGTGGAGGTAAAGTGGGGAGCCTTCCAAGGTCCCCAGATGACTGACCTTCGGGTTCGCTGTCTCCTCCCTTCCCCCTTCACCCTCCGTGCTCCCCACCCTCCTCCCTGCTCGCGTCTCTGCCTTCTCCTCTCTGTTTCTCTCCTGCCTCCCGACCCTCTCCTTCAGTCTATCCACGCGCTCAGTTCTGTGGAGGTGCTGGCGTACTCCCTGGGAGGGACGGGGAGCTCTGTGCCGGGTGTGGGGAGCGGGGCTGGCGGACAGGCGGTTCAGTCCTGAGACCCCAGGGGGGCTGAGCCTGGGTGTGGGATTTTCTCTGGTCTTTCAAGTCCTCCAGTCAAGGGGCACAACTCCCCCGTCTCTGGAGACCATCGTCTCTGGTCCCCACATCCTGAGGGGGCTGGATGCCGAGGGCACCAGGAGGCCCTACGTCCGTGCTTGACTGGGGGCCAGGGGAAGAAGTAGGGAGCCAGGAGGGCCGAGGGTGAGGCCAGGCGTCTGCAGAGAAGGCGCACCGTGGCCCTGGACGGGGCGCCAGATGAGCGGAGGCAGGCACTGATAGGTTTCAGCGTTTGCCCCGGGGCCACAGGCAGACTTTGAGGGAATGGCCCAGATTGGGGAGAGCACGTTTTTACCCCAGCGTGTCTTCAGGTAACCGTGTTACCCCGGGCACTAATGTCTCAGTTCCCACATCTGTAAAGTGGGAACACGAAACTTCTTCTCTCCTGACCTAGGACTTCAGGAGGCCCGCGAACTGGCAACAACTGCATGTGATGCCATGGGTGCATCTGTGGGAGAGGGCCCATGGCTGCCACTAGCCACTCAGAGGTGCCCAGAGCTCCCTTGGAAGGATGAATAAACCTTATTCTAATGAAATATTGCAAAAAATTTAAAATATATATATCTCTCTCTGTAACTAGGTACTGGTCTTGACTCTGAGATTTCCTCGGAGTGGGACGGTGTGCGACTCAAGCTGCCACCGCGGCAAGGTGCCCGCATGGCAGCCGGTGTCTGGCCCTGTGCGCTCTGCCCAGATTCCCTCTGGACAGATGTCCTGAGCGTTGGAGGAGGAGTGTCCCCCACTTACATATCCTGGGCCCTACTTGCTGCCTTCACCAGCCAGTCTGTGGGTACCATGGACCCCGGCCATCGGTTCTGACCCCCACTTGCCCACGCCCCTCTCCACTCTGGGCAGAAGGCACTGCCTTTCCGAGCGTGTTTAGCTTCTTCCCCACACAGGGGTCCTCCTGGGGTGGGGCAAGGTCCCCTCCCTTCTCTCCCTTCCCTCTGTAGCCAACAGCGAACTGATGCTGCAAACATCAGCGGCTGGCTTGGGTCAGGCAGGGGAGGCTGGAATTGAGAAAGGGGGAAGCCTCTCGCCTCCGTAATCCCGGCCGTAACCTGCTCCCTGGGCTAAGGTCCACACGGGGCTGCTGTCGTCCGCTCGGTCCTCCCAGGAGACAGGGCACCAGTGGGGTGTGAGTGGCTCACCGCTGGGCTTGTGACATGCTGGATGGCGCCTGGGCCTTACTTCAGGCTGGCTGATGAGAGGGCAGGCAGCCGGTTAGCTCCGTATGTCGGGCTGTGGCTGGGTGGGCGGGCTGTGCCACGTCTCCTCTCTGGTCCAGAAGCACCTTCATCCGTTAGCCTTCGCTCTGTCTGCTTACCGCGTGGTGTCGGTACAGAATAAGAGGGCAAGAAGGGGCAGGGCGTTGCTGTCCATCGTTAACGTGCAGCCGGGTGGTCGGCAGGGACCCCGGGAGGCTGTGGTCGGTGGCAGGGCTGAGTAGGCAGGGCCTAAGCAGCGGGAGCTCAGCTGGGAAGTCCTCAGTACGCATGGACCACGCGAGGCTGGCTGACGACAGATGAACCCGCTGCTTAGATCAGAGCCTCCTCTCTCCTTCCCGCCGCCGGGATGCTGGGCCCCGCTCTCGCCTTCCTTCCGTGGCCTTCCTTCCGTGGCCTTCCTTCCGTGGCCTGCCGACACCGAGGCTCCGGGAGGCGGAGCGCGCTCCGATTTCAGAGACAGCTCTACCATCTCCTCCCCTGGGGGGCCTCGGCTGGGGGACCCGGGGTGACGCTAGGCGAGGGTGTGCAAGCTTTGGAAGTAGGGGCTTGGCAAGGAAGGGGAGAGAGGAGGGGATGAGAGTCAGTGGATTTAACCTGGCGATGTGGAATGGTGGAGAAAGGGGGGCTACCCAGGGGGCGGTGATCTCAGTGCCACACAGCCGAGAGGACGCCGGGGGTCCGGCATGAGCGTGCAGCCTGTCCAAATCCCAGGTCCCTTGGCCATCCGCACCCTGGGGTACCTGGAGATCCGAAGGGGTCTACACCAGGCTTCTCGCTGTAGAAATGAGCTTCAGACTCAGTCAGTTTAAATGAAGCTTCTCACAGGTCCGTCGGCCAGGAAATCCCCTGCCTCCCCCACACGCCCTAGTCTTCCGTGAGCACGGGTGATCCTTTGCCTCGTCCATTCTCACTGCTTCATGTCCGTCACCACTGCCAGGCTCTCGCTGTCCTTTGCCCGGCAAGCACGGGACTTCCTAACTCATCCTGCCGTAACTGGCCACCTCGTGAGCCATCCGGAGCCCCGTGCCCTTCCCCCGCTCAGGACTCTTCAGTGGCTCCCCGTCATTCTCGGGATCAGACTCGAACCCCTTAAAAGCCTGACCTCTGAAATCTCACCTTTCGCTCGTTCATGTCACTCGTCACCCTCCCTCCTATTCTGGAAACCCCGCACAGGCTCAGTTCTGTTTCCACGTTCCCGCCTCACTCCCCGTGCCTGGCTGTCTGCCCGCACTGCCATTCCTCTCACGATGGATGCATCCAAATCCCACTGTCTCGAAGGTCTTTGCTCAGCGCCACCTCCTCCAGGCAGCCCTTCTTGCTTCCCTCAGCACTATGAGAGGGGTCTTCCTCTGCATCTCCCTGTAGCTGTCTCTGTCATCAGTTCCTCATGCGGTTTCACAGTTAGTTTCCACATTTTCTGTCTCCACTCGACTGGGTGCTCCTTGAGGACAGGTCCTATCTAACGTTGACATCTCCCATGGTATATAAAGTAGGGCTGTGTACACAGTCGGTGCTCAGTGAACGCCTTGTGCGTGCTCACGTGCAGGAAGGAGTGAGTGCGTGAGTGAGGGAGTGAGGGAGCATGCTGCTCATACTGTGGGACACTGAGTGTGTGGGACAGAAATGGGCCGACTCAGGGAGCGTTCCAGATTTCCTGTTGTTCCTGGTCTCAAGGGGGCTGTTGGGGTCATGGGACTAGGGAGACCTTGAATGGGACTCCTCTGGCCAGGCTGTCCGCCTGGCCCCCGCTCCTGGTCATCCCCAAAGCCAAGAGCCCAGGGGTGTGAGGGGTGTGAGGGGTTCCATGAGTCTGAGCATCTCGAGAACAGTCAACTGGCAGGGCCGGAGGGTTTCCACCAGTGGAAACAGGACAAAATGAACTCGCTGTGTGTCCGCCGCCCTGATCGAGCTTCTCCTGTAGCTAAGATGACTGCATTTTGTAAATAGGACTCTGGTGTTGGCATGTGTGAGGGCATCGCACCGCCTGGCAGAACCACTGCAGGTGCCATGTGCTCGGTGCCCTTGGCCAGAGGCACTGGGCAGTGGGGAGGGGGTGCTCTGGTTACTGCTCACTCTGGCTTCAGAAGAGTCTGACGGGCAGAGGTTTCTTAGCAGAAATATCTGCGTTCGAGCTAAAGTCCCTGCTTTGAATTTCAGACTGCAGCTTTCTCTTACATTCTTTACCGTTTCTGAACCACGCATCCACCTTTTATTTAACTTTCTTTGAGTCATTTCTCCATGTGGGGCTGAGGTTGGGGGGCTCATCTCATCCAGAGTCGCCATCCCCGGATCGGAAGCTCAGGGTGGGGAGGGACTGGGGGCTGTAGACCATCCACCTCTGGCCGCTGGTGTGGGACGAGGGAACGGGGCGGTTGTTGATTTGGGGTGCCTGCCTCTCAGCCCACATGCTCTTGATGAATTTCACTTGGTCTCTGCTCGCAAAGGAATTTGTCAAAAGCATCTCCCCACCTTGCACACTCAGGAAACCCAAGCCCGGTGGACCCCAGCCCCCCCACACAGCCCACCGGAGCAGGGCCTCATTCTATCTCCGGGTCCACCTCCCCCTGAGACACTGCCTGGCAGTGCCTGCCTGTGGTCACCCATCTCTGTATGTGCTGTTTTTTGCCTTGTAGTAACTCAGATTGGTGTGTCCCAAGGGCATAATATGTGTCCAGACCCTGGCATACCCGAAAGGGGCAAAAGACTAGGCTCGGATTTCAGGTAAGATCTGTTTGGGAACTTCCCGACTCAAGGAGGGTGGGATGGGCTGCAGGGGGGAGGAGAGGGTCTGGCTGGCCTTCCTGGAGGTACAGTTCAGAGGAGAATGTGGATACAGGAACAGACACTTTCTGGGCGAGAGCTATGGCCTTGGACATTCTTTCCTGGTCCAGTTCTGGGAATAGCGTCCATTAAGGGGAGCGGGGAGCTGTAGACAGCCGGTGTCACCCAGCACACCTGCACCTAGGGTACAGAGGGCTGCCGTCGTCAGCAGTGACGTGCCAGCATGCCGTGCCTCTGACCATCTGTGAGACCCCAGGGTCCCAAGATTGTGCATTTTGCAAAGTTTCTATCAAGGCCTCTTCCCATTATTCCCCATTTTGATTAAAGCCCCTTCCAATGGAGGTTTTAAGTGACAAAATTGTGCAGATTAAGGGCCAGAGGAGAGGTAAAGTTGGTGCGGTACTTTGTGGCACCAGGAAGCGCTGGGGTGGGCCTTCCAGGGATCGAGCTCACAGACACCCCTTGTCTCCCAGGTTAGGATCCAGCGTCCAGTTCACCTGCAATGAGGGCTATGACCTGCAAGGCTCCAAGCGGATCACCTGTATGAAAGTGAGCGACATGTTTGCAGCCTGGAGCGACCACAGGCCCGTCTGCCGAGGTGAGGGTGCCCTGGGGAAGGGAGTCTGGCTGGGAAGCTGGGCTGGGCATGGAGGATGGGGCCAGCTCCTCGCACCGGAGGTCCGGGCCCTCAGCCAGACAGGCTCTGCCCCCTCTCGCTGCTCCGCAGGCCTGGGATTCTGCATTCATTTGCTAATTCACGTACATTTATTTAGCACCTTCTCTGTGTCAGGGTCTGTACTAGGATGAGGGGACCCAGGAGTAGGGAAGAGAAACATGGGACTGTCAGTCTCCTGGGGGCCACGTAGGGAGCAGGTTGTAGCTCATTGCTAGGTGTTTCCCCTGCATCTAGATAGGAAGGGAAGTCACCCTTATGACGTCACTGTGAAGCCCTCCGCTAGAACACATCCCGGACCCGAATCTCAGTGCCCTGTTTCTCTCCGTATACTCGCAATAAACAGACCTGCGTTTCTGAAGATGCTCTTAGCTAAGCAGAAGTCTGTGAGCCTGGTCGCAGGGGCTCCTCTGTTCTAACCCCACCCCTGGGCGTCTGTTCTCAAGGGCTGTGCCACTCACGTCCCCAGACATCACCTGTCCCAAGGCTGGGCTGGCCGAGCCCTCATCCCCGGGGGTGACCTTATGATAGCAGACTGAGTGTATTCCACTGTGAGGACGGGACAGCAGCGGTAGAGAAGCCGCTGGCCTCAGTCCCCAGGGCACCAGGAGACAGCTTTAATTTCCTCCACTCTGCGCATCTCTCTGCTTCCTCTGTCTGTGCACGTGACAGGACTTAGGTTGGTGCCCGAGTGATCACTCACTCTGGAGGTTGTGAGCAAAGCCAGCAGGTGCTCTTCTGAACGCCCCTTTGGAAGAGAAGGTGCCTCGCCAACAATAAGGCCACATTCTGGATTCTCCCGGTTTAAGAAGGAGGGTTTTTTTGCCTCTCTGCAGGCAAATGCATCACAATGAAATCCATGCAGAGTAAGGAGTCCAGGAAAAAAGAACACGGAGGAGGGGACCGGGTGGCGCTGAGACACACCCCCTTCTTTAATGTGTTGATAAGAAATCTGGAGGAGGGTCCTGAACATATTTTTCAAATGAGCCTTAGATTTATTCATTCTCATGCAACTTCAAGGTGGCCATGATCCCCAATTAATAACGTACGTTGAGTTCCCATTCATTTTAGCTATGTTATCTCAAAGATTCCTCTTAGCTAATATTTTTTAAAGATCAAACACAAAGAAGAATTCTCGGGTAGAACTCTTAGCTTTGCCACCAGCTGGCCATGGGCAATTTGGCAAATCAGCAGTTTTTCCAGGGCTTCTTACCTGGAAAGGTAGGTCATGGTCCCTGCTCTGCCCCATCTTGTGTTAATGTGAAGGGGAAATGGAGCTGTGGATATGGAAACACCTTATGAACTGGGGCGTGCTAGACAAGAATATAAATGTCCTCACGCTAGATTACAAGGTCTATAGAGCAAGGACTTTGTTTTATTCACAGAGCAGGGCCTGGCACTTAGTAGGTGTTCAGTGACGTCTTGAATGGGTGACTGAATGAATGAACAGTTGAAGAGCACACCACTCCGATTCCAAGGAGCCAGACACCAGCCGTGTAGAGGGCATAGAGGACCAAGGGACCCTGTACCAACCTGCTGTTTTCCAGTTCCTTTTGAGGAGCCAGAATAACGATGCCTTTAGGCAGAGGGGAGATCTGATCTCTCACCAAGATCTTTTCATGGGAGGAAGGTTGTTCTTTTGGTCACGGTGGTTGCTCCCATGAATATGCCCAGGGTGGACATATGCCCACGGCTGGTGTTTTGGAAGGACGTTCGCCACCGAGCAACGTGCTCATCTTTGCCTCCAGATGTGTTGTGTGCCCCGCTGAAGTCCCGCAGTGGTTCTGACCCAGTGGACACTGCACTCTGAACCCCACTGCTGACTAGGCGTCGGGCTGAGCTCCCCGTAGTCGCGTTCGTGCACGCTCTCCGCTGTGGAGCTGGGAGGACGCGTGGACGCAGAGCCCCGCAGAATGGGGTCCAGAGGCGGCCGTCACCACGGTTCGTTGTCCTTGGGCCAGTTTCTTCACCTCTCAGAACCTCTTTATTCCTGCTGAAAGGCGGGTAACAGAACGTTACTTCGTGACATGCCACTTTACGGGGAGGACCAGCCGAAGCAGGGGACCTGGACGTGTTCATGTACAAACGTCCCAGTGTGTCCGTGAGGCTTTCGTGAACACGTGTTTGGTTTAAACTGCTCAGCACTGCCGGGATATAGCTCCCCCAAGCCGGGGAGCCCACCCCAGCCTCCAGCGGCCACAGGTCCTTTGAAAAGCCTGTCCCTCACTGTCTTGCCCAAATGACATTGCAGTCACACAGTTTGGGATGCTCACAGACTTTGATCTAGATCACAGCTCTGCCCCTGTTAGCTTGCTGGCCCTGGGCGGCTTCCTTCATCTTTTTTTTTTAGCCACAGGGCCCTCATTGTGAGCTGGGAAAACCAAACTTGCCCTGCTCACTGATCGCCACATTTCAATAAGCCAGTGACCGCAGGGGAGCGGGGATTCTCAGCACGGGTTCACCCTCCTGCCACCTCTCCCTCCCTGTATCTCTCCCATAGGTCCTTGTGAGGGAGGACGAGAGAAGGCAAAGGCTCCTGGGTTTGAACTTGGGCCATCTATCCCAGGCAACCCTGAAGGCCACGGGCTGAGATGGATATTAGGTTCGAGGGTCCTTTTATTTGAGCCGTTCTGGAAAGTTTTCCTTTTAAAATCTCTTGTTTTGAGTTTTAAGTAAACCTCCCTTTCAGAATAAAAAGGGACAGAACTGTTTGAATTCCCGGAGAGCTGCACTAATAAGCAGGTTACTGAAAGATCACATTCTATAAAGGATTCACCACCACACACATGGTGGTATTATTTTCCCCCTAATGCATTTAAATTGTGATTTGATTTTAAATATTCATTTTCCACACAGTTAATTACACTAACACATGAGACCTGGCAAATAATAGGTTCGCCACAATGTTTCGAGACGACCCGCGTGAGTCGGTGATTGAAATGAATGAACAGTGTGGCACTGTGCCCTCATTTCGGAGTCTGACATCAGGCATTCTCAGGCCTTTCCTTTGTCTCCCTCCCACCCGAAGAAATCGCTTCTAGGTTGACTCCTAGAAAATTTTGATCATCCAGAGGAGATTGAGGGCAACTGAAACACTGTTACACGAATTTCATTCAGCCCCGGATAGAGGCAGAGCAGTATTTTATAGGACTTGTTAGACTTATTTTATATATGGGGCTTGACATTTTGAAATAAGCTAGCATTCCAAGAAGCCCAGTAAATAAAACAGGTGCAGGTGGGAGGTCTCGCACGGAAGTGGGGGCAGGGGGTTTGGAGTCGCCCCTCCTCACCACGCTTAGCAGCCCGGAAGCCACCTCCGAGGAACCTCTGAGGCTCCGGGGAACACTGTTTGTAAACCACTGATAGAATAAAAAGGACCAAATTGGCCCGGCTGGCATGGCTCAGTGGTTGAGCGTTGACCCATGCACCAAGAGGTCGCCAGCTCGATTCCCAGTCAAGGCACATGCCCAGGTTGTGGGCTCAATCCCCAGTGGGGAACATGGAGGAGGCGGCCAATCGATGTTCTCTCTCATCGATGTTTCTATTTCTCCCTCCCTCTCCCTTCCTCTCTCTCTAAAATCAATAAAGAATAAAAAATTTTAAAAAACGGAACCAAATTGACAACCCAGAGACCCGGTTTCTTGTGACTACAAATTGGGGTTAACAGAGAATGGGGACTTTCTCTGTCCAGATAAGATACTTGCAGTTACTGAGTCACAGAATAGATAATCAACAGAAAACAACAGGATGTTAATTATTTTCCTTTGTGGAAAAACCCACTAATTGCTGCATTAATAGATGTGTATATATATTTATTTATACATATTTCATGTACGCACATTTACGTATCCTTTTAGAAGAAAGTCCATTTGGGGGGCTAGAACACCCGACTCAGGACTCAGAGACCCAAGTTCAAGTTCCAGCCTTGCTCTTCTCACGCCGTATAGCACAGGGCAAGTTACTGAACTGCTCTGAGCCTTGTCCCTCACGCTCATAGGAGGGGAGTGAAATGTGGGAAACATGGCACAAACCAGCTAGATTAAAGGCCATGAAAACTGCAGGTGGCTGTCTTCCTTCCTTCCGGCCTTCACTGGATGGGCTTCCTGCGCCTGCCCCTTAAACACTAACGTTCGGAGTTTGGTGTGCATCCTCCCCCTCCCCTCCCACACCTCGCCATGCGTGCACCTCCTCTGCTCTCCTCTGCAGTGATTCTCTGCACGTGCTCACTGGCTGGGCAGGAATACGTGTCCCGCTGCTCCCGGGGCCCCTTACAGATATATGTATGTACTCACGATAAAGCTCCCATTTATTGAGCTATTTATACTTGTACAAAGCATTGCAGTAGGCATTTTTCATCATTTCTTTATGAAGAACATAACGATATCCATATTTTATGTGTAGCTCAGGCTTGGTGCGTTCGGCCAATTCGCCCAAGGGCACAAAAGCTAGTCAAACCCTGACTCCAAAGGCTGCATCTACACTTCTGAGAACTGTACCCGGACATCCTCTGGAGTCAGTACACTGGATGGAACCACACAGAACAACTCTCTCTCCCCCACTTTTTGATAACTTTTATTTTGATTTAAAATTGTAAACTCACAGAACATTTGCAGGAAGTATGCAAAGAACTCCTGTGTACTCTCTACCCAGATCTGAACAATTGCTTTTAAGCAGTTAGTGGCCTAGGGTCAGTCAGAGAGGAAGGAGAAGACCGACAGGCATCCCAGAAGTCGGTGAATGCCAGTTTCACCAAGAGAGAAGGGTCAGTAGGGTCAGATCCTCTAGAGAGGTCAATTGCGGTTACCTGGCTCAACTGAGTGGCAAATGGTTGACATTTTTCTTGTGAGAAATTGTTGAGGAAACTAGGCAAAGACAAGGGAAAGGACTAGCTTGAGCCTAAGGAAGCTTCCATGACAATGGCAAACCATGAATCTGTGCTGGTGTCGGGGTTCTCCAGGGGGCACCCTGGCACCCAGGATTAGGAACAGAGAAGGTGGGTGGTAGAATTGATCAAAGGCAGATATGAAAGTCCTGAGGGAGCCACTGGTGAGGTCTTGAGGTCCAGGCCAGTGAACGAAGCAGGGGATTAATAGGTAAGGAGAAACGAAGCAGCCAGAGGCTGGAAGGACCTGTGATTTAGGATAGCGAGTACCTCAAGATCAAGTCACTTTGTTGGGTGCATAGGCAGCAGGACAAAGAATGGGATGATGGGAGTTTAAGATCTCACAGATGGACTCTTGGGATCCAGAACAGCAAATCCTGGATACAGCCATGGACATGGTCGACCTTGGGCAGGGGCACCAGAACTCAGGAAGAGGGGGCTGGCAAAGCAGCTAGAGGGAAGGCGATGAGCACATCCGCAGACAGGATCACAGAATGGGCGGTGAGAGAGTGTGTGTGCGCGACAGGGCTCGTCTGTTTCATCCACAAAGACAGAAGCAAGGTCATCAACTGAGAGTAGGGAGAGGCAAGGGGGAGGGCAGGAGGTCCGAGGGGCACGTAGAAGGCATTAAAGGGTCTTTACGCAGAGCAGGAAAATGAGCTCAATAGAACTAAAGGGCAGAGTTGCCAGGCAATATCTAGGATTTTTTAAGGTGAATCCTCATGCATTTATAGTGACATCAATCTTTCTACTCACGTGATTTTTTTCTCCAGAAAAGCTCGATTGTATGGGGGCAGAGCTAGAGAATGTAGGTGGAGAGGTTCATCCATAATTGATGCCTTTCAGGCAATTGGTTAAGGGGAGAAGGAGCAAGGGATATGGGTGGATTTGCAAGACAATGATCACCATGGGGGACCACGGGCTCTAAGTTGGGTAGGGACAGAAGAGAAGGCAGGGAGCTGATGGGTAGAGAGAAAATGTTGGTGTCAGGGGAATGAGATCTAGAGGAAGGTCAAAGAAGAGTTCCTCCAGGGCTTCAGCAAATGTTTGCGGGGCAACCTACGGGAGAGTGGGAGAAAGCTCTCCACGCCAGAGCGCTGCAGAGGGAGCAGCGGACTGGGGAGGGGGGCGGGCTTCGATCAAGGCAGGAGCTGGAGCAGGAGGCACTGAAAGGTGTTGCAGACGCATCAGGTTTGTTCGCCTTAGACTTGGTGGTGGGGACGTGGCTCCAGAGGACTGTGGGAGGGATGAGGAGGCAGGTCCGCAGGAGAAGCAGGGAGGGCAGCATGCAGTAGTGTGGGAATCAGATCTGAGGAGAAGATAGAACACAGGCATTTGCATCTGAAGCAGTTTCCCTTTTGGTGCCAAGTTGTTTCAGTGCCAGAGCTGGCTGTGGGTCCAGGTGGTGTCCCCCTAATGTCTCCTGGAATGGTGACCCTGTTACGGGGGTGGTGAGGTGCAGAGGAAGAGAGGGAGGGAGTGGCTGCAGAGGTCAGTCCTTGAAGGTCCCCAGAAGTCTCCTGAAAGCTGTCCAGCAGAAAATTTGATGGGAAAAGGCGAAAAGAGAAACATAAACATGTGTTTATTCATTTACTCAGACCTTGTCCGAGCTTCTACCATTTTGCCAGCCCGTGTGGGTTGCCGTCGTGAGCTGTCCATCTGTCGGTGGGATCCCAGGGGCCGGCTGTTCAGGGGGAAGTCTGTCCGCAGACCCCTCCCTGACCTAACCCAGACAGCAGAGGGAAAAAGTAGCTGATGCTCCGTTCTGAACATATTTTAAGGTGCTCCATGCTAAATATCTGCAGATTGTAATATTTTAATTAATTCCCTCTAAGCTCTTAAAGTGGTAAATGCCTTTTTGACCTGTTCTCTCTAATTACCTTCAGCATATTTCAACTGACTGCAAATACCATCTAATTTTTGGAAACAAGTGCAGGATAAATTGAGTCTGAAGCTGAGGGCTTTTAAGGCAGCAAAACCTGGCTTTCCGGAAGAGGTGTTAGGTGCTGCTGCGGGAGGTCTGTAAGGGCTCCCGCAGGGCTGGCCCAAGTCCACAGCTCCTCACCGAGCTGGGCTGGCAGCTGGGCTGGGAGCTGGGCTGGGATCGTGGCTCCGGTTTTAATGATCTTATTCTAATCTGCTTAGTCATGTTGTCAGCCACAAGCGTGGTCAAGGGGGTGGAAATCCTATGTAAAGAAACTTCAGGAAAGGTAGAAAAAAGCGCTCGGGCCTTGAGAGAAATCGTGGGCACAGTGAAAGGGAATGAGCGTGGCTTTGGGAGTCCGGCAGTCTCAGCTCCCCAGTGTCGCATACTGACAATGCCCGGGTCCTGGATGAGCCTTGACATCTGTTATGTCCTGCAACTTCCTCCTCGCCGTGCCTCGAGGGGTGGTAGCACTAGCCCCATCTTACAGGTGAAGATCGAATCAGAGAGGTTGTCTGTCTTCCCGGGGCTTAACAACCAGCAGGTAGATTTAACACCCAGTGGCGTCTGCCTGCAGGCCCAGGTGTGCCCAGCACGGTCTGGGAACTGAAGTGTTTCTCAGCACAATTACAGAAGCAGTAGGACGCACACAAGGGGAGTGGAGTAGAAGGTCCTGGCGAGCCTCCAGGACCTTCCTCACTGAAGGTGACGAAGAGAAGGAGCGGTCTGACCCAGCGGCTTTCTGCAGATGACCCTCTGACAGCCGTACCTGGTTCTGTTGTCACACCTGTTTCCTCCACCTGCCGCTAGCCCTGCGGAGAGGAGGGGCTGTGTCTTAGCTCTTTTCTCCCACATTCTGCCTGGCCCGGAATAGGCACTCAGTAAACGGGGAACGAGTGAGAGCGCTTGAAATGAGAAGAGATGAATTGTGTCCGGGAGCCGTGGAAACTGCTCCCCCCCCCCCCGGGAAGCCGATCCTGGGAAAGGTTGACCACGGCCCCAGCCACACGCGGAAAGGAGCACGGGATATTTTGCTCCATCAGGGAAACCGAGCTTGACACCACTTTCATTTTATATACTTAGGCTTGTTGCATTTGCTCACTATTTCTTTACTGTTAGGCACTTTGCCTACAATTAGGATAAATTGCCTTGTGGGCAACAACGGAACAGGCTCATAGAACTCTTTATTAAGATCGCTGAGCACTAACATTGAAGAATGAAGTGGCTAGAACTAAGGAACACGTCTTCAAAGAAGGCGAACACCTAGGTACAATGTAGTACCTTAACTGTTATCAATCACTACTTAATCTAATTAGCTTAGAAGCTATTTTAAAGAGCTTAATTAGATTAAGCTGTGATTGATAACACTTTATATCTACTTGAGTAGAGCACTTCTTCTAATTCACCTTGAATCTCTACGCTTCCAGTCAAAAGCCTGTTTTAGGCATGTGCTGAGTGTGGGGAGGGAATGGGGAAGTCCTTGGTTGGCACTGAGATCACTCTGGGTGCCTGGCGCTGGGCCGAGTTGGGGGCCTTGGCAGAGTCCTTGGGCGCGGACATTCTGAGACCTAATGAGGTGGCCTTGACAAGGACATCCTGAGATTCCCTTTCAGGAGGCCTGAGAGCAAACAGGGAAGCACAGACCGGTCAGCAGAGCAAGGGGTGGGCGCCTCAGCGGGCCCACAGCTGTCCGGGGCCCACCTAGGTTTAGGTCAGTGTGAGGAGCACTAGGCCACACCCTCTCGGTGGAGTGGAGCAGCTGATCACGGTGGAGTTGGGGTCGGGGCGGGCTTAGCTTGACCATAGAAGCTCATCGTTGCTCACAGAGCAGCAGGCTGGGCAGGGCATGTGAGGCCTGGCACTGCCCCAGTGATCCAGGAACTGTGACTCCCTTCAGACCCACTGAAACCATGAGGGAAGAAAACAAAGCAGAAGGCTATGTCTGGGCTGACTTCCGCCTCTTCTGGGCTGAGTGTGAGAGGTGGGGGTGGGAACTGGACCTGGTCGAAACTAAACTTCCACTTCTCTCTGCAGCCCGCATGTGTGATGCCCACCTTCGAGGCCCCTCGGGCATCATCACTTCCCCCAATTTCCCCATTCAGTATGACAACAACGCACACTGTGTGTGGATCATCACAGCCCTCAACCCTGCCAAGGTAAGGTTCTTGGGGAGTGTGGGCGGTGTCCTGTGGGCAGGGCTGGGGTGGTGACAAGTGGTCTGCAAACCCAGAACTTGGTTGTGGCAGGTTCTTTGTAGGCAATTCATAAAAATTGTTTTTATTAAATATCAAGTAGATAAAAGGCATATTTATAAAATATAAGATAGAAAGAACATCAATACAACAGACATCTGCATAACCAAATCACAGTTACCTTAGTGAGAGGTGTCCCTCCCCATTCCCCAGGTAAACTCTACCTTGATTGTGTGCTCATCATTCCTCTTCTTTTCTTTATAATGTACACGTAAATGTGTAGCCTTAAAAATACATTGTTTAGAAGCCAGCATTGAACTTCATATAAACATAATCGTATTGTATATATTCTTAATCAACTTCACCCCAAATTATGTCCCTAACACTTATCTATGTTGTTGTGTGTAGTTTTGCACTGCTGTGCACACCTTTTCACATGTTTATTTCACATTTAGTTATTTGCTTTTTGGTAACATGCCCTTTGTTCTTTCATGAATTTTACAAGTATCTTGCCAAGATCCACAGAATAACCTGTTGGAATCTTTAATTATACCAAAACTATGGATCATTTGGTGAAGAACTGTTATATTTGTAACACTGAGTCTTCCGGTCCATGAGTATGGTATATCTCTCTCTTTACTTAGGGCTTCTTTAATGGCTTTCAATAAACTTTTGGAATTTTTCCATTACAGATCTTGTACATTTCTTAATATATTTACCCCCGGATATGTTAAATTTGTTGTTGCTGTTATAAGTCATATCTTTTAAATTTTTATTTCCTACCTATTTCTTGCTGGTGTTTAGAGATAAAATTAATTTTTATTATTTGATCTTTGTATATAGCAACTCTCTTTTAATAATTTATCTGTGAATTATTTGAGGTTTTCTACATAAGACAATCATCATCTTCAAAAAATGATGGCTTTCTTTCTTTCTTTCTTTCTTTCTTTCTTTCTTTCTTTCTTTCTTTCTTTCTTTCCAATCCTTACACCTTCTCTTCATTCCTTTTTTTTTGCCCCAATGTTCTGACTTAAACCTCAAATATAATGTCAAATCACTGTGATGATGGTGGGCATGCTTGTCATTGTTCGATGTTAAATAGAATATTTTTACTTCTTCATCATTATGATGTTTGCTGAAGCTTTTTTTTAATTTAGTTTTTTTTCTAATTGGTTTGATAAAAACTTTTATTGTGAATGGATGTTGAGTTTTATCAAGCACTTTTGTATATCTATTGATATAATGATATGATTTGATCCTTCATTTTTTTAGTGTGGTGAATTACATTGGTTGATATTTCTAATGGTAAACCAACCTCACATTATAAACCCAACTTGGTCATTTATTATTATCAATTTTATACATGCCTATAATTGACTTGCTAATATTTTTTTAGTAATTTTCTTCTATTTTGTTAGTGAATTGGCCTTTTTTTCCCTAGCACTCTTGCCAAATATTTTTGTCAAGATATTGCTAACCTAATAAAATGATGTAGAGATTGTTTCCTCTTTTTCTATTCTATGGAGTTATAAGTAGAAGATAGTAATAACTTTCACTTTGAAAGTTTCACGGAACTTGTCAGCAACACTATCTGGGTTTGCTGTTCCTCTGTTGAAAGATTTTAAATTATAGATTTAATATTTTTATGACTAAAGGATTGTTTAGATTATCTGGCTTTTTTTTTTCTTGAGGCCATTTTATTAGGTTTTCAAATGTATTGGGTATAAAGTTGTATATACTATCTTTTATTATACATTTTATTCCCCTTTTCATTTATTTTGTATCTTTTTTATCAGTATTGCCAGAGGTTTTACATTTCGCTATTCTTTGCAAACAACCAATTTTGATTTTCTTAATACTTCTTTTGATATATTTATTTTCTATTTCATCATTTTCTGCTCATCTTTATTTTCTTCTTTCTATTATATTTGGATTTATTCTGTTATTCTTTTTCTGGCATCTTAATTTTGAAGCTTAACCTATTACTTTTCAATCTTATTTAAGTGTTGAATGCTATAAATTGCCTTCTAAGAACTGTTTTGGCTACATTCCCACAGGTTTTTATGCGCAATATATCTGTTATAGTTTCATTCAGAATATTTTCCAATTCCCATCATTCTTTCATTTTCAAACAAAGGACTTCTCTAGTCTTTTTTGTTACTGGTTCTAAAGCTTGTGGTCAGAGAACATTGTATTTGAATCATTTGAAATTTGTTGAGACTTGCTTTTTGGACCAGAAATGATCATTTTCACATATATTCTGTGTGTGCTTGAAAAAATGAAGTGTATTTTGTAGTTTTTGTGTTCCATTACATCAAACTTGTTCATTGTGCGTGTGTCCTTGATATCTTTATAGATTTTGTCTTCTTGATCAATCAACTGCAAAGCAAGGCATATTAAAAGCTCCCACTGTGGTGATGGTTTTGCCTACTATTTCTTAGGTTCTCTTGATTTTTGCTTTATATATTTTGAGACTATGTTACTAGATCATGCAAGTTCAGAATTATATATCTTGTTGGTGAATTGAAATTTTTCAAAAATATTTATGTAATGACTCTCTGATCTATAGTAATGTTTTGATCTTAAAGTTTTCCCCCAGCTATTATATCAACTTTCTTTTGTTTTTTTGTCTAATAAATCTTTCCTTCTTGCTTCAAACCTTTCTACTTCCTAATACTTTACATGTCTTCTGTGTAGCTGGATTTTTAAAAACCCATTCTCACAATCTATCTTGTAACTAGAAGAGTTAGACCATTAAAATTATACAATCATATCTATTCTTTTAGGGTTAACCTGAAATATTCATGTGCATAGTTAATAAAGTCTAATGTAAATAGTAATTTTATGTTCTTCCTGAAAATCAGAGGTCTTAGAACACTATGACTTTAATCTCTCCTAATTTATACTCTATGATGTGTGCATTTTCATGTTTGCTCACAAGTCATTATTGTTATTGTTTAATGAAACCAATGTCCATTTAGATTTACCGACATATTTACTGCTACTTTGTTTACTATTCCTTCTTGCATATCCATTCTTCTCTTTGGAATTACTTTCTTTCTGTCCAAAATGCATGCTTTCAAATTTATCTTCCCCTCGGTGACAAGCTTTTTTAGTTTTTATTTGTCTTAAAATATCTGTGTTCCACTTTCTTCTCAAAAGAACATTGATTTTTCCTAGATATCTGATTTTTGGTTGACGATTATAGACTATCTGCACATGGAAATATCATTCCAGTGTCTTCTAGCTCCCACTGTTGCTATAAGTGTATTGCCATTCCTTTGTGTGACAGTCTTCTGGATGCTTTTATGGTCTTTTGCTTGTTTGTTTGGGTTCTGTAGTTTCACTATCATGTGGATATTTTGGTATTTATCCTGCTTGATTTCACTAAGCTTCTCAAATCTATGAATGTTATCTTTCATCAGTTTGGGGAAATTTTCAGCCATTATATTTCCAGCTGTTGCCTCTCCTTCATTCTGTCTCTTTTCTGCTCTGGAAGCCTGGCATGGCATGTCAATCTTTTCCACACTCTCTTCTGTCTCTTCACGCCTACATATTTTCTCTTTTTCATTCTGTTTACTAATTCTCTGTTCAGCTGTGTCTAACCTCTGTTGAATTCATTCACTGAAGATTTGTTTTCATTTTAAATATAATTATTTTCTTTTTACGAAGTTCTGTTTGGTTCTTTTTCAGATGTTTCTGATTCTATTTTATAGTCTTTTGCTCCTTACTCCTATGTTTAGATCCTTCTCTAATTCTTTAACGATGCTAAACATTTCTTTTAGTTTTGTGTCTGTTAATCCCAACACCTGAAGTCTTTACAAGTTTGATTCTGCTGTCTGTTATTTCTTGCCTCTTGCCCTCAGAACCATGTTTCCTTCTTTGTTTTATAACTTTTGACTGTGGGCTAGACATAAACTTTGTGGGAATTATTTGAGACTTGGGTAGAAGGTAGTTTCTTCCGGAGAGAGTTTACATGTGTTTCTGCCTGGTGCCTGGTGGCAGCAAGCAGCATCTTCAGAATACATTCTCAGTAGGAAGATTTCAAACAGCCCAAGTAATGTGAAGGCTGAAAACTCATGTAAGGGTGCGCTGACCGTGATGGACTCTCGGGAGAGTTTTCTGTTTGCTGTCTACTCAGTGTCAAGGTCTGAGATAAACAGTCAGCCTCCAGGTCCACCCAGAGGGTAGTAGTGGCCGATCAGACAGAAGACAGGCTTACTTCTAGCTCCACACTAAGGGTGCAGCTTTAACTAGCCCAGCTTTATTCAGGGGTGTCATATTAGGGTCCCCCACCTTGGTGGGCTCTGACCTTTGTTTCGTATTTCCTCTTTTCCACAAAGGCCCTGACCACCAAAGCTTTGCTTAACCAGCTTTTAAGAAATGCACTCAATGACAAAGCCAGCTTCATGCTCCGAGTCACATTCTGGGCCCCTACAGGCACTGGGTTTGGGGCTCTGGGTGTTACCATATTAGTCTTCTCAGGCTGCCATAACAAAATAGAACAGACTGGGTGGCTTAAACAAGAGATATTTATTTTCTCACAGCTCTAAAAGCTGGAAGGCTACAATCAAGATGCTAGGAAATTCTGTGTCTGGGGAGGGAGGACTCTCTTCCTAGCTTGTAAGTGTCCTTCTCACTGTGTCCTCTCTTGGCCTTTTCTCTGCGCATACGCAGAGACACCCTGATGGCTCCTCTTCCTCTGATAAGGATGCCAACCCCATTGGCTTAGGGCCCTAAAAGGTCTGAGCTGGTGGGAGATCACATCCTCAACGTAAGGCCAGTGTAGAGAAAGGAGCATTTTATTACACCGGTGGGCTGTTACACCGGCGGGCTGGGGGGGGTACAGCTTCCCCAAATCCTCAGCCCCGAGCTTCCTTTGTTCTTTGCTTATATAGGCACAAACTACAGAAAAAAAACTACATTCTCCTGGTGTCGCTTTTGGCACCGTTAAGGGGGCTGATACAGAGAAGGGGGGAGAGGAGCAGGGTAACTATTAATCTCTTTTTTCTCATGGTTCCTCTGAGTTTCTCAAGGCCATCCTCAACCCCTTATCTGTACAGTTTTCTTTGGGTGTCTCAAGGCCCTTATGTTTACAGAAAAGAAACTGCCAGGGTGCGTACGTGCAGTAACTGAGGGTCAGAATGGAGTTTAGTTTTGTTAAAACATTATTAACCCTTTCATTCCCACCTTATAATGATAAAAAAAAAAGGGAAAAGGGGCGAAGTTTCTCTTTGTCTACTTCCTGCAGGTATGGGGTTGTCGTGGACTCCTAAAAAGCCTATCCCTTGCAATTTCCATTTTGCAGCAGATGTTCTATAGCTCCATGCTAGGTGTCTTCTAGTTGAGGGCTAATCCCTCCATATGTGACCCAGACATCAGGGACCTTTGTGACCCTGAAGGTCCCCCTTAAGGGGTCACATAGATCAAGGTTGAAGACAGATTTTTCTATTTCCTTTGTAGTAACATTTTTTAAGATTTTCCCCAATATTTCATTTCTAAGTTCCCAGTTCCACTGGGGCCCAGGTCTATAAGGATTCTCTTGAACAGTCATAACCAGAAAGATCAAAGTCCCGATAAACGCAAGAGTCTTATCTGGAGAGGCCTGAACTGTCCATTTTGCTTTTTCCTCTCAGCTGGGAACGGTGCTGCCAGATCGGGATGGCGTTGACCTTGACAGACGTTGTTGGTGCAGGCAGGATGACAATGTCCTGGGTGGTGAACTTCTTTACCCACATCCAGTTCCCGGGCTGGAAAGAGTGCACAGGGTCCGAGGTGGGCACAGGCAGGGCGTCGCAGACGTGTTTATGGACAGCTTTCTGGGTGGACTGCAGGGCCTGCAAGAACTGTAAGAGGGCGAGGGGGAGCAGAGTGGTCCAGCCCTCACCAGTTTCCAAAGCAAACCTGGTTAAGGTTTCCCTCAAGGTCCCGCTCATGTGCTCCATCTGCCCAGAACTCTGTGGGCGGTAGGCACAATTGAGCTTCCAATTTATATCTAACTCCTTAGAGATATCCTGTGATATCTTTGCTATAAATGCGAGGCTGTTGTCTGATCTAAGGGTCAGGAGTAGCCTAAACCTGTTACTTTCTTTATTACATCCTAGACTGTTATTCCATTACCAGGGGCAAGCTCTCCCTCTCAGTGTCCTTTTCTTTTTCCCTTCTTGAGTATTCCTCCAATATCCTGTCTCCTGTAATATGTATATTCCTTTCTTTTATTCTTTTCTTATCTTTTTACTTCCTCTGCATAATTTTTTTTTTTTATTTCTTCCCTTCTCCACAAACTTTCTTCAACTTACACAGACCCTCTACGACTTTCCTAGTCCCTCCCCTGACATAAACCTGAGAGCTTGCTCCATCTATTTGCAGTCTGCACGTTCCCCAGTTTTCCCTCTCCACAGGAGGTTTCTGTCCTCCCTGAGATTTCTTAGGATATCTGTGTTATTGATTGACAGGTGTACCGCCCCAGTCAAATTTTCTATCTAGCACTTTTCCCTGAGCAGGCCACGCCCAGCTGGGGCAGCTGAGCGCTGGGCGCCAGAAGCTAGAGCCCCTCAAGGCTCGCCCCCCTTCCCCCGCCCCATTGGGTCATTGAAAAAACCGGTAAGAGTAGTGGTGTTTCAGCGGTGGCCCACAAGGGGAGGAGGGGCGCCAAAGGCTTCTGTTAGGAGAGGAAGCAGATTCTTGGAGGAGACAAAGTAAAGTATGAGAGTGGTTGGTGGGGAGAGAAGGAGTAAGGTTAAAGTAGCATGGAGTTTAGATAGAATGTGCCACCCTAACAAGGGAGTGGGGCAGGCTGGTAATGTAAGAAAAAAGAGTGGAGAAAGATATAAAGGCCTAAAGAACAAGTGAGTGTCTGGGTTGCCCTGGGTTGTAATATTTGGCCGTCAATGTCCACAACTGAAACCCCAGAGTGTTGAAGAGGTCCCCTGAACTCGGGGAGGGCAGAGTAGGTTGCCCCGGTATTAATTAAAAATGAAATTGGCCTACCTGCTACCACCAGAGTTACCCGAGGTTCGGGGTTCGAGATGACGGTCAGGGCGTCCGTTCCTGGGCACCTTCAGTCTTCAGCCGCGAGGCCAATCAATTCAAGGCCTGGATTGCCCGATCCACCAGCCAGAGGAAGGGATGAGGACCGACTCTGCGCAGTCTGTCCGCAGTCCGACTTCCAGTGGGGCCCCCCACATTGAGGACATGGCTTAGGCGGTGGTCAGGGGTTGGGGCACTGCCTCACCCAGTGGCCAATCTGAGTGTATTTAAAGCAGGGACCTGGGGGTTCGCTCTGCTGATCCTGGTGTGTGTTCTTCTTCTGTCCCCTGAAGGGGGTTTGCTGACCCCTTTTATTGGTGGGGGCTCTGATGGCAGAGGCAAGCATTTGGAATTTTGCTATTTTTTGCTGTTTAGCCTCTTCATCACGATTATTGAACTTAAAGGTTAGATTTAGAAGTTTCTGTTGAGGGGTTTGAGGGCCATTTTCAAGTTTTTGTCCAGGGTTGACTGCGAGTTAAATTTCAGGTTTAAAATGACAGTCCCTCCAGTTCCCGCTGCTTCCCTCCGGAGGCATTCTAAAACGGGGGCTGAGGTAGGGGACGGATAGGGACCACAGATGGATCCCGATCCTGTGTGAGGGAGACATTTGCAGAGGTAGAGGAGTCGAAACTGGAGTAGGAGGCTCAGGGTAGGGCGGGGGCCCACAGAAGGGGCCGGAGGAGGAGACCCTGCCGGAGGGGCTGAGATCGGCTGAGTCAAAGGAGGAAACAGGAGAAGTTAGAGCTGTCTTCAGAGAGAGGTTTGGGAGGATTAGAGTGCAGCAGGAAGATTTGGGAGGGGGAGTAAGAGCCGCATACAGAGTGTTGTGTTGTGGGTGCAAAGGGGCCTGGATGTAAGGAACCTCAGACCATTTCCTTGCCTTTGACAGAAATTGTCTGTGTTGGTAGAATGTCGAAAGTGTCATTTTAGGTTATTGTGACCCATTGTACTGAGGCCACACAGTGTTGCAGTAAAAAATGAGTCGCTTGGGACATAGGTCCTGAGCGCGCCCTAGGGTCTGTAGACTTTTTAAGGGACATCCTAGGGGTGTTGTCTCATGTTGCGGTGTGAGATGTTGCGGCCTAGCGGTCCGACGGACGGATACACTAGAGGAAGAAGAAGGCGTCCCCGCTTCTCCCCTAGAGTAGAGAGACGTGCAACTCACCTATACCAGGCGTCCCCAGATATATGGTGAGCTGAGGGAACCTGGTTCCCGAGGAGCTTGTCCCGACCAGCGCTGGATTTTCGGAGGGACGATCACACAGTAGTGATTGAGAGCCTGGCTCTCTTGTCCCGGACGGAGGGTAACGAGACAGCCCGGAGAATCAGACCGGTAGGCAAATAAACACTCACCCATAAATTAGTGTCCGGTGTTGATGCTGGATCGGCAGGAAAGGTTGGAGGTCCGGTATCCAGCTGAGGATGTGATGGATCCCGGTCCGACAGGAGGCCCGGAGGACTCCGGGGGCCCGCGGTTGCCCCCAATGTGGGATCCTCACAGACCTCCCGGGTTTCGGCACCAAATAAAAGGTCTGAGCTGGTGGGAGATCACATCCTCAACGTAAGGCCAGTGTAGAGAAAGGAGCATTTTATTACACCGGTGGGCTGTTACACCGGCGGGCTGGGGGGGGTACAGCTTCCCCAAATCCTCAGCCCCGAGCTTCCTTTGTTCTTTGCTTATATAGGCACAAACTACAGAAAAAAAACTACATTCTCCTGGTGTCGCTTTTGGCACCGTTAAGGGGGCTGATACAGAGAAGGGGGGAGAGGAGCAGGGTAACTATTAATCTCTTTTTTCTCATGGTTCCTCTGAGTTTCTCAAGGCCATCCTCAACCCCTTATCTGTACAGTTTTCTTTGGGTGTCTCAAGGCCCTTATGTTTACAGAAAAGAAACTGCCAGGGTGCGTACGTGCAGTAACTGAGGGTCAGAATGGAGTTTAGTTTTGTTAAAACATTATTAACCCTTTCAGGCCCCACCCTTATGACCTCATTTAACCTTAATTACCTCTCTAAAGGCACCATCTCCAAATACTATCACATTGGGAGTTAGAATTCCAACATAGAAATTTTAGGGGGATATAATTTGAGTCATAACACTTACTGACTTGTAAAAAGCTTTTTTTTCTTTTCCTTTTTAAATTTTACTCAGCATTTTAAAATTGTTTGGTCAAGGAACCCAGGACCACAATGCTGGGAACGCTGGATACAGATTTCCTCTGCAAAGCATTTTACAAAGAAAGTTTCACATTTTATCAAAACATTTGATGGTGAACGTGGTCAATGGGGAAGGATGCTCCAGTCATGTGGGGGTGAGGATGGAGGTTAGACAAGCAGAAGGACTTACTACCATGAGGTTATTAAGTTGTTGACTAGAAGGCTCTTTCTTGGGCATTGTTAAAGATGCTTATCTCTGTTTTCTTTTGAACCCGAAGAATTGTTGGTAAGGCCTGATAATTTTCTGAGAAACAATTTGATTCATCCCCAGAAGGCCTACCCTTAGCTGGGGAGCAGGGGTCAGTGGCCCCAGCATGTCCCGCAGGAAGTCACACCAGCCTGGGTTCCTGAAGCCAGCCCCTCTGAAGGGCACTCCCTCAGAGACCAGCTGTGCAGGAGGGTGTTCCTAGCATCTCCACAGGTTCTCAGTGAGCTTCAGGTAGTCCTGGGGGAACCCAGAAAGGCCGAAGGGTGTCCCTTCCTGGCAACATGCGGGAGAAGAGCCACAGAGCCTACAATGTAGACAGTGTACGTGGAAAAGCAAAGTCTATGACTGAGGAATCGGGGCAACCTTCCTGCAGGCAGCAGGGGATATGGATCGTGCATTCCTAACCCTGTTCACTAGCCCACAGGACAGACACGCATGTTCAAGGACTGCCTGTCCAGCCACCTTTGGGACATCTCCTTCAGCAAAAACCACAGCCTCTCCAAGTCCACAGTATGTTCTATGAGATGCGCGTTCATTCATTCATTGAGGTATCATCTCTGCCCTTGAGGAACGTGCACATACGGAGAGAAGACACACGTACAAATAAGAAACTAGGGTACAGATAAATGCTCCTGGAGGTGTGTCCAGAGCGCTAAGGGAAAACCTAGGGAGAAGCCGCTAACTGGAAGGTCAGGGAGGTTTTCACAAAGGAGGTGACATTTGAGCAAGGTTTTGAAGAATGAGCAGGCTTGGAACGCAATAGGCTCAGAGTGGACGCATGTGCAAAGGCACTGAGGTTTGGAATAGCCTCTCAGAACTGAAAGTAATGCCACATGCCCAGATCAAGATGAGGATGGAAAGGTTAGCAGGATCCGGATCATGGTGAACCCACATGCTTGCCAGAGGGGCTTGGGTAGAAACAGGTTTTGAAGGGTAGTAGTGTTAGACTGCTGTTAATAACACTAGCAGCTCACTTTCATCACCTATTATGTGCCGAGCACTGAGCTAAGCCCTCTATATAAATGGTTTTATTTCATTCTCATAGTAGCACAATTAATTAGTTTTCAACAGACCCATCTGATGAATGAGAAAACTGAATCCTAGTAGGTTAAAGGCTGTAAAATTTTCCGTAGCGGTAAGTAGACGCGGCGGGCTTTAAACCCAGTCTCTCTGGCTCCGTTGCGCGTGCACTTGCTGTGCTGCTTGGGCGGGGCTGACAGCCCTGGGGTCAGCCTTGGGGTCACCCTCTTCTGCACTAGAGCAATAGCAGGACGTCTGAGTTTTTGAAAGATACTCTAGCAGGAGCGAAGAAGGTTATAGAGGGATACTGGAGGAAGCGAGACCAGTTAGGAGGCTGAAGCAGTTACCCAGTTACCAAAAAAAAAAAAAAGTCGGGGCATCAACAAGACTTTGGAAATGTGGAGGGGAGACCGAGTTGAGAGGTACTTAGGGGACGGTGTGGGACTTGGTGACTGATTGCACATGAGGATTGAGGGAGAAGGAGGGTCTTATTCAACATGGTGTCCCAAGTGACCAGCACTGGGCCTGGCACATAGTAGTCACTCAGTAAACGTTCATTCAATGAACAAAGGAATGATGACTCAGTGCTTTCTGACGTGGGCCAATGGGAGGCTTTCAAAGGAAATACAAGATGAGGAAGTCCTGTTGCGGCCGCCCAGAGGGAGAGGCGGTGCGTTTCAGTGCCTGTGGTTTGTCCAGTGGCATTGGGACACCCTGGTCGGAACCTAGATGACTCTGGGCTCATCGCCACGTAGATGGCAAAAGAGTCCAGGGAATGGACAGCCCTTCCTGGAAAGAGCAGAGAGCACAGGGAGATTCCGAATGGATGTGGGAACACCACCGTATAGATGAAAGATATCCAGTGAAAGAACCAAGATCAGCCTAAGCGGTAGGGGGAGAAGCAGGCTCCAAAGGCAGGCAGTTTCTGGCCAGGATGCGTCTGACGGTGGCAAGGATGAGAAAAGTCTTGCTGGAGAAGAACTGAAGAGGCCGTTGGCTTTGGCCTTGGAAGAAGACCTTTCAGTGGGGCTCTGGGGGCAGAAATAGCAATGGGGTGGGGAGGCTCTAGAAGCCAGCGTGCAGCCAGCCCTTTGGGCAAGTTCCACAGTGAAGTGAAGGAGGGAGGCAAGGATGTGTGAGGGGGTGGGGTGGAGAGACGGTTTCGGGTTACTTAGGGTGTTTATTTGGTGAAGATACTGGAAACTTGCATGAGTTCATAGGCGGAGGGCAGAGCATGGAAGAGGAAGAGAGTGAGGATGCGGGAGGAAGAGGATGGCGTGGGAAGGGAGGGTCTGGAGTAAGGGACAGGCCAGGGGGCTGGGAATAGGGGTTCCCTTTGCAAGGAGTGAAGACAGATGCTGTTATGAGAAGGGGCTGAGTTCTGCCTGCAGGAGTGTAGACCAGGACACCTGTCCCTTGGTCTCCTCATCGCCATGGAATGATGACATATCTCAGGCACCTGTAGGTGGGTGGACATGAGGACCTTCCTGAAATCCATCCCCCTTGAGGGGCATCTGCTGCCTGAGCTTGAGAGGGAGCTGGGAATGTTCCACTGACTACATCCTCCGCTCCCCACCCCAAGGGCAATAAGAAAGTCCAAAGAGAGAAACAAAATGTTCTGGTGTGGGAATGGCCAGGACCCTGTCGAGGCACAGCAGTGAGCGAGCCCCCTAGACCGTGCGGCCCTACGCCGTGGGAACGGGGCTTCCGGGAGGCAGGTGAAGGGGTGTCTCCTGGCAATAGTGCAGGGAAGAGAGGCTCAGAGCGAGGACCTGGCCGCCTCCCCGAGCAGCTTCACCCCCTCATGCGGACCGGAGCTCCTCGGGGAGTGTCCGCCCCGAGGGCCATCTGCCCACACTGCTATTTCCCAAAATTGGTTAATCATCGAAAAGAGCTGGAAAGACTTTAAAGACAAAAATGTCAGAGCTCTTTCCTCAAATGCCTGATTCAGTGGATCTGGGGTAGGTGCCTGAAACCTATATTTTTAAAGAACACCCTGGTGGTTGTGACAGCCGAGTGTATGTGATAGATACCAACTCTTCCCTCCAGCCACGCACACAGGGCCATGCCCACCTGCTCAGGCCGCCCCCGCTCCTGCCCCACCCAGCTCCTGGCCCTTTAAGACCTCTGTCCAGGCACATCCTGTCCCAGGGTGCCTTCCCTTCTCCTCCAGGCAGATTCCTTATCGCCCTTCGAGACACAGTCCAACACCCCTCTTCTGAGAAGCGTTCCTAACGTCAAGAGGTCTTGCTCCTCCCCTTGTTCCGACATTCCCTTGTCTGTGTGTATGTCATGTTGTGCTGGGTTTAGACTCTTTCTCCCATCGTTTAGAAATGCCCTGAAGGCAGGTGGAATTTTGCATAATATTTCCTGTGCCTTTACCCCAGTGCTCGCTCACTCGTACAGAGGAGCTCAGCAGATGTTTGACTGTGATAATAAGTGATGGGGGAGACCTGTGTCAGTCAGGTGGCTCCTCAGGTATGGCCCCTCCCATGCTTGGCCCGAGGGCCACCTCCTGTTAGGACCTTTCAGTTCAGCCTCATGGCAGACTTGGTTGATGAAATTTCTGTGGTCAGGACTGAAACCCAGACCTGTGTCCGTGCCCCCTGCCTGCTCACATCTGCCTTTCGTTCGAAGCTTCTCAGTATGAACTCAAGACACATGATTCAATTTGCATATGCACCTCAGTGGGTTTGATCAGGAAAGTTAATCCACCTTTGTTTAAAATGAACTAGAAGTGAGGCTGGAGAGGAAGAGAGACGGGAGAGGAAGAGAGACGGGAGAGACAGGGATGAGGAGGGATGAGGGTGGACGGGAGAAGGGGGCGCGTGAAGGGAGAGGGAGAGGAAAGCTCATTTCATGAACCTCAAAGCCAAAGACGACAGTGTTGTGATTATTCCCTCCTTGAGGATTATCAGGGTCACTCTTCCCTTTGGAGACCTGAAGAATCAAGAAATAACTCTCCAGGCAAGTGATCACTCAGTAGTGCAAATGTCAGGAACACATCTGCTGGCCCATTTGTTCACTCACTCATTCAGCAAGCACTCACTCATCCCCTCTCTGTGCTGGGCTCTGTGCAAGATGCTGCTGGCCCTCAGAGAGGCCAAGGGTCCCCACAGGCCATTTCTCATGACTGGGCAGCTCTAGTCTCCTCCAAGTCCTAAACTTCATACCTTTCCTTTCTACAGTTTCTTCACCTCCCATCATGTCTTGGCATTCCTGTTCCCCTAGAACTGGCTGTGGCCAGGGTGTCCCTGCACACCCTCCTCGAAGATGAGCCCTGCCCCTCGTCTAGCCAGGATTTTGTGCCCCTCATATTTGCCCATACCCATGCTTCCCTGACTCCAGCACTTGTCACACTGGGTGGTGGTTTCCGTGTACTCGTAGGTCTCTTCTCGACTGCGCGTGCTCTCAGGGCAGCAGCCGTGTTCATCTTACCTGCCGTTGCCTCTCCAAAGCCTGCCACTCGGCAAGTGCATATTAACTGTTGAATGAATGAATGAATGAATGAATGAATGAATGAATGAATGAATGAATGAATGAATGAATGAGTGACTGAATCCATCAATCAATGAGTGACTGAGTCATAAATGGGTGAAAGGGTTTACTACTTTCAGAGCCACCAAAATTAAACAGAGGTAGTGACCAAAGTTCCAGAACCCCTGAAAGTTCTCCATCTCTGTCCCTGGGCTTTCTTTCCCAACCTCCTCAGAAGTCTTCCTCATTCAAATATACAAGGAATTTGTACAACTCAATTCCAAAGAAACAGACGATCCAATTTAAAAGTGGGCAGAGGCTCTGAATAGACATTTTTCCGGAGAAGACAAACAGATGGCCAACAGGCACATGAAGAGATGCTCAGTATCGCTCATCACCAGGGCCATGCAAAGCAAAACACAGCGTAGTCACCTCACACCTGTTCGAATGGCTGTTATCAGAAAGGAGAGAAGTAACGAGTATAGATGAGGACGCGGAGAAAAGGGAACCTTCATGCATTGTTGGTGAGAATGTAAATTGGTGCAGCCAACATGGAAAACAGTATGGAGGTTCCTCCAAAACACTAAAAATAGAGCTACCATATGACCCAGCAATTCCACTTCTGGCTATTTATCTGAAGAAAACAAAAACACTAATTCAAAAAATTATATGCACCTCTGTGTTCATGAAACGTTATTCACCATAGGCAACATATGGAAGCAGCTAAGTGTCCATCAATAGATGAGTAGACAAAGAAGATGTGATGTGATCTATGGAATACTACTCAGCCATGAAAAAGAATGCAGTCTTGCCATTTGCAACAACCTGAATGGGCCTTCAGGGCATTATGCTAAAGGAAATTAGACAAAGAAAAATACCATCTGATTTCACTTACATGTAGAATCTAAAGAACAAAACAAAATGTATAGATGCAAAGAACAGGTTTGTGGTTGTCTGGGGGGGGCATAATGGGTGAAGGGGTCAAGAGGTACAAACTTCCAGTCATAAAGTGAGTAAGTCATGGGGATGTACTGTACAGCGTGGGACTGCAGTCGATAACATTGTATTGCATATTCTGTAGCATTGTGTGGTGAGGGGGAGGCCAGACATATTGTGATCATTTCACAGTACGTTCAAATATGGAATCATTATGTTGTGCATCTGAAACTAATGTGATGTCGATATGTCAATTATGCTCATTTTTTTCCACAAAGCCTTTCTCAAAGATTCCAGAGGCCAATCTGTTTGAACTCCTGAGGGTTCAGATCAGCCTTCCCACTGGCCTCCCCACTGCGCCCCAAAGCCAATTCCTGAGCCTTACCCTGGGCCCTCAGCAAGACCCGAGCAGAGCTCACCATGCAGACCGTGTCCCGGAAAAGGGAGCTCCCTTCCTTTCGTGAGCGAATAGTCAAAGTGACAGCAGCATTAGTAATCCAAGGCTGGGTGGGCCAAGGTCAGCCTTTAGGAGCTCAGAGAAGTGCGGTGCGGAGGAATGGGGGAGCAGGCCTGAGCAGGGCATTGTGGGAGGGCTCTAACTAGCTGGGAAGGGGCAGGGTCTCGGGTTCCCAGGATGCTGAACTTTCTCCTGAGAACAAAGAGGTGGCGAACTTTTCTGTGATGACCAAAGCCTTTCTTCAGACCTAGAGTCATTGGGTTGCAATTGGTTGTGAGTTGTGGAAAACCACAGAAGCTTAAAGGAAACACAGTTTATTTTCCCCACATACCAGAGACCCGGACGTGGAGAGCTGAGGGCTGGTTTCATGTTTCCTCAAGCATGTTGAGCACCTTCTGTTTTCCCCCTGTGCTGTTTTGTGCGTGTGACTCCTGTCCTCATGACCCCAGAAAGGCTGCCCACCTCTGTTCTCACATCAGCATTCCAGGAAAGCAAGGAGAAAGGCGGGAAAATGCCCTGAGGACTTCTCAGCTCATATCTCCTTGCCTAGAATCCTGTCGCTGAGCCAGACATCCTTAGCTCTGAGGTTAGCTAGGCACATTGCCCCACTTCAGACAGAGTCGGGGTTCTGTTAAGAATGGGTAAAGAGAGGGAGGGACATTCGGTAAACCACTATCTGTGTCTGTCACAGACTCCCACAACATGAACTAGCTCAGAAGGAGCTGCTTGGGTTGGAGCAGGGCCCTGCCCACTCTGGCTCCTTCTTCACCTTTACTTGTGGCCCCTAAAGTACCTTCATGAGACCCTGGGGTGCCTGGGAACCCAGTATGAAAAGCATGACTCTAGCACAGAGGTCAGCACGCTTTCTTTGCAAAGAACCAGGTAATAAATAGTTTAGACTTTGAGGATCATGTAAGGTTTGTGTCGCACATTCTTCTGGGTAGTACTTTATTTTTTTTAACTCTTTAAAAATATAAGAACACTTCTCGTCCTGGCCAGGTTGGAGTGTCATCCGTACACCAAAAGGTTGCAGGCTCGATACTCGGTCAGGGTACATACCTAGATTACAGGCTTGATACCCGGTCCGGGCACGTACAGGAGGCAACCGATCGATGTTTCTCTCCCTCTCTCTCTCCCTCTCCCTCTCCTCCAATAAAACACATTCTCGGGTGAGCATGTATATATATGTTTCTTAATTCAAGGGGTGATACCAAAAGAGGCCAGAGGCCGATTTGGCCCAAGAGCCACAGTCACCCAGCACCTGGGGAAGGGACGGTGGGGCACAGAGGTCTAGGCCCAGAGGGAAGGGCAGGCAGGAGGCAGACCCAGCCAGGAGGCCGTTGCAGAAATGCAGTCATTGGACAGAACAGCCTCCGTGGAGATCTCTGGAGGCTTCAGCTTCCCCCAATGCACGTGAGCTGGCAGGCCCTCTGTAGCCTCACCGAGACACTGGGCACAGGCTGGCAAGCCCGAGACCCCTGTCCTTTGGCTGGTCCTGGACAGTGCTCAGGAAGTGAGAGATGTCCTCTGGGACCCGGGGTGGGCATCCTCTGTGGCCCCCTCCCATCCACTCGGGATAGTTCTCGGGATAGGTGGCTGTGTGCTGAAGGGTGTAGTTGTCAGGACTCCCTCTCCACCTCCCACCCTCTGAACACAGATCCAGGCTCCCCTAAGCCCTCCAGCCCCCCTCCATGCAGAGCTACAGCTTCCCCTCATCTTCGTCATCAAGTCCACACTGCTTGCTCCGACCTGCCAAGGGAAAGCCAACTGCAACTCAGCCAGGCTGCTCCCCCCCACCCCCCACCCCCACCTCGGGTGCCCTCCCTGCTCCTGGTTCCTCTGTTCCCGCTCACAGCATTTCCTGAACAGAGCCTGTACCCTTCTCCACCCTGCGGGCCTGGCGCGCCCCCTGCTCCCCTCGACCACCTTCCATCTCTCCCTTCCTCGCGACCCTCCAGCCCTCCTGTCTGTGCCATGCCCCTGGCATTTAGATTCTGCTTTCAGTTGTCAGGCAGCTTAGGGGAATCAGCTGGCTCGGTGCTCGGCACATAGCAGGTGCTCAGTAACATGTCCGAGATGGCAGGCTCCTGTCTTCATTTACCTAGCGGGTGTCAGGTGTGTGTCTGAGCTGTGTACCATTGTACCTCTTTGATCATGCCCATTTCATGTGCTGCCGCTCTCCCGCCTCAGAAAGGCTTTTTGTGAGCTTAATATCTGCACGTTAGTTAATGAGTCATTATAGGATCTTGTCTTTAAACAAAGGCCAAAGGGGGGGGGGGGCTGAGAGCATCGGACACAGTGCACTGGGACCCGCCCCGAAGCGGCAGTGCCCGGGTGTCGTACTGTCTGCTCGCTGTGATTAGCTCCTGTGCCAGGGTCAGATGTTCAGAAATGCAGTTCACATCGATGGCTGCTCTGACCAGTGATGTGAATCATTCTATGGCTCTGGGTTCTGGCCTTCAAAGCCAGTTTTTCCATTATAGACCTAGTAATCATAGGCTCCCTGCTTGGAAGTGGCGTGGTGAGCCAGTGCCCTCTGCCCCAGGGCTGGCAGGAAGGGGTGATGGTGTCGCCTTGCCGTAGGTTCTGTGCAGCGAGTCTGCTGAGCTGTGGCATCCAGATACAGGGCTTGGGGAGGTTTGAGAGGAGGAGTCATGCCCCCTTCTCGTGGGCCAGGACCTCGCTGGGACACTATGGGGCGGTAGCGCAGAGTGGCAAAGAGCCTGGCCTCTGGCTGTCTGGTGAGTCCAGGGTCTACGACTTGGCTGTGTGATCTCAGGCAAGTGGCTTAATGTCCCTGTGCCTGAGCTGTCCCGTTCGTGAAATGGAGGTGTTCCTAGTAGCTTTTGTAAGTTTTACATGAGTTGATGTAAGTGAACAGCTCAGAACACAGCCGAGCGCATTGTAGGTGTGAGCTCTCGTAGTGAAGAGATCTCACAAGAGAAGGCGGTCGAAACTGCGATTAAGTGTCTCAAAGCATCTCTAGACCAGGAGTCGGCAAACTGCTGCTTATGGGCCAAATCCAGTGCGTTGCTTCTTCTTGTAAATAAAGTTTTATTGGAACACAGCCACACCAATTTGTGTACATCTTGTGTATGGCTGCGTTCACTCTCCAACAGACATGTGGTGTGCACAGGGGAAAATATTTACCGTCTGGCCCTTTACCGGAACGGTTTGCCGACCTTTGTTCTAGATGATAACTCCTGGGAGGGACCTGAGAACCTGGCAATCAGTACCTGCTGGAGAATCAGGAAAGTTTGCAAAATGTTCTCCCGTCCAACACGGTCTGAGCCCCTGGCATGTGCCTGGCATGCCTCCAGGCACTGGCAGGAGAGAGTGGGACATGGCCCCTGCCCTCCAGGAGGTCCCTGGTGTGGTGGAGGGCCAGGTAGACAGGTCAGTCCCAGGACTGCAGGTAAGTACAGATGCAGGTGGGGGGGTGCCTCAGGGAGCACATGGGAAACAGAGGGCCCAAGGACGAGGAGAGGGGCCACAGGAGCGGGCACCGACAGAGCAGGGTGCCCAGGGGCTCAGGGAGTCACACAGGCCGTGCAGTGGGGAGGACAGCAGGGAGCAGATGCCCGGGGCTCCTCCCTGTGTAGGGGGCAGGAAATGGTGACGTCATTCTGTAGGCAGGACTGGGAGGGTGAGAGATGAGTGGGAGATTCCGCCTGAGCAGATGGTCCCATCATGATGACATGAGCCATCAGGGAACTCGGGGCACGTCTGCCTGCTCGATGGGACAACCAGAAGGGCCCAGTCCCACTCACTACGACAGCTACGTTCCTTCCCCTTTTCTAAGGACCCCAACCGCGGCCTGCTCCAGGCCCACACCCCCCTCGCCCACAGTATCGCTGTCACCCTGAGATCAGTCTTCTGGTTTTCCAACACCCCTCAGTGCCGTCGCTCCTAAACAACAATTTCACTTCATGCCTTCGCTTACAGCTCCTCCATACTCTCCCTTGTCTTCTGCACAAAGCCCAGCTCCTCAGCAGGACAGACAGCCCGTCCTAACCCCCGCCCTCCCACCGTCCTCAGCTAACAGCTCCAGGTGAACCAGCAGTCTCCGGCAAGTCCTCATTCCCACCTTAGCCAGTCGTGCTCCTCCCTCTGCCGGTCCTGCCCTTCCTTGTCCACCTACTGAATCCGGTGCCTCTCCCAGACTCAGCCCGGGTGCCTTTCCTGCAGGAAGCTTCTCTCCCGGCCAGTGGCCCTCACCTCCTCGTCCGTCCTGTCTGTCCATGCTCAGGGACGTTCTTACAGACATGCCTCTCCCCCTGGCACCCAGGCCGGTGCAAGGCGCTGTGTCAGGGGTACCGGGCTCATGAACGAGTGCACCTGAGGGCACCGGGGCGCGGATCTGCTTGCTCCCGGGCATTATGTCGGCGCTGGGCCGTTTGGTCTGGACAGAGGAAACCCGCACCCTGGGGAAACTGCCCGTAGGAATTCTCTGCCCCTCAGTTCATAGAGCTGAGGACAGCAGCATCCCCAGCCTCCCCCGGGAGACTGAAGATCCCCATCAGCTTGGAACAGAGCGCCAGGGGACCCGGATGAGACATCAGCAGTGGTGCCCCTGGGTGTCCCGTCTTCGTGAACAGCACCACCAGCCCATTGCCCAAACCAGAACCTGCCAGTCATCCTAAACCCCTCCCTCTCCCTCGGCCCCACACTCACACAGTCCCCAAGCCCTTGGCGTTGCTGGGACCTGTGTCTCTGTCCCCCCCCCCTCCATCCTCACCTAGACCACCACGAAGGCCGGCAGGCACCCTCAGCCCCTCGGGCCTCCCTCCTGCCACACCGTCTCCACGCGAGCAGCCAGCACCTGGGGTCCCCGCCACTCACCGTTTAGAGCTCTTCCTCCTTCAGAATGAACCCCAGCTCTTCGGGACAGGGGAGGTTATGAGACCCTGGGACCTAGCCCCGAGCAGACATCTCTAGTCTGGGCCCTTAATGAGTCCCCTCTTTGCATCGAAGGCCCAACTACATTGCCCACCCACCCCCAAGCAAGGCAGCTAGCAGGTGTGCTCAGTTGGTGGACCCGCCATTGCCAGACACGGAACACCTTCTGGAATGTTCCATGTCTGCCACAGCTCTGGCCTTGTGAACCTGACTCCTCAGAAGCTTCCCGTCCCTCTCCCCGTATCCCCCGCCAGCCAGCCTTCCATAGCCTCCAGGATTCTCAGACCCTCACCATCACGGAGAGCCCCCTCCTGCCGCCGCGCAGGACAGTGGGCCACAGGCCCCCCGCGTGCCCCTAGCCCTCGCCTAGTGCCCACCACCCGTGTCATGGTTATCAGTTTGCTTTTCTGTCTCCCTCGCTCACCGAGGGCAGGGACTGCGTGGAGTCCCCACTGCTGAAGCCCCATCTCCTAGCCTGGCATATGGTGAGTGCTTAGTCAATATTTGTGGAAGGCAAGACTAACACAAGTTAAGAGAGAAGAATCTTGTCGAAATCTCCTTCCTGGAACATTTATTTATTCAACAAATAAGCAAACAAAGAGGACGGAGAAAAGCAGGCAGAGGAGAGGCTGAGAGAGAAGTCTGCAGGTCCCTGGGGTCAAGATGGCTGAGATTCCACACGTGGCCTGAAAAATTGCCACGAAGCCCAGGGGGATGTCTGTGCATTAAAGCATGAAGAAAGAGTCTAATCATCTCAGAGTCGGCCAGATGTGCCTGGTGTTGCCATGACAGCCCCCAGAATTGGGCAGATGTGCCAGGAATGTCTTTGGAAAACATCAGGGGACCTCAGAGACTGTATGGCCTGGAGAGAAATAGTCCACGCTCAAAGAGCCAGCATGGACATGCTCAGTTTGGGTTGAGGGTCGGGTAGGATGGTGTCCCGGGGACTCTGGGCATAACGAGGAAGCTCCTCGCTGTCCCGAATGCTCTGAAAGTCTCTCCCGGCTGCCCCTGCCTGCTCCCTAATGCCACGCTCCGTCCCTAGGTGATCAAGCTCGCCTTCGAGGAGTTTGACTTGGAGAGAGGCTATGACACCCTGACGGTCGGGGATGGCGGGCAGGACGGGGACCAGAAAACGGTTCTCTACATGTAAGTGAAGCAGAGTGCGCAGGCGGGGGGGCGGGAGCACGCGACCTTGGCTGAGGGCAGGGGGATGGGCTCTCCGGGTCCTGCCTGGTCCCCACACCAGCCTGCCAGCAGGACAGGTGTCCTGTAGTGCTCCCAGTTTCAGCAGCGGTCCCTCTGCCTCTCTCTACTCCAACCGAGGGAAACAGCACCGGGCCACATTGTCACCAGGAGTTCACAGGGAGCGTGTACAGTGAGCGGTCTCTTGGGGAACAGGCAGACAGAGGTTTTGAATGTCTGTCTGCTTCTGCACAGACCCTCCTTCTGCCACCCAACAGATTTTCCTGAAGGCCAAGTACCTCCGTGGTGGTCTGACTTCAGACAGAGACAATGAAAGTGTTTTGCTAACCTCCCTGCGTGTTCTTAGCTTTCTGGGGAATGGGTGAGTCCAGAGAGTTAGGACCACATGGATATACACATTTTGGGGGCCCAGAAAGGCTAGTATGACATGCTGAAGGGAGAGGACAACCCCAGGCCGTCGTGGGATTCCGGAACGCTGGGTCTTGGCTCCTCCTCTGCCCAGTAGCCTGGCACGAAGGAGGAAAATGTTCTTGTTTGGTGCATGTGGTCCAGCTTCGGAGACAGACAGGCCTGACCTCATCCATCGCCCTGCCAAGCAGGAGGGGGGTTTCACAGACGCTGAGCACCTGCTGTGTGCCTGGCACTATGCTGGGAACGTTCATTTCGGTTATCTCATTTAATTCCCACAGCAGCCCTGTGAGAAAGGTGTTGTTATTCCCATTTAACAGATGGGAAAACTGGGGCCCAGTGGCTGCAGAAATGGTTGGTGGCAGAATCAGCACCTGAGTTCATGCCTTTGATTTCAGTGGGTAGCCCCTCCCAGCCAGGCCAGCTCCAAGCTAATAGCCTCTGATTTTCATGGCGAATGAAAGACAGCTACTCAGTGATAGCTTGTCCAGGAGCCCTTCTGTTCTGGGACCGCCCCACACCTTCTTCGTACCTGCCCGGAGAAGATCCTACCAGTCAGTTGAAGGGTTCAGGATGTTGCGCACTGAGTCCGGTGACAGGGCTAAGATGTGCGGTCTCAGGAGAGGGGACTGGGATGCGAGCCTGAAGGGCATCCACCCCTGCCCAGTCCATATGTTAATCAGGGATCTCCAGAGGAACAGAACCAATAGGATGAACGGAGAGAGGACAGGATGTATTATAAGGAATTGGCTCACACAGTTATGGGGGCTGACAAGTCTCAAGAGCTGCAGGGTGAGTCGGCAAGTTGGAGACCCAGGAGAGGGATGATGTAATTCTAGTGTGAAGGCCAGCAGGCTCCAGACCCAGGGACAGCTGACATTTCGGTCCAGTTCCAAGTCAGGGGGGAAAAGAAATGTCCCAGCTGGAATTAAGGCAGACAGGAAAAATCCTCTTTTACTCAGGGGAAGGTCAGCCTTTTTGTTCAATTCAGTCCTTCAACTGATTGGATGAGGCCCACCCACACTGGGGAAGGGTAATCTGCTTATTCCATCTATCAATTTAAATGTTAATTTCATCCAGAAGCACAAACACACCTGAAATAATATTTGGCCAAATATCTGGGTACCCCAGGGCCCAGGCCAATTGGCACATCAAGTAGCCATCACATCCGTTTGTCCCCTCCTCTTGGTGCGTCCCCATCACTCACCTGCCCTGGATGGCTGGCCTCTATGGTGCGTCAGCTCAGTGTGCCCAAGAGGCAAGGACACCATTGCTGTCTCCTCCACGACCCCAGTGTGCTTTTCTATAGAGAGAACCTTAGAACAGCAGAGCTGAAAAGACTCTTGGGGATCATACAACCCAATCCCCTCATTTAACATGGAGTGAAAAAGCCCAGAAAGGCCCAGCCACTTGCCCTAGGCCCCACAGCAAAGAATGGCCGAGCCAGAGCTTATACCCAGACCTTTGGACCAGTCCAGTGTGAGTGAGCTCCCAACAAGATCTGTAGCAGCCCAGGGGCTCACCCACCTCCTCCAGGTCTCTTCAGGCCAATGTCAATCTCAAACCTCAGGAAAGCACATGCAAAATAGGCTCCTTTGCTGTCCCAATTGGGTCAAACAGGAAAAGCAGAGACCTTGGCCTTCTCTCTTGTTTACTGCCACCCTGGAGCCAGAAGCCACCCCTGGCCTGGTCTCAACCCTTACTCATCACAGCGCGTGAGAGGCCTCAGATCAGGGATGTCGCACAGCCAGGCTGGTCTGTCCCAGCTCCACCCCTACGGCACTCACAGTGTGCTGAACATCTCTGCAGCCCACTCAGCATCCCACCCCAGCCTTGCGACCGGGGAAGGAGCAGACCCATTCATGCAGTCCCCCTGCACAGCCCCCAGCCCATCTGTGCTGGTAATTTATCTCTACAGTGAGAGGAAGCCAGGTTTGTTCTGGGAGCCCCAGCCTGTGTAGTGGGTGCTGGCCCTGCCACTCTCCACAAACTGACCAGGAAAGCCACTGCCCACTTTGCACCTTTGTCTTCTCCTGCACGGTGGGGATAAAATAACCCGACTGGGCCTCTTGGGGCATTAAATGAGATAACGGCCATGAACTAACAGATGCAAAGTTGTCGCACTGGGGTAGGTGCCTGGGAAATGTGAGTTGAATCAGAAACTTCCACATGCTTAAACTCTTCAGAAAAATGTGGCCCTGGGGTGATGGCTACGCTTTAAGCTCCCTTACACTGGAAAGGGAGGACGTGTCTCACTGAAAGGAATGCCTGGGATCCAGCCAGGGAAGGGGTTTCTGCCTGTCTTTTCTGCAGTTCAGGTCACACAGGAGATTGGAGGTTACAGGAGTATAGTCACCCCTTGATTAGATCTGGCTCCAGCTAGCCCTGTCCCCCGGGCTAGCGAGGACACAGATTTCTCTCGTGAGCCCAGGGTCTGGGTGAGGAAGTAGAGGCTGAGAGTCAAGCTTGGGCTGTGGCCGAGGGGACAGGCACTGAGTATCCTGGTAAGCGGAGCGCATGCCCCTGTGGAGCGGAGCTCGCCCGGGGGGGGCTGGCCCCGGACGTTCCTTCAGGTTTCGCTGGCCGGGCAGTCATTCTGTTGGGGTGCCGTGGTGGGATGCACACCTCTAAATCTCTCTCTCCCAACAGCCTGACAGGTACGTCGGTCCCAGACCTCATTGTCAGCACCAACCATCAAATGTGGCTGCTCTTCCAGACCGACGGCAGCGGCAGCTCCCTGGGATTCAAGGCTTCCTACGAAGGTAATGCTCCTGGGGGGCCCGTGGACCCGCCCCGGAGTCAGAGCCGGGGTCTGGGGTCTGGACTGGGAGCCAGCGATCCCTGGGTTTGAACGCTGGCTCGGCTCCGCACAGGCTCCTTCCTTGGGCACATTGGAGTTCTCAGCGTCCCCGAGCCCCAGCTTCCGTCTTTGCCCAGCGGGTCTCCTGGGTTGTTTTGAGGATTATCTGAGATAAATCACTTATAATACTGGACACACAGCACCGGGCACGTACATCAGTTCCCTCCCCAACTCATACGTGGCGTGTGTGGGCCTTTAAAAGGCCCCGTACACTTGCTGGGCCTCAGTTATTTTCTGTCTTTGGACTGGAGATAGGAGCTTCCCAAGCAACCCTACTGGGGTGGTGTCGTGATGAGTGACTGTACACGGGGCTAGGGACAGACACACACCACTGATGACCTCGGGGTGTACAGATGAGGGTGACCTCCTCTCTTGATGGAAACAGGCCTGAAGGAAATGGCAGACTCTGAGGTCTGAGCGATGCCAACCATCACCCTTCCGTGTACTTCCAAACCTCCTGTTGGCCAATGACTGCTCATGCCAGTCCCCACGGAAAGGGGGGCAGGAGCCATCCCCGGGGGTTTGTTGAGGCCCTGTCAGGTGTCCAGCCCTAGGCCAGCAGATTCCCCGGCTCCAGGCCCTGCACGGGGCAGCACTCACGGTGAGACGACCAAAGCAGGTGAGCTGTTACAGCAGGGAGGTGTGGCAGCGAGCCCAGGGCGTGGAGAAGGCCAGGCATCCTGCCGGGGGCATCAGGAAAGGCTTTAAATGACAAGGTGGCTACTGGGGAGACTAGAGGGAGAGGTGTCCTTCCTGCACCCCCACTCAGACCTGATCATGCTGCAGGAGACTGTTTTGGGGGGCAGTGCCAAAGGACTCATCTGCTCCGTGTGCCTCACGCCCCCAGTGGCCCAAGGGTCCTTCTGTATGAGGACCTGGGCTCTGTCTCCAAACTGGATACGCAGGACGTGTACGAGTTTCCTAGGGCTGCCCTAGCAGGAATCACAGACTGGACTGCTCAGTTCATCAGAAACGTGTCCTCACACAGTTGTGGAGGCTGGCAGTCTGAACTCAAGGTGTCGGGGGCGTGCTGTCTTTGAGACAATGGGTAGAATCCCCCCTTGCCTCTTCCTGGCTTCCATGGTGACCCTTCCGGCAGTCCTTGGCGCTCTTGGCTTGCAGCTGTCGCACTCGGTCTCTGCTCCTGTCGCCACACGCATCCCTGCATGTCTCTCTTCCCCTCTTAGAAGACACCAGTCATACTGGATAAAGGGCCCCCCACTCCAGTGTGACCTCATCCTAACGGGATTACTTCAGCAAAGAGCCTATGTCCAAATAGAGCCACATTCAGAGTTCCCAGGGGTTAGGGGTCAACCTATCTTTTGGGGAAGACCATCCAACCCATACCAGGAGGCCAGCCCATGTCTCCTGCGCTGACACTGTCATAGCACAGCGCCCCCCGGGGTGAGGACAGTGACTGCACAGGTCCAAGGTCTGGAAGCGCGTGTCCGGGTGAGACAGACGGCAGGCAGAGATCCACTGGGGGACACGCGCTCAGTTCAGATCCTGGTTCTCCCTTTCTAGCTCCACGGCAGGTCAGGGAGCCTCCCTAGGGCTCCATTTCTTCAGCTGTGAAGTGGAGATAATAATGCAACTTAGGTCACAGGCTACTGCGAAGATTACATTTAGATAAAGAGGTAAGAAGCTGCACACTGCAGCGCCGTGAGTGAGGAACTAATGAGTGACCCCCAGGGAGCTAAAGGACTGGGTGCTTCTGGTGCTTCAACTTACACACCCGCAGCTGTGGGCCGGACGGGAAATCGGGAGATCCAGGTTCAGGACCAAGCTCCGACACTCACGCCTTTGAAAATGGGAATGAACTTGGGCACGAAGTTGCCAAGGTTCCCCCCATTTCTGAACTTCTGTGGATGTTCCGCAGTGACTGTGGGGAGCAGTGATTCCCCCACAGGCCCTTAATCTGTCCATGTTTTATCACTGGCTCAGATTAGACGTGAGTAGCAGGAGCTTGAAAGAGAAGCCCCTGTCAGCATGCAGAAGGTCTCCATGGGGAGGGGCTGTGGCCTAAATTACCACAGCCAGATGAAGCAGGGATCCATATCAAGTGTGTTTTAAGGTTCAAGAAAATTAGCTACTCGGAATGAGCCCGGGGAGTTAGTGTGCTTTACTGTTCTGGTCAGGCATCAGAGAACCGAACTGAGATGTGGGGACCGCGGCTCGAGGTGGACAAGGAGAGGTCATGGGTCAAGCCCGATGAGAAAGGTGAACAGCCCCCTGACTGTTTATTCAGGGAACACCTGAGAGACTCGGGGAAGGCCCGAGAGCTGTGTCTAAATATCCGAAGGGTTGTGACATGGGAAAGAGGAATTAGACGTGTTTGGTGTGATTTCATTGACACAGAAAGAGATCGTCTGTTGAGAGCCTCCCACGTGCCGGAAGCTTCATGTTCATGACCTTGGGGTTTTCGGTGTCATACGAAGACTTGGGTGCCCTCAGGGACCACCGTGGTGGGATAGGGGATGCCCAGCAGGGAGGGCCCGACCCCGCCTCTGTTTCTTCTCTGTTCTCCGCTGTTCCTGGAAGCCTGAGAAGGGGAGGTGTGCAGGTGTGCCCTCGTCTGAAAAGCATACTTCGTCTGTTTCAGCATGTACAGCTGTGCGATGGCTCTCTGTCACAGATAAAGAATTGGAGACTCAGAGGGTGACGTTACCTGCCTGGGTCCCACAGAAGTCAGGGACCTGGCAGATTCCACCCCGTGTCTCTCTGGCTTCAAAGCCCATGATCCTCCCAAAGGGGCAGAGTTTCAGTTCCTATAAAATCTAAGCTCTGTCCAAGCTCTGTCCCGATCAAACTGGCCATCTGTCTTGGCCCCAGATTCCTTGTTACTGGAGGTTGGGGTTTGGTTCCATAGCTCTTGTCCGTTGCACCCAGCCGTGTCCATTACACTCCTGATACGTGACCAGCGCGATGCTAGGGCTGGGTGACAGCGAGCAACGTAGACACCGTCTAAAGCACGCCCTATGACTGCTGGTCTCAGGCCAGGGGTCGGCAGGCCTTCTCCTTGGACCCGTGGCACGTTCGGGAGAGCCTGGGTGTTCAGAGGCATTGCTCACAGGCGGGACGACACGGGTTCCGTGCACAAAGGCAGCAGGTTCTGTGAAGATAAAACAGACCCTGAAATCGAGCCCAACCTGCTGAACCCACGTGGTCCCAGCTGTATGACCTTGGGCAAGTCATATGGTATCTCTGAGCCTCAGTGTCCCCACTCATAAAATAGAGATAATAATGACCACCTCAGAGCCTCTCAACACATTGCTGACCGGCAATTTTACGCAGAAGTTGTCTCATGTCACTGGCTATTTTTTCGTAATTGCGTATGAAAGTGAAACAATCTACATAAACTTCAGTATACTTTATTTATACATAATCAATTTAAATGAAACTTTGTACATATCTGCTGCATATTATATTTTATACATATTACATATTTTAGTAATTCTTTGTGGTGTGGTAGACTGTATAGCAATCACCTTTTGAAACACCCACTTTACACGTTCTAGTTGGATTTTTTTTTTATACCAGTGACTATTTTTTCTAAAACGTGGTCTTTTAGTTGCCCTGGAAGCCTAAAAGGTGAATCAATGTAAGGAGCTCTTTTAGAAGGACCAGAAGGAGTGTTAGGTTCTGAGCTGCCCTCATTTGAACCAGCAGATATCCATTCCCTAGCGACTTCAAGAATACAGCACGGTGTGCTGTTTGTCGAACTTCGACCCTCAGGGCGAAGAGTCACAAATACAATGATCCTATATTACCCTGAGTTTCAAAAATTGAAATAGCTAATGCAAGTGCAAACACAAGTTAACTCGTGAGCGGTCAGCAACATTTGGACATGAAAACACAAGTTAGCTTGTGAGCGGTCAACAATTTAAGAAAGTGAAATGAGGTCACGGAAAGCTCCCTGCAGCAGTGCCTGGCACAGACGCACCTTCCCCTGGGGGCCCCTGAAGTCCCACCCAAACCGTCCATGATCACCCCGCTCTCCACCTGGGCGGCCCGCTCTGCTCGGGGACACGGGACTCCTTGCACCCTGTAGATGGCTTGAGCTTGCTCCGATGGGCCCCGGGTCTAGGTCCCGGCCTCACACCTGCACTCCCCACCGAGGGCCCTCACTCCCAGACTGGCTGAGAAACGAGGTGCTTCCCTGTGGCCACAGTGTGGGGCGTGGAGGCAGAAGTGGCCGGGGCAGATCCGGGGCACGGAGAGCCTGGAGGCCTGTGGAGGCTGGCACCTTGTCCAGAGGGAAGAAGAGCCTGTGAAGGACCGGATGTCGGGGTGGGCCTGCCTGGCCCTGAAAACTTTGAGGGGTGAAGCCCGTCGCGCTCACGCCTTCATGGTGAGGAGCCCCCTCCGCTATAACGAAGGTGGTGGTTGAGTCCCTGGGTCTGACCTGCCCGCGGCCCCCACGCTGCTCCTGGGCGTCTCCCACCTGCCACCGCCTGCTTCTCCCCTGCTCTGGCCGCTCCCTCACAGCTCCTGCAGCCTCCTCACTGCCCTCAGGCCAGGTAGCGTTCAGTGTCTGTCCTTAGCCTTCTGTCCTCTCTTTCTAGAACCTTCCACAGTTGATCCCAACCCCTCTCATGGCCCCAGCCTCATCCTAAACACTGATGACTTCCAAATCTGTTCCCCGCTTACCCACCGTGACACGTTTCACACAGCTTCTCCCTCGGACATCTCAGCCCTAACCCGTCTGTATCAGCCTGCTCACCACAAAACGCCCCAGGCTGGGCGGCTTCGACACAAATGCGTTTTCTGCCACTTGTAGGCGAGGAGTCCGAGAGCGAGGCCCTGGCGCCCTCGGTGTTGGGTCCGGGCTCCTCCTGGCTTGCAGACGGCTGGCTGCCTCTGCACACAGAGACTCGTCCGGTGGGAGCAGGGCCCACCTCAGGACCGCATTCAGCCTTCATTGCTTCCTCGGAGGCCCCTGTCCAAGTGCAGCCACACTGGGGCTAGGGCTTCGACATAGCAAGGGGGGCCACCAACATTCAGTCCATAACACCCTCCAAACAAAGCTCTTCAGCTCCACCCCCACACCCCCGTCCCCTTGTCCCCATCATGTACAGCGCCCCCATCCATGCCATCACTAGATCTATTTCCACCCTCCTTCTCCCTCTCCCACCTCTGACCCTGGCCCCCGATTCTGTCAGTTCTCCCCCTGCAGCCTCCCAGTCATTGCGGCCCTCTTCGCCTCTCACGTGAGTGACAGCACAGTCCTCCTACCCTGGCCCCAGGCCTCTCCCCCAGCCCCGCCCACCCCCACCTGCTGCAGCCCCGGGACCCAGGTCAGGCACGGTTTCCTCTACTCACAGAGCTTCACAGCTGCACAGTGCTGTGGGGTGAGGTGCCATCATTCACTCGGCGTCCAAGCTCTCCATGTTGGTAACTCCAAGCCAAATTCTGGTTGTTATGGATCCGTTCTCGGCAGAATTCCAGTGTGCTGGTCTCGGCAGTCCACAAGGCCTAGTCCAGTGCCCGGCACACAGCGTGTGCTCAGAAAAGCCGGCGGGATTCCGTTGTGATGACGTTTTGCACAGGCTCAGTCGGGCACCCTTCCTTAGCACCCTTTCAATGCCCTTCACCCACTTTACCATCTCCCAGAACTCAGGTCTGAGGGCCCACACCATCTCCACTGTCCCCAGGCTTTGGGGTCAGACAAACCCAACTTCTAACTGAGTTCCGCCACTGGCTCTGTGCGTGATCTTCAGCCAGTCCCGCCTCGCCTGTGGCCGGAGTTCTCTCATCTGTGAAGAGGGGCTGGTAGACGTTTCTCTCACAGGGTCCTACAAGGACTCAGTGTGGTGAAGCGCCCGGCGGAGGGCCTGGCATTCAGCAAACACTCAGTTAAAGGCCTGCTCCCCTCCCCTGCATCTCTTCTCCCAAGCTGCAGCCATGGCCTCAAAATTACTTCACCCCATCTTGTCTCTCCTTGCACCCCACCTTCTGGCGAGTTCCACACAGCACAGGCATCTTGGCTGGGGGATGGGAGGGTAGCAGGCTGCAGAGGTTCCGCGGGTGGCATGAAGCCCCTGAGGTCAGACACCTCCCAGGCATCCCTGGCCCCATCACCATCAATATCCCCTCTGCCCCAGTCCAGGTAGAGAAGCTTCCTTGGGGGCAGGCAGGTGTCACTGGAGTGTCACCCCCACCCCCTTGTTAGAAGTGTGAGCCCCTGAGTGGGAAAATTGGGAGATTTATTTCCCCAAAATTCTTCCAGCTCTGCTTGCCACAATCCTAGGATAAGGTGGGGGAGGGGACTCGGCTCCATCAATATCTGAGGACTCTGAGCCTGGAAACTCAGCCCCCTCCATAGGGACAGCCAGCTGTAGGAAATGCATTCATAGTTGCAATTGCTTTGCTTCCCAATAGAACAAGAAATATTTAAGGAGCAGGCAATTAGCATTTGCCAGAAACATTATAAAATTACATACAACTTGCTAACAAGTTTCAGCATCAGTCTGGGAGTCTCTTTGCTTCCTGACTTGGAGCCTGGAATCTGGCAGCCTGGTGCTGAACCTGGGAGCCTGGCCCGGGCAGCCTGGTGCTGAACCTGGGAGCCTGGCCTGGGCAGCCTGGTGCTGAACCTGGGAGTCTGGCCCGGGAGGTAGGAGTGGGACCCTGACTCTGGGGGTAGGGAGGAGTCAGGTAGTAGAGGTTATGCAGAAAGGATGCCCAACAGTCCAGGGACTCTTGTTGGAAATGAGGTCCCCTGGGAATTCAACACGGTCTAGGCCCCTCTTATGTGTCACAGACACTGTTCAAGACCTCGAGGCCACGGGGACAACAAGACAACAAGCCTGTGCCTTCCCCTAAGTCATAGTCTGTCTTCACTAGAATGGGGGCAGTGCGAGACGAGAGGGAAATATCAAGGAGGGGCAGCTAACCTTGCCTAAGGGCATCAGCCAGGGCTTCCTGGAGGAGCTGGTTCTGGAACGGACACTTGCTGGAAGGATGAAAGGAGCTGGTCGGACATCCCTGAGAAGGAGAACAGACTGGCTTAGAGAGCTGACCTGTGCGTAGGGTTGAAGCTAATGCTTGGGCAGAAATAAAGCCTTAGAGCACGTAGGGAAGGATAGTCAAGACTAGCCCTCTGGGGTGACAGATAGCTGAGAGGATGCTGCAGCATTAAGATTTGACAGGAAATAATTTGTCAGTGAGATGTACTCACCAAATGCATGGGCCTTTGCAAATGGCACGCTCCAGTTTGGGGAAAATGCGGACAGCTTTGAGGCAACCTAGATGTTCCACATGTCCATATTGACCCTTTTCTCCACCTCCTTCAGCCTGTGACAAAGCCAGAAGGAGGTGAGGAGGGAAGAGTGTCCGCCACCTCATGTACCCACACCTCCATCCTATTCGTGAAAGTCGTGTGCAGAGAGGTGCACACATACCCCGTAGTACAGGTGCAGGTGCTCTGCGTCTCCTGCCTCCTGGCTCCCTTTTCCTCATCAGGAGAAGAGTGGAGCGGGCTATGGATCTCAGTAAACCCCTGAGATCCAGGTACGCCCAGAGGTCGTCGTAATGCACCAGAGATGTGCTGGCCGCGCGCCAGGAGTTTGCCGATGGAGCAGTGGGTCTGCGGGGTTCAGTATGCACGAGGCTGTGTGGTCGCAGACACACATCCCTTCTGCTCTCGAGAGCATCATCGAACCCCCGGCCTCGAGGAGCCAACTCCATGCAAGACAAAGCATACACGACGTCTCAGTCCCGGGGCCAGGCTCTCGTGGGCTCCCGCAGACCACCGGGCCGCGGCCCTCTGCACTACCACTTCCTGCCGCTGACAGTCTGCCTGTTCCCCAGACCCCACGCTCTCTTCCTCCGGTCCTGCTTTCCTGCCTCTCCTTCCCCGCCCCCCATCGTTCCTCAAACATTCGTTGAATGTCTCCTCTGTGCCTTGCCCCCTAGTAGCAGCTGGAAGTGGACACTTCAGAAACACCCTCTCGGTCCTCAAGAAACCCCTAGTTTACCAGGGAGAGACGGAGCCAAGGCTGCGGGTGTAACAGCCGTTCTCCCAGGGGCCGGAGCCGAGAGAACAGCTCCTGGGTCGGCCAGACAGCCCGGGGCGGACCTCAGCTCGGGAGGCGCTTGAACTGACACTGAAGGATGATGCTTGTCTGGCAGACAAGCGGGGTGCTCACTGGGGAGCAGAGGGAGAGCCGCTGGGCCCCGCCATGACGGGACAGACGTGACAATGAGGTAGCACCACTGGTGACTGGTTCCGTGCCGCGTGCCGGACCTTCTAACGATGGTCTCACGTACGCAGGCTCGTTAAATCCTCAGATCAACCCGTAAAGTGGGTGTTGTACCACCACTTCCATTTTACAGATGATGAAACTGGGGCGCAGAAAGAGTGAGCGGTGTGTTTTGGGTCTGCTCCTCAGTGCAGAGCGGGATTGGGGTCCAGCATCTGTCACCGGAGCCCTCGCTCGTCATGGTCACACCGCCTTGCCTTCTCACGGGTGGCTCAGCTTTGCAGTGTACGAATCTCAAGATTGGGGGTGGCAAAGATGAGGCCGGGGTGGGAGGGCACAGGCAAAGGTCCTGCTGTGCCAAGGAGTTAGGGTTTTAATCTGTGGATTTTAGGGAGCTGGGAAAGAATCAGTGAGCAGGGCACGGTGATAAATGGATTTTTATTTCTGAGCGATCTCATGCTGCTTCTCATCGTACAAAGTAGAGGGAAGAGGCAGGGGACCTGCTGTTGCCTGGTGCCACCATCCAGGTGAGAAATTGGGAGGGTAGGCCAGGCAGTGAGGAGAGGGATGGCGAGCAGAGGGGCCGGGTGTGTGGGAGGAGGAGGAGCCCCGTGAGGTGGTTACTCAGGACTGTGGGTGGGAGGGGAGGGTGGGATCCAGGCTGATTCATGTCTGGCTTGGGCAGCCTCCGGGAAGCCTCTGCCCTCTCCCGGCCCAGGCCTGCGCTGCCTCCTCTGCTCTCCCAAAGGCGGTGTGGTCGGGCACACACCTCCTCCCTTGCCCTCATCATTTATGTGGTAATTATTTCCGTACCCACCTGCTGGGGTTCTCCGAGGGCAGGGCCATGGGTCAGGCTGCTGTCTTCAGTGCTGACCATGGCGCTGGGCACAGTTCCACACAATAACCATGAGCTGAGCTCACACACTGGACAGAATATTCTCTGTGTTCCAGGCTCCGTGGTACCTGCTGGGTGCAGAGTGATCAGCGGTACACAGTCAGTGCCTGCCTTCCTAGGACGCACACTGGGTGGGGAACCAGAACAAGGTCCAACGGCAGCCAGAGGGGGACCAAGGGGCTGAGGGGGTGAATGGAGGGAAGAGGCAGTAAACTCCGTGGGGGTGGAGATTTTTGTCCTTTTTCCCCACACTATACCCCCAGTGTCTAGAAGCGTAACTAATAAAATAAATAGGTGAATACTTACAAAGGACAGTCAGAGCTATGAAGGAAGCGAACGGGTGCAGAGAGGAAAGGAAACGGGGTAGCTAAGCCGCGGGGTCAGGGAAGCGACTTTGAGGAGACCCTCTACCCCCAGTCTGCAGCGTGGGGAGCCGGCCTATGAAGGGGGGGAAGCACGCCGGCTGAGGGAGCAGTGACGAAGTGAAGGAACAAATGAAGCCCACCCATTTGGACAGGCAGCAGAGCCGCAGCCCAAGCTGGGACCGCCCCCTCTTTCCTCCGAGTGGAGCTGCCCTCCCCGGAGCACATCACAGTGAATTTATAGACGCATGATGCAGTTCCCTCTGTCCAGACATTGTCATAAAAGAGGATTGCAATTTGGTATCAGAAATTGAAAAACCTGGAGAGAGGACCGAGGTTGATCACGGACGATAGGAAGAGCGCCAGCGAGAAGGGGGAAAGCAAATGGACCGAGCGGCAGAGCCCGGTCGTGATGGAGCTTGGAGGCGTCTTCGAAGCGGGCATCTCGCGCTCCCAGCTTGCTTTCGGTAGGCAGAGGGGGAGAGAGAGATAAACATTATAAAATGGAATTGCATTAGACCAGATAACGGAATTGCATGCATGATGTTCTCCAAGTCAGAATTTGGTTTATCCATTTGCAATTCTGGGCCCCGACATCAGACTTGGTCAGCCCCAGAGGGTCCAGGTCAAGTGCCTTTCAGGCAGGGCAGGGGAGCACGGGAGCCCTCTGAAGACAGGCAGGAGCCTTGGTCCCTGTGTTGCCAGCAGGGGTTGATGCTGGGCTTGGAGGGAAGGCCAGCGCAGGACAAGGGGTGTTGGAGGAACAGGGCCAGCCACCAGCTCCCTCTGCCTTCCTGGAAGGAGCTCCCAGACTACTGTTCACCCTCCCCCTCCACCCAGTCCTGGTCCTGTGGTCTTCGTGTCCCCCTCTCCGGTGCCTTGGACCTCTTTGCCAAATGCTCCCTTAAACCTGACTTCCCCTTCAGGTCATCACTACCCTGTAGCCCTCTGCAGTGTAAGCAGCTCATGCCCCCAGACCCCGTGAGCTTCCATTTGAGGGGTGGGCTCACCCTCTCCAGTCTAGTCCACCTGTGTGTAAACCCTTCTCCTTTGACCTCGTGCTGCCCCGCCTGTGCCCCTCCACCCTCCTGGCGGTGGCATCAGTCTCTTCCTCTCCACTCCTTGACCTTCTTACTTCCTCTCTGTGCCCTCCACTCTGGCCGCAGCAGGGCCTCGATCCCAGCTCCTCTGAAACCTTAACTTCACCCGTCTGCTCTGGGGCCCTTGGTCCCTTCAGCGTTTCCACTTGTTTCTCCCCTGCTCCTGCCCGTCATCCTTCCCCTGACCGACCTCTCGATTCTCCGTCCCCTCCTGCTCTCCTCACTGCTCTCCTCCTCTAGCCTAAGCCCCTTGGATAACACGTCAGCCGTTCTTTCAACACCACCCTCAGCTCCTGGTCCGCTGTCCTTCCAGTTCTCCAGATCCAGCCCCACCCCCAGTCAGTCCTGCCGCCCTTCCTCCACGTCAACGTGAACCCCCTCACTGCCGGCTTCTGGGGCGAGCCACGCAGCCCCGCTCCTGGTGCCCCCGACGAGCCACCTCCACCCTCCGCGGGCCCAGAGGCGATGGCATCCGTCTGGCCGTGACTTCCTCTTCTCCAGGGTGACTGCTTCAGACATGCTTGTCGGCATCGAGCCCTTCTGCCCAGGACTGGTCGCTCACTTTCCTCTACTGAGAAAAGAGCCTGTCATCAGCCCGGATCCCCAGCCTTCTGTGATCCTACCTCAATGCTCCTTGTGACCGCCTCTTCCCTCCTGGGGTCCCCAGGTCTCTCAGGCCAGCCCCCCAGAGCTCTGGGTCCCGTGCCTCCTGCCTTCTCTAGAGTCTTGTGTTCTTGTTCCCCGTCCCCCCCTCCATTTCTTTAGTTACATGTAGTGTCTCTCAGTTTCTCCCTCTACCTCTGTCTCTCTCTCTCCTTCCCCAGGGTTTAAACATGGTCAGGCTTCTCCCACCTTAAAAACAGTCCAAACCGCCTCCCTCAAGGCCACACCCCTCATGGGCCAGCACCTAACTTCTCTCTGTCCTCTCACATCCAAGAACTGCCATCTTTAAGTGGCATCTGCTCCTCCTGAATCATCTTCCGGTCACTCAGCTTACTCCTGCCACTGCCCTCCACACCTGCTTGTCAGTCCTGCCTGAAGTCCCCACAGCGGGGTGCTGCCGAGCTCCTGGAGCGCCTTCTCCTCCGCTTCCGTGGCCCCCACACCCAGGGTTTTAGTCCCGCATGGTCCCTGCGTACTAACTGTTCCCCTGGACCGGCAGGTCTCACTCTCCTCGGGCGGGCCCATCCTTCTCATGGCTTCTTGTATCACCTCTGAGCTGAATCCCACATCTGGATTTCTAGACCAGACTTTTCTCCTGAACTCAAGACCCATGTGGCCACTTTCTATTTGCTGTGCCCACCTGGAGGTACGACAGGCACCTCGGAACTCAGGGCGCCCTACCATTGACCCTCCAGCCCTGCCCCGCCTCCTGCATCCTGTCCTAGTGAGAGGACACCAGGGTCCGAGCCCAAACCCTGCAGTCACTGGAGACCCATGCCTCTCCCTGTCCCGTCGCCTCGCTCTCATTGTGGCCTGTGGCCTCTTCCAGCTCTAGGCCTCCCAGACCTTTCTGTCTCTCCCATCCCTCTGCCTCCGCCCAGTCCAGGATGCCATCAGAACGACTGCCAGGTTATCGTGAGCCTCCCACCAGGACGGAAGCTCCTCAGAGGCAAGGCTTATGTCCGCTGTGTTCTCTGCTGACCCCAGGCTCGGCTCAGCGGCTCCCTGCGCAGACATGCGGATGTTTGTTGCATGGATGGATGCGCGCTCTGCCTCCTGACAACAGTCCGGGTGCTCTCGCAGGGTTCTCAACCTGGGGGTCGCGACCCCTTTGGGGGTCGAATGACCCTTTCACAGGGGTCGCCTAAGACATAACAGTAGCAAAATCACAGTTATGAAGTAGCAACGAAAATAATTCTATGGTTGGGGGTCACCACAACATGAGGAACTGTGTTAAAGGGTCGCGGCGTTAGGAAGGTTGAGAACCCCATGCGACGTGAAATGCTAGAAATCCTGGGCTCCTGCTGCCAGTCCCACTGCGGGTTGCATGGCCCTCTCACGGGCTGGCCCTGCGTGCCCGCCCCAGCCCCCCCACCCCGTCGACTGCGCCTGCGCCTGTAGGAAGGCAGTGTGCGCAGTGGTTAGGGCCCTGGAACCACACAGCCCGAGTTTGGTTCACCGATCCACCACTTCCTGCTCTGACCTGCGGTAACTGCCTGATGGCTCTGTGCCTCAGCCTCCTCCTTTGTGATACGGCTCTGATAGTACCTGGCCCTCTGGGTTACCACGAGGGTGAAGTGAGTCCACACGCCAGAAGTGCCCGCGTGGCTGCTGGCACGTGATCAGCACTAGAGGTACTAGTTATAGGACTCGGGTTAGTTACAACAGCTACTCGTTAGTCGTTGCCCTGCTGTCACTGCCTCCTACAGTGTCCCCTCAGGCTGCACGGGCCCGCCTCCTGCTGGGGGGTGCTTCTTTCCCTCCTCTCCCGCCCCTCCTCTCTTTTTCCCAGTTTCACTGAAATACAATTGACAGAGAACGTTGTGTACGTTTAGGGTGCACAACGTGGTGATTTGATATGTGTACGTCCTGTGAAACGGTTACCACACTACGGTTAGTTAACACAGCCATCATCTCACATAGTTACAATGTGTGTGTGTGATGAGAGCTGTCACGATCCACTCTGTTAGCAGCTTGCAAGTGTACAGGACGGCACTGCTGACCACAGTCACCGTGCTGTGCGTGACATCCCACGACGTATTCATCTAACTGGAGGTGTGTGCCCTTTGACCAACCTCGCTCCGTCCCCACCCCCAGCCCTGGCAACCACTACTCTACTCTTGGTTTCTGTGAGTTTGGTTTTCCTACACTCCACACACGAGTGAGATCAGACAGTCTTCATCTGTCTCTGTCTGGCTGACGTCACGGAGCATAATGCCCTCAAATGTCAGCCATGTTGTCACAAATGGCAGGATTCCCTTTTTGTTTATGGCTGAATAATATTCCTCTGCGTGCATGTGTGAGTGTGTGAGTGTGTGTGTGTGTGTGTGTGTGTGTGTGTGTGTACTGCATCTCCTTTACTCATTCATCCACCCATGGACACGTAGGTTGTTTTCATGTCTTGGCTGTTGTAAATAATGCTGCAGTGACTCCCCTTCACCTGCTGACTCCTACACAGGCTTCGGGCCTCTGCTTAGACATCACCTCTTCCAAGAAGCCCTCCCTGATAGCAGGCTGGGACTGGGGTGAGGGGAGCAAGGCACTCACCCTGGGCATAAAATTTAAAGGAGGTGGAGGATGCCAAAGACTCGGTAATTAAGACAAATTATTTCAATGTAATTTTAAAAATCAAGATTAATGTAAAATGTCTATGATTAAACACATCAACATTTGAACTAACACAAGCTCTGATGGTCAGGAGAGAGTGAGACCAGTGAGGTGAGTCATCCCAGGGCAAGGTCAGACCTGGTCTTCAGTTTAGGTCTTGGTACTTTTCTGCATGTTGGATTGGCTTTGTGGGCATTCGTTTTGATTTCCTAAAAACATATTGCGCTAAGATATTATTCGTGTTGATTCCCGAGTGCTTGGTGCCCCCTAGAATGTTGTGCCCAGGGTTAGTGCCTCACTCCCCACATCCTGTTTCCAGCCCCACCCTCCAAATTCGAGTTAAGTGTCCTTCTGGGTGCTTCCCCGGCACAAACCACCTGTGTCATAAATCCCTCTTCCCTGGCCGTGTCCCACCTGGCTTGTTCGGCCACGGACGGCGGGGCCCACACCGGGGAAGGGAGGGCACAGGGCAGGTGCATTATAGGCAGTGGGCGCACGGGCAGCAGGAGGAATAGGGAGGCTGTGGGCGTGTGGGAAGGACCATGCCGGCACCAGGGGAGGGCTGGCAGGTTCCGCCCCCTCTGAGGACACTGGTTCTCTGGAGCTGATCCCACTCTCAGACTAGCTGATGTTGGCAGGGACATAGGAAGGTGTACCCCACATTTGTATCTTCTAAAACATGGTGGGACCTCACTAAAAAACCTTGAGTCTGGGTCCTGTCTTGGGGAGTAGGATTCAGCTCTGCCTTCAGATGCTGGGTGACTTCTGTCAGGTCTCAGAATGCCTGCAGTGACCGTCCTTGCCAGAGCCTCACACCCCAGAGAGAGCGTGTCTGGGGACACCCGGGAGAAGGGGGGCCTAGCGGCTTGTTTCTCCAGACCGAGTTGTCACAGGGGCCCCTCTCCCCTTCATTCCGAGGCCTGGAGCTCTGGGACCTGGAGCAAAGGGCTCACCTTCCCAGGATGCCTGTGTGTCCCCTCCCCCGCCTGGCACAGGAAAGCCAGCGTCCAGGGGGTCGGGTGCTTTCAGCAGGTGTGTGTTTGGAGGGTGAGGCCAAGAGGACCTGTGAGAGGAGAAGTGGGTGAGCTGACCTCTCCCTGAGTCCGCAGACCTGGCCCAGGGCATGGTCACACAGACTCCACCCCACATCCCCTCACACCCGAGGACCCTAGGTGTTTGAATGGGACCACACACACAATCCCAGCCATAGAAAGCCTGGTTCTGCCAGCTCCCCACAGGGGCTGGAGGCCCTGGTTTGGGGGACAGCATGAATGTGTCCATACAGGACAGTGCACAGGGCTCGCCGAGCTGGCCCACGGAAGCCCAACAGAACCGTTCCTGTTAGGTCGCGTGGTGACTTTGGGGACTGTGGCTCCTGACAGCCCATAATGGTGTCTACAGAAAAGCCAGGCCCCTTTGGCCTGACAAGCCGAGGAAGGTGTCCAGAAACCGCCCATTGCTCCAGCCCCCTCTCTCCCTAGTCACGGGGCTCTTCTGGTCCTCACCTACCATCTGTCACTTCATTCATTACTCCCCATCTTTCCCAAAGGATGCTTCCTCCCTGGGAATGGAGCTCCACCTCCCCTCATCTGTATCCTCCTGTCCCCCCTCCTCCCCCCATCTCTGTCCTCCTCCCTCCCCTCCTCCTCCCCCCTCATCTCTGTCCTCCACCCTCCCCTCCTCCTCCTCCCCCCATCTCTGTCCTCCGCCCTCCCCTCCTCCTCCTCCCCTCATCTCTGTCCTCCTCCCTCCCCTCCTCCTCCTCCCCCCATCTCTGTCCTCCTCCCTCCCCTCCTCCTCCCCCCTCATCTCTGTCCTCCACCTTCCCCTCCTCCTCCTCCCCCCATCTCTGTCCTCCGCCCTCCCCTCCTCCTCCTCCCCCCATCTCTGTCCTCCTCCCTCCCCTCCTCCTCCCCCCTCATCTCTGTCCTCCGCCCTCCCCTCCTCCTCCTCCCCTCATCTCTGTCCTCCTCCCTCCCCTCCTCCTCCTCCCCTCATCTCTGTACTCCCTCCCCCCTCCTCCTCCTCCCCCATCTGTCCTCCCGCCCTCCCCTCCTCCTCCTCCCTTCATCTCTGTCCTCCCGCCCCACTCCTCCTCCCCTCATCTCTGTACTCCTGCCCCCCTCATCTCTGTCCTCTCGCCCTCCCCTCTCCTCCTCCCCTCATCTCTGTCCTCCGCCCTCCCCTCCTCCTCCCCCTCATCTGTCACACTCCAAACACAAGGCTGGGGAAGTGGGGTGGCCCCTCTGGAGGAAACTCCAAGGACTTGGCCAGCACAGATTTCTTCTCTGAAGCATCTGGGTCCTGATGGACTCAGCCCGTTGTGCCCCCGAGTCCAGGCCCCAGAGCTGTCTCGGGGAACCCCCTCCGTGTCTGACTCGCCACTGTTGAATCAAGTGAACTTAAAAGCATACTTAACAAGTCATTTGTTTCCTTTTACTTGCTACCATCTCAAATTGAATTTTTAAAAAATGTCTTCATGGAAGTGCTTTTGTATCAGAAAGCAGTGAATATCGATTCTTAATGTCTGGATCGGGGAAGGCAGGCAGCCCAGCGTCAGCTGCCCCCCTCCTGTGCCCGCCTCTGCCCTGGGGATGGGCTGCACTCGAGATCTGTCAGGCAGCGTCAGTGACACAGTGCAAAGGCGCGTTCCGTGGGGGCTCTCCAAACCTGGGGACTTGTTAGCGGGGGGACAGGCATCCCACTAAGAACGTAGACCCACCTTCCATAATGAAAACACCCGAGCACTTCCTGTGGACCCCGAGGTGGGGCCTTTGACCGCTGGGGGGCCCAGGACAGGGCCGCCCACTGAGATCCACCTGAGCCACGCTGCGCGCTGGCTCCAGGCACCGCACAGCACGTCACACGGCCCTCCGCTCGAGAGGAGTGAAGTCACCTCTTGTCTCTGTCTTCTTGTCTTCCTGTCTTTCAGAGATCGAGCAGGGCAGCTGCGGCGATCCTGGCGTACCCGCCTACGGCCAGAGGGAAGGCGCTCGCTTCCGCCACGGTGACACACTCAAGTTTGAGTGCCAGCCTGCCTTTGAGCTGGTGGGGCAGAAGGCAATCACCTGCCAAAAGAATAACCAGTGGTCGGCTAAGAAGCCAGGCTGCGTGTGTAAGTGAGCCGGAGGAGGTCCGGTGGGGTCTCCGCCCAGAGCAGGGGCCATGCCGAGCCACTCCAGGGGCCCATCCTTGGGAACCTTGCCAATCGTAACAACGTCAGTCTTCTGTTCCTCACAGCACTGCAGGCTGGGTCCTCATTCCTGCCAGTGACGTAGACTGTAGCATTGAGAAGGGTTGCCCTTGACACTTGGGGACCTTGTTCAATGCTGCCTTACCCTCGCCGGTGATCCTGGCACGAGGCAGAGGCCACTGGGGCTCAGCCCACCAGGCTCAGACCCAGACATCTCCTCCCCCTGTTGCCACCAGTGACACCAGACGGTCAAGCCAGGGTGGGAGGGCTGGCAAGTCCGTAAGACTGTAGACTCTGTTCCAGCCTCTGGGGACTGTGGGGAGCCATGGCCTCGCCCGGACACGGGGAGGTTCCCCAAACTGCTTCCTCCTGGATTGATTTAGGGAGGGGTGGGGATCAAGCTGTCTTTGGATTGTTGATCTTTTGGCATCAGGTTGGCATTGAGTGCTCTGTTCTACGGAGATCCTAAGGAGGCTTGTCTTCCTTCCTCTTGGGTGGTATGGTCATTCCTTCGGCGCAAATAATCCTTGAAGTCCAGGGTCCCAGTGGGCTTGGCAAGTGTGAGGAGCTGTGTATAGCTAACGGTGGGGCAGCCTTGGTCTCTGTTTAGAAATCAAAGGATCCAGCTTTTCTAGCCTGTTACTTCTTCTTCTTCCAACCCTCCCCGCCCGACCTTCTCCATCTCTTTTGATCTGCTTCTCTCGGGGAAGGGCAGACAGCCTGACCTTCTGCTCGCCTGTCCCACCTCAGCGACTTCTCAGGGGCTCTGAGTGCCGAATACTAGGGAAGAGTGGCCCCTCGGGGCTGGGGGAGGGAACGACCTGGGAGGCTATAAGGGAACATCCATACTGACTGAGAGTTTGGTGTATGAGTTGGTGAGTTGGATCACACCAGGGTGATTATACTTTTCAAACAAACAAAAAAAATCACTTCATTTGGTTGGACAAAGCATTTTTGATGACTTGTAAGTTTATGTAAAAATTCTTGCAGAGGTTTGAAGATCAAATCGCTCTTAGATACACATTCAACAAATCACTCTTGTTGAAACTAACAAAATTGCATGGAATCTGCCCATCTCCGAGACCTGACCTGGTTAGATTATAGTCCCTGACCGTGTTCGCCTCGTTGCACATGGCTCGCCGGGGGGACCTGGAGGGCAGAGAGGGGGGCAGGGAGCAGCTCAGGGCACACAGGAGCCAGGGCCTGGCTGTCATGGAGACCGAACCAGGCAGGGCAGGTGAATGGAGCGGAGCCCCGCAGGCAGGTCATAGGCAGAGCCTCAGAAGATAAAAGCACAGGCTATGGGAGTCCCGGGTACCATGGCGGCTTCGTCTCTGGAATCCAAGTACTTGAAACACGGCAGGGGGAGCTGGAAACGGCCGGGCCTCTGGGGCAGAGCTGGTAGGGTGAGGTGGGGAGCCAGCCAGCTGCTTGGGAGCAGGAGCGAGTTCCCGGCCCTGCACACTGGGAGAAGCAGGGAGCAGAATGCTACCTGGAGGTGGGGGGCTATCACTCAAGTCCTCCCAGGATTTACTGGACCCTTCGGCTCTTAGAAGTAGTTTTAGGAGGACTTTCTAGAACCTTCAGTAAGGTCAGAGGACGCTTCGTTTCCAGGAGCGAGGCCGGCAGCTCCCAGGGAGCCAGCCTTTGCTTACAGACACTGAGAAGAAGAGGGCAGAGCGGGCCTGGCAAGGCTCTCTGGGGTTTGAAGTGAGGAAGAGGAGCCAGGGCTTGTGGATAAGAGCTGGGAAGCAGGCAGGCGCTCGGGGGCAGCCTGGCATTCCTTCTGGATGGTCCCGGGATCGAAGGGGGTGGCATCCCCAGGGCACTTCCAGCACGCAGGTTTTCCTGGTCATGTGGATGGAGCAGGACACAGCTCGCGTCTCGGGGATGCTGGCTTCAGGGGAGGAGGCCCGAGAGTGCCAGCCGGGCCCCTGCCTTTGCGCCACACAGCGGGGTCGCATTTGTGTGTCGTGAAAGCGCGGGGGTGCCATCTGGCAGCTCTGCTGAGCGCCCAGCCCTACGCCCAGGCCTCCACAGCGGCCAGCTGTGCCCTCAGGGAGCTCACAGTCTGATGAATGGTGAAAGGATGGCGATGAGAAGGTTTTGAGAAAACCTTGGATTCAAAATCTGGAGACGTTCTTCTTCGTCCTGGCTCAGCGGCATGACCGTGGCCAGGACACCTTCTCTCTGGGTTTCAGTTTACTAATCTGTCCAAGAGGATAGCACTCCATCCTGGCTCCAAAAAACCTAAGCCTCTGTGATTCTATTCACAGGGAAAGAGAACCATGAACTGACCAGCTCTCGCATTTCCCACAGTAAATGCTTGGAGACCACTTCCTCGAATGGGTCGTTCACACGGCACGCCATACTTTGAGGGATAATGGTAACCTTGGGTGCTCTGCTCCTGACCCCAGATCACATATATGATAGTGTGTGATCCATAGCAAAGGGGCATCTGTAAGCATCTATAAAAGTATAAAATAGTACAGTCGCTCTCCGTGTTTTATAAAGCGGTCGTAAATGTAAATGCATAAGCATCTCTAGCAAACATCAGCTAAGGTGTCCTCGGTTTTACCAAGCATCCATCACAATAAATATTAATGCAAGACTTAGCAAGCAATACTGTTCTTTTCTTCTGAAAATTAAGACGGGGATTGAGAAATATTTTGATGGCTCCAGTTTCTTTGAACAGTTGTCCCCCAAAAGTGCAAAGCAGTGCGTTGTTCTTCTCTTGAAACCTTTTCTTCAAAACAACTCCTTTCCAGGGAATCGCCCTGCCGAGACTACACAAATGCACTCCTTCCTTCGTGTTTCAGAACGTTTTCTGTAGCCAGCGGAGACTTCAGAATAATTGCCTTGGCTTTTGAGCTGCCCTCACAGTGGTAGATGCTCAATAGATGGTCTTTTCCGACTAGGTTTTAAAGAAGATGATGTTTCTCGCAGTGAAAAGCATTTTGAAAGAAGAGATGGAGCCTGTTTTTTCCCTCGGACTCAGTCTTCCTCCCTGGTTAACTCACTTCTCCGGGGATCACTGCTCAGACTCAGCTGGAAGTAGCGCCACCCCCCATCCACTCCGTCGTATTTACTGAGTGTCTGTCCTGTGCCAGGCGCCAGGCACTGGGTTCACCGCCACGGAGTCTCTGCCTGGTGTCTGGGGAGAAATCTCTAACCAGGGTGCACTTGCTCTTCACCGTCCCCGAGCTCTGACATTGCATCCCCTTTCTTACAAAAGAGTAGCCTTTCCCATGCAGATGTCGCGATTCCTCCACCAGAGATACAATACAGAAGATACAAATAGCTCTGATGGTGGGTGGTTTGCACAATACTTGACGCGTTGTTGACGGGCTAGCGGAATGCTTCGCACTTCATGAGAAAAGCCAGGAAACCAATTATCAGTCCATTAGCAGCCATTTTCCAACGCAGTTACAGAGCAGCCTTCGCCGGAGATGGGCCCAGACCGTAGACACGCAGGCTTGCCTTCGCCATCTCGTAAACCACGGGAGAAGGTGGGAACCCCCTGCTCCTTCCTCGTGTCTGCGCGTGTGTGGGGAAGGTGAGGGCGGGCCTCCGGGGGTAGACAGTGAAAGTCACCAGTCCGCAGCTGAACCTGGAGGGACCAAGGAGGGAGAAGTGGTCCTTGGGTGCTGGAAGAAAATGTCACGGAAGGTGCAGGGCATGAGCGGGGCCTTGCAGGGTTGGGGCGTGGGGTGGGTAAAGGACGGTGTTCTACACAGAGATGCTGTGGGAAATGTCCCCTCCTAGTACCCTCCAGATCATTCCCTCCTCCCAACACATGCACACACATTGCCGGACAAAGGCGTGGACTGGGTCGTAGGGGTGTCAGGATTCCCAGCCTCATCACCACTGACATTTGGGGCCAGACCACTCTGGGGACACTCCTATCCCTCCACCACACACACACCCCTCTGACAGTTGTGACAGCCTGGGGAAAACACCACCCAAGATTAGGAACCACTGGCCTAGGATAATTTAGTCTTATCAAATTCTAAATATGAAGAAATCTAAGTGTCTGCTTTTTAAAAAAATATGTTTTTATTGATTTTTTAGAGAGAGAGGAAGGGAGAGAGAGATAGAAACATCGATGTGAGAAAGAAACATCAATCGGCTGCCTCCTGCATGCCCCCTACTGGGAGTCAAGCCTGCAACCCTGGCACGTGCCCTGACCAGGAATCGAACTGGGACCTCTCAGTCCATGGGACGATGCTCAGTCCACTGAGCCACACCAGCCGGGCCTGAGTGTTTGCATTTTAAGAGAGGCGATGACCAAACGCAAGGGCCTACAGAATTGTGACAGCGAGAAAGTGTGGGGTAAGGGAGGATGCCGATATTTATTAAATGCTTTATGTCAGTGGGAAGATACGACTCTTCCCTATAACTTAATGGAATGTCCATTCTCTCATTTGATAGATGAAAACAGTGTTCAGGGGACAAGATAACTAGCTCAGAGGTTGTAGAGCCATTAAGCGATGGGCTGGAATTTGAACTGTTAATGACTGAGCAGGCTCCCACTCCTAACCCTGCCGTCTCTCCATCGCACCCGATTCCCAGACTCCAAGGGGTCATCAGCAGGAAGGACAGGAAGCCAGGGGACAAAAGTACTAGGCCAGAGTACAGAAGCAAATCTTTGGCTGAGGTACTCCCATGAAGTAACAGAGATGACAAGACTGAAATCCACGAGGGCTCCGTGACCTCTGTCGGAACTATACCGGCATTGTGTACATACACCAAGCCTTTCCTAGTCTTCACTTTTTCTCATTCCTTCTAGGCATCCATTTATCCATCCATCTATGATTTATCGAGCACCTACGATGTACAGAGTCAGCTGGGTGAGAGGGTATGACTCTTTCCGGTCAAATTCTAAACTAGAGGACCTCTGGGGATGATTCTGCTCAGGGAGCTGGACGGGGAATTTCTTAGCACCATGCCCTATGCAGTGTGTATGACTCCGTTTCACGAAGTGCGTGGAACTCAAGGGTTTGCGGTACATTCTGTTATTTAAAAGTTTAAGTAAATCCAAAGGGTTAGATAAATAAAATACTCTTAATTTCACTTCCTTAGGCCAAAACCAGTTTCCAGTTTGGCCATTCTTTTTGGATTCTTACCCATGCACACGCATATTTCCCGTGTTTTTAGTCCAAGTGAGCATGCCGTCTTGTATTCTGTGTTAAGGTTCACATCGGGGGCGTATTCTGCTTGCTGCTGCAGGTCCCTCGTAGTTATCACCTCAATACCTATGGGCTATTCTGTCTAGTGAATGGGCCACCACTTGGTCAACCAATCATGTTCACTTGTGTTCTGTGGGGCTGTTACGACCATCCTCATGCATATGGCTTTTTCTTCTTCTTCTTGAATTATTTCTAGGAGTGAGGTTGTTGGTCTAAGGTGGGAACATTTTAATAATTCTTTCTGTATATACTGTTTCTTCCCCTCTGGAATGGCTGCTCTGGTTTATTTATTTTTTTAATTTATTGGGGTGACATGGGTTAATAAAGTTATGTAGGTTTCAGGTGTACAATTCTGTAACACATCATCTGTATATTGTATTGTGTGATCACCACCCCAAGTCAGGTCTCCTTCCGTCACCACCTATGCCCCTTTACCCTCTTCTACCTCCCCCACCCCCTTTCCCTCTGGTAATCACCATGCTGGTGTCTGTGTCTCTGAGGTGTTTTGGGGTTTTTTTTGCTTAATCCCTTCACCTTTTTCACTCAGCCCTCCAAACTCCTCCCCTCTGACAGCTGTCAGTCATAGCGTTGCGCCAGTTCACAGTGCCAGCAACGAAAGCTCTACGGTTAAGAATAGATTCATGCACCCTGGCCGGTTTGGCTCAGCGGTTAGAGTGTCGGCCTGCAGACCAGAGAGACCCGGGTTCGGTTCCCGCTAAGGGCACGTGCCTCGGTTGCAGTGTGTCCCCGCCCCAGTTGGGGTCGTGTGGGTGGCAGCTAGTCGATGTTGAGACACATAGATGTTTCTCTCTCTCTCTTCCCCCCTCTTTCCCTCCCGCTCTATCTGAACATAAATGCAAAAATGTCCTCGGGTGAGGGTAAAAAAAAAAAGAGTAGATTCATATAACATGTGCCCTACCCATTCAGAAACATGGCCGATTTCTCTTTTGTGTTCGTCTACTTTCTATAATAAATATAGCACCTTTGCGGTTTTCTTCATGGAGTTCATATATATCACTTGTAACATTTATCAGCATCGCCAAACCTCAGTATTTGTGGCCTTTTAAAATTTTACTAGGTGTAAGTTGCATGTATCCCTGCAGCATACCCCGTCGACCCCTGCACGGCGCGACGTGCTGCAAACTCAGACGATTTGGGCATAGTTCTGGACCTCAATGAGCTCGCTCCAACACGAAGATAGACATATTTACGTAGATTAAAGTGGGCTCTTGTGGTTCAAAGTGTAGTTTTTCCACTGGAACGCACTGGTGATGCAGATGTGCCTAGGCTCGCCCCGTGAAGACTCATCCTTTTATGTAACACACATTCACTGAGCGTGAGCGGGGCAGCAGCCCCTCTTCTCACAGAGCGTGGACGGACGTCATCGCTGTTAGAATAGCTGAGCCTGACAGATGGGAGGACAGAGCCGGGGCCCCGGTGAAAGAGGAGACATCCGAGTGGCAGTGCTGGGTTCTGAGAGAAGCCACGGGGTTTGGGTCTGTGCAAAGGGGGGCTCTATAGACACACACACACACACAGGTATGTGCACACATGTGCACACACATGCACTGCCAGTCTGGACATTTGGTTTGCAGTGGTTCCTAAAGGGGTTGGCCGATGCCAAATGTACGTGTTGAAAGAAGGGAGGTGGGGTCCGTGGAAGCAGACTCCAGAGAGACTGTTGGGTACCCATGGGCCAAAGGCATGGCCCTGTTGCAGCAAGAGGTGTGAAAAGAGTGTCAGGCTTTTCATCCCAGGACCCTGGACAGAGACTCCAGTCCTGGCCCTTCTCCTGCTTGTCTGGGTCCAGCTCTGTCTAGCGGTCCCAGTGTAACAACTGTCTGTACCGACTTGCGGCTTTGAGAATGTTGTTGGCATTTTCCTGTCCAATTTGAAGGTGCTGCTATTTCTGTATTGTGGGTGGAAACCCTTTGTGGTATTTGATATACATATTTTCCCAGTCTCTTGTTTTCCTTCTTTTGCTAGTTTGCATTGTACAGTCATTTTACATTTTTATGTAGACAAATCTCTCGATATTTTTTTATTTCTTCTCATAGCTGAAAAAGTTATCATTCTGCCACTGATCTGAGAAACAGTTTGTTCTATTTTTTGGTTATTTCTCGGCAACTTGATTTTTTAAAAAATATATTTTGTTAATCCATCTGGAGTTTATTGAGATGAATTTATAATATTGTGCCAACTATTATGTGGTTTTCCAACACAATTTATTAAGTAATTCATTTCCCTTTTGATTTGAGGGAAATGAATTGTGTTATCACATACTGAATCCTCAAATGTAGTTAAGTCTATTTCTTGAGTCACCACTTTGCTGCTCTGTTTCTATCTTAGCACTGGTATTGAATGATTTTAATTGTTGTTTTAGAATATGTTCTAATATCTGGCTGAGCTGGGAACTACTCCTTCCTCCCTTAATTATTTTCTCTTTCAGAACATTCATTGTTATGCTCATCTGTTTGTTGTTCAAGATTAATTTTAGAATCATTTTGAAAGAGTGAAAAAAAGATCCTATTGGGATTTTGTAAGTGCGCTCCTATTGAACTATAAATTAACTTGAGGAAAATAGGCATTTTATAATACACAGCCTTCCCGTCCAGCAACATCGCTTACCACTCTTTCTGTTCATCGACTTTCATTCTTCTAAACAGAACGGCTTTGTGGTTTCCCTCATATAGGTCACGTACGTCGCTGGCTACCTTTATTTCTAAACGGGCAGGTACTTTCTCGCTCCCTCCCCCCACCGCGACCTCCATGCCCTGCGCAAGGTGAAGCCTGCCCGTCTTCTCTCCTCTCCATGGCTGACCCCTGGCATTCCCCGGAAATATTGTACTCCCAGATTGTCCGGGACAAGTGCAATTTAAGCAGCCTTTCTTTTGGCCCAGGAAAGATGATCACAATAGCTAGAGTCCTTGGAAATTGCCTTTTCCCACTATTTGGAACCAGAATGGGGATTAGCTGAGGTTTGAAAACCTCAGCCTCGGTGTGGGGGATAAGATTCCTGGGAACCGCCCTGGCCGGTTTGGCTCAACGGTTAGAGCGTCGGCCTGAGGACCAGAGAGTCCCGGGTTTGGTTCCCGCTAAGGGCACATACCTCAGTTGCGGTTTGTCCCCGATCGTGCGGGTGGCAGCCAGTCGATATGTCTCTTTCGTGTCGATGTTTTCTCTCTCTCTCTCTTCCTCCCTCCCTCCCTCCCGCTCTGTCTGAAGATAAATGCAAAAAAAAAAAAAAAAACTGTCCTCGGGTGAGGATAAAAAAAAAAAGAAAGAAAAAAAAAGATTCCTGGGAAGCACTTGTGATCGGGGCCAGGCCGCTGTAAGGGCTGCTTGAGCCTCCTCTGCTGTGACGTTCTCCTCATGTCTCTGGACTTCATTAAAGTTCCCATGGACCTACAGGTGGTCCCAGGAGAGAAGCAGAGAACCTGGGCATTGCTTTGGTCCAAATGTATATTTCAGGCCAATTCATGGAATTTGAAAACCAGTATGTGTAGTTCTGGGGCCCCTTCCTCTGTTACCCCAGCCCTCGAGAAGCTGGACACTGAAGACCCGTGGTCTCGCTGTGCTAGTGATGTGCAGAGTTGGGGAGGGGGTGGCGTGGTGCTCTGTAGAAGGGTCCCCAGTAATCCAAAGGGGCCGTTTCCTTGAGCAGAAAGCCCGTGGCGGTGGCTGGAGGTGGGGAGGGTGTAGTTCTGCTCCTGCGCTGGGGACTGGGCACGGCAGATGGGCTGGGAAGCAGGCTGAGACTGCAGGGCCTCCTGGGAAGGGTAAGCCAAGCTGAGGGAGGCCAGGGCTGGGAGGGCTGACCCTGGATGAAGGTGTGGCTCACAAGGGTGGCTGTCATCATTTCCTAACAGAATGCCCAAGGAGGTAAAGTCAGTGTTTGCCCTACCAGGCCAACAGGGGTCATCTATCACTTGTTTACATTTATTCTTAAATAGGCAGATACCCTATGAGGGAAGGTGGCTCCTGGGTTGAACTTGACACACATCCAGGGGAATTGGGTCTCCCCCGCAGGGTATCTCTGCCCAACCAGGGACTGCAGTTTCAGAAGGAGCTCCACTCACAGCAGGGACTGGAGAGGAAATCAAGAAACGGAGCAGTCTCGGCCAGTTTGGCTCAGCGGTTAGAGCGTCAGCCCACGGACCAATGAGTTGCAAGTTCGATTCCGGTCAAGGGCACGTACCTCGGTTGCAGTTTGTTCCCGGCCCTGGTCAGGGTTGTGTGGGAGGCCACCAGTCAGTGTGTCTCTCTCACATCAATGTTTCTCTCTCTCTCCTCCCCACCCCGTCTCTCCCTCCCTTTCACTCTATGTGAAGATAGATGGAGGAATATCCTTGGGTGAGGATAAAAAAAAAGAAACGGAGCAGAAGTTCCTTCCTGGGCTGGTACACATAGTGGTGCAGGTGTGGCAGATGGGGAGGGCCCTGAAATGTGGCCTGTGGGTGTGTGGGCCCTCAGAAGCCCACAGATGCTGACCCCACAGAGCCACACACCCACCCCACCGCACTGGTGTATGGGGATGAAACCCCCCCATGACTGCAGGCTGGGCTGGGCTGGGCTCAGGATCTGGCTGTAAGAAGTGAGCCCGTGGGATGAAGGTCTGCAGTGTGGGCAGCGTCGATCAGGCAAAGGCCGGTGAAGGGATGGCCCACCAAAGAGGCTGCGGCGCATCTGAGGAAGTAGGCCCCACACCCGTCCACCGGGCCAGTGGGGGTCACTTACGCCGGCTGTTACTTTTATCTTTAAACAGGCAGGCCCTGTACAGGGGAAACAGGTGTCTTTGGTGGTCATGCCCAGTCTAAAATGGACCCAAACCCAGCTAATCATTCAAATCATTCATGGGCTTTTGAAAATGCAGAATTCTGACCTCATCGCCAGAAATTCTGATTCAGCAGGTCTGGGATAAGGCCCAGAAATGGTCATTCTAAACTCCTCCTTGGTGATCTAGATGTTAGAACACATTTGCTAACCACTAATACAGAACACATACTGCAAGCCAGTGGCTTGCAGGGGAATTGGGGGTCACTCCTGAGGGGTTTTGTCCCCTGACAAGGGGGCATCTCCTTGAGGCACGGGGCAGGGGTGCACGTGGTGATGTCATTGCTCTGAGGCTGGCCAGGCTGGGGCTGCCGTGACACCATTGTCATGATGGCGGTAGCCTCCCGCCGTCCAGGAAACGCCGACCTCCACGTTGGTTGTGATGTTGTAATCGCCTGCCCTTCGTTCCATCTGAACGCAACCGTCTGTGAAGGCAGGCGCTGCTGTTCACCTGGCCTGTCCTCAGCCCTGGGAGAGGAACAGGCACGACTCTGGCAGGGTTCTTGCCTCCGAGAGCTCGTAGTCCAGTGAGTGTGGCAAGCACGTACTTTTATTGTAAAGCAGCCTTTGAATGGCCGCAGTGATCGATGTGGCCACAGAGTGCTACCAGAATATAGAGGAAGGGAAATGCATTCCAACTGGAAGTTCATAGATTTCTTGGAAGATCATAGCACAGGCAGAATTTCAGCCCAGGAATCTGTCCAGAACTAAACTGCAAACACAGCTGGGCACAGGACCCACTCCAAAGGCCATGTTCCTGCCGCTGAGAGTCCTGGTCCAACGCCCCTCAGGACCACAGCTACCTCGGTGGGACGGCGGCTGGAAGAACTAACCAAGCGTAGGGGTCGTCTAATCCAGGGCTAAGACCTGTTTGTGGGGGAATGGGGTATATCTGACATTCTTACTTCAGCTTTCACCTTTGGGATAGGAACAAACAGGTCCTTTTCTCTCTGTAAATTTTTCAAAATTATGTGTCCGCCAAGGATGTCCCCAGGGCCTCAACAGAGACCATGCCTTCCCACTGTGCCCTGCAGCGTCTGGCTCAGAGAGCTGTCCAGGCCCCCAGGGTTCCACCAACCAGGACCTGTGTGTGCAGCTCCCGCTCCGGTACCCATCCCCCGTCTGTGAGCCTCAGGTGCATTTTGTCATCTCGCTGGGTCAGACCATGCCGTTGCTGTGGCTCCTTGGGCTCTGTGGCTCCTGGGGGAGGCACTGCTCACCTTCTCTAGGGCTTGGCTTTCTGGGAGACCCTGGGAGGCGCCGCTTGGGATTTTAGGCTCTTCTCCAGTCCCTCTGTACAAAGGCAGTCTTCTGGGGGCTCGGAAGATGGGCTGAGGAAGAGGGCTGCTGCCTGGCCAACTCCCATCTTGCTCTGGGAGTCGGGGGAGGCGCCACCATGGCCCTGAAGGTCGCTCTCTCCGGCTAACTGTGGCTGGATCCCCGGGAAGGAGACCCAGACATACTTCCTTTGATCATGGTGAGCAGCTACTAAGTGCTGTTTGTCAATCCAGGAGTAGAGAACATTTTAGAAAGAGAAAATAGCCTCGCCAAGACATGGGGTTACCCTTGCACGTTTTAGAGCTATAAGTAGTCTAACATGGCTGGAATGTGGGGAGCAGCGGGGGTGGAAACATAAAGACTAAAGAGATTGGCCAGGGGGTCTCTTGTGCCCTTTGGGGGAGTTTGGGCTTCACCCTCTGTGCAATAGGGAGTCTTTAAAGAGTTCCCAGCAAGGATGTGACATCATGCAAATGTGTGATTTTCAAAATTCACTCTGAATTTTGTGGAGGGTGGAGGGTGGATTCAAAAGGAATGAGATTTAAAGCTGGGAAGCCAGGTAGAGGATTGCAGTAGGGAGACGCCTCAACCTAACGGGCGCGACAAGGATGCAGCGAGTCCAAGAGATACTGAAGGGTTACGATCAGCAGAAGGTAGTGAGGGTTGGAGGGGATGGAGGGAAGGAGCTGGCAGACCTTCCCCAAGCACCTGGGCGTGGTCATTCATGATCGGGAAGGAAGGAGGCTTAGGGAAATGGAGGAAGCGTTCCGTTTTGGACATGCCTTTGAGGTGCTTGCCGGTAGAGATGTCCATCCATTTCAGATCAAGTCTGGATGTGCAGGGGGGTGTGGGCTGCTGGTATGTATTTGAGAGGCGGTGGCACGCAGGAGCTGGGGGGTGGGGGGGGCAAAGGGAAGGGTGTGACTCGGCGATGGCAGGTCTGAATCGTTCGCTGATGCTCGGGAACATTCCAGATCCCAGAATCTAGGAGAACCAGGTTGGAGGAAGAAGACTAGGCATTCAGTTTTTGGACATATTTAGTTTAATTGCTGTGATAAGATCCACACTCCTTCTCATTGTCTGAAAGACTGTCACCGTCCTGTCCAGTCCATCCCTTGTTCCTGGCGCTGTGGTTCACCTTGGCTTATGTCACATTGGCCTCCCTTCTACCCTTCACATACTCCAAGCTCATTTCCCCCTCAGGGCCTTTGCACTTGCTCTTCCCTTAGGATGGCTGGCTCCTTATCAGGCCACCTCCTCAGACAGGCCATCGCGGACCCCCTTATTGATAGTAGGCCACCCTCACTCCATTCACTTTTTTCGCCTCTGCCCTGTCTTATGTCCCTTGTCACCCATTGGAATGTAAACTTCACGAGGGCCGAAGACTTGCTTATGTTCGTGTTGGTTGCCAACCCAGACCTAGAGCTGTGACTGGCACACAGCAGGTGCCCCGTTAAAACTTGAGCTAGGTGGAGGCGTTTCAAAGACCCCTGGATATGTAGGTCTGCAGCTTGAAAAGAGGCCTGTCCTGGAGGTGTACGTTAGGAGTCTTGTGTGGGGCGGGGCACTCTAGAGAGTGTGCGATGTGCAAAGATGACCCCGAAATAGATCCTTTCATGTCCCAAAATGTGAAAGTCGGGTGGAAGAGGGAAGCTTTGAAATGACTGTGAAGGGGCAGCTGGAGAAGACAGGCAGGATTCTGGAATGCAGAATGAGCGTGCTCCAGGGACGCGGGAGGGATCAGCTCTGATGCACGCCCTGCTATCTGACTCAGGACAGCAGCCCCCAAACCGTGCCTGCCTGTGTGGTCAGATTGGACACCTCCCCCAAAAAGGAAGGAATGCAGACACTTGAGCACAGTGCATGGCTTTGTAATCCAGTAAGAGGACATACTGTGTGCTTAGGACATTCGTGGCCAGCATGGTCCCTTATCCCTGAGGCTCCTGGTGGAATGTGTATGAGATTCTAGAAGGCATTCCCGGTGTTCTCCTCAGAGAGAACCAGGCCTTAACTGACCTGATTTGTGATAAGGATGAGCCCTGCTGGGTGATCACTTTCACCCTTCATGCATGTGACCTTGAGAACCTCGCACAGTCCAGCCAGTGTGGCTCAGTGGTTGAGCGTCAACCCATGCACCAAGAGGTCGCCAGTTCGATTCCCCGTCAGGGCACATGCCCAGGTTGTGGACCCAATCCCCAGTGGGGGGCATGCAGGAGGCAACCAATCGATGTTCTCTATCATCGATGTTTCTATCTCTCTCTCTCTCTCTCTCTCTCACTTCCTCTCTCTCTAAAATCAATAAAGGAAAAAATAATTTTTTTTAAAAAAGAGAACCTTGCACAGTTTCCATGGGCCCCACGAAGTGAGATAATACCTTTCAGCAGCTCCAGTGCCCGGGATGATGTAAAGATAATGCAGATGAAAATGAACATACACTGAGCTTCTGAGCAGAAAGAGGCGTAAGAGATTCAAGGTGCGTTTGTAAAGCCTCTGCTTGCCACTCAGCTAGAGCAATAATAAGCAGAACTGCCTCAGTTTACTTATCCAGAGACACACAATGAAGCAAGAATAATCTAATGGGGCCTCTCCTGCTTGAGTGAGCACTGCTCGAGAAAACCACCCAAGCAGGCAAATTGGTGCTGCTACAAATTCATGGTCACCAATCTCCATCAAGCCTGCAGCAATGCCTAGCAATCCATCTGTGTTTCTCAGGTCAGTGTATTCTCCTCTTCCCCGTGGAAGCTATCTCAAACATTCTCCACTCTCTAGCCCATGCACAGCCCCCTCTCCTCACCTTGCACTGGAGAATGACCTTGTCTCCCACCTCGCAGGCAACATCCTTAACTTCCAAATATCAGACACCAAGCCTGCCGATCGCCCCGTCCCCATCTTTCCACCTTTTATAACAGAGATGCTCATTCCCTTCTCCCATCAAAAACCAGCCCCCCCTATAGACTGTGCATTCCTTTTAGGCTTTAGATCCGTGACCTTCATATACCTTTAATTCACAGTAAAAAGTGCAACGCAGTAAACCCTCGCACAGAATTGAAATATACAATTCACAAACATACTTACCTTTTACTCCCTATGATTCACTCAACTATTTTCCACTCTCTTCCTTTTGCTTTTGTTGTTTCTGTTTTTTCCTTTTTTCTTTTAGCATCCTGTTCATGACCCATCACATCTTTTCATGCCCAATTGTGAATGGGCTGCAACCCACTATTTCAAAAATTTTGCTGTGGATTCTCCCTCACCTCCCACCTGCTTGGAACCTTATGCCTTGTGTAATTCATCCTTCATCTGTCTCTTCAGCCTCTCTGCTTCTGCCAAGCCCTTGTCATCAACATTTAAATTTCTCAGGTCTGGCCCAGGCAGCTCAGTTGGTTAGAGCATCATCCCGATGCCAAGGTTGCAGGTTCGATCTCCCATCAGGGCACATGCAGGAAGCAACCAATGAATGCATAAATTAGTGGAACAACAAATCAATGTATGCCTCTCTCTCTCTCTCTCTCGCTCTCATCAATAAAATATATTTTTTAATTTTTCTCAGGTCTCTCTTATCTTAAAAGTAACGATCTTTCTTCATACCCCACATCTCCTTGCCCATTCTCTGCGACTCTCCATCACATCCAGACTTTTTGGACAGGATGTCTTCCCTTGCTGTGTCCATTCCTTGCCTCCCAGCCCCTTGTCACCCCATCCATTTTGACCTCAGTGCCCACCACCCTGGAAACTGGTGTCACCAAGGTCGCCGATGAGCCTCTTGCTGCAAAAATCCAGTGGGTTGTTTTCCATCTTCATCATACACAGGGGCTCAGTTGTCTTTCCGAACAGATAGCCTTCCCCCTCCTGGAAGCCACTCATCTTTTTTGCCTCCTACCTCCTGGCTGCTTTGTCTCCACCTGCTCTGCCAGCTTCTCTCTATTCGTTTGCGAGTGTCCATGCGGTATTGCTGCCCACTTGGGAGCTCTGTTATTAGAAGTCTTTGTTTTCTAATATACTGTACATTTTCCCACATCTTTATCGACCAACTTTATTCTTTTGTTAGTCACCTCTTCATTTCTTTGGCCCAGATTTCTATTTTGAGTGCTTATCTGTGTACTGAGTTGTAGTTTGTTATATGGTAAACATAGTAAATATTTAACTGTAGTAACTTGCAAATACTTTCTCTCCAAATGTTTTTTATTTCTGTAATTAAAAATATTGTCTTATGATTTCTAACTTGGGTTTAATACTAAGAAAGTCCTTAAGATGTTCCCTACCTCTGAGATTATACAAATATTCCCCATATTTTCTTCTAGTATTTTTGTGGTATATTTAGCAAGGTGTGAATCTAATTTTTCTACACCTGGTTAGCCATTTGTCCAAGCATCCTTTATTAATCAGTTAGCCTTTACCCTGCTCATTTAAAAAGCCCTCTTTATCATATACTAAATTTTTAGATGTCCGTTTCTGTTTCTGAACTTCCTTTTTTGGTTCCACTGATCTCTCATATTAAGTTAATATGATACAGATTTTATTATTGCAGCTTTAGAGTATGTTTTTATATCAGAGCTGGTAAGTCTTCCTTTCACTACAAGAACGTAGGTCTCATTGTCGAGAGCTTGGGCTCTGGAACCAGCTAGACTGGGTGCATATCCCAACCCTATCACTTACATGTTGTGTGACTGTGTGCAATTTGCTTGAACCTGGACTCAGCTTCTGCGTCTGTAAAATGGGGATAATAACAGTATCCATCTCAGAGGGTGCTGTGAGAGTTAATGAGTTAAGGCATACTATGCTCTTGGACTGCCACCTAGCACCCCATATGTTATTATTTCTAATCTCTCTCGAGGAGAACTTGACTATTTTCACCTATTTACTCCAACAGCTGGATCTCACAATTGTTTAAAGTTCTGGATGGGGGGTGGGGGATGGGGGTGAGGTTGGCATGAATCTTGCCTAAAATTGTTATATTTATGCAATTATTTGAGGATTAGTGTCATCTTAACAATATGAAGTCAATATCAGCAGAAGTTTATCTCTCATTTTTAAATTTTCTTTTCCACCTGTCCATAAAGTTGTTGTTTCCATTATATGGGTCATGTTCGTTTATTGTTTTAGGGTTGAATTTGATCTGCTTGCACTTTGCATGTAGGATTTTTTTTTTTTTTTTTTTTTTTTTTTACATTGAGGGCGTGTTGATGTCTGAGTAGGAGGATGTGAATATCTGTATTATACATACTTTTTGTAGGATTATTTGTATGAGGATTAATTTCAATGGCATTGCTATTATAGTTTGTTTACAATTTTAAAGCTTTAGCCATGAACCATTTACTCCCTAAGTATTTTACAGTTTTCTCAGGTTTTTCTCTTCTCACAATTTTGGTAATTCAGAATTTCCTGGAAGATTCTCTATTTTGTCAGTATTTCAAATTTACTAGTATATGATACATATTATTCTTTTATAACTGGCTTATCTCCTTAATTTTTTATCCTATCTATGTTTCTATATCTTCTCTCTTTTTATTTCTTGAGTAGACCAATGAGAAGTTTATGTTTTATTGGTCTCTTCAGTTATTTTTTCTGCTTTTATCTTTACTAAGTTTATTCTCCCTTCTCTCCTTAATATTGCTTAGTTGTTCTCCTTGTAACTTTTTGAGTTTAAACATTCATTTCATTTATTTTATTTAATTGTTTAATAATGAGTAGGGATATGAATTTGCTCTTAAATACAGCTTTGGCCTATCATCATCATTATTATTATAAGTAGTCTGTACTGGCAGTTTTTATTTCCTTTTTGAATTTAGGAACTTTTTAGGAAAAGGTTTTATGAATTTTCAAGTGATTAAGATTTTTCTTTATTATAATATTGTTGGTTTCTAGTTTATTTCCACTGTGAACAGAAAATGTGTCCCAACATTTTTTGCTTTGTGGAGGAATTTATGGAGATTTTCTTGCAACCTAGTATAAAGTCCATTTCTGTAATATTTCATGGGCACTTGTAAATAAACCAATGTTCCTTGTTTGAAGTTACAGAATCTTATATAACACATATATACTCATAGTATTTTATAGGTCCTCTCTATATTTATTTATTTTGCCTTCAGATTAGTATATTTTTTTCAATTCTTATATATTTTTATATAGTTCATTTTGTCTGTTTCAGTGCATTTGGCATAATGTATCATAACTGTTATATCTTCATTTTGGAATGTGATCATCATCCATTTTTCAGGCATCATCTTTGGATTTTGTTTTGCTTTGTCAGTCTCCTAGAAATTGAATTATCATTTTGAAAGCAATGGGGCTAGCAGTGATAATACCAGAAGAAAAGATAAAGAGGATTTTTCAAAATGCTCCTTTTATTTTCTACTCAAGATCATATTAAATAATAACTTGATATTATGCACAATTGTGCATCCACTTGTTAATGAGTTTTCTAGTTTTATTATTTTTTCAAAATTCCGAGCCATACGAGAGCCCTCTAATTTCAAGGTTTATCCAAGGTCAAGATCCATTTGCACAACCTGGTAACTACTTCCAGAGGGGAAAGGCACCTCATTTCCCTTTTAGCCTGGGTGATGGATAGTGATGAGATCCAATCACAACATTTTCCTTATTTGTGACATTGAGAAGTAAACTGGATTCTCTAACAGAAACATTCCAATGTAACATGGAAACATAATGTCCCAGTGAGAGACCTTTGTAACACAATGTGCTCTCCCTTCTCCTGCCCTTGTTGCAACAAGTCTGAGTTATCTCTTGGGATTGAGGACCCAGCTTTGTAGGGCCATGTTCTGTTTCCATTAGTGTCAGTTTATCAGCTCTATCTCTTTCTAGGTGCAAAAATAAATGTTTCTTGATATCTATCGAGAGGATTCTTGGCCTGAAAAAAGGGTCATCCAAGAGTTTGACATTATCCAAGTGTCTGATATATTAAAACTCCTTTATTCTGTAGTTTGCATTTGTCTCCACCAATAGTTCTGAAACCCTGGCTACTCCTTAGAATCACCTGGGAAACTTTTATTTATTTATTTATTTATTTATTTATTTATTTATTTATTTATTTATTTTTCATCCTCACCTGAGGACATTTTTGCATTTATCTTCAGATAGAGTGGGAAGGAGAGAGAGAGAGAAACATCGATGTGAGAGAGACACATCGATTGGCTGCCACCCACACGACCCCAACCAGGGCCGAAGATGAACTGCAACCGAGGTACGTGCCCTTAGCGGGAGCCGAACCCGGGACTCTCTGGTCTGCAGGCCGACGCTCTAACTGCTGAGCCAAACTGGCCAGGGCACCTGGGAAGCTTTCAGACTCTGCGATGGCCTGGTCAATTTTAACATTCTCCCAAAGTGAAACGTGAGCTGTCCTGGTGCATCCCCTTACTTTTGACTCTTCTGAGTTACTTTGTTTAAGCCTTCTGTCCTGTCCTAAAATGAGGGTTATGTTTTACTAGGATAGATTAACCTGTATACAGTTATCATTATAAATACTTTTTTTCTGTTTTTAGCACCTTACTTTACATTTCCTCTCTTTATACTTCCTTAGTGTTTCCTTTGAATTCCTTTTTATTTTAGTAATTTTTTTTTAATTTTGCTACATTGACAGCTATATTTTTTCCCTTTTGGTAATTTTGAAGATAAGCCACTTTATAGTCTATTACTAATTACACCTAATTAAAACATGCTTTAACCTATATTTCTCAAATTAACCACAAAAACTCTTTAAAGGAATTTATTCTAAGATGAGGAAATTAGCGTATCTCCTTCCTCCCACTTTACTCTTTGTATCAATATAATCTGCAGTATTTTACCCTGGGGTTTGACAGGAGTGATATCTTATATCTTCTCTTCCAAAGAGTAATTGTTACACTTGCATTCTGTTTTATAACTATGTTTATAGCAGTTGTTTAGATTCTTTACTATATGGCTCATTTGCTTGTTGCCGACGCTTTTTTTATTTTTATTAACCATAACTTTCCCATCCTTGAGTTCTTCATTTTGATTCATCTCTCGGTTCAGTAGAAACCATTTTCAAGTAGCTTTTTACGAGTGTTATGTGAATAATATATTTTTGAGGTCTTTGATATTGGGAGCTCTTATCTTTGTTGCTTAACAACTTGGCTGGGTCATACTGTTTCCTACTCTAAAGTATGTGGGGAGAGATCTGTACTGTGTCTAAGAGACATGCATTGAGGACCATACCACAATACTTTCCCCTGGTTTCCAAAGCTGATACAGGTATCCACCTATTTTTACAGACCTTGGTCAATTCTGTTGGTTGGGTCTTGGAACAGGATGGAGATATAAGGCACATATATTCGTGTCACCATCTTTTCAGGTGTCACCAACCATTAAATACTCATTGACTCATTCAGCAAATATTGATTGAGCACCTACAATGTGCTGGGCATTGTGGCAGCCATTAGGACTCGAAGGAATCAGACAAGATTTCTGCTGTCATGGAGTGTGTGTGTGTGTGGTGGAAGAAAGAGGGACAGACCATAAACAAAGAGTGAATAAGATAATTTTGGAGAGTGATAGGTAGAGCTGCTGTGTAGAGCTGCTCCAAAGGGTACCCCTGGAGCTTACAACATGGATAAAGGGTATACAGCAAGGAGAATTACGCGATGGCGTGATGGAGTGGGGATGGAGAATCAAGTGCTGTTAGCTAAACTCTCCTGTGCAGCAAATCCATTTGTTCACATGCTTATGGTTCCCCTGATGACCTTCTCTCCGAAATCGCAGCACTTTCTTTGCCTTCTGCTCATTGTGGTGTTCTGTGGAGGCAGCCCTCATGATTGTCCCTTCTGTCTTCAGGGCAGTTGGCTTTGCTAGGTTAGGGTTCCTCGTCATTTGCTTTGTGCCCCCAGCTGGATGACCACAAAGCTGGTGATAGGGTAGCTGTGTGAGGGCATTCATGTCCACCCTAGAGCCCCCATTCAGTGGCGATGTCATGGTTGAGGTCGATCGTTGGACCTTCAACGGGTTCTAAGAATACCCCAGGGACTCCAGTGTTAGACTTAGGCCCGACGAGCAGTACTCTTCTCATACTGGGAGACAGTGTTGAGGGGCAGCAAAGAGCTTGGCCCCTGGAGTCAGATGGGTTTTAACTTGCATGAATTTGCATAGATTTGAATTTGCTGTTACCATTGACTGGATGCCCCGCCCTGGCAAGTTACTTAACCCCTGTGTGCCTCAGTATCTTCTTCTTTAAATGGGGTTAATAACAGGACCCACCTCATGGTGTTCTTATGATAGAGTAATGGATGCAAGTGCTTAGCACAGTGCCTGCTTTATAAACCCCTGAATAATATGTCATAATAATTACTATTCACTATGCATTGTGTTGCCTTAAAGATTTTCCATATCCTCTTTCCCCTTGGCTCAAACTCTTTCTATACTTATAACTGCAGAGATTACAAGGGTAAGACTGCAGAAGTCTAGGGACCAGGTTCGCTTTGCTGAATCTGATGGGAGGCTTTGTGTAGCAGTTCAGCCTGATGCAGGCAGTGGGGGATGGGTGGAGTCAGGGAGAGGAAGGAGAAACTCAGCATAGGAGTCAACAAATTCCTTTGTTTTGTGTTTTTCTTTTTTTGCAAACATGATTTTATTTTTTCACCTTAACTTTATTATAATTAATATGTCAAATATTTCATTTACTTAAGTTTCAGTATTATTAACACCAGACAGCAATATAAATGTTATAATGGGATTTAAATATTTGTCCATATTAGTTTTTACCTTATTTATGCTTTTTTATATTAAAAATGTTTAGAATGAGCCTGAATCATTTTTGCAGTCAGGAAAATTAAATATTGTTTTCATTTTGAAAAAAGATCACCCACAAACCTATTACTCTAATATAGTTCTTATGGGGTTCATGTCCAGTCTTTATCTATATATAAATAAATATTCAAGAGCTATAATCAAAAGTATACATATAATTTTATGATCTACCGTTATACTTAAAGTGGTGTTTAACATTCTCCTTTCTGCAGGGTCGTATTTATCACTTTAATAATTGTGTTCAAACTACATCGCATTAAAGGTTATAACACCTCACGTTATTGAACTGACATAGAGGTCATTCACATTTCTTCTCTGTAGTGAAATTATGTCACTATGAACATCTTTGTCCATGTGGCTCTTTGTCTTTTGAATTAATTCCTAGAGATTACTGAGGCAGAATATTTGAATGGTTTTTTTTGGCTGTTGATAAGAATTCATATACTTCCTTCCAAAAGGGGTATATCAGCTTTACATCCAACTGGCAATAAATACGTGAATTTCCACCAAGCCTCAGCAATATTGGGTTGTATGTTTTTATTTAATTTTTCTAGAGAACTGGACTGTGTTTTTATAGTAAGTCTGTTTTTGCTCATATGAGTCCTCTGAGCATACTCTTTGCTCATCTCCGTGATATCCTCATAGAATTAAAATGCTCTAATTCAATGCTGGTATTTGCCCTTTGGCACATTTGTTACAGCTATTTTTTTTTTCTCATACTATTATTTTTCTTTTTAATTTTGGTTTAGTGTGTTTGTTTGTTTTTGTTTTTGTTTTCCCTATTTATAGCACTTTTCTTGCCTCAACCTCCTTCTAGGGTCTGTTAATCACTGGCATGAAAGGGTTTAAAATAAGGGACTTCGGAAGAGTGGATCCTTAGGGAGAAGTAGGAGAGATGGCAGAAAGGGGCGGGGCATCCAGGTGAAACACTGCTGCCTTTCTCCCCCAGTTCCTTCCCAAGTTTTCCTCTCTGAAAGATGGCGCTTACCTGGCACCTCCTTAGCATAGTTTTGTAGCTATGAGGTTGTCAGAGTCCCCAGGGCACACCTGTCACTTCCCCACCAAAATGTTTGAAGGAGAGAAATGGACTTGGAATGTCTCCACCCTGGTTACCCCCTGGGGGATCACCCCCAACTAAGCTGGGCACTGTGAAGACACCTTAGCTTGAGTGACGGTTTGTCCCCACACAAGGGACCAGGAGCATGAGACACTACTGGGGAAACACTGACAGAGAGGGCGGGGCCAAGAGAAGAGCCACTCCCCCGTCTGCACTTTGCGGAGGGACCCTTCCCAGCACCCTGCCCAGCTGGAGCCCAGCGTGTCTCCCGCCTAGAGCTCAGAGCCCAGCCAGTCCAGCCCAACCCTGTGTCAGCCTTTCTGTCCGCTGCTCTCAGACGAGGAAGCACCCTGCCAGCCCTCCGTGGCCCACGCAGGATCCCGGGGATGCTCACTCACCTCCACGGCTCTTCTCTTGCAGTTTCCTGCTTCTTCAACTTCACCAGCCCCTCTGGGGTCGTCCTGTCGCCCAACTACCCGGAGGACTACGGCAACCACCTCCACTGCGTCTGGCTCATCCTGGCCCGGCCCGAGAGCCGCGTCCACCTGGCCTTCAACGACATCGACGTGGAGCCTCAGTTCGACTTCCTGGTCATCAAGGACGGGGCCACCGCCGAGGCCCCCGTCCTGGGCACCTTCTCAGGAAACCAGCTCCCCTCCTCCATCACCAGCAGCGGCCACGTGGCCCGTCTCGAGTTCCAGACCGACCACTCCACGGGAAAGCGGGGCTTCAACATCACCTTTACCAGTGAGTCCTCCCTCTGCCCCCAGCGGACCGTCCCTCTGAGTGTCGGTCCCTGAGGCTGGCAGAGGGTGCGCCCATGGAAGAGTTGGGTTGATATGGGTGGGCCAGCTCCCAGGGCTGTGATGCCCCGGCCTGGGGCCCTGGCACGACCAGGAAAAGCATAAAGCACTGGGTGCCCTTCTCTGTGGAGCCCGTCTCTTCTGAGCATTTATTTCCTATATATGCTGTAAAAGAGCCTGGGACCTCATGCTCCCTCCCACCCCCTGCCTCCTGGAGGGTGCAGCTAGAACCGGGAAGGGCCCAAGGGAGAGAAGCCTCTGTCATCCCCTCATTAGTTCCTGATCCCTCTCTGATGTGCTCCCCTGTGGTCTTGAACACTGGCTGCGGACTGCAGGTACCCAGTGGGGCTGCTCTCACGGGGCCTTGCCCGGTTCCCCTTCCCACAGTCACGTGGGAACTGACATCTGGAGTGCTGTCTGTCCTGGGCTCTGGCACTGTGTCAGAGCCACTCTGAGGCATCTCCTCACCATGCCCCCCAGGGCCACTGTCCCCCTCCAGTTTCAATCCTGGGCCCCTTCTAGAAGCAACCTGAAGCTAGCTCGGAGGTGATTGTTTCCATTTCTGTGTCTCACAGGGTTAGGGTGCAGGTGGGGGTGGGGCAGAGTCGGGGAGACTGGAGATAGCGAGCCGCCAAAGGCATTGAAAAGTACCTGTCAGGTTATAAGAAGCTGCAGACCCATGACCTTGGCTGATGACAAATAGTCAAACGGGGCTAAAGCTGGGTCTGCTTGAGCAATTAACCAGATCCTTACCCAGAGGCTGCTTGTGAAATGCAAGCACCCAGCCCGAGCCCCACCCTCCGCACACAAATACACACTAAGGGGTCCCTCTCATGCTTTTCACAGAGCTGATCTCCAGGCCCAGCTGGCCTGGCTGCCTGCCCTCTGTACCCCTGAAATTAATATGTTTCCTCTCCCTCATCCCAGTTGCCATTAAAGCACGAGCCTCTCTAAAAAAAAAAAAAAAAGAAAAAAAAAAAAAAGAACTGATCTTCCCCCAGCCCCCTCCCCCATCCATGGCAGAGGTCTTGTTTCCTTGTCCCACCTGTCCTTGAGGTCTAGTTTTGCTGAAGACAATAGGTGTCAAATGGCCAGTCACTGGAGACCCCAGATTCCAAGGGGCCACCTCCACTGAAGCCCTTCCCTGACATGCCCCTCAGCACCCTCCCCAGGACACCAGACTAGGTAGAAACAACCAGCCTTCTCAGAGATGCCCCTCCAGGGCACGCCTGTTCTCGCACCGTGGGCAGCGGGAAGCAGAGCCCAGTCTGCCCCCCCTGGTCTTCCCAGTCCAGCAACGCAGCTCTTAGCTTTTAGCTCACTCCTGCTTTCCCAGGAGACCCCGAGCTCTGGCCAGGTAGGGGAGTGTGTTAACTAGCTGCCCAGCACAGGGTCTGGTACGTGGCAAGGATCAGTCACTGTTTATGGAATGGAAAGAGCCGTGAATAGCTCAGTGCTCTTACTCCCGCAGAGGAGCGGGAAGAAGGCTAAGTTCCCCGGGGAAACCCCATGTGTCCAGGATGGTGACAGCAGGGAACTCTGCAGGATCAAAGGCAGTGTGGACACTGATGGGGCACCCAAAGCAACAATGCATGCTTCAGTCTCCCAGGAAAACCAAATCCTCGGAAAGGAGCAAATGCTGGGTCCTCGGGAGGAAGAGGCAAAAGGCGGTGGACCTGACCTGAGGACCAAGCTCCTGCCTCGCATTCCTCTCCAGGGTTTCTCCACCGCTGTACACGGCCAATGCATAAAAGAGAACAGGGGCAGGTCAAAGAGGAAACGCCAACTACACCCCAAATCCCCCCACCAAGTGGTTCTTGCCAACATTTGGTGAACACTTGCAGACATGAGATATTCTCTGTGCATTCACAGATAGGCAGTTGGATGGATAAGTAGAAATATTGTTTTAAATCTGGGCCCCATCCCAGATCTGCTGAATCAGAATCTCCAAGAGGCTGAGGCCCTAGCATCTACTTTTTAAGAAGCTTCTGAGGTGGTTCCAATACAGCTTGTGAACAGTAGTCCACGGACAAGTGTTTGGGAAGCAGCAGAGTCCCCCCGCGGGACAGTCGTCTCCTGACCGCATCCCAGCTGCTGATCATCCAGGCAGAGCTAGAATTTGCCCTGTGTCGGGGACCTCGCCTCCCCAGACAGCTGTCTCCATAGCAAGAGCTTCCCCTCGTGGTGACTTACATCTGTGTCCCTATAACAAGGACCCATGATCCTTTGCCACCCCTCGGGCTCCTGGGAGTAAGCCCGATCCTTCTTCCACATGGCACCTCTTCAACAATGGTGCGTGGCTGGTGACTGAGCCCTACTGTGTGAGCACTCTGCAGTCAGCATGGCTGACCCCACACCAGAGCCTTATAGGCTGAGGTCCGTTCCTTTCCACCCGGCAGGAGACAGGTAGGAAAAGATACCCAGGTAGAACTGGGCAGTGTTTAAATCCTTGACTTAGAGCTTTTGCTCCCAGATGTTGAAAACAGCTCCCTATCCAGACCTTTCGTGGGCGCGCGTGTGTGTGTGTGTGTGTGTGTGTGTGTGTGTGTGTGTGACTGAGGGTTCACACCTGCACTTGTGGCTTCAGGCACCATTTATTTCGAAATGTCAGGACAACCCCATGATCATAGTTCCTAATAAAGAAAGGCTGGGAGACGAGTCTGGGCTGAGCTAGGCTTTGCCTGTCAGAGGGAAGGGTGCTGGGGACTTCGTGGAGGCTCTACAGGGCTCATCGGCTCATCTGCATGTCAGCCCCCCGCAGCGTGCCTTCCCTGGGAAGGACGCGGTCTCCAGGCCTCCAGCCTCCAGGGCGCCTTGTTTCTGACCGTGCAGATGTTTCCCTCCCCAGGGGATTTCAGATACTTGCAAATGCAGTTTTTTAAAGCGGTCCTTGCCAGTGCATCCATGGAGCCCGGTCTCCACGGCAAAGCCACCATCCTTCGAACGGCAGGGCTGCAGACAGGGCGTGGCTTCAGAGACCTGAGTGGGAGCCTGTGGCGTCCCTGACGGAGGAAGCCTGGGCATACGCTTGGTGGAGACGGAGGGGGACGGCAGGAAGGAAGGGGACTCACCCTTGAGGAGCACTTACCGTCTGTCAGGAGCTGTACCAAATATTCTCCACTTCCCTATTCATATCAACTTTCATTTTATTTCCATCCCAGAATGACCCTGCGAGTGAAGTATGATCTCATTTTATAGGTCAGAAACAGGCTCAGCGAGATTACATAAGTTTCCCGGGACCACGGAGCTAACAAGAGGCAAAGCTCGATTAAACCCAAAAGTCTTCCGACTCTCTCCTCCCCCAGCCCGCACTGCCTTGTCGGTTGCCTGGGAGCACGAGGCAGCCTGACAGAGGCAAGGGAGTGAAGGAAACGGGTTCAGACAGGGTTGATTCCCGGGCCCCGCCTCCCGGTGCTCAGTGTCTATTAGTGTCACAGGATTTAGAGCTCAGCTCACCTGCGCCGTGAGTGATCCCATCACTGTCTGAAGGTAGGGAAGCATGAATGGACCTGACGTTCAGGAGACAGATCCGCTCCTTAAGCCTCAATGTCCTCATTTGCAAACTGGGATAATATCTGCTTCGTGCAATCGTTATAGGATGTAAGTGAGCGAATATGAGAAATACTTAGCCCACTGCCTGATCTAGAAATGTTCATCAGAATGAAACTGGATCAGGTGCTCGGGAAGGCAGGGGACTAGGTTTAACAATCGCCTGCTTTATTCCAGCGCGGCGCGTCAGTCCCTGGTTCCAGGGCGTCTGGCTCTCCCTCCGGCATGGCGGGTCCTTGGGGAACTGGTGGAGGGCCGGGGTGGACCATCGTCATGAAGCTGACTTTTCCTTGGGGCCCGTCTGCACACCAGCTCTGCCTAATCACACCCTTGACCCCATCCACACAGCCTTCCGACACAACGAGTGCCCCGATCCCGGCGTTCCAGTGAATGGCAAACGGTTTGGGGACAGCCTCCAGCTGGGAAGTTCCATCTCCTTCCTCTGTGACGAAGGCTTCCTCGGGACGCAGGGCTCCGAGACCATCACCTGCATCCTGAAGGAGGGCAGCGTGGTCTGGAACAGCGCCGTGCTGCGGTGTGAAGGTACGTGCCTGCCGGGCTGGGGCCGTGGCTGCCACCGAGAGGCTGAGGAGCGGGACCGCGTGGCCTGAACCACGGCCCTGCATTTCCAGGTTATCCTTCCTCTTCTCCCAGGGCTCAGGGCCACCCTGTCACCCTCGCACTGGGATGGCAGGGGCTTAAAGGACCACGCTGCGTAGAAATTTTATTTGTAACCAGAGATTAAACTGGAGAAACACTGGTGCTAGACTGTCAGGCATCAAACGCCTCTCTGCACTGGGAGCCCTGGGAATCACAGCCATCGGGAGCCGCCTCCTGGTCCTGCCCAGGGCAGCTCCAGCCGCCGGTGCAGCGTTGGCGGTGCTGTGGGCTCTCGAGTCTCCCAGCTCCTGCCACTCTTGCTTCTCCACACACTGATTTCCCCAGGGCCCGGGGACATCTCCCCGGCCTTTGTGTCCCCGTAAACGCTGCCCATTGTCCTTGCAGTCCGTCTCCAGGAGACTAAGGGCAGACCCGCAGGAGAAACGCAGGTGGATGCAAGCCCAGGGCGACCGTGGCGTCTCCTCGGTCCTGCCTTGCCATGTGCAACAGGCGTGGCTCCGTTTCAGAGACCAGCCTCGGGTCCACCAAACTGCAGGCATTTAAAACAAGATTTGGGGAACTGTGCTCTCGGTGGTCCCAGTTTGGCTCAGCGGTTAGAGCGTTGGCCCGTGGACCAGAGAGACCCAGGTTCAGTTCCCACTAAGGGCACGTACCTCAGTTGCAGTTTGTCCCTGGTCCCGGTTGGGGTCGTGTGGGTGGTGACCACTCGATGTGTCTCTCTCACATCGACGTTTCTCTCTCTCTCTTCCTCCCTCTCTCCCTCCTGCTGTATCTGAAGATAAACGCAAAAATGTCCTCGGGTGAGGATAAAACAAAACACAGATTGAGCTTCTTGAGGGCAGGGTCATGTCAAATACGGTACCCAGCACAGTGCCTGGCTCAGAAAGGCCTGCAGGAAATATTTGCAAATAACGGATGAACAATGTGTGTCCCATGGGCCCCTGGTGGCAGTGCCAGTGTCCAAGGAGGCAGAGGCTGCGGCTCTCTCCGCTTGGGAGCCAGAAAGCGTCTTCCCTCGTCTCCCTTGATGGACAGTGGGTAAAGACCTAAGAGACCTCTTTTCACACCCAGTCCCCAAACCAAATCTGAGCACCTGGCCAGCAGGTGAGGAGGACAGGAGAACAAGCAGGGTCCCTGATGGAGCACTGCCCAGGGCTCACAGGTGGGGAGAGAGGAGAACAGCAGGGTCCCTGATGGAGCACTGCCCAGGGCTCTCGGGTGGGAGGACAGGAGAACAGCAGGGTCCCTGATGGAGCACTGCCCAGGGCCCATGGGTGGGAGGACAGGAGAGACCACCGAGAGCACAGTGCATATGCCAGAGGCTCTGTGGGCTTTCGAGTTGGGGCCTGGGCTGGACTCCTGGAGGTCACTTTTTCCCTCTGAGCCTCTGTTTCTTCAGTTGAGAAAGGGGGTGGGGGGTGTGATAATGATAAAATGTATATGTTAAGGGCAGTTCCTGCCTTAAAGTAAGTCCTCAAAAGTGTTAGCTCTGTGACCACTGGTTTGTAAACTCTGTGAAGTTAGGGAATCATCCTTGGCCATATTCCCACAACTGACGTGTTGTTTGGCACTTAGATGCTCAGTCAGTACTGGTTGATGAATTACTGATCGAGTGAGTGACTTTTTAACTAGGTTAGAGCCTCTTTAATGGGCTCCAGGGCCCTGACTCTCACCGGACCACGTTTTGTTCCACCCTGAAACTTACCAGCTGAGTCACCCTGGGCAAGTGAGTTGCCCTGTCTGTGCCTCAGTGGCCCCGTCTGTGCAGTGTGGTGAGTGATGGGAACCTCCTCACAGGGCTGTGGTGAGCAGCCGGTCAGAGGCAGCGTTCAATGTGTGCTGGCTGTAAGCATTATTTTAACCTGATTTTAACCATTTTTTCATCGGACCAGCCAGACGAGTCTCACTGCACTTGGGGGGTCTGGTGTACATTTCCATCCTCCCAGGTGCCTGCCCCGTCATGCCGTGAGCAGACTGCTTTCGGCCCTCCAGAGCCCCCCCATGAGGTCCGCGGCCTCGTCTGCCATTCCCCCCGCAGAACCTGCACTTTGGGGAATCACATGAGCTGTACATCAGAGGAATCATGTGAAGCTCACGCTCCCCTCCCCCAGCCACCCAGCTGTGGAACAGGTAGATGAGCTAATTCCCTGGTTGGCGCAGGGGATAACCATGCATGTCCGATGGGATTGTTTGCGGGTGAAGCAGGTGACCCCAGGGTCTGGAGATGGCCGGTCGGTGGCCGTTCACCGTTCCTTAGGCTGGCCCCTCCTTCTCCCTCGTGCTCCTCAGTCTCCTCTGACGTCTTTGGTTTTCCTCGTGTTTGTCCATCTCGTCCAGAACAGTTTCCTGCGGTCTCTCACTCACCTGATCTCTCCTTTCCCCGAATTCCTTTTGTTCTTCGTGGGCCACCACCAGACAACTCTGATGAACACTTAGCGTCACCACTATTAATTTTTCTTTACCAATTCCGTGGGCCTTCATCCTATCTTCCCACCATGATGCCCCCCACCTCCGGGCAGAAGCCCAGGTGCTAGTACCTCGGAGCCTGCTAGGGCTCGGTCCCAGTGCAGTTGGCCCCCTGAAGAGGCGTCAGAACCTGGTGCCTGCAGAACCCGCCTCTTCTCTCACTGCTGCCTCCCTGGCTCAGGTGCTCCCCGACCACTGTCCTGCCAGTGCGTGAGACACTCAGGACCATGCTGATGTGGGGGGGAATCTGACCTTGTCAATGGACCTTAACACAGCTCACTATTCATAAGCAAAGTCCTAATTTAGAAATTAAAACTGCCTCATTCATTCTGTCCCTAGGGGACAGTAGGCAACCAAAAACAAGGGGCAGCCCATTAGACCCTGACGTGGAACGGGAAGAAGAGCCTGCTCACTTTTCTCAGTGGGGGGCGTTTGCTGCCACCCTGGTTTTCGGGGACCTGGGGAGCAGCACATCAGAGGGGCGGAGAGATGCCACTGAGGGTGTCCAGTCCCAGCCCTGAAGCTGTAGAGCAGGTCAGGTGGAGAAGCCCCTGGGGACCTGGCCCCTCCGTGGCCCTTTTCCCTTGTGCCTCAGCCCTGGGAGAACCCTGCTTTGTCATCAGCATCTCCGTCATTTTCAATTTTCGTTTTTGATTAAGTATCCCCACCTTGTGGACAATTAAATGCAGAAGCTAACGGTCTTTTAAAAAATCTTTTAATATATGCTAAGAGCCACTTAGTTTCTGAGAGGCTGCAATGGGATGAGGGAGAAAATGGCTTCTTCTCCTAAATTTAGAAAGAAGGATGATTATCTGGCTGATGTAACGCAGCAGTCAGCAAACTTTTCTTAAAGGGCCCGCTCGGAAGTGTCTCTGGCTTTGCAGGCCACACGGTCTCCGCTCGACGTGTCCATCCTTACGTGAGAACAGCCTGAGACAAGACACGTAAATGGGCTGATTTGGCCCCTGGGCTGCATTTTGATGATCCCTGATCTCGAGAACATAAGGGATCCATATGTTTAAAATCAGAAATGTCCTGCCTGGCTGGAGTGGCTCAGTTGGTTGACCGCTGTCCTGTGCACCCAAAGGTTGCTGGTTCAATTCCTGGTCAGGGCACATACCTGGGTTGCTGGTTTGATTCCCAGTCGGAGCGTACAGAAGGCAGCCAATCGATGTTTCTCTTTCTCTCCCCCGCCCCCTCTTCCTCTCTCTAATCATGCCCTTGGGTGAGGATTTTTTAAAAATCTGAAATGTCCTAAGAAAGACTTCCCAGAAGTGAAGGCATCTATCTACAAAGGACTGCACGGCTCTCTCCCCGCGTTCCTCTCTCCCTTGTCTCTCCTAAAGAAGAGCCAGTGGATTCTGTCCCACTGTGACAGGTGTTTCAGTCATTCATTTCAGCCGTGCACCAGTCTGGGAAACAGGTGTGGTTACTGTCCCCACTGGGCACAGAAAGGCTGTCACTTGCCTGCTTCCTCCCAGCCTGGAAGTGACAGAATCCACACCCAGACTCCTGGCTACGCGGTTACTGTATTTTTCTTGAACTGTGTCGCTAGAGAGAATATAATTTCAAACGTGTTTGTGGAAGACTGAAAATCACCCACAAATAGGATGAAAAGCAGGTTTTCTGCTTTCCATATCCCAGTAGAAAATTAAAACAAAAGGAGACATGTTGTCTGTCGTGAACGACAAAGACAGGACACCCATGGAAGCACCAGAAACTGACACATGAAACAAAATGACAGCAGTAAGACAAACATCACTTATGACAATAAAGGTAATTAAACTCCTTATTCAAAGACAAAGACCCAAGCTGGATTTTTTTTTTTAAATGTTACTTACAAGAAATACATGGGAAAAAAAAAAAAAAAACACCACAAGAGATAAATAATCTACAGTGAGTGTGTCTTTTCATTTGGAAAGTAATACTTGGCGGTTGTAAAATATTTAAACAGTGTACAAGGCGACCAAATTCAACGTGAAAACTCATTTCCCAGTCTCACTCCCCAGAGGAAAATACTTTTAACCGTCTGGTGTAAACATGTGTACGTGTTTTTTTGTCTCTCTGTGTGTATACCAAATGTGATACTTTTATAATCAGAAAAATTTTAAGTTCTATAGAATGGAAGAAGGTCGATCCTCCCCACTCCCACGAGAGGGATCTGAGTGATGACTGTAGCTCAGGCCTCCAAGGGAGAAGTGAGGGTAGTTACAGAGTTCCTAACATTATCTTATTCAATCTTCTTGTCACTCTTGGGAGAAAGATATTATTATGCTGTGTACAGGAGAACTGTGGGGGGCAGGGAGATGAACTGACTGCCTGAGATCACCCAGCTAGTGATAACTGAGCAGTTACCATGTGCTGACCCGGAAGTCAAGTGCTTTACATGCACAGTCCTCCGGGATCCTCCTGACGACCCTATGAGGTGGGTACTGTCATTATCTTCACTTCACAGATGAGGAAACTGAAGCCCAGAGTGGTTAAGTAACTTGCCTAAGATCACACAGCTGAGTGGATGGGACAGTCAGGATTCAAATCCAGATATTCTGATTCCAGAACCATCCCTTAATCACCAAATGAGGTCTGTGTGACTCCAAAGTTCATTCTCTTTTCATCCTACAACAAAATGGTCGAGGATGGGTGGTGAGGGGTGCCGGTGGGTGGTGGAGAAGCAGAGCTAGATGGAGGGGAAGGCAGAGGAAAAGGCTTTCCCTGCCTCTGGTCATTCACACTGGACGCTTAGTCAATGAATAGCCCTGTGAGGGCAGTAGTAGGGTGGGCCTTCCCAAGTCCACCCACAGGGGTTAGAAATGCAGACTCTGTGTCAGGCCACCCAAGTTGAAATCCTGGCTCTGCCACTTCCTCGCTGTGTGTTTCTGGACCAGATACCTAACTTCTCTGTACCTGTTTCCTCAACGGTGGAATGAGGCTAACACCGGGAGCCACCTTTTAGGTTGTTGTGAGGGTGAACGTACAGGGAAAGAGAAGGCACTCATTCATTACTAGTTCTTTGTATCCCCTGTTGTCTCACCACTGCCTTGCACAGCTGTGGCATCAGAGGGCGGGAGAGATGGGTCATCCCTCACAAGGACACCAGCCCCCCATCAGAAGCCCCAGGCATTGATCGTCTCATGCTGCCATAACAGAGTAGGACAGAGCGGTGGCGGGAACAGCAGGAATCTGAGTGTCACCGTTCTTGAGGCTAGACGTCCAAGGTCAAGGTGCACACAGGGTTGTTGCCCCGGAAGCCTCTCTCCTTGCTGGCAGGTGGCTGCCTCCTTGCGGGGTCCTCCCACAGCCTTTCCTGTGTGGGCGCACGCACTCCAAGTATGTCTTCCTCTTCTTCCAGGGACCAGTCCACCCTATGACCTCATTTAACCTTAATCACCTCCTTAAAGGCCTCACCTCCAAAAATGGTCTCATTGGGGTTAGGACTTCAACCTGTGAATCTGGAGGGACTCGGTTCAGTCACGGCACCGAGTACCTCTGCCTTGCAAGCGGTATTTCGTCCCTTCGAAAGGAAATGCTGATTGAGCACCGACTGTGTCTCAGGCGCTGGGTCAGGCACAGGGGCTCTTGTCTTATCCCTGAGCTCCTTTCCCGTCAAGGCTGGATCCTGTCCTCTTTTATTTGTCCTTTTCTGTGTCTGTGTGTGTGTGTGTGTGTGTGTGTATATCTGTGTGTGTGTGTGTGTGTGTGTATATCTGTGTGTGTGTGTGTTTGTGTATATCTGTGTGTGTGTGTGTGTGTTGTGTGTGTGTATCTTTGTGCTGTTTGTGTGTGTGTGTCTGTGTGCTGTGTTTGTGTGTGTCTGTGTGTTGTGTGTGTATGTGTGTCTGTGTGTGTGTTTGTGTGTTGTGTGTGTGTATCTGTGTATTGCGTGTGTGTGTTTCATTTTTTACCCCAACATGATTCTCTTCCAATTTTTTCATTAGTAAAACACACACCACACATCTTAACCAATTTGAGGTGTATACTCAGTGGTACTTAGTGTATTCATGTTGTGTAACCATCACCACCATCCATCTTTAGAATTTTTTTCATCTCTCAAAACTGAGAAACTCTGTGCCCACTGAAACGCCAACTCCCCATTCCCTCTTCCCCCAACCTCTGGGCAAAACCGCCTACTTCCTACGAATTGGGTAAGTGGTCTCATACAACGTTTGTCCTTTTGTGAGTGGCTTCTCTCTTAGCATAATGTCCTCAAGGTTCATCGACGGTGTTGCCTGTGTCAGAATGTCTTTGCCTTTTAAGGCTGAAAAAACATTCCGTTTATGTGTAGAGCACATTTGGTTTATTCATTCATCCATCAGTGGACACTCAGGGTTACACCCGCCTTTCAGCTGCTGTGAATGACTGCTATGAGCACAGCTCACGAACATCTGCGTGAGTCCCTGCTTTCGCTTCTTCTCTCTGCCCCAACATTTTTAATAAAATTTCAAGCAGAGAGAATAGTATAATGAACCCCTGTGTAGCCATCATGCAGCTTCAACAATTACAAACTTGTGGCCTATTTTGTCTGATTTTACACCTCCACCCACCACCACCCTGCTCTGGGATTCTGAGAAACAAATTTCAGGCAAAATATTTCATCCACAACAGTTTCATGTGTATTCCTAACAGATAAAAAGAACTCTTTAAAACATACCCACAACACCATTATCTTAAAAACATAATAACCACTTAATATACTCAAATTTCCACGATGATCGAATCCTTTCTTTTATAGTATTTTTTAAGAAATTGGAATCCTGGTTAGGTCTACACGTTACAGTCGGCTTATATGTCTCAAGCCCTCTTTAATCGACAGGTGTCTACCCCCACCCTTGAAGTGTTTGTTAAAGAAGCCAGGTCATTCATCCTGAGGGGATCTCTCGCACCCTGAATTTTGGCAGCAACATCCCTGGGAGGTTGTTCAACACGATCTTCTCTATCCTGTATTTCCTTCATTGGCAGTGAGATTTAGGTTCCAATTTTTTGGCCAGAATATTTAGTAGGCAGGCTCCTTGCCTCCCTCAGAGGTACACAATGCTGCTTGTCTCTCTTCTGGGGATGTTGGGAATGAACAAAGATCATAGTCTAGGGATTCAAACTGGCCACATGCTATCACTTCTTCTTCTTTCATAAGCTGGAATACTTAAAGAAAACCTGTCCGCATCAACTGTTTGGTTACCCTGAGGTACAGTCCCTAAAGGAAAGGCAGGAGAAAGAGTTCATTGTTTTCCTTTATTTACCAGTTTTCATATTAATGAGTTGACTCCCTAACACCTTCCAAAGCTGAACGTTTTTAAATAGTATTAAAGTCCAAGGTATTGAAACATATTTTGTGTACTTAAAGCCACTGTCATTATTATTCTCAACTCTCAAATTGTCCCAGTGGTCAGTGGGAGCCTTGGGAAATTAGCCCAGCCTCATCTGTCCCTGACCGAGAATCAACTGTTTCCTCTAGGAGCCCTGGTTTTTGGTGTATTGATTTGTTTTTAAGTGAAAAATGATATTTAGATTCTGGAGGTGCGTATTACTGTTGAGTAGGTCTTTTTCTCAAAGTCTTTTCAATGAACAGATCTAAGAAATCGTTTTTTAAGGATAAAATGCATCATGGGTTCATTTTGTTGCCAATGTAAGAACACTTTCTCCTTTTCACTTAACTTCCTTGAAGTCATATCTGTATCTCCTTTCACTCTTGCTGAAAATCCCAGTCCTCAGCACCCCCACCACGCCCAGGCACCCCAGAATTGTGATACCAGGACTACCTACCATACGGTCACTGGAAATAGCTGAAGTTGCTCTTCCTTCCATTCTTCTTGTCCCCACACCCTGCTGGGGGTGGGCTGTCAAGCTCGTGTTTTAAGCTTTTCACCAGTTTCTTCATGTGTGATTGTGCCACTGACTGCCACAGGGTCGTAGTCATTTCTTTCCCGTGCTTTTTTAGTTTTGAGAAATGGCTTATCAAATTTCAATATTTCTTTTTAATTGTGCAAAATATTTACAAAGTTCCAAAGTTAAACTTCTAAAAGAAGGTATGTACTGAGAAAGTCTAGCTTCTATCCCTACCCTCTCTACCCTGTTCACCCGCTCTTTCTATAGGTGATGTTGAGATCTGGGGTTACTCGTTCACTGATCGTTAATGTGAGTGCATCAGTGTGTGTGTCTCCCACCCTTTTCTCAGACATGGAATCCTACTATAGTACCCTGACTTTATACTTATCTACCTTGCTTTTATTTACTTAATAATATAACCTAGGGACCCCTCCATGACATGTAAACTATTCCTCATTCTTACTGCATAAATAGTACATTTTGTTGATTACCCCAGTTCATTCGCTCAGCTCCCCATTGCTGAATGTTTGGGCTGCTTTCAATTTTTTTGCTGTTACAAATAGTGCTGCCTTGTATAGCCTCGGATAGATGGATGGATGGATGGATGGAAGGATGGATGGATGGATGGATGGATGGATGGATGGATGGATGGATGGATGGATAGATAGATAGATAGATAGATAGATAGATAGATAGATAGATAGATAGATAGATACATTTGTCATTTCATATTTTGCTAGCATGTCTTGGGGATAGAATTGCTGGGTCATAGAGCAAATGCATATGCATTTTGCTGGCTATTCCCGAATTTTCCTTCACAGGGGTTGTGTTCTCATGCGTTTTCACCAGCAAGGCCCTGGAATACCTGCTTTCCCCTAGTGGCACATGTCGTCAAACTCTGGGTTTTGCCTACCTGATGAGAAACCATTTCTCATTGTAGTTTTAATATGTATTTTCTTAGAAAGAGTGAGGTTGAGCCTCTTTTCAAATGTTAAGGAGACATACATTTAGGACTCCTGCCCTCCTTCTCCCTGCCTGGCAGCTGCTGCCACCTGAGACATGACAATGAGCTAGAGAGAGTGAAGGACTGAATGAATAGAGAGGTCGCCGGACCATCCCACGAGCAGGAGAAGAGATGAACTGGCCAAGGTAATAAAATGATACAGCAGAGAAAGAAGACAGAATAGCGACTCCCAAAAGCGGGATTGAGTTTCCCTCGCTGGAGATCTTAGATAGGGTTTTGTTGATAAATATGTCCTGAATGGAGAGTAGCCGAGGCAGGCAGGTGAGTGTGTGATCTATGGCTTCCTGCAGAGTGAGCGAGGATATCACAGTCCCGCAACCTAAGAGGCTGGGCCTGTGTCGAGTTGGACCCAGAGAGAGTCCCCACTTCTGCTCAGGGTCAGTGCCTGCATGGGGACCCAGGGACGGAAGGGTCGGCACGCCCCTCCCCACCTGCAAGGTCTCACGTGTCCGTTGGAGAAACGGAGGAAAGCTTTCGTCGTTTCAGAGAGATGGATGGATAGGTTTTGAAAACGAGGCTTATCCAGGAAGTGATGATACCCATTTGCAATTTTCTTTCAATGTTTGATATAGGTGCTGGGTAATTACATGTTTCTCCAAGCCTCGGCTTACTGAAAGTGGGTAATAATCCCTGCCTATGAGATGGGGATAATAACAGTATCTGCCTTTTAGTGTTGCAGTTGTCACAAGGATAATCCATAAGCCCTGACATGTGGACGCTCTCAGCACCCATGAGCTCATTACTGCCGGCCGTGGTTGTAGATGGTGCTGCGGGGGGTGTGGAGACAGAGGTCTGGAGGTTAAATCTCAGCGCTAACTTCACTAGCTCTCCATCTAATCTCTTAGCCTACTTAGCCTCAGCTTTCTCCTCTGTAAAATGGGGATAATAAAGCAGTAAGCATCGTGTCATCAGTACGAGTGACCTTCTATTATCATCACCATTGTTATTGTTTTTTGTTAACTAAACTTCCTATTATAACTTTCTAGTAAGACTGCTTGACAGTGATTCTAGACACTGCCAAGAAGTTTCCAAACTGAGAGAGGAAAGGTCTGCTACATTCGGCTGTATTTTATTTTGTTGTTTGTTTTTGTAATTAATTTATTTTTGTTACAGATGTTTCTCCTTTTTTCCCCCATTGACACCCTCCTCCCGATCCCGCCCCCCGCCCCCCAGCATTGCTGTCTATGTCCATTGGTTACACATACATGCATATAAGTCCTTTGGTTTATCCCTTCCCTCCCCCCACCCTGCCCCCCTCCTCTGAGGTTTGCCAATCTGAACCCTACTTCTATGTCCCCGGGTCTATTTTGTTCATCAGCTTATTTTGTTCATTATATTCCACAAATAAGTGAGATCATGTGATATCTGTCTTTCTCTGATTGGCTTGTTTCTCTCAGCATAATGCTCTCCAGGTCCCTCCCATCCGGCTGTAGTTTATGAAACTGACTCCCTGGGGGCAGTCACAAACGTTTGCAGAGGTAGACGGGCTCTGCAGCTCCTTGTCCCTGTCCCGGCCTCGGTCAGGGCACTTGGGGCACCTGGTAGCCCCACAGCGAGGAAATCCCGAGGAAGCAGGGGCTCCTTTAAGACTGGGAGGCTGCTTAGCTTAAGCCCTCTGGGTGTATGCCGTCTTCCTCGATCTGTCCCAGCCGCCACTTGCTAACGCAGGACTGGCTTCCTGACCTCCACCAGCGTCAGCTCTCCTAGCTGTGAGGGAGCGGATAACAGCAACCCCAGGGCTGTGCTCTGTGCAGGGAACACGGTTACTGCTCTGAGGCCGTGCCTGGCCCCAGGGGCGCCCAGTCCTCGGGGTGGTGACCGCCACAGCACTGGGCGGGGAGGGAGGTGGACTAGTCAGGGTGGCCGAGGTCAGACGGTGTTGACAACCACCCCCAGACCTCGGGGGCTTCAGCACAGGAGTTCTGTCTTCCTCAGACCGCATGTACAGCATGGTCGCCGGGGGCTCCGCGCCTCAGTCTCTCCAGGGCCCCGGCTGACAGGACTTCCATCTCCACCTTGTCCACGATCGCCAAGGCAGGACACGCACAGACCAGGCCCTGGCTCTTCACGTTTCCACACAGACATGACATCGCCCTCATTCTCTTGGTCAAGGCAGTCCCACGGCCTAGCATCACTTCCACGGCGAAATGGGCCGTGTGCCCTGGAGGCGCTGTCGTGACCGCCGGGGCCAAGGGTCTGGTTGTAGGAAGAGGCAAGAAGGATGGGAAAGACGTGGGTGAGGATGGGAAGCGAAGGGATGGGAAGAATGGGCGGGGAGACCAAGGGACTGTGACAACAGGCTTGGCGAGGTCAGGGGTAGACCCAGACCAGCCAGCGTCTGGTGGGGACACCGACGCGGACGGCACTCGTTTATCCCCATCCATTCATTGATTCTTCCAAGCAATAGTCACTGTTTTGGGCACAGAGGGACAACTGTGCCAAGCTCTAGGCTAAATGACGGGGATTCTGAGTCGTGTCAGACAGTAGGGTCCCTGCCATCACGGAGCTCCCAGTGGAGCAGGTCCCACGGGGGCTGTGACCAGCAGGCCCTGCCTGTTCTCCAGCGCGGGAGCACGGGGGCTGGGTGTGTTGTGGGGGAGGGGTCTCTGCCTCCACCACAGGCCTGACAACTCAATGAGGAACAAAGGAAAGACCAGCGTGACCCAAAGGTTGGTTGTACTCAGTCCTTCTGGAATGGCAGAGGACTTCGTTTGAAGGATCCTTTTCATTTCTCCCCCCTGGTCTTTTAATAAAACTCCAAATGACACAACTGTGTACCCGTAAGGGTCTCAAGAGAGAGAACTCACAGTTTATATCGTTTACATAATTTTCCGTAAAAACAACACTTGTTGGCGGACACATTTTATAGAGGTTTATTTGTTTCTCTGTTCATTTGTCCCCCCAAGAAAGCCACTTCTCTCCCTTCTGTCCCCCCAGCTCCCTGCGGTGGTCACCTGACGTCGCCCAGTGGCACCATCCTGTCTCCGGGCTGGCCTGGCTTCTACAAGGATGCCCTGAGCTGTGCCTGGGTGATTGAAGCCCAGCCAGGCTACCCCATCAAAATCACCTTCGACAGGTGCTTGTAACCAGAGCCTCGGGGGAGGGGGCAAGGTGCTCTCTATGGAGTGGGGGGGGCTGCAGGGAGTGGGGGACCGGCACTGACCCCCAGTGTCAGCAAGGCCCGAGAACACTGGAAGACTGCCCTGGGTGGGGCAGGCGGCTGGCTTTGCCCTTGGCCTTCATCCACCCCCGGAGTGGGGTTTGCGCTGTTTAAGGGGCTCTGACTGGAGGGGTGAGGAGAAGGCTGGGGGTGTCAGAGGACGGGGAGAGGGCAGAGAGACACCGTGAGATGCTGAAGGAGGCATTAGCGCCTGCGGAGCGTGACCCTGAAATGTCCGATACGGGCGGCCTCCCTGACCTCCGCCCCAAAGCCTGCTCCCGGCCCACTTCCAGCTCCCACCCCGGTTATGCCCCTTGGGTGGGGAAAGAAGCCACCCACATACGGACACACACCTCCCGACAGAGCAGGAGTAGCAGCCCGCAGACTTTCTGTGAGGGGCCGCTGTAGTTTTAGGTTCTGTGGATACTTGTGGATTTCTGTCACTGTCACATCTTCTTCGCTTTAAAAAAATGCCCCTTTATACGTGTAAAAGGCATTCTTTGCTCTCAGACCATGAAAAACAGCCTGTAGGCCAGGTTTGACCCTGGCCTGTAGTCAGCTGATACGGCCTGGGACGTTCTGACCCCGTGAGGCTAGTCATTGTGCCTCGAGGCCTTAAGACGGGTTGTGGCCCGGGCCACAGGGAGGACAGAGAGAGCAGTGCACTGTGGGACAAGAAGGGCTTAAACACGGTGGAGAAGGTCTCCACGTCGCCAGTGAGTGTGTGCGAACTATATTAAAATCTCCCAGCCTGCCAAAATCTGATTGTTCTGAAGCCCTGGGTCAGACGGGCCTTTTGTCGTCTGCAAATTAATAAGCCTTGGGTTTCTCAAGAAGTCTTCATCTCTGTCTCTGGCAGATTTAAAACCGAGGTGAACTATGATACTCTGGAAGTGCGAGACGGACGGACATACTCCGCACCCTTGATCGGGGTTTACCATGGCACCCAGGTCCCCCAGTTCCTCATCAGCACCAGCAACTACCTCTACCTCCTCTTCTCCACCGACAAGAGTCACTCGGAGGTCGGATTCCAGCTCCGCTATGAGAGTGAGTCTCGGGGAGGCAGGTGGCAGGTTGGCCCGGTGGGTGGAAGGACCCAGGACTGTGCTCCGCCAGCAGGCCCCCCGCCTGGCCCCGGCCCCATGGCATTCTCAAGGCGGTGCCCCTCGGGAGACCCTCCCTGGCTCTCGGCATCTCTCAGAGCTCAACCTTCAGAGAGAATGAAAGTTTCTTTCTAAAGAACCTTTAGAAAGCGTTGAGCCTTCAGAAGCATTGCACGCTGATGGCCTGCCCACCGGTTCCTTGCGGGCACACAGCAAGGCCTCTCCCGTGTGCAGACAACTGGGTGGCACCGTGCTGGGCACTCTGGGAGCAGAGTATTTGACAGATCATTAAGTTGAAGTGAGGTGGCATCTCCCACCCGCTCACCCTCTGAATTCATTGCTGGTGCCTCGATTTAGAGAGAGAGATGGCAATTCGGTTTCATAGAACACTGTAGAAAGTTATGACTGAGAGCACCGTCAGGACAGGGTCATTTTCTTACTTGGGTTTATATGCATAAGCCTTAGCATGGTGTCTAAGCCTTAGTAGACGCCATGAATGAATGAATGAATGAATGAATGAATGAATGAATGCTCAATCGAGCCAACTTGTTTGCTCTGATCTGTCTTCAAAAACTCTCTCAGCGGATACTGACAGCCACATTTGATGAGTGGGTAAATGACAGCTTAAGCCTTCTGTAAACAGGGATCCCTCCTCCCTCCATGTGTGAGCCAGCCGGGGTCCCTCTATGGTGATGGTGAGCTCTCTTTTCCAGCTATCACACTGCAGTCAGACCACTGTCTGGATCCGGGGATCCCCGTAAACGGGCAGCGTCATGGAAATGACTTCTATGTGGGCGCTCTGGTGACTTTCAGCTGTGACTCGGGCTACACACTAAGTGACGGGGAGCCCCTGGAGTGTGAGCCCAACTTCCAGTGGAGCCGGGCCCTGCCCAGCTGTGAAGGTGAGGAACGCCACAGGGCATCACGTAGCGGGTTCCTGTCCTGCCATGAAAAACCAGGAGCTTGAGGGGGCACGGACTCTCCCACCGTCAGACAGGGTGTGGGTCTGAGAGGAGGTGGGGGACAGGTCTCCAGGAGGATCGGGGGAGCTCCTGGAGCCTTCCAGTCTTGCACTGCCCTCTTCTCTCCTGTAGCACTCTGTGGCGGCTTCATCCAAAGCTCCAGTGGGACCATCCTGTCACCAGGGTTCCCTGACTTCTACCCCAACAACCTGAACTGCACCTGGATTATCGAAACGTCGCATGGCAAGGGTGAGTGTTTTAGGCCCATCGCAGGTATTAGGGTGTGACATGGGCAGGACCCCACATTCCACAGGTCAGAGTGACCACAGTAAGGATCTCCCTGTATAGTGACCTCTGGGCTTAGTCTGAGTTTTCCTCACCAAGAAAGGTCCCAGAACCTTTCTCTTTGAGCACAGAACTCACGAACAGGATCTTTAGAAGTAAGTATTTTTAAGAATCACAATCTCCATGCTGGAAGAGAGCTTAGAGACTGTACCAGATCTCAAATCCTTAACGCAGGAATCTTCTCTGAGCCACTCCCCATGAGATGATGTCATACCTCCTGCCTGAACTGTCTAAACGTGCCCAGTGGTGGGGAACTGGCCAACTCATTCAGCCAACAGGCACCTGTTATTTTTCGATAGATCTGACCCCTCCTGATAGTCTCTTAAGTGCCCCTGAAACTTCTTTCCTTGCTCTGTGTCCTCGGGGAAATAGGGTGCATCTGCTCCCTCGTCCTCATGTGCACCCGTCCGATGCCGGACACAGCCATCCTCTTCACGCACCCCGCAGCTGGTCCTCACCAGGCCGCCCCGCTGGCTCACACAAAGGATCTCTGGGAGTCCGAGCGCAAAGTAAAGGTGCTGGCTCCAAGATAAACATTAATTAATACACTCTTTTGTTCAACAAATATTGATTGGATGGACCTGTGTGCCAGATACCAGGTCTGGGAACAAACAGTCACCAGGCGGATCTGGCCTTTGCCCTCAGACGCTTGTTCTGAAGTTCGTCGAGACCGAGGTCCTTAACCCCTCTGCACTTGGGCAAACTCAACGCGGACTCACACCTGGAGGTCTCGAACGTCTACGCTGCAGGTGGAATCCAGCCGTCTGTGTTTGTAGAAGACTCACTGTTAATTCTGGTGCATTCCCTTACGTAAGAGCCTCTGATCTAGAAGAATGAACTTGTAGAAAAGCCAAGGAAAAATGTTTTGAAGAAGAGTAACTCTTCCAGATATTAAAATGTTATGGGCTAAAAGAACTGTACAACTTGGTGTAAGTATAGGACACACAAATCTCGGGGGAGAAGAAAGGTCCAGAAATAGATCGTGTGTGTATGTGTGTGAGACAGAGAGAGAGAGGGAGACTGTCTTTAACATGTGATTAAAGTGTCATTTCTAGTCCACTGAAGAGAGGATGGATTATTTAATAAATGGTTGTAAAACAGTGGGCTTAAATATTTGGGAAAAAAGGGAAGAGAAACTGCCTGACCAGTGTGGCTCAGTGGACTGAGCATTGTCCCATGGACTGAGAAGTCCTGGTTCGAATTCCAGTCAGGACGCATGCCCAGGTTGTGAGCTCGATCCCCAGTAGGGGGCGTGCAGGAGGCAGCCAATCAGTGTTTCTATCTCTCTCTCCCTTCCTCTCTCTTTAAAAAAGAAAAAAAGAAAATCAATAAAAACATTTTTTTTTTAAAGGAAGAGAAACAGCCCTGGCTGGTTTGGCTCAGCAGTTAGAGCGTTGGCCTGTGGTCCCAAGAGACCTGGGTTCGGTTCCCACTAGGGGCACGTACCTCAGTTGCAATTTTTCCCTGGCCTTGGTTGGTCGTGCGGGAGGCAGCCACTCGATGTGTCCCTTTCACGTCGATGTTTCTCTCTCTCTCTCCCTCCCACTCTGTCTGAACAAAAAATGGAAAAATGTCCTCGGGTGAGGATAAAAAAATAAAAGGAAGAGAAACAAAGTATACCCCGTACCTTTAACCGCCTAAATTCCAGAACTAGCACTCAGGAATCTAGCCTCAGACAGGGACATACCTCACAGAGTGACGCCAAAGGGAGAATCCGTAAAAGCAAAGAGCGTTCGATCTGATTCAATAAAACTTTGAGCAGAATTGTGGTTTTGTTTTAAGCCATAAAAGATTCAAATAGTAAATGGACAAAAATATTTGCAACATATAATCTACGAAGGGTTACCAACCTGATGCATGAGAAGCTCTTAAGATCTTGAAGAAGAACATTGCTTCTCTCCAAGCCTGCACAATGAACAGATCTATACACTAACATTATAACAGAGGAAATACAGCTGAATAGACATCCCCCCCACTGACAGTGAGAGAAATCAGTGCGGAGCTGCGAACCCTCTTCAAAGCCGACATCTGTGAAATCGTTGCAACTTCGCAGAGGGCGATTCAGCCTTAAAAATACACGCACCCTGGGACCCAGCAATTCCGCTTCTTGAAATTTACCTAAAGAAGTAAAACTGTACGTAAGATTTGGCTCCAAGGATGTCTCCTTAAACATTTTATTAATTGAAAAATTCGAAACTATTTAAATGTCCGTCAATAAGGAAATGGAACAAGTATACTGTTTGTATAAAAAAAGAAAGTGTGAAAGAACAGTCAACAGATAGGCCCATCTATGAACTTAAGCGCTTTCGATTTTGCCTTCAATGGGCCTGACGGAGCGGGATTAGTGGCCTGGAGCTTCTCGGGCGAGGCCAGTTGTCCCCTTCTCCCTGCAGTATTGTTCAGAGGAGAGGGGCCAGGACAGTGTCCTCGTCCGTTCTGCAGAGCTTTCCACCCAGCCTGGGCCGGAGCTGGCCCTTGCAGGGGCCCGAATCCACTCTGACATCAAGAAAAGAAAGGCAGCCCGTCCCGTCCCTAGGGAACAGCTTCTGTAGGCATGATTGCTCTGTGTCTATGCATCTCTCATTATGGGGGGGGGGGGGGGAGGTCTCTACGCCTTTCTATGTGTCTTTGCCTGGAGTCAACACAGTTCGACAAATACTTAACAAATACATATACCTTTTATACTTGCACTTTTATCCTGGGCGCTAGGGAAACACAGCCACTGCGCATTGCCCACCTTCAGGAAGTTTACAGTCTCATGGTAGAGATGGAAAGCCTGACATTTCTCAATGTAGCGCAGCCGAGGCTGAGATGGAGCAGGTGGAGGTGGGGCAACATCGAAAGGCCAGCCCAGGGTTAAGCAGGTGTCCTGGAGCCAAGCCTTAAGCCATTCTTCAAGGATGGACGGGAATTAGCCAGATGAAAGGTTTTCCAGGCAGAATCAGCAAGAGGTCAGCGATGTACGACCAGGTCACTTCTCCTGTAGAACTGTTTAAAGGTGTCACCTAACCTTCACGGAGCTCGCGGGGCCCTTGATTACCCTTCTCAGCCTCATCCTGCACCCTGTAAACACTGAGTTCTAACTACACTGGACTTGCAGCTCCCAGACCTTCCCGGGCTTTCTGTCCTCTGAGCTTTGCACAGTGGGGTGATTTCCTTCTGTCGGTGACACTTCTTTCTCCCTATCATCTTCACTATTCCCCTTGTGTGGCCGGCTCTTCATCCTCCTGAACCCACCTCCTCTAAGGAGCCTTCCCAGCCTCAGGTCTGGGTTGGGCGCCCCTCGGTGGGCCCCCAGTGATCCTGCGCCATCCGGTCCCAGGCTTGGCCCTGTTGTACCGAACTCGCATGTTCACCGTCCGTCTCCTCACAGACTCTAAGTTCTCTGAGCGCCGTATCTGCCTTGTTTCCTGACATTCCCCCAGCTCTGGCTCTGTGCCGGGCACATGAGCTACTCAAGAAACATTTACATGAATTGAATTAAACTGAACCAGACCCTTCTCCAGGCGGCACTGCTTGTGAGAGTATTTCAGGTGAATAGACCTATTAAGGCTACTGATTGTTTGCCCGCCAACAGGCAGAAGGATGCCAGGGGAAACTCAGAACTCTGAGAAACTCAGGACTATTCAATTTACCACACCGCCAGCTCGAGGGAATGGCCAGCCAGGCGTCCAGAGAATGTGTCCTTGCTGAGACCCCAGGACTGACATCTTATAAAACCCACAAGGTTGCCTGGGAGTTAGATGAGCTGAGCGAAGAGAACACCTGCTATGTGCCGGGCAATGCGCTTTGCATACGTTATCCCAGTCACCTTGCTCCAAGGACTGAGTGTCACCTGAGAGGGTGACACTGTGGTCTGCATATTGTAGTGGAGGAAACGCAAACTCAGGGTGTGCCGAGCAGCTGTGGCCCGGACCTTCAGCGGGCAGATGGGCTTGTGACCCAGGTCCATCTCCCTCCACAGCCCGTGCGTTTCCCGCAGCCCTGTCTTTCTGCCCCAGCGTGGGATCCGTGTCGTTCATACGACTCTGCGTGGTTCACTCCAGTGGAGCGTTCGTCTATGTGTGCATCCGTCACACCAAATCTGCATTCAAACTCCAGCCTGGGCCTCCCTTTCTGGGATAGCGTCTCCATTTTTCTCACAGTGGCCAGAAGAGCCCCGCCCCACGCCATCAGCACAGCTGGGGACCCAGGGTGTCATCTCAGTTGTGTGCTGGCCCTGAGGTTCCCAGCCAAACGTTCCCTCCTCTGGAGGGGCTGTGTTTGCACGCAGAAGAATAAAGTGCAAGGCAAACTGAAGTGTTTCATCCTGTTTCCCCTGGTACTGGCTGTGGCCCCCTCTCCACCCAGCCCTGAGTTCCAGCTAGGAGGGGAGGGCCTCGAGTCCACAGAGCCTTTTCCCAGGCTCTGCAGGCTGAGAACTGTTTTCTCCTTTGCACACGTGTCTGTGTGTCGGGAGGACAGGGTACACGCGAGCACACATACCCATGGGTCTCCAAGCATGCTCACATTCGTCATGGGAAGGACTGCAGCCCCCGTGAAGCCTTCCCAACCCTCGAGGCACCGTGGCCCACTCTTCCGTGCCCCCAGCCTGGATTCTCCCTATCGATGGTCTGTCCCCTCCACGAAACTCGTACATTTTTCAAGGCGCTTATTTAGCACAGGCCTAGCTCTTAGTACGTGCTTAAGATCTATTTGAACAGATAAATGGATGCATCTCATTTGCCTGGGCTCGGGCCATTTACACGCTGCATCCCTGGTCCCACCACCTCTTCTGTTTTTCCCCAACCCCCACCCGCAGAATCCCAAATACCGCAGGCTCACCAGCTTCCACCAACAGAGGCAAGAATATGAAAACATCCAAAATGCTTTAGATGGAAGAGCATGGATCCCACAGTCATTTATCAAAAACGTGTCAGTAATTATCTAGAGACGTATTTCTCAAACTTTTATGTGCCTACAAATCACCCGGGGATCTTACGAGCAGGCAGGTGCTGATGCGGAAGGTCTGTGGTGGGGGCCGAGGTTCTGCATTTCTAACAGGCTCGCAGGCGGAGCCCGTGCTGCTGGCTCATGGACTTGGAGCAGGAAGTGGTCCAGCACCACCCCTGGTCTACCCAAGTTCCTGCCCCCGCACATCCGTGGCGTGTACTCCCATGACACACACACTGGTGCGTGGGCATGCATGTACACGTATGTACACCCAGCACAGCTGCCATCTGGACGAGTTCAGGAGTCGCTTTGGGTGTTGAGATCCTGCTGCTTCGTAACCTCTTGGCCACCTGACCCTTCCTACGACCTGGTCTCTCTGTCGTGTGGGAAGCAGCGTCATCGTGCAGCCTCTGCAGTCGGGTCACCTCAGTTCAGACCCCAGCTCCCCCACGGGCTAGCGGGGTGACCACGGACAAGTGACTATCTTTTGGGGCCTCAGTTTCCTCGGATGTAAAATGGAGATGAGAATAATCGTGCTCATGGCATAGGGTTACTGGCAGGATTGAATGAGTTTCCATAGCTTCCCTTCCAATGGATAGGGGCTTACTTCAGAGAAACAGGACACGCAGGATGGCAATGCACCAGTATTTAATGCTCAAATGTTCACGAATATCATTGTTTGCACTTCGTGGCCTTCACCCCCTCTGCTCAGTGGAGCACCCACTTTCTCTCCTTCTCACGGTCCTCCGTCTCCCTGTCTCCTTGATGCCACTCCGCCCCACGCCTCCACCCTGCCCCTTCTCGGACGCTCACTCGGCGTCCTCTCCCTCTCCTCCACCCTTACAGCTTCAAATCGCACCTATTGGCTGGCGACTCCCAGATCCGCTGCTGTAGTCCTACCTTAATCCTGAACCCCAAATCGATACTCCCAGATGCCACTAGCTGTCAGTGCTTGGATGCTGAAAGCACGGGGTGTTCAACTCTAGTGCATTACCCTCCCGCCACCTGCTCCCCTTCCTCCTCAGTGTCCTGCCCCAGGTAGCAAAAGACGTTGCCTTCCTGCAGGTCAGGACGCTCTCAGTCATCCTCTCGTTTCTCCTTTGCAACTGTGCTGGTTCCTGTCCACGCTCCCTCCCGAGGCCCGGTGTCCACTTCTGCTGTCGGCCCCCCTGCCGCTCCCCAGCCTCTCTTTCCCGGTGCATGGCTGCCGTCACTCCAGCTGTTCTCTCTGCCTCTTCTCCCTCCACTTCGTCCTCCTCACAGCCATCCACATCTTGCTAGGTCTGAAACTTGATCCACTCTGGATAGGATGGCTGCTCATTGCCCCCAGAAAAATATCTGGCCTAGCCCAGCCTGCCTTTCCAGCCTCTACGCCTGAGTTTTCCTGCTGAGTGTGTCCAGCCACACGGTGTGGCTCACTGAGCCCTGGAATCCACGGCTCCTTCACACACACCAGGCCCCAGCCTGGGACACCCTCTCCCTCCTACTGAGTTAATCCCTATGCACCCTTTTGAGAACCAAATCAGATATGTACTCCTTAGTGAGGCTGTCCTACACTCCTCCTCCCTGCTGCAGACTGCTTCCTGTTCTGCGCCCCACCCAGCCCACCCCCCTGGCTCTCTACTGTAGAGTTCTGATTGCCATTTGTTTAATGTCTTGTATATCCCCTTGCACCTACCTGGGCCTGGATCCTAGCCCATAGGAAGCACTCAACAAATGTGCAAAGACTTCCGAATGCATGAATGCATGAACGAATGAATGAATGGCTAGGAAGCATTCTCATAGAACGAGCCATACATCTCCCTGACAACTGTGAAGCAGTGTGCTGCTCCTGGCCCGACCCGTGGGCAGTGGTGAGGTCCAGTCAGTCCCGGTTCACCCGTAGGGCTTCATCAGTGCGTGCTGGTACTCCTGCACACCACAGACTTCTACAGATGGGACAGTTTGTGCAGGTCCTGTCTTGCAGCTGGGCTGCTTCGGCCATCTCACCGTCGTCACCCTGACCCTTCCGGTCTCTTGGCAGGTGTGTTCTTTACTTTCCACACCTTCCACCTGGAGAGCGGCCATGACTACCTCCTCATCACTGAGAACGGCAGCTTCACCCAGCCCCTGAGGCAGCTAACGGGCTCGCGGCTGCCAGCTCCCATCAGCGCTGGTCTCTATGGCAACTTCACTGCCCAGGTCCGCTTCATTTCCGACTTCTCCATGTCTTATGAAGGATTCAACATCACCTTCTCAGGTAACGCCTGTGAGGGTCCCTGGGGGAAGGGGACCCTGTCTCTCCCTCTGCTGCTATCCCCTAGTCTTCCTAGCATGTGGATATTGCTGCACTCTCCGGTCTCTGGGAGAATGACCTCACTGCTGCAGCAAAAGAGAGCTGAGTTAGACACAAGGACGAACTTCCCGATAATGGGCTTGCAAGGAGTTAGAAAGTATTGGGGAATCTCTTTCTCAGAGGGTGTCTAGATTTCCCTCTGAACAGGACGTACCCAGCTGGCTGAGCTAGAGGAATTCACAGAAGTCCCTTCCTGCCCTAGTAATTCCAGATGCTTCTCCTGATTCCATGTCTGCCGTTTACAACGCCAGCAATTCAGAAGAGAGAAGAAGGGGGGTTGAAGTTACCATGGTAGAGTGTTTTAGTCTTATTTGGGGCTTCTTCATCAATGCTAACGTAGCAGTAATAGATATGTATCTCTGTGTTTAGGAACCCTGAAAAGAACACATTTTATTTGGCGTTCAGGGAGAAGAGCGCACCCCTCCTTCCTCTGGTACCAAGTCCCCTGCAGCTCTTCCCCCACTGTGCCCCAGGGGCCCCCCTCCCAGCCAGAAGCAGGGATAGCACATGGACTGCACCTGGATGGGCAAGGGATATCTGGCCTCTAGGAAGTGGGCGTGGCCCAGCTCAGCCCCCTGCGGTCCCCCTAGCAGAGGCCACCTGCCATGTGCCTGGGCTGGCCTCTGGATGAGACCTGTCCAGCCACTGCACCTCGTCTGTCTGAGACAGACCCTCCTTCTCCTCACCACACAGACCCTCCAGGAACTGTGTCCCAGAAGGAGATGCCCTTGGGGACAAGGGATGGTCACTTCTATGCCATCACTAGAGGTACCAGGCAGGTCCCTGGCCCATAAATGCCACCCCGTTGCTCTGGCCGTTTGCCTCAAGTGGCAGCATCACCGAGACAGCTTCGAGTGAAGCGTTTGGAGTCTTTGTCCTGGGGGAGGCTCCCCTCCGCTGGGTCACACATCAGACCCTCTGGAGCCAGGTAACTGGGTCGATCTGGCTCAGTATCTCCCTCAGGAGAAAGAGGCAGGAGAGTCTTGAGGTTCATATGGAGATGAAGGGAGAGAGGAGGGGAGAGTCAAGTCAGAGGAACCTCAGAAAGACCCCCAGGAAGCATGCTTCCGGTCACGGCCGTGAGGCACCCAGACCCCCCAAAGCACAGGGCGCATCCTGCCCCTCACCCCCCCGCCGGTCTGTCAGCCCCCTCTCAGCTCCCTCCTCCCTTCCTTGTGCCTTTGCTGGGTCAGTGCTCGTGCCTCCGGCTGGCGTGAGCGCTGGGTCTTCCCTCCCTGGAGTTCTCGTCGGGGTTCCCCTCTTCTGTCCCTGACCCTGGCCCTCCTGCCGCCTTTCCAGAATACGACCTGGAGCCCTGCGAGGAGCCCGAGGTCCCCGCCTACAGCATCCGGAAGGGCCTGCAGTTCGGCGTAGGCGACACCTTGACCTTCTCCTGCTTCCCCGGGTACCGTCTGGAGGGCACGGCCCGCATCACGTGCCTGGGGGGCAGACGGCGCCTGTGGAGCTCGCCCCTGCCAAGGTGTGTTGGTAGGTGGTCACGTGCTTTCATTTTGCTTCACTAACGGGGGGGCCAAGCTTTAGCCACGCGGGCCAAGAAGCCAGCAGGCCTGGGTTGGAGGACTGCCGTAGCACAGCGGGGCCTGGGTGGCCTAACCTTCCGCGCCAGCCTCCTCATCTGCGTGGGGAGGGATGGCAGCGCCTGCCTCGTGGGCTGCTCCGCAGCCCCACCTGACCTTTGCAAGGTGGATCCGCCGTAGGCACGGAAATGAAATTGACTTTCATGTTTTCTCTCCATCCGTAACACATCCCATGGCTTGGAGTGCCTTGTGCAGAGAATTCTGGGTAGGGCCCTGGTGCGGGGGGACCTGGAGGAAGGAAGTCTGACCTTTGCCCACGGAGAGGCCCAGTCTGGTGGAGTGGAGGGCGGTGGTACTAGTCTGATGGGGGTGCCAGCTTCTGAGAGTCCCCAGAAAGACTTCCTGCATTCAGCGGGCGAGGAGAGAGGGAGCAGGAGTCGGGGTCTGGGTGCTGGGGACACAGGTGAACAAAACAGAGATGGTCTCCCCTCACAGTCTCACATCCTAGTGGGGAGATAAGCTACACACCCACAGTTATGTCGGACATTAGGCAGCGTTGAGGGTTCTGGAGATCAACTAAGCTTACAAAGCTCGGGAGGTGGCTCTTTTAAAGAGAGTGGTCAGCGGAGGCCTCTCTGATCAGCTGACATTGTAGATCACAGGGAATCCAAGAAGCTAATCACTCCTGTATCTGGAGAAGATGGAACGGAGGGTCCAGGCCCTGAGCCTTGAGGAGCAGCTTGGAGGCCAGTCTGGAGCAAGCACCAGGGCGATGCTGAGGTTAGCAAGTCGGAACCAGGAGTCTGCCCAAGGCCCTGCGCCTCCCCGCCAGAGCTCTGGGCCTGGAGGGTGGGGGGACATAGGGCGATCGCAGGGAGCAGGGACAATTGCTGGCTGTCCGTCCTTTATGAGGCTGATGGCTGGGGCTGGATGGGACACAGGCAGGGTTAGTGTGGTGCTTCTCATGCTGGCTCTTCGCCGGGAACTCATGCTTAGAATGAAATAGTACATGAAACCCCAATATGCCAAACAGATGAAAGCAGCACTACACTGGCTGGAACAGGCCGGCGTCTTGAGGGCCCAGGAGGTCAGCCTTGCCGCAGACAGCTCCGCGGAGCCCTGGGCTCTGCAGAAGACGGCTGTAAAAAGCCTGGCAAGACGGGCTGGGCTCAGGCTGCCAGGCTCCAGGCGCCAGGCCGAATCTGGGCTCTGCCGCCTACCAGCTGTTAGATCTTGAGGAGGCCACCAAGCCCCAGCCCCAGCTGGAGATAGCAATACCCAACCCACAGGCTTTATCCCAGATGACATGACACAATTCACATAAGCCACGAGGTGCCCTGTAATTATCATCATTTTGCCAATAACCTTTTTATCATTATTTATTGATAACCAACATCCAGTAACCTTTCATACTCTCAGAAAGGAGACATTAATACACACAGATGCTGAATTCTATTTCTGACCAATTAAACAAGCCCAGAGTTGATCCTTTCTCTGTAACCATCCCTCAGAGCACCCACCCAGGCTGACCCGGGCCCCCATTCAGACACACACGTACCTGCCCCTGTGTAGGTTCGCGTGTGTGTGGCTGTTAGCAGCTTCTTTCTTCTCTGGGAAAAATATCCTCAGCTAAGTGGTTCTGGGGGAAATTTTTCTTGAATAGGATTATCCAGGACTACAAATGCACACCCTCCTTCAGCGTGTGCCCTTGATCTCATTGCACAGACTCATTCTTTAACTTATTGTTCCAATTACTATTTGTTCATGACACCTCACAATGCTTTCATTATTACATCCTCTTCTGTTTCACATGTTATTAATAACACACCGCAATTACAATCAGCTCTGAGAACCACCAGCCCCGCCACATCCCTCTGGCTGGAGGATCCCGGGAATGCCCGCCGCGGGAGGCTCCCAGCCGCCGCATCACTGTAGGTGGCAATTGAACGACTCAGCCCACACAGCGGTCCAGGAGCACTTCCAGCTGAGACCCTGGGCTCTAATTCAGGGACCCCTGAACTTAATGTGGACGAGACAGTCCTGACCCCAGGGGACCCAGTCTGCCTCAGAGAGCATGGCCCTGTCCTTGGGAGTCCCCGTGTGATGGAGAAGACCTCACCCTGTGCCTCAGGCGCCCCAGACTGATGGCTCAAACACAGCCCCGCCCTTAGGGAGACCTCTTCCGACAGAAGTCACAGATGCTGGACCAGCAGCCGCACTTTCCTGGGCACATGACTGCTTGTTTCTCTGGAACATTTATTTGTTTCCACTTATGCTCGTGCCTGGCTTTTCAGTGCATCTGCTCACTCACCTCCCCTGCTCTTTGGAAACTCCCAGAAGCAAGTGCCACGTCCCTCTATCCTCCTGTGCCCTCCCTGGTGCCCAGGAAAAGGCCCTGGGGGGAGATCAGGGCCTGGTGATTGGCCGAGAATTGGCCCCGCTCCCCTCCTTATGAAGGTGTTGGGCGTGTAGGCAGGAGAGGGTTCTGCTGGCAGAGGGGCCTACAGCCATTGTGCCGGAAACCAGGGGCAGGAAGGGGGCCCAGTAACATGCCAAAGCCCATGTTTAAGAGAAGCCGACTTTCAGGAACTAAGGGAAGGCAAGAGGCCTCAGGAACAGGGAGGGTGATGTGGATGCCAGGCAGCAAACACACGCTGCCCAGGACACGTCTTAGGGTTTCTGCCCGTCCCCGAGCCGGGAAGTTAGGCCTCCAGATGGAAGCAGGTACGGTGCATAGATTTACTTGCGATCAGTGAGGAAAGACAGGAGGAATGTTGAGGGCCTCCTATGTGCTAACCGCTCCCCATGTTCACCTGTTTTGCCATCAAATCTTATGCATTTATTTTCTGTCGTCTAATGAGGGTGGCATTATTGTACAGAGGAAGGCAGAGGAAAAAGAGTTCAGATTTGATTTACGTTGTCTGTCTGCCTCCAAACTCCACGCTAATCTCACCGTACGCCACGCCCCTCTCCCTAGAGGGAAATGGGCGTGTCCCCAGCGATGACGGAGGTGTGATGTGACTGAGTGGTCAACGTCTGTGCATAGCCCTCATCACTCCCTCCCCAAACCCCCACCTGCCTCTGACAGCACCCGGAAAACTTACACACCCCAGAAACCTACCTACCTAAGCTGTCAGCAGCCCCCAGGGTGCCTGTCCACCTGTCCGTCTGGTTTCCTGCCCCAGCTCACGCTTTCATCCTGCATTCGGTCTGTTTGCAAACAGGCTGAGTTTAGAGGACCAGAAAGCTAGATTTTTCTTCTCCACCAACACACATGTCTCCGTCAGTTTGGGCTACTCTAAGAAAATACCGTGGATTAGGTGGCTTAAACAACCAGCATCTATTTCTCACCATTCTGGAGGCTGGGACGTCCAGGATCAAGGTGCTGGCAGACAAGTGTCTGGTGACGGCCCTCTTCTGGGTTTGCAGACGGCAGCCTTCTTGCTGTGTCTTCACATGGCACCGGGGGCTCTGGACCCTCCCTCTGCTCGTGCGGACACTGATCCGGCATAAGAGCCGTACCGTCAGGACCTCATCTAACCTAATGACCTCTCAAAGTTTGCACATTGGGGATTAGGGCTCCAACATATCAGTTTGAGGTGAAATACAAACATTCAGTCCATAGTAATGACTTACGTAAAGCTGAAGCCAGTCCTGAACTGGAAAGAGCCCAGGGACTGGGGCCCATTGAAGAAGCTGGGACTTGGCGGTAGGACGTGGTCACTGTCCTGAAAGGTCTAAGGAGCAGCGTTGGGAACCAGGGAACTAAGCTCGGGAGAGGCTCGGCTCGAACGTTCCCCTGTGACTTGCTCCATCTGCATGGCCTGGGCCTAGCACTCTAGGCTTAGGGTCATGGGGGCTGAATATGTGGTCGAATCAGCGGCCCATTGGTGGACCTCTGGCTGCTTCCTGCCGAGGGTTATGTCTAGAAAAGGGACAGTGGGGGGTGATTTAGAGGAAGCTGACTTGTTACATCAGCCTCAGAGATTCAACAAATGCTCTAAATTGCCCATATGTCCAGACAAAAAAATGGACCTGCCATCTGGACTTGTATTTTAACATCCCTCTGAACCTAATTATTTCTAGGACTATACATCTTCTGAGGTCACTGTAGTCCATATTCATTCATTCATTCGTTTGACAAATACTTATTTTATAGATGATCTGGGCTAAGCCTTAGAAATTCATAGATTCATTAAGCATGGCCCTAGCCCTCGGTAACTCACGGTTTGGGTGGGGGGGTCCAGGCCAGGAACAAGCATCCAGGGTGCAGTATTGTCGAGGCTGTGATTCGGGGAAGAGCAGGGAGAGGCTAAGTGGCTGGAGACCCTGGGAAGCCCACTGCAGGGCTCTTCAGCGCATGCCCTGCCCCTGAGCTCCTTCCTGTCCCTACTGCCTGCCGCTGGCCACCTGCCCAGGTGCTGAGTGGGTGTTGGGGACACAGAGCTGTGACCAAGCCCTCAAAGATCCTCAGTGTGGTGGAAGAGACAAAAATAAGTCAAGTCAAATGTGATCACTGCTATAAATAAAGTATTGGGAACAATGCAGAAATAATGACTGATTCTGGAGGAGAAGAAACAGGTTTTGAGAAGAGGGTGTGAATTCATTAACCTATTGAAAGAAAACAGAATTTCAGTGGGCCAGCCTCAGGGTCCCTAAATTCCATGACCAACAGGGTTTAGTTCTCAGCCCCCTCTTCTTCGTGAATTGAGAGACTTGATCTAAATGGCAAAGTACCAGGTTCTTTATCTTTAAAACAGGGATGGTAATTGTGCCTCCCTTCTGGGGTTGCTTGTTGTGACTGATGACTGAAATGATCCTTGTGAAGCTCAGAGGATGCCAGCAATTATTTTTCGATCTTGTCCTCTCTCAGTTTCCATCCTCCAGTACAGAAAGGCTTCATCTCTCCTCACTTGGCTGGCGCCATCCTCGCCTGACATCCCCCTCAGTCATTCCTGTTGCTATGATACCATGTGAGCAGGTGTGGGCAATGGCTGCCCCACAACGCCGTGAAAGCAAAGGGGATCTGACGGGTTTGTTTCTGTTTCTGCAGAAGAGAGATAGACAAACAGAATGAGAGAGATAAAGAAACCAAGCAGAACTGTAGGTGGGCAGGTCTCGAAGAAAAAAGCCTTGAGAAGCAGACAAATAAACAGATAAATGAACATCCTGGCAGGTAGAGAGGCAAACAGTTTGTCATCTTTGTGAGGTTCTCCAGCGCTGCGAGTTGCGTTCTGGATGTAGGTGATGGGAGTTAATCTGTGGTTATTGTGATTCTCTTTCCAGCCGAGTGTGGGAATTCAGTCACGGGCACTCACGGCACTTTGCTGTCCCCCAACTTTCCTGTGAACTACAACAACAACCACGAATGCATCTACTCCATCCAGACCCAGCCGGGGAAGGGGATTCAGCTTAAAGCCAGGGCATTTGAGCTCTCTGAAGGAGATGTCCTCAAGGTAACGCTGGTAGATTCTTAGAGCACATATGTTATATAGCACGCAAGAGCGTGGTCAGCACTTACTCATTTATCTGTGTGAATGACCCAAACGTTGCTTTTTCCCTCCTGAGTCCTATGGTATTACCCTCACTCACCTGGGACAAGGTGAGAACCTAAAAGAGAAGGGTAGGTGAGGACCCAAGAATGCGGCTTTAGAGTTTGCTTAGGAGCCGACTGTCTCACATACATATGTGATTGATTATGGGTTGACCACATAATAAGAATAAGAATGAGAGATGCAGTTGGAGCGGGCAATGGATCTTGTTTTCCGCTGTGAACTCCGACCATCAACCTGGGTAATGAAGAGCTTGTAGAATACATGTGTGTGCCTGTGTGTGTACACTGGTGTAGATATTTGTGTGGATATAAATACATGTATACATGTTTCCACATGTGTGTGAATCTGTGTCTGTGGGGTTTGAGGCACCTGTGTCTGTGCACACTTGTCTCAGTGTATGGTGTGTGTGCGCACACTTCTGTATGTTTTGCGTGTATGTTTGGTTCACTCGTAGGCTATTTCAGTAGCTTCAGTGTGTCATGATAATGGCATATATGTGGCAGTGGGGTTAAAGAAAGTAGATTCAAGATATATGTAAGAGTCCAGCCGGTGTGGCTCAGTGGTTGAGTGTCAACCCATGCACCAAGAAGTCGCCAGTTCGATTCCCGGTCAGGACACATGCCCAGGTTGTGGGCACAGTCCCCAGTGGGGGGCATGCAGGAGGTGGCCAATCAATGTTCTCTCTCATCAATGTTTCTACCTCTCTCTCCCTCTCCCTTCCTCTCTCTCTAAAATCAAAAAAGGGAAAAAAAATTTTTAAAAAGATATATGTAAGAGAAGAAAATGATAGGACTTGGATTATAGAGAGGGTTATAGAGAGGAAATTGTTAAGACACTGAGCATGCGTATGGCTTGTGTGTGTGTGATTAAGAGTGTATCTGCAATAACATGTGGTGTGTGTGTATGTGTATCATCAAAGAGTTGACTGGAGAATTTCTCAAAGAGCTGCCTTAGTTAAAGTGGATTATTAGGGAAAGCTCACACAGAGTCTCCATTTTCATCCTAGGCCAACACATTTTTTTTGTGAGCTCATTCTAATACGGTTTATTCCCTGCAGCCAGAGAAGTCTTGGCATTGGAAACAACAAGAGGTTAGCACTCTGGAAAATCCAAAGAGAAAGCATTCAGTGTGCCCCTCCCTTGGGATTCTAGCCAGATGTGATGAATGTACTATTCTTTTTATGCACAGATGATCCTCTTGACCCACCCTCCGGGGCATGTGTTCTCGGGGGGGTGTTCAGAAGGCATTTCTCACTTCTACCTCATTATCCTTGAACCCAAGTGGATGTGCCCAGGAGGGGATCCTTTGGGACTGGGCGTGCCTGAAATAGAACAGATGGTGGCAAAGCGGCCCAGTGGAGATCGGGGTCCTGTCTGTGGCTTCTTAAGCTCTTCAGCATCTGAGCTCCTCGGACCCCAAAAAACAGTGTGCATCTCCCTGGAGAGTGGTCAGGACTCGACTCTCCGAGGCCCCTTCACCTCACCTTCCTCTTGTTCACCATCAGAGCCGCGGAGGCTGCAGGGCCGACGTGACCCCCTCTTCAGTGCTGCAATGGAATTGGTGACACTGGACAATGCAGAGGCTTTGTGGGGTGATGGCTGTTGTTAACCCTGCAGGGAACAAGGTCATCCTGAGGCATAACTTAGCATTTCCAGGCTGTGAAGAGAGTATGGGCAGCGGGTCCGTGCGCGAGCCCCGAGAGGACCAGCAGAGGGCTGCTCGGTCGCTGGGCTCACACGGAGCACGCCGGTGCCGGGGCTTGCTCTCCAGGGCGGTACAGGTCCAGAGAAGCACCCGAGACCCAGTGACAGGTGTGCACACCCAGCTGCACTGTCCAGCTGCCTCAGGATCGAGGGAGCCGCTTCACCACAGATGGGAGAGGAACTCCCCGAGACACTCAGACTAAGAACAGGGAGCCAGGGGCATAAAGCCTGGGTCAGAAGTCAAGGAGGGCCCACGCAGGTAGCAGGACCTTAGGTAATCCTGCAGGGCTGTAGGAAAGGGGGTATGAAGGCCTGGGTTTCTTAGGGGACCGTCCCAGACTGCAGACTGTCTGCAACCACCTGCCTTGCCTTCGAAAACTGGTCTCGACCTTCTTGATGAAGAAGCTCTTTTTTCTGTGCCTAGGCCTCTGTGGTGTCCCCCCCAGAAGGTGGGGCTGAACAGCCATTCCCAGGACTCTGTGATCCCCAGAACTGCTACAGAACCAGGCCCTTGGGAGAGGGGAGCAAGGCGCCCTGGGAGACCCGGGGGCATCGTGCGCCCCTTCCTGTTCTAACTGTCCTCAGAGCCCCGTGCCCTCGCAGGGAGAGCCTGGGACACGCGTAGGGACAGAACTGTTTCGAAAGTAAAAGAAACTCTCAGTCAGTTTCCCAGACAGGATTCAGAACCACCCAGCAACCACCGTCAGCTGTGGCCATCCAGCTATTCGAACCTGTCACGCTGGGACCGTGACCAAATGTGCGCGGGAGGAGCCCAGAGCGCCCGTCACCTCCAGGAGCTTCCAGCCTCTGCCCTGGTGTCACTGGCCCGTCTGCAAGAACCCTGGCGAATTCTTAACCCGAGGACTTGCCTGTCCCTCCAGAGAAGTCCCAGTGCTCACCTGAATTCCTGACCAGGGAGGCCTGTCACCCCTTCCCCCCACATGTGGCCCGAGATACAGTATTTGGTGCATCTGACCAGCCCTCCAAAACGTCTACATAGTCTTCTATCGCTGACCCATGAAATGACTGTTGTCTTGCATTGTGACCCCGATCTGTTCCTTACTTTTGATTACTACAGCTGTCTTAACCCTCACCCCCACACGCACTGTCTCCCAGTACCACCTGTTCCTTCATGCTGGCCCCTAACATGGGCAACACAGGAAGGACCTGTAAGTGCTGTCGTATAGATTAACAACTACACGCGTGTGTCAACGAAGCACGTGTATGTAGCTGCATCTTCTGCAGGCTCCCCCAGAGTGACCGCAGGGACGTAAACACGGCACGTGGGCTCAGCGCCGGATTAGGCAAGAAGACTTTCACGCACACCTCAAAGGCGTTTCTGGCACATGGAATACCCAAAAAAGGGTCCAGACTGAGAACCGGTCCAACCCAACTACCTTTCACACAAGTCACGTGAAATGCCGCCTGAGGACTGGTGTGAGAAACCTGAAGGAAAAGCATGTCGAAGGCCAGCAGCTCAGAGGACATACCGTGGGACACGCACACACGCGCACACACACACACGCGCACACACACAGCTCTCCATCCCACCAGCTCCTCCAGAAGTGTACGAGGTCTGAGACCATGCAGAGCCGATTCCCTCTCAGCGTGACATTCTGCATTTAGTTTGTCTTCTGCTGACAAGCCAGATAAAGCAGGGCAGCGCCATGCTGGTGCCTAGCAAGAGTGGTCAGGCTCATCAGAGTAGAGGTTGCCGCAGTCTCTCTCTCTCTCACACACACACACACGCACGCACACACGTGCACACGCACACACACACACGCACACACGCGCGCGCACACACACACACACACACACACACACACTCTTCAGCACCAGGAGCAGGAGGAGCTCCTGCTACACCCTTTTGGTTTAACTCTTCTGCTCCCGTGCAGACTCCTGGCTATGTCCCTTCTCTGTGTTTATTCTCCCTCTGTAATGGTGCCAGCAGGAAAATTAACTGGATACGTGTAAATATCCAGTAGGTCGGAAGAAGGGGACCTGTCTGATCAGTCAGAGCTAATCGCCCCTCTGTAAGCAACAAAGGAAAAAAAAACAAAAAACTTTAAAAGCTCCTAATTTGTATTCTTAACAAGATTTGAGAGAATATTGTATTTATGACACAAAAACAGGCAATAATGAAAACAGCAATCTGAGATGAGGAAAGATTGAATAGAGATGAAAACATGATCATCCAATTAAAAAATGGAATGGAGGCAATGAACAGAAAATGGTAAACCACAGAAAAATGAAATTAGTTTATTATAAGATAAATTAGAGAGACTCTTCCACATCTCATAAGGAAATGAAAAAGAAAATTCTTTTATATTAATAAAATGTATAATCAATCCACGGTAAAACTTTATGTGCCAAATAACATAGCATGAATAAATTAAATAAAAACTACAGAAATGTAAAAAATTTTAATAAAGTTACAGTCACCATGGAAGATTTTTAATATACCTCTCTTACTCTCTGGCATATCACCTAGGTTAAAAATAAGAAAGGATTTAGTTAGCTTGAATAATGTAATAGAATAAATCCAAAGAAAGTAGGAGAAAAATACTTTAAAGGTAAAGGCAAATTGACTAAAAAAGAAAAAAATAGCAATTATCAACAAAACCAACTGTTTCTTTGAAAACGTTAATAAAATAGACAAACCTGGCAGGACTGATCAAGGAATGAAGTCACAAATACCTAATATTAAGGAAGAAGAGAGGAACATAGTCATAGATACAGTAGAGGTTATGAAAATAATAAGAAAATAATTAGGAACAACTGTAAGCCAGAATATCTGAAAGCTTAGATGAAATGGAATTGTTTTATAGATAAAAATACTAAAACATCAGGGAAAAAATTTGAGTAAACCGAATAACTGAAATTCCCCCATACCCTTCCTCGAAGGCCGTTTTGCAGCTAACAACTTCAAGGAATAATGAATCCCTGAAATAACCAAACTGTCTCAGAAGAGGAAACCATTAGGATCCATCTCCCAATTCATTTTCTTTAAATGAGGAGCAAGTGGAGCCCAGCCGGTGTGGCTCAGGGCTTGAGCATCGACCCATGCACCAAGAGGTCGCCGGTTCGACTCCTGGTCAGGGCACATGCCCAGGTTGTGGGCCCAATCCCCAGTGGGGGGCATGCAGGAGGCGGCCAATCGATGTTCTCTCTCATCGATGTTTCTGTTTCTCTCCCTCTCCCTTCCTCTCTCTCTACAATCAATAAAGAAAAAAAATTTTGTAATAAATAAATGTGGAGCAAGTGGGAATGTGGACATCAACCTGAATAAGGGCAGTATAAAAACAGGAACTATTAGGCCAGTCTCACCCATGATCATAAATCTAAAAATCCTAAATACAATATATTGAATCTAGCTGGGTATTAAAACAAAACTGACTAAGTGGAATTGATTCCAGGAATGTGAGGATATGTCATTAGAAAAGCTCATAATGTTGTTTATTGGGCAAACCCTATGAAATTGCCTTTTTTGTAGGTCAAAACTGATTGAATATTGGCAATTTCAAGCACATGGTTCAACCTAATATCCAATAAACAGAAGAGAAAAATACATGATCCTGCCAAGCCATGTCCCCAAAATATCAGGTAATGAAATTATATATCATCCATGATTTTTAAAAATATCTCATACAACGAGGGGCAGAACTTTCTTAATCTGTTAAAAAGTTTCTACCAGTACCTACAGCAAACATTATTCTTAATGCCAAAGCTTCCTAAAAATACCCAGTAAAGGCAGGACTAAATTAGTCCTTTTATCACCAATAGTATTCAACATTATACTGCCTCTCCAAGCCGCTATAAATATACCCCACCCCAAAAGAAGACAAAATGAACAAAGAAGCTATAAAAATTAGAAAGAGCCCTGGCCGGTTTGGCTCAGCGGTTAGAGCGTCGGCCTGTGGTCCAGAGAGACCGGGGTTCGGTTCCCGCTAGGGGCATGTACTTCGGTTGCAGTTTGTCCCCGGCCCTGGTTGGTCGTGCGGGTGGCAGCCACTCGATGTGTCCCTTTCACGTCGATGTTTCTCTCTCTCTCACTTCCTCTCTCTCCCTTCCACTCTATCTGAACAAAAAATGAAAAAATGTCCTCGGGTGAGGATAAAAAAAAAAAAATTAGAAAGAAGTATATAAAATGTCTCTTATTCCAAAAATACAAAAGAATCAACTAATAAATTATCAGAATCAATGAGACAATTCAGCAAAGCCACTGGTGTTCCTACAACCAATTAAAACATAATCGGGGGTGGGGGGGGAAGATTCATAATAGAAACAAAACCATAAGACACCTAGGAATAAGCCTAACAAAAAATGTGCGTAATCTTTACTGAGAAAATAAAGGTTTATTCTGAAGACCATACAAATAAATGCAGGGAGGTTCCAGGTTCACGGATGAACAAAAAGTACGAACAGGCAATTCCCAGAAGGGGAAAGTCCAGCTGTTGATAAACATATGAAAAGATGCTCAACCTCAGTGGTCATCAGGGACATGCAAATAAAAACAAGGTACCATTTCACACCCATCAGACTGGAAAATTACAAAGCCAGAAACTACTAAGTGCCGGCGAGGATACTGAGCACTGAAAACTGTTGTGTGTTGCTAGTGAGATTAAATTGGCATTACTCTTCAGAAAGCCGTCTGGCCGTATCTAACAAGGCTGAAGAGGTGCCTTCCCTGCACTCAGCTTCTCTGTTCTAGATGTATGTCCTAGAGAAACTCAAACGCATGAGTGCAAGCAGACATCAGCCGCGTTCGCATTGTTTGTCACTGTGTGCAAAAGCTATCCATTGAGCATACTGACTTTTAAGCCATCTTGCTGAACTGTCAGATGTAACGGTATATGTATATCAAAACATTAAGTTGCGTACGTTAATTGTATACAATTTTCATTTGCACTGATACCTCAAGAAAGCTGAAAAATAAAAACATCTGATAGAGGGGAAGAAAGTAAGAAGGTAAAATGTAACAGATGCGCAGATTCTCCTGCATTTCTCAAGGGTTTGTTCCCATCACCTGTGCGTAATGATGAACTGGACCATCGAAGTAATCTTCTTACAGACAAGCAATATTCTGTTAGGAAATAAATGTATACAGAGACCCAATTCCCAATAGCAATCAAAAATATAAAAATATCTGGGAATAAATACAGAATTTTATGGAGAGGCATAAAAGAAAACTGTATTAAATGGAGCCAGATTCTGTGTACATGGCTAGGAAGATTTAGTACCATATAAATGTATTTTTTTCTCTAATCAATTCATACATTTAATGTTCACTGGAAATATACAAGTTGTTTGGTTGTTGTTGTTTTTTCTTTTGTGAGGAGGGTTTTGTTTTGAGAAAATTATTTTTGAGTGTATCTAGAAGAATAAATATGGGAGAATATTTTTTTAAGTTAAAAGAAGACCAATGAGGGGCACTTGCCCTACTAAATAGTTATATTATAAAGCTACAGTAGATAAAACAGTATGGGTCATGCACAGGAACAGACAAATAGATGAATGCAATAGACTAGAAAGTTGACAAACAAAACCAAATTTAGGTAATGATATATGTGATAATGGTAGATTTAGAATGGGTGGTGGGTGAAATATTTACAAGCAGGGTTTGGTTAAATGACTAATCAACCAGGAAAAAAGGTGGAATCTTATCTTATATGCCAAAATAGATCTAGGGAACACATTGGTTTATTTATTTATCATACTTTTATTGAGTGTCTCTTTGTGCCAGGGCACACATTCTGGACAGTGATGTATGAATAATGATATTGGGGGTGGGGTTAATTTTATGATGGAAATGTCTGCAGCTATTTAGATGCTGTTGGGAAAAAATATGTAATGATTTGAAAATTATGTACATTATATTAAGTGAAAGAGCAGCTGCCATATAGCATCTGTAGTTTGGTCTTGTATTTATAAAAAAAATAAGGAAATAAATATGCATAAGGAAAGATATACATAGAACAAAGCCCCGAAAGACAGTCACCAAAATGTGTGAGTGCTGAAAGCTGCTTTTATTTTCTTTGTGCTTTTCTGTTTTATAAGTTTTCTGCAGTGAATATTTTCTCGTAATGACACTTAGTAAGAACATTTTCGTTCTTAATGAATTAGGATGAATCATGCTTTGAAATTAAGGAAAAAATCCTGTTCCCATTACACTTTTATTAATTAACCACAATTTCGTAATACCATCATATATCCAGTGAGTGTTCAAGTTTCCAATTATCTCATAAATGTCATCATCATTTTTGAATTTACAGTTTATTTGAATTAGGATCCAAATAAAATCCATACATTGGATTAGTTGCCTCGTGTGTTTTTTAATCTGTGGGTTTCTACCTCCATCTCTCTTTTCCCCCTGTTTGTAATTCATTTGTGAGGAAGCTGGGTCGTTTGTCCCGTGCACCTGTTCACGCTCTCGATTTGCTGACCACATCCCCAGAGCATCATTTCATATGCTCCTCTGTCCTCTGTATTTCCTGTAAGTTAGAAATTGGACCCCGTGGCTTGATCTGATTCAGGTTTGATTTTTTTTTTTTTTTCCCCAGCGAAATGGCTCCACGGGCTGTGGTGTGTATTCTATCAAGAAATGCATGATGTCTGGTTGTCTCTCTTATTGTGATGTTAGCAAGTATGGACGATACCTGCCTTGATCAGTTCACTCCAGTATATGTTTTAACGGATAAAAATACTTTTCTAACAATGCGGCCGCGGCAGTGGGCTCACCTCTTTGAACTGGTGCCATCTGTGTGTCTGCTGGAACGCGGGGATTCTCCCCATCTCTCAGTGATATAAAGCCATTGCACACAGGACCTGGAAACAGACTTGAGGCTCCCGGGGGCCTAAACAGATCTCTGTAACATACAGCACTGTTAGCTTGAAGGATGGCTTCTTTTAGAAAGCTTTGCTTCATAAATAGTAGAATGGAAATATTGTTCCAATTTGCTGGCAGCTGGTACCACATCCTGTGCCATGCACAAATAGTCATCGCCCACCCATAGATCCCATCTTTGATATTTACCAAAGCACCAGGGGGTCCTTCACTCAATCACAACTTCTGTTGTTATTTGTACAATTATCTGGAAAGGAGCAGCAACCTCGAAACCTGGGAAGCCAGTTCATTATTCTGATGATTGTTGACTTTGCTGGTGCTCAGGAGTTCAAGGGACAGATGGGAGCCAGGGAAGCCAGATGCCTGCTCGATTCCACCCCTGGCAAGCCCAGCAGGCCCTCGCTGGAGCCTTTATTTTAGGAGAGAAGGAGCAGAGGCTGAGCTTGGGGAAAGGCACCATGACACACTGGTCACCTTAACTCCATCCTGCCTGGTTCCCAGGGGCCATGTCCAGCAAAGTGGTCAAGACTGAGGCCACTGCCCCCATGGGGTGGGGTCAGCAGGAGGACAGTTGTCTCCTCTCCAGCGTCTCGCAATGCAGAGATGCCCAGTGCTCTCAGCGTGCCTGTCTGCAGAAACAGATGGCTTGGGCAGCCAGCCAGCCCCAACCTGGCCTCCCCAGGCTGCGGAAGATTAAGCTGGTGCCATATGGGGGTTGGGGGGGCAAGAACAGGTCTCCACTGGAAAGGATAGAACAGCAATCAGTTCCTAGAGGCTGGAGTCACATGGAGATGGGATGGGCTCAGAACTGGCACCAGGTGGAGTCACTCGGGGCCCATGACGCGCTCGGTGGCAGCTCCACTCTGCCATCTCCCTTGAGTCTGGGGCCTCACTGCCCCTGTGACAGTCGTCATCGATGCTGGACTCTGGGAATGTGGGCTGTGGGGTGAGAAGCTGTTGTCGAAATAAGGTCATGCTGAGGATGCTGGGTCGGGGTCTCTCCTGTGTCCAGGTCTATGATGGCAACAACAACTCCGCCCGTCTGCTGGGGGTGTTCAGCCGCTCTGAGATGATGGGAGTGACTTTGAATAGCACATCCAGCAGCCTGTGGCTCGACTTCATCACTGACACCGAGAACACCAGCAAGGGCTTTGAGCTGCAGTTTTCCAGTAAGTCTCCCTTGCCTCTAGTGGACGGTAGGCCGGGCTTTCCCTGGTTGGGAGGTTGGACTCTGGGTCATGGTCCATCCCGGATTACATTTGGTTTGCTCTAAGTGGCGTGTGCTGACTTGCTTGACTCTAAGACATTGTGCCTGGGAACTGGAAACGCTGCCACTTTTTAAACCACAGCTCTATGATTTAAACAGGTGATTGACCGAGTTGAGAGCAGACATTTTAGCCACTGATACTTGGACAATAACAAACATGGAGCCTTTTAATTAAAGCCAGCAGAGAGAGCCTTTGCTAATCACGGCATTTGTAAAATAATATTCAACTACAGCCAGATGCAAAAAGACGCCAACACGAATGTGTACTTATGTTGGTTTTTACTACGCCCTGCAGAGCTGAGTCTTCATTCTGTCCCTCTTTCTTCGTGATTTTAACTTTCTTCTTTACTCCTGGGATTTTGGAAATGGAAAGCACCCAGGTTTGTGTGCAGCCCCGGAGAATTGGGGGTCACATCCCCACACTTTGGTTTCCCTGCCATTTTATTCATTTATTTTAAAACCCAGCGAGTAGCCATCTGCTGAGGAGTGAATACACAAATGTTATGGAATGTGTGGCCACGAAAAAGGATGAAGTACCGAGTCCCGCTTCAATGTGGAAGAACCCCGAAACGGGATGCTCAGTGACAGCAGCCAGTCACCAAAGGCCACGTGTGACACGCCCTGTTCACAGGAACTGTCCAGGATAGATGAAGCCACAGAGAGAAAATCGGGGTTGCCTGGGGCTGAGGGACTTGAGGGGAAATGTGGTGAACGTGTCCTGCTGTTGACTGTCCTGGTAGGTGCATAACTCGGCGACGGTACTGAAGACACCCCGCTGGACACGTTACAGGTGTGGACGTTTAGCGTGTCAATCATTTCTCAATAAGTCTGTTGGAGGAAACACGTCAAGCGTCTCCTCGAGAGCCCTGTCACCGGCTCTGGGCGCGGCGGTGGGCTCTGTGCGGTGGCAGCAGGTGCATTGGTGGGAGAGGATTAAGCAGAGTCGGATTCGAGCTTCATTTCTATCATCTAGAGGGTGTGACTCTGGAACAATGTACTTACCCTTCCTAAGTCAATGGTCTCAGCTGTGAAATGCACATAATTATACCTTCCTGGAAGAGTCCCGTTAATAACGGAGAGAGCACGGGAGGCACCCTGCAGCAGAAGCTCTGTGGAGGCTTCCTTCGCCAGCCTTTGCAGAGCGTATTCAAGCAGGACATATTTGAGGCGTGGAACACACATTTAAAGTGACTGTTCCATATTGTACCATCCCTCAGACGTCTCGGGGAGCAAAATTGAAAGAACAGCTCCCACTAGCGAAATGCTAGGGGGCGTCAAACAAAAGCAATAGAAAATTCAAACCCTATGCCTGAAAAGTCTTCAAAGCTATCCTGGGAGAAATAACTAAACTCATTTATAGACAGCATCAGGTGAATGAATGCTCCGTGCTACACCCTCCCCGGGGCACAGCCGTGCGACGGCCTCCGAGCAGCGAGTCCATCAGAACCGAGAGCCCCATGGCGGCGGCTTCCTCCAGGGGGAGTGTGGTTTCTGCCACGACAGGTCCTGCTCACCCTCTTTTCTCTCTCCACCAGGTTTTGAACTCATCAAATGTGAGGACCCAGGAACCCCCCAGTTTGGTTACAAGGTGCATGACGGAGGCCACTTTGCAGGGAGCTCTGTGTCCTTCAGCTGTGACCCTGGATACAGCCTGCGGGGCAGCGAGGAGCTGCTGTGTCTCAGCGGGGAGCGCAGGACCTGGGACCGGCCTCTCCCCACCTGTGTCGGTAGGAGGCCTCTTGCTTGCCGTTGTCACACATTTTGCACATGGAACCAGAGCCAGGGCACGCCCTCAGAATTGTGCAGCTGGTGACAGAGAAGCGGTAGGAGAGGCTGTTGAAAGGAGGAGGTGGGGCTGTCACCCGGGTTCCGGGGCTTCTGACAACACCAGGACTCAGATGAGTCTCCGGCTCCCTCTGGGCCTCGGTGTCTCTGTTGGCAAAGGGGCTCGTGCTCCCTTTTCTGGGGACTGTTGAAAGAAAAGGTGAGCTCGTGAACTACCTGTCTCACTCTTGAGAAAGAACAGACAGTGAACTAGCATCTCCTCAGGCCTGTGGCGCTTCCGAAGTGTCAGCGGAGGCTCAGGGAGCTGTGTCCAGGTGCCACAGGACAAGAGACGTCCGATCCGAGGCAGAAGTGTGAAACTGGCGAAACGTGTCATTCTGTCTGTCCGGCCTTTCACCCTTCACACCCAGCTCCCTGCATGCGCTGCCCGCCCTGCTGAGCGGGATTCCCACGCCTGGCTGTGTCCTGCTCCCCACCCCCAACCACCAGGCGGCCCCCTCTCCCTTCCCGTCCCGTGTCCTCATCCTCAGTGTGTCTGCGGCACCGGCCCAACTCCTAAGAACCAAACACCCGCTGGGAAAGCATTTCAGTGCCTACCAAGTGCCGGGCATGTTGGGGTGTGTGCGGAGGCAGAGAAATACAACAGAGAGAAGGCATTTCCCCTGCCCTCAGGGAGCCCGTACTCTAGCGAGGAGAATAGATGCATAAGCAGGTCCTGAATAATCTAAGATAAACACTGAAGAAGAGCTCTGTGCAGCGTGCTGGAGCATATGAGGAAGGTCTGCATAGGAGCTGATATTTCAGTTGAGACTCTGAGAGATGGGTAAGAATTCACCAACAGGAGCAGTGGGGCGGAGAGCTGGCCCTTCCAGCCTGAGCGTGTGTGAGGGCTGCAGGTGTGAACCAGCATGGTGGGAAGTGTTAACAGCCAATATTCTTTTCCCCTAGACAATTACGTTTTAACAGGACCTTCACACTGTGAGACAGCAGGTCTGAAGGCAGGGTTTTGCAGTCATGCCCCATCCCTTTCTTCCTGCATCCCTGTTTTCATCCCATTCTCCCACTCACGTGCCAGGCCCTGTGCTAGGCCCTGGGAATACAGAGGAGAGCGGGTCCCAGGCCAGCGAGGGAGACAGGTGCACAGACAGACACCAGTGGAATGCCACCGGTGAGCGAGCCACGCGAAATGTGAAGGAGAGATGATGATTCCCGTCATCAGACAAGCATTGCTTTGCAGAAAGGATTCCCTGGAAAGTTCTTTTGAATATCAAATTTGCCAGTTGGACTGAACTTCAAGGACCCACTCAACAGTGCTAGTAAGAATATGTATACTCTGAAACTCAGAGGCCTGCCCACTGAGATGCCCTCAGGCCCCACTCAGGGGAAGGAGGCTGTGCATTTGGGATTACGGGTATATGTTTTTACACGTGTCATGTTGTTGTAGACTTTATCACGGTCTGCCAACGATGAGTACTGTAACTTAAACATCCAGATGTTTTCTTCATTGATGAGTGTATCCTACAGCCCTAGGATGGGAAGAAGGGGGAGGACCAGAAAGAGCAGAGTCCAATGGTCTTGACGGTGAATCTGCTGCAGGCTGGCCACCTGGCCCCACTGCCCACCTGCCAGTCCTCAGGTGAAGTGGCCCACGAGGAAAGCAGCGGCGTGCCCGAAGGGGGTGCCCCGGCGCTGCCTCTCCGCACACTCGCTTCCTGCAGAGCCGAGGGGCCTCTCCGTCTGGAACACGGGAGAAGCTCTAGCGCAGGACGTGGATACTTTGTAGCCGCCTTTCTAGCCACCTCCTCTGTATGTGGGGCGGGATAGGCTTCCTCTCCACAACTTATGGTTCATCCTCCACCCCCACCCTGCTTCCTGCTACGGGCCATTCAGTCCTACATCTGTCATGCTGGCATCTCCCATGCCCACAGCACCAGAGGAGGACCCACAGTGAGGCTTGAGCAGAGACTCTGGTCTCCTGAGCAGGCTTACTGGCAGGGAGCCCCTCCCCCCACCCTGGCTCGGTGGTCCCGGGTCAAGCCATGGTGCCCTAGAGGTGCTTAACAGGTCCTCTGTAGCAGCAGGTGAAGGTCAGTCTTCCCTTTGTGACTTTGATCCCATCTTCTCCCATTTCTTCCAGGATCTTGTTCTTCAGTCATTCCCTTTCCTAAAACACTTTGCAGTAAATCTCCTCCCTTCATTTTCATGCTCCCTTGATTCAGACTTTTATAGTCGTTTGCCCGGGAAGCAGTAAGCTTCTTTCATTCATTTGACCATCCACCCATCTATTCATTTGATAAACATTTATTAAAACATCCATCATGTGCCAAACACTATACTAGGCACTTGACGTGCAGATATGAGTAAGATGAGGTTTCTGTTGCCGAGGAGCTTTTTATAGTCTTGTGAAGCAGATAAACATGGTGATAGCGTGTTGCAGTGGTGTGATAAAATCTGTCTGCACCGTGTGCATGTACCACATTTGTTTATCCGCTGATCAGTTGATGGACATGTGGGTTGTTTCCAATTTGGGGTTATTATGAATAATGCTGCTGCAATCATTTGGGTACAAGTTTTGGGGTGAATGTATGTTTTCATTTCTCTTGGGTACATACCTGGGAGGAGCATGGCGAGGGTCACATGGTAACTATGTTTAGCATTTGGAGGGACTGAGAAACTGTTTTCCAAAGTGGCTGCACCATTTTGCACTCTTACTGGCAATGGATGAGGGTTCTAGTTTTTCCTCACCCTCACCTACACTTGGTAGTGTCTTTATTTCAGCGTCCTTGTAGGTGTGAAGTGGTATCTCATTGTGATTCTGATTTGCATGTCCCTGATGACTGCTGATGATAAATACCTCTTCACGTGTTCTTTGCATAAATGTCTATTCAAATCCCTTGCCCGTTTTTAAATTGGACTGTTTGTCTTTTCATTGTGGAGTTGCAGGAGTTCTTTGTAGATTCTGAATACAAGTCCCTTCCAGGGGCGTTCTCTGAGCTGGGCTCAGTCACCTGGAATGAAGGAGGGGAACTCAGGGACACGGACAAGAGGAAGCACCACGTCGCTGCTGGCAGCACAGGCCACCCCGCGAAGCTCACTCTTTTGGGGTTTCTTTCAGCTGAGTGTGGAGGGACAGTGAGAGGAGAGGTGTCGGGGCAGGTGCTGTCACCCGGGTATCCCGCTCCCTACGAGCACAATCTCAACTGCATCTGGACCATCGAGGCGGATGCCGGCTGCACCATCGGGTAAGTGTCTGGGCCGGCAAAGTGACCACTGCCCCTTGTTCAGGGGAGTCATCACCAGGCCACTCAGCTCGTAGCTGGTCCTGCCCACCTCACCTGGGGGCCCTGCGATCAGCAGTGGTCGTTATGACCCCAGGCTTGGGCTGGGGCCCGTGGAGAACCTGGAAAGGCCCTCTCAGCCTCACAGGGCTGAGTCCAAGTTCACACAAGTCTCTGGCCTAGGTGGCACTGTTACCGCAGAGTAACCGAGGGCAGAGGCTTGATGTCGCACAAACCCCAGTTTGAATCCCAGCCCTGCCGTTTACTATTTGCAGGACCTTGGCTGATCCTTTATCCTCTCTGACTCTTACTGTCTCCTTCTGGATTGTGGGTTCTGATACTGGCTTCTCCGGGTACAGCACTTAAAAGAAACGTTGCATGCAGTGTGCTGAACATGTGCTTGGGACATAGTAAATACTTAACAACGGTTCTGTGAAACTGGCTTTCTGGTTATTTCTCTGACGGCAGTACGGGTCCGCTTATAGCTGTATGAGCCAGGCTGCTTCCCTTTCTGTCTGAGTTTCCTCATCCGTAAAATGAGGACAAAATTCTTACAGTTTAGGGTTGTGCAGAGAAGAATTACAGAAGTCCAGCAGTGCCTGGCACTTCATAGTCCCTCAGAACACAACTTTCTTTCCATGTGCACAGAGGAAAGGAGTTCCCTGCTGCAGTTCTGCCGAGTCAGAGAAGGCACGTCCGTGTGTGCAACAGTGTATCGTCCTGATAACCCTTCACAATAGCCCTGTTCACACTGATAGCAACCCTAAGATACAGACGTTATTTATTCTTTGTTTATTAGTTACCAGTAATAAATAACGTAGCCCCCCTTTATCTGAGGTTCCTCTTTCCTCAGTCTCAGATACCCATGGTCAACCGCGGTCCAAAAACTTTAAGTGGAAAATTCTGGAAATAAACAATTTATGAGTTTTAAAATGTGCGCCACTCAGAGTCGCGTGATGAAATCTCACCCCGTCCCGCTTTGTCCCACTCGGGACGTGAACCCTCCCTCTGTCCAGCGCATCCACGCTTCACACACTCCCAGCCGCTGGTCACTTGGTGGCCGCCTCCGTTGTCAGACTGACGGTCACGCTGTGACAGTGCTGTGTCCGGGTCACCCTTCTTTTCCTTACAGTGGCCCCACAGCGCGAGAGTCGTGAGGCTGGCCGTTCAGATAGGCCAAAGAGGAGCGGGAGAGTGCTTCCTTGAAGTGAAAAGGTGAAAGTTCTTGACTTAGTAAGGAGAGAGAAAAAATCATACGCTGAGGTAGCTCAGACCTGGGGTCAGAACGACCTTCTCTCTGCGGAATGTGGGGACGGAAGAAATGCGCGCTGGTCTGGCTGCCGTACGTCACACTGCGGAAGTCACAGCCTCAGGGCATCTGAGTGCTTAGGACGGGAAAGGCGTCAGAGGTGTGGGTGGCAGACATGGCGTCGCCGTGGCTGCATGGTCCCCCCGACCCGGAGCTCAGCAGTGCACAGGCCTGCGTCGGTCCCCTCCCTTCACCTGCTCAGGCCGGCGTGTGTCCTTACACGTCATCACGGGAAGAAGGGTGAGCACAGTACAATGAGGTATTTTGAAAGAGAGACATATGGTTACAATTGTTTTATTTCATTATGGTTGTTCATCTCTTGCTGTGCCTAGTTTATAAACTGAACTTCATCACAGGTGTGTCTGTGTAAGAAAAAGTGTAGTATGTATAGGATCTGGTGCTATCTGTGGTTTCAGGCATCCACGGGGGATCTCGGAACGCAAACCCCAGGGATAAGGAGGATGAGGTAGTCTACTGTGTTATCATTCCCATTTTATAGATGAAAAAACTGAGGTTCCAAAAGACTGCATCCTGGGTCAGAAAGCTGGGATGTGAACCGGTCCGTGTGAACCTTCACGCGGTCCACACTGCAGGCACGGCTGGGAGGAAAAGAGCAGGCTGGGTGGCAGGATGGATGGAGGCAGAAGGAGGATCCAACAAGTCTGGCTGGAGTGGGGGTGCATGCGGACAAAATGGGAAATAGGGAGGGTTAGAATGTGACCTGGTCACAGAGGATCTCAAATGCCAGTTAACAAGAGGGAGCCACCACAGGCTCTGGAGCAGGGCTGCCCCACCAGGGCTATTCACCGTGGAGGGAGCTCGTGGGAAGAAAGCCCCTGGGGGTCGGTTGCGGTGACGAGAATGAGGTGCCGAGGCTTTGAGATAGCGGGAAGCCACCGCAAGGAGCAGAAGTGTGCCCAGGAGGTCCCTGCCCGGGAGAGTTCTCAACTAAGGGGAACTGAAAGATGGAGATGTTTGTATAGTCACTGATGTCCACGTGTCCTCAGACTCAGTCCAGTTAAAATTAAAGAAATGTATTCGAAGTTTGCTAATGAACGTTTTGGAGCTCAGCCCTGTGCAGAATGAAGTCAGCTAAGCTCCTGGGCCTTTTGTACTATTCGGGATCAAGTCGAACACACAGACCCTTCCTGCACACTCCCGCCGGAATAACCTTTGGGAAGCACACCCGATCGACTCGCCCTCTGATTAGAAACCTTGCATGGCACCCCATGCTCACAGAAGCTAAGCACCTTATCCTGGTTTGCAAGGCCATCACAACCTCAACCTACCTCCCAACCTTATTTTCCACCGTCTCTCCAGTGACATTCTGGCCAAGCCAAATTGCCACTGGCCCCTGTGCATATGGCTATGGCCTCCCTCTGTGCCTCTGTTTCCACTCTGCCCTCCCTGGAATGCCCTGCTGCCTCTAAAAGCGTATGCCTGAAATTCCCCATCCCTCAAAGTCAGGTGCAGGTATCAGTTCCCCCAGGAGGTCTTCCCCCATCCCCTCTCCTGGGGACTCTTAGGACTCATTTCTCATCTTCCAAGTTCCCACTGCCGTGGCCTGCACGTCCCTAATGCCGCTGACTACTCTCCCCTTTGTTGACGCTCCTGCCTCACCTCCGACTAGAGCTGTGGTCTCTGCCCCATTCATCTCTGCAAGCTTCCCAGCTCTCAGCACACTGCCTCCAGCACCCGGCAGAGGTTCAACCAGGTCACTTGTTGAAGGAATAAAGGATGGGAGGGAGGGAGGGAGGGAGGGAAGGAAGGAAGGAGGGAAGGAAGGAAGGAAGGAAGGAAGGAAGCAAGCAAGCAAGCAAGCAAGCTTGGTTCAGGTGTAAAGGTAGTTATACAACTCATACATTCCTCCTTGGCCCTCTTCATCCTTCAGGACAGTCCCAGTGTCACCTTTTCCAGGACAGCATCTCCAGTCTCCTCCTGTCCTGCCTTCCATCCCCTTCCTCCTTATGCCCCCCCCCCCCCCCCCGTGCCTACACACATCTCCTCTTTGTGAACGGCAACAGGGTCTCATTCATCCGTACAATGCCAGCACCTCGCACAGGCACTGCCAGGTATTAAACAGACACAGTTGTTACCTGAAAGAATGAAGTGAATGAGTGAATCAGTGATGCTCTGGGGTAAACAAGGGGGAAGACCGCCTCCTGATTTGCACACCTGAACCCTAAAGAGTCATTATGCTCTCGATTCATTCACTGCTTAATATTTACTGAGAGACTATCATGGACGTACGAGTTGTACAACTACCTTTACCCCTGAACCAAGTTTCCTTCCTTCCTTCCTTCCTTCCTTCCTTCCTTCCTTCCTTCCTTCCTTCCTTCCTTCCAGGGGGCCAAGGAGGAAGGCTGGTGGGAGGGGAAGGGCTTCTAGGTAGCGGAATTGAGCCAGGTGGTCAGGCTTGAGCTGGAAGTGGGTCCACGTGGAGGGTGGCAGCTGTGGGAGGTAAGGCTGGTGGAGCTGCGTGGCCAGAGCGCGGTGGGCCTCGGGGCTGACGCTGGGTCGGGACCTGTCATGGCAGCCCTGTGGAGGAGAATGGGGTGGCCTGCGTCTGGGAGCCGGTGAGGAAACCGCCTCCAGAACGAGGTTGGGGGGAGGAGGCCTGAACCTCGACCAGGGCCGTGGGGATGGAGCAGAGGGGCTCGTCCAGAACACTGTGAGCAGCCACACGGCTGGTCTCCTCTCCTCAGAAGCATGGAATTGAGGTTTCTTCTGTGTCCCCATTTTGTTGTGTGACAAACACTACGTAAACGGTGTAGACCAGTGGAAAGAACAGTGCACTCAGCACCCGCAAACCTACCACCTAGACTCACCCGTTGTGAATATTTTGCCATATTTGCCTTCTCTCTTTTTCCTTTTCTGTTCATCCTTTCTTTTTCTTTTTTTCTGAGTCATTCAAAAGTACATTGTGGTCATCATGACATGTCATTCCTAAGTACTTGGCAGGCAACTTCTAAAGAGAAGGGTGCACGCCTCCGCGACAAGGCGACGTGTGCACGCCCAAGGCCAGCAGCAGTAATTTCCTGGCGCTGAGGTTGAGGACAAGGGCTGGAGGAGGGCAGAGCAGATGGGAGCCGCTGACAGGGACAGCGCAGGAAACCAGTGACGGGATCTCTGGGCAGGAGGACCGTGATCACTTACGGGAACAGGGGGCGAGGGGTGGGCTGGGGAGACCAAGGACCCCTTCCCAGCTGCCAGGGAGAGAGGAGAGGAGACACAGGTGGTGTCCTCTCCTGCAAGGTCATGGGCATGCTGAGTGTGGGGGAGGACCCCAAGGTGGGAATGGCAGGGAGAAGGTGAGGACAGCTCAGTGCTCCCAGGGCCAGGTGAGCAGAGAGGGCTTTCAAGGTGCACTGAGAGCTGCTGAAAGATGACATGACAGGTCTCCTTTCCCTTCCGGGTTCAGCTCCACCCCAGCTGGCTGGCCCAGGGCAGGCAGCAGCTGTGGGCACTTGGTGCTCAGCCCTGTTCTCTGCCTTCCTCTCCCTCCCTCCCCCTCTCCTCCCTCCCTCTCTCTTCCTCTTCTTTCTCCCTCTCCCCTCCTTCTCTCTTCCACTCGCCCTCTTTCTCTCTGTCCAAGTCTGTCCCCCTCTCTCCTCCTCTCTCTCTCCTGCCCTCCCCACACACCCCTCACTTGAATAACCAGCAACAAATTTAAGGAGATTCATCATTAGACTGAATTCAGGCAAACACGAAAAGCCCCTTTTGTGCTTGGGTCCCTATTCAGAGTAAGATTTCATTATTATTTTTTAAATGTGAACATCTTTATAGATTTTGATATAGAAATCGATGCCCTTTTTAAAAAATTCAAAATGCAAAGAAGAAAGACGTATACAGAGTAGAAATCAAAAGTCCCCATAATCTCCCTCCGCTCCCCTCCCCACGCTGTCGATATCCATCCGCTCGGTGAGCCAACATCACTCCAGGCAGAAGCAGAAGACACGTGTCCGGACCGAGATCGCCTCTACGCGAGGCCCCCTCGCTCGCCTTTTGTTTCACTATTTAATCATGTATCCCCGGCTCAGCACGTCAATATGTATAGATCTGCCTCTTGCCGTCGGATGGCTGCGGGGAATTCTAGTGTGTGCACAACCGTAATGTATTTAACGACTCCCCTGTTGGTAAAGTGAATATTTTCCGTTTTTCACTCCACTAAACATCCTTACACATGAATCTTTGAACAGTTGTCCAATTATTTTCTTAGGCTATATTCTTGGAAGACAAATACAAGATACATGACCTCAAATTTCCCTCTAGATGGTGCAACAATTTACACTCCAGCAGAAGCCCGCTTCCCACGCAGCATCGCTAATGTTGCTAATCCTGTCGGCGTCCGCCAGCTTGATGGACAAAATGATATTAAATTGCCTTGGCTGCTTCAAGTTCTTTGTATATTTTCCTTTGGGGAGTTGATGTTTTCCAGATAGAGTGTTCAACTTGGTTCATTTCTAAATAGTCTATCATTTCAGTTTAGATTTCTTTTTCACCTGAGTACTTAAGAATATTTCAGAAGTTACTAAGTAGTTATGTATATATATATATATTTGTATGATCTTTTTTATTGTTTTTATTTTTACTGCATTGTGCCCTTTTTGCGTTTTGAATTTTTGTCTTATTTATGTTCTCTGAATGTCTGAAGAAAGTGAAAAGAATGCAGGGCTTCGCGTATTTCTTTTACATCCCAGGTAGTACGCTTTCTTTCAAACAAATGTGGTATATGCTTTCTTCACTGTTGCCCTTTCTTCTCAGCTCTTCCTATTGTGAGCTGACTTGATTTCATGGGCGTTGTTTTCCCTCTAGTGATTTGATTTATTTCCTATTTTTATTCTGCCAGTGATCTTGCGTTTTCGTTCATTCCGTTTTCAGCAGTATTTATCCTGTTGTTTCTCCCTCTTTATTTTGGAAATCTGGTTTTCATTTTTGTTTCTGTCTCGAAGAAACTGCATTTTTTGTTGTTGTTTTGTTTTGTTTTCAGGTTGCTCTGATAGCCTGCTTTCCTTGTTATCAATGGGTGCCCTCCTCCGTCTCTGAGCACACTGTTCGTGCTTCGTTTTGCGATGCTTCTTCCTGCTTGTCCCGCACCAGCTGCAGTTTACAGCTGGACAGCCCATGCAGCTGGATCCCTCTGAAGAGCTCATCTCTTTACACCCCCGGAGCTCTGTCATTCATTCAGCATCAATTTGTAGCTAAGACCTGGGCTCTGGCACCAGACACCTGCCTCCCCTACAAGCTGCGTAGCTTAGGAAGCTCTGTAGGCAGCACTCTGAGCCTCAGTTCTCTCAGCTGCAAAATGGGGATTTAAAATACTCCCTGCCTCCTGTTTGCTGTGAGGGCTAAGTGACTTAACATATCTAAACACTTAGGACAGCACCTGGCGTGTGATTCCCACGTGCTGAGCGGGCTCTCCAGGAGCCAGACAGGTGGCTCTCAAGACAGCCCCTGAGCGCAGCGGGCTATGGTTTACCACCCAGCTGCAGGTGGTGGGTGCCGGGCTGTTGGTGGGAGCGTGCGCCAAGCAGGCTTCCCCTTGGTTGTGCCAGATGGAAGGGGGTGTGAGACAGCCCACAGGCCAGTCCATGAGACTGTTCCCAGGGGCACAGACAAGAGAAAGCTTGGGGATGCCTCCCCCCACTCTGACCCAGCCCCAGCCAAGTATTGGGGGTGACCAGAAGGATCTGTGGTCAAGCTCAACCCAGCAAGTTGGGCAAGGATAGGCCCCTTCCAGCAGTGCCCAGGAGGGACAGTGGGTGGCTGCAGGGATCAGTGGTCCAGCTGACCCCTGGGTGGGGTTCAAGCAGGAATGGAGACCTTTCCTGGATGCGCACAAGAGTGGGCTGGCAGGTAGACCCTGCCCTTGAACACAGGACATCTGCAGCATTTTGTCTGAGTGCCAAGAATGGGACAGGCGGGTTGGTGGACTCCGTCCGGGAGAGTTCCTCAGTCTAATAGCAGGAGAGCAGACCAGTGTTGCCAGGATGTAGAACATGGAAGTGCCATCCCACGTGGGTGAGGCCTCTTCTCAATTTCCAGTGTTGGGCCAGAGTTTTCCTTTTTATAATCGGTGGGCTAGCTCAGATACAAACTGGAGAATAGAGGGAAACACAGCCTTTTGCTCGTGGTCCTGCGCTCCCCCTAACAAACACCTCCAGCCTGCTAGGTTCTAGACCGGTTATGATTGCGCCCGTGTTATAATGAGCTCCCGGGGGCCCGGAGAGGATGACTGTCTCACAGTGACCCGGTGGGGTGGCGTTCGATCCTGTTCTGTCCAGCTCCTCCCTTTTCTCCTCCCAGTCCGCCGTTCTGACCCTGGTTTAGTTCCATCTAACAGAGCGTGAGCACCTTGATCATCCTCTCTGTGCCAAACTGTGTGTGCTGGTCAGCAGCCCACGGCCAGTCCTTGCCTTCCGGAGGCTCACATGCTTGAGAGGAAAGGGACAGGTGCTATAAGCAAGTGCAAGTCAAGTTCAGTGACAGAAGAGACAGAGAAGTTCTGCCTGGAGGTGCGGAGGTGAGCATTCTGATTGAGGGGAGGGGCGTAAAGGCAGGAACATGGGGGAAAGATAAGGTCTGTCCATGAGCCCGTCCTCATGTGGTGTGGCGGGAGCCTGCGTGGGGTGGGGGTAGGCGGCGGGTGTACAGGGTTTCTTGGGTAAAAAAGGGTCTCTGCATGGATTTCTCACTATAACGAGGAGCCACTGGAATATTTAGAAGATAGCAATGACATTCAGTTCAATTAAAAATTCTGGAGCATTTACTCAGTGCCAGGCATTCTGCCAGGCATTCTGCTAGGCTCTGAGCATATAAATATGAATAAGAAACCGTCTTTCCCCTTGAAGACCTCAGTCGTACAGCCCGACGTTCTGTGAGTTAAGAATGGAAACGGACGGACGGACCCGAGCGGCGTCGGCAGGCGGAGGTTCACGCCTCTCCCGGACGGGCACCCGCAGGCCCATCCAGGCCTTGTCTCGGGATGCACTGCCCTTCGACTCACTGTGCAGTCCTCAGCCTCGGTCACCCAGTCAGCTGCCGCAGCTCCAGGCCTTGTGTCTGTGCTCCAGTTCCAAAGAGGGAAGAGGAGAGTTTGCGTCTTCATTCGGGAGGAACCCCTCCCCTTAGAGGCGTCACCCCACATCTCCTTGGTCGGAACTTGTCCTGCCTGGCTGAGGGAAAGCAGGAAATCAGTTTTGTTTTGCTTATAGAGTTGCAGTAGGAAAGACAGATGAGGGTTTTGGAAATGGAGTACGGATAAGTGTGTGCTACCGATTCTCATATATTGTGATAAATGCTATAGCGGATGTATGTTTAGGACACAACAGAAAAGCGTTTGCAGGGACAGTTCATAATTCCGGGTGGCAGCTGGGGGCAGGGATCGCAGAGAGGAAGTGCTGGCCCAGCTGCATCTGAGCTCCCCGTGCAGGGTGGAGGTAAGGACCTTCCAAACCTGTGAAAGACAGGACGTGTGAGTAGACCAGCTGTTCCTGGAGGAGGCCCTTGTCTGGCGTGACTCAATATCTCTGCTTCAGGAAGATCTGGGGCAGCAACGCAGAGAACAAATTGGCTGTGAAGCCCGAGAGGAATCTAGTATAACTGTTTGAGGGGTCCTGGGAACATTCAGAAGAATCCGGGTTTGTTTCTTGAGTACCAGTTGCGCTGGGGTTGAAAGCGCTGCGTGTCTGCCTCTGTGGAGGGGGAGAACGGGAGGGAGAAGGGACCGTCCTTGGCAGGTGTGCTTCCCCTGAAGAGACCTGGGGCCCATGGAGGATGGAGAACGTGTTGTTCCTGGGAGCTCTGATTTCTGCTCCTAGCACCCATGTAGTCATAAAGCTCATTTTAGCGAATAGTCCTAGTTGGTTGATTTTTCAATCACAGGGATTAATGCAGAGAGCAGCCTGGAAACTCCATTCTTGGCTCTTGGTCACACAGCAGTAGAATTACCAAGAGAGTGGGGCACAGTTTTGATTAACCAGAACCCCTGCCCAGTGGAGCTTGTCTTCCTGGGAGGATGCTGGACGAGACACAACATCTGGCTGCGCCCGCAGCCCAGATTCCCCCACTGCCGTTCCAGACCAGCCACAGGGCACCGGTTCCCACTGTGGCCAGTGCTGCTTCCCTCCAACCAGCAAGTGGGCAGCTGGCCCGTGGAGGCAGAAGGCGCCAGGAGTGAAGCTTCTGTTCACAGCTCTTGCCAGGAATCGTGGTCGCAGGTTCAGCAGCTTCCAGAAGGTTTATTTGTGAGCAGTGGCAGCGAGTTAAACCCTCAACAGAGAAGGTCCACGCACTGGCGCTGTGCGAGCTGACCTCCTGGAGGAACTGAGCGGACAAGCCCGCACACGGTGCAGTATTCCTCGGACAGATTTGAGGTCTCAAATCGGGGAAGAGTCCAAAAGAGCTCAAAAGGTTTTTGAAGGCGAGGCTGTGGATAACCTGGTAGGTGTAAGTGTAGCTTTAAGAGTGGTGGTGCTCTCTGGCAATTTCGTTTTTCACAGATGACCTCTAGGAAAAGGAAACACACGGCACTTCAAATTATCCCAGAAGAATAATCCAGCTGAGCTACGCTGGACAGTCGCACTGGCCACACGTCCACTCGACCACGAGTTCACAGTCCAGGGAATGAATCCCACATCTCTCGGGTGAAAATAAACAGTTCAACCAAAGAAGTGCAGAGTGTGGGTGGGCCGCTCTGGACCAGCAGAGATTCCTCCCTCCTAAAAGATAAGCAAACAAACAAGCAAAACCGAAATAAAATAAGCTGGTGGTGGCACTTAAAACATCCCATTGTCAAAAAACGAGAACCATTTCCCTAAAGAAATAGAAACCTATTTTCTGAGAAGATTTTACAATAGTAGACAGAAAGAAATGTAAATGGGTGCATAGATACTAATCTCATTCAAATATAAGAAATAGGGATGATAAGTAGCAGAAGATGGACGAGGAGATGGGTGAGGGGGGCTCCTGAAATAGAAAGACAGTGATGGAAACAAGTAAACGACACCAAGAAACTAAATACACAATAACAGTTAAAACCCACAAGCGCAGCATGTGCCCGGGAAGAAATGCAACATTGGAGCGGGAAGCTAGCTGGAGAATCTCTCTGAGGCTGCAAGAAAAACTTATGAAGTCGTGGAAGTAATGGAAGAAAAGCTGCCAACTGTGGAAGAGAGAACCTACCCAGGCAGATAACTAAATGAAGGGGCACAACGAGCAAATGGAGCCGAAGGTAGAATAAAATACAGAATGTCAGCTGATGGCCCCGAGATGGGGCAGGGGAGGACGGAGTGGCCAGTGCTGAAACGTCCTTGGTGAACTGAAGGGCTCCCTGCGTTCCAGGCAAAATGCTGTAGATATAAGTCAATGAAAAACGAAACGGCTCCCAGGGTAATCAAAAATCCCTAAAAGCATTTGGCAAAACACACTCACACAGGTGAGCACACAACCAGCCTTTATCAGATAAAACTCACGAAAAACAAGGAGCACAACTAATCCAACCCTCCTACGAGTTCTTCTCCGTGATCTCAAGCGCCAGAGCCAGTGATGGTGTGAAACTCAGCCACTGCCGATTCAGCCAGGATACGACACACACAAAGGCCACCGAGAACTGCCACTCGGGGCCCCTGAAGACCTTGCAGGAGGCTGAAGGGCGACCCCCAGTGCCTGGAACCTATAAATGTTACTTGATTTAAAGGGATCTTTGCAAAATGTGATTAAATTAGGGATTTTGCTAGATTATCCTGGTGAGTCCTAAATGCGCTCACACGTGTCTTTATGAGACGGAAGCAGGGGGAGATTTTATGCACAGAGGGGAGACAGTGATGTGAAGACAGACACAGACAGTGGGATGATGCAGCCACCAGCCAAGGGATTCCAGTGGCCACGGGAGGCTGGCAGAGGCACAGCCCAGATTGCCCCCAGAGATGACCCCAGAGGGAGCGCGGCCCTGCCGGGAGCTGGACTTCAGCACAGTGATACTGATTTCAGACATCTCGCCTCCAGAACAGTCAAAGAATACATTTCTGTCGTTCAAGTCCCCAAGTTCGTGGTACTTGGTTACAACAGCCACAGGGAACTAAAACAGACGTATCATTTTGAACCTACAGAGATGTTCAGGAAAAGACTGTAGTAAGAGTGATGACCAGGATAGATGATATTTGAGTCTGTGGTCCCTGATTATATTGTCAGTGGTTTAATATCGGGGAAAGTACAATCATTTTAGGTTTCCTGTCTTACATAAGGGAGTGTGAAATGGTATATTATTTTTCTTAAATTTGGTGATTTGAGAAAATGCACATTTAGGAATATTTTTGAAAATGTTTAAAGATGCTTAAAGTAGAATTTAAAACAAAATGTATAGCCCTGGCCAGTTTGGCTCAGCAGTAGAGCGTCGGCCCATGGACCAATGAGTCTCGGGTTCAATTCCGGCCAAGGGCACGTACCTCGGTTGCAGTTCGTCCCTGGCCCTGGTCGGGGTCCTGCGGGAGGCAACCAGTCAATGTATCTCTCTCACATTGATGTTTCTCTCTCTCTCCCTCCCACTCTGAAGATAAATAGAAAAATATCCTCAGGTGAGGATTAAAAAATACTAAAATAAAAACAAAATGTATAGTTTGCAAATCACCGAAGAAAGTGTGAAAACTAAGAAATTTTACAAAAAGGGAAATATAGTAAACAAAAGCATAAGAACAGGATCATGGAAGTAAGCTTCCATTAGCATCATTGTGAACTGATGTAATAACCCCCCAAATCTCTGTTTTAACACAGTATGGTTAGTTTTTCACTCACTTTGCAGTTCAGTGCCTATCTGCTCGGGGCAGGGCCCTGGGCGTGGGGGTGGGGGTGTGTCCCCCACAGAGTAACCCGGGCTCCAGGCCCTTCCACGTGAGAGCCTCGCTGCCCTCCGGGGCTTCCTCACTCTGGCCAGCTTAGGAGGGGAGAGACACAGCAGTGGGGAGTGGAGCTGAGCTTTCTAGGAGCCAGGCCTTCCCCCCATCCCACGACCAGAGCTCGCCACCTCTAAGGGAGGTGTGCCTCGGGGAAAGAGGAAACGAGTCACTGAGCACGCGGCATCGTTGCTGCCACCACAAGCAAGCATATCCGTTCTGATAAGTAGAACTGACTTTGTCTGGCCACCACTGTGTGACATAGAAGGGAACGGGAGGAGAAGAGGCAGCCCCTGGAGAGGCCAAGGTACAGGAGCTCAGGATGGGCCAGGGAGTGGGAGAGCCCATGGACATCAGGTCCAGAGCAAAGAGGAGCTATCGTCTGAGACCTGGTTGAAGGATCAGCAAAGAACCACAGTCAAGTGGGAGAGCAGAGTGCAAGACTCAGGTGCTGAGCCACGGGTGTGGGAAAGGGGTGTACGGAATGACGTGGGGCATCCCCGAGAGAGGTCCTGAGATGGTGGAGTACAGGAAGGGGGCGTCTCTGTGGTTACATGTGGAACAATTACTGACCGACCTGTGGGCAGGGAGGGAGCAAAAATATAGAGTAGAAATGGGATTTGTTTTAGATGATTTTACCATTTATTGATTTTATACTATGTATCAGGGTCAGTGGTAGGCAGTTTACATGTGATTTCATTTGCAAGAATCCTCGTAGGAACATTGCTGAATCGATGATGTCACTGCCATTTTTCAGAGGAGTAAACTGAGGCTCTGCTAGGTTCCCCAGTTAGCTGTACAGAACCAGTATCTGAACCCAGACCTTTACCTCCACAGCTGCTGGTTTTTTCCACTTTGTTCTAAAGCCTCTTCAGGAGACATGAGCCTTTCGCTGTATGGAAAACATTTCCTCCAAGGACAGATACATCTGCCTCTCACACAATCCCTGACGCCTCCTGTGCGGGCCCTGGCTAACAACAGGCAGTCACAGAGTTGTCATTTACAAGGTGATGAGGAAGAGAAGGCAACTGGTCCAAGGTCCCCCAGCAAGTTTGAGTGCCACACAAGGCCATGGCCTCTGTCTTGTGTTCGTGCCCCGGCCTGACCTCCCAGAACGCCGGCCGCTGCAGATTCTTCAGGGACCTGAAGCCAGGTCCATTCCTTCACTTATGAAAATAACAAAAGAGTCTTTTTTTTCCTACTGAACACCAGCTGGCCCTGGGAAAGAAGAGCCTGTGATTTTGCTCTAGACAACACCACTTGCTTTGGGCTTTGGTCCGTCTTCCCCGTTTTTGTTCTCTGGGTAGGACGGCTAGCACGGCGCTTTAATTATTATTGTCTGCTATTATGATGATCGTGGTTTAATGGTTGGTTTGCGGCTCCATGGCTCAGAGGGGGGCCTTTTATAAAACAAGTATTATTCTCTTATTGTCGTTTCCAATGTCACTGAGGATAATTGAAGCTGCATGCTCGTGCGGGGACAGGAGTGATGGCTGACCCTCTACCCCCTGCAACAGCTGTTGGCTCACACGCCACCTTCCCCTGGTGTGAAGACCCGCTGTGGGGACTCGCTTTGGCGCGGCATCCCCTGTGTTCATGCGGTGGTGACAGTTGCTCGGGAGCACCCCAAGCCCTTCCGTGTGCTGGGGTCCAGTCAGAAGAAAGGGAGGTCAGCATGGCAAGATGCCATGATGTTTCTGTTCTCGTGTTTGCATTGTTCACAATGGATGCAGGTGAGACTCCTGTAAGCCACGCGGTGGGCAGTCTCCAGAAAATGCCCAATGCGTTCACGTTTCCTTCAGACTGAGAGAACTGAGGACCAGAACCCCTGATGCACGTTTCGTGTGTGGACGGCCTTGGAGAGGTGAGGGCTCCTCCAGTGAGAACTCAGCGCACCCCCCCCCCCCCCGCCCTGGCCTTTAGATTTAACCAGGTGATGCATTGATTTACTAGGGCTGCTGGTACAAACCGAATGGTTTAAGATAAGTTTATTTTCTCACAGTTCTAGGGCCTGGGAGTCCAGAATCTAGGTGTCAGTGGGGCCACGCTCCCTCGGAAGCCTGGGGAGGAATCTGCTGTCCCCAGCCTGGCCTCTGGTGGCTGCCGGCAGCCCTCCACGTTCTTTGGCTTGTAGGCACATGACTCCGACATCTCCCTCCGTGGTCTTCTTCCCTGAGTCTCCTGAGTGTCTCTATATCCAAACAGCCCTCCCCTTTTCTCTTCCAAAGACCTCAGTCCTTGGATTGGGGGCCCACCCTAATCCAGTAGGACCTCATCTGAGTTTGAGTTCATCTCCACTTTCAGAAATACACTCACCTCTGGGGGGAGGCATGTCAACCCACTGCAGGTGGCATGGGGGCGTGAGAAGGGCAGGGGCCTTCAGGGCAGAGGGCACTCCCCAAAGCCAGAGAATACGAAGGAAATGGGCGAAGGCTCTTTATGCCTCTGTCATGCTGGGCCCCCTCTTGTGGTCTCCTTCCTCCCTCAATTTTCTTGTGCTGTTCTTTCTTCAAAACTGCTCAGACACCTCCTCGGTGAAGTTTTCCTTGCCTCTCTCAATTAGAAGAAGATTTTATAAAAGAAAGGCCCTTTGGGCCCTGGCCTGTTTGGTTCAGTGGTTAGAGCATAGGTATGTGGACCAAAGGGTCACAGGTTCGATTCCCAGTCAAGGGTACGTACCTTTGTTGCAGGTTCGATTCCTGGCCCTGGTTGGGGTTGTGCAGAAGGCAGACTGTTGATGTGTCTCTCTCACATCGATGTTTCTCTCTCTCTCCCCCTCCCCCCCTTCCTTCCACTCTGTCTAAGAAGCAATGGAAAAATATTCTTGGTGAGGAAAAAAACACTAAAAAAAGAAAAAAAGAATGAAAGGCCTTTGGTACCAGACAGATGTGGTTTGAATACTGCCTCTGACCCTTACTAGCTGTTGACCACCCCCAGCCCACTCCCTGTGAGTTGCCTATGTTGACCCCGGGGGACTTCAGCTCCCCAGCCAGCAAGGAGGGGAAACAGACTCTAAACTGCATGGGGTTTTACAAGGATATTAGACAACAGACATGAAGTACTTGGCGCATAGATATTTCTACAAATGCTTCGTTTCCTTCCTCCCCGTTACTTGGACAGCACCTCATCCCTCTCTGTGAGCGCCTGGTGCGCATAGTATTGCGTTGTGTCTGTCTCTTTCCATACGCAGCAGCCTCCAGGGCAGAGACAGAGCCCTCCCCACCTCCCCAGCTCTCAACCCAGCTTCACACGCGCACGCCCGCCCGCTCCCGGGCCTGCGTGTGTCTGTGCTCAGAGGAACCGGCACACGTCCGAACGAGGCCTCCCTGCGAAGGATGCCTGGTCCTGGGTGTGGGGCGGGCCCTCCAGCGGTGTGCCAGATGTGCCTGCATGGGGGCCGCTCAGGCAAACCAGGATGTCTGTTTGGGCCCAGAATCATCTCTATGGACCAGAACCTCTAATTAGCATTTCACACTCTGATTTCTATAAGAGAATAAAAGCCCTCCTAAATGCGGTTGGTTTGGCAAAGCGTCTCCACTGCCATCATCAAGGATTTATAGTAAGAGGGGTCACTAGGTTCCGCGGCAGCCCCCCAGCTAACGTCCCTCAGTCCAGCCTTGTCCTTGCCAGTCTCTTCTCATCTGGGCAGCTCGAGTGACCGTGAAATGTGCATCGGCTCCTGTCAGGCCCCAGCTTGAAATCCTTTAGTGGCTTACTTCCCGTAGCCTGTAGAACGAAGTCCAGACTTTCCCCTGACCCACAGGGCCCCACCTGACCTGGCTTGGCCTGACTCTCTTGGCCCAGCGGCAGCCTCCGTGGCCTTTCCGTGGCTCAAACGCTCCAGGCTGGTTCCCTTTCGGGGCCTTTGCACATACTGCCCTTTACACACAGAGAGCCGCCTCCCCCTTACCCTGCACGCCCCTTCCACTGGCGGGCCTGCTTTGAGCCTCTCGTCTTGCTTAAATGTCACCTCCTTGGAGAGGTCTTCCCCGGCCACTCCGTCTGAGCACTGTGCTGTTTCCTTCGCCGCGTTCGCCACAGCCGATGATCACTTAATGGCCTTGTGCATGCGGGAGTATTGCTTGTCTCCAGAAACAAATGGAAAATGACACCCTGCCTGTCATCTTCACCATTATCTCCCCGCACCCAGCGCAGAGGAGGTGTTTAAACAAATGAATGCAGGAAGAGGTCCGGGACCGCAGTCTCGAGCCTTTCCCTTGCCAAGTGGCATTGTTTCTGCACGCAGAGGACCTGGGCTCCCTCCTCTTGCCCCCTCCTGCCACTTCTCTTGACCTCATCAGTGCCAAGCCTTTGACTTTGTCTGGTTCTCAGATCAGCTAAGCGGAATGCAATGGACTGGCATTTTTAATTCATGGTCTTGAATGTCAGCCCTTTACCCTTGTGTATGATTCACATGTAAACTATTGATTACTGCTGGGGCCTCTCCAGTGCACGCCTGGCTCCCGGCCACAGCCTCCTCCTTCCGGAGGCGTGAGCGGCATGATCGGGGGAAGCGGGGAACCGTTCAAGTCTGACCTGGACGATAATTTTAGAATGTAATTCTGGCTTAGTTCCTAACCAGCCCTGACCTCGGGCAAGTTATTCAGCCTCACTTTTAAAGATAGGGACAATGCCACCTACAAAATAAAGGTGTTGTGAGGATGAAATGAACGGTGTGAGTGCCTCGTACACAGTGCTTGTGTGCTAACACGTTTCCTTTCATTTCCACTCGGTCTCCATAGTCTTTCCCTTCCCAGCTTCCTATCAGCCTGGCCCTCCGGGATCTCCTCCATCCATCGATGCGCTCACTCCTTCTTTCAGTTACTCACGCCTAGGGATTTCAGCCCCTCTCTAACCGGAAGGAGATAAAACCCAAACTCTTCCAGCTAATTCTCAGGCCCTCGTTATCGTCCCTCTCTCAGTCCAGCTCTGTTCCTGATGGCATCCTAACACCTGAATTCCAGTCTAGGGGTTGCCTTTCTTCCCAGGCATCTTAACCTCCCCTCTGCCTCCGTGTCTTGTCTCATGCTATTGAATCCAAAGGAAACACTCCCTTTCATGCCACCCAAAATTCCAGTCTCGTTTCCTGCGTCCTTCCCTGACCAGTCTGGGCCCCGTGAACCCTCTTTCCTGAGCACAGTACAGCCGCAGCGCACAGCTGACCGCTGGGTCTGCTCCCACGGCGGGTTGCCTGGCTCAGAGCGCGGGGTAGCGTGGAGGAAGCAGAGGCGAGGGGCATGCCCCGGGCAGGAGAGGGTGCTCATGTTTGCTCTGCTTCCTGGGGACCTCCCCGCCCCCACGCCGTGGGGCCTGGTCTGCCAGTCTGTGCCCTCTGCACGCCTTGTGGAGAAGCCCCTCCGTCTTCACTCTGTGGGAAGCCCTCAGAGGGGAGGCCTGCCAGGGGCACTAGAACAGGACTGTTGAGAAAACCCACACAGCTTCTGGAACCGGGGATCTCCATCTGCATCTACAGCGGGCCATCTAGGAAATCCGAGATCCACTGGAATCCTAGGAGAACTGACTGGTGGCTGAAAATAAGAAACACACACACACACACACACACACACACACACACATATTCAACAATAAATATGTAACAGAACATTAAATCCTCTTCTCAATGAAGCAAAAAAAAAAAAAAAAAGAATTTAATATAGAAATGTAACAAAGAAGAAAACCACCGAAGTACGTACACTAAGCCCTAAATCAGGTAAGATCTCTCCAGTGTTCCTGGCTGGGGAAAATAAGTAACACAGAGGTATCAGTTTGCCCCAATTAATCAATAAATGTGTTCAGTTCCAGTTAAAAGATCAGTGGGATATTTTGGAATTTGATAATGATAAAGTCCATCTGAAAGGAAAAATTGGGGACACTAGCTAAGAAATTTGGGGGAGACAGTATGAAGGGAACTTGCCCTGTAACAACATCGAATTATGAGAATGTGGAAAACCAAAGTAAACTGAGTAGCTGCGTTCATGGCATCACGGATATAACCCAACGCAGGCCAAGGAGGGCGCCCTGGAGCTGAGGAGTCGAAAGTCGGACCCATAGCTGAGGGACCTTTGAAACCAGTGGAGAGAGCCTGGACTGTTCAGTTATGAGGGTCCTCACTCCACAGTACTTGGCACCGTCCAGAGTGTGGGCACGTCTGGGCACTGGGGCTGCCACAGTGAACAGGCCCGGTCTGGCACTCAGGGCAGTCCTCCTCTGGCTGGGGAGGCAAGCAGCGAGCACGGAGTCAGTGAAGTATCGGCTGTAATAAACGCTAAGGAGGAAGTACACAGGGTGCTTGATAGTCCAAATACGGAAGGGGCAACTTTACAGAGGTGTTGGGACAAGAGTGTCCGTTTGGAAAAATAATGAACCCATAAACCTCCAAAATATGAAACTATACAAGTTCTGGGAAAGTATTAAAGTTTTGCTTTTAAATCATGTGGGGGAGAAGAGGGTTTGCCTAGGCATAATATGACACTCAGCGCCCTTAAAGGAAAAGATGAGCGGGGTTGATTACATAAAATGAATGGCTTCTCTGCCAAAGTAGACAAAATAAAATTTAAAAGAAAAAGACGCCAGTTGCTAGGAAAAGATATTAATAACAGATATACTGTTTAGAGGGAATGTAAATGGATACAATCACTTAAGAGAATAAGTTAGCTGTATTTATCAACATTTTAAAAATATATACCATTCCCCCCCAAAAGAGTTTTTCTACAAAGTCAACTGAAATATTAACAGAAATGTGCAAAGCTACACAAAGATGGAGTGTTCCTTGCAGAGTTATATAAAATATAAAGCTAAAACAATAGTGAAATATAACAATGTTCTTTTCTGTAGAAGAAAATAAATGTATATGTCCATAATATTGTATTCAGTGAAGAAAGAAAGTTACAAAAATAAAAAAGTAAAATATGGTTCCATTGGGGGGAATTGTGTTTGTGCACATCGGAAACACTCCGAAGGCTGTGCACCAAGACTAATTCCGAGTGAAAAGCTCTGGAAAAAGAGATCGGTTTGTGTGAGAGACTTTAAAAAAAATCCAATACGTCTGTCTATTGTTTGCCTTTTTCTGCCTTGAGCACGTTTTATTTTTATAATTTAAAAAGCTATTTTTAAAAGGAGATAGTGATGAATGGGTTGGAGCCTGGAATAAAAAAAAAAAAAAAAAAGGATATCCGTGGAAAACACTGGGGAAATCCAAGGAAAATCTGGAGTTGAGTTCAAAGTCATGTACAGAGGTTGGTTTCTTACTTCTGGCAAACGGACCAGGGAAACGTGAGGTGTTAACCAGGGAAGAAAAGGGGAGGGGGAGCTATAGGAATTCTCTGGATTCTCTTTACAACTCTATGTAAGTCTGAAATTATTCCAAAATACAAATTGATCAGAAGAAGAGAGGGGCACACAGGCTCGTCCAAGGCAGCTTGTTCTGGAAGATTTCAGATTCCCGCTGGGCCAGCGGGGACGCCGCCCGTGGGGAGCCCTGCCTAGCCCCCTCAGGTGGTCAGGGCCTCGCTGAGGGAAGCCAGTGCGTAGCTAACATCCCGAGTTCTGCTCCGGGGAACCAAGGTGCAGGCTCCCCCTCGCCTCTGCCGCCGCTGGGCCAGCTTCCCAGACTCCCACAGCAACCCCTGCCCTTTGTCACCCCCTCCTTTTTTTTAAGACGTCGTTTTTTTGAGTAGATTTAGGTTCATAGCACAACCGGCTGCCCTCACATGTGTAAGCCAACCCCATTATCAACAGCCCCGAACGAGTGGGACATGCATTACAGGGGATGAGCCTGCACTGTCTCATCGTTATCACCCAAGGTCCATAGTTTCCACTGATGTTGTACTTTCTATGGATTTGGACAAATGTATAACGTATTCACTTTATAGTATCATAAGAGTATTTCCACTTCCCTAAAAATCCTTTGTACTTTACTTATTCATCCCTCCCTCCATCAGTCCCGGGCAACCACTGATCTTTTTACTATCTCCATAGCTTTGCCTTTTTTCAGAGTGTCATAGAGTTGGAATCATACAGCTTTTTCAGAATGCTTGCTTGCACTTGGCAGTGTGCATTTAAGTCTCCTCTCTGTCTTTTCATGGCTTGATAGCTCATTGCTTTTTAGTGCTGAATAATATTCCATTCTTTGGATGCACTGTGGTTTATTCATTTACTCATTTACTAGAGGATATCTTGGTTCCAAGTTTGGGCAGTTAGGAGTAAAACATGATAAACATCCAAGTTCAGGTTTTTGTGTGGACCTGGTTTTCAATTCATTTGGCTAATGTGATTGCTGAATTGTATGTTAAGAATGTGTTTGGTTTTGTAACAAACTGTCAAACTGTCTTTCAAAGGGGCTGTATCATTTTGCATCCCACCAGCAATGCGTGAGAGTCCCTGTGTTTCCCAGCCTGGCCAGCTTCTGGTGTCCGTGTTTCAGACTCCGGCCATTATAACAGAGACGTAGTGATGTCTCATTGCTGCTTCCATTTGCATTTCCCCGATGACGAAGGATGTAGAGCATCTTTGTATGTGTGTATTTGCTGTTTGTATATCTTCTTTGGTGACCTGTCTGGTAAGGCTTTTAACCCATTTTTTAATCGGGATTTTTGTTTTCTTATTGTTGAGTTTTTAGAGTTCTTTGTATGTTTTGGATAAAAGTCCTTTACCAGCTGTGTCTTTTGCAGGTATTTTCTCCCAGTCTGTGGCTTGTCTCCTTATTCCCCTGTCTTGCAGAGCAGAAGGTTTTCACGTTAATGCCTTCCAGCTTATCAGTTGTTTCTTCGTAGATCATGCCTTCGGTGTTCTGTCTAATCAGTCACACCATGCCCGTGTCATCTAGGTTCCCCTGTGCCGTCTTCTGGGAGTTTTCGTCTTATGTTTACACGTAGGTCTGTGATCATTTTAGTTCGTTCTTGTGAAGGGTGTAAGGTCTGTGTCTAGCTTCATGTGGATGCCGGTGGTCTCCACACCGTTTGTTGAAGAAACTCGTTGCTCCACTGAGAGATCAGTTGACCGTCCGTGTGTCTATTTCTGTGTCTAATCTGTGCCACTGACCTGTCTGTCCGCTGTTTCCCCGCACTGTCTGGACGACTGTGGCTTTACCGTAAGTCTTCCCGTGGGTGGTGCCGCCCTCCGATGTTCCACTCCTTCAGGCTCGCGTGGGCAGTCCCAGGTCTTCACCTGTCCGTTTAAACGTCACCATCAGTTTGTATCCACAGAACAGCTTGCTGGGATTTTCATTATTTGTTTTTTACCTATTTCCTTTATCCAACCTAGACCTTGCCTTCTCGGCATCCACTCACAACCTAGGATGACGTGGACATGGACTCGGGAGTGGGGCTGGGAGCTGCCGTGTGGAACTGAGGGGGCAGCTGGGGTTGATAATGGCCACACGGAGCTCGTCCTAACGAACAAGATGCTCACAATCTACACCCCTCACCCTTGTCCCCATCGCTGGTGACTCCAGGGTCGGGGCAAGCTGGTGCTGCCAGACGCCGCCTTCTCCTCCTTCCTGCAAGTCTCTGTGAGGTTTAGGGTCTTCCCAGCTAGGGAAGGCCGGGGCAGAAGGGGCCAAGCCGCCCTGACAGCTGCCTCTTCTCGCTCAGGCTCCACTTCCTGGTGTTCGACACGGAGGAGGTCCACGACGTGCTGCGCATCTGGGACGGGCCCGTGGAGAGCGGCGTCCTGCTGAAGGAGCTCAGCGGCCCGGCGCTGCCCAAGGACCTGCACAGCACCTTCAGCTCGGTCGTCCTGCAGTTCAGCACCGACTTCTTCACCAGCAAGCAGGGCTTCGCCATCCAGTTCTCAGGTCTGTGCTTGCCTTCCCCGCCCCCCCTGTCCTGCCTCCAGACACCACCTCCCCTCCTCCCTCCGGCGCTTCTTTCCCTCCAGCTCTCCACGCATGCACGTAAAGGTGTTTACTGAGCACCTGCTGTGTGCCTGGGACAAGGTTAGAGCTTGTTCGGGTATCCGTGCTGTGCTTCCTCAGCGCGGGGAGGCGGGAGCCAGAAGGGTTAATAGACTCTTACATACACACGAATAAGGAGAAATATAAGCCATGACGCTCACCTTGGGGCACCCAGGAAGGTGTTCCAGGAAAGAGAATGCCCACGCTCAGACCGGAAGGTGAGTAGCAGTTACAGGAGAAAAGATAGTGTTTCAAGCGGGGAGTAGGCAACTGTGACGTGGGGCTGGTCTCGCCACCGAGCTGGACTTTGGAGCACGCATGGACTCCCATTCGATGAAAAAGAGAGAACAGGCTTCCTCGGTGCAGGGGCAGGGGGACCGGTGCAGAAGCAGAGGCGTGTCCCCTGTGGCTGGACCCCAGGAGCACCGAGGGGTGCGGGGGAGGCCGAGTCCACAGTGGTTTGGGGTACAGTTATGGAAGAGCTGTCTGATGTGGCGCTCGTTCTGGTTCTTACTTTAGTGAAGGTCTGGAAGCCAAATGTGAGTAATCTGAATTCAATTAATTATGTACGGCCGTAGCCAATTATGAAGGAGCATGGCAAAGAGCAGCCGAGTATGGGCAGCGCTCAGACATCAAGCCCCAATATTAGATAGTGTGTCCGATGGGTCCTGCCTCTCCCTGGATGCATCATCTCGTCTCCTCTGAAGTGCCTCTCCCCTCGCTCATCTCCCTGCACAAGTGACTCGCCCGGTTGGCGCTCACGTGTATTATACAGCAGCTGTCTTCATTACCATCTCCTAACTCCACTGTCTGTGCGAGGGGTTTCCATGGTGACTCCGAGCGAGTCTGTGCGGCACCTGTGTCGTGGCGTTGCCTCCGCACTCTCGCCCAGGTGGTGTATCGGCGCAGAGTGGTTGGGTGTGTTTTTCGCACCAGTGGGGCTGTAGCGGGGTTACACTCTACTTGTAGCTCGTTTAGGACCATCTCCTCCACTGAGATGAGCATGTGGCGGTGTGGGGGGCAGGTGAGAGTCTCCAGCGTCAAGATCCCTTGTCCTCATTCATTTGCCCACCTGACACTAAGGCAGGCTTCCGACCTAGTGAGAAATAGCTCCTTGCAGGGTTCGTTGGGAGACTTCTTTCTTGAAATCATGGCGAGAGTCCCTGGAGACCACTGAGTGACACTGAACGTTTACGGTTAGGGTCCCAGCGTGGCACAGCAGGGGAGGCCCTTTAAATCAACATCTCCCAGCATCTGCCCCCGGAGTTCCCGGGACTGTTGATTGGCTTTGCAGGGAAGAGGAGTCCGCACGATCGAGTGATGTTGGGAAGGGCTGTAGGCTGAGGCAGCCCTAAAGAGGTGGTCTAATTTGGGACCTCTCAGAACCTCCGGTCTGATAATGCAAATAAGTTCACAATTCCCAAACGTACTTGGCCATGGGTGGCTTTTTTCTCACCATCTCAAGTGACTAGCATGTCATGATACAGGCTTTGGAAATGGCTGGAATAAGCAATGGAAGGATCGCCCAGCAGTGAGCGTAGAATGCTAAAGAGACGGACGGCTCAGAGCACTCTCCGGGAACGGGCGTATTATGAATAATTAAACGAGACATGTATTTTCTCTGGCTCTGCCCAAACCAATGAGTATGGCTTTTTTTTTAAAAATCCCATAATTGTACTGACAAATTCCCCTTGGACCTGCATTATCTGACCTCCACTGTGTCCTCAGCATTACCACGGGGGACGGAGTCCCTGGGCGCGCTCGTGCGCCGTGCCCTCGCCCGGCAGCTCCGGCGGCCTTCGCAAGCATTGCCCAGCTCGTAGAAATACTTCTCCTCCGTCAAGGTTCCTCTCAGGTGCCACTTCTTTCCCAGCTCCCCATTCTGGACACCTTGCTGCAGACAATAGCACCTTCAGCACTTCTGTGTCTTCGGCACATTTTCCATTCCAGGCACCCTGCTTCGTACTGGAGCTGGCCACCTACTTGCCATCCCCAGAGGCCGGGCCCCGTCATGCCAGTCAGACCCTCCGAGGGAGTGCATGCAGCAGGCGCTCACTCCTGCTGAGCGAACAGTTGGCTCATGAAGACATGGACGTTTTTCTCACACACGAGGATTTCCTTGGTGGAGCAAGCCAGCTTGGGCATCGCTTAGGTCCACAGAGGGGGCAGTGGGCAAAGCTACCTCGCCTGGACTCCGGGAAGGCCAGAGTTCTGGGTGTAACCAAGGTTCAGGAAAGGTTACCTTCCCTGTAGCTGTCACTGGTGAGCAAATACCAGGACGACTCTGGGGACGGGAGACTGGCTCACCCATGTCAACTTCACAGTGTGTGTTTGACGGGGGATTTACAGAAATGCCAGGGACGATTAGTGCCGGCTTGGCTTTGTTAAGTAAACATGACTGTGTAACATCCGACATCCTGTCTGTGCCACGTGGGTCCAGCCTTTCCCCGGGGCTGTGCCAAGCAGCTCAAGCTCAGGAGCATTAACGAGAGAAAGTGAGGACCAAGAAAGGTGAGGGGGGCACTGAGGAGAGGAAAGCGTAATCACTGCCATCTGTTGAGTGGGCACCACGCTAGGTTCTCTACTGCATTCATTCTCCCTCGCAGTGTTCACAGAGACCTTAAGGTGTGGGCCCCGTTATTGATCCATGTTGCAGACGTGGGCTCTGAGGCCCAGGGACATTTCTCGTGCAAGGTCATCTGGCCTGGATCAGTGGCCCTGCGTCTTGAGTCCCAGGCCCAGGCCCTCAATCACTGCACTCTGTTGCATGTAAATCATCTTTCTGAGTATGGTCAGAACTGTGAGCTGTTTTTTCCAAGGAATCGTTTACGTGTGTACAGGGCACTGGAAAGCTAAGTCTGTTTCTACTGAACACCACTGTGTGCTGCGTACTGTTCTAGGCCCCGGGGATACGGTTGGAAGCCAAACAGCCAAGGTCTCTGTTCCCATAGAGATGCACAGGTGCTATGCAATAAAGAGGCAAACAAATAAATTAGCAAGATTACTATAGGTTGTGCCATAAGAAGAACAAAATGGGGTAATTGATAAAATTGATGGAAGAGGGGTAAAGAATGAGCTGAGAAGAAGGTGATCAAACAGGCCTGTCTGAGGAGGTGACACTGGAGCTGAAAACTGGATGACAACGATCTATGGCAAGATCATTTTAGGCAGAAGGATCAGCTGGTGCAAAGGCCCTGGGGCGAGTGGGGGAGGGGACTGAGACTGATGTGTTGGAAGAAGATTTTACAGTGACAGCAGATCATCAACGATGTTAATAATTAAAACTGGATAAAAGCAAAGGATAGGTTTTCAAATGTGAGCTGAAAAGGGGAGGGCCTAAGATAGGGCACCACATACCAGTAGTCAGCACACTTGTTCTGTGAAAAAACAGAGAGTACATATTTCAGGCTTTGTGGGCCATGTGACATAACACCTCAGCTCTGCCCTGCTAGCACAAAGGCAGCCACAAGCAGGTCTGTGTTCCAGTTCAACATCGCTGGTGAGAACAGGCGTAAAGCCAGATCCGGCTGTGGGCAGATCCGGCTGTGGGCAGCTCCGGCTGTGGGCCTCGTAGGCTGTAGACTGCCTTAGGTGTTATTGGGAATGAGGTGTTAAATACTGTAACTCCAGACTCAGCCACACAATCCCTCTTATCATCAGTGACATGAGTGTGTGCAGTTGCCCTGGGCTGGTCCTTCTTGAGCTTCTCCACTGAAGTCCTCCTACGAGCAGAAGAGAGTAAATGTCTGTTTTCGGAACATCTGGAGGGTGTAGGAAGCATAAACTCTCTGTGAGGTTTCATGTTTGTGCTTAGGAACGAAGGTGAAGTTTACATTCTACTCCACAATAAATGCATTTGTTTTAGTGTAAAAGTTGTTTTCCCCCCAATTTTAAAGAAAAACGGACCCTCCAAGAACGTGGATAGTATTGATCCCGTGGCCTCCAGAGCCGCCTGTCCCTGGGGCCTGCTGCCCAGTCTGTGAACGATGGGGGCGCCGTGCAGGCAGCTGGGTTGCTGCGGGGGCCCCAGGGTCCCTCCTCCGGACTCTCCTTCACCATTCCCTCTGGTGCACTTTCTCATGCTTCATTCATTCACTCGCTCATTTGCTTGTTCGTTTATTCCTCCCTTCCATCATTCATTTGGCATTCACTTTTAAAACATCTGCTCCAGCCTGGCCAGTGTGGCTCAGTGGTTGAGCGTAAACTCACGCACCAAGAGGTCGCCAGTTCAATTCCTGGTCAGGGCACATGCCCAGGTTGTGAGCCAAATCCCCAGCAGGGAGTGTGCAGGAGGCAGCCAATCGATGTTCTCTCTCATCGATGTTTCTATCTCTCTCTCCTTTCCTCTCTCTCTAAAATCAATAAAGAAAAAAATATTTAAAACATCTGCTCCATATTACACGAGCTTAGGTATCAGACAACAGACAGCTCCCAAATATCTGAGTTCTTTAAATTTTTAATACATCTCAGTTCCTTATGCTTGTTTTGAGCTCCGCTTTGTTACAAACATCAGATTTTTCTTCGGTTCCAGTCTGATGAGTGTTTGGTTATTTGCCACACGAGAGAGAGTGTGGCTTTCACCTGCTGAGTAATCCACGTACCTTCACAGCCAGGGCTCCGCGCTCAGGCAGCCGACCCCGGTCTCCTCGGCAGCCCCTTCTGATTGGATTTGGAGTTTATACTTAATTACCTTGTCACTCCTTTATACAGATCATGTTACCTGCATTAGACGAAATTGCAAAGCTTATCTCTGTAGCAGTCTTGTATCGTTAAATCAAACTGAGCTGAGTTCTACAATCATAGCAGGGCGATCACTGAACTCTGTTTCTCACGACGAGGATGACGAGGATGCTGGGAGAGTAGGTGGCGGTCACAGTGGTGGCGGAGGGAGTGACAGCAATGGGGGTGAGAACGGAGATGGTGGCCCTGTCGCCACAGGCGGTGACACTGTGGGGAGGTGACGGAGATCAGGGCAGTGGCACCACGGACGGACGTGGTGGTGTCAGTGAGGGCGATGCACTGGGAGCCTCGCTGTGTGGCCGACACCTAGGCAACCCCACTCCCTCTTCTGTTTTCTTGTCCCAGTGTCCACAGCAACGTCCTGCAATGACCCAGGGGTCCCGCAGAACGGGAGCCGGAGTGGTAACAGTTGGGAGGCTGGCGACTCCACGGTGTTCCAGTGTGACCCTGGCTACGCCCTGCAGGGCAGCGCCGAGATCAGCTGTGTGAAGATCGAGAACAGGTTCTTCTGGCAGCCCAGCCCGCCGACGTGCATCGGTACAGAGCCCCTGCAGCGTGAGCCCGCCCTCTGTCCCTGCACCTGGGTGCTCCAGACCCCCTTTCCGCACACATGACAGCTGCGCCTCGAGTCTGGCCAGGAGACTCAGAACAGCTAAAAGCTGCAGAAAACCCAAAGTTTGCTTTGCACACACACGTGCGCACACACACTCACACTCACACTCACACGGTTACCCTCTACACGCTACAAATTCTTCACTCTCCAGAATGGTCCCAAAGGTTTCTAAGTCAGGCGTGTGTGTTCCTTTTCTTCTGGCCCAGGTTGGAAGGGGACAATGGGTCGTGTCCGGTAGTCGGTCAGCAGGTTCCGCAGTGACCCCTGCATTACCTGAAGCACTAGAAGGACACCCCCAGGCTCCGGTGTAGAGGAAGGAACCCTGCTCTCCCTCTTTCGGAGGAGACTGTTGGTCACCTGGGTGTCAGTTCTCTAGATCTGCCCTTACTCTTAAAATCTCCCCATTTGATGGCTGAAGAACTGGAGGCTCTGAGACATGTCCCAAGTCATGCAGCTTGTAGGGTTAGGGCTGGAATAATTCTGCTCCCTGACAAGTCCAGACTGGGAGGAGGAGGGAACTTGAAGGGAGAGGGGGACAGGAAAGAAGGAGAGCCAGAAAGAAGCAATCCAGGTGTTCACCTCCGCTTGGCCCTTTTTCTCAGGCAAGATGCTGAATGTATTTCCCGTGTCAACAACGGATGATAGAAGGGAACCGCAGCCACCGAGTCCTTACTGTGTGCCAGCCCCATGCTGGACAGTTATTTAGACAACTTCATTTAACTGCCCCTACAGCTCTCTGTAATGAGCACCATTCCCTCATTTTCCAGTCGAGGACACAGAAACTTGGACCCATTCGGATATCTTGCCCCAAATCACAGAGCGAGGATAAGGCGGAGCGAACACTGAAGCCCGGATCCGTCCGAATGCAGACCCTTCCCCTTCCTTCCGCCCACCCTGACTCCCATGCTGGAGATGGGTGCGGGGGCTCCTGGAGACACAGGCCCTGCAGCACCCCCCCCCCCGGCGATGCCCCGCACCCCTTTCCACACAGGCTCAACCCCAGCATCTGAGGACTGGCCTTGGCTGGTCATGCTCTGAGGCCTGGCGTTGAAGATGAGACCCTCAGTCCTGTCCCTCAGTGGTCATGAGGAGTCACCTGGGATGTGCAGGAGCCTCGCGCCTGTACAGGGACAGGAAGGGAAGGCCCGGAATCAGCTCAGTTCTCAACTACATGTCGCGATCCATGGCAGAGCATGTAGGACAGTGAAGGAGACAGACCCACGTTCAGGCCCTGGCTCTGCCACGTGCTAGTTCGGTGGCCGTGGGAAAATTGCTTTGACTCTCTGGGCCTCAGTTTCCTCATCTGTAAAATGAAAGTAAACATGCTTCCTCATAGCATTGTGGGGTGAGCTCACATCTAACCCTAATCTCAGGAAACACCAATTTCTCTCCTTCCCTGCTTCCTCCCTCTGTTCTTCTTCCCCCGATTTCTTCTTTCCAGCTCTCGGACTCACTTCCTTTCCCTGAACCAGAATTCCACCTGGTCCAGGGAATTCCTGTGAGGCCCTGGAGGGAATCTGGTGAATTCACAGGCCCCCTCTGAATGCAGCATCTGGTGTGGCAGTGATTCCGTAGGCTTCTCTTGCAGGAAAGCAGTCCCCAGACAAGACTGTCCCAGACTGAGAGGAGGGCTGCACTCTGTTAAGCCGGCGAGCAGTAAATGGGCAGCGAGCAGGGCCAAGAGGTTAATTCAGCTTTTATTACCCATTCTTTGCACCCTGAGGCCTGAGGAATGTTTCTCAGGCAACAAAGTGAATGTCTTGGCCTCTTTTCTCAAACAGTCTGGCAATCCCAGTGACAAGCCCCTAATTTCCAGCTCCCTTGGCCGTCCGCCAGGACTGGCCTGGCTGGCCTTGACATCCTTCATTCTAGGGAGGAAGCAAAGGAAGAAAACAAGTATTTGTTGAGAGTCTCCCCCCGATAGGCACCGGGCTGGACATTGTAGCTATACGTGGTCGGACATTGTAGCTACGGGCTGGACATTATAGCTGCGTGGTCAGACATTGTAGCTACGGGCTGGACATTGTAGCTACGGGCTGGACATTGTAGCTACGTGGTCGGACATTGTAGCTACGGGCTGGACATTGTAGCTACGTGGTTGGACATTGTAGCTACGTGGTTGGACATTGTAGCTACGGGCTGGACATTGTAGCTACGGGCTGGACATTGTAGCTACGTGGTTGGACATTGTAGCTACGTGGTTGGACATTGTAGCTACATGGTCGGACATTGTAGCTACAGGCTGGACATTGTAGCTACGGGCTGGACATTGTAGCTACGTGGTCGGACATTGTAGCTACGGGCTGGACATTGTAGCTACAGGCTGGACATTGTAGCTACGTGGTCGGACATTGTAGCTACGTGGTCGGACATTGTAGCTACGTGGTCGGACATTGTAGCTACGGGCTGGACATTGTAGCTACGTGGTCGGACATTGTAGCTACGGGTTGGACATTGTAGCTACGGGCTGGACATTGTAGCTACGTGGTCGCAAGTAGAACCACCTGGGGTAGGTTGAAAGCTCAGGTTCTGGGTTCCAACGACCTGGCTCCAGTCCAGCTTCACCACAGGCTGTGTGGCCTTAAGCAAATTACTCCACCTCTCTGTGCTTCACCTCCCTCCCCTTCCAATGGGGAAAACCAAGGGACCTACCTCACAGGGCTGTTTGGGGGATTGAGTAAGATAATGGTGTGAAGCTCTTAGGACCACGCCCTGGTTCCTGGTAAACACTGCACACAGCAGAAGCCATTGCCATCATTATTCTTTCTGCGTGTTGTAGATGAGGAGGCTCAGAGAGGTGGGATAACCAGCCCAAACTCACAGCTAGTAAGTGGCATAGTCAAAATTTGAACCCAGGACTGCATAATGTCAAAATAGATGCCCCTTTCCACAACTCTCACCCATCAGTACAGCCTGCCCACCTCTCAGCCATCCTGGAATGATCTGCCAAATCTGAGGGGGTGGCAGAAGAAAAACAGGCGGTTTCAGAAATGCCCAGATTTCCAAACTGCAAAGGAAGGCTGGGCCTGGTAGCCCTTGCCCAAATGGAGGCATCATGGTGCCTCCTTGGGAAGATCCCCCAGGCACTGGGAGCTCATGTGACAAGGGTTTGCTCCTCTCACTGGCTCCGTCACTGTGTCTCTGGGTAGGGCCACTCTGTGGACTAGACGCTGTGGTCTTGCTTTGTTCAGTTCTACTCCAAGCGTCCAGTCCTCTAGTTCACCCCGTTCATCTAACCATCCTCCCTGGAGAAGGCTCAGGGAGAAGAAGCGAGTGAGATACAAGGCGGACCTGACTCACAGAAGCATCCTCACTCACAGACACTCTCGGACCCAGGGCTGTCCCCTGCCGGCCCAGGGGGAGGGGCACTCCTCTCTTCTCCCACTGCCACCCACAGTTCCAGGTGGTAGAGCAGAGTGGGGGAATGGCGGACTCTGCAGCCAGACACAGAGTGACTCTGGGCAAGTGACTCAACCGCGCCGAGCCTGGCTCCTCCTGTCCGAGTCAGGAAGGACAATCCGTAGCTCACTGAGCTGCTAGGAGACGTCAATGAGATAAGGCAGCGAAAATGCTCTGGCTCATGTCTGGCATTTAATAGGTGCCCACTTGAGTGTTTCCGGTACTCAAGTTGGTATTTGAGATATATTTTCCACGGAAAAAAACATCGCTACTCATGACCACTCGGGTTTTCTGTTCAACTGTGTTAGGACTTTTATGGCCTGGCTTGGAGACCTACCACTTTTAGAGAGACCTTCTGGGGACTCGGCCCAGCCCTTTAAGCGTTGCTCTGAGTGAATGTGGCACTGCGAGGCCGTAAAGACTGCTCATCTCTGCAGCGAGCGGCTGGCCTCTCCTCGGTCCAGTCTTCCTGGACGCACCCTCGGCTCCTACCCCAGGTCCAGCCTTGGGTTTTCCGGCCTCTTCTTGACGCCTCTCCGCGCTCCTGTGCGCTCGATGTTTGCCCGCTTCGCTGCCCGTCTCCGAGGGCGCACTGTGGTTTCCCAACCGAGCCACAGTCATGGTCCTGCCATCTTTTCCTGTTAATGATCCCATGCACTTCCCAGCCTCCACTTGATCAGACACTCATGCTGCAGGGCAGTAACCGGCCAGTTTGTTCAGGAAGGGCCCTGAGGGATTCAGGTGGGCAGCCTGCTGTATCACTGGCCACCTTCCTCTCCGCCAGCTGGGAAGGCCTGTCATCCCAGGGGAGGGAGACCACCATGGACTAGTGGGGATTTGTAATACCTCCATACAGCTGAGGCATACATGCTGTCTTGGACAAGGTCTTTTGAAAAATTGGAAGGGATTTGAAGCCCCAGGCAGATGCCACAAGCACTGGCAGTGTAGGAGGCTGGTGCGCTTGGCAGGCGAACATGATAATGTTTGCCACTCCTCCTGACATCGGCTGCACTGGGCTCTTGGTAAATACCCACAGGGCTCGCCCGGAAGGTGGATGCGAGGCAGTGGGAGGAAACCGGGTGTTTCCTGGTCTGGAAGACACCTGACGGCTCCGTGTTGACTACTCACGGCATGCCAACTGCTTTAACAGACATCGCCAAAATCTCCGCAGCCACTCCGTGAAGGAGAGATTAATAGAAAGACACTGAGGTCCAGAGAGGTTAGGCCAGTTCTCTAAGGTCACACAGCCAGGAGCTGGCAGAGCCAGGGATTTTGTTTTCGAATAATTCCATGAGGTGAAATTCACATGACACAAAATTGGCCACTGAAAAATGAATGACTTTAGTACATTCACAATGCTGTGCAAACACCACCTCCAGGTCAGAAACATTTCCATCCCTTCAAGGTAAAACCTCAGACCCATCACCCTCCACCCTCCTCTTGGCCGTGAGAGCCAGGTGTCAACGTACGTGTATCAGACTCAACCCTTCCTCTACTGTGCCCACGAATACCCACTAAAATAGGACCTGGGGAAGGGGACAGTCTTACCCTGTCTTCTCTCCTCAGCTCCCTGCGGGGGAGACCTGACAGGACCATCCGGAGTCATCCTGTCGCCGAACTACCCGGAACCCTACCCACCAGGCAAGGAGTGCGACTGGAAAGTGACCGTCTCACCCGACTACGTCATCGCCCTGGTATTTAACATGTATGTACCTTCCCCCCGGGTGGGAGAGGAAGGGGTTCAGACTGGGTCTCTGGGTGAGTACACACAGGTCCTCTGTGAGCCGAGTTCTCCATCCCAGGGGAGGGGTGGAAGAGACCCTGGCATTTATGGAACATCTCCTGTGTGGTTTCACATATATTCCTATTTAATCTTTATCGTAATTTATGAAGCAGCTATTATTATTTTATTTTTCTGTTTTATTTTTTTACCGCTGAAGCTGTTGAGATTCAGAAAGTAGCGCCCTGCTGGAGTCCTGTCTGTGCCCTGCTGTGTTTTCCTCCTCTCTCTCCTGGCTCCGTCCAGCACACTCCCTGGCTTCCCAACAGGCTCAGGTTTTTCTCGGGGGCTCCCCCACGTGGCTCCCCCACTGTCTCCTTTATTCCTTTTAGAGGCAGCCTCCTCAGAAGAGTTGTCTCTGCTTTTCTCTCCTTCCTCCCCTCCTGTCCACTCCAAAACCACTGAAAGCTGGCCTCTGCCTCTACGGTCCACCAGCAACTCCTCTGAAAAAGGCACCGTCCGAGCCCTGCTCGCTAAACCGAACGGGGCTTTCTGTTTCATCCCTGCACCTCTTGATCGCTCCCTCCATCCCTACTCTGCTTCTTCCCCTCGGGCTTTAGGAAGCTCCCGAGCTCTGGTACTCCAGCTTCCTGAGTGCTCCGCTTCCAGTCCACGCCCTCTTCCTTGGCCAGGCAGCATCACAGGCCGTTTCTCCTCCCCTCCACACCTCCTTCCCGGACAAGCTCACCCACGCCCGCGGCTTCCCTCCGAGGAACTGCGAGCTCCCCTCTGCTGCCCACCCAGACTCCCTGCTGAGCTGCAGGCTCCCGTACGGAACTGGGGGTGTCTCTGTCTCTGTCAGGAGCCTCGTCTGCAACACACACGCATTGCTGCTCCCCGACGAGCTCCGTTCTGACGTGGGGACTGGCCCCCTCACCCACCTTCACTGCTTCTGAGAGTGACCGAGGCGTGGAGCCCCTGCTGCCTTAACACCCCTCCCTTTTCCCTCTTGTCCATCCTCCCAGCTGCTGTCTCATGGCAGTCCTGTTGCTTCCCATCTCAGTTATCCCCATCATCTCCTGGCGGGTTCCTCTGCCCATCTCGGCTCCCGTGCCAGTCCTTTAGCTAGCTGGCAGGGTGATCTTGTCACGTGAACATGCGGCGGGAACCGCCCTTTTCCATCTTAGTGTGTGGTAATACTTCTCAGCAACCCGGAAAGGACCGATACAGGCCATGTGGATGGATCTCAACAATGTCACGCTGAGCAAAAGAAGACAGACACACACCGAAGTGCATAATGTGTGATTCCACTTACGCAGAGTTCTAGGCCTGGCACAGCTAATGGATGGTGATAAAGATCTGTGCAGTGGTGGCGTCTGGGGGTGAGGAAGATCGACTGGGTGGGGGCACCTGGGAACTTGGGACGGTGGGAATATTCTGGCTCTTGATATGCATGGGTCGAAACTCGTCGAGTGGTACCCGTAAGAGACGATCATTTCATGGTGTGTCAATTACATTTCATTTAAAACAAAGAAGCAACCAATAGATCCTTGATTTTTAAATCCTACACGGCTCCTTCTTCCTTATAAGTCCAAACTTTTGAGTTTCATCCTAACGATCTGGCCCCTGCCTCCCTCTCCCTTCAGTGCCCCCCACCCCGCCCCCCACATTCTAACCCCGCCCACCCTGATCCCCAGCTCCAGCCAGACAGTGTCCAAGCCTCTGCTTCTCCCTTCACAGGGACGCCTTCTCCTTCCTTGTCCAGCCGCTGAGGGTGTTTCGTCTCACTAGACTCAGCTATAGCTTGGCCTCCACACAAACTTCATTTTCGCCCTGGCTGGTTTTGCTCAGTGGTTAGAGCGTCGGCCCGCGGACCAAAGAGTCGCAGGTTCGATTCCAGTCAAGGGCACGTTCCTCGGTTGCGGTTCATCCCCGGCCCTGGTCAGGGTCATGTGGGAGGCAACCAGTCGATGTGTCCCTCTCACATCAGTGTTTCTCTCTCTTCTTCCCTCCCTCCCACTCTATCTGAAAATAAATAGAAAAATATCCTTGGGTAAGGATTAAAAAAATAATACAATAAATAAAAAATCAAAAACTTCATTTTCTCCTCCCCGAGAAACTCAGTGCTGTGGCCCCACACACCTGTACAGACTTTAGACTCTGCTGTATCATCCTCACGTCCATCACTTCCTTCAGCCCCAGCACACCTTGAAGAAGGGGTGGTGTCTGACATATCCCAGGTCCTGGGCGCCTTGCACAGCGCCTGGCATACTGGGGGTACTCCGATCGGATCAAATGACCGAAGGAGAGCAGGGACAGAGGAAGGCAGTTAGAATGTGGTGGAGCCATCATTTGTGACCAAGACTGACCGGCTCCAAATCCCTTCCCTAATGACTTTTAGAAGAACAGACAGGTGGAGGCCGAATTAGGGGGCAAGAAGACCATACGGCCCAGCAGTGATGGGGTGACCCTGCAGCTACTGCAGTGTGAGGGTGCCATGCAGGAAGGGGGCCAGAGCACATCCAGCTCCACCCCTCCTCCCATCCCTGCTGGCCCCACCCCTCTGTCCTCGAGGGGCCTGGTCCCCTCTCTGCCACGGGTCCTAGCTGAAGGGTGGACTGCATTTTGTTCTCAGTCTGGCCAAACGGAGTGTGTGAGTATCCAGCCTGGGGCTGGGCTATGAATGAGTTTGCATCAGAAATCTGTTCCCTGCAAACTCATTTTCTTTCATTCCGTTGTTTTCTCCTTTGCATACTTGATCAGCAGCGATTGCCTTTGTTGGATATATATCTAAGAGTGTTAGCATAGCATCACAGGGCATATGTTCAGATCTAGTAGATACTGCAAATGTTTTCCAAAGTGGTTGAACCCAGTGGGGTGTGCGAGCTCCGGTGGCTCCACATTTTTGCCAGTCCTTGGATTTTTCCATCATTATCACTCTACCCATTCAAGAGCTAATATTCACCCTGGCTGGTGTGGCTCAATGGTTAGAGCTTCGACCTGCGCACTGAAGGTCTCGGGTGCCATTCCCTGTTAAGGGCACATACCTGGGTTGCAGGTTCCAGGGGGTGTGTGCAGGAAGCAACCAATCAGTGTGTGTGTGTGTGTGTGTGTGTGTGTGTGTGTCTATCTCTCCCTCCTTCTCTCTCCCCCTCCCTTCCACTCTCTCTAAAAATCAAAGGAAAAAATATCCTCCAGTGAAGATTAACAAAAAACAAAAAAACAAAAAAAGAACTCTTAATATTCAATTTACTAAACTAAGACAATTTTGAAATAGATTTTTTCCCCACACTGCGTTCAGGAGAGCTAGGAAGGAGGCACAGCTGTGGGTGCAGGAGTGGGCGGCAGACCCTCAGGGAGCTGAGAGCTGGCTCGGGGACACGGGGAGGAGCCGGGGTCCTGATGGGAACGTGCCCCTTCCTGCCTGGGAGCGGCTCACTCAGTGGCTCGTTCCCCCTTGGGAAAGAAGGCCCAGCCCAGCACAGAGGCCAGAAGAGGCTGGGGTTCTGGACCTGCTCTGGCTGACCCCTGGGTGTGTGGAGTTGGTAACTCATTTTCCCTTCTGTGCACAGTATAGTGGATAGAGACAATACTGTGTTATAAACTTGTTAAGACACTTGATCTCAATTATTCCAACCACTAAAAAGAAATGATAATTATGTGAGGTGATAGAGGTGCTAATTATCATCACTACAATGGCAGCCGTATTGCATATATAAATGTATCCAGTCAACTTGTTGCACGCCTTAAACTTACACAACGGTGTATGTCAAATACATTTCAATTAAAACATTTTTCTTGTCCTGGCCAGTGTGGCTCAGCAGTTAGAGCGTCAGCCCACAGACCAAAGGGTCTTGGGTTCAGTTCCCAGTCAAGGGCACGTACCCGGATTGCAGGTTCGATCCCGGGCCTGTCAGGGCGCATGTGGGAGGAAACCAGTTGATGTGTCTCTCTCACATCGCTGTTTCCCTCCCTTCTACTCTATCTAAAAATCAATGGAAAAATATCCTCAGGTGAGGATTAACCAAAAAAAAATGTATTTATTTAAAAAGAGAATGTTCAGGTTTAGCTCCAGTTTTCTGGATGCTGACTCTGAAATCAGCCTCCTCTGCCCCACGCCTGCTTTTTCCATCTTCTCCACTGACTGGGGGTCACTGGGGCTTCATCCTCCCCCCGCTCCCAGCAAGTCTCAGGGGCTGGGCATCAGTGGGATGGAGGGCTTGCTGTCGAGGAGGCCTGGGACAGTTGAGATGATCATGCAGTTTTTTCTTTTATTCTATGATACAGTGTACAGAAGTTGAATGGTAGATGTTACACCAACTTTGGCTGTGCGCAGTACAGCCTCTATTTGACCTGAGTGGGGTGGGGTGGGTGTTTTTGTTCCCCAGCTTTAACCTGGAGCCTGGCTACGACTTCCTCCATATCTACGATGGACGGGACTCTCTCAGCCCTCTCATAGGAAGCTTCTACGGCTCCCAGCTCCCAAGCCGCATCGAGAGCAGCAGCAACAGCCTCTTCCTCGCCTTCCGCAGCGACGCCTCGGTGAGCAATGCTGGCTTCGTCATCGACTACACAGGTAAGGGCCCTGGGGGCAGAGGTTGCTGAGGGCAGGGCCCATGGACCTGCCAGAGGGAAAGTCATCCTGTGGTGAGAGCAATGGGCTGAGTCACAGGGAGCCGCCCCAAAGGGCACCGCAAAGAGCACCTGCCTTCCCTAGGCTCTCAGGTGACGGCCTTTCCCAGCCATTGGCCCCAGGCCTGGGCGAAAGAGGCCAGCATTCTTTCTACCCCTCGTTTCTATTTTCACATCAGCTCTCCTCCTCTCTCCTTTTTCTCTGAGGATCTTCCTGGCTCTCCAGTCCCACAACCTCAGCCCACACATCTGCTGCCCAGTCACTCCCTGCATTTGCTGAGGATTCTGATAGAAGGCTCCATCTCTCCTCCACCCCACTGCCTCCCACCTCCTGCATAGCTTCGGTGCATATGGACAGCTCATCAAACTCCTGGGTCACGGTGCCTGGACCTCTGTCCCAGGGACATTCTCTGGCACCTTGCCGTAGACTGGACACTTTCCGATGCTTCCTGGTCACACCTTCTCATCCCTCCAGTTCCCCCATTCTGTTATTCTCATTGCACTTTTGGATTGAGACAAGTTCAATAGTGTAAGAGTCAGGAGAGGGGTCAGCAGAGTTTTCCTTAAAGAACCAAATAGTAAACATTTTAGGCTCCGAGTCACCTCATCTCCATCACAACCACTCAGCTCTGCGTTGTAGCCCTAAAGCCGCAGAAGACAACACACAGAGGAGTGGGCGTGGCTGTGTTCCAGTGAAAGTCCACTTATAAGACCAGGCCACGTCCCAGCCTGGTCATGACTGTCAGCTTGACCGGGTGCAGGGCTCATAGTTACCATTTAGCCGTTGTGTAGACTTGGGTAAGTTCATTTAACCTCTTGAAAACTCCATTTCCTCATTATAAAATGATGGCAGAACAATTCCTATCTCACCGAAATGTAAAGATCAATGAATTCATGCATCAGAGCTCTTGGCACGGTGCCTGGCCCAGACCCAGCCTGCCACACTGTTCAGAGGGCGTAGTCAGTCACAAACAAGACCCCCTTTCTCCGACTCTCTTGTTGACCTTTTCTTCTTCCCTAATCATCCCAGACGCCATGATCCAAATCCTAGCTCCATCTCTTGCTGGGTTTGTGAGCGTGGCACGTTATTATCTCTTGGAACCCATTTCTCTTATCTCTGCCTATCTAATTATGTTTCAGAAGGTTAAAATGAAAAGATATTGTATACTGACATATGTCTGAGTAAAATGTGCAGTATGCACGAAAGACCCTACAGATACTCTAGAGAGGATCGATTGTGTGATGGTTACTGTACCCCGAGTGCACCCAGGCCTCGCCAGCCTGTGTGTGCAAATGGAGGACATCACCAGTTACAAGTGAAAAGTTTCTGGCTCATGTCCCCCACCTGCATAAGGGAGGACCTCAGCAAGCTGTCCAAGTGCTTTTTAACAAAATATTTTTGGCAACTCCTGGGCACATGTCACATGAGTTTGGTGAGAATTACCAAAACGAGACAGACACACGAAGTGAGTGAATGCTGTTGGCGAATGGCGCTGATAGCCTTGCTTGACTAAGGTTGCCACAAACCTTCAGTTCGTAAAAAGCACAGTACCCGCAAAGCACAGTGCAGTGAAGCGCAGTGACCTGAAGTGTGCCTGTGTGTATAACGTGAATATTTGTGATCGTGTGTGTGTGTCCTGGATACGTCTCCAGTCCTTAGCAAAGAACGGAGACACGCAACACTCCGCGAGTCCGTGGGGCACTCTAGATGGGAGTGTGATCCAGTGAGGACCTGCTGACTCAGGTCTGGCTGCTGGGAGGAGGAGCAGTGGCTTCATCCACCTAGAGGCCATCATTCTGTCCAAAGGCAGAATCCCGTCTTGCCGAGAGGTCCAGGGCTCTGCTGATGCTGAGGACCTGGGTTTCCTGGGACATGTGGCTGCAAGGGTCCTGCTTTGGGAGGTGAGAAGAGCCACATGGAGAGAGACTGTGGACTCATTTGGCCTTAGTCCAATGAAAACCACTCTCTGAGGTCAAACCCTACCCCAGGGCAGGTAGACCAGAAGTCTTCCCACATCCTGCCACCTTTCCAAGTGGGAAGCAGGAACAGTCAGGTTGCATCTTAGTCAGGCATCATTTAGTTCCGAATCAAGAAACCCATTCAGAACAACTTAAGCAAAAAAAGGGGGGGTAATTTATTATTTAAAAAATGCAAAAAAACCCCAGAAACTCAACCAACTTGAGAAAAAAAAAAAAAAAAAAAAGACTATTATAAGGAAAATAACTAATGGCCAAACTAATTTAAGCTAAAAAGGGTTCTATGGTTTAACAATACCGATAACGAAAACCGACTCAAACTGAACACCGAAGGGGAATACATTTTTGGAACACAGGAGCCCAGGGCAGGAGGTGTAAGGGATGAAATCAGCCTGGCAGAGTCGGAGGTGAGATCACCCTGCCCTGTCTCCGGACCCCTCAGGCTCCTCCCCGCTCCTCCCTGAGTCTTTGCTACATCCTCATCTCTCTGCAGGTTAGGTTTCATTGCTTCTCCATTTTCCTAAGACAGGTGTGGCTGCCTCACTCCTGACCTTGAATCACTCCCCAGTTCCAAATCCCAGAGGACCATCAGATTGACCAGGCCTAAGTCGGGTGTCCACTGAGCAGTGTCGTAGCATTAGGCTTTTTTTTTTTCTTTATTGATTTTAGAGAGAGGAAAGGAGAAGGAGAGAGAGATAGAAATATCGATAAGAGAGAACATGGATTGACCTCCTCCTGCATGCCCCCCACTAGGGATCAGGCCCCCAACCTGGGCATGTGCCCTGACCGGGAATCGAACCGGTGACCTCTTGGCGCATGGGTCAACGCTCAACCACTGAGCCACCTCGGCCAGGCAGATTAGGCTTTTTTTAAGGAGCTAGGATAGATCAGGCATTTTCATTCATTTGTTCACTCAGTAGATAGTTAGTGAGAACCTACTCTGCACCAGACACTGCTAGGACAGAGCAAAGCCCTGCCTCCACAGAGTTCACATCCTGGACTGACAGGCGTTCCTATTACAGGTGAGAAGTCGGCATGGGCAGTCCCCCAGTCATGGGCAGAAATGGGCCATTTCTCGGTGTCTGTTCAGTCGCTCCGGGAAGGGGGCCATGGTGTCTCAGCCAGCTCTGGACAGGCCCCCTAGGAGATGATTCTGAACACAATCATGTCAATCGTGGATGTCAGAGACTGTGCTCTGAGGCACTTACCTGCATTCAGCCTCCTGGGGAGCTTTTACCCTTCGCTAGAAGGGAACCAAGGAGATGAGGAGGATCCTATCTGTTGGATGCAGTTATTAAAAATGAGTCCCAGGGAGGTTATTGTCTTTCTCCAGGCCAGAGAAATGGGCAGAATAGGTGGGTGGGGGCCTTTATTCTCATCTTCCAACAGATGTGGTGGCCTCTTCCTGGGCAGGAAGTGGACATTCATACGAGTGTAGAGACCATTCATTCACTTGACAAATGTTTACTGATCCTCTGCCTCATGCCATGCCCTGTGCTGGGTCTGGCGAGTACACTAGTGAGCAAAATGGTCATGGCTCCCCCTCTGCGGGAGCACAGAGGTGAGCGAGGGAGACAGACAATAAAGAAGTAGACAATCTAGAAGTTAGGGAAGAACAAGCTACTCTGAGAAAGAGAAATGAGGAGCCCACTTCAGAATGGCAGTCGGTCAAGGCAAAGTCCTCACCAAGCAGGTGACATTGAAACAGAGAACTAAAGCCCGGCTGGTGTGGCTCAGTGGTTGAGCGTTGACCCATGCACCAAGAGGTCGCCAGTTGGATTCCTGGTCAGGGCTCTCGTCCAGCTTGTGGGCCCAATCCCCAGTGAGGGGCATACAGGAGGCGGCCGATCGATGTTCTCTCTCATCGATGTTTCTATCTCTCTCCCTCTCCCTTCCTCTCTCTCCCTCTTCCTTCCTCTCTCTCTAAAATTAATAAAGAAAAAAATTAATTCTGGGATCTATATGTGAAAAAAGAAAGAAAGAAACAAAGAACTAAATAAGGTTGAGAAGAGCAGGGCTGAGCTGGTGTTCCAGACAGAGAAAAAAGGAGTCCAAGTGCGTGTTAGAGAATCTGAAATAAGTCAGGAAAGGCCAAGCCAAATCAGCCTTTACCAGAAGGTACTGAAAATGACCTGTGTTCTCTTTCAAGCCCTTGGAAGTCACACTGTGAGCCAAGGAGTTGCGTCTAGATTTCCACACCTGCTCCCACCATCACCACCATCACCACCCACCGCTGCCATGGCCTGCCTTTCTGAATTCCGAATGGAGATCTCTTCATGTCTGCCTATTTTTACAGTAACATCTGCTTGCAGGAAAAATTCAAACGATACAGAAGCGCATAAGATGTACTCCAAAACTTAACATCCTCTGTTACTACCATCCCCTGCGTAACATTATTCATGGTTTATTATCTCATTCCAGATATTGTCTATAAAGTAATGTAAATTCTAGACCAGGGGTTGGCAAACTTTCTCTGTAAAAGGCAAGAGAGTAAATCTTTTAGACTTGGCAGGCCAGATGGTCCCTGTTGCATCTGCTCAACTCTGGTGTTACAATGTTAAAACAGCTGTAGACACTGTGTAAACAAATGGGCGTGGCTGTGTGCCAATAAAACTTTATTTACAGAAATAGGTAGGGAGCCTGTGAATTGTGGCTTGCTGGTCCCAGTTCTGTGTGCATGGGATCACACCATATGTACTAATCTGTAATGTGGATGGGTGTTTGTGTTTGTTTTTGCTTTGCTTCGTTTTAGTTTTTTTGTGTGACCCCCCCCCCCCCAGCAATATAGATCTTGGACATCTTTCCATATCAATATTCGAAGACTTCCAGTATTCTTTTTAAAGGCTGCTTGTATTTCAGCGGATGGCTTTAATTCCACCTTTTTAAATACTAGTTCTTTACTATGTTGAATGTTTCAGTTGTTGTTGTGTGTGTGTGTGTGTGTGTGTGTGTGTGTGTCTTTTGTTTGTTTGTTTGCCTTAATACAGTGTTTGGAAATGGCCCTTGTCTACTAGGGCAACAAGAAGCAGGCTCTGCCCTGGCTGTGTGGCTCTGTGGCTGGAGCATCGGACCGAGGCCCAAAGGGTCTCAATTTCCCGTCAAGGGCACATACCTGGGGTTTGGGTTCAGTCCCTGGCCTCAGCCGAGGTCGTGTAGGAGGCAGCCAATGGATGTGTCTCTCTCACATCGATGTTTCTCTCTCTCTCCCCCTCCCATCCTCCCTTCCACTGTCTCTAAAAAAAGCAATGGAAAAATATCCTCGGGTGAGGATTAACAAAGGGAAAAAAAAAGAAGAAGAAGCTGGTTCTTTTAATTCTCCCGTTTTGGAGGGCCTGGGTTTTATTTATTATCATGATGATGTTTTAGTCATTTAGTTTTATCATTCACAGCTGAGCTCCAGTCTGGCAGACCCAAGACTGAATTCTGGTCTTAATTCTGCCTCTTAATAGCTGGATGGGTTGAAAACGTATTTCGCCTGTCTGATCACCACATTCCCCATCCATAACCTGGACAGGTGTGTACCAGGCCCTGCCCGCTGCAGAGACCACTGTGAGATACAAATGAGATAACAGATTGGAGAGTGCTTTGAAAATTATAGAGTGACATTCCTGTGTCAGAGTCTATCATCATTATCCTTATCCTAACCGTTACTATTGATGGGAGAATATTGGGAGGATGAGCTCCTCTCGCTCTGACACGTGGTGACAATGGAGCAGAGTCTGTAGTGGGATCATTGATGTGGTTGTTGACTTTCCAAGCCCTGAGGTGTTCTGCCAGTCAATTCAGCATCCGTGTATTAAGCCTCTATTACGTGTCAAATGCGGCCTAGTGCCCAGTTCTGTGCCAGTTGCTGGGATTAAGAGAAGAATAGGCGATGGTCTCTGTCCTCTGTGAGTTCAGAGCCCACTGAAAAGAGATACACTTACTCAAATTACAAGGTTATGCCATGCATGCTATAGGCAAGAAAAGAAAAACAGAATTCTGCCAGAGAGGAGACAAAGTCCAGAACATTGCCTGAGAGAGGGTGACACTGAAAAGCATGGGAGTTTGCCATGCAGAGGAGGGAGGAGAGGACTTCCCGACATGGTGCATAGTTCCGGGGTCCAATGCCAGGGCAGCAGTTACCGAAAAGCACAGCTGCTTTTAGGAGGTCGAAGTCTATGCTCCTTCCTGTAAGAGAAGTCATCCAGGGCTAGGTTCCTCTTGTCTTCCTCTGCACCCTGCCAGTGCATGGCTCCCATCTCCAAGGTCATCTCAGGATCCAAGAGGGCGACTGGAGTTCCACCCACGATGTCCGAGTCTCAGACCTCGGGGAGGAGGGAGGACAGAAAGAAGGGCCAAAGCGCATTCTCTCAGCTGTCACCTTCCCTTAAGCAGCCATTCTAGAAATCCCACACTTAGCCATTTGAGAAATATGTATTGAGTGCCTGCCATGTGCCAGGTGCTGGAGCACAGCAGTGAGCAAAACTAGAAAATTGTCCTCGTGAAACCTACATTGTAGTGGAGGGAGATAGAGCAAAATAAGGTAAATATATAATACATGAGGCAGTACTGACCTCAGTGCAGAGGGGAAAAGCAGAAAGGATGACGGGGAGTCTGGGGAAAGGAATATTGACATTTTAAATAGCTGGTCAGAAAGGTGTCACTCTCCAAGATGATTTCCTGCCCTAGATTTCCAACCAAATTCAGAATTTAATCCTCAGAGAGGTGAGACAAGGAGCCATGCAGATGGGAGAACATTCTGTACACAGAGGCCAGTGTGTTTGGAGCAGAGTTAGCACAGGAGCAATGGAGTTGAGCTCACAGAGGGGAGGGTCGGGGGAGAATGTGCAGGACATTGCAGGCTTATAAGGATTTGGGCTTTTACTCTTGGTGGCACAGTAGGCTATTATTTGACCAGACTGTGTTTATATCTCTTTGGCCGGATCTAGCTGTCCAGGAGTCTGGAAAGTGTAGATTTTAGCTGGTGCCTTGATACTCTGCATAAAATCTGGGTTCCTTTATTTCAGGATGAAGGTGGGGAATGGATATTGGATGCCACAGCTGGTTTTGCCTCTGATGAGCCGTGTGAATTTGGTCCCAAGTTACTTAATTTCTCTGAACTTCAAATAAGATTTGACCCACTTTGAATTTATAAAAAGGACAGATGAAACAGAAGACCTGGTGACCATTCCCTGTATCTCTGTGATTAACATATGAGTCACCCAATGGCCAGTTGTATTCTTGCCAGAGCCACCCAGTTTAAAGGGAAAACAGATTTGATATGGGAGTCAAGGAGACCCATCACAGGGCACCCAAGGAAACCACTGAGGGGTCCTCCTGTAGGTGAGGGACTATTTTCCAGGTCCCACTTGAGTCTGAATTTACTGGTATATTTGGGATGGCTCCGCCCCTTGGGCAAAGACAAAGAGCAGGGCCCTCTAAGTCCCAGGGTAAGACTGGCTGGACTCAGCAGGATCACAGGCTCTCTGAGCCCCATTCCATCAGTCAACAGGCTGAGTGGCAGCTGAATGACGCACTCTCAAGCCACGGCTGCCTCTGGTATAGGTAGCTTAAAAGGCACCCAGGTGACAATGACAGCCATCAGCAAATTTCCTCCTGAGCCATTCATCTCTGAACTCTGACCCCTTTGATTCTGGCTCTGTCCTCCTTAAATCCGCTCTTTCAATGGCTGAGTCCTCCCCAAGGGCTGCTGGCCTCTTTGTGAGCCTCCGTCTCCACACTCTGGTAGCACAGACTCCAGGACTCCGAGGGGACCCTGATGTCAGGTGCATGTCCCTGACTCTGACCAGCCTGAGTGGTGTCCTGACGCTGCCCAGCCCTGAGGACAGGCCTCCTGACCACCAGTGGCCCTGGAACAAGGACGGTGAGGACAGGCAGCAGTGCGTGGCCGTGAACGTGGCCCAGGATTTCCAGCTGGTGGTCAGGGAGCTGTGGAGGCTCAGGGCCCTGTCTAGTCCTGTTTATTGCTCAGGCAGCATCCAGTTCACTCTGGTCCCGTGCAGAGGGACAGAAGGGGTGCCTGTGAGGCCAAACGGGAAAACACTGCTGTTTTAATGAACTGGCCAGCACCCAGCGCCCCATTGCAAAGCCCTGGAAAACTGTGTTGGGGACCTGGACTTATCCCAGGGGTTAAAGTGGGGTTTTCTCCTTTCTTCCTAAATCTAAGTATTCGTACCCAGGTGCTCAGAAGTGCCTGCAGGGTGTGGCTATGAGCGCCTGCAAAGCCAAGGCAGCTCCATGTCCTGGCCAACAGCACAGCTGGAGGCAGAAGAAAGAGAAGACAAGCAAGCAGCCTCCGAAGGCCGGCCCTGCTCCCCGCGGAGACAGGAGGCCAGGAGGCGGAGGAGGCCTGCGGTGCTGAGTGTGGGCTGGCAAAGATGCGCAAAGGGGTGGACTGTGCCTGTGCACTGACCGTTACCACAGCGACCTGTCCCCACCTGGGACACGATCCAGGACCCTCGGCTCCCGCCGGTCAGAGCATCGAGTGCCTCCCCTGGGAGAGTGGGCTAAGGGATGAGAGAACGCCCCAAAGGTTTACCTGCAGCTCCCTCCTTCATGGGTCAAGGCAAGAATGTGGGGCAAGGAGGTGAAATTTCACTCTCCGAGATGATGTCCAGCCCCAGATTTCTAACCAGATTTAGAGACTTTTCCGGACCTGGAGGGAAGAGGGCCAGCAGTCCGCGTCCCCACGTGCTCTGTGGCTGGACTGGGGTTCCTGACGGTGCTGCATCTTGGAACGAGGCCACTAAGGAGTCCTGAGTGTGTGTGTGTGTTGTTTTCTTTTTTCCAGAAAACCCACGAGAGTCATGTTTCGACCCTGGTTCAGTCAAGAACGGCACACGAGTGGGGTCTGACCTAAAGCTGGGCTCCTCCATCACCTACTACTGCCATGGGGGCTACGAGGTGGAGGGCCCCGCCACCCTGAGCTGCATCCTGGGGCCCGACGGGAAGCCTGTGTGGAGCAGCCCCCGGCCAGTGTGCACAGGTGGCCGAGCGCCGTGGGCAGGGAGAAGGGGGAGCGAAGGCAAGGCGACAGGGAGGGGGACAGGTCCGCAGAGGGGGAGCTCCTGGGTGCACTGTGAGTGAGAATGGCTGATAATTCACCAGGTGTACTAGTCCCGGTCAGTATGTCATCTCTCTCAGATCACAGTGTCCCCACCCACACTCAGACAGATGTCTTCAACATTGGTCCCCAGACATGCAGGAGCTCCTAGCAGAGAGGAGGGAGTTTAAAAGTGACCGGCTTTTTCCTGGCCCCAGAAAAATCACTGAGAGGTGCGATGCGGGGCGGGCTGACTGCAGGGATCTGGGTTAGCCATGGTCCTAGCAGACAGGGTGGAGTGTCAGAACTTCCAGAGCACGGTGGCCACCTGTGCTGAAAAGCACGGAGACACCTCTGCCCAGGTGACAGAGCATGGCTCTGAGGTCCACCCCCTGGGGCACAGGGTGCCAGGGATGGGAGCAGAAGGTGGCTGGGTCGCAAGGGCTGGCCTCTCGTAGTGGGGCTAGTCTGGGGAAGCCAGAGCTGTCTACTCGTGCAGACACTGACTACCCAGGGAGCAGCGATGAGTTCTGGTTCTACTTGTAAGCAGAAGACGTTCCCAAAATGCTCCTCAAGGCTGTACCTCTAGGGACCAATGCCCGTGCTAAGAGTCAGAGGGCCACGATGGACATGTGCTCAGGAGGGCCCTTGATAGCATCAGGGTGGGTTTTAGGCCGTGTGCCAGGCCAGGGCGGGCCATCCTGGGGCAGGGCGGGCCGTGTCCTCAGATCCCTCCTCCACCTGGGTGCCCCTGCACCTCATGGCAGCCCCGCCAGGGTCCGAAGCTCCAGCTGGGAGTGAGCAGAACAGAGAATGGACAGCTGATGAGAGGCCCTCGACCTGATTTCTCTTCCAGCCCCCTGTGGAGGACAGTATGTGGGTTCCGATGGCGTGGTCTTGTCCCCCAACTACCCCCAGAACTACACCAGCGGACAGATCTGCCTGTATTTTGTCACCGTGCCCAAGGATTATGGTATGGGTTTTTATACGTTTGTTTGTTAACATGTTTTCTGACCTCTTCCAACTCCTCGGGTCCTTCCCAGTTGTACCCCAATTCCACGCCCAACTGTATCCACTCCCACAGTGGGACCAGGCAGAACAGTGTCCCGGGCAGGACATCTGGGTGTGGGTGCCGTGAAGTGGGCTGTAGGACACACTCCTGACACGTGAGGGGGGATGGGACCGGGGGTGGTGAAGACTAGGCAGGAACGAGGGAGGCAGGGGGCACTGGGCTACCCAGCACAGCCCAGGTCTGAACAGAGGTGCTGCAGGTCCAGGCGGATGGGAACCCAGGGATGGTAGCCAGGGGACAGGAAGAAGTGAGGAGTGGGATGGATGGGCTGGCAAGGACAGGTGAGGGAGCTGGAGCCACATCACCTGCTCTTCCTCTGAGGCGGGGCCTGGTCCAGCAGCTGTCAGTAGGATGTGCAGGAAAAGAGTGAGGAGCGGGCCCATGCCCTGAGAAGACAGAGAAACGTCCAGGTTCCGAGAATCCACGGTAAAAAGAAGCCAGGTTTGTCACCTGGTCGGCAGTGGGGACAGTCAGGAGTCCTGGCCAACCCTGGAGGACTCAGGAATTTCCTGCCGAGCACAGGCCAGTTGTACCTGGGTCATGAGGTGACTAGCCCGGCTGCTTTCTCCACGGATCTCCTCTTTGTAGGATGTGGAAGAACTATTTCTAAACACAGTTGGTGTTGGATGGGGCAAAGGGCATCGATATATCCCGACCGCCGAGGAGAGGGACGGGACGGCCCGCAGAGAGCTGGCTGCTTCGTCCCAAGAGATAGGATAGAGTGGGCGCAGGGCAAGGTCTGCTGTCATTCACCAAACATTTATTAAGCACCTACTGGGGACAAGGTCCTGAGAGCGAATGGAAAATGAGGGTGTTACCCAAAGCCCTTTCATGTCCTTGAGGCGCTGCTGCGGCTGTCCTCTGGGAAAGGAATACGATTAGCTCAGTGCCACCTCCACCAGCCTGACCATGGGTGCAGTTCCCCATGTCATCGTGACCCATGTAGAGGATGCCAGCCAGCCCTTCCCAGCTCCCTGCGGCCCTGTGCCTGGGGTCTGGCCAGGGTGCTGATCAGCCAGTCGAAAGGCTCAGCAAGGAGTGAGCCCATGAACCAACAACTTCCTCTGAGGGTTCCCCCTTCCTGGCCTGGGGTCCCCCAGACCTCCCATCCCTTCTCCATGGCCACGCGGTCCTCCACACTGTGACCTCCACACCGTGTCTCCTCCACAGTGGTATTTGGACAGTTCGCCTTCTTCCACACGGCCCTCAACGACGTGGTGGAGGTGCATGACGGCCACAGCCAGCACTCCCGGCTCCTCAGCTCCCTGTCGGGCACCCACACAGGTACCAGAGCTCGGCCATCGATGGGGATGCGGTGGGTCGTGGGTACAGGGGCCAGCTCAAAGGCAACAGGCCCTGTAAGCCTGGCTACAGGTGGGGACCCCCAGTTCTGTGTCTGTCGTGCGCCAGAGCCCTCTACCACACGACAGTCACCTGCTGATCGCCCAAACCCGGAGGGGGCTTCAGAAACTGCTGTCACCCCAAGCTGTCTGCACTACCCCCGGGAACAGAACGTCCCAGTTGTTTTGTATTTAGCCCCAACAAGTTTTTCTAATGATAAACATATTGCATTTTTGTTGTAGAAAACTTAGAGCCAACAAGAAAATAGAGAATTAAAATAAATAAAAGCCACCCAGAAAGGACCCCTGAAAAGATAGCGTATTTCCTTCCAGTCTTTATACCTACTTAGACTTAATCTTTTACATATTTTACCGAACAAAGCAATATACATATTTTTATTGAAATATTCATTGTGAGCATTTCTCTGTCATTATTTTATTCTATAATAGGATTCTTAAATGCTGCATAATAGTCTATCATGTAGTTATTTAAAATTTATGTAATGAATTCCCTATTATTGAACATTGAGATTGTTTCTAATTTTTCACTCTAATGAATAGAATTTCAGGGTATTATACATGTCATTATACGTATCTCTCTTGCCTTAGAATATCTGGAAATAGAAGTACCAAGGTAAAGGATATGTGAGACCCTTCATTCTATTTTGTTTTATTCCTCACTCGAGGATATTTTTCTATTTATCATCAGATAAAGTGGGAGGGAGAGAGAGAGAGAAACATCGACGTGAGAGGGACACATCAACTGGTTGCCTCCCGCACGACCCCGACCAGGGCTGGGGATGAACCATAACCAAGGTACATGTCCTTGACCGGAATCGAACCCGCAACTCGTTGGTCCACTGGCCAACGCTCTAACTGCTGACCCAAACCGGCCAGGGCTGAGACCCTTCATTCTTTCTCTTTTTTTTCACCCCCCAGACACCCTCCTCCCTATATGCCCCCAGAGAGTTCTTGCCACTTTGTTTACTAACAATGCATAAGAGGGCGTGTTTTATCCTCACAAAATTAGGTAGTTAAAAAACAAAAGCATTATCAGTTTGAAAAGTGAAAATGGTATCCATTTTTTAATTTGCCTTTTATATTATTAGTTAAGTTAACATTTTTATAATGAAATTATTGGCCCATTCATTTTTTATTTGTGAATTCGTATTGATTTTTCTGTTGGCATTTATTGTCTTTTATTTAGTAGAGCACCATATTATTATAAGCTATATATAGTATATGCTATAAAAAACCTTTTGTCTATGTCATATGTTATAAAAAGCCTTCCCCTTTCATTTGCCATTTAATTTTCTTCAGGGTGTGTTTTAATGTCAGAACATTTAAACTTCCTGTGATATTAAATCTATCAATGTGTTTCTTTCATGGTATTCTTTACTTTCATGCTGGTGAAATAAATATTCCTCTGTGTTTTCTCTTCTTTTCAGTTTTGTTGTGTTACTGTAATAACTTAGGACTTTATTTTGACATATTATTTGATATAGGGAATATAATCATATTCTTTGAAATTTAGTTAATCAGTTGTCCTGACAGAATTTTCAAAATGCCAGATTTACATATATTACATTTTTATGAAGGAAAGGATATGTTTCTAGACTTTTTATCCATTTCCTCTGTCTGTTCTTAGATCAATATCAAAATCTTTAATTATTTTAACATTACAATGTTTCATGTTATCATAATTTTAAACATAAGTCCCCATAGACATTCTTTGTTTTGAATTTTTATTAACTTTTCTTGCTTAACTTTTGCCTCCAGATAAACTTTAGAAATATGTTATCAAGTTTAAAAAAAATTGCATTGGAATTTTCATTGGAACTCATTTAACTTACAGATTAATTGGAGGAGAACTCATCTTTATAATAGGAATTCCTCCCATTCAGGAACATGGTGTATCTCTCCGTTTTTGTTTTGTTTTTTATCTCTTGGAACCTTTGGGAAGGTGCTATAATTTTCATTTAGGCCATACACATTTGTTAACTTTTTCCCTAGATATTTCATGGCAATCTTTGTTGCCACTGTAAATGGGCCTCCCCATGTTATATATTCTAGCTGGTCTTTGCCAGTGCATTAGAAGACTGGCATTTTTGGTGTGTTCATTTTGTAAAGTCATTGAGCCCTCCTTAACCATGCCAATTGCCAGCTGATTCTCCTGGGTCGTTTAGGCAAGAAGTAATATCGTCTGCAGATAAATTTGTCTCATTATTTCACTTCTTCCTTTTCAGTGGTTTTTGTCTTATTTTCTTCCCTGGTTATGGGTCTGTTCTGGTAGCTTACTTTGTTATTAATGCTGATGTTTTACAGGTTAGTAAAAAATCCATTTTGTAATTATTTTAAATTTAGCAACATTGCTTATATTATAATGTACTTTGATGTTACTTAATCTCCTTTCTGTTAGTGGTTCTCTCGCCTGCCTTTCCAGTGCGGAATGCTGTGTCCATGTTCCTCCTTTTACTCGCGGGACCAGAGGTTTAGTGATCGTTTTGTTTCGTTTTATTTTTTACTGCACTACTTCCCCATTCTTCTGCGGGGTTTGTTATTATTTCCTAATTAATTAACCCCTACCTTTGTTTCATAATGTCTCTCTCCTTCATTTCTTCAGATGACTTCTTCTTGGTCTAAGTCTTGAATTGAGAGCTGTGTTTGTTTTCTCTGTGTGAGAAAGAGCGTGTTTACAGCGACACAGTCACCTCTAAGCGTAGTTCTGGTTTCAAGTCATCAATTTTGATATGTACTGTTTTCATCATCATTACTTTCTCAATAATTCATGATCCAGTTTTACTCTTTTTTCCCAGGAGTTGTTTAAGAATGTTTCTCCCTCCCCGCTACCGCTGCTGGATTTTGTTCTTGTTACATTTGTGTTGTTTTCTGTTTTATTGTCATGTGGTTAGAGAATGTAGTTTGTACTTTGGGGATTAAATGAGATTCTCTCAGTAGCCAAGGACATGTTTTTAAATTCCCCAAGTGTCTGAGAAGAATGCAGGTTCTCTGCAGGGTCCAGATGCCTGACAGAGAGAAGGGCAAGCTCAGGCCCTGCAGCCTCTCCTCCTGCTCTCTGACCTGAGCTCCCCCTGCAGCCTCCCCTCCTGCTCTGCTCTCTGACCTGAGCTCCCCCTGCAGCCTCCCCTCCTGCTCTGCTCTCTGACCTGAGCTCCCCCTGCAGCCTCTCCTCCTGCTCTGCTCTCTCACCTGAGCTCCCCCTGCAGCCTCTCCTCCTGCTCTCTGACCTGAGCTCCCCCTGCAGCCTCCCCTCCTGCTCTCTCACCTGAGCTCCCCCTGCAGCCTCTCCTCCTGCTCTGCTCTCTGACCTGAGCTCCCCCTGCAGCCTCTCCTCCTGCTCTGCTCTCTCACCTGAGCTCCCCCTGCAGCCTCTCCTCCTGCTCTGCTCTCTGATCTGAGCTCCCCCTGCAGCCTCCCCTCCTGCTCTGCTCTCTGACCTGAGCTCCCCCTGCAGCCTCCCCTCCTGCTCTCTCACCTGAGCCCCCCCTGCACCCTCACCTCCTACTCTTTACCCTGAGCTCCCCCTGCAGCCTCCCCTCCTGCTCTCTCACCTGAGCCCCCCCCCCCTGCACCCTCACCTCCTACTCTTTACCCTGAGCTCCCCCTGCAGCCTCCCCTCCTGCTCTCTCACCTGAGCTCTCCCACTTCCTTGCAAGGTGCCTGCAGGCACAACACTTAACCACTCTGAGCTTCAGTTTCCTCATCTGTAAAATGCAGAGAGTAAAAGTTCTACCTCCTAGCGTTATTATTGGGATTAAATGAGCTTTGTGATAGCAATTAGATCAGTCTTACTCAATTTTATTTTTCAAATCCATTATGTCAATGGTTCCCCAATAGATGATTTTTCTGCCCCACCATCCCACACATTCACACCCAACTGCAAGTGTACGTCAGGATCTCCTGAGGTAGGATTCTTTTTCAAAATCTCTTGATAAATAGATAGATAGATAGATAGATAGATAGATAGATAGATAGACAGATAAAAGTATAAGCAGGTATGGAAGTATATGTATAGGTACAGGTAGAGAGAAATAGGCATGTATACATTTAGAACATAGATGTAAATATGGATGTAGATATAGATGTATAGGACCAATAGAAATAGGATAGATAGATGATAGATAGATGATGATAGATGATAGATGGATAGATAGATAGATAGATAGATAGATAGATAGATAGATGATAGATAGATAGATAGATAGATAGATAGATAGATAGATAGATAGATAGATGTATGGGACCTATAGACATCAACATCAGTATACTCAGATCATACCTTATTCCTCATTTGGAGAAACACTGATGATGAGCCACTGGTCCTGATGGGACTGAAGTGTGTCCCCGTCCCTCATGTGTATTGAGGGGGGAGAAAGCTTAAGGACCACGACTCAGCAATCTTCGTTTGTTTCTCTATTTGACATAGCAGTGATTGAGAATGCTCTGTGGAAGTATCTCCCATACAATTGTGACATTTTATTGTCTTCTTGTGTTTCCAACAATTTTTGGATCTGTGTTTGCCTAATATATCTTTCCTCATTTTCTCTGCGAGTCTTTTCCTTTTAAGAGGAAGTTTACTTACTGATTTTACAAGCGAAACATCTGATCTGCTACCTGTCAACTTGTTTTGTTCTTTCTGGATTTTTATTTGTTTTTGCTTTGATTTTGCCTCCTCACTTTTCTCTTCATACCGGACCCGTCTGTAATTTCCATGGGATATTTGGACTTTTCTACTAATGTTATTAGTAATTGTTTTTACATTTGCATTTAGTTTCGTTACCTATTCACAATAATTACTTGGGTTTGACTATACTTTCCAGGTGGTCTTTATCCCTGAAAGTGTTTGATTTCCGTACTTTCATTCATCTTTTTTAGTAGGGCTCATAGCTGCAGTACTTTCAGTCACCTGGCATGTATGAGAATGAATTTCCTTTGACATATTACATAAACGGCAGCTTGATTGTAAATCAGCTTGTGGGTCACAAACATTTTCTTTCAAAACTGGAGCGTCTGTTCTACTCTATTCCAACAGCTAATATTACAGACGAGTCAGAGTCCAATCTGATTCTCTATCTTGTAGGTAACCTGTGCCTTTCTCCCCAAATGACTTTCATATTTTTTCTTAATTTATAAAATCAGAAGGCCCACCAGGATGTGTTGTGGTGGAAACCGCTCCCATTCATTAGATCTGGTACTTTACGAACCGATTAAGTCTGAGCCGTAAGTCTCTCTGAAGCTTAAGAAAGAAGATGACTTTCCTGAGTTATTTTTTTCTCTTTCAATTTCTCTTGTCTTCTCTCTCTCTCTAGAATTCTTGATATATGCATATTGGATTTTTTCATCTGTCTTCCATGTCACTCATCATTTCTCTCATTATTTTAATTTCTTTATCCTTTTCCTGTGGATTCTGGGAGAATTTCCCAAATTTAATCTCCATGTCGCTGTTCAATTTCTGCAGAATGCAGCTGCCATATATGAGCACTTCTCATCTCTTTGAAGCCTTTATTAATCTCGGCTCTTGCCTTTGCTTGTCTTCCTCCTCTGACTTCAGAGGTGCAGCGTTGGATCTAATCTTGTGGCAGTCATGATTGACAGTCTTCTGAGATTTTGCCTGCTCCCTGTTGTAGTTCACAGAAGCACGTTCGCTTTGGTTTCTCAGAGTGGTTTCCTCCCTTAAAACTTCGAAAATTTGTCTTATGTCCAGTGATCGTACTACAGCCTTACTTAGCCCTGGAGAGGGGGGTCTGTGTGTGTCCCAGACAAGCAGACGGGTTCTGCAGGAGGTCACGGGGTCCTAACCCACATGTGTCAGGCGAGATGATGGGAGGATGGAAAAGCTGAGTTTTGTTCTGCTCACTTCCATTGAGAGGAGGGGTAGAGATAACGAGGAGATGCTTTGTCTTCGTGAGTTTTGTGTTTTGTTTAGCAGCCAAGAGTTAGCTGGGGCTCCTAGCGGACTCAGCCATCCAGGACCCACATCAGCCTAAGTGTGCTGTGCAAAAGGCTGTCCACTCCCCGTGGGCAGTGGCATCCCGTCAGCTTTCTGCAAGCACAGGTGGGCCCCAGGTGGCCTCCTGGTGGCTTCTGGGCTGATTCCAAGCCCAGCCCTCACTGCCGTGGAAATGTAGCCTGGCTTTCCGTCACCCCATGTTCCTACTGTTGGTGGAGTCAGCAGCCACTCTCAGGGATCCCTAAGGCTGCAGAGGGCATCATGCCAAGTGGCTGTGCCAAGCCTGCCACCCCGCATTCCCTCGTCTTCCGCAGGAAGGTGACGATGACCGAGATTGCGCTTCCAGGCGCAGGTCTGGTGGTGCTGTCTGTACCCCCATCTGTACCCCATCGAGCAGCAGATAAACCTGCATCTTCTGATAGAAAGGCTGTCAGGCTGCCCTGTGCCCATCCAAGTTTTCACAGTTTGTATGTTATTGGTTGGGTGACAATATGCCCTGCTTTGCCTGGGACAATCCCAGCTGTCACTTGGTTGTCCCGGTGTAATTATTAATAGCATGCCCTTTTCGTCTCAAAAGTGTCCTAGTGTGAGCAGTAAATTCTACAGTCTCTCTGGCTACTGACCATTTCACAGAGAATCTGGGAAAGGCCAGTTACTCTCAAAAGATCACAGCGCCCTCCTTGCCCGCAGCTGGTGCTTTTTCTTCTGTGAGACTGAGGGCAGCTTTCCCAGTAAGCCGCAGTCAGTTTGGTGATGGCCGTTATCCTCGTCCCTGGGGTCACCGCATCTCCAGAAGCTTTCTCCTCTCGAGGCAGGTCATTTAATCATTCTGACCCTCTCTTTCCTGATCTATTAACTGGGAGTACTGAACTCTTGTCACGCCAGCCTCACATTGACTGTGGGTCAAGATAAGACCCTGGATGCTAAAGCCTTCTGCAAACTTCAGACTGAAAGGTGCAGTAAAAATGTGCAGATTCATTTCAGGAGGACCGGGACGTGGAAGGAAAGCTGAGAGCTGCGGGCAGCCCCTCCTTCCTTCCTGGCCGGGATTTTAGCCGCAGGGCCCAACTGCTGGCCTCACTGTCTTCCTCTCCTCCTCACCCCTTATCTCGGCAGGGGAATCGCTGCCCTTGGCCACCTCCAATCAAGTTCTTATTAAGTTCAGTGCCAAAGGCCAAGCACCAGCCAGAGGCTTCCACTTTGTCTACCAAGGTATGGGGGATGTGGACATGGGAGGGGCCACAGCCATCTCAGTTTTTCAGTGACTCGGCGACCAAAGGAACAGTGACCTTTACCCCTTAGTCTGAGCCTCCTTCTTAGGGTATTTGGGGCAGTTACCAGTTTGTGGGGCACTTCCTTGAAATTCAGTTGAATTTTATACATTTATTTACTCAACAGACAGTTCTTGGACCCAATGCCATGTTGAATGAGGGGAGAAATCAGACACGGGAAGCTAATTCTGCCCCCCACATTGTCTGCTACAGCCCAGTGGCATTGGGAAGGCCGGCCGGCCCCTTTCCTCGGCCATCCCCTATGGAGCTTGGTTTTGCCTGCAAGGCCCAGGAGAGGTGTGGGAGAAACACAGGCCTGGCAGTGAGATGGGCATGGATTTGAATGCCAGCCCTGCCACTTTCTACCTGGGCACAGTCACTCCACCTCTGAGAGCCCCAGTCCGCAGACCTGTTAAACGAGGGTAACTCACTGACCGGCTCGGAGAGAGCTCAGAGTAGCTGGCACCAAGCAGGTCAGCAGCGTTTGCTCCTGTCTTACTGGCCCCAAAAGGCAAAGTCTTGGCACATCCTGGCTTTCACCTGCAGGCCCAGCCTCTCCTTGCCCAGACGAATGCCCACTTTTTAGGGCCCGGTCTAAGTGTGGTTCTGTTCATTCCATTGCCCAAGAGCTGCATTCCCTGTGCAGGGGGCATCCTGCCACGGGGGCCACCATATGCGGGGCCTAGGTTACAAGGTCCTATGTACCACTGCAGGGAGGGAGAGAGGAGACTCAGGTCAGGGAGATCAGAGCCCTGGGCAGGTCTTACAGCACATGGGAGAAGAGGCCAAAAGCAGGATGAAGGCCCTGAAGGGAAGGAAGAAGGGCCACTCCCCGTCAGGGAATGTGGCACCCTGATGGGTGAGGGGCCCCGCTGGGAAGGCAGGGACCACACCTGGGCCTAAAGCCTGGGCGGGGCTCCCGCTGCCCCCCGTGGTTTCCAGAAGTTGCGCTGCAGCTCTGCATGTCCCTCTGTATCTCAGTGAGCCGGCCTCCTCCTGGGCCCCCCCCCCCCCGCCCTGCCCTCAGGGGAAGTGCCCGGAGCCTCTCAGGGGCCCATCCAGGCTGTCAGTTCCAGTCTCGTGTGTCCGTCCATGCCCAGGCCAGTTTCTAGAGGGGAGAGGCCTGCCCCTCAGTGCCCTTGTGCCCTGCAGCGGTGCCCCGAACCAGCGCCACGCAGTGCAGCTCGGTGCCGGAACCCCGCTACGGCAAGAGACTGGGCAGTGACTTCTCCGTGGGGGCCGTCGTCCGCTTCGAGTGCAGTTCCGGCTATGCCCTGCAGGGGTCCCCAGAAATCGAGTGCCTCCCTGTCCCCGGGGCCTTGGCCCAGTGGAATGTCTCAGCACCGACGTGCGTGGGTGAGCACCTAACAACCAGGACTTGGGGAGGGGTGGCGGCAAACTGCCCCTTCTCCCTGGGGGAGGCAGCAAGATCCAGCAGCCCCCAGACACAGCAGCCCCTGCCTGCCAGCATAACTTATGTAGGGTGACCCCTTCCAGTGAGGCCACTAGAGCTGGGGTTGCTGGGGCCGGGGGGAACATGTCTGAAGGGCGGTGTGTGGGTCCAGGCCCCGAAGAGGGTTGCATGGGGAGGAGTCATGGAGAGGAAGGGCCTGGGGCCCGACTGGGAAAGCCAGCGGGGGCAGGAGTCACAGGCAGGCTGGGGAGCCCTGAGAAAAGTCTGTTCGGGGAGGTTCCCGTGGGGAGCCTCTGACCAGAGCTGCCTCTCCAGTGCCATGCGGAGGCAACCTCACGGAGCGCAGGGGCACCATCCTGTCCCCCGGCTTCCCAGAGCCCTACCTCAACAGCCTGAACTGCGTGTGGAAGATCATGGTTCCCGAAGGTGCTGGCATCCAGGTATGGATGAGGAGACTTCTCCATCAGGCAGGCGGCCGGGAAGAGACATAGCCCCGTCCCTGCCCTCCAGGCCAAGTGTGGGGCTGAGCCCCACACACAGAAAAACAAATAGCTGGTGGCCCAGGAGCTCGGAGGGCGTGAGGAGAGAGCCAGGTAACTCAGCGAGGAGGAGGCTGGTCGCTGGCTCGGGCCAGCTGGGAAGGCCCGAGAAGGCGGTGGGCCTGGAGCTGGAACACAGAGATTGGGGAGGAGTCAGAGTCAGAGGGAGTATTTTTCAAATGGCTTGAAGGGTTGGTTGTGTGTTGTTTTGTTGTTGTGGTTGTTAATCCTCACCTGAGGATATTTTTCCATTGATTCTTAGAGAGAGTGGAAGGGAGGGAAAGAGACAGAGAGAGAGACATCGATGTGAGAGAGATACATCGATTGGCTGCCTCCCGAATGACCCCAACCAGGCCGGAGATTGAACCCGCAACCCAGATAAGTGCCCTCAACCAGGAATCGAACCTGCGACCCTTTGGTTGGCGGGCCAACGCTCTCACCACTGAGCCACACCAGCCAGGGTGGTTCGTGTGTTTTTTTCTTAAGAGCGTGGGGGGTAAAAGAGAGGACATTGCAGGTGAGGGGAAGGAGCAGACCAAGAAGCACAGACAAAACCCCAGGCACACTCCTAGGGTGTCACACCTGCTGCCCGAAGCATAGGAACAGAATTAGGGCCGGAACAGGTGCCCCACGGTCAAAGCCAAGTGGCGGAGGCCGCAGAACTGGTGTGGGGGCGTGGAAGAGGCCAGCGGGGAGGCAGCACGCAGGGGCTTCAGGTGGATGGCTCCAGCAAAGACTGGGTCACTGGCTCATTGCGGCAGGATGTCTGCGCAACCCAGACGGGAAAGTGGGCAAACCCAGGGAATGTTCGAGAGACACAGAGAAGGCCAGTCAGACGGATGTATTCCCACGTCCTGGCATTTTCTTCCCCCGTCCTCTGCCTTATGATCATTCCTTTCCCGTGTGTCTCCCCCACTGGACAGAGAGCCCCTGGAGGGTGGAGACTTCGTCTTAGTCTTGTTGGAAGGACCCAGCGCAATGTAGGCCCGGAGTAGGTGCGCAGTCACGGAATGAATGACTGGAAGGGAGCGGGGTGGTGCAGGCTGTCTAACCAGCAGTCCGATCCCGCTGCCTTCCCAGATCCAAGTCATCAGCTTCGTCACAGAGCAGAACTGGGACTCCCTGGAGGTGTTTGACGGCGCGGACAACACTGTGACTATGCTGGGGAGTTTCTCAGGTGAGCTGCACTTCCGGGGACCTCAGCTGAGAGGGTAGTAGTGGACTTTGTTAATTTTTAACTGAATTTATTGGGGTGACATTGATTAATGACAGTATATAGGTTCCAGGTGTACAATTCTACAATACATCGTCTGCCTATTCTATTGTGTGTTTACCGCCCCAAGTCAAGTCTCCTTCCATCACATTTATCCCCCCTTTGAGAAAGAATTCACATGACCATAAAAGTCACCATTTTATTTTATTTTATTTTTAACCACCCTCTCTGGAGGACGTGCTTAGAGAGAGGAAGGGAGAGAGAGAGAGAGAAACATCAGTGTGAGCGAGAAACACTGATCGGTTGCCTGCTGGATGCGCCCGGACCGGGGACTGAACCTGCACCCAGGCACGTACCCTGACCGGGGTCAGACCCAAGCCTTCCAGTGCACAGGCTGACGCTCAACCAATGAGCTACTCCGGCAGGCTAACGTTCACCATTTTAAAGAGTATAGTTATTTAGTATATTCACAAGGTCCCACCACAATCACCACTCTCTAATCCCAGAACGTTTTCATCACCCCAGAAAGAAACCAGGTCCCCGTTTGCACCCACTCCCCAGTGACCCGGCCCCTGTCCCCCGGCAGCCACTAAGCAACTTTGCGCCACTATGGACATTTCGTACACATGGAGTCCTACCACACGTGGCCTCTGTGTCTGGCTTCCGTCACTCGTCACCGTGCTGCAGCACAGGGAGCGCGTCATCGTATGACAGACCCATTCATTTCCGCATTCGTGCAGGAGGCGCATCCGTGTCTTTCCACTGGTCAGCTAATTAAGAATAATGCTGCTGTGAGCAGTCACACGTTTCCATGGGGACATTGTTTCCAGTCCTCCTGGGTGCATGCCTAGTAGTGGAATTCCTGGCTCACCTCGTCATTCTGCATTTAACTTTTCGGAGGAAGTGACAGACTTTCTTCCAAAGTGGCCACACCATTTCCCCTTCCGGTGGTGGACTTCTGAGCGTGTGATGTGTGCTTGAGCCCAGTGACCAGGTCAATCACTGGGTCTTCTAGGCCCCAGAACCCATGTCGCCAAGATGTCAGAAGGAGCTCTGTGCCCCAGACAAACTGTCCACCTGTATTGCCCGCACGAGACATGTCACAGTCCTTTGGAAGATGGCTGGAAGGGAACCAAACTCGTAGGCCGCCTGAGAAACTCACCGTGCTGCCGGCATGGGGCTCTGCCTCTGCTCATTCCGCAGAAAGTCGTTTGTGGTCTCCCCGCGCCCTTGGACGCTGGAGACCCAGCACTCCAAGGGTGCTAATGTGTCTTTTAGTGAGTGTGATAACTGGGGACATTTACTGGCCTCGGGAGCAGAATATCTTCAGGTTGCAAAAGTAAGAGCGAAAGGGAGGAGCGGGGGGCCGGGGAGGCTCAGCCTGAGTGGTCCCCGTCTCTTGCCCTAGGAACAACCGTGCCTGCCCTTCTGAACAGCACCTCCAACCAGCTCTACCTTCATTTCTACTCAGACATCAGCGTGTCGGCGGCCGGCTTCCACTTGGAGTACAAAAGTGAGAACCCAGAGTCTCAGCTGTGTGGGGGGTTCAGGGTGGGCCCTGACAGGGACTGAATACCCAGGATGAGTAGGTAGGGATCATAGTGGGCTGTATTTTCTCCATCCCACTTCATTAAGCCTTATCACAGACCTACGTGAGCTCCCTAAAGCTCAGAGAGGGTCCGAAACCTCCTCCAGGCTGCACAGCCAGTGGGGGCGGGATTCTCACCCAAATGTCCGTTACTCAGAAACGTGTGTGCTTCCTCTGTGTCCGCACCAGGAATGGGAAGGGGCCTGGTCGTGGGCATGGGCCCAGTATATAATCTGGGATCTGAGTAAATGGAGGTGATCTCTTCCTCCAATCCTAAAAGCGCTGGCCTCTCCCACCCCTTGCTTCTGTGGCGCGGTTGTCTTTGGAAACGTGGGAAGGCATGGTTGGCTTGACTGTTTGACAGCAGGGGCCTGTGCAGATGGAAGCCCAGCTGGTGCTGGAGGCCTGAGAGGGTCAGCACTGGGTATTATGCAGATTCCCAGCTGGCCTCCAAAACAAATGAGCTTTCTGCAGGTAGTTGGGAGAGTTTATCTGGATCCCAGGATGCTCCTGGCCTGAGAGAACTGAAGACCGTACCTAGTAGGAGACACATGGGACAGCATGGAGCAAAGGCCATGAGGCATAGAGGATAGGCAGGGACCTCGGAGACCTCCCTCCGCAGACCTCCAAGGCTTCACTCAGCTGGTGGAGTGAAGTATCCCAGGTCCCTTAAGTAATACACATTTTTTTCTTTTACCCTCTTGTCTCTGTTCTTTGCAATTTTGTATCCTTATCCAGTGTTTGAATTTGAGTCCTTAAATGTTTCTGAGAATCTTCTCTTTCCAGAGATATACTTTCTTCCTAAATCTCTTTGTCATTCTACTGTCTCAATTGCAGGAAAAATTCACCTCTTCTTAATTTTTTTTTCAAGGGAACTGGTAGTTTTCTCAGTAGCTGATGTTTCTCATGGTGCGAAAAGCTGGGAGAAACAGAAGTCCCCATTAGTACTTAGAGACCGAAATTCCTAAGGACCAAGACCCTGTAGTTATATTTGTGTTTTGTAGATAATCTCCAGGGTTGCAGAAGGGGAGAATTCATTGCTATTGTACAGACAAATGGTTTTGAAGGGTAGTGAAAAGTCGTATCTACTGCTATGACTCATATTTAATGTTTATTTCATCGAAATGGGAGTAGAGCAACATGCTTTCAAAAGTAATACATTGCATGTGATTAAAAAATAATGTTTCCTTCGTTGCAACACAGCTTAAATAAAAGCAAGGTGTGCAACGTAAGAGAAATTGGAATGGACTTTGCTCTGTCTCCCTGCTTCTTTGTCTCTCAGGCCTCACTTTTCTCCCCATCCCGTCTTTTCTCCCACCTCACTCCCTTACTCTGGCTTTCTCTCTCTCTCTGCCGCTCCTCCTCCTTCGGTCTCTCATTGCCTTTCCAGTAAGTAGGTCTCCAGGTACTATGTTGCGATCACCCCACTGAACGATGAGCTGTATTCTACTTGGCGTGCAGGCAGGAGTGGGGAGAAGCAGACAGGGTGACAGCCAAGATGAATTCCGTCAAGTCCGTTTTAATTGTGGTTTTAATTCTGTCCTGAAGGTCTTTTGTCCCAGCTGCTGAGATTTGTGGCCATAGACCCAAACAGCCTCCATTTCCAAGCATCACCTTCACATCGTAAAAGCACATGCAGGATAGGAGTTGCCTGGGAAGGCACGAGGGAACTTTCTAGAGTGACAGCCATGTCCTGTAGTTTTGTAGGGGGGTGGCTTGCACAGGTGCTGACTCAGCAAAGGTGCACCTTCAACGTGTGCATTCCGTTCTGTGTAAATTTCCCTCGGAGGGGAAAAGCGCACGTAGTTATCTCGTGCACCTGTGGACTGGCAGCTCTGAATATGGAACGAGGATGCATCAGCTGCACGAGAAGACGGGACTGGGGTGGCCTGGCCTGGACAGTTCTTCCCATTCCTTTTCCACAAGTGTGGGCACTGCATTCACTGGGTTCCCCAAGGAGCGGTATCTCCCAAGAGATCTGGGATCTACCAGGAGGCCTGTCCACCAGAGATCTAACAGGAGGGCCGAGGCTGCTGTCTCCCAAACCCTCCAGGCCTCGCAGGCGCCAGGGTCAGACCCAATCACAAAGTGTCTTAGCGCGTACGCCCTCCTGTCCCTTCTGCCACCCTTGGGGAAAGGAGCCCTTTGGAGTAGGCTGAGAACTCGTTTACAGCTCCCCCTTTGCTTCTCCGTGGTTCTTCCAGCCCCCGCCCTGGAGAGGCGCACTCCATGGCCCATCCATCAGTACATACGTGGGGATTTGTTTCGTGCATCGCAGGCCCCGCACCTGCAGATGGGCTCCTGTGGGCACAGGAGAGGCGTGAAGCCCTCCAGGCGGAGATGCCAGAGTCCCGTTTGCTGTGGGAGTCCTCCAGGAAGGGATTCAAAGAAGATAAGGATGATTTTCAGGAGGGGAGTCAGGGAGAGCAGGGCCAGGGTCGACGTGAGCTCATGTTGCCTCAGAATTTGATCCCCACCTGGGCAGACCTGGAGTCAGACTGGGTTCGATTTGGTCCCAGCTCTGGGGCTTACTGAGGGCAGCAGGTCCAGCTTAACGCAGGTCCTAACATCCTCGCGGTGAAAGGGGAGGCGAAGACCTTCAAGCGGACGAGACAGTGTGTGCGACACACTCGTCCAGCCTTGCTCCTGGGCGTGCCCGGGGAGTGCTCCAGGGATGACGGTGTCGGGTGGGCAGGGCGGAGGAGGGGGAGGGGGAAGATGAAGAGGGTCCCTAGCAAAGCTCTGGGTACAGTGCTGGGGATAGAATACGGACTCAGTGAGCGCAGACTGGATTTGAAAAGCCAAGGGAGAGTGAAGCAGGAGCATTGGAGAACCTGCAGAGATTTTGAAAAGGGACCAGGGCGAGATCACGAAGGTCCGAGAATGGCAGGCTGAGAAGGTGAGATTCCGTGTAATAGGTGATGGGGACCCACTTCAGATTGCTGAACAAGGAAGGCCCAGGATTCAAGGAAAGAATTTAAGACCATCAAGTGCCTGTGAGCACAGGATGGACGGAACAGAATGGCTTAGGGGAGGGGATGAGGGAGGCTGTTGGATCTGGCGGGGAGTGAGGACCGGAGCTGCAGTGGGAGGTGAAGGGCAAGGAGCCCACGCTGCTCCCAGAAAGGAGCTGGCCCGACCTGAACACGCAGCGGGAGAAAGAAGGCAGTGGAGCGTCTCATTCACTGGCCAACTTTTCTCTCGACAGTCTGTCCCAGAGAGGGGCCCTGAGCCCCTGAGCATCACTGAGCTGTCCCTCTGATAACTGCTTTCTTTCCTTCTTGCCTTTCATTTTCCTCTCTCCCAATTCCTTAGCCTACAGGGTTGTCTTTCTAGGACGAGGAAAGTGGGGGGAAGTTGGGAGTCTGGGGCAGGAGTGGTGTGGGAGGAGCTTGTGCAGAGGGACCTGGGGGCTTCGAGCCAGGGCGGGGGTGCTCCCTGGCTCTCCTGCTCCAAAGGCCTCTGGGGAGCCCAGGGGGCAGGCGGGCAGCCAGAGTTCCGGGGTGATACCACCTGCCCCAAGGAGCTATGGTCCGCGGAGCCGCTGTGCCATATAAACATTCGGATTTTCTCTGTGCACTGGGAAATGAAAGGATCGGGAAGCGCTGGCCTCGCGTTGGAAGCAGAGAAAGCCCAACATGGAGGCACCCTCCCCCTCCCTGCTGCCAGCATTGCCCCCAGCCCTGACCTGCTGGGCTGGTCCATTCTCCTTTCCATCTGTCTCTGTCTCCTCCAGCGGTGGGCCTGAGTAGTTGTCCAGAACCTGCCGTGCCCAGTAATGGGGTGAAGACTGGCGAGCGCTACTTGGTGAATGATGTGGTCTCTTTCCAGTGTGAGCCGGGATATGCCCTCCAGGTACCTCCCCTTGACACCCAGGGCAGGAAACAGGTGTCCCGAGATGTGCTTGGCCAGCCTCGCACCAGCAGAGTTGCAGTCACCCAAGAACAGGGAGCAGCCCCCCCAATTCCCCCCATGGACTATTATCCCTTCCTGGAGCTGTTCAGGCAAAAGACAGACTTTGCTGACTTTAGCACGAGCCAGCCTCGAATGTGTTCCTGCAAAGTTTTGGTTTGATTAGACTTTGGGAAAATTTAATTTTCTTTTGAAGGCCATTAGGGAATCTTGTAATTAAAGGAGGCTCACAAGGAAGCTTGAGTAATGTGAATTCTCTAGTAATCGCTGTTATAAGCATCTTTCCCCAAAATCTCTCTCCCTCTGCCTCGCTCCCCGTCCCACAGTGGACTCATGTATCTTGTTCCCTAACACGAGGCCCCGAACGAGCCCCCTGTTCTGGGTTGGGCGTACAAGTGTGCCGGTGGGGGCAGCTAGCCCACCCCTGTTCCTGATTCCTCCAGGGCCACGCCCACATCTCCTGCATGCCCGGGACCGTGCGGCGCTGGAACTACCCGCCTCCGCTCTGTATTGGTAAGAGAGCTCGGACTCTTCCAGTTCATTCGGATCCTTTTTCCACCAGGGATTTGAGCTGAGAGACGTATCGAAAGGCAGCTTGACGTTCTGGGTTTGTTCGTGGGCAATGGTTTCAGGCTGAGGCTTCTGCAAGCTTTAACTGTCACTGAAGGCAGCCGTGACCTTTGGAAGCCTTCGCCCACCAAGTGAAAAACTACAGAAGCCTTGCCCATCTGGGAAAGCGATGCTGGCCATTCTCATTCCAGATAACCAGCCAGACCCCAGATGGAACTTGTAGGCACTTGGGGCTTTCCCTTATGACTTTCCATGGCACAGACAGATAAAATCCACCGACAGAGAAATGCTGAGGGTTACATGTGAAATGAAGACTTGGCTTGGTTTGGTTTCTTACCCCACACTGAGCAAGATAAAGAGATCGGTGGATACAAGAAAAGATATAGGGTCTTCACCCTCAGAAATTCCTAGTCTGGTTGGGGCAGGGAGAATCACTATTGAGTGTCTACTCTGTGCAAGGCACAGAGCCATGCGCTTCTTCAGAGGGCATATCATTATTCTCATCTTTGCAAATAGGAAAACTAAGGCTTTTAGGGTTGAAAAGAAAGCTCTGGGGTCAGGATGGAAACCTAGGTGTCTCTGATGCCCAGGCAACTGTAAACGGTCCCTCAAGCCTGACCTTGGAATAGGAGCAAGGTGAGTTGAAGGAGTGTCACTTGGGCATAATGGGAGTTCCCTCCTGTGATCCCACCAGGTACAGGGCCTGGTAGTCCGCCAAGCAGTCCAGAAGGTGACTGTCAGCCCAAGGCTCTTGCCTGCATTGTGTGATACAAAAGCCCTGCCGAGGAACCACTCACATTAACAGGAGCTGCCGCTAGCTGAGGCTTCACTGTGCGTGGCAGCTTCTGTCCCAAGTGAGGCTCAGAGTTTCTCTTGTAGCCTCCTATGCACCTGTGACGTGCGTGCTACTGTTAGCTCTGTTTCACAGTGGGGGAAACTGGGGCTTGGAGGGGTGTAGAATGTGCCCGAAGCACACAGGACGTGGGAGCATTGGAACTGTGACCCAGGTGGCCAGTGCCGAGCTCCCGCTCTGAACCCGGGCACTGTTCTGCTCGGAACTAAACAGAACCTCCCCCAGAAGCGTTTGCCTGGACACCGCAGAGCCCCCTCGCTCCTTTCCCTGGGCTTCCATGGTTGGCTAACCCCTTTCTGCTCACACAGCCTTTTCCTAGTAAGATGTGAAAGGAAAGAATTGTTGTCAGCTGACCAGGCGGTAGTAGCGTTGCAGCCTCAGGTGACTCTGAAGGCACCTCGATTGGAGTTTCAGGTGCCCAGCCCAGGTGGCTGGCTCCCCAGGGAATGCTCAGCACAGGCACTTGGCTGGGCATACGCCAGAGTCTGGGGGCTGGCTCATGGTGAGGCTCACCCAGCCCCATGGAATATTCATGATAAGGAGCCTGCACGGTGTCGAGCACAGAGTGGGGACTCAGTGCATGCCAGTCCCCTTCCTTCATCCTTCTTCGGTCTTGGAAGAGCTGGTTGGACAATGAGGAGAGGGAGATTTAGGGGATAATGTAAGAAATGGAAATATGTCCGTTGGAGCAGACCACTTTGCCATAGGAGTTCACGAAGGGACTTGACCTGCAAAAGACATGCTGAAGGTCAAGGGTCTACAACTTGGGTTTGTGGACAGATTGCTGGGAGGTCCGAGGATGCTGGGCAGCCCTTCCTGAATTTGCTTGCTCTGAGCAGTTAATTAGGGAGATGAACTCTAGGTTCCTTTTGATTCTCAAAGGGGTTGATGGCCTAGGAAAGGTTAAATGCTGCCGCTCTAGCCTCCAGACGTGGGCATGGTGCTGTCCCCTTGGTGCTGTCCTGACCCTCTGGTCTCTGTCACAGCACAGTGTGGGGGAGCCGTGGAGGAGATCGAGGGTGTGATCCTGAGCCCCGGCTTCCCGGGCAACTACCCCAGCAACATGGACTGCTCGTGGAAAATAGCGCTGCCCGTGGGCTTTGGTAAGTCTTCACGCCCAGGTCTCTGCTTAAAGCAACTATCGGCTCCGATCACTCAGCATAACCTCGGCTGAGGCAGCTGAGTTCTCTGCCTCTCCATTCCCTCATCTGTTGACCTCCTGTCCGATCATGAAGGTCCACTGAGAATGGTAGAGATGAATGTTTTGGAAGCGTTAAACGTAGTGAGGGTGGGGGAAACCCTAGGAATTGCCGTTATTATTATTACTATTATTATTATTATCATTACTATTATTATTATTATTATTATTTGAGTAGCAAGCTAAAACCCAGGACTGTGGAATGAGAAATAACTGAGGGATGGTTAAAAAAAGAAAAAAGCAATCTATTTTACAGAGACTGGACCTCAAGTTATGCTTTTAACTATAATATCCAATTTTTATCCGACTTAAATTGAGCCAAGGTCACCATGAAATGGAGTTTGCATCCTTCCTAGGCCCCTTCTGGCTAGCCTTGGAGATTGGGAGATGTTTTTCCTGGAGACGTAGTAAGCCAGCAGGGAGGACAGCGATCTGGGTACAACATTTAATTGCCGATGATTCATCACGTATTGTGTACAGGGAACATAATTTAACCCCAGATAAATCTGTTGAAGAGAAGAGAACTTGCAATGACGGGGAACTGATGGGCTGTCCACGTAGGCCATCCTGCCCAGTCACTGCTCTGCTCCGGGAACGGAATGTCCCGAGGGGATCTTTCCTGCACGGGCCTGGGATCTCCCGGGCTGGGACCTCAGGAATGATGACCACCCACTTTGTCCTTAATTCAGCCTCGAGTGGGTCTTCTGATGGAGAAGGCAATCTCAACAGGCCTTCTTTAAGTCCATTCTGAGGGAAGGAGAGAGGTTGGAGAGCCTCCAAGGGATGGAGTCTGACATTTAGAACCACCTTCCGGAGGAAACCAGGGACAGGTGATCAGGTTGCAGAGAGATGGACTCGGGTGGCCTTGGGAAACTCCCAGATTTTGAGACACTGGGGAGAGAGGAGCTAGAATACCCCATAGCTCTGCATCCAGACAGGAGCCAGAAGAACCTCAGAGGGTGGAGGGATGGTGGGGGAGGGCAGCATCCAAAGGAAAACAGACGTTTAGATGGGAGGTGCGTCACTGTTCCCTCTGAGACCTAATGCTCGGTGCCAGAGTTCTCTCTCTGTAAGTCCCGGGTGCCTATTCAGCCCCTGGGGCATGAGCCTCCTGCAGGGTCCAGTTGCAGGAGACCAGGATCCCTTGCTTTCAAGTGAATGCTGGACTCCCAGAGAGTCCCTACTGCAGCGTTGGAGTGTGAAGACCCACTGCACTGGCAAGCTGCTGCCACTAGGTGACAGTGGTCACATCCAGGGCTTTCCAGGCAGCTCATTTCAGAAACCCAGATGTCCTCGTAGAGCCCCTGGGGCGGCCGCGGAGCCCACAGTGTTGGGATGACGAGTGGGCAGTGCAATGGCAGCGTAGGTCCCACAGGTGACGTGTGCAGAAGTGTTCGTTGCAAAATTATCCGCAATTCAGAAACAAGCTACATGTTCATCAGTAGGGCAGTGAAGAGTGTTATTGGATAATTCATAAAATGGGATTGACGAATATGTTGTTGACAATCAATGAACTAGATCTTTGTGTATCAAAGATAGGCTTTGAGAAACCCAAAATGGAATAAAAATAAGTTTACAAAACTGTATATAAAGTATAATGCCATCTGTGTATATGTTGAAAACAAACCCACATGTATAGTGAAGAATCTGAAAACATGAACTGGAAGGTATCGTCCAAATTCATGACAGTGACTGCCCGTGTGGAGGGAGGTGGGAATGAGAGAGGGCAGGAGACATGAGGGTCTTCAACACTGCATGTCAGGTCATACTTTATTCTTTAAATAAGCAGATGCAAAAAAAAAACAAAATCACACACCTGAGCTCATTCTAAGCAAATCAGAAAGTGCACATGAGCAAATTTTTAAAATTAAAATTATCTGTGATGCCCCCGTGCAATCATTAACAGCTTAGTTAGTCCTCGCCGTTATAAAAGGTAGCCCCCATGAAGACAGGGTGTTCATCCCTGTGCTGTGCCTTCCACAGCCCTGGGGCAATCAATATTTTACTGAATCAATGAGCATTCTTCTAGTTTTTAACTACAAAAATGAGAATTTTATATAACCTACTATTTTGCAATCAGATTTTCACAATTAACATTGTGGACATTTTTCTATGCTCAATAAATACATTTCTTTAATATCATTTTTAATAGTAATCTAATTTTGGGAAATGTTGTCATTAACAAATATTAATAGTCCCACCTCCATTCTCCAAAGAATGTACTAGTATGTAAGTTAAGGACTTAATTAGCTATTTAACCTGTCAGGTTGCTAGGAGATCTCTATTAATCCAATTAGACACCGAAATATGCATTCCACTTGGCTTCTTAGTGGAACAGACAGGACAATGTATTCTCCTATTTCTGGATTATCACCATTGTTCTAGAAAACACCAGTGTTGAAGTTCATGTCTTTCCATTGGGTGTGGGGGAATACGATTTTTCAGCAAAATGTTTGTTTTAGCAAAGCTGCCTTTATACTGGTATAAGACACAAGAATCACACATTAAATCGAGTGTTGATCTTGACCTTCGTTTTCAATGACATGAAGTGAACTCGAGGTGGGGCTCTGAAACGACCGGTGCCTCTCCCTCTGAATGAGCAGTGCTCGTTTAAGCTCAGCCCCGCCTGAAGACAAGAGCCTGGACTGGCAGCCCCCAAAGTGTGCTGTGGGAATCCTCACTGGGCGGGAAGTCAGCAGGAGGCTCTGGCAGGAAGTGCTTCCAAAGGCGGCACATTTGAAGCAGGACTGTATTGCTCTGGGCACTGTCTGCCTCTGTCTTGCTCCCAGGAGCTCACATCCAGTTCCTGAACTTCTCCACCGAGCCCAACCATGACTTCATTGAGGTCCGGAACGGCCCCTACGAGACCAGCCGCATGATGGGCAGATTCAGTGGAAGTGAGCTTCCAAGCTCCCTGCTCTCCACGTCCCACGAGACCACTGTGTATTTTCACAGCGACCACTCCCAGAACCGTCCGGGATTCAAGCTGGAGTATCAAGGTGAGGACAAGGAGGGCCCCGTGTGCTCCTCTGTCCATCCCCATCTCTCAGCCTCCCCCGTAGGAGAATACAGAACACAGGAAGGGCTGAGGGGGTGGGGGACGGCCTGGCCATGGAGACTTCTTTTCGGTGGCGTGTCTCTCTGGCCCAGCTAAGACTGGCTAACCCCACTTGATTAGCCTTTTCCAGGGTGGCAGGCCCAACAGCACCCTCGGAGGGTCCACTTCTGTCCAGGCCTGATAGCCACCAGCTTTCCCTGAGCAAGGGCTCTGTCAGTTCCTCTCCGGGCCCTGAGTGTGCAGCCAGCCACTTCCCTGGACAGGCTCCCTGACTCCCTCTGGTCCTCCTGTGTCAGGCCCACTTAGGCTCAGCGAAGCTGTGACATACGGAGGATTCCAGGAACAATCCCGGGGGAGCCCACAGAGCCTTCACAAGGAGCTAGGTCCCTTGACTGCTCCTGAGGGTCTCCCCACGTGAGGCCAGCCATGCTCACTGCACAGCACTTCCTTCCCGAAGTGAAACCCTGTGTCAGATGCCACCCACCCCCCTGGGCACACTTTCCCTGAAACAAGCCTCGTCCACTCCAACCCCGGCTTCCCCTGTGAGGCGCCACACCCGTGGCTGTGCACATCTTGCCCGGCCTGTGCAGCTGTGTGCAGCTCTGTGCAGCTCTGTGCAGCTGTGCACGGCGGCCCTGGACAGGCCCGACTCTCTCAATGCTTCCCCTGAGCCATGGGTTCTAACCTATTTTCTCAGGCTCATCCACGGATCGTTTTTTTCACATTTTTGTATTTTTTTTTTCCTAATACTAATGCACACTTGTTTAAAAATTAAAATATTACAGATGTTTCTGTGAGGGCACAATAGAAAATCAAAACTCTCCCATAATCCCATTTCCAACCCCATTTTATGCAGAAATATCACCTTTCGACAGTTTGATTTTCCTGTTTTTTCTCTATATATATTGATTTAATTATATTATTCTGTCTTAACTAAAATTGGATCAGACTATAAATACTGTTTGGCAATTTGCCTTTTTTTTTAATCCTCACCCAAGGATATGTTTCCCTTTATCTTCTGACAGAGTGGGAGGGAGGGAGGGAGGGGGGGGGAGAGAGAGAGAGAGACATCAATGTGAGAGAGACACATCGATTGGCTGCCTCCCGCATGACCCCGACCAGGGCCAGGGACCGAACCTCAACAGAGGTATGTGCCCTTGACCAGAATTGAACCCTCGACTCTTTGGCCCAAGGGCTGATGCTCTAACTGCTGAGCCAAACCGGCCAGGGTGGCAATTTGCTTTTTTAACGTTAATTTTTTATTGCACAATTTACAAACACACTGATCTCGTTAAAAAAGAAAGAGAATAAGAAATAAAGAAATTATTACAGGTAAACCCAGGACCTCTGTCCACAGCCTCCAAACACAGTATTACCCCCAGCAGCAACCACTGCTGCTTTGATGTGACCATTCAGATCTTTTTCCATGTGTTGACATGCATGTTATATGTGCCTGTGAAAAATACATGACGTCATGAATTTGGCGGGGGGGGGTGTGTTCCACGTAAATACAGAATATTCTGCATACCTAATGTTCTGACATTTGGCTTTCTCACCCCTTGTCAGAGATGAACACTGGTGTGGATTTGGGCATGTCATTTGGGAAGGCCGTCAGGGTGTTCCGAGAGGTGGGCACAGCTGGACCAGCTGCACAGACCTGCCTCTCGGGCACTGTGTCTGTCTCAGAGGGAACCCCAGTGAGCACGGCTGGGCTTGTCACCACAGGGCAGCCTCGTGGGAGGAGCCAGGCCTCTCCCACCCGTGAAACTGCAGGGAGAAGCTGCATCTCTCAGCCAAAGAGGGACCCGTGGTTCCGTCTCCATCCAGGGGAGCTGTGTGCGGGCTGTCACAGAGGTGGCCTGAGCTCTGCCTGAGCCTGTGAGGTGCGCACATCCTGGCCGGGCTGGGCGGTGTGGGGCTGTCAGCCGGGCCAGGGTGCGTCAGCCGGCCACAGCCCGTCACAAGAGTGACTTAGGCCTGAGTCATGCTCAGCCTCCTCTCGGGACCGGCGCCCCCAGCCTCCCTGTGTGAGTGTGCTATAGGGCTGCTCTGACCAAGTGCCACAGACCCAGTGGCCTCCGCAACACAAGTCTCTCCTCTCCCAGTGCTGGAGGCTGGGTGTCTCGACATCGGGTTCCTTCTGAGGCTGTGAGGGAGAGTCTGTTCCAGGCCCGGCCCCAGCGTCCGCTGTTTGCTGGCCATCTGTCCCTGGCTTGTCGCAGCACCTCCCCCATCTCCGGTTTCATCTTCCCGTGGTTTTCTCCCGGTGTGTCTGTCTGTCTGTCTCAAAGTTCCCCTTTTCATAAAGACACCCTTGTTTTGGATTAGGACCCACCCTAATGACCTCCTTGTAATTTAGGTAAAGTTATGTAAAGGCCCGATCTCCAAATAAGGTTACATTGCGAGTACTGGGGGTAGGGCATCAACATAGGAATTGGGGGGGACACATTCCACACAAGGCCCCCGTGCTCTCCTTGCGGCTTCTCCTCTCCTCTCGGGTAATGCAAGATGATGCCACTGTTGTGGCAGAACCATGGCTCTGGGGCCCACACACACACACTGTGCCTTGGCCCCTGTGATGGGCACAGCCTGCCCACTGAGTCAGCAGTAAGCCCAGCTGTTCTTGTCAAGCTATCCTTCTCAGTCCCGCAGACTCCATCGACTCCCCCCACAGAAGAGACCTACCTACTCCCAAGGAGCCGAGATTCGGGCTCAGCCCCTCCCACGCTCACCATCCTCCACCTTTGAGACGGACCTCTCCCGAGGCTGCCCTGCACAAGGGCCCTGCACTGAGACCGCCGGGTGACAGGCCCGCTCTCTGGGTCAGCGCTCCTCTCTGACGTGTTCATATGCCCCCATGTTCAAGGGCCCAGCCCTCCCAGGGCGTTTCCTGGGGGTGGGGGAGGGGACAGGGAACAAGGCAGGTTTTGCAGATGCCTACAGAGGCCCAGCACTCTCCCAGGAATCGGCCCAACTGTGTTAGAGGCCCAGTGACATCCCCGGGGGCCCCCTCTGTGGGCCCACCTTCTCCCGCTCACGTTTCACCTCCATGACTTACCTGGACATTCCCCTGAGGCGTCCGTCTGTCACAGGCCCAGCTGCTCCCTCAGCGCCTGCCGTGGTGTCAGTTCCGATGACACCATGGAGCCACCTGTATCGTCACTACACGTGGCGGACGCATCCACGTCCAAGGGGTGTTTATCCGGTTCCCACTACTTCCGCTGAGAACATCCACTCTAAAGATGTGTCATCTACTTCCCCTGCGACTTCCTGTGTAGGAGGCCCAGTTACTGGCTGCCAGAGGCCATCCCTGTCCTGTGGGTCTGATGCTCAGCCAATCCCTCAGCGGCCTCTCCCTGCTGGGCAGGCCCCAGCTACGTCCATGGAGGTGCCTGGCTTGGGGTCAGGCCCCCCATTCTCAGGGAAGCAGCTTTCCTGCCCTGCAGGGAGACTTCCTCCTATGACAGTCGCACATCCCTTTGAACCCAGCTATTCCCTCTGAAGAGCTGCTCTTCTTGCCACAGGTGTGGTCTACTCCCCCCAAGTCCCTTCCTTCCTGACAGGTTTCTTAGAGTTGGAAAGACCCCACCCAGGTCCTCACCTGACTGCTCCCTGTGTTTTTTATCTTGACCATTGTCGTCATGGTTACATGAAAGCACCGAGGTCAACAAGGAGGTGTTCAAACATAATGGCTCAGTCTAGCATTGTCTTCCGTGAGCCTCCTTTGCCCATAGAAACATTGACAGGTAACATTCATTGAGCTCTTACCACGTGCCAGTACTAGGCACAGAGCTAGGCGTATATCACCCTCCTTAACCCCACAATACCCATTTTCTAAGTAGGGAAACTGAGGCACGGAGAAGTTAAATAACTTTCCCAAAGCCCACGGGTAATCAATGACTACGTTCTTCCTGAGTCCAAGTCCTGGTGCTTCACCACTATAACTCTGCGGCTCCTATGTTCCGGCTGGCGAGAAAATACCCAGAGAGAATAAAGGACCCGTCTGTCCTGATCTTTTCCAGCCTATGAACTTCAGGAGTGCCCAGACCCAGAGCCTTTTGCCAATGGCATTGTGAGGGGAGCTGGCTACAATGTCGGCCAATCAGTGACCTTCGAGTGCCTCCCAGGATATCAGCTGACGGGCCAGCCTGTCCTCACATGTCAGCATGGTGCCAACCGGAACTGGGACCACCCCCTGCCCGGGTGTGAAGGTACGTCCCTCTCTCATCCCTTGGTATTTTTCTTAGGGAGACTGATGCTGAGCAGTCCTCTATCTGCTTGCCTGCTCCCTGGGATCACCCATGCTGGGCAGTCCTGGCAAACCTTGTCCGTCCTGTTTTCCTACGGATGAGACCCAGCCTATCCAGGGAGCGATCCTGGGGACAGAGCTCTGGACCCACACTAGGCAGGACCTGGAGCAGATGTGGATCGCAGCCGAGGGAAAACACACTCTCACTCAGCCCTTGGGAACATCCACCCTGAGCGGTTCCTGTCCCCTGCAGAAGGGAAGACTCTGCATGAGGGCGTAGGAGCAGGTGTGAGCCGAGGCATACAGAGGGGAGTTAATCACGGCACCTTCCCAGAGGGAGGAGAGAATAAAGCCTAGAAGGAGGAAACTTCTCGTTCCCCTCGTCACCTGCCCCCCTCCTTAGGCTCTTTCTCCTGCAGGTGCCTAGAGAGATTGGAGGTGATCGTCTGAGGGAGCTAGAGGTGGCTCTTCCCTGGGTCTTCAGTACCCAGAACCTGGAGGAAAGAAGACCCTCCTCCTCCATCTGCTCACCTCAGTTCCATTTTCCTTCAGTTTTCGCTCGGGGAGCTCAGCATTTTCCTGGAGGAGAAGCTGGGAAAAGGGGAAAGCTTGGCGGGGGGACAGCCTAGTCTAGGAGAAAGTGCCCCCCTCCAGGGTCCGATCTCCCCGGGCTCCATCCCTGAACCACTTCGCCTCTCTGAACCTCCATTTCTTCCTTCGTACCATGGGGCTTCTCACCTCCGCTTCGTACGCGCTGGGAGGGTGTCGAGATGGCTTGTGCAGTGCCCAGCACAGTCGCTGGCTCTCAGACGGTGAGCTCGAAGTATGGACTCTCCGAAGAGAAACAGACCTTGTCTGCAGAACTGAGCTGTGCTGGTGTTGGAATGTAAGGTCGTAATTTCTAAGACCCTTCACCCCCCCGTTTGCATTCAGACTTGCAGAACGATGCCCGTGCAGAACCATCACGTGCTACGTGACCAGCGTCACTGTGGACTCTTCCTTTGTGTCTTTGTGCACCTGTGCGTCCGTTCATGGTGCCACGGGAGAGACGAGCGGCGCTGCTGGACGTCTGGGGCCAGAGCCCTTCTCCCTCCTGAGAAAGCTCTTCCCTCGGCTTCTCTGATGCTTCTTTGATTCTCTTGTTTTTCCAGTTCCCTTTCTGCCTGTGCCCACTCTTCGGTCATATTTTTCTTTACATGTCCTGAGGCATCTAAATCCCAACCTGTTCAAAAATGAACTCACTGTCTTTCTGCCATCAGACCGAAATTCTCATCTGGTGAAGGAAACCTCTCGTCACCTGGCTACTCCACCCTTACGATGGGCACCTTCCTCTAGCTTGTCTACCGTGTTCACCAGGCCTTCCTAATTCTACCTCCTACGTGTCTTTCAAAGCCATCCACTTCTCTCTGTCCACTGCCTCGACCTTCATCCAGGCCACCACTTAGATGAGGCTCCGCACTGGTCTCCCACCCTCAGTCTTGCACTCCTCAATCCATTTTCCACAGTGTAGCTGAAGCGAGTCTTCAAAACCATCAGCATAGTCCGGACATTCCCCCACCCAGAAGCCATCCAGGCGTCCCCATCCCCCTAGGAGTAATTCCAACCCCTTCAGGGAGCACACCGTGTCCCTTGGTGCCTGCTCTCTGCTGGCCCTGTCCCCCACTCTCACACTCTGCGCTCCAGCTCTGCTGAAGCATTTCCAGTGTCCCACGTGCCGTGTTCTCTTACCTCTGGTTCTCAGCGCCTGCTGTCCCTCCCCGAGAACGCTGCTCTCCTCTCCGGCTTTGCCTGCTTAGCCCTTTGTCATCCCTCAGGCATGAGTCTTAATGTGAATTCTACCAGGAATCCTTCCTCACTCACACTCACCAGACCAGACAAGGGGCTCCCCTAAATGTCCCTGTGGCATTCCACACAGGTGGCATGCTCCTGTGTGCTGTGGCCCCGGGGACTGTGCGGCCACGAACAGAACCATGCACGTGACACCCTGGCTCCCTGTGGTGTCCCACAGGCCAGGCCCGGCAGCAAGCAGTGTCCAGTCCACGTAGGAGGACTGGAGTGTCCGTGCACCACTGTCAGGACACATTGCACTCGCAGGGCCTTCCCCTCTGCTTCGAGGCGTGTGCCAGGCCCTCTCCGCCTGTCTGCTTGAGGTTCCGTGCCAGCCAGGGACACTCATGATTTTGAACCAGGTTTTCTTTGCCCAGAATCACATTCTTATTCTCCTCCCTGGGAACTAAAGCTAAACCCTGCGGAGACTTCAGGACCTCTTCATCCCCCTACCAAAATCCTAGGTCAGGGTGAGTCTAAAATTGGGTGTCACTTTGGGGAGACAGGAAGATAGGGAGGGAGAACCATATCCGTGTAACAAATACCTTCTCTGTGATCTAGGGACTGGCAGAACATTTTTCATGTATCAGGTCACCTAACATAATCTCATGAGGGGTGTAGTTTCAGTCCCATTTTATGGGTGAAGGGAAAAAACTAAACTTCTTGTCTGAGGTCACCTGGTCAACAAATGGTTGAGCCATCGTTGGAACCCAACCTTAACCTCACCACACACATCCTCAACTCTTCAGTCAAGACCAAAAGTACCCGTCTAAGACTCTTAAAGCAAATGAAAAGATAAAGTTCCACTTCCATGATTTTCTTAGCTCTTCTCAGCAACAGCACGAACATCTGCCTTCCATTTCTAGGAAAGGAGAGGGGAGGGTTTTGTGTAGTCTGTCCTTCTTCCTGGACAGGTGTCATCCATGAGAAAGAGAAAGAGGGAGGCGGAGGCTGGAGCAGGCCCACACAGGCACCTGGACCGAAGATGGGGACCGGATGGGGAAGCCAGGCCCGGCCACCCTCAGCCCCATCTCCTCTCCCCAACCCTCCCGATCCCCTTGAACCAGACGGTTTGTGCTGGGAGCTGGGACTTCATCCGGACGTCGTCTGAGTTCTCAGGTGGGAGGTGATCTCCAGCACTCACCGTGTCCGTGTTCGCTCTCTGCAGTCCCCTGCGGTGGGAACATCACCTCCTCCAACGGCACTGTGTACTCCCCCGGCTTCCCCAGTCCGTACGCCAGCTCCCAGGACTGTGTGTGGCTGATCACCGTGCCCATTGGCCATGGCATCCACCTCAACCTCAGCCTGCTGCAGACAGAGCCCTCCGGAGACTTCATCACCGTCTGGTAGGGCCAGCTGCCACGCCGACAGCAAGAAGAACGGGGCGTCAGCGGGGCTCTAGGTGGGATGACCCATCTGTGTGCTCAGCAAGGGCTGAACGGATGTGCGTGGCTGTGGCCTCCTGGGTTTCAAATAAACCCCGTGGAACGGGCTCAGCTTCAGTGAGCCCTTCTGACTGTTGAAGGGAGAGTCATGGAGGGCGGCAGTTCCAGCCTGGAGTCCTGCTAGGGTCCGTGACAGTGCCCATGGCAGTGGCCTAGATAGGCAGACTTTTCTCAGTATTTCCAGAGTCTGTCAGAAATCCCAACTTACCTAAAATAAGCTACCCGGGCTAATGAAAGACCTGTGGGCGACATATCGGGGAGCCTCGTGCTGTGGGCTGCTGCACTCTATTTCATTCTCGTTCATTGGAATGTAAATAGCCACGGTGGCCCCGTGCGTACCAGAGTGAACAGCTCAGCTTTGAGTTGTATAGTTAGACTATCTCAAGTTAATTTTAAAACAGGAATATGAGTTATTCGTTGGTAAGTGCAGTTTCCTACACAGTCTTTTTCTTCAAACCACTAGGTGTTTGGACAAAGATATACTTTTGAAATTCCTTTTGGTTTTGAAGGTCACTGCCATTCTGAGACTCCATGGGGGACAGTGGGATTCTCTTCCCCAGATTCCCAGAGAGAGCTGACTGTCACCAGAACTGCCCTGGATGAATTTCCAGGAAATGGCTAAGGACAGATGGAAGGGACTAGATATGTTTCCAGGGAAGAAATCCTTTGCCCAGAGGGTGACTTGGTTCTGTCTCTTTGCTGGCGGACATGGAAACGGGGCGGGCAGAGCCGCAGCACGAGCTCCCTGCACGGCTCCCGTGGCCCGGTTCCAGCGCTGCCTGGAACTGGCAGGACTCGGGGAGACCCGCAGCCTTGCTCCGTGGCTCCTGCTGCTCGGCTGAGTGTTGCCCCAAGAGCTCATTAAGGAGGATGGGTTGGTGAAGAATCAGGTGAATCGCTCTGGCCAGTTTGGCTCAGCGGTTGGAGCATCGGCCTGCGGGCCAGAGAGTCCCAGGTTTGGTTCCCGCTAGGGGCATGTACAAAAAAAAAAAAAAAAGAATCAGGTGAATGAGGGCTCGATGTGGGCTTCACCAACTCTATCAGCTTTGTTGGAAGACCGAGTTGGGACAGGTGCTTAGGACATTGGGGAAAGACAGTGCTGAGTGCATGGAAAGTCACAGCCGCCCACTGCAGGTCTCTCTTAAGGCCTTTGATGGTACCAGGTAGAGCTGGCAGCCATCGTGACTCGTGGCATGCCAAGACCTTCTTTCCTCCTGCAGGGATGGGCCACAGCAGACAGCTCCACAGCTCGGAGTCTTCACCAGGAGCTTGGCCAAGAAAACTGTGCACAGCTCAACCAACCAGGTCCTGCTCAAGTTCCACCGCGACGCGGCCATCGGTGGGATCTTCGCCATCGCCTTCTCCGGTCAGTATGAAGCCTGGCCGGGTGGGAAGGGCCAGGTTCTCGAGTCGAGGCTGAGCTTGAGCCCTGACTCCACCATTCCCAGTTGTGTGACTTTGAATGACTTACATAGCTTCTTAGCCTCAGTGTCCTCAAAGTTACGAGAATTAAATGCGTTAGCCTGAGTGAAACCTCCCAGCACAGGGCTCCATGATGTAAGGTTTTCTCCTCCACAGTACTAGGGCAGTGAGGCCCTTGACATTGATCCTTGGTGCCAGATTCGAGCTTAGAGGCAGCAGAGTGGGCTTCTCATCCCACTCGTTCACATCCACTCACTGGCTGGTTGTCCACCTACCTGTGCCCCAGCTGGTCCCTTAGCCCCTTCTAGAGGGTTGTCCCACTCCAAAGGAATCCAGGGCCCCTGTTGACTTCACAGGAAGTAGTCATGGAGAGTTCCAGCAGGAGAAGCATGAACGATCCAGAGTGGGTTTGTCCTTACTGAGGGCCAATTTTCTTCTCAGGGTCCAAAGTTAGGGATCTGGATATTTCCTCATTTTTGTTCTAGTGGACACAGCATAGAGAAACATATAGAAAGTTCTCGGTGGGCTTGCACCCATCTATGGAATAACCCTCCGTGTTTGTAACTTTCCAAGCATTGCATATATTTGAGCTGGAAATCAGGAAAGCTTGACCGTGTACCGGGCCCCACCTCAAGCCCGGCGTGAGGCCTTGTGCAGGTCTCTTCCCAACTCGAGGTCTCAGATGCTTCACCTGTAGAATGAGGGGCTTGGCGTTTGTGGTTTGAAAGAATTCTGTGAGGTAGTAAGGCAGAGATTGTTACCCTCACTTTACAGATGAAGAGATGAGGGCCAAGGAAGGCCTGAGGACTTGCCCAAACCACACACTGGGATCCCAGTTCTGTCCCCAGTTCTTTGAGTTCTGCACTGTCCGCTCTGGTGGGACTGCGCGGTGTCATTGCATCATACATGCGTTTATAGAAACTGGAACACATTTAGCCCCAACCTTGGAAGAGGTAGTGACAGAGAGACAGAAGGAGACACAGAGAAGCAATCGTGTTAAGAGCATGGGCCACCGTAGCCATCACGTAGCTCTGACCACCACTATTCCCAGGCAGCTATAGCCCAAGGGGGACATGGCGCAGGTTCTGAAAACCATTTCCCACGGAACTGAACCAGGGCTCCTTGAAGGGATGGCTGGTTCCAGGACTAGAGCAGAGGAAATACAAGATGAGCCTAGAACATTCTATGGCAGAAAGCGAGGAAGTGCTCAGGGATTGAGGGAGACGCCAGAGGGTTGGAGCTGGCTTGGAGAGGCTCCCACTGACCATAATGGGGATAGTGTGAGCATCAAAGTAATTACTGTTGTTAACAAATGGGTAACCTGTTGAATAAACCAGGACTCCATGTATATCCATACAGGTCTTAACTAATGAATTACTTAATTAAAAATTTATGAGGAATGGGATTTAGCCTCAGGCCACCTCCTCACACAGTGACTACAAAAGGGAAAAAGACTCGCTGTACAGTGGAGAAGCCTGGAGGCCACCACCTTACCAGGTGGCTCACGTGAGCATCGTCAGTCATGGGACGAGCTAAAGTCACCCCCACATGATAGGACATGATGAGAAGAGCCCAGCATCATGTCTGTGGCCATCTGGTTAAAGATGCCCGGAATCTGATCGTGAGGAATCAGACGAGCCTGAGCTGAGACACGTGGGAAAGTGTCCTGGTTCCCAGAGGCCCTTCAGTTCCTTTCCTTTCCCTTTCTGAAGTCTGGCTACAGGTCCACCCTGGTTGTCTTTTCTGTGAGGCTTTTTTTTTCTACCCCAAGTTGATCTGCGTTACCGTCACCCAAGGTTCCTAACTAACTGTGGTCTAGGACCCACCTGTCCTACTTCTGGGAATTGTGCAGCTATGTATGTGTATAAACATATTCCTTAAAACGTTATTTACAGCAGGTAAATTAGAATCAGTGCAAATGCAGGGTAATAGGAGCTTGGATGTGCAAATTATGAGATACACACACACACAAATGGAGAAAAATAGAGTTATTAAAAATCATTCGTATAGAATACAATCCGTTGCTTAAGGGAAATGTTTGTATTCAGTAAAAAAAAAAAAAATCAAATGTTTTTTGAGGGGCTCAGATGATGATGTCATCAAAGGATGTAATGATTATGGACCCCTAACCTAGACTGCAGCCACCCCTTTTTGTGAGGGTCTTGAGAGAAAGATACAGAAGCAACGGTAAAGGAAGGCCTTCTAACATTACCCAAGTGCAGGGCCTTGAGTCATCTGGTCAACTGAACCCTGCGAACCATATTTTCCCCCTCGGCTAATTTGGCTTTATAGCTTCAGATGGAAGGCAGTCCACCCAGCCATCAGCGTGAAACAGAGCACGTGTAGAGTCAGTAAGGAAGAGTACAGAGAGCCTTGACCTGCGACCTGCGGTGGCTGCGACCTGCTGCTGGCGGGACGCAGTGAGCCCTCCCCTCACTCAGGGCCAGCGTGTGCTGGGGCCTCTCTAAGCTGGACCGGCGCCTCACCCCGAGCAGGAGCGGGGGCAGGAACAAGATGAAACGAGTGTCCCCCTGCCCTGGAGTTCTGCAGCAATAGCGTGGCAGATACAGTGTGTGTTGGGGGGCAGGGGTTGTCTGTAAAAGATTGACAGTCATACACCCAAAGGCTAACAGTGCTTACGCCAGGGTGGTGGGATTTAGGGAACTTTTGTTTTATTACTTTTCAGTATTTCATCAGCTCTGCACTGAGTAAAAATGTAATTTAATAAGTGTAATGGGCCCTGGCCGATTTGGTTCAGTGATTAGAGCGACGGCCCACAACCAAAGAGTCACAGGTTCGATTCCGGCCAAGGGCACGTACCTCGGTTGTGGTTCTTCCCCAGCCCTGGTCGGGGTCACGTGGGAGGCAACCAGTCGATGTGTCCCTCTCACGTTGATGTCTCTCTCTCTCTCTCTCTCTCTCTCTCTCTCTCTCTCTCTCTCTCTCTCTCTCCCCCTCCCTCCCTCCTTCCCTCCTTCCCTCCCACTCTGTCTGAAGATATTTGAGAAAATATCTTCGGGTGAGGATTTAAAAAATAAAATAAAATAAAGTGTAACGGGAGATCGCCCTGATCCAACTAGTCACCACAAGATATAAAATACCAAGGCTGTGTTTAGATTTCTTTTTATCAATTTAAGTATGTCTTAGAAGGTTTTAGAAGGTATGTGGGGTTTTTTCACTGTTATGACCCTTTATTATTCAACTTAGATTTTTCATTTTTATTTTTGTTTTTTTGTTGTTGTTGTTTGTTTTTATAGAATTCTGTTTCTAGAACAAATTATATTTATTTTTTAAATCATTTTTTGTTTTTCAATTACAGCTGACATACAATATTATATTAGTTTCAGGTGTACACCCCAGTGATTAGACATTATATAATTTACTAAGTGATCATCCCAATATATCTCATACCCATCTGACACCGTACATAGTTATTAAAATATTCCCAATGCTGTACTTTACATCCCTATAACTGTTCTGTAACTGTCAATGTGTGCTTCTTAATCCCTTCACCTTTTTCACCCATCCCCCCAAGCCTCCTCCCATTTGGCAACTGTCAAAATGTTCTCTGTATCTATGAGTCTGTTTCTATTCTGCTTGTTTGTCTTTGTTTTTTAGATTCAACTGTTGATAGATATGTATTTATTGCCATTTTATTGTTCATATTTTTTATCTTTTATCTTCTTCTTAAAAAAGACCCTTTAACGTTTCAGGTTATAATGATTTGGTGGTGATGAACTTTAATTTTTTCTTGTCTGGGAAGTTCTTTATCTGTCCTTTGATTCTCAGTGATAGCTTTGCTGGGTAGAGTAATCTTGATTGTGTCCTTGCTTTTCATCACTTTGAATATTGCTTGCCAATCTCTTCTGGCCTGCAAAGTTTCCACCAAGAAATCAGCTGACAGCCTTATGGGAGCTCCCTTGTAGATAACTAACTGCTTTTCTCTTGCTGCTTTTAAGATTCTTTCTTTGTCTTTAACCTTTTTCATTTTAATTATGATGTGCCTTGGTGTAGGCCTCTTTGGGTTCATTTTGTTTTAAAGGTAAGCATGAGGCTGAGAAGTATTAAATATTTTTAAAACATTGAGAATTGGCTAAGAAAAATTAATATTTCTACAAATCAAAAGAGCACCTTAAATAAATATAAGCAATAAATTGGGAAAATACATTTAACAGGCAAAAGTCCATCTTAAAAATACATTGAGCCCTGGCCGGTTTGGCTCAGCGGTTAGAGCGTCAGCCTGCGGTCCAGAGAGACTCGGGTTCGGTTCCCGCTAAGGGCACGTACCTCGGTTGCAGTTTGTCCCCGGCCCCTGGTTGGGTCGTGCGGAAGGCAGCCACTCGATGTGTCCCTTTCACATCGATGTTTCTCTCTCTTCCTCTCTCTCCCTCCCGCTCTATCTGAACAAAAAGTGGAAAAGTGTCCTCGGGTGAGGATAAAAAAAAAAAAAAATACATTGAGTTCTTCAAACTTTTAAGAAAACTAAAGGCAAAAGACATGAATAGAGAGTTAAAAAGAGACATGCAAATAATTTGTTAATATATGAAAAATGTTTAACCTGACTAGTTATCAAATGCCAACTAAAAGAAAAGAAATGCTATTCTTTTTATTGTTTATCAAGTTGACAAGTATTAAGATCGATGACTATTTCCCTAAAGGGCCCTAAATTCTGTGAGAGCAAGGCCTGTGTCTGTTTACTCTTGCATCCTCAACAGCTAACACAGGGTCTGACCCAGGGTGAGCCCTGATAGAGGATCATTAAATGAACAGGATGAAAGAAGAAAAATAGCGCCCAGTGTTGGAGAGACTGATGTTCTGTTGATGGTGTCTATTAGAGCAGTTTTCCTGGAGAGAAAAGTGGAAGTGTGTATCAGATACAGTCATGGTCCTCCATGGTTTATGTTAAATCCAGGTTAAACCTGCTTGATCACCCTAAGAGTGTCTCTCGGTTTCAGTACCCACACTTCATAAAGCTTATGCATTACCCAATACAACAGTTTTCAGCTGACATGTCTGTAGAAAAAAATTAAAGTTAAATCCTCAGAATATAATATGACAGTTAAAAAAAAAAAAAAACTGTACTGCAGGAGAAGTCTTAAGTTACATTCCACCTACAGTTGATAAAATGTCACAATCCCGTGTGAATGTGTGTTTGCAGTGGGTGTCCCAGACACTGCTGGCTCTGAGAGTTGCCACAGCATGATGTTCGCTGTGAGCCACACTCCACCACCTAGCTCTGTCCTGAATGCATTCCCACGGTGTCCTTCATATTTAGCCCTTGTTTCTGCTTAGGGTGCTACAATGTCTCAAGCTGAGAACGTTCCCACAATGCACCAAATGCTTATGGTGGATTTGCAAAGTGTGTGTGTTGCCATGCATAGAGTCGCAGTTTTGTTACAACTGAATTAATCGTTGGGTAACCATGAAGTGATGTTTTAAGAATTTAACTTCTAGCCTTGGACGGTGTGGCTCCGTTGGTTGGGCAGTGTCCCGTGCATGGAAAGATTGTTGGTTCAATTCCCGGTCAGGGCACATGCCTGAGTCTCAGGCTCAATCCCGTGCAGGAGGCAGCCAATGGACGTTTCACTCTCACATTGATGTTTCTCTCTAAAAAATCAATAGAAATTTTTTAAATAAGAAAAAAATAATTAACCTTCTAGTACAATGGTTTGTTGTATATATATGCATGTATATGTATTTTTTCATTTTAAATACTTTTTGGATTTGGAGTTATGAATTATAATTTTTTTCCTATGAAAATAATGGAAAATAGGCTCCTAATTAGCATCTTTGCACAGAATGTCTGATTTCCAGGAATGGATTATTGAAATAAAATAGGAGACGCCTGTGCTTTAAAAAGGTCATACAAGTTAATCATTCTTAGTTTAAAAAAAAAATTCACAAAAGATGCATATATAGAAAGATGTTCATCACAGCTTTATTTTAAGTGGCAAAACTTTGGAAACCTAACTGGTTAACAATAGAGTATCTGTTAAATAAATTCTAGTAGGTTGTATAACTAAATGCTGTGAAATCATTTCAATCGTGTTTTTGAAGAAATTTAATTACATGGGGAAATTCTTGTAATATTATAAGCACACAGAGATCAACACAAAGTACATGCCATGGTGCAAATTATGTAAGAGAAAATGTTTATATACACAGAGAATAAATACTCTAAGAACTTACAGTAGAGGATTAACAGTGGTTATCTCTGAGAGGGCAATGGATGAGTTTAATTTTCCTCCTACTGTTTTCATAGAAAATCTCCTACTTTCTTTAATGACAGTGTATTACATTTGTAATTTTTTTAAAAGAATGTTATTTTTTGTAATCCTCACCCAAGGATATTTTTCCATTTTATCTTCAGATAGAGTGAGAGGGGGAGGGGATATTTTTCCATTTTATCTTCAGACAGAGTGGGAGGGGGAGGGAGAGAGAGAGAAAAAAAAACATTGATATGAGGGAGGCACATTGATTGGCTGCTTCCCACACGACCCAGACCAAGGCCGTGGACTGAACTGCAACTGAGGCATGTGCCCTTAACTGGACTCGAACACGAGACTCTTTGGCCCGTGGGCCGACACTCTAACCACTGTGCCAAACCGGCCAGGGCTAAAAAGAATGCTATTTTTAAGAAACACAACAGGTTGAAGTGGCTTTGGAAATGATAACAGCAGCGGCGGCAGCAACAGCTAACATGTACATGGCACCCAACCCTGTGCCAGGTAGTGAATGAAAAACGAGCTACGAGCCTGCACTGAACTTTGCCTCAGTAACACCGTCCACGCACAATCCAGTCTCTGCCCTGAGGGACGGTTTCAAGTTTAGAAAATCCACACGTGTTTCGGCAAAGGTCAGAAGATAAACCAGCTGACTTCAATGGGCACTCACAAGCCACACACAGTATTTACATCCTGAGTAGTGGGAAGAATATGGGATTGGGGAGCAGCCAGACCTGGCTTCACATCCTGCCTGTGCCACTTACTTCCTGTGTGACTCGGAGGAGGAACTGAGCCCTTCTGAATCTCAGCTTCCTCGAAGTAGAGTAAGAGCTCCTCGCAGGGCGTCCAGTGTTGTGCGGATCAAAGGTGACAGTGTGTGAAGGTTCCTGACACATAGTTGGTGCTCAGGAAGGCAGTGGCAATCGGTGCTAGTGACTGCCACTGCCTTCCCAGAGTCCTTGTCCTTCACTGTTAGTCTTAACAGCAGAGAAGCAAAACAGTGCTTGGTTCAACTTGCCCTGTGTCCAGATAACTCCTCATTTCTATCTGCTGTGTCAGCGAATGAGTGAGAAGCACTGAAAGACTGCATGCCCCAGGAATGATGTTCTTACACGGACTCATCTGCTTTTGTTTTTCAGCTTATCCACTCACCAAATGCCCTCCTCCCACCATCCTCCCCAATGCTGAAGTCGTCACAGAGAATGAAGAATTCAACATAGGTACCACTTTCCAAACCACCGAGGAGGGGCCAGGCAGAGGTGGGGGCTGGCCAGCGGGGCTCATCTCTCCCCACGGAGGGAAATGATAGGCCCGGTGCAAGAGAGTTGGCATTCCATCAGCTGAGTTTACACCAAATATACTCACTCTCCCTTTTAGCTACACTTGGGCAGAGGAGCTGGTGTGTGAGAGCTGGTTTTTACTGTGATTTAGGTCAGTATGTTTTTGAGAAATCGATCCGTGCAAGACACTATAAAAAGTTCCTGGAATGTTGGAACATTCTTAGGTTCCGCGAGGCTGAGCTGTGAGAGGGGAGCAGCAGGTGTCTGGGTCATTTGATTGGAGTTGAGCTTGTTATTTAATCCTGAACAGAACACGACTGATCCTCTTGCCTGTGAGTGGGTTCGAGGGACTAAGGGGTACTGATCGGCCCTGACCAGACCTCTCGGGGGATCCTCCTTTTACTCTCTCTTTGCCAGGCGACATCGTACGCTACAAGTGCCTCCCTGGCTTTACCTTGGTGGGGAATGAAATCCTGACCTGCAAACTTGGAACCTACCTGCAGTTTGAAGGCCCGCCTCCAATATGTGAAGGTAGTTGCTCTGAGCCATGCCTTTACGGGTCTGGGTTCCTCCAGAACAGGGACTCCTCTCGATAGTCCCTGTCCCTGCCCAGGAAGGAGGAGGTCCCATGGTGAATGTTCATTTGAATGACTGAGTGAGTGAGTGAGTGATTGTTCTAGATAGTTTCTCTGCCCTGCTCCTAGGTCCAGGGCAAGGAATTGGCCAGAGTGGCCACATTTTTTTTTTAATATATATTTTTGTTGATTTATTTTTATTTTTTAAAGAGAGGGAGAGAGAGATACAAACATCGATGAGAGAACATCAGTTGTCTGCCTCCTGCACGCCCCCTACTGGGGGTCAAGCCTGCAACCCGAGCACATGCCCTGACCAGGAATCAAAGCCGTGACCTGTTGGTGCACGGGACAATGCTCAGTCCCAGAGCCACACGGCTGGGTGATGGCCAACATTTTTTACTTCTGTCTTCTTTTTGTCTAACTGACACTCCCTGGAAACAGCGTACTGATCATCGGAAGGAGGAAGTTCTGGGACATTTGGCAGGATGTGTTCACACACCAGGCTTGCCCTGCGGGACTGCACATGTGCTCAAGGTCCTGTGTCGAACTGGGCAACTGAGAGACAATGGTCGTGTTCACTGCAGCGTGATGCCTGCACAAAAGATTCATTTGCTCCACGAATTTATCCCAACTCACTTGCCCATAGTAACTGCTCAGTGCTGGCCATTATAATTACTACTGATGTTTTTAGTTCTGTTGCTACCAACAGATATCTAGTAGCCTGTGGAGAAACAAGTCTCCCCTACCTCTAGGACAGCAAGAATAAGGATAAACTGCAAAGTGGACTACTAGTGAGGAAGAGAGGAACCATATACCCCAGAACGAGGCTGCCCTGGTACTGAATTGAGAAATTCAGTAGCTGTTTATTTTAGTCAAGCTGACCCAGCCACCACCAAAACAATCAGCCCCTGATAAAAGTGAACGTCAGCCTTCATCCTATTCCAGAACCTCCTTGATTTGCTCCCATTGGCCAGGCCTGCGTCTCGGCGATATGCTAACATTGACACAGAATCTGAGGTCACCCCGGGCCATGAAGGGGTATAGTGATGGGTGCTGGGTCTTGTTTGAACGTGCTCAAATACTGGCTCTCTGATGGTTAACTTTTGCACCAGGAAACAGCATGTGTGTCGGTCTAGTTCCTTCTCCATCTCATGGACCTGGTATGTCTCTTTCTTTCTCCAAGTGCACTGCCCCACAAATGAGCTTCTGACAGACTCCACAGGTGTGATTCTGAGTCAGAGCTACCCTGGAAGCTATCCCCAGTTCCAGACCTGCTCTTGGCTGGTGAGAGTGGAGCCCAAATATAACATCTCCATCACAGTGGAGTACTTCCTCAGTGAGAAGCAATATGATGAGTTCGAGATCTTTGATGGTGAGTCACACACTGTATCATGCCCCGCTGCAGATGGCACAGACTTGCTTTGGGACCCTAGAGGTCTGTGCTGCACCCTCCCAGTTAGAGCTTTCCAGGGGCTCCATGCAGTGACTTCTCTACCACAGAACCTCAATGCCATGGAAGCCGATGGGTTGTTTGGTCCAAGCAGCAGGGTTGCTTATACTGCCCCCTGGACCTGCTGTAGAACCCTTCCTTAATCTAGCCCGCACTCAAAGCTAGCACCTTGAATGTCAACCAGTGAATGGGTCATAGCAGTACCACCAAGGGAAGAATATGCTACCTGCAAACCCCCAAAGAAGTCTACCAAATATTGTGGTAGGAGGGAAAAGGTGCAACACTTGCTCTTTAATTTGGAGAAAATGTCTCAGCATTCCCCGGACCTCTGGACCCTAAAAATATCACCTGAAACTTTGTAGAATTGATCTCTTACCCTCTAGAGCCTATGTGTCTTGCAAAGACATCTGCACTAATTGTCCCTTCGGGCTCATCAGATCCAATTAATACAGTGTCATCAATATAGAGAAGCAATATGTTCTTTTCTGCAGGATGTCCAGATGGTCCACATCTCTTCGTGCTTAATTATGTCAGAGAGCAGGAGAATTAACAGAACTCTGAGGCAAGACCATGAGTGTGTATGCTCTAGTCTATTGCCCATGAATGCAAATTGCCTATGATCCTTCTTTCTGATGGGTGTGGGAAAGAATGTATTGCTAGCCCTGACCGGTTTGGCTCAGCAGTTAGAGCTTTGGCCTGCAGACCCAAGGGTTGTAGGTTCAATTCCCAGTCAAGGGCACATACCTGGGTTGCAGATTCGATCCCCGACCCCAGAGTCGTGCTGGAGGCAACCAGTCGATGTGGACACATGGATGTTTCTCTCTCTCTCTCCACCTCCCTCCCTTCCACTTTGTCTTTAAAAAATCAATGGAAAAATATCTTCAGGTGAGCATTAACAACAACAAAAAAGAATACGTTGCTGCCCTGGCCAGTTTGGCTCAGCGGTTAGAGCGTCGGCCTGCGGTCCAGAGAGACCCGGGTTCAGTTCCCGCTAAGGACACGTACCTCGGTTGCAGTTTGTCCCCAGCCCTGGTTGGGTCATGCGGGTGGCAGCCACTCGATGTGCCTCTTTCACGTCGATGTTTCTCTCTCTCTCTCTCTCTCTCTCTTCCTCTCTCTCCCTCCCACTCTATCTGAACGAAAAATGTCCTCAGGTGAGGATTAAAAAAAAAAAAGAATACGTTGCTATATCGATGACTACATTCCATGTAAGCAAGGCTACTCTTGGGAAGACAGTACCTCTGGCACAGCTACTGCCGCTGAGGCTACTGCTTGATTCGGTTTGTACTGTGAGGTGCACCTGGGCCGGGACTCCATTTATTACCAGCCCCACCCTCAGACTCGCTGCTCTAACAGAGGAGCCAGGATAGTGCTTGGATCCCCAGGTATCAGCGTCAAGTCAAGTCCAAAAGGGTTTGAAATATCTCAGCATTTCTCCAGTACTTTTCTCCAGTACTCAGTTACCTGAGTAAATAGTGGTAGGTCTTTGGGGGGCAAGAACTGAGAAAATCACCACTGGATGCAACTGATGTTGCTTTATAGGCTCCTTTATCACAGGCACCCAGCCTCTCCTTCAGGCAACGTGTTCTGTAGGAAGAAGCGAAACCTGGCTCAAGTCTCCAAATTGGGACTTTCCACTGGGATTAGATTTCCTCACCCTTTGGATCGTATACTCATGGTCTGTTTGGTTCATATGTTCGTCTATTTTGGCCACCCACCCATCTGCCCTTGGGAGTAGTAGCATGTTGTGTGAGCCATCCTCAGAGATCCTGCAGGTCAGGCCCTCCCGACTGCCTTTCCAACCCTCGCTGTCCCTTTTGGTGATTATGCCAACCTTGCTTCTGACTGTGAAGTGCTTCCACGTGGCCTCTGTGTCCTAGAACCTTCTCATCCCCATCCATACTAGGAAGCCGGGGTCTGTGACAGCATCTCCTCCCATCAGCTGTGGCCTGCAGAGAACAGCCTTTACTCGGCTGTCGATGACGCTGGTGCTCACCCTCACCAGTGCGTTCCTTGTTGCTCTAGGACCTGGCGTGTCTTCCAGGTCCTCCTGAGGAGGGTGGCCGGCGGGTAGGTGTTCTGGTAACACAGCCGACCTCTCCTGGCATGCCACTTCTCTGGGCCTTTTGAGTTCTTCCTTCATGGTTTGTCCCAGCTGTTCTGATGGCTCCGCTTTGTTTAATGTGGTCCATTACTTGCACCAGGCTTCCAAGAGCTGTCTCAGCAGCATGCTAGAACCATCGTTCAGGGTTCTTTCCAGGGTGCAATCCTGTGTTAGGGATTCTCCAGCTTCATGTTCTGCCTCCTTGCACCAGCCCCTCAGGGTGCACTCCCAGGCGCTTAAGGTGGGAACCAGAAGAGGGGGGCCTTCCTGGAAGAGCCTTGGAAAGGCAGGTGGGGAGCTGTGTGATTTGTGACATTGAGACCTGACGTTTTCGTTTTCCTCTAGGTTGATTGTTATATATCCATCCACACATATGTTTTCTACATGGCAGGCACTGAGTTGTTTTAAGTACGCGCAAGAGAAGTAGGGTGGCAGGGTAGAAGTTTCCAGGTTGAAAACCAGCTCTTCCATTCACCAGCGGCTTGACCTTGGGCGAGTCCCAAGATGGCAAATAGATATTATCTCAACTGCCAACCACTGTGGATCATCAGTGGCTCTCTGGAGCACGCGTTGGGGCTCAGGAGGGAAGGGCGCCTGTGGGTGCAGAGGGGCGTGGAAGGACAAGTCACCCCACCATTCCAAGCCTTTGTGCCTTCACCTGAGGAGGGAAAAATAGGAGGTGCTTACCTTAAGGGGATCAACTCGAATGTCTCTGATGGCTGTGCTGGTCTGTAATCCTGTGTCCTGTACTCTCATCGCAGGTCCCTCAGGACAGAGTCCTCTGCTGAAAGCTCTCAGTGGGAATTACTCGGCTCCCCTGATTGTCACCAGCACAAGCAACTCTGTGTACCTGCGCTGGTCGTCTGACCACGCCTACAATCGGAAGGGCTTTAAGATTCGGTATTCAGGTGAGTAAAATATAAGGACTCATGAGAAGGGCCAAAGCCCATGAGCCCCTCAGTCTCTCACCCCAAACGCCCAAGTGAGCCACGGCGTGCCTTCGCCGACAGCAGAGCTCCTACGGAACTGGGCAACCTTCCCTTCCTCCAAGTCTCCTGGGCCTGTAATGCACAAGTGTCCTGGACACTTTCCCACCGCCCCCCGTTCTACTCCTTTCCCCAGTTTTAACCTCTTCCCTCTCTTCTGCTCACACTGCCAGCCTGTGTCTTCGGATAAGCTTATTATATGTGTCTGATTTAATGATGCCGAAAGGTGATCCCATCCCTACCCCTGTTGAAGTGTTAATGAAATATCCTTAAAACTGAAAAACCCAACTGGCAAACGTTATCCAGGCAGCCCAGAGATGGGCTATGTTTTAAGTCCAGGGGCCTCTGCTCTGCTCTGCAAGCCGTATCGTCCAGGCAGAGCGAGAGCCAAGGCCAAGCAGTCAGCCGGCCGACCAGAGAGAGCAGCAGTCCGCAGGGGGCACAGAAACATCCCCGGAAATGTGAGATGGGGAAAATCGATCTCTCCGGACTCCCAGTGTGGGGATTACTGTCTGTAGCTGGAAAGAAAACTTGAGAAGTTACTTGCCCACCATTCTGAAGGCGAGGGGGTCCAGTGAGCTGCTGGCTGGGTTCTGTGGACTTGCAGGCAGAGAGGAATTAAGACCGTGGGAGTGCCCCCAGGCACCAGATCCCCACGGGAGGCTTCTCCTGCCTGCATTTGGCCTACATTCCAAATAAACGTCGGACAAATTCATAAAGAATATTGGTTAGAAAGGATGTCAGATTGCAGCCTGCCTGAGTTACCACTTGTCTTAGCCCATCTCTTCTCATGGGCCACCTGCTTGAAGACCAGCCCAAACGTAGTGGGCCACAGGAAGTCTTACAGAACTCTGGGGCGTGGTTTCAGGGACAAGCAAGCCAGGTGAAACAGGGGAGCCTGGGAGCAGAAAGGTCTTTACGCCTCCGCAAAGTTGACTGTAACCTTCCTTCCCCACGTACGCAAGAGGGCGGGTGGCCCCGTGCCTCCCCAGGTCAGTGATCAGCGCTGTCACTAATGAGCTGAGTGATTATTAAATAAGTCACTTAACCTCTCCAGGCCTCAGTTTCCTCATGATGAAAACGAAACCTTAAGGTTCCTCCCAGGGAGATGCCAGCTGAGTTCCTAGCAGCTGCTCGCGCAAGGGAACATAGCCGTTCAGTAGCATTTCATTATGCTGGTTGCTAAACTAGGAACTAAAAGCCATTAAGGAGTTGCCCTTTCCACGATGTCTTTAAAGACTAACCACATGTTTAGGGGTAATGAGTCAGTTGTAATTACAATACATACGCCGAGTACGAAATGAATTAATCACACGGTGAAGCAATTAGCACTTAATTAAAATACAGTAGACTTGTGTAATTTGCAAATGCCTCTATCACTGTGATTAAGTCTATTTTATAACTGAGAGGCTTGTTCTTGACTAAGGTAGACACGTAAATATTGTATACAGGGCACAGGTGGCAGAGCGGCAGCCAGGAGACATCTGGCTTGGAAGGAGGGTGGGATTTGACACGCATTTCACCAGCAGAGGGAGGTGAGGACCTCACCGTGGGAGGATGTGGGAAAGACCTGACCCCCTCGTGCCCCCTTAGCCCATGCCTGCCTAGGAGACCCAGCCGGGACCCTCAGAGCAACCAAGGGGCATGCTCTGCCCTTCTTTCCCAGCCTCACAGAACTTCCTCAAGGATCCCTTAGCAGGGATTTTTTTTTCTTTATTGATTTTTAGAGAGAGAAAGGGAGAAGGAGAGAGAGATAGAAACATCAATGAGAGAGAACAATGATTGGCCGCCTCCTGCATGCCCCCCACTGGGGATCGGGCCCACAACCTGGGCATGTGCCCTGACCGGGAATTGAACTGGCGACCTCTTGGTGCATGGGTCGATGCTCAACCACTGAGCCACACCAGCCGGGCCTTGGCAGGGATTTTTATTGCAAGTTCTCTGCAGTTGGGATTTTTGTCTGTTTCTTCATTGTTTTGTTCCCAGCACTTAGAACAGCACCAGGCACATAATGGACACTACACATCCACTTGTTGAATTAGTGAATGAGCGGGTTAAAGCCGTACACTGAGGTGGAATTGGGACTGGATTCTATGTGCTGGGTTGCCACAGCTCCCTCTCCCTCCAGCCTCTAGGACAGAGAGAGGAAGGACCATTTATTGAGCACTGAGTGTCCTGGGCTGGCTGAGGTCTTTTACTAACACAATCTTATTTAAATGGCCCAAACACCTATGAGGTAAATGTCACCCATCCCAACAGACAGGTGAGGAGACTGAAGCTGAGTGAGCTTCCGGCTGTGTCCGAGTCTCAGACCTGGAAAGGTCAGGAACAGGGCTCGGGTGCAGCCGTGACCGACTCCGTTGGTTCTGTTTCCTGTGCCTCTTGGGGAGCTGACGGGATTCGAGAGCCTGAACCTGAACTTGGCCGTCCAGCACAGGGAACCCAGTGCTTCATGTGGTTTTCTTTCCTCTCCTTTGGCTTTACTAAACGGTCTGGCTGATTTTCAGTATCAGCCACTCGGACCTTCCTAAATAGCAGGGGGCCTGGTATGGGGAAGACAAGGAAATGGGGGGACATGGGGGCAGGGCGTGTCTGTCTTCCCGCCCGTGCATGGACGCTGACCTCACTGTGTTGTTCAGCTCCCTACTGCAGCCTGCCCAGGGCTCCACTCCATGGCTTCCTCCTGGGCCAGACCAGCACCCAGCCCGGAGGCTCCGTCCACTTTGGCTGCAACGCCGGCTACCGCTTGGTGGGACACAGCATGGCCATTTGCACCCGGCACCCCCAGGGCTACTACCTGTGGAGTGAGGCCATTCCCCTCTGTCAAGGTAGGGAGCAGGTGGGAAGGGGTCACGGGTGGCTCGGATCCACTCACATCGTGGGTTTGTCCCAGGACCGTTCACTTCCGAGTGTGGGTTTCCTTATTGATAATTACTTCATTCCTTCAGGAAGCATAGACCGAGGAGCCACAGCTTTAGCCCAGTGGATGTACATATGCAGAAAACTCAGTCGCAGTGTCTTCAGAACAAGGAGGGAGATGGATACTCGCCACGTAAATGCAAAATCACAGAGGCAGGAAGGGCCGTATCAGGAGTATAAACCATGTTGTTTGAGCCCAGGGGTGAGAAGGGACCTAGCTCCTTCTGGACAGCTGGGGGCGGGGGGGGGGGAGGGCTTCCAGAAGAAGCAAGCAGGGTTTGGGACCAGGCATTGGCAATTGGCAAGAAGAACATTCTAGGCAACAGCAAGAGCATTTGTGAAAGCACAGAACTGAGAGAGAAACGAGACTCTCGAAGTAATTCGGGCTGGCTGGAGCACCAGGTCGGAGGAGAAAGGGGTGGAGGGAGACAGGGGAACAGCAACCATCACCGTCCTGTTACCCCAGTCAGGCCTGTGATATGGACCAGGCAGTCTGCATACATCGCCTTTGATAATTTATGGGATTTGTGTTTCCCTTAAAGTAATATACCTTCAGACTAGTAATCTGGAAAAAAAAAAAATTATATATATATATATATATATATATATATATATATATATATATGACAATACCAAAGAAAAAAGTGAAAATGACCTATAATTGCATCAATTAAGATCACCATTGTTAACACTTAACACGTCTCCTTTAGTCTTTTATATATTGTTTACAAAAATGGTATCATCAAGATCCCAAACTCTCGATATTAACATCTATCATAAACTCAAATATACTTCCTCGCCATTATTCTCAGTGGTTGCAGAGCACTGTGGGAAGCTCTCACTTATTCCAGCCTCATCCTATTGGTCATTAGAATGTCTATATTTTTGCTACTGTAAGCAGTGCTGTTAAAATTGTTATAATCCCATTGTTGTGAGCATTCATATTTATTTCTTAAAATGGATTCCCAAAAACAAGATTGTTGAATCCTAACCTATGCAAAATCTGCAGCGTTTGCTACGTATCACCCTCCTGAAAGTTGTCTTATCCTCCACATTCTCAACGTTAGATACTGCATTAAGAAAAAGAGAAATGTCACCTTGATTTTCTCAAGATACCACTAATCAGAAGTTTAGAGATTATATATCTTCAATTTCCTGAGTTAGCTCTGTCTCCTAAAGGAGACATTTTCCCCTGTTTTTAATTTTATATTTATTCATATTTTAAAGTCAAAGCTGAGTTGATCTTTTTCAGGTAGCAGATGTCAGTTACCTTTGTGGTTATTACATACAGATATCTTTGCCCACCAGGCCTCCCTGTGAACAGGAAGTTGAGCCGAGTGTGTTCCAGAGAGGGGCCGTCGGAGGGGCAGCCTGGAGGCTGGGAGGCCTGCATTCCTTGAATTTAAAGAGCTTTGCTCTCGGATGCCGGCTCACAACCCACAGCCTTCATTCTCTCAAGGGAATTTTTGTTTTTAGGTTTTCTCTTTCTGTTTTCGTTTTTCTCAAATGGGAAAGAAAACCCTCTCTGTTTAGTTTGAGGAACACATGCCTGAATGCCTCTGCACTATAGCTGTGGCAGGGCCAGGGTTCCCGTCTCACCCACAGCTCCCTCCCAGGTACTTATTTCGTCTGCAGCTTCTCGGCACCATTTAATGCACTGAGACACTTCTATCTACATTTTGTCTTCTGAAGCTTTTTTCTTTGAACTTTCCTCTGCTGGTGATCTTCATATTTTGTTGTTGCTGTTGTTAAGATATTTCCTTTTATTAGTGCTTACTATCATTTTATTCGGGTATCGGGAGAGGAAAGACAAAAAGATGTTCTCAGAACAGCATTGAAGCAGGCTTGCTCATGGCTTTTCCCTTTGCCAGCTCTGTCCTGTGGGCTCCCGGAGGCTCCTAAGAATGGAATGGTGTTTGGCAAGGAGTACACCGTGGGGACCAAGGCTGTGTACAGCTGCAGCGAAGGCTACCACCTGCAGACAGGTGCCGAGGCCACAGCGGAGTGCCTGGAGACAGGCCTGTGGAGCAACCACAACGTCCCTCCCCAGTGTGTCCGTGAGTCCTCGGGCGGGGAGGTGGGTGTAAATAGGGGCTGGGGAAGAGCTGAAAAGATTCCTGCAAAGAGTGAGCTAAAAACCCAGTGATGGGAAAGAGCATGTAAGTGGAGGGTGGGGATTCAGGGAGCAGAGACAGGTGAGCAGTGTCATTTACCAACTTAGGTTCCCATTTGAAATTGCTCTTAGATCACTGGTAACCATTGCACCCTGAGCTGTCTCCATAAAGCACCACAGAGCTTTGGAATGACCCGCTCCACTTCACGACATGTGCATGAATGTCCTTTGGTCACAAACCTCTAAAGTGGCAGAGACGCAGTTCAAGTTGAAGGCCAAAGTCACAAAGCCACAACCTAGAGACTGGCCGCGTCCAATCTGAAGACACAGGGCTTTGTGTTTTTCTTTCGTTTTGTTTTGTTTCTGTGGCCTGCAGTATGATTTATAACAATTCTTTTTTTTTTTTTTTAATTCTCACCCAAGAATATTTTTCCATTGATTTTCAGATAGAGTGGGAGAGAGGGAAGGAGAGAGAAAGAGAAACATCGATGTGAGAGAGACACATCAATGGGCTGCCTCCCGAACAAACCTGACCAGGGCCAGGGATTAAACTGCAACCAAGGCATGTGCTCTTGACCAGAATCGAACCCGTGACTCTTTGGTCCACGGACCAATGCTGCAACCGCTGAGCCAAACGGGCCAGGGCGATTTATAACAATTCTTAATTGCCTTCCAACATTTTAAAATCAGGACATTTTATATAAAAATCCATATTTCCAGCTTTTCTCGACAATGAAGATCTGACCAGCTAGAACTTGCAGCCTCACATCCAACCATCAGAGCTGCCCGAGTACCACCTCCCTGTTTGGTGGGGGTGCGGGTCTGCCTGGCCGAGTCTGCTGCATTCCCCACCGGCCCACTTCATTCATTGCCAGGCCTGCCTGGAGACCGAAGACTCTTGGTTTCATCATCACTGTCTGCCAGTCCCCAGCTCTGGACTCTTGCCAGTGTCTTCCGTAATTAATTAATCAGTCCTCTTCACTGCCCCTTGTCCGTCCAGCTGTGACCTGTCCCGATGTCAGCAGCATCGGTGTGGAACACGGCCGGTGGAGGCTCATCTTTGAGACGCAGTACCAGTTCCAGGCCCAGCTGATGCTCATCTGCGACCCTGGCTACTACTACACCGGACAGAGGGTCATCCGCTGTCAGGCCAATGGCAAATGGAGCCTCGGGAACTCTATGCCCACCTGCCAAAGTGAGCTCAGGAGGGGAGGATGGGCAAGTTGGTCTCAGCGCCTCCTGCCTGAACTGTCTCATACATGGGGAGGGGGAGGAGAGGGCCATCACCTGGGATTACAGTGTACCTCTCTTTTAACACACACCTGGAATCAGGAGCTGGGGAGAGGCTTACTACTTTAAGGAAGTACTTCTTAGCATCTTGGCATTTTATCAGAAAGCTGCCTTTGTCCAGGTGAGCATGTATTTATTCAACATTCATGCCAGGTATTACACAGTGATGAAGATAAATGTTGTGGTTCCTGCCCACAGGGAGCGTGTGGTCTCCTGGCGAGGCAGACAAATAAGCGCACAGTGATACTGGGGTATGACGAGACCTGTGATGACAGTGTGTGCAGGACGCATGGGCACAGCACCAGGGACGGGCCACCTCGCTGGGTCTGCCTCGCCTTCTCCATTGCAAACTGTCTTTCTTTGGTTCTTCGTGACAGTTTCACATTTCAGGGTCCCCGGGGAGCTGCTCTAAGACAGCGGTTTCCTAGGGAGTGCTCCTGGACCACCCTGTGGAGAGAGGGAGGGAAGGAAACGGGGCTGGGAAGGTGGCAGAGCTGGGCTCTGAGGCAGTAGCAGCGATGGCCTCAGCCGGTCCTGCTGGGAGCCCTGAGGCTGGGTGGCCTTTCAGAATGAGCACAAGTCGTCTCAAGGGGCCTTTACACCTCCACACGCACCAAACACTGGGTGCAGGCTGCCCCAGGAAGAGAGCACGTCTTTAGATGGGAGAATTCTTCAACCAAGGCAAGCTGAAGGGGGCCAGCAGCTGAGGGTCCTCTGCCAGCAGCTGGGGGAATAAGTCCCTCCGTCCTAAATGGGGGTCTGAGTGGCTCACCTCAGCATCCCCTGCAATCGGATATACTCATAATATTCACCTAATCAATAGGGATGTGTGATAGAGGAATAGAAGGAGATAGCTTGCCGTGGGACGTTTGAGACTGAGGGGAGGAGTGGAGCCTTCCTAACACCAGTGATCCCAGACCCTGTTGTCTGATCATCCAAGTGCAGACTCCACGGGGGAAGATAACCGTGCATGTGGCCACGTGGGAGTCCCGAGCATGAAAGCGCTGTTACCGTGCAGGGGCTCCATGTCGGTGCAGCCTTGGCTGCTGGGCCTCACCCCATCTGTGGGCCAGGGGCTCCCTGCAGTGCTCTGCTGAGGAGTGTGTGCTGGTGCGCTCAGCAGAAGTTACAGGACATCGATTTGCAGCGTCTGCTCGGAACACCCAGGAGCACGCCACTGCATTGCCATGCCTCTAGGCAGGTGGTTCCTCAGCAGGGTGTGCACCTCTCAACACCTGACTTTTTAAAAATGCACATGCCCGGGCCAGAGATGGTGAGTCACGGGCCCAGAGCGTAGCCTGGACATTTGTCAAGCTCCTCGGGCACCTCTAGTGACTCCTCCTGTTGAGAATCGCTGTTCTAGTGTCACATCACACAAGTCCCTGTCACGACCCGTCTTCTGGTCCTGGGCCCCAGCAGAGTAAGGTTACACAGATCCCACTGTGGTCATACTCTCGCTCGTCAGAAGCAGCGTGTCCCTCCTCTCAGGGTGGCGCACTGAGCGTCCTGTTATCTTTGTAGTCATCTCCTGTGGAGAGCTCCCCATCCCACCCAATGGGCACCGCATCGGAACACTGTCCATCTACGGCGCAACTGCCATCTTCTCCTGCAATTCCGGATACACACTGGTGGGCTCCAGGGTGCGGGAGTGCATGGCCAACGGGCTCTGGAGTGGCTCTGAGGTCCGCTGCCTTGGTAAGTGACCTCCCCGGCCTCTCCGGCCCATGTTCCCCTCCTCGGGAAAGGCTGGCTCTTTCCAAAGTGGGATCCCAATCTTAGAGCAGTGTCATTGTATCTACTTTCATAAAATGCTTCATCCAAGCACCAGCTATTGGGCATCTACCATGACTAAAACCCTAAACTAGCTTCCCTTGGGGCACCCAAAGGAATGAGAACAACTTGAAGACTGATGAGACAAACCTTTGAGGGGTTCTCTTTCTGATCAAACAGACAGCCCCTTCTTATTGGCCCCTGAATGATGGGTGAAGCCCCAGCCGCCACCTGCGGGGCAGTGTACAGACACACATTCCTATGACACACCTAAGATACCTTTTATATTATATATTAGCAAATTTTACATATATAATATAGACATACTTTTGTCACTTCCTTATTCTATTAAGTATATATATAATAAGCTAGGACAAACTCATAAAAAAATGAAAACCCTGGCCTACAAAGAACAAAGTTATTATTCCCCCCATGGTTCATTCATCCCCTGCCTAAACCTTAGATACTCATGTCCTTGCTCCTCTCACACCCTTCTTGAATCCCTCAAGTGAAAAGGAGGGTCCCAACTGCACAAAGCCAATAGCATAGATTGGATGGTCTGTTCCAGAGGGCACAGGGCTGCCCTCCCACTGTCTCGGGCCCCTGTTGAGTTCACAGAGCCAAAGGATGCTGGAGGAAATGCTAGGAACATGCTCCACCCAGACCCCACTGAATAAAAATAACTCACCTGGGTTTACACCGTCTGTGTGCCTTGGCCCTCAAGGGGAAGGAAGGATGACTTGAACAGACCACCTGTTTTTACATGGTTATTTTCAACACAACTAGGCTTTGACGGCTTTACTATAGACATGGTAGATGCTCAGTAAATGCTGGTTGATGAGAGAAAATGGGATGTGGTTGTGTGCAGGGAGGTAACAGTGATCATTTCTCACCTGCACATAGACACAGAAACTAAAGGTCAGGGACGGATGGTCATATGGGATGCACACTTGAAATTTGGTGTTGTCAAGTCTTCAGCACCTTTTCTATCGTGTCTAGAATTCCTGATGTAGTCACTCCTGGATGACTACTCTCCAGGGGAGGTTGGGTACTTGGTCCTTTTCTCCCATTCCTGTCTCCCTTACCCTGACCAAGCCCCACCTCATTTCCTGGAAGCCCCTCTTTGATTTACGCTCTTTCCCCATCCCCCATCAAAGCCGGACACTGCGGGACTCCTGAGCCCATTGTCAATGGACACATCAATGGGGACAACTACAACTACCGGGGCAGCGTGGTGTATCAGTGCAACGCCGGCTTCCGCCTGATTGGCATGTCCGTGCGCATCTGCCAGCAGGATCATCACTGGTCGGGCAAGACCCCTTTCTGTGTGCGTAAGTATGTTACCCACTCTCCCTAGCCATGGGCTCAGAGTCAACATGGACTTTCTCCCTTGCTCTCTTGATTAGGTTAGCTGGAGAATTTTGCATACATTTTCCAAAGATGCCATGATTTTATCTGTTGTTTTCCGTTTTCTGCATATCACTAGTTATTGCTTTCACCTCTATTATTTCTTTCCTTGTGACTTCTTTTGGTTAACGTTTTTGTTCATTTTCTATCTGTTGAGTTGGGAATTTAATTCACTTATTTTCATTCTTTCATTTTCCTTGATTGTCATGGATATAAGTGTTTAGGACTATGAAGTTTCTTCTCACTACTCTAATTGTATCGCACAGATGATAATAATTCATTTTATTATTTATCAGAAATTCTGCAATTTTGGTATTAATTTCTCCTTTCATCCAGAAATTTTTAAGTAGAAGAGTTGTGGGTGTTTTTTTTTTTTTAATTCCAGGTGAAGGGCTTTTTAAATTTTTATTTTGTTATTTATTTCTAATTTTATTGCATTGTATATAACATTTCTACTTAGAATTTACTGATGGTCTCTTTGTGGCTTAGTGTTTGATCCGCTGTTATGTGTGTTCCGTGTGCATTTGAGAAGAAAGGGTGTTGGGGTAAAGTTCTGTGTGTAGTCATGAGATGTGCCTTGTTGGTTAGGTTCTTTATGCCTTGTGTACACTTATTTATTTTTTTGTCTGCTTGACCTGTTTTGTTCTGAGAGGTGTGTTTTAAATTTTTCTATAATTCATGTGCTTCTGTTTTCCCTTGCATTTCCTGTAGTTTCTGCTACATATAGGTAGTTGCTGTGTTATTTGGTGCATAGATATTCATAACTATTATATCTACATTGCAGATTGTGTTTTTCGCCTTTGAAAATGCCTTCCCTGTCACTTTTAGTATTTTTTTTACTTGAATTGTACTGTGCCTGATATTAGGCTTACACTCCTTACTTTCATCCTTAACATCAGAAACAGCCTTTTGTTTTTATAACAGTTTAATGCTATTGGCCACCCCCGTTTTCGTAGTTAACCGTTTATTACGTAGTTCATCCATTTTTAATCCGTTGACTTTCATGTTTTGACTGTACGGCAGTCAATGAACCTGTTCTGCTTCCCTTACCTCACTCCTTTGTCCTTCCATTTTTAGCTGTATTATTTCTACTGTGTCAGAACATAAAATGCTTATTATGGTGTTTCTGTAATATTACTGTACCCTTTTCCCTACTTTTATTTTACTGCGAGATCTAACATTAACTATGTTAAAAGCTCACCAATGCTGCTGAAGTTTTCACCTCTTAGTTGGTGAAGCTCAGTCTCTGGTAGATTGCTCAATAATGCCTCCTCTGCATAATGCTCCCCAAGTTCTTGCATGTTTAAAACTGTTAATCTGAACTTAGAATTTGACGGATAGCTGGATTGTATATAAAATCCTTGGTCACTCTTTCTTTGACTTTCTTTAAAATGCTCCCCCATCATTAGTTTGCTTTGCATGCTACTCTGAAGAACTCAGACATTAGCTTCATTCCATTGTCCTTGTAAGTTACTCAGTGGCTTTTCCTGGGGCCCTGATGATTGTTTTTTCTTTATTTTTGAAGTCTAATATTTTTACCAGGATATGCCTGAGTTGACTGCTCCAAGACAATTTCCCCAGTTACACTGTGGACCTTGAATATGTACATTCAAGTTTTATTTCTGAGACACGTTCTTGAATTACAGTTTTAAACACTGATTCAAGCCCACTGTTTGTTTTCCTTCTGAATCAGCTCCAGTTCCGTGTATGTTGAATCTTCTTGCCTGTCTTCTGTTTCAGCCTCTTTGTCGTGGTCATTTTCACTTCTTCATCGTGTTTTAATTCCCTTGGTGATTGGCCTGACTTTCTTCAATGCCTGTTGGTAAATTACCATTTGATAATGTCCTCCCTCTTATAATTTAGTCTTTATTTCTGAGGTAATTGTGTCTTTCTCTTCAGTTCTTTCCTGCACGTCATCAATTACCTTTTCCTTTTCTCCCATGTTTTCTCCATGTCTTGTTTTAGTGTTTTATCTTCTGATTCTCAGGATGCTTTTTCATACCTCCAAATACTTATGTGTTAATATTTAATTCAGTTTAGAGTATTTTTACAGTCTTCCCATGTTTCATGTGTTTTGTTTTGATGAGGAGATTTTGATCAGCTGAGATGTTTTGATTCCTTTCTACTTTCTTTGTATAGATTTAGGCTGATATGTTCTATTCATTTTGTGGCTTTAGGGGGGTTTACAGTGTAGCAAAATACAATTGTTTTGTTTTAAATTTATTTATTTAAGTATAGTTGGTATACAATCATATGTTGGTTATATTAGTTTCAGATGTACAATATAGTGATTCAACATTTTTATATTTTACAGTGTGATCACTCCACTAATTCTAGTAATCATCTGTCACCATGTAAACTTATCACAATATGTCCCTTCCCTGTTCACCCATACCCTCCTCCTTTCTGGTAACCATCCCTTTGGTCTCTGTTTCTGTGGTCTACTTCTGTTTTGTTTTTTCTTGTTTGTTTTGGTGTTTTGTTTTTAGACTTTACATACAAATGAAACCGTGTGGTACTTGTCTTTTTCTGCCTGGCTTATTTCATTTAGCATAATACCCTCTAGTTCCATTCATGTTGTCACAAATGGCAAGATTTCATTCTTTTTTATTGCTGCATAATAGTCCATCTTCTTTATCCAGTCATCTATCAATGGACACCTAGGTGGCTTCCATATCTCAATGCAGTTCCTATCAAAATACCAACATCATTCTTCTCAGAACTAGATCAAATAATCATATAATTTATATGGAACCACAAAAGACTCTAACTAGAAAGAAGAACAAAGTTGAAGATACCATGCTCCCTGATCTCAAACTGTACTACAAAGCTATAATAATCAAAACAGTATGGTACTGGCACAAAAACAGACACATTGATCAATGGAACAGAATAGTGAGCCCAGAAATAAGCCCTCGTTTATATGGTCAACTAATCTATGACAAAGAATGTAAAAATATACACTGGAGTAATGGCAGTATCTTCAACAAGTGGTGTTGGATAAACTGGGCAGATACATGTTTTGTTTTGTTTTGGGGGTGGGGGTTGTTAATCCTCACCTGAGGATATTTTTCCATTGATTTTTAGATAGAATGGAAGGGAGGAAGAGAGGGAGGCAGGGAGGGAGAGAGAGAGAGAGAGAGAGAGAGAGAGAGAGAGAGGGAAAGAGAGAGAGAGAGAGAAATAGCGATGTGAGAGAGACACATTGATTAGTTGCCTCCTACACAACCCCAACCTGGGCCAGGGATTGAACCTGCAATCCAGGTATGTGCCCTTGACCAGGAATCAAACTCGAGACTCTGGTCCATGAGCCGACACTCAACCACTGAGCCAAACCAGCCAGAAGGGCTGTTTTTTTGTTTGTTTGTTTGTGTTTTTTTTTTTTTAATTATTGAAAGTATTACAGATATCCCCCTTTTTTCCCCATTGACCCTCTCCTTCTCTCTCCCACGCCACTCCTGCCTTCCCTAGCCTAATGCCCTTGTCGATTGGTTGTGCATATATGCATATAAGTTCTTTGGTTTATCTCTTCCCACCCCTCCCACCCCCCATCCCGCTGAGGTTTGTCAATCTGTTCCCTACTTCCATGACTCTGGATCTCCTTTGGTCCACAGCTTATTTTGTTCATTATGTTCCACAAATAAGTGAGATCATGTGGTACTTGTCTTTCTCTGACTGGTTTATTTCGCTTAGCATAATACTCTCTAGGTCCTTCCATGTCATCTAAAAGTGTAAAAGATCTCTCTTTCTAATAGCTGCATAGTATTCCATTGTGTATATGTACCACAATTTTTTTATCCACTCATCTACTGATGGACCCTTGGGATGTTTCCAGATCTTAGCAATTGTAAATAGCGCTGCTATGAACATAGGGGATGTTTTGTTTTTTAATAAAATGTTTTCTCGTGTGAGGTAAAGGAAAGTTCTTTCTTCTCCATTTTGTTTGTTTCTCCTTTGTCATTTCGGAACCCTAAATTTCTCCTTTTGCGTATTTTCCCTGTGTTACCCAATCTCTGGAGGATATCTCTTCTCTATCTCTAGCTCCCTCCCCTTCCCTTCTTCTCTCATTTCCTTCCTTCCTTTATTTGTTTACCTTTCTTTTCTTCTAGAGGCAGTGAGAACCACACACACTGTCATGTCCCTTTCCTGCAGTCGGTGCATCCTGACATACCAGAACCTTCTCCAACATGTTCCCATTGAAGATAAGAGTTCTCTTTCCAGCGGTGATTTTAGATCAGTGTTCGGCCCTCCTCCTCCTTCTCTCTTCTCTTCCCATGCAGTCTCGCTCTCCGCAGAGGCTTGCAGGGGAAGCATGAGAAATAGTTCTGCCGGGGTTGAGTGCTTATTTTTCTCCTTGCACATAATTCAAAGTTTATAGCATTCTCTGTCTTCTAGTTACGCTGCGGGCCCGGGCTTTCTCCAGTTCTATGTGTTTGTGTTCATCTGCATTTCGGGGGTTAGATGACCACCATTATTCTCAGCTGCCCGGCATTCATTTGGAAAAGTCTTCACTTTTTAATGCTCCCTAAAGTAAACCTTTGTGTAGAGTTCAGGGCTTTGTTCTTCGTTTTTGTTAAGGCCAGCTTTTGTTTTTAATTCTTTTTCTTCATTTGGCTTTTTGTATATGAGATGGAGCAATAAATAATGCGACTTACTCAAGAAGCAATCCGTGAAAATAGGTCTTAATAGCTTCTAAAGTATGAGGTTCACCTAAAGCAAGGCCCGTCTATAGTCACTGTCTTGCAGATGTTATAAAGAAAATACATTTGGTTTCATCCGGGAGACACAAATTCAAATGCCTTCAGGAAATGGGCGCAGAATGTGTGTGAATAGATTGGGTCATAAAGAATAGGGCACGCTGGAGTCTAGAATTAGATGGAGAATGTCTGCCTGACCTAAAGATATTTTAGACCTGGTCCATACTGAAAGACCATGCAGGGAAGTAGGACACAGTCGGACCCTGGGCCCAGTTGTCTGGGTTCAAATCCCAGATCTGCCACTATATGTCATATGGCTGTGACCTTAGATGACTTAGTTTACCTCACGGGGTCTCAGTTTTCTCATCTATAAAATGGAGATACCTCAAAGAGTATTAAGAGGATTAAATAAATTAATACAGATAAAATGGTCAGAACAGTAAAAACATAAATAAATAAAATAAAATGATTAGAACAGTGCCTGATACACGTCAAACCGATGCTGCGGTGACGATGACAACGATGGTGGTGGTAATGCCACCAGCTGTCACATCACAGAATCCAGGCTCTTATGTCCCAAGCCCCCTTCTCCCTGGGAGAACCTGGAGCAGGAAGGCAAGAGTCAAAGAACAGATATTTAGAAGGGTTTCTCTGGGGTAGCCACCGTCTTAGCCGTCGCCACATGTATACCCAAGGTTTCCAGTATCGGCCATCACCAAAGCTCTCCGGCAAGCCTTCTGCATTTCCTGAGTCGGCGCTATTGCCCTTCCCGCACAGCTATTTCACAATTCCACCTCTTTTCTGAAGACCTGTACTCCATCCCCGTCACCTGTATTCTCAGCAGATAGCAAAACAGATAGTTAAGATGGCCTGGAATCAGAGAAGCTGGACAAAACTCAGATGAACCACTTGGAAACTGTGGCCCTTCTATTTCCCCTTGAGGAGAAAGGTGGTACCTACCTCACCGGGCTGAAGGGATTCAATGAAGTAATGTATATAAACCCTAGTAACTATTAGCCAATGATATAATCTCACTTTCTTTTTTTCTTTTTTTAATTTTTTCTTTCTTTATTGATTTTTAGAGAGAGAGGAAGGGAAAGGGAGAGAGAGATAGAAACATTGATGAGAGAGAACATTGGCCGCCTCCTGCATGCCCCGCACTGGGAATCAGGCCCACAACCTGGGCACGTGCCCTGACCGGGAATCGAACCTGTGACCTCTCGGTGCATGGGTCGATGCTCAACCACTGAGCCACACCAGCTGGACTGGAATCTCACTTTCTATTGTGCAGAGATAATAGAAGCCATCAAACAATAACTCCTCTTCTGCCTGCTTCCCCACGCACACACCTGTCCTTGTCTGCAGTCAGCCTTGCCCCTTCCCTCTCGCCTCAGTGGAAGACCCTCCAGGCCCAAGGCTGAGCCCTCCACTCAGTCTCTGGATCTTCTTTCCTTCTGCCTCCTTGGTGAGCTTGGTTTCTCCCTCTCTCCTCCGAACTGCGGACCCTCCCTTTCTAGTCCTTTCCCTCAGCCTAAGAGACCACATTCAATAAACATTTCTGTAGCACCTACTCTGTGCCAGGCATGATGCTGTGGACACACAGGAATTGAACGTGTCATAGTCTCTGCACTCAAGGACATTTGGGTCGAGTGGTCCCTGTGCTCAAGCCCCAGCAAAGTGCGCAAGCCTCCTGAGGACCCCTAGTTTCCTGCCTAGTGAGGTTTGTCCCTCTCCCCTTTGCAGCCTGGTTACACAGGGAACCAGACCTATCTGGGGTGTCTGGCATTTCCTGAGTCTCTCCCCCTGGTTCCTGTGACACTCCTACCTCCTGTCCAGCTTTATTTTTCTACTTTGCTGATGACCCCTCAGTTTCTTTTGCAGGCATTTTGGTGGATCTGCCCTTCGAAAGGTGATCCTCCCAAAGGTTTTCCGCCTCAGCACTCTTCTCTCATGAGTGGTTTTTAACCTTGAGGAGGGGGTCCTGACCCTCTGTGAACCTGGTGAGAAGGATGGGTTCTCTCCCAAGCCGACTGCATACACTCAGTGTTTTGCATATCATTTCAGTGGGTTCACAGACCCCATGAGGCTTGTCTCCACTCTCCCACCATCTCCTAACAGCTCTGGTTCCCTGGGGCTGGCCTTGACCACTGGTCTGGCAAGATGACCAATCCGTCCATTCAGGCTTGGTGACTCTTGACTCTGGCTCTGTCAAGACTGGCCCAAGAACTAGGATGGGTGTCAGTCACCTGGGGCAGTCATCAGTGTACCTAGCAATGAGGAGTAGAACTGCGCAGCCCCAGGGCTCAGAGGCATGACTGCTCTGGATGACAGGGAACTGCAATCCAGGCCGAGTGCCCTGTGGGGAGTCACAGAACGATTTCTCTCCCGTTGTCCAAGCTATGGACATGCCTTCAAGGGAGAGGGAATGTCCCCGTGAGGATGTCAGGAGATAAAGGTTTTGCAACAGAAGAGACGACAGTTAGACTTACGGCTGAACTTCACTGATGGGCATAGACGTGCCAGGTGAGAGGAGGATGAACTTTTTGGGGTGTGGAATGGCAGGAGGGCTTACCTGTCTCCTGTTCTGGTTACAGCGATTACCTGTGGACACCCAGGCAATCCGATCAATGGCCTCACTCAGGGCAACCAGTTCAACCTCAACGATGTGGTCAAGTTCGTCTGCAACCCTGGCTATGTGTCTGAGGGCGCAGCTGGGTCCCAGTGCCTGGCCAGCGGGCAGTGGAGCGACGCGCTGCCCACCTGCAGAAGTGAGTGCCCCCTCCTCCTGCTGCGCCGGCGGTTCCGTAGCCACGAGCAAGCCCTTCGATTCGGCCCTGGCGTTATGCTGACTCAGATAGGGAAGATTGGGACAGAGAAGGGTCATCAATGGGGACTTTCTCAACCCCTAGATACAGCCGTGTAAAATTTCAGCGTTGGTTACTTTTTTTTTTAAAAGCAAACAGAGTTTCATCTGTCGAAACAGAAGTCGAAAACAATGTTTTTGTTCACGTTTCGTAAAGCAGTAATTCATCCCATAGAGCCCCGTTTTTGATGAAAGAAAGAAAGCAGAGAAGTTCAAATGGAAAATAAAAAGCAAGCAGTCTAGGGACTGGTTGATGTGGGGGAGGGAAGAGAAGAAAGCAAGGACTCCAGAGGCAGGCTCTGCATCGAGGCTAGCCCGGCGCCGTCCGGACTGCTGGGGAGACGGCCCCGCAAGGTTTTGAAGACTGTGCACAGCGGCAAGGGGACAAGGAGTTTCTGCCTCTTACTAAGAGCGGCGGGCCAGCTCGGTGACATGGAAGTGCAGCCAGAGTGAGCAGAAGGCGAGAGCTGCCCCGGCCTGGAGGTTGACCAGCTCCTCAGTGGGGGCGCTGAGATCCCCTGGACCATGGCTCCTCCTCGCAGGGTTTGGGGTCCGGGGTGAGTGGCTGTGCGATGTGACACAGCTCATTGTAGCTGATATCAGAGGGCCAAAATTTTCAAGTAATTTTTGTTTTTAATCCTCACCCGAGGATATTTTTCCATTTATCTTCAGATGGAGTGGGAGGGAGGGAGAGAGAAACACCGATGTGAGAGAGACACATCGATTGGTTGCCTCCCGCACGTCCCCGACCAGAACCACAACCGAGGTACACGCCCTTGACCGGAATCGAACCCGCAGCTCTTTGGTCTGCAAGCGACCCTCTAACCGCTGAGCCAAACTGGCCGGGGCCAAGTAATTTAAAAATAAATAAATTAAGATACATTCACAACTAATCCTAAAATCACATCCTTCCCTTAACATTTCAAGGTGCCATTTTGAGTGAGAGAAGGTTCTAGAGACCTCGGAGGAAAATTGGCAAGACCTGGTTTTGTGCCTTCCTTCGGTCATCTACTCAGGCAGGAAGAGCTGAGAACTGCTGCTTTGGGGTGCTATCCCATGTTCCCTTCTCCTCAAGGACAGTGCTGCTTCCCCCAACACAAAATGCAAATCCTCCTGTACCTTCAACGACACCTCCCAGCCCCACTCCCTGTCCCCTGCCACTGGAAATCAGAGGGCCGGGGTAAAATCCTCGGAAACCATGGCCTCCGGTCCTGCTCCCCACCAGTCCATTCTCTCCCTACCCTGATCTGTCTAAAATGCAAGTCTGATCCAGTCATTCCCTGTTTAAAACCCCTTCGCAGACTTCCCCCTGCCCTCAGGAGAACGTGCTCTCCCCCAGCCCGAGGGACCTGGCCCAGCCGCCTGTCCAGCCTCGTTCTTCCTCACCCACCTGCCCCCAGCCTCGCTTCTGCACTGGGTGCCAGCCACACTGAACCTCCTCTGTTTCCTTACACGTGCCCGGTGCCCAGCACCCCCAGGGCACTCCCGACCAGTTTCCTCAAATGAAGTCTTTCTTCTCTGTCCCCCTCCACACCCCCTCTTTGTCCAGTGACTTGTGCCCAGTCATCAAGAGCCGGCTGCAATGTCACTTCTCCTGGGAAGCCGTTCCGGCTCCACCCCCTGCCCTGGGCTTTCCTGGTCTGCTCCCTGCTCTGACGCTCTGCTTTGCGCTTCCAGCACATTCTCTGCTGCCCCCTCTGCTGCCCCCGTCAGAGCGCTTAGCAAGCAGGATAATGGCGTGTTTGTCCTGCCCTCTAGACCAGCAGTTCTCAACTGGGGATGATTTACCCCTCCCCCTGCCCCAACAGGGGACAGATGTCTGGCGACGTTTTGGGTTGTCACACTGGAGGATTTCTATTGGTGTCTGGTGGGCAGAGGCCAGGGATGCTGTTAAACATCCTACAATGAACGGGACCGCCCCCACGACAAAGAATTATCAGCCCCAAATGTCCCCAGTGCCGAGGTGGAGGGGTTCTACTCTCGGTGGTCAGTTCTGTGGTAGCCTCACTGCCCAGCACAGCGCTTGGCACTCAGTCTACCGCAATAAACATTGTGAGGGAATAAGTACCGCTCACTTGTTCTGTGATGCCAACTTCTCTGAGCCTCAGAGAGGCTCACAAAGGTACAAATACCTTATACCTTAAAAGCTTATCAAAGATTTAAAATACCTGCCCTGATGCCTGTGAGATCCTGGCAGGATAATGGCAGGGAAAGTGTTTTGAGAGCAAAAGCACACAACATGAGTTACGAAGGATATTGTCATTACTCTGAAATTGCCCTCTGATTTTGAGTTAAGCTGCTTTGGAAACACTTTAACATTTAAAAGTCAAATCTGTCCCTCAGGATATTAATCTCTCCCTGAAATACTCATAAAAGTGATTAAAACACTTTCCAAAGAGCCCAGCCCCTGTTCGAGTCAGCTCAGATGCATGGGTTTGCAATTGATGAGCTTTGCTGCAGGAGACGCACTGGGCTGGGATCAGGCCCCCAGATGGAGGCAGTCCTGCCCTCGAGGGACTCGGGTGTTCGAACAAATCAGTCTAGGCCGATCCAGTCTGCAGTCAACATTCGTGCAAGGGAGCACGGAGGAGGGAGAGGTTAGCCAGTCTGAGAGGAGGTGGGAAGGCTTCCCGAAGGAGGTGAGTCTAGCTGGACATGCGAGAATGAGTCCCTTAACTAGGTGATCAAAGTGCGGGGAGAAGTACCAGCCTCAGGACCAGCTCACCCTCCCAGGCCTTATCTGTTTTGTATTGCCTATTTTGGTCTAGAAGTTTTGCTATGCTGGGGTTCCGTGCCTGTTTGGGCTTCTGAGTTCTCATGTAAAAGCAGGTGAATATGTAATTAGTCTGCGTCTAATTTCCCTGTTCCATTGCAGTCATCAACTGCACCGACCCCGGGCACCAAGAAAACAGCGCTCGTCAAGTCCATGCCAGCGGCCCGCACAAGTTCAGCTATGGCACCACCGTGTCGTACCAATGCAACCACGGCTTCTACCTCCTGGGCACCCCGGTGCTCAGCTGCCAGGGAGATGGCACATGGGACCGTCCTCGCCCCCAGTGTCTCTGTAAGTAGATGTCATCTACTCTAAATGATCACCTGTACAGGCTGAAGGGATGGGTCATGTCAAAGAACTGTGCTCCCCTCTGTGTGTGTGTGTGTGTGTGTGTGTGTGTGTGTGTGTGTGTGTAGGTGTGTGTGTAGTTGTGTGAGTGTGTTACTTCACAATGATGGTCCCTCTGGCTGCTCCTTGGATGTCAGAGCCCTTCTTGGGCCCCTATTGGGTTAGGTGCCACACCATTTCCCGTGCTCCCTTTCTTCCTGGCTGGAGGCCTGTCCCCTTTCTAGTACCTGCCACCAGCTTCTTCAGCCCTCAGGGTTCTCTTCCTCTAGAACTGGCTGTTGGGCAGAACGCTGTCTCCCATTTTACCCCTCCCTTGCTTTTTCCAGAAAAACACACAGTCCTTCCTCTGAAGGACTGACGCAGAAATTCCATAGACTCTTGAGGCAGACCGACCTGGATTTGAATTAATACCCAGCTTCTTCTGGAAGATTTATTCCATTTGCACTTTTTCTGGTGAAATATAATTCATGTACCATAAAATTCACTCTTTCGAAGACTATCATTGAGTGGTTTTAATATATTCACAAAGTTGTGCAATCCTCCCCACTATCTGATTCCAGGGCATTTTCATTAGACAAAAAGGAAACCCGTTAGCAGTCACTTCCCATTCTCCGCCACTGCTCTATCCACTGGTGATCATTAATCTACTTTCTGTCTATGAATTTGCCTGTTCTGGGCATTTTATATCAATGGAGTTCTGTATGTGGCCTTCGGAAACTGCCTTCTTTTACTTAGCATGAGGTTTTCCAAGTTCATTCTTGTTGTAGCATTTATCAACACTTCATTCCTTTTTGTGGCCAAATACTATTCCGTTGTGTAGCTATGCCACATTTTGTTTATCCATTCCTCCGTTGACAGACATCTGAGCTGTTTCCACTTTTTGGCTGTTATGAATAATGCTGCTATGAACATTTATGTACAAGTTTTTGTGTGAACATGTGTTATCAGTCCTCCTGGATACACACCTAGGCGTGGAAGTGCTGGGTCCTGTGGTGACTTTATTTTTAACGTTTTGGAGATAATCATTTTCCAAAGTGGCTGCACCATTTTACATCGTTACCAGCAGCTTATGAGAGTTCCAGTTTCTCTACATTCTTACTTATACATTGTTCATCTTTTTCATGATAGCCATTCTAGTGGGTGTGACGTGGTATCTCATTGAGGTTTTGGTTTCCATTTCCCTAATGACTTATGATATTGAGCATCTTTTTATGTCTTTATTGGCCATCAGTATCTCTTCTTTAGACACGTCTATTCAAGTTATTTGCCCATTTTTTAACTGAGTTGTTTGTCTTTGTGTTGTTGAGTTTTAACAGTTCTTTATATATTCTAGATACAATACTCATTCCAGATATAAGATTTGCAAACTTTTTCTCTCATTTTGTGAACTAGCTTTTCACTTTCTGGATAATGTCCTTTATCTACTCTTTTTCTTGTTGCTTGTGCTTTTGGTGGAATATTTAAGAAACCATTGCCTAATCCAGCAATTTTCAACCTTTTTCATCTCCTGTCACATATAAACTAATTACTAAAACTGCAGCACACCAAAAAATATATTTTTTGCCGATATGACAAAAAAATAGGTATAATTTTTCCCATTTACACCAGACAGCAATTGTTGTATTGGCTGTTGTCATTTTTTTAATTTGACAGTCTAGGGGAAAAGAGGTCAGTGCCTCTGACTAAATAGTCGGGGATTGAATATTTTCAAAATTCTTGCAGCACACCGGTTGAAAATCACTGGCCTAATCCAATGTCACCAAGATCACCTCATCTGTGAATAGGCATAGTTTTACTTATTCCTTTCCAAACTGGGTGCCTGTTACTTCTTTTCCTTACCTCATTGCCTGGCCAGAACTTCCAGTACAGTGTTGAACGGAAGTGGCAAGAACGTACATTCTTGTCACGTTCCTGGCTGTGAGGGGAACGCTTGCCGTCTTTAGCCATTAAGTATGCCATTCGCTGTGGGTTCTTCATAGATTCCCTTGATCCGACTGGGAAAGTTCCCTTCTATTTCTAGCCTGTTGAACATTTTTATCACAAAAGGCTGTTGGGTTTTTATCAAATGACTTTTCTGAATATTGGGATGATCCTGTGGGATTCCCCCCACCCCACCCCCCGCCATTCCATTAATATGGTTGATTGATTTTCATATGTTGAACCACTCTTGTGTTCCTGGAACAAATCAGACTTGGTCACAGTGTATAATCTTTTTATTATGCTGCTGGATTTGGTTTGCTAGTATTTTCTTGAGGATTTTTACAACTATGTTCATAAAGGCTATTGAACTGTAGTTCTTCTTCCTTGTGATGTCTTTGTCTGGCTTTGGTATCAGGGTAATACGGACCTCATAGAATGAGTTTGAAAGTGTCCTCTGTTCTAGTTTTAGGAATAGTTTGAGAAAAATTGGTGCTATCTCTTCTTTAAAAAATTGGTAGAATTCAGTAGTGAAGTCAACTGGTCCTGGGCTTTTCTTTGATAAAAGTTTTTGATTATTGATTGATTCTATTTATTTGTTATAACTCTATTTAGATATTCCATTTCTTTTTGTTTTGTTTTTACCTTTATTATTGAAAGTATTACAGATGTCCCTCCTTTTTCCCCCGATTGACACCCTCCTCCCCACTCTTGCCCCACCCCACCCCCCATCGCCTAACATATGGTCTGTCCTAGAGAATGTTCTGTGTGCCCTTGAGAAAAGTATGTCTTCTGCTGTTATTGAGAGTGTTCTATAGATGATTGTTACATGTAGTTTCCGTGTTGATCTCTTTCCAGATGTTCTGTCCATATTAAAGTGGGGTGTTGAAATCTCATACTATAATTTTTCTTCATAGCACCCCCTAGAATTAGCTCTTTATTTGGTTATTTATAGTCTCCCTTTCCCACTAGAATATAAGCTCCACAAGAGCGTGGACTTTATTCTCCCAAACACACAGAACAGTGCCTGGCCCCCAGGAGGCACTCAGTAAACAGGTGTTGAGTAAATGAGCGAGCCCGAGGCCCACCTGTGGCAAGAGCAACGGGAAGGCCAAGCACAGTGACCCCGACAGCATCGCCCGCCGGAGCCTGTGCGCTTCAACTCCGGTGTCATCACTGGTTTTCACAGACACGCTGATGTTTCGGGAAAGGGAACTTGCAGCCTGAAGGTGTCAAGCTGGGGACAGTGGGTGTGGACAACTGTAAGAGGCAGTTGGGAAGGGACCATAACTGGCCCTCACTCTGGAGCCTGTGGCCAGTGCAGACAGTCCCGGGACCACGATTGCTCATGTTGTCCTATGTATACTGTGTGCACCACCCTTCTGCCAGAGACGTCTTGGGTATGTCCTCCAGCAGTGAGGAAACAGGGAAAGGGTGCCACAAAAGGCAAGAAAGACAAGGGACAAATAGGACTGCATACTTGCTGCCTGCTTAGAGTTTCACATGTGCTCTCTCTTCAACCTAAAACAAAGGCATCACTCTTCACTTCACTGATACGGAAACTACGACAAGGTGGGTAGGCATTGTCTGCTGGTGCCAGGTGGGTGTGCCAACAGGAAGTGTGCTTCGATAGAGACCTGGGTTTCTCTTCCTGTCCACCTGTCACCACCAAGAGCCTAGTGTGTATCCGGAGATGACGATCTCTCCCTGGGCAGAGTTGCTGAGATGTTTGCTCTTCTCCACAGTGGTGTCCTGTGGCCATCCGGGCTCCCCACCCCATTCCCAGATGTCTGGGGACAACTACACCGTGGGGGCGGTCGTGCGTTACAGTTGCACTGGCAAGCGGACTCTGGTGGGAAATGCCACCCGCATGTGCGGGCTGGACGGAAACTGGACAGGCTCCCTGCCCCACTGCTCAGGTATGGGGCCTGGCATGGGGGAGGGGGCCCAAGGGAACAGTTGGCTAATGGGAGGTGGCCGAGCTCCCAGGCGTGAGTGTGACAGGAGGATGGGAGGAAAGCAGACCTTCTGAACCCTCATCTCATCCCTAACAGAGCGAGCACAGCTATCACAGGTCCCGTCTGGACCTCAGCCCGTGTGGTCTGCGCCCAGTTTATCCCATCAGTCAGCTCTGGCCAAGTTCGTGCAGCCAAGAGATTGCAGACCAGGAAGGATACAGCTGTTCTTACAGTTTGAGATTCCCAGATGACCCTGTCTCCCCCAATTATGGCACTTCCAGAATGCTGACCCAGATATTAGTTAGGTCTCCCCAGAAAAGAGAAATTCTCAAAGCACGGAGCCGCTGTTTCAAAGGGCTATTGGCTGGCCGGGGCGATGCCAGACACGTCACTCTATCACCACCCAGGACGTCGGCCCCTCGCCTCTGTAAGTCTCATTAGTCACCCAGCTCATGAACTGGGCAGGACTGGGTATGAGCCACCAGGACTCACTGAGCCTGGACTAGAGGGAGGCCAATGGTCTGGGTTCCTCCCTAGCTTCATTATGTTTGAACTTCTGGGGAAGTGACTTGGGAAGGGTAGCATGGGGAGGACAAGGGCCAAGTATATTGAGGCCTCCGGAGGTGCCCACAGAGCAAGTTTCGGGAGGAAGACGCATTCCAGAGAGGAAAGGCATACCTTTCCCATCCCCTGCCCTTCCAAGCATTTGTTCCAGTCTCTTCTGGGAAGAATCTCTGCATAAAGCTCCCCCCTCTAGACACTTCTCTAGGACACTGGGCTAACGGTGCTCTTGAAGTCTGTTCGACCTATGTAGGGGACCTTTGTTCTCCATTGGAAAGGGACGAGCAGGGCAGAGAAGGAAGAACCCAGGAGACAGCCCTGAGCATCTCCTCCCCATTAGCATGTGCGACCCGACCACACAGCCGTTCCCCCGGCCCGTGGCACGGAATCCCAAGTCTTAACGCCCAAACTCTAATTTCCCTTCTTTGAAGTTGGGTTAGCAGAGGCTGAAGAATGACCTGTTGGAAACATTACAGAAGCAATTCTTGTCTGGAGTAGAAAAGTAAGCTAGAAAACCTCCAAAAACTTTTTCAACCCTGAGATTCCATCATTTGGTGACTTCCTAAGTACTGGTCCTATATGTGGAAAAAGGGACTCTTCCTTGGCCACATCAAGGTTAATAGGGGAGACACAGAAACAAGCAGACACCTTGAGAACATGAAATAGCAAAGCTAGAAAAGAACCTTCAGAGGACTCGGACCCGCTCACTAGGGAGGCACTGCACTCAGCTGCTGAGTCCGGATCCTGGATGTTCTGAGGCCTAGTTAGCAGTCTCATGCCTCCTGCGTACCCATCAAGGATGACAGACACTTGGGACACCAGGATCACGGGCAGAGCTTTCCTGGAGACCTCCAAGGACAGGTTTGAGGGATTCTCTGGATGCTGAGGCTGAGGAATGATAGCCTTCGAGAAGAAAACAAGAGATGTGAAGAACAGGAGACTAGGAAGCAAAGCAAGGTGTGCAGCACTGAGCAGAAGGCAACCGCTCCCTTCCTGAAACTTACAGCTGTCACCTTTTGCAACAGCGTCTCCTGCCAGGCCTAAGACATACACGTGCAAGAGTTCCAGGGTCCCATTTTTGAACCTCATTCTGTATAGTCAGTGCACCCAGGTGATGCATAACAAAATGTGCTGAGCCCTTGGGTCACAAGTCCGTGGGCCATCAGGGACATGCAGAGATTCCCGGCATTGGAGTCATACTTTGGGAAGTTCATTGCCCACCTCCGCAGGGCCGTCATCTTGCTGATATGCCTCTTCCGGAAAAGAGCCACCCGTTGCCATCTGCCCCCGTGACACAGTATCTGTCCCAGACTCCCGTATAGCATTGACCCAGAAACACCAAACCCTGCAGTGGGGGCCATTCTGTCAGCTAAGCCCCCAGGACTGGAGAGCTCCACCCTCAGGCCTGTTGCACAACAGTGCTGGCTCCTGCTGAGGTCAGCTGGCCAGCGTGGGAGTGAGAGTACTCACCATCACACTGCCCTCCCGGGGACCCAGTACGGCCAAGAGCTACATCCCGGAAACCTTCCCAAGATAAGACAACCTGGCCACATGTGATGGGCCCTGTTTTTTCAAATGTTTGACCTGAAGATTGAATGAATCCTCCTTCCTTGGTAGGGAGCAGAAGGAGGAACGTGCTATTCTCATAATTCCAGGATTGAGAGGAAGAGACAAAAATGGTGAATGGTGGGTTATACATGGTTTAAACATTTCTTTACTCCAACAAACTAAATGTGGTCACTCAGACATTATCATGTGATGCCCACACATGTGGGTTCATGAGGAGGCACAATCCACGTCAGTTGCAACGTAGTCCTTCATTTCCCTCTTCCTTCCTCGTCCTAACCACGGCCCGTTCTGAGCCAGTGATGTCTCTTCCACGTGTCTGTACTATGAGATGAGTTAACTCCCACAGCCACTCGATCGTATGGCTTTGTCTCCTGCTCTCTACCCTCCTCCACCTCTTGGGTGGGCTTGTGCAGTATCAGAGCCCAGATCAATGCAGAGATGTCGCAGGAGGCAAGGGGCAAAGAAACAATGAGCTGAGAGCATCTAAGAGAGTTAACACGGAGCTCACTGTACTGTGTAATTTGGGAATGGGCAACCCTCAATTAAAGGATCAGGATTCCAGCTGGGCCATTGAGAAGATGAAGCTGTGCTAAGGAGTTTTGGACTTGATCCTACAGGCAATGGGAAGCCAGTGGACACGTTTCAGCAGAAAAGAAACAAGGTCAGGTGACTGGTGGTTTTTTGTTCATTGTTAAGATCTGAGGATAAATGGAAGATGCGTGAGAGGGAGAGTTTAAGACATTCGTTAGGAGGCTCTGGCGATCGTTCAAGCAAGAGAAGGCTGAGCATCTGAACTAAGACAGTGGAACCAGGGGGAAAGGGGGAAGAGGAGATGCAACCAGCTTGGACCACTGCCATTCCACACTGGCGCAGGCCAGGGCACGGAGGCATGATCCACCAGAGAGCCTTCCCTCTGCCTTCTTCCTTCCCTCGCGGGGTGGTCCCCAGGGATTCACCCATGCCCTCAGGCCTTTCTGCTCTTTGGCCACTGAGTAGTAAGGCAGGAGCCTGTTCAGGTGACTTGGGCTAGACACAGTCAGTTTTCACCCCCCTCATGCGTGGGGCCCCCTGCCTCCCCTTAATGATGGCCCAGTATCTCTCTCTCCCGGTCCTCCACTCCCTTTTCTTCCGTGCCCAAAACAGTGGTGTTTGTTTGCTTCTGGTCCTTAGGCACCAGCGTGGGAATTTGCGGTGACCCTGGGATCCCGGCACATGGCATCCGGCTGGGGGACAGCTTTGCCCCCGGAAGCCTGATGCGCTTCAGCTGTGAGGCTGGCCACGCGCTCCGGGGGTCGTCGGAGCGAACCTGCCAAGCCAGCGGCTCGTGGAGCGGCACGCAGCCTGAGTGTGGAGGTAATGTATGTGGCCGTTCTGCCTTCCCCTTGTTTGCCCACCCCAAGCACCTGCTCTCGCTCACAGAGAAAACCCACGGCCCGTTTGAACCCTTGGCCTCATGGAGCGTGGACATGAACAGATAGCTCACGTTCATCCTCATTAGCGATCTAAAGGCAAACAAATTTCCCACCCTCACCTAAGGGAAGAAACCAGGATGAACTAGGTTTAGCCCATGTATTCACGTATTCCCTATGGAGTTTCATTCAACAGCTGTGTGTCAGATACTGTCGTATGTGCTGGGGACACAGTGGGGACCGAGACAGACACACCGTGCCCTCCTGCCGCTTACAGTTGAAGGGAAGAGACAGTATTAAACAAGCATCCAAAGCGCCAAAAGAACTAGAAATCCAATTTTTAAAAACCCTTTAAAAGTGATATAAACTCTTAATGTTGTTCCCTGAGGTAGCCCTGGTGGGGGCAATGATATTTCTCCACACACCCCTAAATTCCTGAAAAGACTCTTTGAAAACCTCTCCTCCCAGAGTCCAACTTTTCGTAGCTGCTCCCCCACCCCTCTGCCTCTAAAATTCAGCCTGCGTGGCGCTCTCCTAGTCAGGAAGCAGTTCACCAGCTGAAGTGAGGGGACTGAGATGTTGGAAGAGGAAGGAGCCGCCATGAAATGCTCATCTCTCCTGGGAGGCGTGGGAATGGGATAGGGAACTATGTCATTGGCAGGTAGCACCTGGGGCTCGCTTAAGGTACGAGGCCACTAATTTAAAGTGAGAGTCATCAGCATTGGTCTGGGTTTTTGTGCAACTGCTTGCTGCTACGTAGGTGCAGGCACAGGGCAGGTGAGGCATTAGGTGTGGGGTTGGGGTTTTATCGGGCAACTAAGACAGCAGAGGAGAGTGGCGAGGGAGATGAGGGTATACACCAAGCCGTGATTACGATGATCTTGGCACTGAGGCTGGGTAAGGGAGCGTGTTTATGAGTGGACTAAGAAGCAGTGAAAAAGGTGATAGATCAATGGATTATGGGTCCCAATAGGACCAAGAAATGACCAGAGAATGAATCCAGAGGCAGTGAGCTGACGAGATAGAGACCGTGTCGGAGAACAGCTGTTTGAAGGTGAGGCTGTGGAGTGGCCCTACAGAGCACAGGGAGTTCTGGCCCATGGTCCGAGGACACCTGCCCAGGAAATGAGGACAACAGAGTCGTCCTCCCACTCGTCTGCCCACAGTCCTGCCTTTCTGGAGTGCAAAGTTGGTTTCTGTAGGATTGTTTAGACGTAGTAAGACAGGTTTGTGGTAGTCAGAGAGTCAAGGAGAGAATTTAGTATATTCTCAAATATTCACTGTGACCCAGGTCCCCTTTCATGCCACTCAGATCCCAGGGTAGAGTTAGTCAACAAGTCAGGAGTATTCAGGGAACAGAAAGTTAGTGGCTAAGAGTTTGGGCCTGGAAGTGAATGTTGAATGAGTGTGTGTGTGTGTGTGTGTGTGTGTGTGTGTGTGTACACAGCTCTTTATGACTTCCCTTGACAAGCTTCCCCTTATCCTTCAAGGCACTACTCAAATTCGTATCTCCAGCCCCAATAAGATGCTCTCTTATTAGTGCTTTTCTTCCCATCAAGTATAACGCTTATTACATCATATTTTAATTCATCTGTGTATCGGTAGTTTCTTAAGATATACTGAGCTCCTCAAGGCAGAGGACTTAACTTGGTCATTGAATCCCTGGGACCTAGGCCACACAAATACTTGTTGAATAAATGGATGTCAGGGCCTATCTGTTGTGCTGATTATATGGGAATTGATTTGTAAATTTGACTTTGGGGTCACATAAATGTTGTACATACTTACAAAATAAAGTTAAATCAAAGATTAAAACAAGTAATCTCTAAATATCAAAATCAAAATGGAAACTAGTGAATTTAACTATGTAGCAAGTTGATTTAATAACCCAGAGAAGTACTTCAGCCGACTTGAGATAAATGAAGTCTGAGCATGTCTGTATATCCCAAGGACAGGGAGAACTGCCATGGAATCTTAAACTGTTTTTAGCAATCATATTGTTAAGTAATAATATTGGTATTACTATCTGAAACTGTTGTATATATAATACTGTAGTATATGTGGATAAAACAAAATTATTTATTGTCATGAAGAACCAAAATTTTCAGCGTGAAAGTGATATAATATAAAAATTTTTAAGTTAATGAAAAACTCCTAATTCTAAATGTGAATTGGTAATACCAGTATAAGCTCATAGTGTATTTTCGGTTTGAAAAGTCATTTTCCCAGCTCTGTCCACTCTAAAAGTCTAGAATCAAAGAGTACCCTTAACCCCGAGATTGTGGCTTTCAATTCCATTCTCCTCTGAAAGCAACCGACGCTCTTCAGAGAAATGGCTGGCTCCAGGACTGGGGCAGGAAATAGAAAGTGAACTTGGAACATCTTGTCTCTCCAGCAAGGAATCTACCAAAGACAATGCAGTCATGAAAAGGCTCCCACTGGCCAAAGATGGGATCCTTTGAGCACCAATAAGAATAGTAGTGGCAATGGATGGCAACATAGTAAATAAGTTTAAATCCACGAGTTCAAATGACTGTCGGTCACCTTTAACGCTTGCTAGGGAACCGACTTACTGTTCTGTTGTCTGATTAAAAAATGAATCAAGCATTATCCAGCCTTCCTGTAGGAACTGTATTTCAGGGTAAGCAAACATTTGATGACGGGCATGTTCTTTATCAAAGAAGTCTAGCAAATGCAGAAAGAATTATGGAATTAGAATACCACTGTTTTCTCTCCCCTAATAATATAGTGATTCTAGTCACCAGTCATCAGTTGTTGCTAAAACCGTTAAGTGAGAAACTATTGGGAACGTTATCTGTGAAGTACCCTGGTTTCTGTCACCGATAAATTATAGGAGAGGGAACAGTCATCTCTGGATCCCAGGAGTCTTAGAGATATAACAACTAAATGTCATATGCAGACCTTGTTTAGACTGTGATGCAAACAAATCAACTGTGAAAAAAAAATGAGAGAGACCGTTGAGAAAAATGAAGCACAAATTGGATATTATGAGATATTAAGGAATTGTTTAAATTTTTAGGTGTGATGATAAAACAGATACAGTCCTTCTGTTTTAGAAATTAGGAAAAAATCATACGGGTCTGTCCTTCCCTTCCGAGGGTGAGGTGATCAGACGTGATAGACGTGAGAGGCGTTTCCATCCGCAGGGTGGGTCCGTATGTCGCACGTGGCTTCCACTCTGGGCAGTTCTCGGTCCCCCAGGGGACGCCTGCCCGTGTGCTGGTGAATAATGTGCTCTTTTGGCTTCCTAGTGATCTCTTGTGGGAACCCCGGGACTCCAAGCAATGCCCGAGTCATGTTCAGTGATGGCCTGGTTTTCTCCAGCTCCATCGTCTACGAGTGTCGGGAAGGTTACTACGCCACAGGCCTGCTCAGCCGGCACTGCTCCGTCAATGGCACCTGGACAGGCAGTGACCCGGAGTGCATAGGTGAGGACCCAGGCCCTCTGAGCTCCGTGTCGAGGACGAAGGCTGTCCGTGGGAGACTGGGAAGGCTGGCTGGAGTGGTGGGACTTGCCCCTGAGTGAGACTCATACAGATAGCATCTATTTATTGAGCGCGTACTCTGTGACAGCCGCTAAGCTAAGTGCTTTCTTTGATACACATTATGTCATCTGATGCTCACCACAACCCCATGAAGTAGCTACTATTAGCCCCACTTTACATATGAGATGACTGGGGCTCGGAGAGGCTGAGAGAGATTGATTTGCTGTTTCTCAGGCTGTGGCCAGTTCCTTGGGCTTTACTCTTCTCTGGCAGAGCAAACCCCAGTGCCCAGGCTGATTCCTTCCACTCTGACACGCCACCGCCCACCATCCTGGTCGCTCCTCTCTCCCTGCACTCATCCCTACCCCGGCCTGGCTCTCAAGCATCGTGTCACCCCACTGCTCCCCTTTCTTGCTTCTCTCCAGGGCAGCCCCTGACCCTTTTCCTTGGAAAGCGAGTCACGGGGCGGGGGCCAGATGGAGGGAAGCGATAAGATAAGGGAATCTCCCTTTCCAAGTCCTAGTCTTTGATTTCAGGCTCCATCTGAAATCCCATGTCAAGTTCACTTTTGTTCCACAGCCAGAGCTCATCAACCCCCAGCCTCACTTGATACCATAACATAGGTGTGACCACTGCATCGGTCATAAGACCCTGCTTCTGGGCCTCTGGGCCTACAGAGGCCTCCAAGGCAGAGTAGCAGGTGGTTAGATGCACCCCTGGCCGACAAACTGTCCGTGTGGTTCACTCACACATCTTAGGCTCTCCAACCCGGAAACCTCCCTTCCCCTAGGTCCCAGCCTCATTTAGGAACTGAGCCCTCGGGGCTCTTCCTCTTACAGGGATGGGCTTTGAATAAGAAGGATGGTCTTCATAGCTCAAGTTTCTGGGGTGCATGAGGATGGTGTGGGCTAGGAGAGTGGGGTGCAGGAGAACCCTTACAGGGAGCCTGGGAGGGGCAGGGCTTTCCTGATCTGACAGGAGTGAGGGGTGGCGTTGGAATGCTGGGGAGAAGGGGTGTGGGCTGGGAGTGAACAGGGCTGTGTCTCCCCATCCTAGTCATACAGTGTGGTGATCCTGGGGTTCCGGCCAACGGCCTCCGGCTGGGCAATGACTTCAGGTACAACAAAACTGTGACATACCAGTGCGTCCCTGGCTACATGATGGAGTCTCACAGGGTGTCTGTGCTGAGCTGCACCAAGGACCGGACGTGGAATGGTACCAAGCCAGTCTGCAAAGGTGCGTCCGAGGGCTGCAGACGTGGACAGAGGGCCAAAGAAGATACAGAAGTGAGACGTGGGCCTTGGACGTCCAGAAGGGAGGGTGACAAGGCAGAGCCCTGACATCTGAACCAGGGGTGTGTGGGGTGAGGACTGGTCCCTGAACATCTGCAAGGAGGGAGTCGGAGGGTACCCAGGCAAGGCTTGGGCTCTGAGCGTCGAGGAGAGGGCCGTGCAAAGAGGAGCAGTCGTCACACGTGGTCAGAGGCAGAAAGACCAGACCCCCTAAGTAAGAGGGGTCACCCCTGACTCCTCCTGCTCAGCCCAGACTCCTGCCAGGAGCAGGGTAGCCAGTGACATCAGTGCCGGTGACTGGGGCCTGGTTTCCCGGGACCAGCACCAGAACTCAGCCTGCTTTGGTCTCCCCGCAGCCATCATGTGCAAGCCGCCTCAGCTCATCCCCAACGGGAAAGTGGTGGGGTCCAACTTCATGTGGGGCTCCAGCGTGACGTATGCCTGCCTGGAGGGGTACCAGCTCTCCCTGCCCGCCGTGCTCACCTGCGAGGGAAACGGATCCTGGACCGGAGAGCTGCCTCAGTGTTTCCGTAAGTAGCTCCCGGGGCTCCTGAGTGCACCCTGCCTGCCGGCTCCTTCCCTTCCCATGAGCTCTGCTCCCAGAAGTTCTAGGAGAGCTACCCGCCCCCAAACCAGGGAGCACCTTTGTCAGACACTGTTAAAGAAGAAGGAAGTTTAAAGGAAGAAAATGAGAATAAATTGAACCCTGGCTACAGATTTTGTGTGGAGTCACAGTGGTGAGAAAGTAAGCCAGGGATGAAGGAAGGGTTTCTTAACCCGAAAGGCTGTTAACTAGCTCGGGGAGTACCTGGAGATCGGGGGGCCGGGTGCTAGAAATGTGCCCATCTTCACGGAGAACGCCCTGCACAGAAAGGCTCCTGGGAACTCTTGATTTTCCTGTGACAGAGTTTCTTTCTTATCCACCTGGCCCTATTGTATCCCGCAGAGCCCCAAGTCCATTTCAGGGCCCATTTCTCAGGGAGTCCCCCGAAGAAGCAGGGTCCAGGTCGCTTATTCTTGTCATAGCCCATGAATTGGCTCTGGGCGTTTTTCTCAGCGCCTGTGCTTTGGACAAAGAGTAGTTTTTCTTTCTACTTGGCATTTGTCTAATGCTGCAAAACGCTATCAGTGTGCTCATGACACTGTTTGGGTACCGCTGACAATTTGCTTCCATTTGGGAAATTTCAGCAGAGACAAGGGCCAGCAACTCAAAAGTGGACCCAGGAGAGCAGCCCTGGGTGCGTGCTCAGCCCCTCAGACCTCCGCACACTTCAGGGCAGCATAGGAATGCAGCAAGTCGCAGGGTTGAGTCGCGTGCTTTCCTTCTTGAGAAATAGCTGAATTGCTTTTCAGCAAAGGGTTACCGTTATCGTCAACAAAAATGGGTGTGATAGCTGAAAATACAAAGGACGGAGCGATCACCTGACACTCAGTTCCCAAGGACGGCCACGGCTGTGCCTCCGCGCCGGTCACCCTGCATCTTTTGCATTTATATCAATACGAACATGATTTTCTATCGGCGGTATTGACTCGTGCTGTACGTACTCCTGTATGACTTGTGTTCATGGATGGGCCAACACACCCTTCTCTGTCAGTACGTGCTGATCGCCACATCATCGTTTTTATGGTGTAAAGGATTTCCTTGCTGTGGATGCCACAACGTGTCTAATCTTCTCCTACTGGTGAGGAATTTGGGTTTCTCCAATTTAATCCTGTCAGAAGCAGTTCTGCAAGAAGGAGCCCTGAAAATATCTTTACCCTGTGGTAAAGTCCTAGCAGTGAGACTGGGTCATCAGACACGCAGTCTGTGCTTGGCAAGCTGTCTTCTAGAAGAGTGTCCCAGTGTGCACGGCCTCACCAGTTTATGAGAATCTCTCTTCTTTTTTTTAACCTTCACCCGAGGATGTTTTTCCATTCATCCTCAGATAGAGTGGGAGGGAGGGAGAGAGAGAGAGAGAGAGACACATCGATGTGAGAGAGACACATCGACTGGTTGCCTCCCACATGACCCTGACCAGGGCCGGGGACGAACCACAACCGAGGTACGTGCCCTTGACCAGAACTGAACCTACGACTCTTTGGTCCACGGGCCGACGCTCCAACCACTGAGCCAAACCAGCCAGGGCTATGAGAATATTTCTTGACTCATACCCTCATTAACAATAGATTTTCCCATTTTTTAAAAATATTTCCCAGGCTGAGGAGTTTAAAAGATATTGCATTATTTTGATTGGCACTACATTGCTTATTAGCAAGACTGAGTTACCCTTTATTTCCCATCCATTAGTGTTTTGTATCTTTTGAGTTGCCTTTTTCTAGCTATGGTGACTTCTGGTCATCTCACCCTTTGACTGATTTCTGATTGGGCAGGTCTAGACTCCCCAGCTTCCAGGGCACAGGCTTCTGTTTTATTTGCTTTTTTTTATTTTATTTTAGAGAGAGAGGAAGGGAGAGGGAGAGAGAGATAGAAACATCGATGAGAGAGAACATCAATTGGCTGCCTCCTGCATGCCCCCCACTGGGGATCAGGCCCACAACCTGGGCATGTGTCCTGACCAGGAATCAAACTGGTGACCTCTTGGTGCATGGGTCGATGCTCAACCACTGAGCCACACCGGCCAGGCTTATTTGCATAGTATTATGAACCTCGTGACTCTATGTACATACGCACACTCACCTCATAGCCTAAAGAATGTTCTTCATGATTGAAGTGATGTCTTGGGGAACTTTGCCTTCAGTAATCAATTTTTAATGATTCTCTGAAGAGCTGACTGAAATGAGCACACTCCACACACTACAGTGTAAACGCACACCCTTTGGAAGGACAGCTGTCCGTACTACCCATCAAGGTTCTGAACACACTCGAACCTTTAAAGATAAGTCCACTCCTAGAGAACTTCCCCTGAGAAAGCAATACAAATTTTAAAAAAAAAGGGCGGGGGCCATATATAACTTTATAATAATAGGAAGTGCCTAATATAGAAGTTATGATAAACTGTAATCGTGGTACAGCCTGTCATAGCAAAATTATGTAGCCAATAAAAAATCATAAGGATGTCACAAACCTGGGACGTGTTTGCAGCCTACGGTGAACCAAGCAAGGTTAACAACATTTGGACGTTGGGTTTGCTGCCACGCACAACTGACCTACAACTAAACAGAAGCCAGAAGAGAGTGAGCCGGAAAGAGGGGGACAGTTCTGGGTAGTGGCTGATGGTTATTTTCTCTCGAGTCCCTGCAGTTTCTCCGTTACTTGGGTGATTATTGATTAGCACTTAGAACGCGGGAAGGAGAGGAGCCGGCAGCAGCCGCGCGGCCGGTGTCTACCCGGGGCGCCCCGTTCCAGAGTTCGAGTGGAACCCAGAGGAAAGCAGTGCAAAGGCTGGTGGGCGGGGACCACGGGAGCTCGCGCTGGGCTCTGGAAAGCGACTTGGACCTGCCTTTCTCCCTTCGTCTCCCCAGCTGTCTTCTGCGGAGATCCTGGCGTCCCGCCCCGTGGGAGGAGAGAGGACCGAGGCTTCTCCTACAGGTCGTCTGTCTCCTTCTCCTGCCAGCCCCCTCTGGTGCTGGTGGGCTCTCCACGGAGGTTCTGCCAGTCAGATGGGACGTGGAGTGGGACCCAGCCCAGCTGCATAGGTGAGGGGTGGCCGGGGGCAGAGCGCCCCAGCTGCGGGCATCCCTCCCTTGGGCCCATGACGATGACTTTCCTTCCCTGTGCTCAGGGGTCTCATCTGCAAAAGGTGACGATCCCCCTCTGAGCTCCTTAGAGCAGGATGTGAAATAGCCGGAGTCAGTGCCCCAGGGCACTGTGCGGTCAGCGGGGGCGTGACTCGGGTGGGAGTATCGAGAGGCAGGGACATCAGGACGTGGCTCCGTTTTCTTCTCCACATCTGTTTCTCGGAGTGAGCGGAGGCAGTGACGCTTCAGTGACCGTGTGGTCTGTTTCTGTTTTGCGATCCAGACCCAACGCTGACCACCTGCGCAGACCCCGGCATGCCGCAGTTTGGGATACAGAACAATTCCCAGGGCTACCAGGTAATGTGGTCCGCCAAGCTCGGGCCTCCTGCTCCTGCCCCGTCCTGTCACTGTCGGCCTCAGAGGGCCTGGGGACCTTACCTGGAACAGCACTAGTGGGGGACAAGACCTTGGGAGCTGGAGGAAAGCAGTGTTCTGCCTGTTGGAACTGAGCCGCACGGGACTCCCCGCCGCGACAGGAAGGGGTGCACACCAGTCCCAGGAGCTGATGCGAAGGACAGATGCACACGCAGCTTCGCAAACACTTCCCAGCAACCCCATGTCGTCGGGCCGGGGCGTTTGTGGAAATACAGAAATGAGTGAGACAGGCGGACTTTGTGTCCTCAAGGTGCCCGTACTGGGCTCAGACAGGGCGGCGGGAGTGAGCAGTGCCACACGGAGGCAGGCCCCTGCCCAGTGGCTTGTCCCAGTAGGGTGCAGGCTCCACGGACACAGCTCACAATGAGCTTCAGGAGAAGGAGGGGATTTGGACAGCCCGGGATGGGGCACTCTGAACAGGAAGCTGGAAAGTAAGGGTGTGTTCAAGGCTGGACTATTCACTGGAGCCCTACATGGGCCCAGGGGAAAATGAGGGACTAACCTGGAAATGACAAGTTGGGATCTAGCCAAGGGATGTGGTTGATTTACTCAGTATTTACTGCCGTGGTCTATTCTAGATGCTAGGACCCAGTGGGAACAGGACCAGCCACGTGCCTGCTTAGCTCTGAGGGAGCTCCCTGGCTGGTGACAGTTAACAAGACAAGCTGTGAGAGCCATGGGCACTGCACACGATGTGATGTGAGGGGTTCCTATTCTGGGAAGCGTAGTGAGGAAGGAGCCCTCCTAACCTGAACTGTGGCCTCAGGATGAGAAGGGCCAGCCCTGTGCTGAGCGAGCGGGCATTCCTGGCGGATGGAGCGGCCAGCGCGAAGGAGCACTGAGCAGATCGGAGGACCAGAGAGCAGGCCAGCCAGGAATCAGGAGCAAGTGGAAGAGGAGGAGAGAGGCCAAAGAGCTAGGCTATGTTGGAAAACAACTCGGCCCTGTCCTGTAAAGTTAAATATTCACACGTTCTAGGACCCAGAATTTCCAGTCCTAGAAACCAACCCGAGTCACCCTTGTACATGCTACCAAGAAATGGGAAACGTGTGGTGTAGTCACACAGTGGCTTCCTACACAACAGTGACGTGAATGAGCTGCAGCCCTGCCCAGTTGGATGGATCTTGGTAGCACAGTATTAGATAACAATGCTGGTATGATACTATTTCTTTTTCTTTTTCCTTTATTGATTTTAGAGAGAGAGAAGGGAGAGGGAGAGAGAGAGAGAAACATTGATGAGAAAGAACATCGATTGGCCGCCTCCTGCATGCCCCCCACGGGGGATCAGGCCCACAGCCTGGGCATGTGCCCTGACCGGGAATCGAACCGGTGGCCTCTTGGTGCATGGGTCAATGCTCAACCACTGAGCCACACCGGCCGGACAATACTATTTCTATCAAGATTAAAACCAAGGAAAACGTACATTGTTTAGAGATATATGTACGCCTATGTGATAGAATTATTTTTTAACAAAGCAAGGAAATTAAAAACACAAAATTCAAGGCTGTGGTTACCACTGAGAGGGAGCTGAGGAATGGGGTAGGGAAGGAACACACAGTTACACCCTTGTCGATAACACTGTAGCTCTTTGGTTGAGTAGTGGGCTCAACCTAAAGTGTCCATTTTATTTTTACAATCCATGTCTACGTAGGTTCCATATATTTTTTGTGTGTGTCACATAATAACTTTGGAAGAGAGAAAATTACAGGCCGGGTATGTAGGGACTTGAGGCCATGATTTTACTTTAAATGCCATGGGACACCATTTGAGGGTGACTCAGTCTGATCCGCCATTTGAACGGTCACTCAGGATGCTGACGAGAGAATGAATGACGGGGTTGGGAATAGAGGATAGCTATGGCCAGTGTGGCCCGGTTGGTTGGAGCATTGTCCTGTGCACCAAAGGGTCACCAGCTCAATTCCCGGTCAGGGCATATACCCAGGTTGTGGGTCAGATCCCCAGTTTGAGTGCACATGGGAGGCAACCGATCGATGTTTCTCTCTCACATCCCTCCCTCTCTCTAAGAAAAAAAATCCATTGAAAAAAAAAGGAACAGAGACTAGACAAGCAGGACACTATTGCCACAGCTCGGGAGGAGGGTGGGACACGGCGAGGGTAGTGACAGCGGACGTGGAGAGAAGTGAAGGGGTAGGAATGTACTTTGCAGATAGAACCAAGAGGGCTTGCTGATGGATTGGACCGAGGGTTGAAGGAAAGAGAGGAATCAAGGGTGACGTGAGGTTTCTGATTTGCACACGGGTGGGTAAAGGCGCCCCTTGCTGAATGAGATGATGAAATACAAAAGACAAGCAGGTTGGGCATGGAGGAGGGGAGCGGACGTGAAGGTCTCATTCGGTGTTAGAATCGGCTCCTGTAGGTGATAGAAACACAGAAGTGTTTTGAGCTGGGAACTAGTGCAATTGAGTTGCATTTTAGGAAGCTCACGGGCAGCAGCATGCCGCAAGGATTGGGCAGGGAGAGAAGGAGCTGGTGGTTGCGGGGTGTCGAGTCAGACGGCAAGGGGCGCGTGGAGGGTGAGCATGGAGAAGACAACTGAGGAGAGGGAGGGAGGGCAGCTCTCTGCTCCGCAGAGATTTACAAAGCACGGGGACATGTCTGTAAGGAAGACAAGTCTCCCATCCTAAAGGAACTTACTGTTTCATAGAAGAAGGAGACACATACAAAAGTAATAATTCTGTCTTGTGAAGTTCTTCATATTTTATAAAATGCTTCCAAATCTGCCCTGGCCGGTTTGGCTCAGTGGTTAGAGCGTCGGCCTGTGGACCGGAGAGTCCTGGGTTCGGTTCCCGCTAGGGGCACGTACCTCGGTTGCAGTTTGTCCCCGGCCCCAGTTGGGGTTGTGTGGGTGGCAGCCACTCGATGTGTCTCTCTCACATCGATGTTTCTCTCTCTCTCTTCCTTCCTCTCTCCCTCCCGCTCTGTCTGAAGATAAATGCAAAAAAGTGTCCTTGGGTGAGGATAAAAAAATAAATAAGTAAATAAATAAAATAAAAAATGCTTCCAAATCCACTCGTGTTCATGCCGCAGCCTCCCAGCGCAGCTGCAGCAGGGCTGGCCAGCCCCACTCCACACTGCGGAAGACTGAGGTGCAGAGAGTTTTGTATAGCCTGTCAGTCAGTAGAAGCCAGAACTGAGATGGGGGGCTTCTGATTCCAAGTCAGACACTGTCCACAGCAGCAGAGTAGGGAATGTCCCATAAGAGCATTGATTAGTTGGGGTGTTGGGTGAGGCCGTGTAAAAGAGGAATAATGTAAGTTGTCTCAAAGGATATATAAGAAATAACCAGGCAGAGAAGTGGAAGACGGATGTTTCGGGCAGAGGCCATGGGGGGCGGTAGGAGTTGGGTCATGGGAAAGTCAGTGACCAGGTGACTGGAAGGTGATCGTGGGACCTTCCATCCTCACCACAGGTCGGAAGCACAGTGATCTTCCGCTGTCAGAAAGGTTACCTGCTGCAAGGCTCCACCACCAGGACCTGCCTCCCCAACCTGACCTGGAGCGGAACCCCACCCGACTGTGTCCGTGAGTGCCCGTGGCTCCTGCCTCCCACACAGCTCCTCTTGGCAGCCCCCTAGCTGGGCAGCCAGGACGTGCTGGAATGCTCTGAGTGACAGGGAGCTCGCACTCCTCCTTGGGATCAATATGGGTCTCTTTGTCATCGTCACTCCTTGGGGACTCACAGAAAACATTTTCACACAAAAGCCTTTCTGATCTTTGAAGGCAATTCCTATGCCTTAGCAACGTAAAAAGAAAGAACTTTCCGGTGGCAGCAAAAACTAACAGCTACCAAAGCCAGCCCTCACGATGGAAGATTGCAGGCTTTCGACCGTAGTTATTCCTCTTCTCTCAGGATAAGGGCCCAGGGCTGATAAGCCAGTATCCACATGCTCTCCATCTTGGCCATCCTGTAAACCTCGGGGCTGGGAGGTGGGCAGAGACATGGGGAGGGGAATGGCCGAAAGGGCTCCTGAAGACCCTGCTCTCCCGGTCCAACAACGTCTTTCCTCTCCTCCAGCCCACCACTGCAAGCAGCCGGAGACGCCAACCCATGCCAACGTCGGGGCGCTGGACTTGCCCTCCATGGGCTACACGCTCATCTACTCCTGCCAGGAGGGCTTCTCCCTCAAGGGCGGCTCCGAGCACCGCACCTGCAAAGCAGATGGCAGCTGGACGGGCAAACCACCCATCTGCCTGGGTGAGTGTGCCCGCCGTGACCCTCTCCAGGGTGGGAGGCCAGGGTGACAGCTGAGCCCAAGGGAAAGGAGGGCAAAAGAGGAGGAAGAAATACGATTCCCAGGAGCTGGACCCTGCGTCCGACTTCCTGAGAGACTGAGTCTCTAGGAGATGAAACCAGGACAGTCTAAAGAGGCACATAGTGAAGCCATCCCAGGTTTTATTTTGCTACCTTCTGTCTGAGCTGAAACATTCTCCCAGGATTATCCTCAGTCATCAGTCAGAGAAAACCTCTCTTTCACACTAGAGTAACGCATTACGCATTTTATAACCTTGATAAAACAGCAGCTGCCCGCAGATTCCTCGAGGTTACCAAGAGGTCGCAGACCTCCCTGCCCCTTTTCCGAATGTATTCATTCTCTATTTATTGAGCATCATCACTGTGCATACCTGTGCTGGGCATGGAGAATTCGGAGGTAAAGACAGAAACCCTGCCCTAGAGGAGCTCACATTTAGCCACAGAAGACAGACGCGTTATCAGATATAACAGTACCTTCAGAAACAGAGAGATGGGCCGACTGCTGTGGGATGCGGGGGAAGGGCACTGATTCAGTGTAAGGGGGGAGGAGAGAAGTCAGGGAAGGCTTCCTGGAGAAGGCAGTCTGCGTCCAGCCTTAAGAGCCCAACAAGGATAAACAGTTTGGTGCCGGAATGGCATGAAATTCTTTCTCACAGGTGATGAACTTGCCGTAGGCCAGGCATTATTCGAAGTACTCCGGGTGTACTAACTCTATCCCTCACAATCATGAGGCAGGTGCTATCCCTAACATAGAAATGTTATATCCCCATTTAATCAATAAGAAACCGAGGCACAGAGGTGCCAAGTAACTTGCCTGCGGTCGCCAGCCGGTCAAGGGAAAGAGAGCTGAGATTCAAACCCTGAAGGTCTGAGTTCGGAAGCCGAGCTCTTACGTGCTGCTCTGCCTCCGACAGAGAGGGGGTTCGAGTCCAGAGCCTTTAGCAGAGCTGGGATTTAATAACCGTCTTGTACTTTCATCATATAAATTGTTGTAAATTTCTCTTATTGACGGAAAGTAATAGTTTTTCCACGTAGGATAATAATACAAGGTGTCAGTTTTAGAATACATTTATTTAAGCTTTTCATGTGGTAAAATATACATAATATAAAATGTACCATTTTAACTACTAGTAAGTGTACAGTTCAGCGGCATTAAGTACATTTACAATATTGTGCAATCACCGCCGTTACCCGTTTCCGGAATTTTTCATCCCAAACAGAACTCCATGAAACAATCATTTTCCCTAAAGCCCCTAAATATCCCTGTTATGCTTTCTAGCTCTATGAGTTTGCCTGTTCTAGGTACCTCGTGTTAGTGGAATCGTCTAATATGTGTCCTTTTGTGTCTGTATTAATTCACTTAGCATAATGTGTTCAAGGTGTATCCGTGATACAGCATGTGTCAGAACGCCATTCCTTGTTAGGCCTGATTAATATTCCTTCAGTGAATATTCCCTCAATGGACAGACCATTTTGTTTATCCCTTTATCCACTCATGGGCATTTGGGTTGTTTCTCCTTTTCGTCTATCATGAATCACGCAGCGAACATGAATGTACATATTTTATATGGACCTGTGTTTTTCATTCTCTTGGGTGTACATCTAGGAGTAAAATGACAACTCTCTGTTGAACATTTTTGAGAAACGATCAAACAGTCTTTCAAAATACCTGTACCGTTTTATATTCCCACCAGCCACGCATCAGGGTTCCAATTCCTCCATACCCTTGCCAGCACGTGTTATTGTCCATCTTTTTTACAGCCATCCCAAGTGGGTGTAAAGTGGTATCTCGCTGTGGTTTTGGTTTACGTCTCCCTGATGGCTGATGATGTTAAGCATCTTTTCATGTGTTTATTGGCCGTTTGTATAGCTTCTTTGGAGAAATGTCTAATCAAATCCTTTGTCCCTTTTTTAATTGGGCTATTTGTCTTTTTATTATGAGCTGTAAGAGTTATTTTAAATTCTTTTGATTTCTTTTTCCAGCCTTATTGATATATAATTGACAAATAAAATTGTAATATATTTAAAGTTCACAACATGATAATTTGATATACGTACACATTGTGAAAGGATTTCCACCATCAATTTAACGCATCTATCACCTCACATATTTACCTTGGTTTTTGTTTGTTGTTTGTTTGTTTTTGGTGAGAACACATAAGTTTGACTCTCAGCAAATTTTAATTATACCGTGCAGCATTATCAGCTATTATTACCATGTTATACATTAAATCCTCACACCTTATTCATCTTATAATTGCAAGTTTGTACCCTTTTACTAACCTCTCCCTATATCACCCTGCTGCCAAGCCCCTGGCAACCACCATTCCACTCTTTGTTTCTATGAGTTTGACATTTTTCTCTTTAGATTCCACATGTAAGTGGTACCATATAGTATTTGTCTTTCTCTGTCTTACTTCACTTAGCATGATGTCCTCCAGATTCATCCATGCTGTTGCAAATGTCAGGATTTCCTTCTTTTTTAAGACTGAATAATATTCCATTGTCTGTATATACACCACATCTTCTCTATCCATTCATCCACTGGGGGACACTTAGGTTGTTTCCATACCTTGGCTGCTGTGACTAATGCCGCAATAAGCATGGAGTACAGCTCTCTCTTCTAGGATTTCACTCCTTCAGATATAGACACAGAAGTGGGATTGCTGGATCACAAGTTAGTCCTATTTTCCGTTTCTTTAAGAGCCTCCATTCTGTTTTCCATAGTGACTATCCCAGTTTACATTCCCACCAGCAGTGTACAAGGGTCCCCTTTTCTCCACATCCTCACCAGCATTTGTTAGCTCTTATCTTTTTGATAATAGACATCCTAACAAGTGTGATGTGATGTGTCACTATGGTTTTGATGTTCATTTCTCGAATAATGGGTGCTGTTGACATCTTTTCATGTACCTGTTAGCCATTTGTGTGTCTTCCTTCTAAAAATGTGTATTTGGGTCCTTTGTCCATTTTTTAATTGTTTGTTTGTTTGTTTGTTTGTTTTTCTGTTGAGTTGTATGAATTCCTCGTATAGTTTGGATATTAACCCCTTACTGGATATGTGGTTTGCAAATATTTTCTCCCATTCCATAGATTACCTTTTCATTTTGTTGATAGTTTCCTTTACTGTGCAGAAGCTTTTTAGCTTTATGTAGTTCCACTTGTTTATTTTGTTTTTGTTACCTTTGCTTTTGGTGTCAAATCCAAAAATACCATTGCCAAGACCAAAGTGAAGAAGCTTCCCCCCTGTTGTGGTTGAAGGTTTCAAGTTCAAGCTTACTACATTTTTATTTGATTTCTGTGTATGGTGCAAGATAGGGTCCAGTTTTAGTCTTTGCATGTGTTTCCCAACACCATTTATTATAGACTATGCTTTCTCCCATTGGATATTCTTGGCCCTGTGATTGAAAATTGATTGCATGGGTTTATTTCTGGTCTCTGTATTCTGTTCTGTTGGTCTATTTGTCTGTTTTTAATGCCAATACCATACTGTTTTGATTACTAGAGCTTTGTGATATAGTTTGAAATCAGGACGTATGGTTCCTTCAGCTTTGTTTTTTCTCAAGATTGCTTTGGCTATTTGGGATCTTTTGTGGCTCCATACAAATTTTAGAATTGTTCTATATCTAAGTTATCATTGGAATTTTTTATGTAGATTGCTTTGGGTAGCAGGTGGCAGCCTCAAAACTCGGGGTGCTAGCTGTGTAATCCAAACCCTTCACTCTTCAGGGAGAAGCTGGGAGTTTCCTCCTGATTATATGGCGCTCTGCCAGGAGTGGGTGTATGGCAAGAATGTGTCTCAGCCTTTCCGACCCATTTCTACGTGGGTATTTTCTCCGTTATCTGATGTGTAGGAGTCACTCAGCTAATCTCTGGGTTTCTCTCAGAGGGAACTTACCCTTGTGTAGCTGTACATTCAATGTGGGGGGAAGGAAATTCAGGAGACTCCTGTGTTGCCATTTTGGTCTGGAGTCTCTTCAAGAGTTCTTTATAGTATATCTAGAATATAAGACCCTAATTAGATACTTGATTTGCAGACATTTTCCCCATTTTGTGAATTGTCTTTCTACTTTCTTTTTTTTTTTTTTTAATTTATGGTGCTTTCTCCTTTATCTCATTCATCACCTAAAATGAAATTAGGCTGTCACATTTTAAGCTCTATTTTGGCCCTGTGTTAAATTTTTCAGATTTTTTCACAGCCTTATTGAGATATCATAGATATACATAAACTACACATGTTTAATGCATACAATTTTGTGAATTTTGATCTTTTCACTTTCTTGTTGGTGTCCTTTTAAGCACGAAAGTTTTTCATCTTGATGAATTCCAATTTATGTATATTTTCTTTGCTTGTTTTTGCTTTCATTATCATATCTAAGAAACCATTGCCTAACCCATGGTCACAAAGATTTATGCCTATGTTTTCTTCTAAGAGTTTTATAGTTTTAGCTCTTACTTTTAGGTCTTTGATTCATTTTGAGTTTGTGTTTTATAGTGTTGGTTTGGGGTCCAAGTTCATGCTTTTGCATGTAGCTATCTGGTTGTCCTAGAACCGTCTGTTGAAAAGACAAATCTTTCCTTGTTGAATTGTCTGAGCACCCTTGTCAAAGATCATTTGACCATATGTACATAAGCTTATATCTGGATCCCCAATTCTATTCCATTTGACTGCCTTTATTCCCCACAGCCCTGATTGCTATAACTTTGTAGTAAGTTTTGACATTGGAAAGTATAAATTTTCCTTTTTGTTCTTCTTTTTCAGATTGTTTTGGCTAGTCGGGGCCCCTTTCATTTTTATATGAATTTTAGGATTAGACTGTCAATTTCTGCAAAACAAACAGCTGGCACTTTGATAAGGATTGGGTTGACTCCGTAGATCAATTTGGGGGTTATTGCCCTCTGAACAATACTAAGTCTTTCAATCCATGAGCATGGGATGTCTTTCCATTTATTTAGAACTTTAACTTATTCCTATGACAGTTTCCAGATTTCAGTGTACGATACAAGTCTTGAACTTCCTTGTTTACATCTATTTTTAAGAATTTTATTCTTTTTGATACTATTACAGGTACGTATTTTAAATTACAGAATGCATTAGATGCAGTTAAATCTCAATTCAACCCTTTACTGTATGCTCTTGGGCAAGTCCCTTCATCCCTCTGCCTCTTAACAAGTTTTTCTTCTATAAGATGGAGACAGTAATCTCTACCTCATAGTTTCAAGAGGAATAAATGAAACCACATGCATAAAGAGCCTAGAACAGTGCCTGGCACAGAAAACGATTTCTCCCTCTTTGTTCCCTTCATCTTATATAGCCTAAGACAACGAAGGTATTTTGTTCAGAAGTGTACCTTCATTGAGTCACTGTGGAAATTTTCTCTGCAGCTGTCTGCATACCTGAACATATACTGACCTCCAGAATTGGAAGGGGTGTGCCAAAATTGTGTGGCCTCCCACAGGAGACAGTGGGGGAAGTCTGTCCTTACTTGGCGACAAGGCAGATCTTTCTCTTGTTTCTTTGCAAAAGAAGGCAAGACATTACCACTTATTGACCGTGACTGTTAGGTGCATAGCCTCATGTATCCGGCATAGACCTGTGAGGTGTATTTTAGCAGGAGCAGACGACTCTGGGCGGTGAATTGACTAGTCAAAGTTGCACAGTCATTAAGTAGCACTGCTGGAATTGGAGCCTCAGCTCTCTGACTCAGGCCCAAAGCTCGTACCCTTGCCTTTGCTGGTGAGGGCTTCTCACTCTTAATATCACCACTCCGAGGGAGGAAGGCACGCCACTGAAACCTCATCAGGGCTCAGGAAATGTGCTTTTACTCCTTCATGCCAGGCATCTGGGAGGAGAGCAGGGTCCAGGACAGGGCTTTTCAACTCAGGATCCTCAATTAGGGGCATTCAGGGGATCTGTGTAGTAGGGTGGAGAAACAGACATCTTTATTTTCCTTTACCTCTTACTGAAGCGTAGCATTTCCTTTCATTTAGAATGTAGACAAAAACCCATAGTAGTGTTAGCAATACCTATGACATTGTCACCAGTAGAAATTGCAGATTTTCATATTATATTACAGCTGTTCCTGATATTACGACATAGTGTTGATGTTCCCGACTAGTTCAAGATTATGGTAGTCACTGGACCTGCTGCTATATCCTGTTATTTAATAGAATAATAAAGAATTATATGTAATTATATCCTAATTCCTTGTTTAATATGACTGTCACTGATATGATGGAGTTCCTTTGTAACTCTTTATATTTTATCATTCGGAGGGAATCCAGAGCATCACCAGACCATCAAAGCAGCCCATCTCCTGGTCTAAGAGGAAAAGTCAAAGCAAGATCTCAAAGAAGCCATTGGCCTAATGTCAGAGCGGTGGCCACTATCTTTCCAGCAGAATGTGGGCCTGAGGCTGACCCTGTTTTCTCCCTTCTCTCCCCAGCAGAGGTCCGGCCCAGCGGAAGACCCACCCACACTGCGCGGGAGCCACCGCTCAGCCACGCCTCGGGTAAGGCGTGGACCAGATTTTTGGTTCAAGAAACATGTTGGTTCCTTCACCTCGTTCCCAGAAACTTGCGCGTGAGTTTCTGAGTAGCCCATGGAAGGACACAAACACCACCGATGGAGCCAGACAGGTTCCCCTTCCACCTCCCAACCCCAGGCCGACTTCAGGAGGAAGTGAGTCTGACGGAAGCAAAGGTCTCATCCCGAAGGAGGATCCAAGCTTTTCCAAACACATGTCCAGAGCTTCGAGTTCTGGAGCCACTGATTACCAACCCCCGTCCCCAGGCACAGCACAGCCAGTGTGCGGTCACACAGGCACAGACCCAGGTCCTGCCTGGGGAGCTCCCTGGAAACGGTTACATTTTTCAGACAGGTATTGACTCTTCCAAAGTGAGATGACCAGAACTGGACACAGAACTACAGTTCTGCCTGGCCAATGCTAAAGTATCACGTACTGTCATATCCTGTTTTGAACCCTACAGCTTTATTAGTATGTGCATTATACAGGACACAAGACTAGATTCGGCGTCATAAACTCAGTCCAAATTCCATTTTGGTCACTGACCAACTGTGTCCTTGGGCAAATGGGCTTCACTTCTTCAGCTTCAGTTTATGTCTTGGTGAAAGGGGATTATAGAGAATTATTATAAGGATAGATAACGATGTTAGTAGCTGTCACTCATTAGGTGCTTGTACGTGCCTGACATTATGTGATGTACAATTTGCAGCATTAGATCATTTAACTCCTGCAATACTCTGCTAAGGTAGGTGGGTGGCCCCCATTTACAGAACTACAGTGTGGCCTACAGGTGAGGAAGGTGAGGCTCTTGCACTTGAGCAAACAACTGATCAGTTGCAGCCAGGGTGAGAATCCAGATGTGTCTGACTCCTTGAGCCCACGTCCCGTCAGCGCACGATACTGACATACTGGTTCTCTCTCTTCCCTTTTTCCCTTTCTTCATCTTTTCAACCTTCTCCCTCCTCTTTTCTTCTTTCTCTTTCTCTCTAGTTCCCCCTCTCTCTCCCTTCCTTATTTGTTTTCTCCTTTTTTCTGATCCACCTCCTCTCCCTTTCCCTCCGTTCATTCACCCTGGGAGCCAAGAGGATTGCAGGAGGGCCAGCACATCCCGCCGTCCTCCCCCACGGTAGAGGTGGGAACACAACCTCGTGACTGAGCTGGGATCAGTCAGCAAGTGGCTTTGATTCTTCCAGCACACATTAAAGTCCCTCTCATGTCTGCTTCTTGATTCCTCTAGTTCCTGGGGATGTCTTTGCCAAGAATTCCCTGTGGAAAGGGGCCTATGAGTACCAGGGGAAGAAGCAGCCCGCCATGCTCAGAGTGACTGGCTTCCAGGTTGTCAGCAGCAAGGTCAACGCCACCATGATTGACCACAGCGGCGTGGAGTTGCACTTGGCTGGTGAGGAGCAGGCCACCTCCGTGAAGCTAGGGTTACTGAGGGTGGACGGGCGCATGCCCTTTGCAAGGATGAGTCTACTCTCATTACATTGCACTGTCGTGGGAGGCTGAGACCTGTCTGGTGGGAAGGGGAAGAGGAAGTGTCTATTCATCTTTATTTACATGATAAAAACGCCAGGGACTAAAGGGAAATAGCTAGATGACAAACATCAATGATGAACATACAAAGGACGCTGAGAGATAAAGAGGAAAGAGACATGTATCCTTACAACTGAACTGGAAATGGGGACTGAGAACCCCAGAAGCCAAAGTACAGGCAGTCAATAAACAAGAGAAAAATATTTTTCATCAGTAATAAAAAAAAAAACAAAGTAAACACAAAACGTCATTTTCTCATGTTCCCACTAAGATCCTTTTTAAGTGGTAAACTATAGTGCTGGTCAAGGCTGCGCGAAGGCGGCCAATGCAGTGCCGGCCAAAGTGGAAAAGAGCAGTTCTGGAAAACAGGTTGGCGGTTTGTATCCAGATCCTTGAAAATGGTTGGACCCATCAATTAAGGATTTTTATCATAAGAAATACTTATAGATAGAGTCAAACATTACAGGCCTGTTTATATTACATAAATGGAAATATCTAAAAATAAAGAAAGGGATATATTAATTATATCTGCTGGATAAAATAGTACATCAATTTTGGAAGAAATATATCCATGAAATGCATTTAAAATGTGACTCCATGCCCAGCTGGTGTGGCTCAGTGGTTGAGCGTCAACCCATGCACCAAGAGGTCGCCAGTTCAATTCCCGGTCAGGGCACATGCCCAGGTTGTGGGCCAAATCCCCAGTGGGGGGCACGCAGGAGGCAGCCAATTGATGTTCTCTCTCATCAATGTTTCTATCTCTCTCTCCCTCTCCCGTCCTCTCTCTCTAAAATCAATAAAGGGGAAAAAATTTTAGGGAAAAAAAAGATTAAAATCAATAAAGAAAAAAAATTTTTTTAATAAAACATGACTACAGTTTTTAAAAGAAAAAAATATATATTTATAAGAAAGAAAATTGGAAGTAATTACACCAAAATGTTGACAGTTCTTATTTCTTAGTAATGAGATCAAGAGTGATTTTTTTCCTTCATACATCTCTGCATTTTCCTAAATTTCCCCAATTTTCAATCCTCCTAAAATCAGAAAAACTAAATATGTAGAAAAAGATGTTTATTGAATAGATGGATGGATAAATGAATGTCTGAGTTAAGGAGCGCACACATTAATACACAAGCCCGCATGCGCTCACACCCATTCATGCACACACAAAACGCAGAAGAACGTGCACATTCCTTCTTGTGCTCTAAGAGAGCCCTAAACACATCCGCATACTCTCGGATATACCACTCATGCATTCCTGCACGCACTGAATTGTAAGCACACCCATGCATTAACTGGCACATTCACAGATACAAAACCATATTCACTTTATTCTTACACGTGCATGTGTAAACAGGGTCCCGACCACAGGCTGGTAACCCACTCTTTATTAACACCCATGCACATTCTTGCACATACAGCCAGCCTACACAAACTCGCCAGCAGCACCATACTTAGCGACTTACAGTTAATTATTCACGGAGTGTTTCGATCAACATCGACATGTGAAATCCCACTCAGACGCTCATACCTGCATGCGCACAAACTGGGGTTTTGAGGTTTTCCCGGGTGTTTCAAGTGTACCCTCTGAACTTTCTTTTCCCAGGAATTTACAAGAAAGAAGATTTCCATCTCCTACTCCAGGTTTACCAGATTACAGGGCCGGTGGAGATCTTTGTGAATAAGTTCAAAGATGATCACTGGGCTCTCGATGGGCATGTAAGTGGAGCAAATCTCACTCGGTCCTGAACTCCCCATGCCCTTGGGCCATCTGATTCCCAAATCACTGGCAGGGAAGAGGAGGGGAGGAGAGGGTAGAAACTCTTGGATCCACGTGGAAACTTGGGCAGAGGCTTTCTGTAGGGCCAGACCTGGGAGCAAGGGAGTCCTCACCTGTTAGTGAAGTAGGCAAAGGAAAAGATAAAAAGGGCCAGGAGGCTGAGAGTCCAGAGGGTCAGCTCATCTGAGCGAGATGGAGTAGGTTCTGATGTTAGAGCCAAAAGCAAGGAGTTGGAGGTCAGCCGTATACGAGTGAATTCAGCAAGGTGAAGGTCACGGTGTGGTGGTGGGAGCTGGGAGACGGTGGTGAATCCCAGAGGAGAACCTCGGACATCTGCTCGCATTTAAGGATGCGATGGTGGGTGATTCCGCACAGCCAGGAGACTGAGACACGGGAGGGAATACCACTTCCTTGCATTCCCTTGTGGGACAGACTTGTTACATTCAAGGGCATTCTTGAGACGGAAGCCAGGTCTCCAGTGATGCTCCTCTGCCCACACCTTCCCATTTCACTGGCAGTGGAGTTGAGCATAGTGTCACCTCACATCCTCGGCTTCCCTGTCTCGGATTGTTGAAGCTAGAAGAAGAGTGGAAAGGAGGGAGAGGGATGGTGGCCGGAGTAGCAGACAGTGGAGGAGTCAGGGTACATCCTCCTGGACAAGACAAGCTGGTGGAGGACTGTGACTTTAGTGACCTTGCTTTATAAACACATGAGGAGAAGCAAGTGACTTCTCCGGGGGCTGGCACAGAAAGCTAGTTCCTTGCTATTCTTGAGGGTGTCCCTTGGGTGTCCAAGTCCTGGCTGGCTTCAATAGTAGTCGTCCAAAAGCTGGCCAGGACAACGGACTCCGCCATCCTGGGAGGATGGCTAGAGGTGAGAGAACAAGGGTCAGAGTTGGGAGATGAAGCCAGGAGTACAGGTCAGGGGCTAGACAGGAATGGAGCTCTGGAGGTCCAGGAGCAACTGCCTAGGATGACAGCCAACCATCGGGTCCACTTCTGTGTCACCCAGCATGTTGGAGGGGACAGGTGAGGTCAGCCTAGAGCACCCTAGACAGAGGGCTCCACCCTGGGGAAGGAGCATGAGCTGGG